>CM060936.1:15023874-17523874 GCA_030765085.1 Allium cepa | reverse complement strand
ATTGTCACTCTATGTAGAAATTGTTTATTTTAAACAATTTACCCTGTAAATTTTTTGCTTAAATTCGAAGAGACCGGGAACAGATATCAGCATTATCCGAAACCACTTTGATTTATAAGTTACTACGAACCTTTACGGGTTTGTTTATAAAGTTAAATGGATTGGAATTGGATTGATTTAACAATTCTACTATTTTAAATAAGTAATGATATTTAGACACTACAATAATATCGATGGATATTTGTAAAATGGTTTGGGTTAAAATGTGGTGATAACTTGTTGTTTTGTATGAGTTACCTTGGGTTTTCAAATAGTTTAATAACTTGAGTATTTCAGATTAAGTGTGTTTACTCACGCTAGTTTTCATCCTGACTCGGGTGTTACTTCATTGTAATGCTCGGGCCAGACCGAGTATTATAGAATTTCAGATTAGGACGTTGTGGAGTTTAGGAGACGAGCTGGAAGGCAGAGACGTATTGCTCGTATTTGATCATATTCTGCTATGTATCAGAGATTGTATAGTCATTATTTAGGGTCAAGTTATTACAACTGCCCAGATTTAACTGTTGAAATTGCACTCTAATATCTTGTATGTATATTGTCAGTTACAGCTTTTCTTTGTATAAAATACTGCTATTGTATATTATATTTTGTTCCACTGTGATTGTGAGATTTTGTGCTGTTGTTTTCTGTTTCCTATTCTATCTCATTTTCTTCTAAACCCTAACAGCCCAGAATTTCTGGCACTCGATTGCTCACAGTGAATGTATTAGTGTCAGTTTTCGAGGTTGAAAATCTACTGGGCCGTTACAAATGTTTCTATTTTTACGCTTTTAAATTGAAAGATTCCAAATTGACATAATTGTAATTGATTTCAAAATTACACTTTAAAACGGATCCTAACAAACGTACATTTCTTTCATTAAACGCCATTAATTCCAGTTAAATTCTCTTTTCCTTTTATTGAAAGATTCAAAGTCAAATTAACGGCAATAAATTCATTAATTAATTTGAATTGCAATATATATTTATTTTGATTTTCACCGTATTGTTCAATCAATTATCATCTTATGTATATACTTAACGTTGGTGTTCCATTTCATTACCTCAATCTACTATAGTTATCACTTAATGCATATTAACTACAATAAGTAATTAGACTAACTGTAATTTATTATCAATTTAATTTAAATGGATTAAATAAATATGTAATAAATAAGAAATGTTACCTTTTACTTACTTTACCACATTTATAAGTTTATTATCAACAATAAATGTTATGACTACTTACGCAACCCTGATTATACTCAATTTTCCATTAATTTCATTTAATTTTCCCTTTTTTATATAACATTTAATTCATTTCCTTATTTTAACTTATCACCAAATATATTTACAATTATATCAATTACTGACATACAATTCCAACATTAAACCCAACATTCAATCGCCTTAATTCCATTGCCCATTCAATATTCAAACGAATAAATCAATGAGAAAATAGTTAATTCATGTAACGACCCGTAAATTTCGTGGATTTAATTTGGTTGGATTTATGAGTTGTGTAAATTTAAATTCAGTAGAAATAAATAATGAAATGAACGCTAATAAAATAAAATGGTGTAAGTATTATACCTGGATATGAAATTTATATAAAGGGAATTTATTTAATTTGTTAATGTAAATTTAGAAAATACTATAATAAATGATTATTCCATTTCGTACTTGTAAGTTGTTACTAAGTTGCGTGTTGAGAAGGGTTGATCGAATTGAGATTTATATTTAATTTAAATGGAAATATTAAAGGCTTACAAATAACGGAAAATTTAAGTAATAAAAGTTAGCACAAGTGGATAAATAATAACCATATAAGGGAATAGCATTAATATAAATTAAGTTGGAAAAAATTGGATGTAGAGAAATAAAGGTAAGCATTCTATATATTAATTAATGTTGGTGATGATAAAGTACTTGGTGATTTATTTTATAGTAACGGAAGTAGGAACGTTATGTAATAAAAGCGTAGATGTAGGTTAAGTAATAAATTGTGGATTTGGGGAATAAGTTGAACTTTTGATAATTAAGATAATTAATGCGGAAAATATGTAAAGTAAGTTATAGAATGTAAGTAATTAATTGAAAGTAAATTTAGTGTGTAAAATTTTTATAGTGAGTGAAGTATATTACAAAAAAAAAAGAACCTTAATTTATACATTTAATTGATAGGAGTGCACTTAGGAATGTAATATTTATTCTAATCAGTGTAAATAGAGGTATGTTAATGCAAGAAAATAAATTGACGTTATATAGTGAATTATGTTAGTTATTCACAATAAGAGAAAATGAAATAGTTAATACGGATAAAAGTGAAACGGGAAATATGAATGCAATAGTGTGAATCCAACATACATTTAATTCATCTAATGGAAAATAAAGATTTGTTAATTTAATTAAAAAGATAATTTCTGAACTTGTATGAAATTAAGGGAAATTTGTGAAATCGATAATTTAGCAACTTTCAATTTACTTTCAAATGTGTTAAACTATTGTAATTGATTTAGAAATATAAAAAGTTGTTTATTTATTTGAAGATAAATTTTGAAATTGGGTTATTTCAATTAAATGGGATTTTAATGTTAAATATTACGTTAGTGGAGTTTAAGTTGGAAATCTAGAATGACAATATATTAGACCATTAACCAATGCTAATTTATCTACTTGGTAATAATAGAGTGAATAAAATAATTTAAAAACCAAATAGATGAATTTCATGGGCAATTAAGTTTAATTACTGGGTAAATTGAAAATTTAAAACTAAATGTTATAAATTTGGAATTTTTAACGATAAATGAATGTAGAGATTTATTAAAAGATTCTAGATTTACCAAGTAATCCAAACTGATAATTTTTTTTAGATAATTTAGAGTTGAAGTGGTAAATTTTATTGGTTATATTAATTGAAGGGAATTCAAATTTGTTGGGAGAGGTAAATGGATTTGGTAATAAATTTAAATGGACTTAAGTAGTGAATTTAATTTATTAATATATAATAAAATAACGTCTGTTGTAGATTTACGTTAAAGTTAACACAACTAAATTCATTTTTTTGGTCCAATTAGCGGTGTCAGCGACCGCAAATTTCGTAAAATGAATATTTATTTGAAAGAACAAACATGATTTACTTTATATTATTAGATTCGTGCTAACAAGACGAGCGCAACGATACCTTGTTTGCTGAATTTGGAGGTCCGATGTGGAAGTTACGCGCTATTTGTGTGCGTATAGTGGGTCCGTATATAATTTTATTAGTTGCCATTATAAGCTGAAATTAATTGATTAGAATTCAAAATTTAAATTCCTGAACGTGTTTAACGGCTGTAGCCTAAAAATTAATTGATACGTTATACAATTAATTGATACGTTATACAACTAATTGATACGTTATACAATTAATTGATACGTTACAGAATTAATTGATACGTTACACAACTAATTGATACGTTACACAATTAATTGATACGTTACACAATTAATTGATACGTTACACAAAAATATATGGTACGTTTTGAAATATCATCGGTTACCCTATATTTTAGGCGTCCTCTCTGAATATCAACTAGTATATAAATAAGAGGCTTCATTAATTTTCTCTCGTGTTCAATCTCCTCCTTCAGCATCATTCTTGCACCCAAACAAAAAAAAAAAAGAGGGAAGGCAACAGCCGATCCAACTTACACAACCCAAACTCCTCCTCTTCCTCAATGGGTGCAAACCCTACATTATTTTCATTTCAAAATCAAATCAAAGTCAAAAAAAAAAAATCAGACTTATCAGAAAATTCCTAAAAAATATATGATGAAACTCTTGATGTATGCATCTCAGATCTGCAGTTCGTTCTTGGATCTGAGTTTCTGTATAGCCGAAATTGGTTCGTTGTTTTTTTTTGTTTTATTTATTTTTAATTTTGATTTTCAAATCATTCAAACACGCATATCTCTCTCATACGAACTCCGTTTCACACACGATTTTTTTTGTTAGGATCATAACAAAATTCTAGATCTTTTGACACTGGTTTGGACAGATTTGGAGACCGTCGAAATTTTGGGTTTAAATCGGATTTAAATTCGATTTTAATTCAAAAGGTGAGTGTTTCACCCACTCACAACTTTTAAAGTTTCTTATGTTAGTTAAAATGAATTCATAAAGTAATTAGAAATTTATCGATTGTTGTTTGGTGTGCTAAATTGTCGTTCTGATTCAATTTGACATTTATTGCATTTAATTATCATTTAATTTAATATTGAATTTTAAATTGTCAATTTAATGCATGTATTGATTGTCAGTTATATATTGTGTTGTTGATTGAATTGGATGATGTTTGTGATGAATGCTCAATTGGTGAATTTGATGAATGAATGTTTATTTTATATATAAATATAAACTGCAAGTTCGTTATGGATTATTTTTATTAATTCGGGATTGCGGTTTGAAATGATATATAACCGTAAATATTTAAAATTGTGGATTGAAATGATAAATATCCGTACCACTTGACCCTAGGGTAGAAAATTATATACGGACACCGGATTGGTTGAATTAAATAATTTTTTTTTTGAAGCTTTAATTTTTGAATCTGGATTTAAATGATAATTTGAGAAATATATGATTTCTACGGATTGAATTATTATCGGAATTTGAGTTTATGATAAAATTTGTATTGGTTTTAAGGTGTTGCTAAAAAGAATTTATATGTAATTTCAAAGTTGAAATTTTGAATAAAAGTGAAATTTGTCAAAATTGAGAAGTTTGAGTTGTTGAAATATAACTTTGAAGTGTATTAAAAATGGAAATAATGTAATTTAATATCTCAATCATGAATTGAAATCGATGTAAACGCAATGTTTTATTTATAGAATGTGAATGGAGTTTTGAAAGTGGATTTTGTTGGAAAAAAAAATTGAAATGGTTTTTGTGTGGAAATGAAATGAATGGTAAATTGATAGTATTTTAAAATTCATATTTTAATATAAACTATTTTAAAATATATTACCATAAAGACTGTAATTATTAAGATTTTAAACTATTAAACTATTTTTACCTATCTCAACTATATATCAAATCATTTTAACCTATATTTTAAAACCATTTAATTTATATTAAACTAGTTAACCCTTTTGAGTTATTTTAGAACTAATTAACCTATTTTAAAACTAATAAATCTATTTTAATTATGTTTAATCCACTATAAATTTACTTAACCATCTTAGGTCAATTAAACAAAATTTTAATCTATAGTTAAACTATTCTAGAGTAATTTAACTATTTATAACTACTATACTTATTTAAACTATTTCTAAATTTTCCAGTCTAAGTAAAGAGGAAATGTTAATTAAATGCTTGGTTTTAAAAGAGAATAAATTGAATTGATGATTTGAAGTATGAATGTAACCTATTTGGAAATATGAAATTGGGAAGAAATTATGGTTTTGGAAACTGGAAATGATTTCAAAGTGAATAGGGTTTGAAAGCGAATATGATTTGAAAATGACTATGATTTGAAAGTGTTATGTTTTGAAATCGAATATGATATCTTAATATAAATTGTAAATCGACTTTTGAAATATAAAAGAACCATCCGGTATGAAAAATATAACGATTGGTTGTTAAAGAGACCGGGATCAGATATTGTCTTATAGCCGGCCAATACCGAAAACCACTTTAACAACTGTGTACGCGGTGGAGATTCCAGAACGAAGTAGGATGGTGGCGACGTTCTCGAGGTATATTACGTGGACCCAACTCCCGTGAGTTGGCATAAATGACTAAAACAGGAGCTATACCGGGCTACACAAAGGGTCGCACCCTTTTATCGAGCATGCTTCTTCGGAAACCATTCTATTACTTGTGTGATTCGATTTGGTGGCGCCACTTTGATTCGGGGGTATTGTTCGAGGTGGGCGGAAGCTGCTGGCTTGCCGTCACCACCGGTCCGGGAGTGCAAACGGTGTATCCACCCTGGCATTGCCTCGCGTGCCGTGTCATCTCCTTATATCGAGCCCACTACGATTTTGGTTTAAAGATCCGACCGCGTTAAGGTTCACCATCCCCTTAACGCTATTTTCTATATGATTATACTTTACTGATTAGACACTACTGTATATAGCGAAATATACTACATAGTAAATAGTTTAACGGATCCTTAAGAGATGTAAATCCCGAGCATCTTTTGAGTTACTGCACTCATATTTATTTCTGTTAATTTAACTCAAATAAGATCTTTTAGTTCTGACTCGAGTGTTTTTGTCTTTTCAAATTCGCTCGGGTCAGTCCGAGCGTTTCAGGATTGAAGATTTTTATTTCTGGAGGAAGAAGACGAAGATTTTATTATTATTACTATAGATTGTGTGGTTCCACTACACTCATATTGTTCCGCTGCATTGTTATATGGTATGTGTACTCTGATATGTCTTGTATAAATAAAATAAAAGGTTTGTAAAACAGCTTCATGAACTGTATATTGATTATTATATTTTATCCATCCGCTGTGAGATTCTGTTTAGTTTTTTTTTCTCTTCTCTGTTTTTTTCTTATTCACCACATAACAATCCGCCCTTCCGTATGGTTTGAATCGGCATGTGTGTCGGTTTAAAGCGTGCGAAAAGGCGGGCTGTTACATCTGGTATCAGAGCTTTCGTTTAGCTATAAACCTTAGCTTTGTGGGGTTTGACTCTTTACTAATAGGGTAGTAATACCCTATGGAAGTCGACGAGTATATATATATGAGAGAGCGTATTTGTTAGTGTTATAAAAAGATTTTAATATTTTGTTAATCTGTTCTGTTTCGTATTTATAAATTCTGGTTGGTGCATGGGACGCTATGAAATCGATAGGGATTTCTAAATACTTAATAGGACAGACCGGCATAATATTTGTTTTAATATAGGTAAATGAAATAATTTTGCCTATTATATTTTCTATATATAAAATAAAATTTTCAAATGGTATCTATATTTGGTTGCAATATATTGGTTGTTAGGAATAAAATTTATAAATAATAGGTAAATAAGATTTAAAAATAAAATAAATGAAATTTGGAAATTTAGAACTTAAGTTCCAGGGGTTTTGAAATTTTTTTCGAATAAAATTTTGGAATATAATAATTTTGTTTGTAAGTATTTTCTGATATAAATATTTCAGTATAGTTCGGAAAAAAAAAATTGTTTTAAAGAAGATTTTGGAGAAAATAAGTTTGTACTTTCCTCTCTGTCGCTGGAAAATAATTTCGATAATGACGGCCGCATCATCGACTTTCATTTTCGAGTTTCGAAGGGGGAAGACCACGGTTGTAGTTTTACTGCAGACTCATTTTGATAGAAAAATATAAATTTTGAATTGTTTTAAATATAATTAGAGATATACAAGTTGTAAGAATATATTTCTCTATTATTTAAAATAATTTGAGATTTAACCCGGTATTAATCCTTAAATTTCCATTTATAAATTGTTCAGTTAGTGTAGTGAAATGAAAGGGTAGTAATTAATAATTGGAACCTAAACTAAAGTAAAATTTTAATAAAATTGGAAGATAAGTAATGTAAACAAGTGTTTGTAAACCTTAGTAAATGAATTAGTGAAATTCTTCCTTTATAAGAATTGATGCTATAAGGTTGTAAAAGAAAGGGTAATCAAATGTTACTATAATTAAAAACAATAGAGTGGAAGCATTAAATGAATGAAAGGAATTAAAGGAAATTTGAAATTTGTAACGTATGAAACAAAGAGTATTATTGTTGAACATTAAATTTAATTAAAGAATGAGATAAAACTTGTATAAATTCATTTGCATTTTCTTTAACACATATAACTTACCAAATATTAAAAGTTGAAATGTTTAATAAGAGATTGTAATAGAATAGTATATAAGTTGAAATTTGAAAAAAAAAATGAAGTATTCAATGAATTTACTATTTTAAATGAGAATTTAATGTTATAAACTTAGGTTATAATTGAAATTTTGCTATAAGTGAGTATAATTAAAGGTAAGTATTATGATTAGATGATTTTAAAACTTAAGTAAATAGAATGAAATTCTATAATAAATGAAACTGTGAGAAATAAATGAATAAAATTTAGAAATGCATAAATGGAATGCAATAAAAAGAAACTTACATGACATTAAAATAAAAATGAATATTGTAAGTAATAAATGAAAATAAATGAGGTAATCACTCAATGAATGAAAGAAAGGAAATCAAACAACTAAAGTATGAAATAAAAATTTATAATAAGTTAAATATTTTGAATAAGATGTATTGTTTATTTAATTCTTCCTTCTCCCTTCTTTTTCCTTTTCGGGACGAAAAGTTTTGAGTGGGGGAGAGTGTAACGACCCGTAAATTTCGTGGATTTAATTTAGTTGGATTTATGAGTTGTGTAAATTTAAATTCAGTAGAAATAAATAATGAAATGAACGCTAATAAAATAAAATGGTGTAAGTATTATACCTGGATATGAAATTTATATAAAGGGAATTTATTTAATTTGTTAATGTAAATTTAGAAAATACTATAATAAATTATTATTCCATTTCGTACTTGTAAGTTGTTACTAAGTTGCGTGTTGAGAAGGGTTGATCGAATTGAGATTTATATTTAATTTAAATGGAAATATTAAAGGCTTACAAATAACGGAAAATTTAAGTAATAAAAGTTAGCACAAGTGGATAAATAATAACCATATAAGGGAATAGCATTAATATAAATTAAGTTGGAACAAATTGGATATAGAGAAATAAAGGTAAGCATTCTATATATTAATTAATGTTAGTGATGATAACGTACTTGGTGATTTATTTTATAGTAACGGAAGTAGGAACGTTATGTAATAAAAGCGTAGATGTAGGTTAAGTAATAAATTGTGGATTTGGGGAATAAGTTGAACTTTTGATAATTAAGATAATTAATGCGGAAAATATGTAAAGTAAGTTATAGAATGTAAGTAATTAATTGAAAGTAAATTTAGTGTGTAAAATTTTTATAGTGAGTGAAGTATATTATAAAAAAAAAAGAACCTTAATTTATACATTTAATTGATAAGAGTGCACTTAGGAATGTAATATTTATTCTAATCAGTGTAAATAGAGGTATGTTAATGCAAGGAAATAAATTGACGTTATATAGTGAATTATGTTAGTTATTCACAATAAGAGAAAATGAAATAGTTAATACGGATAAAAGTGAAACGGGAAATATGAATGCAATAGTGTGAATCCAACATTTAATTCATCTAATGGAAAATAAAGATTTGTTAATTTAATTAAAAAGATAATTTCTGAACTTGTATGAAATTAAGGGAAATTTGTGAAATCGATAATTTAGCAACTTTCAATTTACATTCAAATGTGTTAAACTATTGTAATTGATTTAGAAATATAAAAAGTTGTTTATTTATTTGAAGATAAATTTTGAAATTGGGTTATTTCAATTAAATGGGATTTTAATGTTAAATATTACGTTAGTGGAGTTTAAGTTGGAAATCTAGAATGACAATATATTAGATCATTAACCAATGCTAATTTATCTACTTGGTAATAATAGAGTGAATAAAATAATTTAAAAACCAAATAGATGAATTTCATGGGCAATTAAGTTTAATTACTGGGTAAATTGAAAATTTAAAACTAAATGTTATAAATTTGGAATTTTTAACGATAAATGAATGTAGAGATTTATTAAAAGATTCTAGATTTACCAAGTAACCCAAACTGATAATTTTTTTTAGATAATTTAGAGTTGAAGTGGTAAATTTTATTGGTTATATTAATTGAAGGGAATTCAAATTTGTTGGGAGAGGTAAATGGATTTGGTAATAAATTTAAATGGACTTAAGTAGTGAATTTAATTTATTAATATATAATAAAATAACGTCTGTTGTAGATTTACGTTAAAGTTAACACAACTAAATTCATTTTTTTGGTCCAATTAGCGGTGTCAGCGACCGCAAATTTCGTAAAATGAATATTTATATGAAAGAACAAACATGATTTACTTTATATTATTAGATTCGTGCTAACAAGACGAGCGCAACGATACCTTATTTGCTGAATTTGGAGGTCCGATGTGGAAGTTACGCGCTATTTGTGTGCGTATAGTGGGTCCGTATATAATTTTATTAGTTGCCATTATAAGCTGAAATTAATTGATTAGAATTCAAAATTTAAATTCCTGAACGTGTTTAACAGCTGTAGCCTAAAAATTAATTGATACGTTATACAATTAATTGATACGTTATACAACTAATTGATACGTTATACAATTAATTGATACGTTACAGAATTAATTGATACGTTACACAACTAATTGATACGTTACACAATTAATTGATACATTACACAATTAATTGATACGTTACACAAAAATATATGGTACGTTTTGAAATATCATCGGTTACCCTATATTTTAGGCGTCCTCTCTGAATATCAACTAGTATATACATAAGAGGCTTCATTAATTTTCTCTCGTGTTCAATCTCCTCCTTCAGCATCATTCTTGCACCCAAACAAAAAAAAAAAAAAGAGGGAAGGCAACAGCCGATCCAACTTACACAACCCAAACTCCTCCTCTTCCTCAATGGGTGCAAACCCTACATTATTTTCATTTCAAAATCAAATCAAAGTCAAAAAAAAAATATTCAGACTTCTCAGAAAATTCCTAAAAAATATATGATGAAACTCTTGATGTATGCATCTCAGATCTGCAGTTCGTTCTTGGATCTGAGTTTCTGTATAGCCGAAATTGGTTCGTTGTTTTTTTTTTGTTTTATTTATTTTTAATTTTGATTTTCAAATCATTCAAACACGCATATCTCTCTCATACGAACTCCGTTTCACACACGATTTTTTTTATTAGGATCATAACAAAATTCTAGATCTTTTGACACTGGTTTGGACAGATTTGGAGACCGTCGAAATTTTGGGTTTAAATCGGATTTAAATTCGATTTTAATTCAAAAGGTGAGTGTTTCACCCACTCACAACTTTTAAAGTTTCTTATGTTTGTTAAAATGAATTCATAAAGTAATTAGAAATTTATCGATTGTTGTTTGGTGTGCTAAATTGTCGTTCTGATTCAATTTGACATTTATTGCATTTAATTATCATTTAATTTAATATTGAATTTTAAATTGTCAATTTAATGCATGTATTGATTGTCAGTTATATATTGTGTTGTTGATTGAATTGGATGATGTTTGTGATGAATGCTCAATTGGTGAATTTGATGAATGAATGTTTATTTTAAATATAAATATAAACTGCAAGTTCGTTATGGATTATTTTTATTAATTCTGGATTGCGGTTTGAAATGATATATAACCGTAAATATTTAAAATTGTGGATTGAAATGATAAATATCCGTACCACTTGACCCTAGGGTAGAAAATGATATACGGACACCGGATTGGTTGAATTAAATAATTTTTTTTTTTGAAGCTTTAATTTTTGAAGCTGGATTCAAATGATAATTTGAGAAATATATGATTTCTACGGATTGAATTATTATCGGAATTTGAGTTTATGATAAAATTTGTATTGGTTTTAAGGTATTGCTAAAAAGAATTTATATGTAATTTCAAAGTTGAAATTTTGAATAAAAGTGAAATTTGTCAAAATTGAGAAGTTTGAGTTGTTGAAATATAACTTTGAAGTGTATTAAAAATGGAAACAATGTAATTTAATATCTCAATCATGAATTGAAATCGATGTAAACGCAATGTTTTATTTATAGAATGTGAATGGAGTTTTGAAAGTGGATTTTGTTGGAAAAAAAAATTGAAATGGTTTTTGTGTGGAAATGAAATGAATGGTAAATTGATAGTATTTTAAAATTCATATTTTAATATAAACTATTTTAAAATATATTACCATAAAGACTGTAATTATTAAGATTTTAAACTATTAAACTATTTTTACCTATCTCAACTATATATCAAATCATTTTAACCTATATTTTAAAACCATTTAATTTATATTAAACTAGTTAACCCTTTTGAGTTATTTTAGAACTAATTAACCTATTTTAAAGCTAATAAATCTATTTTAATTATGTTTAATCCACTATAAATTTACTTAACCATCTTAGGTCAATTAAACAATATTTTAATCTATAGTTAAACTATTCTAGAGTAATTTAACTATTTATAACTACTATACTTATTTAAACTATTTCTAAATTTTCCAGTCTAAGTAAAGAGGAAATGTTAATTAAATGCTTGGTTTTAAAAGAGAATAAATTGAATTGATGATTTGAAGTATGAATGTAACCTATTTGGAAATATGAAATTGGGAAGAAATTATGGTCTTGGAAACTGGAAATGATTTCAAAGTGAATAGGGTTTGAAAGCGAATATGATTTGAAAATGACTATGATTTGAAAGTGTTATGTTTTGAAATCGAATATGATATCTTAATATAAATTGTAAATTGACTTTTGAAATATAAAAGAACCATCCGGTGTGAAAAATATAACGATTGGTTGTTAAAGAGACCGGGATCGGATATTGTCTTATAGCCGGCCAATACCGAAAACCACTTTAACAACTGTGTACGCGGTGGAGATTCCAGAACGAAGTAGGATGGTGGCGACGTTCTCAAGGTATATTACGTGGACCCAACTCCCGTGAGTTGGCATAAATGACTAAAACAGGAGCTATACCGGGCTACACAAAGGGTCGCACACTTTTATCGAGCATGCTTCTTCGGAAACCATTCTATTACTTGTGTGATTCGATTTGGTGGCGTCACTTTGATTCGGGGGTATTGTTCGAGGTGGGCGGAAGCTGCTGGCTTGCCGTCACCACCGGTCTGGGAGTGCAAACGGTGTATCCACCCTGGCATTGCCTCGCGTGCCGTGTCATCTCCTTATATCGAGCCCACTACGATTTTGGTTTAAAGATCCGACCGCGTTAAGGTTCACCATCCCCTTAACGTTATTTTCTATATGATTATACTTTACTGATTAGACACTACTGTATATAGCGAAATATACTACATAGTAAATAGTTTAACGGATCCTTAAGAGATGTAAATCCCGAGCATCTTTTGAGTTACTGCACTCATATTTATTTCTGTTAATTTAACTCACATAAGATCTTTTAGTTCTGACTCGAGTGTTTTTGTCTTTTCAAATTCGCTCGGGTCAGTCCGAGCGTTTCAGGATTGAAGATTTTTATTTCTGGAGGAAGAAGATGAAGATTTTATTATTATTACTATAGATTGTGTGGTTCCACTACACTCATATTGTTCCGCTGCATTGTTATATGGTATGTGTACTCTGATATGTCTTGTATAAATAAAATAAAAGGTTTGTAAAATAGCTTCATGAACTTTATATTGATTATTATATTTTATCCATCCGCTGTGAGATTCTGTTTAGTTTTTTTTTCTCTTCTCTGTTTTTTTCTTATTCACCCCATAACAATCCGCCCTTCCGTATGGCTTGAATCGGCATGTGCGTCGGTTTAAAGCGTGCGAAAAGGCGGGCTGTTACAATTCAATCGTTTATAATAACAACAACTCATACCCATTATCTTGTTCTTTATAACCAAGGGTTATAATTTGCTCACCCAAAAAGGTTTTGTATTCAATATTAACCTATTTCAATTAATTACATACAAGTTCACCATTAACCACATCATTTAATTTATTTCATTATTGAAAATTATAAATAGTTCAACCTACAATTTATTTCAACTAATTTGAAATTACACTAATAGTTATCTACAACGTTCAAACAACATCATCGATTTCATATTCAATATTAGCCAATTCTTATTGATTACATATAATTTCAAAATTCAATGTATTTCTTTATTTATAGTTTATAACCAATCATAACTTTACAGTCACTTCAAATAATTGGAATTACATTAAAATAGTTAGCAATTACCTTATACTAACATTACTAACATTACATCCTAGTTATTACTATCATTATAACATCATAAATTTTAGTTTTATTTCAATATAAAATTCTGAAATCTTATTTAATTAATATTTTAATTATCGAAAAATACGGGTCGTTACAAGATATTTATAAATTTCGGCGCATTTATATCCCGTTCGGCCAAACAATAACTCTGAATGCTACGAAATTTAAAACCCGTTAATAATACACTATTAAGGATCCAACGGAACGAGTTTCGTTGAAATCCAAGACTGTGCCTCGGATGGCTATTTTTATACGTTATTCTAGCGATATATTTTTAAAATTGAAAAAATCACTTTTAAGTTCAATTTAAAAAGTTTTATTACCTTCATTATTATTAATATAAAATTTATTACCCTTTAAATTGTTTTTGTCAGGCTTAAAACTCAAGACTCAATATTTTGACCAATTTTCCATTTTAAATTCAATAATTAAATTATCCAATAATTAATTATATTTGAAATCAAGTTAAAAATTAACTTTTAAATATTTTAAATCGATTAAATATTCCAATTTCAAATATTCAAAATTGTGGGTCGTTACACATTTAATTCGCTTGTATTCGATTCATATTTCAGCCATTTTATATTATTAGCTTATTCAATCTATTTATCTCAATTCACCACCAATATCATTTTCATTAACACATTCAAAACATATTGTTACTAGCCACGTAGGTCGAATTCTATTTATAATTGAATTCACATTCACCCGGCTACAAATCAAATTTGATTCCTTTTTCATGTTCAATTAATTAATATATTTATGTAATTAGTTCACCTACGCTTATAATTCAAAATATGATTTTTGTTAGAAAAATCAATTCAATGGGGTTGGCTTGAGTTCACTTGATTTTATAATTCAAAATCGGGTTTCCATTTCTTTACAAAAATATCAAACCATCTCTATTTCGGTTTTTCTATTCGACCTTTCCAATTTATAAGTTGCACAACTTATTTTTTTCACATTTAAAATTTTTAACTCATAATTATACATCACTTATAGCATAAATACATATTTGTTCCATTGAATCCCATTTTATAAGCTATTCAAACTTATTTATTCACAATTCCATAATTTTTCACTTAAATTTTATTCCATTCAAAATTTGTAACTTAGTTATATAATCACATTACAATTCAAACTTTATGTCCAATTCAATTTGATATCATTTCTAATCTAATCCAATTTTATTTAACTTAGCTTAAGTTAAGTTCAAATCCATATAATTTCCTTTTACAAATTTTATTTATTTAACTTGCATAAGTTAAATTTTAATTCATACTGACACATTTCACAATTTTTAGTTCAAAACTTATTCTCTTTTGGTTTCACATCTCATTAATTGAAAATTTCAGAATTTAATCACCTGGTTCTATTTCAAATCATTTTGAAATCCTATATAAATATATATTCCTTACTATATACCAAATCTTGCTTTTGGAATTTTTAAATCAAAACCTGATTTTACCAAAACAATTCTGGGGCCAAAATAAGAAAATGAACACCGATGATGTCACAATCATCATCGGAATTATTTTCCAGCGACTGAAGTGAGTTCAGTGCTTTTTCGCTTCCAAAAATCCTTTTAAAATAATTTTTATTCAAAACTTCAAAAATAATGCTATTTTATTTTCTCAACTCTTCGGAAAATATTTTCCAAACTTTCTGAGCTTTGAATTTCCAAACTTTGGTTTGAATTCATTTTTAGTTTAACTGGTTTGTATAAATCATATTTATATGATTTCTTTTTGGTTGTGTAAACCATTTCAATTTTATAATTTGGTTTAGATAAAAATAACAACCATACACGCCAACTATACTATAATACTTTTAGAAAATTTATTCCTTTCATATCAAAATATAATTTGAGTAAAAATTTTACATTTACCCACTTCAAAACCATACCATGCTTAAGTAATTAGAAACTCATACTGATTTTGTGGCGTCCCACTATGTGACCAGAATTTATAAGCCCCTCAATAGATGAATCAACACAATATAAAACACTTTATATTCACTACAAAATACACACACATTATATTTATAAAAATACACGCTAATGTCTATAATACACTCAGACTCATTCTAGGGTACTACTGACCCTATCTTTAATGAGTAATCCCCACAAAAGCCAAGGTTCTTACTTAACATTTAGCTCTGATACAAAATGTAATGGTCTAGGCTTTTCAACCATTGACAGCAGCTATGGCATACGCTGGTAACTCGAAACTAATTTTACGGCCAACCTCTCGACTGTAAGCACCTAGCGAATAACCACTCAGGGACATGTAAGGGTAAGACTTGCTTGCCACCAAACACAAAGCGAGAACCCCTATCATGTGTGAACTTATCACTAATCAGATCCGATTCCGGTCTCATCGAAACGATCAACGAATTTGACTAGATTTGACAGTCGTTTATTTAACTATCAATTTACATACACAAGTAGTCACTAGGTCCAATTTTATAAATCTTTCAAAAAACACTCATTTCAAAATATCTTAACTAAGATATATATTCAAATCTCTTCTAATATATTCAATAATCAAAAAATAATAATTCAAATACTTATATTCATAGTAGGATATGTTTGAATCATACCAATACATAGAATATATTTTTTCCAGTTCCATTTATAATTCAATACTTTGAAAAAATTTCAATAATAATAATTCAGTAGTTAAAATGTTTTAAATCCTTCGAAACCAATACATAGGAAACATTTATAAGTATGTTTTCCCTAAAATCATTTTATTTCCAATACTTAGGAAATATTCCATCTATTTCCTATCTCTCAAAATTCTTTACAATTTATTTGTAAATTCCTTAACTCATTTATAACGAATTCTATAATTTTTCGGAATTCATAAATTAAATTCCTTTAAAATTTCCAAAATTGACTGCACTTGTCTATAATTCCAACTACCTATTTGTAGCTTCTTTTATGAATTCTAGTTAATTTTCGAAGTTCTCGTATTCCAGCATTTTGGAAGTTTACTTAAGTTTCCAGAATTCCATTACAAGCTTTCTCTTATGAACATCATACTCGTTAAATAAACCCCGTCTACAATCTTGAGAGGGTTTATAAATAAATTACATGCGACGAACCGAAAATTTTGAACATTTGAAATTGAGATATTTAAATGATTTTAAATATTTTGAAGTTATTTTAACTTGAATTTCAATTATAACTATGAATTTGGCAATTTAATTATTGAATTTAATTATAGAAATTTGGGTAAAAATTTGAATCTTCAGTTTAAGCCTATTGAAAATAATTTGATGGCTTATAAAATTTATATTGACAATGCTGAAGATAATAGAAGCTTCAGAGTTGAATTTAAAACTATTTTGTTCAATATTGAATTTATATCATTTAAATCGATATTTAAAATAGCCTTCCGAGGCACAGTCTCAGGATTCGACGAAACCAGTACCATTGGATCTGTAATATTGTGTTATTATCGGATTTCAACTTTCGTAGTGTTTGGAGTGATCGTTTGGTCGTACGATAAGCAAACGCGTTGAAAATTTTATTGAAATTTAATTTAATAGCTGGGTTCAAAAAGCTATCTTCTCCATACAATCAAATTTGGACTCAGAACCTTTTCCATTGCGTTAGAAATAGGTGTATAACATTATAAATGCCTGGCTGCCTGCCGCGATTGGAGGTCGAGATTTTCGGCTCGATTTCAAATCGTTTAAATTCAAAATTCAAATTTGATTTGATATTTTTAATCAGTCACGAATAAAATACAGTTGATTCAACACATTTCATCATTATGAACACCTAGCTTCTTTTCTCTGTTAAATTTTACACGCATTGTTTTTTTAAAATAAAATGGATATCTCGTTCTAAAAAAAATAAGAAAAACAAACAAAATCTTTTCGTTCAAAATTATTCCCAAATTCCTCTCTCTCGTCTAAAATGGCCGATGCTCGAAAGGAAAAATATTTATACATTCGGATCGAATGGAAAAAATGGCGTTTCCCTCATCAACCAAGTTCACGAAAATCATACAAAGTTCGTGGCGTTCAGATCTATTCGAATGTATTCTTTTAGGGTCGCGATGTCAAATTCTTTTGCGAAAATATTTCAAATTGCATCGAATCGCGGCAAGGGCTTCCCGACAGGGAGACGCGAGTAAGCTCACGATGGTAGCGCCATAGCATGTGCGAGCATGCAGAAGGATATTGGGTCTAGGTTGTGACGCCCCACCTCTATACCCACGCTAGCCAAGGACACTACAGGGTAATGCCGTCAACTAACACGGAGAATAAGGCTGGTTAGGAGCGACCATCTATAGCCTTGCTCTAACTATCTATTGAATACATCGACAATAGTCATACCAAACAGATTGACATATCCAATGAATACTTAAAACAAAACCATAAGTGGTTGGAGGATCTATCAGAACAATGTATAACAACTCAAATGTAATATACATCACAGAACAGTAGATCATCATATACACATATACAGATACATAACAGAGTATACAAACTAATACACGTTAAGTGGTATAGCAAACCACAATATACAGATGAATCCAAAAGAATACATATATCAGAGTTACAACTAAAAGGACTACACAAAAAGCTTTAACAAAAAGGAACAAGCTGAATAGTCCATGCGGAAGCAAAAATAGGCTAAGTCCAAATGCACCTAACCTGAAACAACTCGGTCTGACCCGAGTATGAAATACACGGGTCAGTCTAGCTAAATAAATCAGTTAGATAAACTGAACAACAATAACCTGCAAGTCACAAAGTATAACAAATATCTCTAAAAGAGATAACACAATCATCTAATAAAAGATGAACATAACAAATCAAGCCTCATATCATCGGCATCTCAATGAACAAAGGATAAGAATATCCTAAAGCAAGCCAAAAGGCAAATAACAAATACCCATAAGGTATACAAGTTCCACAAGGTAAGCGCTACACATTATGCAGCTCAAAAAGACCAACACCGAAGGGCGATACCAATGGAATATACATATCAAAGAAACATCAGAAAATTTGCTCGAGCTCAGTACTGTATAAACAAGGATCCATGAGCCCGAAGACTCCAAACCCAATATCACCCATGCGTCTCATAACGACCAACATCGGAAGCGATACTAAAGGGCAACCCAATATCACCCATGCGGCTCATAACAACCAACATCGGAAGTGATACTAAAGGGCAACAAACCCGAAGGCACAAACCCGAAGGCAACATACCCGAAGGCAACAAACCCCGAAGGCAATAATCCCCGAAGGCACAAACCGTAGTGGTGAAGGTCTGGAGGCCCAGTACTGGACACCACTAACTGGCGAAATGTGTCACAACTCTCGAAAAGGAATCCGAAAAGTGTTAACGTGAGTCCCATAACCACTCATTCGCACTAAATGGTTTACTATCCGTCAGTCACTTTCACACTCAAAGCAGTACAAAGTTTACCTCATATCATCGGTAAACCAAACCCAAAGGTCAAAACGTTCAAACGAATAGATTGGGAATTAACTGAAAAGATGAACGCAAGTGTTCATTGCATGCGTTTTATCTAATCATTTAATTCGCCTCCCCCATCGCTCGGAGTGCGAAGATGTGTGTGTTTTAAATAGAATTAATAAATTGGAGAAGGGAGCTTTTAATATAATTCGAAAGACTATTTTATAAAAACCCGTGAATGAAGTCAAGGATAAGTTATCAAAGCCAAAGAAGAAATAACAACCACTAAGAACCAACATGAATCGATAAAATCCAGAAAACCAATCAAAACGAGCATAAATAGGAAAAACAGGAAAACAGGAGCAGGTCAGTCGACTGAAATCCTTGTTCAGTCGACTGAAAATTGTCCAGAAAAATTTCGGGCTTCAGCTCAGTCGACTGAACAGAGGATCCAGTCGACTGAACCCAATTTCCTGCATTTCCTACTTATTACCAATGAAGTGCAAACTCTCCCAAACTTCAATCGGACGAGCACGGACGCTAGGGATTTACGCCAAGCGGCTACCCGGCCCTATAAGCACTTCGATTCATCACCAAAATAAGATCAAAGCATCCATAAGAGAATGTTCATAAAAATTGACTTTGAAACTCAAGAATTGGAATATTCATCAAACCAATCCAAAACAAAAATCAAATACATATGAAAAAGTAATAGGAGTTCATACCCATCACTCATGATATCAAGAGAAGTAGATGTGAGTTCAAAACTCACCTTTAACCCAAAAACAAAGAAGAAGAAGCTCAATTTGCAAGGAGAAGACCGACCAATCTTCACTTCAACTCAACAAGCTTCAATCTAGGAATAAAACACATATTTCCTAAAGTTAGGTTTAGGAAACTTTCAGAAATTAAAGAGGAGAAGAGTTGGAGAAGATGAAGAGGAGGCCTAACTATCCTTCTCTTTGAATTTCAAGCAAGAATTTGGAGTTTGCAAATGGAACAAGGGCTTGGAGTTTCTAATTCTTTTTCCTTTCCCCCATTTTCAGTTTTCTTAAGTTAAAGGAATGAAATGAGGGTGAATGAATGAAGAGTTAATGAGCTAGAGGGTTAAGAGGAGATTGGGGCGGAACCCAAACTCAAGCCCAGGTAGAAAAAGGGTCAAAATTTCACAAACTCCAAGCATATCAAAGATTATACTCAAAAAGATCGAAACGTCATTTTGGAACCAATGGAGGTGGTTTAGACCCCAATTCGGCCGTTTGCAAAAAGTAACATTTCGAACCTAAAAATCCGACTAACGACACTATATTTAAATAAAACATTTAAATATATAATCGTTAAATATGCGGGTTGTTACAGATCTACCCTCCTTACAAAATTGCGTCCTTGCAATTCCTAGAGACGATATTTGTAACAACTACATACAACATTCAAAAGAAAAGAAAATAAGCTTGAGATGAAAAGATATTCTCACCGTTTCTAAGCAAAGATAGAAAACCCGGATAAGATCGCTCGATAAACTCTCTAGTTTCCCAAGTACAGTCATTGGGACTAGCGGACCATTGAACCTTAACGAGCGGCACGTCCTTGTTTCGAAGGTGTCGCACCTCCGTGTCAAGTACGCGAATAGGCTGCTGTACAATAGATAAGTCCGGTGAGATCTCAAGCTCTTGTAAATCAGGAGAAGTAATAACAGAATCCGACTCCCGAAGACACTTCCGAAGTTGAGAGACGTGAAACACGTCATGAATGCCAGATAAATGAGCAGGAAGTGAAACTCTATAAGCCACAGGGCCAATATGTTCAGTTATAGAAAATGGTCCGATAAAGCGAGGAGCCAATTTCCCAGTCATACTGAAGCGCATAACCCCCTTCAAAGGAGAAACACGAATAAAAACAAGATCACCAATCGAGAACTCGAGGGGCTTCCTACGGCTGTCCGCGTAGGATTTCTAGCGGCTCTGTGCCTCTTTCATTCTCAACCGGATAAGATCAATCTTCTTGGAAGAATCACGAACAAAATCGGGGCCAAGAATAAGCTTCTCCCCAGATTACAACCAATAAGAAGGTGATCGACATGGCCTTACGTATAAAGCTTCGAAAGGAGCCATACCAATACTAGACTGAAAACTATTATTGTAGGAGAACTCTACAAGAGGTAGGTGATCCTCCCAACTACCACCAAAATCAAAAATACAAATACGAGAAGATCTTCAAAGATACGATTCACCTGTTCAGTCTGTCCGTCAGACCGCGGATGATAAGCTGTGCTAAAATTAAGCTTTGTTCCCAAAGCTTGCTGAAGACTCTGCCAAAAATGACTCGTGAATAAAGGATCACGGTCAGTCACAATAGAACTAGGAACACCGTGAAGTCTCACGATTTCCTTGATATATAATTTAGCAAAATGCGAAGCAGTCCTATTAGACTTAATAGGAGCAAAATGAGCAGATTTAGTGAGGCGATCAACAATAACCCAGATACTAGAATGGCCCGATCTCGAACGAGGTAGGCCGTCAATGAAATCCATAGAAATCTGATCCCATGTCCACAATGGAATCTCTAGAGGCTGAAGAAGACCCGAAGAACGCTGATGTTCGGCCTTAATATGCTGACAAGTTATGCAATTACTCACATAACTCGCCACATCACGTTTCATGCCTTCCCAATAATAAAGACGATGCATATCGGCATACATCTTGCTACTACCGGGATGAATAGAATACTTAGAACGGTGACAGTCATCAAGAATGTCATGCCTAAGTGCAAGATCAGAAGGCACAAAAAGACGGTTCTTCTTGCGAAGACACCCATGAGAATCAATGCTAAAATCCCGCAACGCCTCATCACAGGATCCAAGCTCACAAATCTGAATAAGATGCAACAAATCAGGATCACGCCGCTGAGCATCGGAAATACAATCCAATAAAAGGGGTCGAGCTCCCAAACTATATAATAGAATAGGAGTATCAGAAGATGAACCTCGATTACGAATTTCACAAAAAGATAAAGTCTCATGAATATCCCATTCGGCAAGCATTATAGAAACAACAGCCGAATGTTTGCGACTAAGCGCATCAGCAACACGATTACCCTTTCCAGGGGTATATTGGATATCAAAGTCATAGGAGGAAAAAAACTCGAGCCAATGTTGTTGTCTCATATTGAGTTCCTTCTGAGTGAACAAATACTTCAAGGATTTATGATTGGTATAAAGAATGAAGCGCTCGCCCAATAAATAGTGTCGCCAAATCTTCAAGGCAAAGACAATGGCGGCTAACTCAAGATCATGAGTGGCATAGCGAACTTCATTCGGACGCAGTTGCCTAGAAGCATAAGCAACTACCCGATCCTTCTGCATAAGAACGGCACCGAGACCACTACCACAAGCATCGGTGTAGACAACAAGATCATGATTCCCTTCGGGAACCACCAAAATAGGAGCATTAGTGAGAAGTTCCTTTAATGACAGAAAGGAAGCTTCACACTTGACAGACCAAATAAAACGAACGCCTTTCCCAGTAAGGCTGGTGAGTGGAAGCACAACACGGGAAAAATCCTTAATGAACCAACGGTAATAACCCGCCAATCCAAGGAAACTACGAATCTCATGCACATTCTCAGGCCTCTTCCAATTCTGGATGACTTCGATCTTTGAGGGATCGACAGAAATGCCATCGGAAGATACAACATGGCCTAAGAACTTAACCCTATTCTCCCAAAAGTGGCACTTGGAGAATTTGGCTCTAAGCTGATGATGACGGATGGTACTCAAGACAATTCTCAAGTGATTAGCATGCTCAGCTTCAGACTTAGAATAAATAAGGATATCATCATTGAACACATGGACGAACTTATCGAGATATTCTCAGAATACTCGATTTATGAGATCAACAAAGAAAGCAAGAGCATTCGTCAAACCGAACGGCATAACGAGCCACTCAAAAGAACCATAACGAGTGCGGAAAGCGGTAAGAGGTACGCTATCCTCCGCGACTCGCAACTGATGAAAACCTGTGGCAAGGTCTAGTTGAGAAAAGACCTTAGCACCACACAATAAATCGAACATATCATCGATCCTAGGCAATGGATACCTATTCCTGATGGTTACCTCGTTAAGCTTGCGATAGTCTATGCAAAGCCTAAGAGTTCCATCAGACTTCTTCACGAAGACGACCGCGGATCCCCACGGAGAAAAACTGGACTGAATCAACTGCTTGGATTCAAGCTCTAAAAGCTGCTTCTTGAGTTCCTCATTTTCCTTTGTAGACATCCTCGTGGGAGGACGACCAACTGGTTTCACGCCTGGAATGAGATCAATGCGGAACTCAATTGCCCGCTTGGGAGGCAAACTCGAAACAGGTTCGAAAACATCAGAAAGGTCACAAGCAATAGGAAAACGAGATATATCATCATCATTCCGCCAGTCAAGAGAATGTAAAGCCATTTCAGAATTATCCACATCCCAAAGAACAAGAGATAGCTGAGTAGGCAAATCCGGATGTCGAAGGTAAATAATTCTCTCCGAACAGATAATCCTGGCATCATATCTTACTAGCCAGTCCATACCCAAAATCAAATCAAATCCCAGACAAGAAATAATTTGCAGACTCGCATGAAAAGAAAAGCCACATAAAAATATCTCAACATCATCATAAAGCATACTAAGGGTCGTAGATCCCCCAATAGGATTCGCAATCCTTAAAGAAGTCATCAAACAAGAAACATCCAAAGATAAATCTTCGACGAGCTTTTTCGATACGAAAGAATGTGATGCACCCGTATCGAAAAGAACTCGAATACTAAGATCATGAAATAAAATAGAACCTTCCAAAATAGATGGAGATATACCTTTGGGCTGAGATGGACCTTCAGAAGCCTTAGCGGCATTAAGCTTGCTAGACTTGGCACCAGCTGGAATTGTAGGGCAAGTGAAAACATGATGACCTTCCTTCTTGTAATAGCGACAGAAGAGAGGCCTGGAACAAGCTCGAATCATATGATCAGGAGAACCACAATTGAAACACTTCCGAATGAAAGGTGTTCCAGAAGGCTGAGGCTGAGAGCTAGAACCACCGGTCTTCTTCTTCTTGGAAGGAAAAGACCTAGATTTCTGAAATGGAAACTGCTTCTTGTTGGGGTTCTTGAAAACCTCAACATCCTCACCACTATCACACTCCTTCTCGATGGTTTCAAGATGAAGTGCAGAATCAACCAACTCCTCAAAAGAGAGCTTAAGCTGGAGCAACAAAGACTTCTGAAGATACTTCTTAAGACCATAAACAAACTTCAAATTATTCTTATAAGAAGTGCTAATGAATTCAAGACCATACTGAGATAAAGCCTCGAATGATGCAACATACTCAGAAATAGAAGATTTCCCTTGCTTCAACTCAAGGAAGCGACGGGTCAATAAAACTTTTTCAGATTCAGGAACGAACTTGAGTTCAAATCGTCCTCGAAACTGAGTCCAAGAAAGAGTAGACTCATCAATTTCGGCTACAAGAAGCTCATACTAATCAAGAGCACGCTCTTGCAATAAGCTAGAAGTTACAAGAACTCTATCATGGTCAGAAAGATCCATGCGAGTGAAGATACACTCGCACGTGCGAAGCCAAGCTTGGACTTCAAGAACCGACTCAGAGCCCTTAAACGGCTTTCCTCCAAGATGAGCAAAATCACTGCACTGACGTGCAAAGGCAGACTTGCAAGGTGGAGATACTTAAGGAGGAACTGGAGGCTGAGTGTTCCTAAACAATTCCAAAAACTGATCAGCAGACATATAAACGCCATCCGGATGTGAGCCACTGGATTTCCCAACATCCGAACGTCATCCCCTGCCTCTTCCAGCCATACGCTGAAAGTAAGATAAGAAAAAAATTATTCATAAGGTAGATGTCACTAATACAATTGCGGAATACTACGGAATGAAATGCATTCCTAGACGTATTCCCAATTTCTATCTAACCTTTGATGGTGGAAGGAATAGAGAGACACGATGATTTAAATATTTGTATCACTTATACACTTTGATGTATCGTAATATGTGCTTCTATTCTGTGTTTATCATATTTTGTTCTGAACTCAGCTCTGATACCAAGCTGTGACGCCCCACCTCTATACCAACGCTAGCCAAGGACACTACAGGGTAATGCCGTCAACTAACACGTAGAATAAGGCTAGTTAGGAGCGACCATCTATAGCCTTGCTCTAACTATCTATTGAATACATCGACAATAGTCATACCAAGCAGATCGACATATCCAATGAATACTTAAAACAAAACCGTAGGTGGTTGGAGGATCTATCAGAACAAAGTATAACAACTCAAATGTAATATACATCACAGAACAGTAGATCATCATATACACATATACAGATACATAACAGAGTACACAAACTAATACACGTCAAGTGGTATAGCAAACCACAATATACAGATGAATCCAAAAGAATACATATATCAGAGTTACAACAAAAAGGACTACACAAAAAGTTTTAACAAAAAGGAACAAACTGAATAGTCCATGCGGAAGCAAAAATAGGCTAAGTCCAAATGCACCTAACCTGAAACAACTCGGTCTGACCCGAGTATGAAATACACGGGTTAGTCTAGCTAAATAAATCAGTTAGATAAACTGAACAACATTAACCTACAAGGTCACAAAGTGTAACAAATATCTCTAAAAGAGATAACACAATCATCTAATAAAAGATGAACATAACAAATCAAGCCTCATATCATCGGCATCTCAATGAACAAAGGATAAGAATATCCTAAAGCAAGCCAAAAGGCAAATAACAAATACCTATAAGGCATACAAGTTCCACAAGGTAAGCGCTACACATCATGCGGCTCAAAAAGACCAACGCCGAAGGGCGATATCAATGGAATATACATATCAATGAAATATCAAAAAAATTGCTCGAGCTCAGTACTGTATAAACAAGGATCCATGAGCCCGAAGACTCCAAACCCAATATCACCCATGCGGCTCATAACGACCAACATCGGAAGCGATACTAAAGGGCAACCCAATATCACCCATGCGGCTCATAACGACCAACATCAAAGCGATACTAACGGGCAACAAACCCGAAGGCACAAACCCGAAGGCAACATACCCGAAGGCAACAAACCCGCAGGCAACAAACCCCGAAGGCAATAAGCCCCGAAGGCACAAACCGTAGTGGTGAAGGTCCGGAGGCCCAGTACTGGACACCACTAACTGGAGAAATGTGTCACAACTCTCGAAAAGGAATCCGAAAAGTGTTAACGTGAGTCCCATAACCACTCGTTCGCACTAAACGGTTTACTATCCGTCAGTCACTTTCACACTCAAAGCAGTACAAAGTTTACCTCATATCATCAGTAAACTAAACCCAAAGGTCAAAACATTCAAACGAATAGATTGGGAATTAACTGAAAAGATGAACGCACGTGTTCATTGCACGCGTTTTACCTAGTCATTTAATTCTCCTCCCCCATCGCTTGGAGTGCGAAGATGTGTGTGTTTTAAATAGAATTAATAAATTGGAGAAGGGAGCTTTTAATATAATTCGAAAGATTATTTTATAAAAACCCGTGAATGAAGTCAAGGATAAGTTATCAAAGCAAAAGAAGAAATAACAACCACTAAGAACCAACATGAATCGACAAAATCTGGAAAACCAATCAAAACGAGCATAAATAGGCAAAACAGGAAAACGGGAGCAAGTCAGTCGACTGAAATCCTTGTTCAGTCGACTGAAAATTGTCCAGAAAAATTTTGGGCTTCAGCTCAGTCGACTGAATAGAGGATCCAGTAGACTGAACCCAATTTCCTGCATTTCCTACTTATTATCAATGAAGTGCAAGCTCTCCCAACCTTCAATCGGACGAGCACGGACGCTAGGGATTTACGCCTAGCGGCTACCCGGCCCTATAAGCACTTCGATTCATCACCAAAATAAGATCAAAACATCCATAGGAGAATATTCATAAAAATTGACTTTGAAACTCAAGAATTGGAATATTCATCAAACCAATCCAAAACAAAAATCAAATACATATGAATAAGTAATAGGAGTTCATACCCATCACTCATGATATCAAGAGAATTAGATGTGAGTTCAAAACTCACCTTTAACCCAAAAACAAAGAAGAAGAAGCTCAATTTGCAAGGAGAAGACCAACCAATCTTCACTTCAACTCAACAAGCTTCAATCTAAGAATAAAACACATATTTCCCAAAGTTAGGTTTAGGACACTTTCAGAAATTGAAGAGGAGAAGAGGTTGAGAAGATGAAGAGGAGGCCTACCTATCCTTCTGTTTGAATTTCAAGCAAGAATTTGGAGTTTGCAAATGGAACTAGGGCTTGGATTTTCTAATTCTTCTTCCTTTCCCCCATTTTCAATCTTCTTAAGTTAAAGGAATGAAATGAGGGTGAATGGATGAAGAGTTAATGAGCTAGAGGGTTAAGAGGAGATTGGGGCTGAACCCAAACTCAAGTCCAAGTAGAAAAAGGGTCAAAATTTCACAAACTCCAAACATATCAAAGATTATACTCAAAAAGATCGCAAATGTCATTTTGGAACCAATGGAGGTGGTTTCGAGCCCCAATTCGGCCGTTTGCAAAAAGTAACATTTCGGACCTAAAAATCCGACTAACGACACTATATTTAAACAAAACATTTAAATATATAATCGTTAAATATGCGGGTTGTTACATAGGTTGAAGTCATGGCAGGTGTGGGGTAGTCGCGATGTAGATGTGCTCGTCGGCGAGCAAGGTTGTCGATTTCTGGAAACTAGAGTTGCACGCGCATGCGGCAGTGAGGCAGAGATGGTCGATGGCGGCAATGTCAGTGGTGAACGAAGAGGCAAGTCGAAGTTAGGGGTTTCGAGCGGTGTCGTCGTTATTATAGTGAGGTATTAATGTTTAACTTACTGTTAAATTTCAAAAATTTTAAGCTGTTTAATTTATTTAATCAACTTATATATATGAACAGTAGAGAAAAGGACTGTTTCTGGATATTAACAGAAAAGATTTATTACAGTAAGTTTATAACCATTTTTTTTGATATATTTTAGAAACAGGTTTTATTTTCATTTTTATTTAATAAATATATATGGAAAAAAAGAAAAAAAGATATATAGGAATTTTTAGAATGTTTAAAGTTTATATGAAATTGAATTTTTTTTGAAAATTATTAAATTATTTATATAAGTATACATATATATACACGTAGGTTCAATAAAATTGTTTTAAAAGGAAAAGTTTTCGTTTAAATTAAATAATTAGATTAAAAAAATTATTTAAAGGAAATTTGTTTAAATAAAGTTATTTTAAATAATCGTTAGTTAATTAAATTTTATCAAATGAAATTTTATTGTTCGATTTATTCGAATGTTAATAAAATTGTATATATGTTTATACAAGGCCTAATTCTGTGAAGAAAATAAGTCGGGAATGGGAATGGATTGCAAGCATTATTAAAGGTGAGATCTTCTCACTCAAATTAAAATTGGAATTTCAGTTATTGACTAACTGTTTGGATGTGGAAGTATATATAGTAGTGTGTGTGTGTGTGTGTATATATAGAGTGTCTGATTTCCCGCATTATATAGCAGATGAGACACTATGCGCCACATAATAGCAGATGATTTTATATAATCCGGTATACCGCGATATGCCACCTCAAAATGGAATTGGTATTTAATTGTTGTGCTAACATCTGTGGATGCAGGGAAATAGGTTGGAGGGATCCAACTGGATTCCTTAAATATTTGAATTTGTTTCAATATTGTGTGTTGATTTATTTATAACCTGTATATGATTATATTTGTGATTGAAATCGTTGATGGATATAATTTAGCCGAATATATTTTTAGTATTGTAGGATACCAAAAATAAAATACTGGACTTTTGGAAGTTAAAGTAGAAAATTTCAACAATAAATATTAGAGAAATGAATAAATTCAAAAGAAGGAATTTAAAAGTATAAAAGTTGATTTTATAATCTTATCGAATTAATTCCAAATATGGGAAAAGCTTAATAAATGGATTTCGAGAAATATTGTTTAAAGTTTGGGGAATTTATTTAAAATTCAGACTTTAAATAGTTTGGAAGAAATAAAGGAATTTGTTTTAAAATATAATAAATTTGGAAATCAATATGAAAATTGATTTGGTGTTTAAAAATAAATCTTTGGGAAATCGATATGAAAATTAATTTGGTGTTTGAATGAAAATTGATTTGTGTTTGGAAATAAATTTAGAAATCAATTTGGAATTTGATTTGGTATTGAAATAAACTAGTGCGTAGCTCGTGCTACGCACACGGATAGATGCGGAAGGTTGAAGTTTTTGTTCATGTTTAACGTATCTCCTTCTTACATCAGTGAGAGTTTTATTATTTTTCTGAAGTTATATTTGCTCAAAGTACTCTAGTATTTTTCAGTTCGTGGGATCAAAGCATGTTTGTAAATTTGTATCGGTAAACATGTCAAAATTTATTTCGGAAGAAATTTAGGTTAAGACCAGCTGCATACTTGAAAATATTAGGAAAATGATTATGTTAAAAAAATAGGATGATTACAATTGTATAATATTTAATTCAAATGGTTGATCATGAATGCGTAGAATTTTTGCAAAAGCATAAAGGTGGAAATAATTAGATCAGCATGAAATGAGTAAACAGTTGACGTATATGCACAAAATGAATTAGATGTTGGAAGATTTCATAAAATTGCTTAAATTGATTGCCGCTACAAAGAAGGGCTCCAGAGAGATGGCAACCACCCTAGGTGGAGATGCGAAGGCAACGCCCCCGTTGACGGTGGTCGACCACCAAAAGACGCATTTCCCCTACATATACTGGCAGCCTTCGGTTTCAAAAAAAGGAAAAAAAAGAAAACTTTTTTGTTTTCTACATCAATAACTCTAATCAAATTCGAGTGTTCTTCTGATTTGTGCAAATATAGTCATAACTTACACAAAACACACCCCTCGTATTCAAAATCAACATTTTCTGAAATCCTCTGCGATATGAGAATTGCGAAAAAATTCTTGAAAGAAAGAGATTCAATAGTGGTCTAGAGTGATATATCTATATAATACTGCAACATTAGACTGCATATTGAATCATTCAACGAAAGAAAAGTTATTGGTTACTAAATATTTGCAACGCAGTAAATATTTCTTCCTAAAAAGCAACCTAATTGAGTACGGCAATCATCTCAGTTCTTTGTGGTACAAAGACAGATACATTACTGGATGCAATTTTAAGAAAACGTCCAAAATTATAAAATATGATATTAGGAAAATGTTGATAAAGCTTGCTAATGAGAATCCCGTTTTGACATATAGGACAACCTTCAGTAGAACTATAAAGTAATAGGTTCGGTTGTACATTAAAAAAAGGTGTTAGCCCATATAGATCATTGTATAAATGTACGCTGAACAAAGTAAAAATAAAATGAGATAGGAAAGTACACTACTATTTTTTAGCAGCAGTTACAACAAAACTGAAATAAATTTACAAACCAATAATAAACACACAAATAGTGTAGATAGTACAAAGAGGGGAACTATACCGAACAAAAATTACAAACTGTAACAAAATCACAGAGTAGATAAGGTCAAGGCTGGAAAGTTGGTCGAAATAAGCAGCATAACAACCTAGTAATTTGTCTTCGTACCGTCTTCATCGTTTTTTTCCGCAGGTCATATTTGAATGACCGTTTTATGCTTCTTTACAATGCATGCCTCGCTTTTGCTTCTACAGGTAAACCAAGTGCCGGTTTTATCACCAGAATTCACAGTAGCTTGTACAGGTAAACCACGTGACAATCTGAACTTATTTCCTATCGAACCCTCCAGGACCTCACTTCGACATTATGGGCTTGAATAAACTTCAACGTGGTTAGTCAAAAAATTCATTATATTCAAAGACTTTAGATTAAGTGATCATCGGTGAAAAATAAATATATGTACAGAATTTAATCAACTACATCAATAGAAGAATATTTGGTAATATTATTTTAATCAACTACATCAATAAAGTTTAATCTAGTTATTGTTTCAAAATTGAATTTAAATTCATGTTAAGACAGTTATTTGATCCAAAATTCACCACAAATTGAGGACTTGCATGATCAAGTAAATAAAAACAATATGAAGCCAATCTACGTAAAATACTATCAACGCAAACGAAATCCTTTGAGCTTGGATTTTGTATTCCATTGCAAAACTATTTAATGTAAAGAAATGGTGATATGAAAATAAATAATTGCTTTTGGCAGTATAAAGGCTGAACATTACCCCAAGTAGCTCGAAGAAGCATGTGTAGGAAATGTTGGAAGCTGATTAGGAGTTGCGCTTTTAAACCAATATCAAAGACCCATATTGTTGTTTGCTCTAACTCACTAACTTAATACTTCAAAAAAAAATCAAATTATAAGATAACTGTGAAGGATAGTATAGCTAAACCGTACACGAATGACCCAACAAACGGTTAATTATGATATATAAAGATTTGAACAAAGAAAAAAGTACAATTCAAAAATTAAAATTTTAAATTGGCATGAAGTGAAAATAGATGATGCAAAGCAAACCGTGGCACTGGTTAATTCTTCAAAAATAATTTGCGTAATACTGATTCACAGTTGAATATAATGCTGTAGAAATGTAATAAAGAAATTCATCTTTATTAAATAAACTCCCACCATGATTATTATGCATAATATGCGAAAAAACTCCAAGATTCAATAAAATTTCAAAATACCTAACCATCCTTATGTATCAGTACCAACAGTATCCTTAAAAAATCCAACCCTGAATCATTCCCTCCCTGTTTAGTCCACCTGCAACATAGGTAGCTCCGTATGTAGCATTGAAAGTACATAGCCTCACTTTGGCAAAAAACATGGATTTATTTAATCAACATACGAATCGGTTTTCAGCTTCAAGACAATATATAAATTTACGCTAGTTACTTAACTCCCTGCAAATTGTCCATGGAAATGATTACTATTTTTTGTTCATAGTGTCCACAAACAGTGCATATATTGTAATAAAGTTCATATCTTCAGCTTCCTTTTTTCATTCTCATCATGTTATACATAGATCTAATACTGCATATCATCATTTTGCTTTAAGGATAATTACTGATACTTAAAAAAAGTATGATGATCCAAAACTATAATGAAGATAGAAGATTAGAAATTAAATTAGCACTATTGCAAGTATAATATTTTAGTTTCATAGGAAATAAGAGCATATAATATAGAAAAAACAATCAAGAGCACCTAGATCATAAATTCGGTGTCTTTGAACTTTGCCACATTTCGTTGCTAATTTTGCTGCAAGTAGGGGTATCTTTTCTCTACAGTAGATTAAATTGCTCGATAACATGCTATTTTAAGGAATTTATCTTCTTTTTGTCTTCAAAATTATAGATTTATCCCTCAACATGACTGAATATTACCAGAGATTTTCTTGTTTACATGATTTAAATCTATCATGACATCCAAGTCAAAATACTTGTTGTTTAAAAGACAGTTGTTCGTGCACTTCCACGTATGATAATTGTTCAATGGATAACACGATGTAATAATTAATCTTGGCTTAACTCTATTAAATGAAAATATTAGTTATACAGAGATTCTTTGTTAACTTATCTTACCACACCGATTATGCTGTGCATTCATAATGCTAGGGATGGTCTACTGACTCGCAAAGTCAGGCACAAATTGGCTTAAATATTAAACTCCTGTCGGAAAAAACAACCTTTGAAAATGGAAATTCACACATTAATTTAGTTAAAGGGCAAAAAAAGTAAACTACTATGATAATAGACTTGTGAATATATAGACTGTTGCACTTTTCATCACCGGGTTAAAGAATTGAAAAAATCCCAATTATGTTGTTGGCTTCTCATTTGAGTACTATTATTATTTAGCCACAACAATTTAACTTGGTACGTTCGACTTCCTAGTATGAATATAGATAGGAAATACATGAATAGTTCATAGTTTGTCCGTAGTTAGTTGCATTCAAATAAAATTTAAATGCATTTAAACATCAACCTCATGACCATCAATTAACCGGTTGAAACAATAACAAGATATACATGGAACTTTCTATGATTTTAGTAGTATAGAGTAATAATACATACAAATATCATTCTACCTTCAGTATTTGAAATGAATCAAATCTAAAAACTATGGAGTAAAACATGAACAGACAGTCCACTGAAAGTCAAAGCAATTAATGTGAGATTCATAATACCGTAGTACAAAATCACAAAAATAGGTAAATTAGACGAAGTGAAGAAAAGTCACAAAATTTTCTGCCTTGAAAAGGAAGAGATGTGATTTCCATGATGAGTTGAGAAGGCTTGATTACTGGTAATGGAGAAGAAGAATGCACCTCCATTGAAATGATTGCAACTACCGCCTCCATCAGTGTGATTGCAGTTTTGGCTCCGTAAAAATTTATGTGTAATTGAGGTCGATTATGGCTACGTTATTTTGATTTTCGCCATAGAAATGGATTTCGTCCATCAGTAACCCATAGATCTGTGTATAATGATACAAACAAAAACACTGAAGCACACTTATCTATCCACGAGACATTGTCTCATAGAACATCAACCGCAGATCATGATGAACGGCCAGGATGCATTCATTTTGTTTGTTTTAGATTACTGTATATATGCGGGCTGGATTATATTAGGCCCATTCTATTGTATATAAATACAAGTCTGTACCCCTGTATTATTTATATAATAAAAGTTCATTTTCTGCTGCATCTCATTTTATGGTATCAGAGCTTGAAAGCCAAACGGCAAATCTTCTCAAAAATAAAAATTTCAAAAGATTTAAAGACTGCATTGGCTCCTCTCAGAAAAATTTCATCACTGAGGAGGTATATCTTTCTCTTGATCACGCCAAGATCGGTTGCATCTGTTCTATATTCATCTCAGAGGTGAAATCAGATTATTCTTCACTTTTCCCTCTAATTGCAATCCTCTTTCCTACTGCTGTTCATACATATTACTGTTTCTTGATGAAACAGTAATATATACCTATCACAAGCAGTTTCGATTTAAATCAAGTTCTTGATTCTTGGCTGCTATCTTTTGATAGCCACGCCAAAATAAAGAAGATATCCCTGTTTTCTACAATTCTCATCAAGAAACCGGCATTTCAAAGAGCATTGAATCATCATGGCATTCAATGAAGAAGCAATGACATCAGCCACTTCAGGGAGTCAATCAAACAATCCCCAGAATTCAGATTTGACCTTGATCAAACCTAAAAGTCAAGTTGTCACAACATCACTAGATGAAGACAATTATGTTTTGTGGAAATATCAAGTTGAAATAGCATTAAAAGGATATGACTTACATGATTATGTGGCTGGAACCAAAATCATACCACCAATCATGATAACTGACAGAGAAGGCAAGACAGTTAGTAATCCAGATTACAAACATTACCAAAAGCAGGATAATCTCCTATCATCTTGGCTATTATCTTCAATTAGTCAAAGCTTACTCTCACAAATGGTTGGATGTAGCAGCTCTTATGAGATATGGTCAGCAATTGAGCGCATTTACAGTTCGCAGTCAGCAGCAAAAGTCATGCAATATAGAAGAGAGTTACAGAATGCAAAGAAAAATGATATGCCAATGAGAGAATATCTTGCAAAAATCAAGAATTTATGTGACAAATTAAAGGGTGTTGGTCACAATGTGTCAATCAGTGAGCAGATTTTAATAATCACTAATGGATTAGATCAAGACTATGAGTCTTTAATAACATATATTGCCACACAATCAACCCTGCCTGATATTGAATACATACACACAGCTCTACTTGCTCATGAGGGAAGGATTCAACAAAGAAAATCAATGCAAGAAGAATACAGTGTCAACTATGCAGCCACATCAAAAAATAGAAATCAGAGAAATTCATCAAATCAACCCAGGCAAGACTATCAAAACCAGAGAGGAAGTTATACTCAAAGAGGCAGAGGCAGAGGGAGGAGTGGATACAACAGTAAGGTCAAATGTCAGATTTGTGAAAAATTTGGGCACATGGCAAACAAGTGCTACTTCAGATATAAAGAAGATTACAATGCAGGGCAAACATCTCAAACCAGCAAGCAACCAAGTGCTAACATGACTCAAACCAGCAACCAGTCCAGAAACAGTGGAGATAATACCACTGATGACACACCTAAAATTGAAGATTACAGCATGGATGAATGGTTTCCAGATTCTGGTGCCACAAACCATATCACAAACAATTTACAGAATCTAAATCTGGGCAACAAAGCATACACAGGTAACCAATCTGTTCTTATGGGAAATGGTGAAACTGCAAATATAACACATGTTGGTACTGGCTGTATAAAAGGTACTAGGTTACTTTATTTAAACAATTTATTAAGAGTACCAAGTATCAAGAAAAACCTTATTAGTGTTTCGCAATTTGCCAGTGAAAATAAGGTATATTTTGAGTTTCACCCAAAAACTTGCTTTGTTAGAGATTCATTAAGTAAAACAGTATTATTACAGGGCAATCTGGATAATGGCTTATACAAGTTCAGCAATGTCCAAAACAATGGTGCTGCTAATGAGAGAATATGGTCAAATAATGTTAGCTCAAGAAATGACAGCAATGTAAAATTGTTTCATGAATGGCATTGTAAACTTGGCCATCCTAGCTATGATGTAGTTAAACTCATTTTAGTGCATAATAATATCTCTGTTCCAAATAGATCTGATTTATCTTTGTGTGATCACTGTCAAATGGGAAAAATGCATAAATTACCTTTTCAAACTTCTGAAACAGTATATAAAGAACCCCTTGAGTTAATTACTGCAGATTTATGGGGACCAGCACCACTTTTCTCAACACAAGGACACAGGTATTATCTATCACTTGTGGATGCACACACAAGATATACATGGATTTATTTTCTCAAAGTTAAATCTGACACTAGCCATGCTATAATACAGTTTGTCACTCATGTTGAAAAACAAATTAACAAGAGTGTAAAAATAATACAAACAGATGGTGGGGGAGAATTTAAATCATTAAAAGAATTTTTTAACAAAAAAGGAATTCTACACAGAACTACCTGCCCCCACACATCAGAACAAAATGGTTTAGTTGAGAGGAAACATAGACACATTGTGGAGACTGGTTTAACACTTTTATCTCAAGCATCCCTGCCATTGAAATACTGGAGTGATGCTTTTGCCACTGCAGTATATCTCATTAATAGGATGCCCACAAAGGTGTTAAACAATGACTGCCCACATGAAAAATTCTTCAAAGTAAAACCAAAATATGACCAGTTAAAAAATTTTGGATGTTTATGTTATCCTTATCTTAGACCATACAATAAACATAAGTTGAGCCTAAGGTCAAGTCCATGTACTTTTTTAGGGTATGCACATAACCAAAAAGGATACAAGTGCATGGACAACCAAGGCAAAATTTACATTTCTAGGCATGTTGTGTTTAATCAAAATATATTTCCATTTGCAGGAAGAAGAGAGCAGAATCACGAAATCAACAATGGCAAAACATGTGGCTTTCACATTCCAGTTCTATCAGAATATACACAAAAAGAAAATCAGAAAATACAAAATTTTGAAGACAATGCATCTATATCAAGCACCAAATCAGGTTACAGTTCAGATAATGGATGTAATGATCATCATTCACCAGTTGATTCAAATGATATACAGAATGCTAGCATGCCAAGGAGCAACCAAGATAATAATCAAAATGCATGTATGACTAATAACAATCAAGCAAAGGATGCAACAGTCAACTACAATGATGATCAATCAGAAGACTCTTATAATCAGCATCCTGGATCAGGACACCCCATGATTACCAGATCTAAAAGTGGTATTTTTAAACCAAAATTATACACAGCTCAAGCAAATGAGGTGGAGCCAAGTTCTTATGATCAGGCTAGCAAACATGAAAAGTGGAGAAAAGCAATGGATGAAGAGTTAAGTGCATTAGTTAAAAACAAAACCTGGACACTAGTGCAACCACCAAAGAACAAAAATATTGTGGGATGTAGATGGACATATAAAATTAAAAAAGATGCAAATGGTAATATATCCAAATATAAAGCCAGGCTGGTGGCAAAAGGATACTCACAGCAGTTTGGTTTTGATTTCACTGAGACTTTTTCCCCAGTGATCAAACCAACCACTATAAGGATCATGCTAACTTTAGCTCTACACAAAAACTGGAGAATAAAACAGCTAGATGTCCATAATGCTTTTTTAAATGGCGAATTATGTGAAGATGTCTACATGCAACAGCCAGAAGGATACAATCATCACACAAATAAAGGTTATGTTTGCAAATTGCACAAAGCTATATATGGATTGAAGCAAGCTTCTAGAGCATGGTATGAAAAGCTTAAACGCACACTAACACATCTGGGTTTTAATGCTACCAAATCAGACACTTCACTTTACTTAAAAAAGGACAAGGATGCAAGCATATATGTACTTGTGTATGTGGATGACATACTCATTACAGGAGATAATCAACAAGAAATCAACCACATCATAGAGCTACTAGACAAACACTTTGCAATCAAGGACATGGGTGAATTGGAATATTTCTTAGGGATAAATATCCAAAGGAAGACTGACAATGAATTTTTCCTTTCACAGAAGCAATACATCAATGACATTCTGATCAGGCACAACATGGACAAAGCAAAGTCACTACCCACCCCTATGACAAGCAATAAACAGTTGTCTAAAAACAGAGGTGAGCCTATTGATAATGTCAAGCAATACAGGAGCATTGTGGGGGCACTACAGTACGCTACTATTACAAGGCCAGACATATGCTATAGTGTCAATAGAGTATGCCAATACATGCAAAATCCTTTAAACGAGCATTGGATTGCAGTAAAACGTATTCTCAGATACCTCAAAGGCACTGACACTTTTGGGTTACTTTTAAAGGGTAGTAAAGACATAAATATACATGCTTACAGCGATTCCGATTGGGCAAATGACATCGACGACAGAAAATCCACTTCTGGATACTGTGTATATCTGGGACCAAACCCTATTTCTTGGTGCACAAAGAAGCAAACTACAGTCTCCAGAAGCAGTGCCGAAGCCGAATATAGGTGCATAGCAAGTGCGGTCGCTGAAATTGTTTGGATCGAAACCCTAATTTGGGAATTAGGGTTCGAATCAACTCGCAAGCCCATTATTTGGTGTGACAACCTCAGTGCCATCTCTCTTTCCATGAATCCAGTTCAACATACTCGCACTAAACACATGGAGATAGATCTCCACTTTGTACGAGAAAGGACTGGAAGTGGCAAGCTCGCCATCAACCATGTTCCATCTTATTATCAAAGAGCAGATTTTCTAACCAAGGCGTTATCTGCCAGAAATTTCCATAGATTTCGTAAAGAACTCAAAGTTTTTCCAGCCGACATAAAAGAGAAAGAAGAAATGAAACCCTAGTTTTGTTTGAAGGGGAGTATAATGATACAAACAAAAACACTGAAGCACACTTATCTATCCACGAGACATTGTCTCATAGAACATCAACCGCAGATCATGATGAACGGCCAGGATGCATTCATTTTGTTTGTTTTAGATTACTGTATATATGCGGGCTGGATTATATTAGGCCCATTCTATTGTATATAAATACAAGTCTGTACCCCTGTATTATTTATATAATAAAAGTTCATTTTCTGCTGCATCTCATTTTACTGTGGATTACAAATGACAGGGTAAATATGAACGGTTACTCAAAGGTGAACATAAAATATATCAAGTATGTAACACACGTGCAGTTTTCTTGAGTATTAAAATATTGAAAACTGAAAAGGACGTGTGCAAAAGAGGACACTTGTCAAAAAATTAAAGCGTTAGTTTCTACTTTCCTATTAAAGTAATAGATTCATCTATTTAAGCTCATATGCAACTTACCGGGTGGATACTCCGAGAATCAATATAGGTGATTGTATTGGATAAAATAAAACCTGTAAAGTAATGTAGTAAATTATTAAATGTGTTGATCAAGTAATATTCTTTAGAAGTGGACAAACTTGTTTGAATGAGAAAAGTGATTACATGCAACTGGTTTAGTTATATGCATATGGTTCTACCAATTTGACTCTAACCAATGGTAACTCAAAAACACTTATAAGAAAATATAATTGTGCTGGACAATCATGAAACCAAATTCACATAAACATGTAATTTGCACTTAGATTGCCACATGAGGGAAGAGCACACCAAATTGAGTTATCAAGGTCTTAACTGCCCATTATTTATTCCAACATGAAGATGGTTACAATAAACTCAGTAAATATAAAAATTAAGAGAAGGTAGCAGTAATAGCAGCATTCAATTTTTACACCATGTACCATATGGCCAAAAATATTAGCTAAATGAAATAATTGAATGGGAAAAATTATTAGGATTCGTAATAAATGAAGAAGTAATGGAGAAGACCATCATCCCAAAAAAATAAGAGTGTTTATCATTAAAAAAAGTTATTGTGATGAGTTAATTCATGTTACGAAATTTGTTTTCCTATTTATTGAATGAATAAACCTTTTGTACTATATTTTCTTAAAATAAAGAATAAACATAAGAGTCAAGCGTACACAATCTAAACAGGTCGATAATAATTTTTACCACAGTTGAATATTACTTTCAACCTAGTTGGTGAGTGACTATGAACTCTTTCAACCAGCATTATTTCTCTTCCTCCTAGTAGTCACCTAGCGCTTCAAGAAAAAGATCATCATCTATTAGTTGAAATTTAAAAAAAATGATATAAACAGATAATCAACCAACAAACATAAATATTCCTAAATATTTAGTAGCATTTTCACAAATAATATAACCATATTTACAAAAAAAGCAACCTATGAAGGTAACGTAGATACCTTATTGCCCAGGAGAGTTACTGTGACCTACACTTACATTTTTACTAACCTAATGTATATGAAAACTAATGAGGTCACATTGACATTTTTACCGACCTGCTTGTATGTGTGGATTGATGAGGTTACTATTAAATTTTTACCGACTACTACCGTATGGGGATTGATGAGGTTGGGATTAATAATTTATAAATGCATGTTTATTGAATTAATCCAATGTCACGACGATCCTTTGGTGATATAACATAACAGTTTTATAAGAACCTAGAGTTCAATTATGGACCCGCCTGACCATTTTAAATTTGCATGGATTACCAATTGTGCTGTAACCGAACCCTATTTTTTGACTATAGAAGTTGAGATAAAAGAAAAATATATGAGGAACACGTGTCAACGATTATTAATAAGACCGATAAGTCGATAGGCTATGTTTAATTTTTTCATTTTAACAAAGTGACGTTCTTGTTTAAACAAACTACGTATATTTAGTATAAATATTTTTAATTTTGTTAATTTCTAATAATTTCATATAATACCGTTGAATACCCTATATTATGAAGCTTGAATACTTCTAATCAAGTGCTTAGTTATTTATTTATACTTCCAACTATTTTTAATTATTCATCCAATGGTTTTATTATATTTAAAAAATAGATTCTATTTATGGAGCATGCACAAACAAAATAGAAGTTACAAATTGTGTATGTTACTTAAAGAAAGTGCTATCTTATAAAAAAACAGGATGAAAATCTAAAATCTAATTCTTCCGCCATGTTTTGTACACTTAGATTTTTTATATACATGAACGTGCATACTTTTTTCTTCTATTTTGAACATGAATTTGAAATTCATATGTATTTATAATACTTGTGGCACAAAGGATTTACATGCTTATTTTCCATGTGTGAGTGATGATAATACGTTGTTTTACCAAGCTGCACCCAAGGATGTGGAATAACTTGCTCATGTGTTTGATGTGTTGCAATTCACTTCACACTCAAAGAGATATTGATTACATCCATAAGTCTCAAAGACATACAATATCGGTGCAAAAAAACTTTGTAAAGAGCACATGTATGTAAGTTAAATTCAGAAAGTAGAATGTACTTGCCCAACTTTAATAATTTTTGCTTAGTAAAGATAATTAGCTTTTCAATCTTGCTATTAATTTCTTAACCACAATACAGCAACTCAAGTGGCACTATCACTTTCAAACTATAGTGGCACAAGTTGAACATTTTATTGTAACAACACATGTTTGTGCCCATTACCTAACTACTTGTAAAATATTCAAGGATACTGCCTAGTTTAGTATTTGAAATCGTATACAAAGACCAGTACAAAAGGGGTAAGTGATTACTTTCCTTCGAGAATTAGCACTGTGACATGTATTATGATGCAGGTACATATAAAAAATTCACGGGTGCAAACTCAATCAAACTGTGAACATAAATGATAAATTATGGGGAAAAAATCCGGCTTTGATTAATACTATGAATGTACTTACTATGTAGGCTATTTCGTGACCATGATTTATGGCGAGAACATTATATAAACAGAATAAAGGAGAAATTGACATTTTACCATCAAAATGTGGCAATTTCAAGTTAGAAATTGACATGTAAAACAACATGCTGATAATAATGGATGTAGTTGCGTCACTAAATCACTATATTCTCATGCCCTCCACATATAAGCTGCATAAAAAAATCAACATTCAAAGTGAAAATTACTTTTATCATCTACATTAGAAACCTTCTTACCAATCTTAGTCTTTTTAATGGCAAGCGCTGCTGCTCCCTTTGTTGTGCTCCCTTAAAGATGGAACGAATGAAAATAGAAGCGCTGTTACATAGAAAGTGACGTCCTATTTATTAATGATGAAACTCGTAATAACATCCATTGCTTAACCCTATATAACGCATCCAAGAATGTAAGAAGAAAGGGCAAACTTTTTTCTGCTAAAGAAGCGGGCTTTAGTAAATTGTGGTGAAGTAGGGAAAAGAATAAATCCAAGAAAGGACAAAAACTAGTTGTTGAATGGTCTTGAAGAACTAATGTTAGGGTTTCAAATTTCTGGTGGAAAAAGGGGATGTTAACATAAATTCACACCAGAGTCGTAGGCTGGTTTTTCCTCTTCTTGTCGAGCATCCAATGATGGATTACATCCAAATTTGGTGAGAGAGAAAGGAAGGGAAGCCAAAATGTTAAGCAAGCGAAAAAAATTAGCGAGAAAGAGAGAAGAGAAATTTATGAAGGAAAGATTATGACAGATGTTAATGATTGAACGGGAGAAGGGCATGAATTATTAAGCACAAGAAGATTTAACTAATTAGATCTGAGCAGGAGGAAGGGTAAAGATGGAATGGGAACGAAGAGAGAAAAGGAAGCAGTTAATTAAACCGTTTAAAGAGACGTGAAAATTATTCCTTGTGCAAATGGAAATCGAGAAACTGCGCTATTTCCAAACGATAGAGAAACAGGAGCCATTTGAATGCAACACGTAAGAAAATGAAAAGGAGGACACGTGTCAGAATTAGAAGATGCTGGTTTCTACTTTCCTATTTAAGTATTAGATTTTAGAAAATCAATTTGAAATTGATTTGGTGTTTGAAATAATTTTAGAAATCAATATGGAAAATTGATTTGGTGTTTAAAATAAATTTGAGAATCAATTTGAAATTTCATTTGGTATTTGAAAATAAATTTTGGGAAATCAATTCTGAAATTGATTTGGTGTTTCAAATAAATGTTTGGAAAATCAATTTGGAATCGATTTAGTGTTTGAAAGTGAATATTGAAAATCGATTTGAAAATCGTATATCAGTGGATATAGGAAATTTTAATTCATGATTGGAATATAGAAGAAATGGAAATTTGTTTTAAAAATAAATATTGTTTTATTTTTAAAAGTGTGGAAAGAAATTTACAGATTTGGAATACAAATTTAAAATAAATCAAGAAGGATTTATTGATTGATTTAAATAGACCATTTTGAAATGGAAAGTGTATTTTCCCTGGAAAATCGAGTATGTTTACAAAGCAGCTTTCAAATATAAATTAAAAATTCTAAAGTTGGTTTTAAAAGAATATTTTGGAGAAATTATTTTCTTAGGTTATTTTGGAAATATTTAAAGTAAAGATGTTAGCACAACGAATTTCGATGCAACCGAGGGTCAGATTCCAAATATATATTCGAATACCACATCGAATCTTTGTGATGGATCTTTTGTTTAAAAGATCAAAGTGGAAATTTGTTGTGATTTATTTGAAATCTGAATGAACACTTATTTTTAAAACTAAGTGCCCATTATTCAATTTAGCCGGAAGAGGACTTTATGTCATAAAATCCATTCCGAATAACGATACGACGAAATGAGATTGCATTCTAAGATGGTGTTGAAGACCGGGTATTTTCGAAAACGAAAGGATTACCTGTCGAATGTCTCTGCACCGAGTTGCTCCGGTATAGAGATTATATCACCCTTTGTGATGGAAAGTCCGGAAGTGATTTGTGAATACCCGGATTGCAAGGGCTTCTATGAAGTTCCTTCGGTTCCGTTCGAACCCGGAATAGACTTCTATGGATGTATGTCTGACGTTACACTTTGAGACATAAAGCTAGTTTCTATCAAATACATTTCTGTTGGTGGCGGAGAATTAATTCTCTTAGCATAACACCCTTCTCTGAGACGTACGAGCTCAGAGGTTATGTAGTTGATGGTTACTAGTGATATAATCCCACTTTGGTAATGTGGCGTACGAAATGCTGCTGATCATGTGTTGATCGAAGCATGGCTTTTGTGTAAAGTGTAGCTTTGTGGACGAGACCTCATCGGACCTCACAACCTGGAAATGGTTTGAAACAGGAAGGATGCAGCAAGACAATTTGGGGGTAGCGCCTCAGGGTATGTCCATTTCCTTCTAAAAAGGGTGGTATCATGGTATGGAGCCTAGATATTTAACCTATGTGGTTACTGCAAATTTGTGCTTTGTGGTTGTTGCTTTGTGGTTGTTGCTTTGTGGTTGAGGATCCTTGGATAAAGGTTGGTAACAACCGGGGATGGCATACTCGTGGTAGTTACATTGTTTCGCATGAGATAACACGACCTTGTGCTGGCAGAGATCCGATTAGGTTCTCGGGACGTCCCTCTAGAGGCATACTCATGCGGCATAGGAAGTTCCTTAGCCTGTCCATTTGTTGGAAATCCATAGAAGTAATATGCGCCCTATACGGTTTCAGTTGTACAACCTGCCATTTACTTATGTGGTGACCCACTGTTTGGATGGTGGCTATAGTAGGTATACAATAATGGTTGTATGCTGGCTAAGATTAATATTATACTTTTGAAATAGTTTCCACAATATGCGCTAATGATAATATTAAAAAGAATTCTGCGTATCAAGCATATTTGACTATCATAAGGAGAAATATCCTCCAATAAAGCTTTTGCTTTGTGTGTCTGGCGGGAGGCCTTATGGTAGTTTCATTTTCCAAAAGCACAGCGGGTTTCTTTTTATTTTCTTTGTGAAAATAACTTTTTTAAGATTTCACACCAGTCCTATTACTGACCTTATAACGACCCGATATTTTCAACCATTCGCATCCGCACATATCGGACTTAAACTGCTCAAAATACAGCGTTGTAAATAAAATTTGGCAAATATCAGAATATACAATAAACAAATAATCACAGATCACATACACAGGGTAAATAATAATGCAGCGGAAGTAAAAGAGATAGTAGTTCATGAAGCTACTATATATATACATATATATAAGATACATCAGAGTTAAACAAGATACAATAGAAGAGTAACAAGATACATTAGGTACAAATCAGAATACATCACTGGAATCACTGGATATAGAAAGCAAAAATAAATGGCTGGATCTTCAAGTAAAGCCCCAACTTCGAAGGTGAGTCTTGAATGTTGAATCACTCGGTCCGACTCAAGCGTAAAGCAAAACAAAAAACACTCGAGTCAGGACATAAATACTTATGAACTGTAAATCAACTCAAGTGAACAGTAACAAAATGCATCAGTAACTTAAAGGATGCTTGGGATCGCCCATCCTTTAAGGATCCGTTAAACAATTTACTATGTAGTAATATTGCGCTATTATAATAATGTCTACAGTAAAATAAACTTACTTTTAAATAGCGTTGAAGGGTTACCCATATAGTCCTCAACACGCAATAGTCCCAGTAGTCCATCCAGTATCATCGTACCCCCAGATCGGGTGTAACAACCCGGTATTTCGTACCGATTAATGATCGTCTTTGGACGATAATTTTTCTTAACTAATTGCCTATTGAAAATTTTAAATTTTGAATTAAAATTCTTTTCATAAATTTGTTTAAGAACTTTATTGGGCTTTAAAAATTGTTTTGGCCCATTTCTTTTGTTGCCGTGGTGGGTAACAAAGCTCAATGCCGACCCATTCTTCCAAAAACTCGACCCGCCCCTTTACCATTTTTCTTTTTTATTTTGTTCGTAACCCTAAAACCCTCAAAAGAAAATAAATGGCGGCATCTTGTCTTCGTTCGTCTGAAGCTAGGGCGCGTTCAAAATTTATGACGCTGGCTTCTTCAATTCGACGTGCTCGTGCTCGATTGGGCTTCGGTTGATAGCTTCAATTCGTCGACAAGGTGAGTGATCCCCTTCACTCACATCTAATTCCTATCTCGAGTTTATTAGTGTTCGAATTCAATGATTTTCGTTCATATTTGATTGTTGAATTCGTCCCTTGATTTGTTGGCCATTCGACAATGTATTTACTTTGAGTATCGACTTCGGTCATTGCTTGAACTATCTTGATTTTGGCATTGTTTTGATTTCGAACTGCATATTATTTCTGGCTTTATCGTTCCGAGCTATTCGTTTTCGTGGTCATCACTCAACTCTGACCTGTTGTGTTCTTCCCTGTAGCTTGTCTTGATTGAGCTTCAGGCTAGACTTGTCCTTCTATTTGATTTTTTGCCTTCCTTGGGCATATGTATACTGCTGCGGCTTCGAATGATGCATGTTGTACTTGGCCGCTTTTGTTGTTTACTGGTTTCTCTTGACAGTTTTGTATTGCTTGATGGACATTGGATCTTTGATTTAATTGGGGTCATTTACTGTCTCACTGCTTTATTGTTACTGCCCATTGGTTGGGAAGTTGAACTTGTATTTATGTGTTGTGGTGCCATACCTCTGGTTCCCTCACCCTCCTTCTATTTTGTAGTTGTATGGCCGGTCCACTGTCGTGTTCATTTGCATTGTGCATTCACTCTGTTGTATTTTTGAGTCTTGTGCATTTGTGTGCACTGTCGTATGCTGCATGCTTTGTGATTTGAAACTGCTACCATCATTTGCCCTCTGATGCATTTCATATTGAAACTGTGTCATCTGCACTTGCACACTCCATACTTTGGTATTGTTCCATGTATTTGTACCATGTTGTTACCTGTACTTGGTGCATTGGGCATTGCTTTTGTGTGCATACTGTATATTTCACTGTCACTGTGCTTCTTTTGTTGGTTGGTCTGCAACTCCTTGCAGCCACCTCTGTTTCATTTTAATCCCCATGCTTGAACTTTGATTGGTTGAAGCTCTATTAGCCTGGTTCACCTTGGTTGATTACATTGGTGACTGACACTGTCAGTTGCTTGTATCAACCCCATTTCCAGGTTGCATGTAATATTCATGCTCATCACTTGTTCATTTCATTGTAGCATGCTGCTGTGTACCTCTGCATTGTAGATGCTTCAATTGGTTTTGTTGCGTTTGAAACTGTAACTTGTTTGATTTTGGTCTCCGTGACTTTGACACTATCACTATTTTGATTCTTGTTTTGATGATTTTGGATCGTTGTTGATCATTGGAATTTTGTAGTTGACAGTGGTTAGTGTGGTGCTTTTGTACGGTATCTTGAACTCTTGTGACATATCTTCCAGGTTACATTCTTTTCATACTGTCACGTGTATTCATGTGTAAAACCTGGGTCATCATCTTTAGGCAAAGCATGAAATAATATCAAGTTATTTTGGCCTTCCTGCCTTCATACATTTGCTGCTTTTGTTGTTTTAGATGTTGCACGGTGTTGTGCATCAAGGCATTGCCTTGTATTTGGACGCCTGTCCACTTTGAGTACTTTTGTGGTTTGGCCACTTCATGTTGTATGGATTAGGACCACTTCACTATCATTTTGACATTTCCTTTGTGTCTTGGTTCTATGCATTGCTTGAGTCTGGTCCATTTTAAACTTGAATACTTGCAGTTGTGTTGAGTCGTGATATCTGCGACTTGACCTTTGCATTTTATTGGTTTTCGAATTTACTTGAGTTAAATCCAGCTAATAGTTCAGGTTTGACCTTGTGCCCGGTTGTGTACATCATTACTGTAGTGGCAAGGCAGTGCATGCAAGCGTGAATTGCAGCCACACGGAATTGAGTTTTTGGGTACATTATCACTGTAGTGGCAAGGCAGTGCACGCAAGCGTGAATTGCAGCCACACGGTATGGTTTTGTGATATTCTATTTTGCTTTGATTTATTGATCTTTTGCATATTCCATATGCTATAGTGGCGAGGCAGTGCACACGTGCGTGTACTGCAGCCCTACTCGATTTAATATTTTAATTGATATTTCAATGGTTTGAACTATTTCGTTTATTCAAATCAATATTCTGAATTTCATTCTGATTTGGTTGAATTTGCTGATTTGTTGTTTAACACTACTACGTGTTATATTTATCGTTATCCGATTTCTTATTTAAGGATCGGATAGACGAAATTTATTGTGACTATCATCTATTCATTATTTAATTATTATTGCTTCTGTGCACTAATAACTAAGTTTGAATTAGACTGACCCGAGTATTATTTTCTTTTGAATTTAATACTCGGGTCAGACCGAGTATTTCAGGTTGTAGATATTCTGCTTTGGGTTGCTGCTAGAGCTATGAAGTTCTTTCATATCTTTTGGAGTAGTCGTCGTTATTTGTAGTAGTCTGTATAATTGCATAGGAAGATATGTATTCATGTATATTATATACGTTAATGTACTTGTATATGTAACTTCCTGAGTCGACTGTTGTAGTTATATCATATGTACCATGTCATATGTATTGTATCAAATGTATTGTAACTGACATCAGTTATTGTATATATGAGACTTTCTGTTTTATTTGTGTTCCGCATTATATTATCTGTGTAATATTTTATATTACTGTTCTAAACTATTACGAACCATCGTAGTTCGTTTTATACTGGAATTGGGGCATGTCGATGGGAGAAAATAAGTCATAGATGAAAAATGAAAGAATATTTATATATATATATATACCACTCCTATCGAGATAACCAATACTAGTGTAAGGCCTAACTATTGATGGCCGCTCCTCAACAGCCTTATTCTCCGTGCTAGTTGACAGCACTACACCGTAGTGTTCTTGGCTAGCGTGGGTATAGAGGTGGGGCGTCACAGCTTGGTATCAGAGCCTGGGGGTTTAGAACAAATATAAAACATAACTTAGATAGTACATGTGTTACAACTATTTGTTGACGTTTTATCTCTCATATTTGCATATGATTGTCTTTGATTGTTAGGTATGAATTCCTAACGCTTATTCATAAGCATTTGATTTTGATTCTTGTGTTTTCGGCTTTGATTTGATTTAGCCGATGATTGATTTTGTTCGAATCTCAGCGATTCTGAACTTGATATTTTATGTTTTCCTCGGCTTGATTTCCATTCGACTTTGGTCACTTTGTTTTTGAGAAATTTCTAAATTCTTGATTTCCAAGACTCTGGCTTGGTTTGCCGTTGAGTCCTTTGATGATGATGTTGAATCGCTTTGTACTCTATTATGGCCATTAATTGTTGACTTCGACATTGACTTGATTTTTATTTTTGTTGAAGTCATTTATGCATTTATGCTCGTTCTGCTTTGTTTATCCAATTGTTAATCGATTCTTCTTTTCCGATTAGTTGTTATCTTCTTTGTCGACTTTGATAACTTCTATTTCTGGGATTTTTTAGGTATTTCTACTTTGATGGATTTGGAATCGAATTCTTTGGATTTTATTCACGTCTTCGACTGTGAATTTTTATGAATTGATTTGGTTTCCAAATTTAACCGATTCGTGTAATTTCCCTGATTTGTTGCTATCATTTATTAACAACTTTAGTGACATTTTCTTCGGGATTTTTGTGAACATACCTTTCGATGAATTCGGTATCGATTTCTTTGGATTCTATTCACGTCTTTGTATGTGAATTCTTGTGATTGATTGTTTCTACAATCATTTTTGTGATTTGTCACTTAAAAAATATAAATGTTTCAATACTAGTAGTAAATATCAAAACTCTTTTATCAAAATGTTTTCAACTCTATTTTCAATATCAAACTCTTTTCCTAAACCGTTTTCCAATCTATTAGTATATGCAAACCTTTATTTCACTCGTATGAGAAATCTAATTAAACGGCTTAGCAAAACAAGTGGTATGAAACGCTTGCGTTTACTTCGTCGTTTAATTTTTGGACTTGTTTGATTGAACCACTTGTGACATTTTTCTAGTGAAGATCTACAGTTTGTTCATAAATATTTAAGTTAAGCTAGTGGTTATGGGACATGAAGCTAAACTTTTATATTTACTAGCTTAGTGTAATTGACACTTCTTTTTTATCATGATGATCATTTTATGATTTAGACTAGCAATTGTGCGATGTCTCTTTGTTTGCTTTCTGGTTAGGCTAGACACCACTTGTGTGATTCCATTCACACATACTTGCTTTTTTGGTTAGCCCAGACACCATTTGTGTGATTCACACAACTTGCTTTTTGGTTAGCCTAGACACCATTTGCGTGATTCCATTCACACATATCTTTTTGCTTGCTGGATAGGCTAGACACCACTTGTGTGATTCCATTCACACATACCTTTTTTCTTTTCGGTTAGACACCATGAGATAGCGTCTCGATTTGTGTTGCACGTGTTGGTGATTTTTCATGCTCACGTGTAGGTGAGTTTCCATGCTCCCGTTCTCGCTTTGCGTTGCACGTGTTGGTGATTTTTCATGCTCACGTGTAGGTGAGTTTCCATGCTCCCGTTCTCGCATTGTGTTGCACGTGTTGGTGATTTTTCATGCTCACGCGTAGGTGAGTTTCCATGCTCCCATTCTCGCTTTGCGTTGCACGTGTTGGTGATTTTTCATGCTCACGTGTAGGTGAGTTTCCATGCTCCCGTTCTCGCTTTGAGTTGCACGTGTTGGTGAGTTTCCATGCTCCCGTTCTCGCTTTGCGTTGCACGTGTTGGTGATTTTTCATGCTCACGTGTAGGTGAGTTTCCATGCTCCCGTTCTCGCTTTGCGTTGCACGTGTTGGTGATTTTTCATGCTCACGTGTAGGTGAGTTACCATGCTCCCGTTCTCGCTTAACGTTACGCGTGTTGGTGATTTTTCATGCTCACGTGTAGGTAAGTTTTCATACTCCCATTTGAGTTTCCATACTCCCATTTGAGTTTCCGTATTCCCATTCGAGTTTCCGTACTCCCATTTTGTGATATCTAGATTTCTTGTGTAGATTTCTAGAATTTTTGTTTTCTGGATTTCTTGTGATGATTTCTAGAATTTGTGCTTCACCAATTTTCATGATTTCTATTGATAAGTTTTATCAATTTTTGTGCATTGGTGAATTCGTGTGTTATTGACTTGTTATGAATACAAGTTTAGGGTATGATACCCTTTCCTATCTTTGAGAAGATTCTTGTGACATTTTGATGAATGAAAATTCATTAGTATTATATTTTGATGCCAATTATTTCGATGAAATTTTGACGTATGTCGAAATTGCTACTGACGTTGCTATTTTATAGCACGTGCTTTAAAAATTTGTTATTCTTCAAAAATTGTTTCAAAATAAAAGTTAAAATTGTTTTCAAAATTTTTACAGTTTACGCTTTCAAAAGAATGAGGAAGCGATTTAAACGTTTCAGAAAAATCGAGGACTATGACCCCTTTCTTTTACTGATTCGCTTAATTCCGGACTTGTCCATTTGAGAATGTGAAATGTTATTTTTAAAATACATCATTATGCACTTTCAAGAAAACGATGAAGTGAATTAAACGATTTAGTAAAACTCGTGGTTATGGGTCATGTGCGTTTGCTATTTCGGTTAATTCCGGACTCGTTAATTGAATAATTTGTGATTTCTGATTATCGTTTCGATAATCGGATGTTGGTGATTTCTGATTTATCATTTTTGATAATCAGATATTTATTGTTTCTAATTATCGCTTGTGATAATTAGATATTTCAGATTTAATTATCGTTTGTGATAATTAAATATTTGTGATTTAAGATTTGATTATCGTTTTGATAATTGAATATTTGCTGATTTGAAATTTGATTACCGTTGTGGTAATTCCTGATTATCGTTTTTGATAGTTAGATATTTGTGTTTTCTAATTATCTTTGTTGATAATTAGATTTGCTGATTTTGCTGTTTTCTAATTATCGAATCGGTGATTAGATATTGCTGTTTTGTGATTTATGTATTCTGATTATCTATTTGATAATTAAATTTTGTTGAGAATTTGTGAATTTCTTTTATGAAATTAAAAGATTTTTTTGGTGTTTATATTGTACTACGCCGGTGTACCGGCTCAATTTTCTGCTATTCATGACGTTTTCCACGTCTTCCAATTACGGAAATGACTTAGGGATTTCCGATTTTTATTCTTGAGCAACCTTCTATTCGCATCATTGCTTCGGGGGTGTAGCACCTTCGAAATAACGATGTTTCTTGCGGAAGTTCAGTGGTTCTCAAATCCTAAGGATTGCACTTAGGAATCTTGAGAATTCATGGAGCAAACACGTTCAGGCTTACTCTTTCACGCTCTCCATAGTGAACTTCCTATTTCGAATTTCTTCATCTTGTGATGATATGCTCTTATGGTAGTTACCTTTTGTCCCATTATTCCTTATGATTGCGAGGACGCAATTTCTTTAAGGAGGGGAGTCTGTAACAACCCGGTATTTCGTACCGATTAATGATCGTCTTTGGACGATAATTTTTCTTAACTAATTGCCTATTGAAAATTTTAAAATTTGAATTAAAATTCTTTTCATAAATTTGTTTAAGAATTTTATTGGGCTTTAAAAATTGTTTTGGCCCATTTCTTTTGTTGCCGTGGTGGGTAACAAAGCTCAATGCCGACCCATTCTTCAAAAAACTCGACCCGCCCCTTTACCATTTTTCTTTTTTATTTCGTTCGTAACCCTAAAACCCTCAAAAGAAAATAAATGGTGGCATCTTGTCTTCGTTCGTCTGAAGCTAAGGCGCGTTCAAAATTTATGACGCTGGCTTCTTCAATTCGACGTGCTCGTGCTCGATTGGGCTTCTGTTGATAGCTTCAATTCTTCGACAAGGTAAGTGATCCCCTTCACTCACATCTAATTCCTATCTCGAGTTTATTAGTGTTCGAGTTCAATGATTTTCGTTCGTATTTGATTGTTGAATCCGTCCCTTGATTTGTTGGCCATTCGACTATGTATTTACTTTGAGTATCGACTTCGGTCATTGCTTGAACTATCTTGATTTCGGCATTGTTTTGATTTCGAACTGCATATTATTTCTGGCTTTATCGTTCCGAGCTGTTCGTTTTCTTGGTCATCACTCAACTCTGACCTGTTGTGTTCTTCCCTGTAGCTTGTCTTGATTGAGCTTCAGGCTAGACTTGTCCTTCTATTTGATTTTTTGCCTTGCCTTGGGCATATGTATACTGCTGCGGCTTCGAATGATGCATGTTGTACTTGGCCCCTTTTGTTGTTTACTGGTTTCTCTTGACAGTTTTGTATTGCTTGATGGACTTTGGATCTTTGATTTAATTGGGGTCATTTACTGTCTCACTGCTTTATTGTTACTGCCCATTGGTTGTGAAGTTGAACTTGTATTTATGTGTTGTGGTGCCATACCTCTGGTGCCCTCACCATCCTTCTATTTTGTAGTTGTATGGCCGGTCCACTGTCGTGTTCATTTGCATTGTGCATTCACTCTGTTGTATTTTTGATTCTTGTGCATTTGTGTGCACTGTTGTATGCTGCATGCTTTGTGATTTGAAACTGCTACCATCATTTGCCATCTGATGAATTTCATATTGAAACTGTGTCATCTGCACTTGCACACTCCATACATTGGTATTGTTCCATGTATTTGTACCATGTTGTTACCTGTACTTGGTGCATTGGGCATTGCTTTTGTGTGCATACTGTATATTTCACTGTCACTGTGCTTCTTTTGTTGGTTGGTCTGCAACTCCTTGCAGCCACCTCTGTTTCATTTTAATCCCCATGCTTGAAATTTGATTGGTTGAAGCTCTGTTAGCCTGGTTCACCTTGGTTGATTACATTGGTGACTGACACTGCTCAGTTGCTTGTATCAACCCATTTCCAGGTTGCATGTAATCTTCATGCGCATCACTTGTTCATTTCATTGTAGCATGCTGCTGTGTGCCATGCTTCAATTGGTTTTGTTCATTGTTTTGTTGCGTTTGAAACTGTAACTTGTTTGATTTTGGTCTCTGTGACTTTGACACTATCACTATTTTGATTCTTGTTTTGATGATTTTGGATCGTTGTTGATCATTGGAATTTTGTAGTTGACAGTGGTTAATGTGGTGCTTTTGTACGGTATCTTGAACTCTTGTGACATATCTTCCAGGTTACATTCTTTTCATACTGTCACGTGTATTCATGTCTAAAACCTGGGTCATCATCTTTAGGCAAAGCATGAAATAATATCAAGTTATTTTGGCCTTCCTGCCTTCATACATTTGCTGCTTTTGTTGTTTTAGATGTTGCACGGTGTTGTGCATCAAGGCATTGCCTTGTATTTGGACGCCTGTCCACTTTGAGTACTTTTGTGGTTTGGCCACTTCATGTTGTATGGATTAGGACCAGTTCACTATCATTTTGACATTTCCTTTGTGTCTTGGTTCTATGCATTGCTTGAGTCTGGTCCATTTTGAACTTGAATACTTGCAGTTGTGTTGAGTCGTGATATCTGCGACTTGACCTTTGCATTTTATTGGTTTTCGAATTTACTTGAATTAAATCCAGCTAATAGTTCGGGTTTGACCTTGTGCCCGGTTGTGTACATCATTACTGTAGTGGCAAGGCAGTGCACGCAAGCGTGAACTGCAGCCACACGGAATTGAGTTTTTGGGTACATTATCACTGTAGTGGCAAGGCAGTGCACGCAAGCGTGAACTACAGCCACACGGTATGGTTTTGTGATATTCTATTTTGCTTTGATTTATTGATCTTTTGCATATTCCATATGCTGTAGTGGCGAGGCAGTGCACGCGTGCGTGTACTACAGCCCTACTCGATTTAATATTTTAATTGATATTTCAATGGTTTGAACTATTTCGTTTATTCAATTCAATATTCTGAATTTCATTCTGATTTGGTTGAATTTGCTGATTTGTTGTTTAACACTGCTACGTGTTATATTTATCGTTATCCGATTTCTTATTTAAGGATCGGATAGACGAAATTTATTGTGACTATCGTCTATTCATTATTTAATTATTATTGCTTCTGTGCACTAATAACTGAGTTTGAATTAGACTGACCCGAGTATTATTTTCTTTTGAATTTAATACTCGGGTCAGACCGAGTATTTCAGGTTGTAGATATTCTGCTTTGGGTTGCTGCTAGAGCTATGAAGTTCTTTCATATCTTTTGGAGTAGTCGTCGTTATTTGTAGTAGTCTGTATAATTGCATAGGAAGATATGTATTCATGTATATTATATACGTTAATGTACTTGTATATGTAACTTCCTGAGTCGACTGTTGTAGTTGTATCATATGTACCGTGTCATATGTATTGTATCAAATGTATTGTAACTGACATCAGTTATTGTATATATGAGACTTTCTGTTTTATTTGTGTTCCGCATTATATTATCTGTGTAATATTTTATATTACTGTTCTAAACTATTACGAACCATCGTAGTTCGTTTTATACTGGAATTAGGGTATGTCGATGGGAGAAAATAAGTCAAAGATGAAAAATGAAAGAATATTTATATATATATATATATATACCACTCCTATCGAGATAACCAATACTAGTGTAAGGCCTAACTATTGATGGCCGCTCCTCAACAGCCTTATTCTCCATGCTAGTTGACAGCACTACACCATAGTGTTCTTGGCTAGCGTGGGTATAGAGGTGGGGCGTCACATCGGGAGGTTACCCAAAATACTCCATGGGCTATGGGAGAAAAGCAAACTCGTAGTAAGGCTCGCTATAGTAGATGACATGACACACAAGGCAATGCCATGGTAGATATACCAATTACGCACAAGGGCCAGTGGTAACGTAGCAGCAACTGCTCCCACCTCGGAACACACTCCCAATCAAAATCGGAGGATGGCCATCAAACCAACCACAAGTAAGAGTATAATATTGAAGAAGTGCGTCCGATAGGAGCAATGACCTCATTTGGCCCGAGATCGCTGCTGTTCTAGCCACCTTATGCTAACTCATGGGAGTCGGGTCCACGTTCATACCTCAATAGGATCGTCGCCACCATCCTACTTTATTCTGGAAACTCCACTGTGTACATAGTTGTTAAAGTGGTTTTCGGAGTTGGTAGAGAATATGACAACTTCCAATCCCGGTCTCTTTAACAACCAATTGTTATTATAATACCGTGGTCATTTCAAAATAATTCATACTCAAAATCAAATCATTTCATTTTCAAACTATATTCCTTCCAAAATAGTTTATACTTCGAAACCAAAACAATTTTTATTTCAAAACGATATTTAAATCGGTACGATATTATTTCCACTTCAAACATACATTCACCTTTCAAAAATCATAATACTTTCAAGGTTATAACTCTTTCGAAACCTAAATACTTGAAATCATTACACTTTGGAAATCATAACATTTCAAAATCATACATTGGAAATCATGAAACATTCCTTTAATTCTTTACATTTTATAAATTTATTCAATTAAACGCAAATTTCAAATTTCCAATTTAATTCAATTCAAACTGTCAGTTTCAATTAAATACAGTTTCCCAACAAACCATTTCAAATCTTATCAATTTAAAATATAGATTTGATCCACAAAATAAACTATTTATTTTTTATTATATTTTAAAGCTTTAATATCCCTCATTTCAAAACTAAATTTGATAATTTCATATATCTCAAATTTAACTTCATTATTATTCATTTTGAAATATTCATTTCATAAATCCAATATTATTTAAATAAACTCAAATTACAAGTAAACCAAATATGCTTTCATGCAAATATAAATTTCAAATATTCATTTATCAAATAAATCAAATCAAATGTCATTCCAAATTCACATTCTTTATCAAAATAAAGATTATATCATTCAAACCATTTCAAAATCATTAAAATATCATATCCTTTCAAACCCTCATTATCAAATAATTATTTGAATTCAAATTCAAATATTCAAATTTAAATATCATTTTAAAATCAAATATGTCATTCATTTATTATTCCAAATGTCATTTTCAAATCATATTTCAAATTCTATTCAAAAACAATTATATAAATTCAAATTCAATTTAAATTCCTTAAAATTCAAATTTAAATATTAAAATATATTTAAAACTCTTTAAATTTCCCAAATAAACAATTCCAAAATTTAAATCATTATCACTTTAAAATATAACTCAAACAGTGCTAAAATCTATAATATTTCAAACGTTGTCAAAGTTCAGCAACGACGACGTTTATAAAGTGCTATCATAGTTCATAATTTCCAAAATAGTTTAATTTAGGAACAATGACATTTATAAAATGCTGTAATAGATATTTAGTTATTTCAACATATTTAAATTCAAAAACAACGGCATTTAAAAATGCTGTCATAAGACCACAGCATTTTTGGGAAATGCTATTAATAAAATTCCAGATTTTATTATAACTTTTCAAAAACAATAAAAACTTCAATTTTAACTAATTTTAAACTTATAAATCATATTTTAGACTTCAAAATTTCGCATTTAAATAAACTTAACATATGATTTATCACAATAAAAAATTAAAATCAAATATCCAATTTAAATTTCAATTCATTAGTTATGTCAAAAATTTCACTATTTATTAACTTATAAATTTAAATAAAACTTAACATTTTACGTCAAATATCATTTCAAAACTTTAAATTTAATTTCCATTATTTATTTACATTTTAAAAATGTAATTTAAATTCAAAATCACATTTACTTCAAATTTACATACTTAAATTCACAAATTCAAAACTTCATATTTAGCTTTCTCAAAACCATAAAATAAATATTTTTAAATCAAAATTTCATATTTTAAAAATACATATCTATATTAAAATCATTTAAAAATATACCAAGGGGTTTGCATATAATTTTCTAACCTAGGTCAAGTGATACAGATATGTATTATTTCAATCCGCAATTTATAGAGAAAACCCGGGTTCTATCATTTCAAACCCGCAATCCCAAGTCAAATAAAATACAATAAAAATCACTTGATCCTGTCATTTCAGCTCATAATGATTTTTCCCTATTGTACTGTCTGTTCGGGTATGTATCACTTCAACCCATAGTGATTCTATTCTAACAGGGAACTTGCAGTGTGAATAAATACATAAACAATATAAACAATATTCTAACATGTCAATGTCACAGTACATATCATATGTAAGGTGATAATTAACAAAGTTAACAGGGTAATAGCATGAAATAACATATCATATAATCATGATTAACTTTCATAAACATTTTAATTACTAATCACTTGTCATTCATTTACTATTTCATAAGTAAAAATGTCATAGTGAGAAGGACTCACTTTATCAAGGCTAGAGACCACTATGACACACAAGAATGATTCCAAAGGCATGACAAGCATGATACAACACGACTTTTGATTTGAACGGATGGGAGCCTAGATGATGATCTTATATACAATAAATAAACAAGATAATATAAACATATGAATTCAATACAAAATACATTGAAACAATTGGAATTTTGAATTAACAAAGAACATCACCTAGATTTTTCATCAAACTTTGCTTGACCATGACTCAACATAGGCTCGGCCACCCTCAATATTTGCTCGGCCATGGTGATGTTTTGGTGGTAAATGGCTGGGGTATGCATCACGTATGCACGGCTAGAAAGGAATGGTACTGGGAAAGGGGTTATAACATGAAGCATACAAAAGAACGAGGCAAATAGGTAAAGTTTGGTCAATAGTTTGGCTCAGCCAAAGGGCAAGTGAGCTCGTCCTAGGTCAGGTATAGATCTGGTGATGACTGAAGTGATGGCCAAAAGTGGTGAACTTGCTGGTGGTGGTGGCTATGGTGGTGGCCGAGGCAACTATGAAGGGATGGTGAAGTCATGAGCTCAGCTAGGCATGTTGGTGGAGTTTTTGCAAAGCTTGAAGTGATGGCTTCATACAGAAGTCACGACCACCATTGGTCAAAGGAGGAGGTGGTGGTTGCTGTGGCTGGTGATGCTAGAGAGTATGGTGGTGAAAAGGGTGGTAGTGGCCGAGCATAGCTTGAAGAGGAGCAAGGCAAAAAGCATTGCAAATGAAGAGGAAAAGTGAGAGAAAGAAGCCATTAACTTACAAATTTTTTTAGAAAACAAAAATGGCCGTGAGTTTTGAGATGTGCGAAAGTTTCTCACGTGAAATTGAAGAGGAATACATGGCAAAAGCAAAGAGATGAACGGCAAAAAGAAAGAAATGAAAAGGCAAAGAAAAATGAAAAGACAAGGAGATGAAATGGCAAAGAAATGAAAAGACTTTGCCTTTTGAATTTCCATTTTCTTTTATTTAAAACAACAAATAAAAATTTAGTAAATAAAAATGAAAGAAAAAAATAAAGTGAGAAGGAAAATAAACAGTTATTCTTAGGAAAAAAAGTAAATAAAGAAAATAGTTGTATATATTGAAACTAGAATTAAAAATTGTAAACAATATACAATTAACATTAGAAAATTATAACAACACTTTTAAAAAAATTAAAAATGTAAAATATATACATAATATGTCATGTTACATATGTATACACAAATTAGAACATGATATGACAAGAAAAAATATTATTTATATAAATTAAAATAAACAATTTTGTTAAATAAAACAATTTACATACAATAGTGTAAAAAGCATAACTTTCACAATGTTAATCGGATTTTAATGAAATGAAATGCAGTATACTTAAAATTTTATTTACTTTCATAAAAGAAAAAATAAATTTCAAAATTTCAAAATTTTAAATTTTAAATTAAAAGTCAAAGTTTGACCATGCTGACCAAAATTCGCATTTTTGGAAAATATTCTATTTATTCATGTTTGGAATTTTAATTCACATACAAATCAAAATTTATATTTAAAATAACAAAATTTATCATTTCAATAAATAAAATAAAGTTTTCAAATCAGGAATTTCAATTTAAAATGATCACAAAATACAGGGTTGTTACACTCTCCCCCACTCAGAACTTTTCGTCCCCAAAAAGGAATGAGGCACGGGAAAGCATAGAAAAAGATAGAATGAAATAGGATTAAGACAAGATGATAAGTAGATTGAAATTATACATGATAACCGTTGTTATAGGTAAGTTTATCAAGGTGGAGATGATCTTCCTGAGATCCTCCAGAATCAAGAACACAAGCGCGAAAAAGAACTTTTAGAATTTGATTCACCCTTTCCGCTTGACCGACGGTTTGTGGATGGAAAGCAGTGCTCAGATTCAATAATGAGTACCAAAGATTATCAAAGATTATAAAAAGATTTCTAAATAGGCTGGTATAAGAAATAGCCTTCTCGTTCTGTAGCAAGATAAGGGAAATAAGGACAACCCAAAAGATAGTTTGAAAAAACAAAATAAGATAATAAATTTGAAACCCTAAAAATTTCAACTTAAATTGAAAATTAATTTTACATAAGTTAAATAAATCTTAATAATCTCCAATTTCATTATCTTATTATCCAATTATCTTAAATTAATAATTCCTAAAATCATGGATATGAAAAACCATCATTTATTATACTCATAATGTACTCAATAAAATTAATTCTTCCTTATTCCTAATTTAAATTTAAATTTATTCCATTCAATATATTTTATCACCTCTATTAAATATATTTATACTTATTATAACTGCTTTAATTTATCCTTACTTTTCGTTAACATCATTTTATACTGAAGATTATTCCAGTACTCTTTTTTCTATTTACCTCTGTCAATCATTTTATAACTAAAATTTAAGTTTAAAACATTTATTATAACCACCCAAATTTTATTTGTAAAATCTTTTCATACTGTGTATTATCCAATTACATATTCAACTTCTGAATAATTTAGGTAAGTATATTGGAATGAAATTATGTATTATACAAATAAAACTTTCTAATCTAATCATTTCAATCTCGAATATTTATCCAAAACTTGAAATTATCCTTCAAGATAAAATTTAGGAATTAAATTTTCGATAAATTCCAAACTATTTAGAGATAAATAAATGCACATATAATATATATATCCATTCAAATTTAAATCATATATCAGCATATGTTATAAATCCAGTCTTATTTTAGAAATTCAAATCAATTTAATTTCCCAAAACAAAACTGTACCAAGACTACAGGATGGTCTCTTCACTTCGAAACTCAAAAATGAACGTCGATGATGCTATAGTCATCACCGAAGTTATTTTCCAACGACAAAGAGAAGAGCACTAATTTAAACATTAAAATTCTTTGGAAACAAATTTCTATTCGAAAATACTTTAAATAATAGATTCTTTAAAACTTTAAACACAAGGTTTGAAATCCATCCGAAATTAAATTCTCAAATTCTTGTTTTAAATTCATTTTAAATTTCCAAATAAATATATAACCATGTTTTATTGTTCAATTATTTCGTTACTAAACTTGAAAAACATATTGTGTCAATTTGCTCTGTTTAAGCGTTTTGGAAATCTTATCGATGGCGTTGATCGGACGAATCGATCGAAAACCCAATCAACATCAACAACTCAAACAACACAATATATAAAACATTTTAAATATTAGATTACAAATACACTTCAAGAATGATTTGAAGATAAGTTGGAAACTAAGATGAGATGATTAAATAATAGAATAGGAAGATGGATAAGCTTATATAAATCGCGAGCAACCTTAACCGGTCAATCTTGGCTTAAAGAATAAGATCGATGTGGATTTCTAGGGTAAATCAACATTCGATCTCAAGAGATAATGTGACGACCCTGAATTTTTGAGCATTTGAAATGGGGATATTTAATTTATTTTAAATATTTGAAAGGTTAATTTCAACTTGAATTCAAATATCACTATTTATTTGATAATTAAATTATTGAATTTGATAATTTGAAAATTTAGTAAGATGTTGAATTTGGAGTTTTAAGCCTATTAAAAATAATTTGAAGGCTTATAAAATTTATAATGATAATACTGAAAACAATAGAAGTGGTTAAATTGAAATTAACAGTGATCTGTTCAGTTTTGAAATTTTATCGTTTAAAATTGAATTTAAAAAAAGCTTTCCGAGGCTCAGTCTCGGAATCCGACGGAACCAGCTCCATTGGGTCCGTAATATTGAATTATTATCGGATTTCAAATTTCGTAGTGATCGGAGTTGTTGTGTGAGCGTACAATATAAACGCGCTGGAAATTTCATTGATAATAGTCGATTTAAATTGAAATTTGAAATTGAATTAATACATTGTTTAACCCGTTAACCTTCAGTCGAAATAATTTCTCGTTCAGCATTCTTTTCCGTCATTGTAGGAAGGCAAGCTTCTCACGCAAGCTTCATTTCCCCTTAAATAATTCGCCGAAGTCTCCTCCTTCAATGGAATACTCGGTAAAAAGAAATATAACCGAGCCACTCCTCTTTCAATTAAATCAACAGAACAATTGCAAACGAAACGAATTATCCCCAAATCGAAAGGAAAAAAAATCATGGCCGAAGCCGTTTCCTTTCTGACCTTATTTTCGAAATTAAAGTGAATCAGTTCGCAAGCACGACTAAAAGGAAAAAAAAAGAGGGTTGCCGACAATTTCAGTGAAGTCGCGGTGCACGATAGCGTCAGGTATGGCGTCGCGGCCAAGCCCGTAGGGAGAAAGGGGCGGTCGCGATTCAATCGCATCATACTTCGCGAGGCACGAGAATTTCCGATCGATTTTGGGGTTTCATCTTGGCTCGAGCTCGCGTGCGAAGGGAGAGGCGTACATGGATTTTGTATCGGCGACGCTAGGATTCCAGTTAGGGTTGTCGTTTCATCGGCGAAGGGAAGATGGATCTTGGTTTCGACCTGTGCGGGGAGGCAGTGAGGTAATAATATTTTCTTAAGTTTTATATATGTGAATTTTTTTTAAGCAGAGGAAAAGAAAAAAAAATTCATTTCAGCAAGGTTTATATATATATATATACAGATTCTTCAATTTAAACATATACTTACAAGAGGAAAATGATATATATATATATATCTGTGTGTGTGTGTGTGTGTGTGTGTGTGTGTGTATAGATAGATTTAAATAGCAGATAGATGTTTTTAGATAAACAGCCAAATAAAATAAAAATAAGAAGCAATTATGTTTCCATTTAATGTACGAATATGGGTTTGAAAGGAATTTTTATTTAATTTATTTTAATTGCTAGAAATAATTTATTAAAAAGAAAATTTGTTCAAATTTAAATTTACGAGTTGAAACCCAAATTTTTAGTTAATTGAAGATCTATAACTGGGAATTTAGTTGTTCGATTAGTTCAACTATTTATAAATGGTATAAATATTTATACAAGGTTTAAATTAAAGGAACAAATAATAATAGAGTTGCTCGATCAATTCAAATATTAATAAATCATATAATATTTTATTCAAGGTTAAAAGTCGGGAAAAACAAGGGAATATTGGAGTGAACGGCAAATGCAAAATCAAAGGTGAGTTAATCTCACTCAGTTAAATTTAAATGATTAAATTTGAATAATTGTTTGAATGGTTGGTTTGATTGCTGTGCTATAGTGTGGTATAATGTGGAATTGGTATTTTATATTGTGCTAACGTCTGTGGATGCAGGGAAAACAGGTTGGAGGGATCCAACTGGATCCCTCAACATTTATCTAAATTATTTAATTCCCCCTGTTATGATGATTTGATATTTTATGATGAATTATGTTGAAATATTGAATGCTATGGTTTGATTGGATATAATTGGGTATAATGAATTTCAAAAAAAAATATAAACTGGATTTTGGAAAGAAAATAAAGGAAGTGAATTTGTAAGTAAAATAATTATGGAAATTTGAATAAATTTAAGAATGAATGAAAATAAAGGGAAATAAAGTGACATAAGAATTCTAATAAATAGATCTTGAGTATAGAAAGAAATTTGAATAAACAGAAAGTTAATGAATATTAAATCTTCGTGATATTAATTAAAAGAAGGAAACATTTATTTTAAATTTAAGATTTTAAAATTTTGAAAAGAACAAAGAAGAAATTGGGAATAACCCGAATTTCGTATATTTCAGTTAAAGGGTTTAAAATCAAATGAAAAATAATAATAACAACAATAATTAAGTCCATAATTAATGAATTTTGAAACGAGTTGAGTAATTGAAGAAATTTATTTCAAATGGAGTAAATTGGGAATCAATTTGGAAAATTGATTTAAGTGATAGAGATTGGAAATTTCTCTCTGAATAACCAAGTACGTTTTCAAAGTAAATATTTAAATATAAATTAAAAGTTTAAAGTTGTTTTAAGAAGCATGTTTTGAAAAAATTATTATTTCTACATATTTAAATTCTAAAAGTAAGTATTTCCTTAATCTATTATAACAGTAATTATTTAAAGAGTGATTTAGTATCTTGTTTTTAAAATAAAATTTTAGTTTTATATTTTATTAAGTAACCTTATTTTCAAATATCTATATAGTATGTATTTTTAACAAATTATTGAAGTAGTCTTATCTTAAATATTTTAAAGTATACTTCAAAGTAAAGTGTTTTAAATTATTTTAATAACCTAGCTTTGTGCTTGGTGATTTCAGTGGAGATAGAAAATATTTGTGAAAGTTTGTTTTGGGAAAAAGAAAGAATGGTTAGAAACTGTTTTTCAAAGGGTTTTTGAAAATGGAAAATATATCTTGTGGAGATATTTTAAGGTTAATAAATAATTTGGGAAATTATTTATTGGTTGATGATTGTTGTGAATATTAATTGATAGTTAAATCACCGACTATCAATATTGGCCAAATGCGCTGATCGTTTCAAAGAGACCGGGATCGAGATTTATTTCTCGAAAACCAAATTCGATCCGGTTTGGCCATTTTGTGGAAAACGAGTTTGGATTCGAAGATGGAGCGGTAAAGTGCAAGGGCTAGTCGCTGCTAATCCTGAGGATATTTCCAACATGGATGTAGTAGGAGTAGTGCCTTCGGTTCCATTCGGACCCGGGACGGACTTGTATGGATGAATGCTTGCGAAAAGTCGTCAGGTGGACGATGCGCATTCTAAGGGATATATTCTAAAAAGGTAACGCTTAGCCTCAAGCCACATCAAATGGGAATGGCTAAAAATCAGGGGTTATGCAGCAAGGCTTCGTGGGCAGCCCCCACTGGAGGGTGAGGTCATCCCTGTCTAGATGTCCCTTTTATTTCGGCATAGTTGGTGGTTGTTGATCCCAACCGTGGGGTGATCTTGCTCGGGACTGTCCAGTAAGGGATAGTTCCAGTCTTGTTTTGCTGGGGAGTTAGGGTGGCTCCTCGGTATGCTGATCTAGACCAGGTACTGTGACAGGTGGTACCCCAGTGCCTAGCCATTAGTTGGAATCCATTTTCCCTACGCGCTCATACGGTTTTGATTGTGCCCAACTATTGCTGAAACGTGAGATGCAAGCATTTCAGCTAGATTCTATTTTACTTTCTATAGACACTATTATAATATCAGAGGATTTTAATAAAAATATTTTAGCTATCATAAGGTAAAAACCCGACATGTTTATTTGTGGCGTGGTCTTACGAGATGCTTTTGTTTTCAAAAGGATTTTTAAAATTTTAATAATCAATTGAGTGTGATTTTCTCACGCTGGTATTCCAGACTGACTCGGGTGTTATTTAACTATAATGGTCGGGTCAGACCGAGTATTATAGAATACAGGATATGATGCTGTGGAGCTCAGGAGACGAGCAGGATGACGATACGTACTTCCGTACTTGTTTATATATGTATATTCCGCTGTGATGAGTTGTTGTGTACCCATTGTATGATATTAATGTTGAACCGTGATTGATGTACTCTGATAATGTAATATATATAAACAGAGATATTTGATTTTTGAGTAAAGACCATTTATTATCAATTATATTTTATTCCGCTGCGATGGTTAGATTTTGTTGTTGATTTCTATTTTCTTTTTCTACCTCTTCTTCTTTAACCCAAATGGTTCGTATTTCTGTACAACTTGAGTTGATTTAGGTAGAATAGTGTTAATTCAAGGGGTACGGATTTGCGGGTCATTACACTTGGTATCAGAGCTTAGGTTGGTGATAACCTTGGCTCTGGTGGGAAGTACTCATTTCAATTAGAGTCCGCAGTACTCTAAAATGAGTTTGAGCGTATAAATAGATATAAGCGTGTATTTGTTAGTGAATATAAAGTGTTTTAATATTGTGTTGATTGATTTATTGAGTGACATATGAACCTTCGTCGACACAGTCTGCGCAACTGTATTGAATGGGTTTCTAAACACTTAAATAGAACAATTGGCACGATATTGTTCTAAATGTGGGTGAATGAAATAATTTTACCCAAAAACATATTTGGATATAAAGAAAAGTTTTTGTAAACTATTTTAGCCAACCATGGTTGCGTGGATGTTAGGAAAAATAATATTGAAGTATTATCATTGTTAAGTAAAAATTTAACTAGAAATTGAAAATATAACCAAAGTTTAAGGGAATAAATTCATTATAAAATGAAATTTATAAATATGAATTATAAATGTAAATTATAAATTGAAATATAATCAAATGAGAATTTGTATAAGCATAAGCTGTGCAAATGAATTATAGTTAAAATTGATTTAAGCAGGATTTGGAAATTTAAATCCCGGAGATTTGGAAGTATTTTGAAGATAAATGATGACATTATTGTTTTGGAGATATTTTTGAATGGAAATCTATTTTAAATGGATTTTGAAAGTGATATAGCATTGAAATCACTTGGATTATTGGAAAATAATTCTGATGATGACGGCCGCATCATCAGTATTCATTTTCGAATTTCTAAGTGACGGATTGCTGCCAAAAATTTATTTGTTTAGAAAAACTAGTTGTTTTTGAAAGTTTCAAAGGAAACTGGTTGGGAATAAAATCAGGATTGGTTTAAAGTTTTGGGAAGTGTTATTTGAGATGTTGGAGATTTCAAAATGTTTTGGAACCAAAATGCCGGTGTTTTTAAAATCCTGATGAGATAGGTTGTAAGCTTATAAATTGAGATGATTTTTAAATCATGAAGGAAATATAAGCTTTGAATGTTGGAATTTGAATTTAAAGTGTAAAGTTAAATTGGATTGGGAAATAAAATTTAATTGGATTGAAATTAAATTGAATAAGCTGAAAATAATATCCAGTTGTATTCGAATCAAGTTGAAATCGAATTGAGTTAAATAAATCGGAGTTAAAATAAAATTGAATTGGAACAAGAATTGAATTGAATTATTGAATGGAATTAAATTCTTACCTGAACAAATGGAAAATAAATTGAATAAGGATTGGAATTGAAATAAATAAATAAGAATAACGTGTAAAAGAATCATAATGCATGGAATAAAATATGCTTGGGTTATAAATAAGCATAAGGCTTGAGTTAAAACAAAAGATGAATATATTCAAGCCTATAATAAATGGAATTGTGAAAATAATAAGTGGTGACTTCTAAAATTTAAAAAGTGGGATAGAAACCCAAAATAAATATTTTTGATGAATTGGAAATAAATGAAGAGTGCAAAACTTCAATTGTAAAATAAATTGAACTAAGAAAATTAAATGAAGTGATATTTGGAATTAAAATTCAAGTATTGGATTATAAATAGGGGAAGAACTAATTAGATAATAAATTAGTTAATGAAATGTGTAAATGGAATTCAATGTAGTAAAATAGAAGCTGAATTATAAGCTAATAATAGAGAAAATATAATTGCAGGTGGCCTTGTAATTAATTAAATGAATCGAGTATGAAATTGAATTGTGAGTTAATAAAGTTGGATGGTAAATTAAAAGTGAATGGTGGATTCAGAACTTGAGTTATAAATTAAAATTTAACTTGAAATGTTAACAAATTAAATATAATTGGAAATGTGTCGAATAAAGGAAAATGAAATTGGATTAAAATAATAATGGTTTGAATTGCGAATAAAATCCAAATATATGGAAATAAATTGGAAAATAACCTTGTAATATATTAAATGAGTTGAATCTGGAAAGGTTAAATTTTATAATAACTAATCAAATAAAATTGTAGATTTAAAATGAGATTTGATTGTGATAGAATCAAGTTGGATAGAGAAGAAAGCTTACTTGAAAAACGAAAATTCATAATGGATTGAGTGGATAAACTAATTGTATTGAATTAATAAATGGATAGAATAAATAAGAATCAAATGGATGATGGAAACAGAATTTGTCATAAAAAGAAATGGAAATGAACTTAGGTTATCGACTTAAGTGTTGAATAAAAACCGAACTCAAAATGAAGTGTGGTTTAAATGAGTTGGGAATGGTTATTGAATGAAATAACCTGGTTTGTTTTCGAGCTAAATAAAATTGTTTGGAATAAACAAATATGGAATGAAACGTAAATGAATGGATTGTGAATGAAATTTAAATGGAATGTGTCGAGCTAAATTAATAATTGTGAATGAATTAAAATAAAAAGGAAATTTAATTGGTAATGATGATGAACCTAAGTTGTTAATGGTTTTGTATGGAACTTGTTTGAGTAATGGAACTAGTTGGTTAATAAAATGAAATGCAAGTGAATGGATTCAAATTTAAATTGCTTATAAAAAGTTTTTAATGGGCATTTCTTTTAGAATTCATATGTTTAAACTATTGCAAATAAGTGAAATATAGTTAAACTGTATATATTTGGCACTTAAATGTTTAAATTGAGTAAGTACAGGTACTGAGAAGCCGTGTGGCTGGATTTTGGGCACGCTAACTGCTAAATTAATAAGTCGCTTGCTTAAAATGCTAAATGAGGTACGCCTACGCAATAAAAATAGTAAATATGAACTGTTTTTAGTTTTTCTGACTGGGTGGGTCGATGTATATATATTTATCTCTTTTGTCAAATTGCAAAAGCTCCTCCGTACAAAGGGGACTCTGCCAAAAAATTTAGAAATTTTGGGAGTTAGAAAATTTTTGAAAATTTTGGAAATTTTTGTTAACGACAAACAAATTCAAATTGGAAACTAAAATAAGTTAGTAAATGAAACCAATTTAAAATAATGACATAAATTAGTTATAAATGACAAATAAAATTTAAATATTCAGAGTTAAAGATAAATTGAATTCATATGGAGATGAAAGAATCGATTTGAATAGAAATGGATATAAACTAAAGTGGTAAAGTGAAAATAAATATAAGAAACATATAAAATGCTTATGTTAACTTAAGTAAGGAATGGTCAATTCTTAATGGGAAATTGAATATTGCAAATATATTCTAAGTTGATATTTGGATGAATATTGGCATTTGGTAAGGAAGTCGATAAAATCTTTTTGGAATGTTGTGATTGGATATTAGTGCTAAGCAGGATATGCAGGTATTATAAAAGGGAAAAGAGAATTGGTTTTTGATTTCAAGAAGATAAATTTGAAATGCTCAACAAAAAGGTATGTATTTAAATTTGGTATGAAATTTGATCGGGTTTTTGGATATAGCCACTTGGTTTTTTGTTTTCTTTTTGGATTTGGGAGGCCGTAGAGCCATTTTGTAGTTGTACCGAGCTAGCCGCGCAAAGGAGACGCTGACGAAATTTTTCGAAAATTTAGAGAGTTAGAAAAATTTTGAGAAAATTTTGAGAATTCAAAATTTGGTTTTAAATTGAAACTAGAATGATTGAACAAATAATATTGGTTGCAAACTATGTGGGAGTTTAGAAAATTAATAGGGGTGTGATGTCTTTAAATGACAAGATTGTTGGGTTGATGTTAAACAGTTTGGGTTTGGACAATAGTAACGGGTGCTGGTCCATTCTTCCTAACTAGTAATTTCGGGGATGAAATTCTTTTAAGGGGGAGAAAGGTGACGACCCTGAATTTTTGAGCATTTGAAATGGGGATATTTAATTTCTTTTAAATATTTGAAAGGTTAATTTTAACTTGAATTCAAATATCACTATTTATTTGAAATTAAATTATTGAATTTGATAATTTGAAAATTTGGTAAGATGTTGAATTTGGAGTTTTAAGCCTATTAAAAATAATTTGAAGGCTTATAAAATTTACATTGATAATGCTAAAAACAATAGAAGTGTTTAAATTGAAATTAACAGTGATCTGATCAGTTTTGAAATTTTATCGTTTAAAATTGAATTTAAAAATAGCTTTCCGAGGCACAGTCTCGGAATCCGACGAAACTAGCTCCATTGGGTCCGTAATATTGAATTATTATCGGATCTCAAATTTCGTGGTGATCGGACTTGTTGTGTGAGCGTACGATATAAACGCGCTGGAAATTTCATTGATAATAGTCGATTTAAATTGAAATTTGAAATTGAATTAATACATTGTTTAACCCATTAACCTTCATTCGAAATAATTTCACGTTCAGCTTTCTTTTCCGTCACTGTAGTAAGGCAAGCTTCTCACGCAAGCTTCATTTCCCCTTAAATAATTCGCCGAAGTCTCCTCCTTCAATGGAATACTCAGTCCAAAAAAATATAACCGAGCCACTCCTCTTTCAGTTAAATCAACAGAGCAATAGCAAACGAAACGAATTATCCCCAAATCGAAAGCAAAAACAAAATCATGGCCGAATCCGTTTCCTTTCTGACCTTATTTTCAAAATTAAAGTGAATTAGTTTGCAAGCACGACTAAAAGGAAAAAAAAGAGGGATGCCGAACATTTCAGTGAAGTCGCGGTGCTCGATAGCTTCAGGTATGGCGTCGCGGCCAAGGCCGTAGGAAGGAAGAGTCGGTCGCGATTCAATCGCATCATACTTCGCGAGGCATGAGAGTTTCAGATCGATTTTGGGGTTTCATCTTGGCTCAAGCTCGCGTGTGAAGGGAGAGGCGTACGTGGATTTTGGATCGGCGACGCTAGGGTTCCAGTTAGGGTTCCAGTTTCATCGGCGAAGGGAAGATGGATCTTGGTTTCGACCTGTGCGGGGAGGCAGTGAGGTAATAATATTTTCTTAAGTTTTATATATGTGAATTTTTTTTAAGCAGAGGAAAAGAAAGAAAAAAAATCATTTTAGCAAGGTTTATATATATATATATATATATATATATATATACACAGATTCTTCAATTTATACATATACTTACAAGAGGAAAATGATATATATATATATATATATATATATATATATGTATGTATGTATATGTATATATATATATAGATAGATTTATATAGTAGATAGATGTTTTTAGATAAACAACTAAAATTAAAATAAAAATAAGAAGCAATTCTGTTTCCATTTAATGTACGAATATGGGTTTGAAAGGAATTTTTATTTAATTTATTTTAATTGCTAGAAATAATTTATTAAAAATAAAAGTTGTTCAAAATTAAATTTACGAGTTGAAACCCAAATTTTTAGTTAATTGAAAATCTATAACTGGGAATTTAGTTGTTCGATTAGTTCAACTATTTATAAATGGTATAAATATTTATTCAAGGTTTAAATTAAAGGAACAAATAATAATAGAGTTTCTCGATCAATTCAAATATTAATAAATCATATAATATTTTATTCAAGGTTAAAAGTCGAGAAAACCAAGGGAATATTAGAGTGAATCGCAAATGAAAAATCAAAAGTGAGTTAATCTCACTCAGTTAAATTTAAATTCAAATGATTAACTTTAAATAATTGTTCGAATGGTTGGTTTGATTACTGTGCTATACTGTGGTATAATGTGGAATTGGTATTTTATATTGTGCTAACGTCTATGGATGCAGGGAAAACAGGTTGGAGGGATCCAACTGGATCCCTTCAACATTTATCTAAATTATTTAATTCCCCCTATTATGATGATTTCATATTTTATGATGAATTATGTTGAAATATTGAACGCTATGGTTTGTTGGATATAATTGGGTATAATGAATTTCCAAAAAAAAATATGAATTGGATTTGGGAAAGAAAATAAAGGAAGTGAATTTGTAAGTAAAATAATTATGGAAATTTGAATAAATTTTAGAATGAATGAAAAAAAGGGAAATAAAGTGACATAAGAATTCTAATAAATAGATCTTGAGTATAGAAAGGAAATTTGAATAAACAGAAAGTTAATGAATATTAAATCTTCAGTGATATTAATTAAAAGATGGAAACATTTATTTTAAATTTAAGATTTTAAAATTTTGAAAAGAACAAAGAAGAAATTGGGAATAACCCGAAATTCGTATATTTCAGTTAATGAGTTTAAAATCAAACAAAAAATAATAATAACAACAATAATTAAGACCATAATTAATGAATTTTGAAATGAGTAGAGTAATTAAAGAAATTTATTTCAAATGGAGTAAATTGGGAATCAATTTGGAAAATTGATTTAAGTGATAGAGATTGGAAATTTCTCTCTGAATAAACAAGTACGTTTTCAAAGTAAATTTTAAATATAAATTAAAAGTTTAAAGTTTTTTTAAGAAGTATGTTTTGAAAAATTTATTATTTCTAAATATTTAAATTCTAAAAGTAAGTATTTTCTTAATCTATTATAGCAGTAATTATTTAAAGAGTGATTTAGTATCTTGTTTTTAAAATAATATTTTAGTTTTATATTTTATTAAGTAATCTTATTTTCAAATATCTATATAGTATGTATTTTTAACAAATTATTGTAGTAGTCTTATCTTAAATATTTTAAAGTATATTTCAAAGTAAAGTGTTTTAAATTATTTTAATAACCTAGTTTTGTGCTTGGTGATTTCAGTGGAGATAGAAAATACTTGGGAAAGTTTGTTTTGGGAAAAAGAAAGAATGGTTAGAAACTGTTTTTCAAAGGGTTTTTGAAAATGGAAAATATATCTTGTGGAGTTATTTTGAGGTTAATAAATAATTTAGGAAATTATTTATTGGTTGATGATTGTTGTGAATATTAATTGATAGTTAAATCACCGACTATCAATATTGGCCAAATATGTTGATCGTTTCGAAGAGACCGGGATCGAGATTTATTTCTCGAAAACCACTTCGATCCGGTTTGGATGTTTTCGTGGAAAATGAGTTTGGATTCGAAGATCGAGCAGTGAAGTGCAAGGGCTAGTTGCTACTAATCCTGAGGATATTTCCAAAATGGATGTAGTAGGAGTAGTGCCTTCGATTCCGTTCGGATCCGGGACGGACTTGTATGGATGAATGCTTGCATAACATCGTCAGGTGGACGATGGGCATTCTAAGGGATATATTCTAAAAAGGTAACGCTTAGCCTCAAGCCTCATCAAATGGGAATGGCTGAAAATCAGGGGTTATGCAGCAAGACTTCGTGGTAGCCCCCACTGGAGGGTGAGGTCATCCCTGTCTAGATGTCCCTTTTATTTCGGCTTAGTGGGCGGTTGCTGATCCCAACCGCGGGGTGATCTTGCTCGGGACTGTCCAGTAAGGGATGGTTCCGGTCTTGTGTTGCAGGGGAGTTAGGATGGCTCCTCGGTACGCTGATCTAGCCCAGGTACTGTGACAGGTGGTACCCCAGTGCCTAGCCATTAGTTTGAATCCATTTTCCCTACGCGGCCGTTTACGATTTTGATTGTGCCCAACTATTGCTGAAACGTGAGATGCAAGCATTTCAGCTAGATTCTATTTTACTTTCTATAGACACTATTATAATATCAGAGGATTTTAATAAAAATGTTTTAGCTATCGTAAGGTAAAAACCCGACATGTTTATTTGTGACGTGGTCTTACGAGATGCTTTTGTTTTCAAAAGGATTTTTGAAACTTTAATAATTAATTGATTGTGATTTTCTCACGCTGGTATTCCAAACCGAGTAGGGTGTTATTTAACTATAATGCTCGGGTCATACCGAGTATTATAGAATACAGGATATGATGCTATGGAGCTCAGGAGACGAGCAGGATGACGATACGTACTTCCGTACTTGTTTATATATGTATATTCCGCTGTGATGAGTTGTGTGTATCCATTGTATGATATCAATATTGAACTGTGATTGATGTACTCTGATAATGTAATATATATAAACAGAGATATTTGATTTTTGAGTAAAGACCATTTATTATCTATTATATTTTATTCTGATGCGATGGTTAGATTTTGTTGTTGATTTCTATTTTCTTCTTCTACCTCTTCTTCTTAACCCAAATGGTTCGTATTTTTGTACAACTTGAGTTGATTTAGGTAGAATAGTGTTAACTCAAGGGGTATGGAATTGTGGGTTATTACAGATAGACTTGAATTGCTCAAAATACCACGTTGTAAATAAAATTTGGCAAATCTCAAAATATACAATAAATAAATAATCGCAGATCACAGATACAGAGTAAATAATAATGCAATGGAAGTAAAAGAGATAGTAGTTCATGAAGCTACTATATATATATATAAGGTACATCAGAGTTGAAAAAGATACAATAGAAGAGTAACAAGATACATCACCTACAAATCAGAATACATCACTGAAATCACTGGATACAGAAAGCAAAAATAGATGGCTGGATCTTCAAGCAAAGCTCCAACTCCGAAGGTGAGTCTTGAATGTTGAATCACTCAGTCTGACTCGAGCGTAAAGAAAAACAAAAAACACTCGAGTCAGGACATAAATACTTATGAACTGTAAATCAACTCAAGTGAACAGTAACAAAACGCATTAGTAACTTAAAGGATGCTTGGGATCGCCCATCCTTTAAGGATCCGTTAAACTATTTACTATGTAGTAATATTGCGCTATTATAATAATGTCTATAGTAAAATAAACTTACTTTTAAATAGCGTTGAAGGGTTACCCATATAGCCCTCAATATGTAATAGTCGTAGTAGTCCATCCAGTATCAGTGTACCTCTAGATCGAGAGGCTACCCTAAATACTCCATAGGCTACAGGAGAAAAACAAACTCGTAGTAAGGCTCGCTACGGTGGGTGACACGGCACACAAGGCAATTCCAGGGTAGATATACCAGGTATGCACACGGGCTGGTGGTAACCTAGCAGCCACTACGCCCATCTCGGAACACACTCCCAATCAAAATCGGAGGATGGCTATCAAATCAACCACAAGTAAGAGTATAGTATCGAAGAAGTGCGTCCGATAGGAGGAATGACCTCACATGGCCCGAGATCGGTCCTATTTTAGCCACCTTATGCCAACTCACGGGAGTCGAGTCCACGTTCATACCTCAATAGGATCGTCGCCACCATCCTACTTCATTCTGGAATCTCCACCACGTACACAGTTGTTAAAGTGGTTTTCGGAGTCGGCGGAGAGTATGACAACTTTCGATCCCAGTCTCTTTAACAACCAATCGTTATTATAACACCGTGGTCATTTCAAAATAGTTCATACTTCAAAATCAAATTGTTTCATTTCCAAACTATATTCCTTTCAAAATAGTTTATACTTCGAAACCAAAACCATTTATGTTTCCAAACTATATTTAAATCAATACGATATTATTTCCACTTCAAACATATATTCACCTTTCAAAAATTGTAATACTTTCAAGGTTATAACTCTTTCGAAACCAAAATACTTGAAATCATTAAACTTTGGAAATCATGAAACATTCCTTTAGTTCTTTACATTTTACAAATTTATTCAATTAAACCCGAATTTCAAATTTATTTCAATTCAAACCATCAGTTTCAATTAGATTCAGTTTCCCAACAAACCATTTCAAATCTTATCAATTTAAAATATAGATTTGATCCACAAAATAAACTATTCAATTTTTAATATATTTCAAAACTTTAATATCCCTCATTTCAAAACTAAATTTGATAATTTCATATATCTCAAATTCAACTTCATTATTTCTTAGTTTTGAAATATTCATTTCATAAATCCAATATTATTTAAATAAACTCAAATTACAAGTAAACCAAATATCCTTTCATACAAATATAAACTTTAAATATTCATTTATCAAATAGATCAAAATCAAATATCATTCCAAATTCGCATTCTTTATCAAAATAAAGATTATGTCATTCAAACCATTTCAAAATCATTAAAATATCATATCCTTTCAAACCTTCATTATCAAATCATTATTTGAATTCAAATTCAAATATTTAAATTTAAATATCATTTTAAAATCAAATATGTCATTCGTTTATTATTCCAAATATCATTTTCAAAACACATTTCAAATTCCATTCAAAAACCATTATTTAAATTCAAATTCAACTTAAATTCTTTAAAATTCAAATTTAAATATTAAAATATATTTAAAATTCCTTAAACTTCACAAATAATCAGTTTCCAAAAGATAAATCATTATCACTTTAAAATAAACTCAAACAGTGCTAAAATTAATAATATTTCAAACACTGTCAAATTTTAGCAACGACGACATTTATAAAGTGCTATCATAGCTTATAATTTCTAAAATAGTTTAGTTTAGGAACAACGACATTTATAAAATGCTGTAATAGATATTTAGTTATTTCAACATAGTTAAATTCAAAAACAACAGCATTTAAAAATGTTGTAATAAGACTACATCATTTTTGTGAAATGCTATTAATAAAATTCCAGATTTTATTACAACTTTTCAAAAACAATAAAAAATTCAATTTTAACAAATTTAAAACTTATGAATCATGTTTTAGACTTCAAAATTTCACATTTAAATAAATTTAACATATGATTTATCACAATAAAAATTTAAAATCAAATATCCAATTCAAAACTCAATTCATTTGTTAAGTCAAAAATTTCACTATTTATTAACTTATAAATTTAAATAAAACTTAACATTTTACTTCAAATATCATTTCAAAACTTTAAATTTGATTTCCTTATTTATTTACATTTTAGAAATATAATTTAAAGTTAAAATCACATTTACTTCAAATTTACACACTTATATTCACAAATTCAAAACTTAATGTTTAGCTTTCTCAAAACCATAAAATATATATTTTAAAATCAAAATTTCATATTTTAAAAATACTAATCTACATAAAAATCATTTAAAAATATACCATGGGGTCCGTTTATAATTTTCTAACCTAGGTCAAGTGATACGGATATGAATCGTTTCAATCCGCAGTTTAAAAAGAAAACCCGGGTTCTACCATTTCAAACCCGCAATCCCAAGTCAAATAAAATGAAATAAAAATCACATGAGCCTATCATTTCAGCTTATGATGATTTTTCCCTATTCTAATGTCCATTCGGGTATGTATCATTTCAACCCATAGTGATTCTATTCTAACAGGGAACTTGCAGTGTGAATATATAAATAAACAATATAAACAATATTCTAATATGTCAATGTCACAATATATATCATATGTCAGGTGATAATTAACAAAATTAACAGGGTAATAGCATCAAATAACATATCATACAATTATCATTAACTTGCGTAAACATTTTAATTACCAATCACTTGTCATTCATTTACCATTCCATAAGTAAAAATGTCAGAGTGAGAAGGACTCACCATTATCAAAGCTAGAGACTACTATGACACACAAGAACGATTCCAAAGTCACGACAAACACGATACAACACGACTTTTGATTTGAATGAATGGGAGCCTAGTTGATGATCTTGTATACGATAAATAAACAAGATAATATAAACATATGAATTCAATACAAAATACACTGAAACAATTGGATTGAATTAACAAAGAACATCACCTAGCTTTTTCATCAAACTTTGCTTGACCATGACTCAACATAGGCTCGACCACCCTCAATATTTTCTCGGCCATGGTGATGTTTTGGTGGTAAATGGCTTGGGTATGCATCACGTATGCACGGCTAGCAAGGAATGATAATGGGAAAGGGGTTATAACATGAAGCATACAAAAGAACAAGGCAAATAGGTGAAGTTTGGTCAACATTTTGGCTCGGCCAAAGGGCAAGTAGGCTCGGCCAAGGTCAGGTATAGATCTGGTGATGGTTGGAGTGATGGCCAGAGGTGGTGAACTTGCTGGTGGTGATGGCTATGGTGGTGGCCGAGGCAACTATGAAGGGATGGTGAAGTCATGAGCTCGGCTAGTTAAGTTTTGTGGAGTTTTGCAAAGCTTGAAGTGATGGCTTCATATAGAAGTCACGACCACCATTGGTTAGAGGAGGAGGTGGTGGTTTCTATGGCTGGTGATGGGGAAGAGGATGGTGGTAAAGAGGGTGGCAGTGGCCGAGCATAGCTTGAAGAGGAGAAAGGCAAAAGGCATTGAAAATGAAGAGGAAAAGTAAGAGAAAGAAGCCATTAACTTAAAGAAAAATTTGGAAAATAAAAATGGCCGTGAGTTTTGAGATGTGAGAAATTATCTCACGTGAAAATGAAGAGGAATACGTGGCAAAAGCAGGAAAATTAAAATGGCCGTGAGTTTTGAGATGTGAGAAATTTTCTCACATGAAAATGAAGAGGAATACATGGGAAAAGCAGGGAGATTAATGGCTAAAAGAAAGAAATTAAAAGGCAAAGAAAAATGAAAAGACAAGGAGATGAAAAGGCAAAGAAATGAAAAGACTTTGTCTTTTGAATTTCCATTTTCTTTTATTCAAAACAAACAAAACAAAAATTCAGTAAATAAAAATAAAAGACAAACAAAAATAAAGTGAAGAAGAAAATAAACAATTACTCTTAGGAAAAAAAGTAAATAAAGAAAATAGTTTATTATATTGAAACTAGAATTAAAAATTGTAAACAATATACAATTAACATTGGAAAATAATAACAATACTTCTAAAATGTTTTTTAAAAAATAAAATATATACATAACATGTCATGTTACACATATACAAAAATTAGAACATGATATGACAAACGAAAATATTATATGTATAAATTAAAATAAACAATTTTGTTAAATAAAACAATTTACATACAATAGTGTAAAAAGCATAACTTTCACAATATTAATCAGATTTCAAGGAAACGAAAAGCAGTTTACTTAAAATTTTATTTACTTTCATAAAAGAACAATAAATTTCAAAGTTTCAAATTTTAAAATTTTAAATTAAAAGCCAAAGTTTAACCATATTGACCAAATTTCACATTTTTAGAAAATATTCTATTTATTCATGTTTGGAATTTTAATTCACATACAGACCAAAAATATTTAAAATAAAAAAATTTGTCATTTTAATAAATAAATAAAGTTTTTAAATCAGGAATTTCAATTTAAAATAATCACAAAATACAGGGTTGTTACAGATTTGGAGTTTATTGTTCTCTTTCTAAACTCTGGGTGCCTATAATTTTCCACACGGGGAGCCTAGGGTCAGGTTATATGTTATTCGAGAGCAAAGTCAAAAAGTTGCTGTGGAGATCTGGAGTTCATGCTGGATGGCGAGGCGTATCACTTGTATATGGTATATTCTTTTCCCCTATTTGTTGTTGAAATATCTGATGATGTAATGTGGTGTATAAACTGATATAGTTCTTTGTTTTAAAGATATTCATTTATCTATTATATGTTGTTCCGCTTCGAAATGTGAGATTCAATCATTGTTTCTGTTTCTTCTTCTATCTTCTTCTTCTTCAACCCTAAAGGTTTGGTATTTCGGCATTTGATTTTTCGACATTTGACAAAGTGTACGTATTGGTGCCAACTTTCGGGCGTCGAAAAATTAGGTCATTACAATGTGGTATCGAAGCATTTAGTTAAGTGACAACCTTGGCTCTGGTGGGGATTGCTCATTAGAGATAGAGTCAATAGTACTCTAGAAAGAGTTTCAGTGTAATATTAGATATGAGCGCGTATTTATTGGTGAATATAAAATTGTTTTATATTGTGTTAACTTATCGGTTGATTGTTTATAGATTCTGGTTGGTATAGTTTGGCCAACTGTATCGATAGGGGTTTCTAAACTCTTAAACAAGATAAACCGACACAGTATTGTTTTAAAATCAGATAAATGAATTAATTTTGCCCAAATTATTTTTGAATATAAAAGGAAATGATTTTCCATAAATTTTTGTAGTATATGGCTGCTTGGATGTTAGGAATTGATAATATTAAATTATTACATTGATTATTGAATAGGAAATTGAAATCGTAACTCAAAAGTTAAGAAATAAATTCATATACAAATGGGATTTGTAAATGTAAATTGTAAAAGGTGATTTGTAATTTGAAATAGAATTCTAGAGAAATATTTGAAAAGAAATTGAAAGGATTTGAAGTTTTGGAGATTTGGAAAAGTTTAAATCCCATTGATTCGAAAATGATTTTCAAAAGGTTTTGGAAAAATGTTTTGGAGGGATAAAAGCACTAAACTCTTTTCGATCGTTGGAAAATAATTTCGATGATCGTGACACATCGGTTTATTTTTGAGTTTTCAGGGGAGGAATTGCTGCCAAATATTTTTAAATTGAATTTGTTTGGAAAACCGTGGTTGGTATTTGAAATTCAAAAGATAATTTGAATTGATTTCAAAAATGATTTTGAAATGTTGGAAAGACTCTAGAATCTGGCAAAAATAGTTATGGAATAAAATTTATTAAGGTGGAAAATAAATTGTGGATGAATAAATAAATTTACAATTGCAAGAAAATGAAAGAGAAATTGAATGTTGAAGTTCATTTCGAATTTGTAAGTAAATAGAACTGGAATTGGAATTGAATTTGATTTGTGATAAACAAAGTGAAGTATTGAAATAAAATTAGTAAGTGAAAATAATTGAAGAAATGACCAAGTAAATATGGTTTGAAATGAATTGAGTTCAATAGTTATAAATGAAAGGTAATTGAATTCATATGGAATTTGAAATCCAGTTTAAATAAAAGTAGATATTAACCGAAGTGGCAAATTGAAAATAAAAATAGGAAGTATGTAAAATACTTGTACTGAAATTATGAAATGAATGGTGTAATTCTTAAGTAAAAATTTGGAGTTGAGAAAATATTATAAATTAAAAAGTAAATGAAGATTAAACTAGAAAATTGTGAAATGGCGATTGCGAATAAGTATATTGAAATGGAAATCAAATGTGAAAAAAAGAAAAGTAGTTGATATAGCTAATAATCAATTGGACATAAATACGTAGGATGTACGTATATTATATTATTCGCATAGTGATTTGATCTAGAATTCGAGCATAGTATTTCGAGATAATTATATCAATCCGAGTTAAGCTTTTTCACTCGATTTTCGACGCGAATCTGGATATGAATTTTTGGTTGATTCTGAAAATTCTCTATCATAGTTTATGGCTAAGCAAGGAGAATGATGGATTCTGATCAAGAAACCAGATCTGAGTCCGCACTAGGAAGTCGGGTGGACGATACTAGTTCGGAAGTGAAATTGTGTGATCGAGTGAGCGATCGAATTTGATATTTCGTACGAATGATATAAGTACATCGTATGGATTTGAATGAAATAAATATTGAATATTTTGTAAAGGAATGTGCAAAATAAATTTTAATGTTGTAATTGGATATTATGGTTAGTAGGATATACAGGTGTCATACAGGAAAATGGAATTGGGATTATGATTTTGAAGATAATTTAAATTGCTCGGAAAAGGTATGTATTTAAATTTCAGTATGAAATCAGATGATTTTCTTGTCTAGCCACTTGGCTCTTTGTTTTCTTTTGAAATCTAGGGGAACGTTATGGCATTTTGTAGTCGTGCCGAGCTAGCCGCGTAAAGGAGATGCTGGCAAATGTTTTTGAAAATTTAGCGAGTTGGAAAAGTTTTGAGAAAATTTTGAAAATTTTAAATTTGAATTTGAATTTAAATTTAAATTTGAGCTATGAAATAAATGATGTTGTTTGGAAAATATGAAAGATTTTGGGGAAGATAGTTGAAGTGATAATGGATCTTTAATAAAAAAAATTGTTTTGACAAGTTGATAAAACAATTTGGATTGGGAAAATAATAAACGGGTTAAGGATCATTCTTTTTAACTAATAATTTCGGGACGAAATTCTTTAAGGGGGAAGAATGCGATGACCCGGAAATTTTAAACATTTGAAATTTAGATATTTAATTGATTTTAAATATTTGGATGTTATTTTAACTTGAATTTCAATTATAACTATGAATTTGGAAATTTAATTATTTAATTTAATTATAAAAATTTAGGTAAAAATTTGAATCTTCAGTTTTAATCCTGTCAAAATAATTTGATGGCTTAGAAAATTTATATTGATAACACGGAAGATAATAGAAACTTTAGAGTTGAATTTGAAACTATTTTTTGCAATATTGAATTTATATCGTTTAAATCGATATTTAAACTAGCCTTCCGAGACACAATCTCGGAAATCGATGAAACCAGTTCCATTGGATCCGTAATATTGTGTTATTATCAGATTTCATCTTTCTTAGTGTTTGGAGTGATCATTTGGTCGTACGATAAGCAAACATGTTGAAAGTTTTATCGAGATTTAATTTAATAGCTGGGTTCAAAAGGCTGTCTTCTCCATGCGATCGAATTTGGACTCGAAACATTTTCCATTGTGTTCGGAATAGGCCTATAACATTATAAACGCCTGGCGGAACGGCTCGATTGGAGGTTGAGATTTTCGACTCGATTTCAAGTCATTTAAATTCAAAATTCAAATTTAATTCAATATTTTAATCAGTCAAAAATAAAATACTGTTGATTCAACATGTTTCATCATTTCGAACACCTGGCTTCTTTTCTTTGTTAAATTTTACACGCGTTGTTTTTAAAAAAATAAAATGGATATCTCGTTCTAAAAAAATTAAGAAAAACGAATGAAACCTTTTCGTTCAAAATTATTCCCAAACTCCTGTCTCTCCTTTAAAATGGCCGATGCTCGAAAAGAATATATATATATATATATATATATATATATATATATTAAGAACAAATGGAAAAAATGGCATTTCCCTCATCAACCAACTTCACGAAAATCATAAAAAAATTTTGGGGTTCAGATTTATTCGAATGAATTCTGTTAAGGTCGCGATTTCAAATTCTTTCATGAACATATTCAAATTGCGTCGATTCGCGGCTAGGGCTTCACGACAGAGTGACGCGAGTAGGCTCGCGATGGTGGCGCCTAAGCATGTACGAGCGCGCAGAAGGATTTTGGGTCTAGGTTGAAGTCGTGGCAGGCATGGGGTTTTCATGATGTAGATGTGCTTGTCGGCAAGCAAGGTGGTCGATTTTTGGAAACTAGAGTCGTGCGCGCATGCGGCAGCGAGGCGGAGATGGTTGATGGCAGCAATGCCAGTGGTGAACGAAGAGGCAAGTCAAAGTTAAGGGTTTCGAGCAGTGTCGTCGTTATTACAGTGAGGTATTACTGTTTAACTTACTGTTAAATTTTAAAATTTTTTAAGGTGTTTAATTTATTTAATCAACTTATATATATGAACAGTAGAGAAAATGGATGTTCCTAGATATTAATAGAAAAGGTTTATTGCGGTAAGTTTATAACCATATCTTTTTTCAATATATTTTAGAAAGATATTTTATTTTCATTTTAATTTAATAAATACGTATGCTGGAAAAAAATAAAAAAAAGATATATAAGAATTATTAGAATGTTTAAAGTTTATATGAAATTGGATTTTTTTTGTAATCTATAAATTATTTCTATAAGTGTGTATATATATATAGTTTCTATAATATTGTTTTGAAAAGAAAATTTTTGGTTTAAGTTAAATAATTAGATTAAATAAAATTATTTAAAGGAAATTTGTTTAAATAAAGTTATTTTAAATAATCGTTAGTTAATTCAATTTATCAAATGGAATTTAATTGTCAGATTTATTAAAATATTAATAAAATTGTATTATTGTTTATAAAAGGCCTAATACTGTGACGAAATAAACCGGGAATGGAAATGGATTGCATGCATTGTTAAAGGTGAGATCTTCTCACTCAAATTAAAATTGGAATTTCAGTTATTGATTGACTGTTTGGATGTGGTAGTATATGTAGTAGTAGTAGTATATATATATTTGGAGTGATTGATTTCCTGCACTATATAGCGGATGAGACCCTATGCGCCGCATAATAGCCAATGATTTTATATAATCCCATATATCACGATATTCCACCTCAAAGTGGAATTGGTACTTAATTGTTGTGCAAACATCTATGGATGCAGGGAAACAGGTTGGAGGGATCCAACTAGATTCCTTAAATATTTTAATTTGTTTCAATATTGTGTGTTGATTTTTTTTTATAGTCTATGTATGATTATATTTGTGATTGAAATAGTTGATGGCTATAGTTTAGCTGAATATATTTTTGGTATCGTATGATACCAAAAATAAAAATTGGATTTTTGGAAGTTAAAGTAGAAAATTTCAAGTAAACAAATATTAGAGAACTGAATAAATTCAAAAGAAGGAATTTAAAAGTATAAAGTTTCATTTTATAGTCTTATCGAATTAATTCCAAAATATGGGAAAAGTTTAACAAATGGATTTCGAGAAATATTGTTTAAAAGTTGGAGAATTTATTTAACATTCAGATTTTAAATAATTTGAAAGAAATAAATGAATTTGTTTGAAAAGTTAATAAATTTGGAAATCAATTTGAAAATTGATTTGATGTTTAAAAATAAATCTTTTGGAAATCGATATGAAAATTAATTTAGTGTTTGAACGAAAATTGATTTGGTGTTTGGAAATCAATTTAGAAATCAATTTGGATTTTGATTTGGTGTTGAAATTGATTTAGTGTTTGAAATAATTTTAGAAATTAATTTGGAAAATTGGTTTGGTGTTTGAACTAAATTTGAGAACCAATTTGAAATTTGATTTGGCATTTGAAAATAAATTTTGGGAAATCAATTCTGAAATTGAGTTGGTGTTCGAAATAGATGCATGGAAAATCAATTTGGAACCGGATTTGGTGTTTGAAAGTGAATATTTGGAAATCGATTTGAAAATCGTACAGTGGATATAGAAAATTTAAATTCAGAATTGGAATTTATAAAAGAAAGGGAAATTTGTTTTAAAAATAAATATTGGTTTATTTTTAATAGTGTGGAAAGAAATTTACAGATTTGGAATGTAAATTTAAAATAGATCAAGAAGGATTTACTGATTGATTTAAATGGGCCATTTTGAAATGGAAAGTGTATTTTCCCTGGAAAGCCGAGTATGTTTTCAAAGTAGCTTTCAAATATAAATTAAAAGTTCTAGAGTTGGTTTTAAAAGAATAGTTTGGAGAAATTATTTTCTTAAGTTATTTTGAAAATATTTAAAGTAAAGATTTATCTAGTTAATTATATAAGTGATTATTTTTAAAGATATCATTGATATTCGATTTAGAAAATGGTTATTTAGATATTTATATTGTATCTACTAATTTTATTTTAAAATTAGTTTGGACTTGAAATTTTATATGTGATATTGGTATAATGTTTCATAGCCAATATTTAAATAAGTGTTTAGAAATAGTTTTTATTCTAAATGTTTTCAAGTATATTTTGGTTAAGTGGTTTAAATTATTTTTAATTATTTGGACTCGGCAAATATTTCAGTGGAAATAAATATTTGGAAATTTATTCCACGTGGGGAGAGTGATTTGAAATTTGTTTTCAAAGTGCTGAAGTGTGAAAATATATCTTGCGAAGATATTTTGAAAATAAATAATTGAGGGAAAATTATTTAAAATTTGGTGATTGTTGTGAATATTGAGTGATAGTTAAATGACCGATTATCAATATCGACCTTTAAATAGCATTTGAATTTCGATGCAACCGGGGGTCGGATTCCAAATGGATATTCGAAAACCACATCAAAGCTTTGTGATGGATCTTTTGTTTAAAAGATCAAAGCGAAAATTTGTTGTGATTTATTTGAAATCTAAATGAACGATTATTTTTAAAAATAAGCGCTCATTATTCAGATTAGCCGGCAGAGGACTTTGTGTCATAAAACCCATTCCGTATAATGATACGACGAAATGGGGTTGCATTTGAAGATGGTGTTAAAGACCTGGTATTTTCGGAAATGAAAGGATTACCTGTCAAATGTCTCTGCACCGAGTTGCTCCGGTATAGAGATTATATCACCCTTTGTGATGGGAAGTCCGGACGTGATTAGTGAATATCCGGTTTGCAAGGGCTTCTTTGAAGTGCCTTCGGTTCCGTTCGAACTCGGAATAGGCTTGTACGGATGTATGTCTGACGTTACAATTTTAGATGTAAAGCTTTTTTCTATCAAATACATTTATGTTGGTGGAGGAGAATTCATTCTCTTAGCTTAACACCCTTCCCTGAGACGTACGAGCTCAGAGGTTATGTAGTTGATGGTTACTAGTGATATATTCCCAATTTGGTAATGTGGCATACAAAGTGCTGCTGATCATGTGTTGATCGAAGCATGGCTTTTGTGTAAATCGTAGCTTCGTGGACAAGACCACGTCGGACCTCACAACCCGAAAATCGTCGAAACAGGAAGGATGCAGCAAGACAATTTTGGGGTAGCGCCTTTAGAGTATCCCAAAGCTGTGATACTCAGGTTAACCCGAGCGTAAAGCAAAACACAAAACACTCGAGTCAGGATATACATACTTATAAAATGTAAATCAACTCAAGTGAACTGCAATAGAAATGCACAAGTAACTTAGAGGATGCTTGGGATCGCCCGTCCTTTAAGGATCTGTTAAACTATCTACTATGTAGCTATATACGCTATTATAATAATGTCTAAAGTAAAATAAACTATTAAAATAGCGTCAAGGCGTTACCCATATCCCTCTTAACACATTTTATATAATCGCATAATCGATACAGTACTATAATCTCCCCCGTACTGGGCATCGTCAGAGGGCACTCCATAGGTATGGTACAAAACAAAATCATATAAGGCGCGCTAGGGTAGGTGACATGGCACAACAAGGCAATGCTAGGGTAGATATACCAGTTATGCATCTGTGCTGGTGGTAACGCATAGCCGCAGCTACCGGCCACCTCGAGCCACACTCCCAAAATCAAAGGTGCGCACCAAATCGATCACAAAGTAATAGAATGGCATACGAAGAAGTGTGTCCGATCGGAGGAGCTACCTCACTTGGCCAGAGAATCGCTCCTGTTTTAGTCTCCTTATGCCAACTCACGACAGCTGGCTCCATGTATATACCACATATAGGATTATCGCAACCATCCTACTTCATTATGGAGTCTCCACTACGTACACAGTTGTTAAAGTGGTTTTTGAAGTTGGCAGAGAGTATGACAACTTTCGATCCCGATCTCTTTAATAACCAGTCGTTGTTATAACTCATGGTTATTTATTTCAAATGGTTTATCCTTTCAAATCAAGCGTACTCATTTCAAAACCATTTACATTCAATACCATTATACCTTCAAAAATAATATCCATTTTCCAAAGTTGTAACACTTCCAAAACTATACATTTAGTTATAACACTTAAAAATATAATAGGTAGAAACCATAACACTTTGAAAATGTGACCCTTATATAATAGCACTTTGAAAATGTTACATTTAACAAACAGTAGCATTTTAAAACAAAACCTAAAGTAGCATAGCATTTTAAAAACATAGCTTGAAATAGCATAGCATTTTAAAACATAACGTAAAACAGCATAGCATTTTTAATATGCTACAAATTTTACTAAAACATGTTTGAAACATAATGTCTTAAATTTTATCATAGTTTTATCAAATCTATTTTATTATACAAAACATATCCATTTCATAAATCAAATATATCACTATTATTAGGCTAGATTTAAAATTCCATATTAAATAAAATTAAATCATTAAGTTATATTAAATTTTATATCATAGATAAAATCTTTAAATTTAGTTTAAACCATTTATTTACTTATAAGATTTTAACTTATTAGAAAATCAATATATATTATCTAAATAATTTAAATCAAAATTTAAGTTAAAATTTCATATATTAGAAGTTCAAAATACTTAGTAATTTTTAGAAAACAACTATTTAAAAATTAACCATGGGTCTATATAATATTTTCTAACCTAGGTCAAATGATATGGACATGTATCATTTCATTCCGAAAAAATATAAAATCCCGATTTTTATCATTTTAAACCCGCAATCCGAAGTCAAATAAAAATAAAAATCGCTTGAGCCTATCATTTCAGCTGGTAACGATTTTTCCCTATTCTAAAGTCCGTTCGGGTATGTATCATCTTAACCCATAGTGAGCGAACTTGCAGTGTGAGAACAGAATATAAAATAAACAAAATAACATAGCATATCATGTCATGTGATAAAATAGGTATAACATAAGGTGATAACATCATATAATATCATATCACAGGCATATATGAAACTACTATCATCATGGCATATAACTACTACAATTCCACAAGTCATCAATTTACTATAATATAAGCACATAGTCGAAAGTGATAACTAACTTTCTTTGGCTAGAGATGACAATTCAAACACAAGACAACTTCCAAAAGGCATGACAAAGCACGAATCAATCTCGAGGAGAAGTAGAACCCAAATCCAAATCTTAGAAGCAACAAAATAATATATATATATATGTGTGTGTGTGTGTGTGTGTGTGTGTGTATGAAAACTATTTATACATAAAAGAATAAAATAAAACTCAAAGAAAATGGGCTAGCAACTACACGAATAGGCTCGGCCACATGGGAAATAGGCTCGGCCACACCACTTTGTGCTCAGCCATCATGGGTTCAAGGTTATTAGAATCAGCTAGGTTAAGGAAAATGAATGGAAAGACAATGGAAGGCAAAAGGACAAGGAACATGCCTTTTTGGTTTCGGCCATGGTCCATTGGGTCCGACCACTTTGGGTTATATTCACGGCCATGATGGGTTCAAGGCAACCAGGCTCGGCAAGTGTAACAATCCTAAATTTTTTGATTTATTTTAATTGTATATTTTAATTATTGCTGACTTAAAAGCTTTATTATATTTATTAAAATGGATAAATTTTGTTATTTTAAATATAATTTTTGATTTTGATGTGAATTATATGTCCAAACATGAATAAATTGAATATTTTCGAAAAATATGTATTTTGGTCAATTTGGTCAAACTTTGACTTTTAAATTTCAAATTTCAAATTTAAATATTTGGATATTTGAATTTTATCTTTTACTATGAAAATAAATTAAATTTCAAGAATACTTCCTTTTGCGTCGTTGAAATCCGATTTATATTGTGAAAGTTATGCTTTTTACAATATTGTATGTAAATTGATTTATTTAATAAAATTGTCTATTTTAATTTATGTAAATAATATTTTTATTTGTCAAATCTTTTCTAATTTATATATTTGTGTGTAATGTGGCATGTTAATATATTTTTTATTTTAAAACATTTTTAAAGTGATGTAATAATTTCCAAAGCTTACTGTATTTTATTTTCAATTTTTAAAACCTTGGTTTCTATTATTTAGCTATTTTGTTAATTAATTTATTTTTATCTAAAATTTATTTATTTATTTTCATACATTATTTTGTTTTGTTTTTATTTTAATTTTCTTACATTTTTCATGTGTTTAAAAATGTAAAAAGAAAATAAGAAATACGAAGAGCTTTGAACTTTTCATTTACCCATGACCTTTGGTGTGCTTTTGCCTTTTCATTTCAAATCCCATTTGCCATCGTTATGACCGACCTTATCTTTCTTTAGCCGTATCATCTTCATTTTTCACGCACAAGAAAGTTTCTCACCCTAAAATTTTTGGCCATCAATTTCCGAACAAAGTTTGGTAATGCTTTTCTTTTTTTTTACTCATTTTTCTTCTTTGTTTATGTATTTTCATGTCATGCTTCAACTTCTATGTTCGGCCACGTGCTCCTCCATCACCATAGCCACCTTCTCCACCACCACACTCGACTGCCACCATCACCTACCCCACTGACCAGTCATGGCCGTGCACCTGTAGTTGTAAAACTCCATAAAATATTGCATTTTTCACTTGAAAATTCCATAGCCGAACTCGTATTTCCTTCACCACTTCACCACCCTCTCCGCCACCACTTGCACCATTTTCTCCATCCCTTACCTGACCCTTAGCTAATGCCACACCATCCCCTAATGTAATGACCCGGTATTTTCAACCATTCGCATCCGCACATGTCAGACTTGAATTGTTCAAAATACCGCGTTGTAAATAAAATTTGGCAATTCTCAGAATATACAGTCAATAAATAATAACAGAATCACAGAAACAGAAGCAGAATACTTGCAGCGGAATTTAAAATAACTTAGTGGTTCATGAAGCCACTATCAATAGTCCCAAAATAAGTATAAAGTACATAGTCTTAAACCAATTATAGCATGAAATCTCCCCAGAAACTCTCAATATTAGATTGTCTTGATTTCAAAGCCTAAACAAGAATTGAACAGAACTTGACGGCGGCTTGAAAAAAAGATGATCAGCAGAAGTCCAAGCTCCCGAGGTGAAGTCTGAACTGAAACTCAGGCTGACCCGAGCGTAAAATAAAACATAAACACTCGAGTCAGGACATACATACTTATACAGTGTAAAATAATTCAAGTGTACTATAATATAGAGCAAGTAACTTAAAGGATGCTTGGGACCGCCCATCTTCTAAGGATCCGTTAAACTATTTACTATGTAGTAATATTTCGCTATTATAATAGTGTCTACTAGTAAAACAAACTTTCTTTAAAATAGCGTTAAGGGGTTACCCATATAGCCCTTAACACGTAATAATGCCAATAGTCTATACAGTACCGTAATACCTCCTGATCGGGAGGCCACCAGAGGATACTCCATAGGTACGACACAAATCAAACTCGTATGGTGCTCGCTAGGGTAGGTGACACGGCACAACTAGGCAATGCTAGGGTAGATATACCAATTACGCATCCGGACCTGTGGAAACGCGTAGCTGCTACTACCGCCCACCTCAAAAAACACTCCCAAATCAAAGGTGCGCACCAAAGCAATCACAAAAGCAATAGAATGGCATACGAAGAAGTACGTTCGATCAGAGGTGCTACCTCATTAATCCGAGAATCGCTCCTGTTTTAGCCACCTTATGCCAACTCACGGGAGTCGGGTCCACGTATTTACCTCAAAGAAAACGTTACCACCATCCTACTTCATTCTGGAATCTCTACCGCATACATGGTTGTCAAAGTGTTTTTGGGTATCGACAGAGAGTATGCCCATATCCGATCCCGGTCTCTTTAACAACCCACGTTATTATTACCCGTGGTTTATAAATTCCAAAATAGTTATATTTGAATCAAATACTATATTGAAAAAGGTGAAGTTAAAATAAAAATCCAATATATATCCCAAGGTTATACCTTAGTTCATTTGAATCAATTTCAACAACATTTAAACCTTTATTTAAGCAAATTTAACTTATAAATTTCCACCTTTATATAGTCATTTAATTCATTCCATATTTTATTGTCTTTATAAAGTAAAATTTGAAAATATGTATCCAACTTCTATATACTTTCTTATCAAGTGTAAAATTTTCTGTGTACTTCCTTTACAATTTTTGTTTAGTTACCGTTTTCAAAAATAAACTAAATTTCAATAAAAATCAAGTTATATTTTTAACTTCCATATTTCACAGATTTAACTATTAATTCATAGAAAACTTAACCCTTTAAAAATTCACTTTATTTCATGTTATACCAAATTCTCATGTATTTTTTTCTTAACTTAAATCCTGTTTATTTTACAATCAAAATTTTCAAGATAAATTTATATTTATATTCTTAACATTTATTTATTTACATATTAAACTTGTAGAATATCACCATACTTACAATAATCATTTTAATCCACTTTTAAGCAAGTATTATAACACTTAAATTTTATAATATTTAATATTGCCAGAAAATAAATAAATAAATATATATATATATATATATATATATATATATATATATAACCACGGGTCTGTATAATATTTTCTAACCTAGGTCAAGTGATACGGATAATATATCATTTCAGTCCGCAATTTACAAAGAAAACCGGGTTCTATTATTTCAAACCCACAATCCCAAGTTAAATAAATAACTAAATAAATAAATGAAATATATATGTTGTTCAGGACTATCATTTCAGCCTGTAATGATCTCTATCTTTTACAGGGAACTTGCAGTGTGATTTCAAGAGTAAATAATAATAAATAGTATAACTGCAATAATATAACAATAGATAATACAACTGATGATGTGTCAATTAAATAATGGGGTTTTAACATCATAAGTTTATTTCACACGCAGATAAAATTAAATAAAATAAATTTACAATTACACTTGTGATTAATTCACAGATATATAAGTACGTTTGTCAGGTGAGAATACTCACATTTTCCCGAAGCTGAAGTTTTTGATTCAAAACTACGGTAACCACAACAGAACAGCGTACAAGAGGCACGAATCAATTATTGGGAGACGAGCCAAACTGTTTCGATCTTTTCACAAGATAAATAAATAACTAAGTATTCGAATTGAACTATGAACAAACAAATTTTATAAAAAAAAACTGGATCGAGATTTAGATAGATGGATAATAATTTTCACAATTTCCTCGACCACTCCACCACACCGCTAGACTACGTTCTCAAGGCTTGATCCAAAATGCACGTTACTTACTCCCTTTTTTTTGTTTACACAAAGGTACAACCCTAGCCTATATCCAAAATGGATGCATGCACGCATGCACTGCTACTAAACTATCACCTTGTAGGTATGCAAAAAAGTCTATCGAAGCATTCATCACTATATATTCTAATTTTGATCTGAAATCCAGTAAAGATGCATGCAGTTTCATTCTAACTCCAGCTGGTGAATCCTATCAAATTTTATTCAATAACACATAGAAATCAAACTTGCTAATTAGCAGTAGCAAAACCTAAGTACATATCCAAACCATGTATCTGTAACAGCTAACATAAACGCAAAATATAACTTACCTAACCTAGTCAAGCATTCTATCCACGCAGTCTTAGATAATTCCATGAACATGAATATAGGCATAGAAGAAAGGTGGATAAATAGGTGTAGTCAAGTTATGTGGCGGTGTAGGTCGAGCTTTGCGTGAACGGGAAAAAGAGAATAAATAATAAAAGGAGAAACAATAGAAGAAGATAAGCTAAAAGGTGGCCATTACCTGAAGTATGCTTGCTCACGCACGAGGCTGAAGCAAAACTTTTGATGAGGAGATGGAAAATGCGTGGGTTATATATTTATAACACAGGAGTTTCGCAATTCAAGGGAACAATTTTGGCAAGAAGTTTTATATATTTTATAGACATTTATATTTGTGTACGTGCATTGGAATATAAAGATAAACTTGCGATATTCTAGGAGAAAGAATAGGTAGATTTTTTTCTCTGAAAGGTCAGAAATTTGATGTGTGAGCCTATGCAATTTCAGTTGATAAAGGCAAGAAACTTATTGCTTTGAAATGGAAAATTTCTTCCACTTGATTGCGTAAAAGAACGGCAAGTGATAAAATGTTTAAGGAAATAATTGGTTTCGTTACAATTTCTTTATTTAATAGGCCGCGTGAATTTTTAGAATTAAATAGGCCGAGTGATTTATGCAAAGAAACGGCAAGAAATGAATAAAAATCATAGATTAATTCAGGGATATGCATACGTGACCGAAAGAAAGAAGTTTGCAGTGATTGGGGTGGAGAAATGGCATGCAATATCCAAATCAAATATTTTTGGGTATTTGCATATGTTGACCGAGTATTTCCAAAAGGGTTTGCATTGATACTATGGGTTTGTATTTAAAACAGCAAAGTTGCACAATTAGAGGGGAGAAAAGTAGGAAGCAATAAACTGCACGCGTTTATTTATAAAGAAGTAAATGGATTTGATATCCGTGGGTTTGTAAAGAACTTAAAGAAAGTAAATGTTTTTTTTTCTTTTTATAGGGCGCGTGGTTTTATATTGCCTGAATTATGGGGAAGAACAGTAGAAATAATTGAACGTTTCAAACGTGCTTTTAAACAAAAGAATCTTGCGAAAATTTAGGCGAAAGAATAAGCAACAATTAATTGATTGCGTGGATTTATGAAAGAAGCGTCATAATTTATTTTCTTTCAAGGGGATTTGAATTTAAAACAGAGAGTTGCGCAATCAAAGGAAGGAAAAATTTGGCAAGTAAAATACGTTTGAATTTTTTTTAGAAACAAATCACAGGAGGAAGTAAATGCTTTCGTTCAAAATTAATAGATTACGTGGGTATATATATATAAATAAGGAAGTAAATTTTACTGGAAAGAGAAAAATAAATGTTACAAATATGGGTAAAGAAAAAAGCGCTTATAAAATAGGCAAGCAGATAGGAGAATGGACACTGCGCATGATTGAGATTTAAGGAGAAAATTGTGTTTTGAAAAATGCAAGAAATAAATTTTTTTGAATGGCAAAAATCTATGGTAATCAAATTTTTAAAGAATGCGTTGAATTAGAGGCAACATACTTGATTTGAACGCTAGACAATTCCATCCCTCTAAAAACACATGTCACTGATAAATTTACTCATTTACAACTAAGATCATATTTTCTAAGAATGTGTACCATAGCCGCAATAATTTATGCCCAAAATATAATGAAATAACGGATTAAAATTCTATACGTTTTCTTATATATATACTTTATTTATTTCATCACATAACGCGCCCTTCAACGCATAATTAAACAGTTTCTTTATACGCTATAAAAATTAAAAATTTATTACTTAAATAGAATAAAATTTGTTTACATTTTTTTTGATCTCTTTACCATTGACAAGGAAATGTATTATACAAAATATTACTTAACTTTAAAAGGTAGATAATCCATTTTATAGCTAAGGTAAAAATTATTGTGTTGTTTTAACGGTACAGAAAAATGGAAAATTGGCGAACGTTTTATAAAATTGATCGAAGAAAATTGTTGATTCTTAGAGTAAAGAAACGGAAAAGAATATTTGATTTGAACGTTATTGAAAAATCAATGGGTTTTATTTATTAAATATGTGGAGTCAACGGAAAGAAAATTTATTCCTTTCCCACTTAAAAATGCATGTATCCTGATTTATTTGATTATTTATATCCAAGATAATAAATTTAGACGCGTGAAAAACCGACGCAATAATTTAATCAAACACGCGCCCAGTTTAATAATAAAAGTAATGCTTTTTAAATTTACGCGTTCTCTTATATAGAAAATATACGTTAAAAATATTCCATCAATAACCCGCCCTTTCAACGCGTAATTAAATAGTTTATTCATAAACTAATTTTTTTTTCAAATCTTATTTCTTAATTAAAACATGATTTTGCTAGAAATTAAGTTATTTACCATCTTTAACAAAAACCCAAATTTCCAATTAAAGTGAATTCTTAACCACATCAAAATTTCAGAGATCTCATTATTTATTTAAAAATTTGGGGAATTGTTTTAATCAATTCAAAATTTAGATTTTTATATAATAAACCCCAAAAGTTTTATAAGTAAAAGTGAAAAATTCTTGTTAAAACTTTGGGCTGTTACACTCTCTCCCACTCATAACTTTTCGTCCTCGAAAAGGAAGAAGGTAGGGGAATAGAAACAACCTGAAAGAAGACTAAATTGAAACTTAAATTAGAACCATTTATTTAAACCATAACAATTCAATTTTAAATTACTAATTGGTTTCATCTATTTAATTTCACTTACGTTAAATTTAGCTATTTCAAATTTCATCACTTCATCTTCCAATTGTCTTAAAATAAAAATTTCTAAAATCAAAAGTTTGAAAATCATTTGTTATACTCAAAATGTGTTTAATAAATTAATTTCTTCTTTATTCCTAATTATAATTAAATTTATTTCTCTCAATATATTTTTATCTTCTATGTTAAATATGTTTACACTTATTACAACTGCTTAAATTTATTCTTAGTTCCTTAACATCGTTTTATAATGTAAATTATTCCATTACCCATTGTTAATATTTTTATAACTAGAATTTAAGTGTATAACATTTATTATAACCATTAAAATTTTATTTGTAAAGTCTTTTTATATTGTATATTATGCAATCACATTGTTAACTTCTGAAAATCAAGGTAAGTTATATTGGAATGCAATTGAGTATTATACAAATAAAACTTTCAAATTCAATTATCTCAAGTTGGAATCATTTATTCAAAAATTTGATTTTCCTTCCTCCCTTTTTTTTAATTGAAATTTATTCTTCAAGATAAAATTTAAGAATTAAATTTCTGATTCCCATCAAACCATTAGGGATAGATAAATATATGTACATAATATGTCAAATCAAATTTAAATCATATATCTATATATATTATAAATCAAGTCATATTTAGAGATTCGAATCAATTAAATTCTCAAGGTAACACTGCAGCCAGCTATAGAATGGTCTCTTCACTTCGAAACTTGAAAATGAATGTCGATGATGCTACAGTCATCACCGAAATTATTTTCTAGCAACAAAGAGAAGAGCACTGATTTTTAAACCTTTAAAATTCTTTGGAAACAAATTTCTATTCGAAAATAATTCAAATAATATATCCTTTTAAAATTAAAACACAAGGTTTGAAACCGTCGTAAATTGAATTCTCAAGTTCTTGTTTTAAATTCATTTCTGTTTCCAAATTAATTTATAACCATTGTTTGTATTCAATTATTTATATGAGACAAAACCCATGGTTTACAAAACCATAAATAAAGACTATTGTCTCTTGACAACTAGTTAAATTAATTATAAAATTTTGAAAATTTATACTTATATATAATATTAGATTTTTTTTCCAAATATAGGAATAAATTTTTCAAAACAAGGATAAAGATTCAAATTGCATGGACTCAAATCAAAGAGAATTTTGATCTAAAGATAACTTGGAATCAGAAGATCTGATGATTAAATAACGGAATAAGGAACTGGATAAGTTTATATAAATCGCGGGCAACCTTAACCTAGTCAACCGTGACTTAAAGAGTAAGACCGATATGGATTTTCTGGGGTAAATCTACATTCGATCTGAAGAGATAGAGTTCGAAATAACCAAAGATACTAGCCTATAAACCGAGGATAAATATAAATCTCTGGTGAATCAATGCTAGTTGTAAAGGAGTTTCACCCCTTTATTAGAATATTGGCGAGACCGCCAATTCACTATAAAGATCATTCGAAGTGGAGTTATGGGATACTCCAGAATCGAAAGAAAATGAATAGTGAGGGACACGAATGAACTTTGGAACCGCAGGGAACGTTCCAAAATTCGAAAAGGAAAAGATTCAAGCTCGAATGAAAGTGATTCTGTAAATCAAATTTACCATACATTCTAAGTTTTGCCCAGAGCCAAAGCTTTGATACTAAATGTAACGACCCGGTATTTTCAACCATTCGCATCCGCACATGTCAGACTTGAATTGTTCAAAATACCGCGTTGTAAATAAAATTTGGCAATTCTCAGAATATACAGTAAATAAATAATCACAGAATCACAGAAACAGAAGCAGAATACTTGCAGCGAAAATTAAAATAACTTAGTGGTTCATGAAGCCACTATCAGTAGTCTCAAAATAAGTATAAAGTACGTAATCTTAAACCAATTATAGTTTGAAATCTCCCCAGAAACTCTCAATATTAGATTGTCTTGATTTCGAAGCCTAAACAAGAATTGAACAGAACATGACGGCAGCTTGAAAAAAAGATGATCAGCAGAAGTCCAAGCTCCGTAGGTAAAGTCTGAACTGAAACTCAGGCTGACCCGAGCGTAAAATAAAACATAAACACTCGAGTCAGCACATACATACTTATACAGTGTAAAATAATTCAAGTGTATTGTAATATAGAGCAAGTAACTTAAAGGATGCTTGGGACCGCCCATCCTCTAAGGATCCGTTAAACTATTTACTATGTAGTAATATTTCGCTATTATAATAGTGTCTATTAGTAAAATAAATCTACTTTAAAATAGCGTTAAGGGCTTACCCATATAGCCCTTAACACGTAATAGTGCCAATAGTCTGTACAGTACCGTAATACCTCCTGATCGGGAGGCTACCAGAGGATACTCCATAGGTACGACACAAATCAAACTCGTATGGTGCTTGCTAGGGTAGGTGACACGGCACAACTAGGCAATGCTAGGGTAGATATACCAATCACGCATCCGGACCTGTGGAAACGCGTAGCTGCTACTACCGCCCACCTCAAAAAACACTCCCAAATCAAAGGTGCGCACCAAAGTAATCACAAAAGCAATAGAATGGCATACGAAGAAGTGCGTTCGATCAGAGGTGCTACCTCATTAATCCGAGAATCGCTCCTGTTTTAGCCACCTTATGCCAACTCACGGGAGTCGGGTCCACGTATTTACCTCAAAGAAAACGTCACCACCATCCTACGTCATTCTGGAATCTCTACCGCATACATGGTTGTCAAAGTGTTTTTGGGTATCGACAGAGAGTACGCCCATATCCGATCCCGGTCTCTTTAACAACCCACGTTATTATTACCTGTGGTTTATAAATTCCAAAATAGTTATATTTGAATCAAATACTATATTGAAAAAGGTGAAGTTAAAATGAAAATCCAATATATATCCCAAGGTCATACCTTAGTTCATTTGAATCAATTTCAACAACATTTAAAGCTTTATTTAAGCAAATTTAACTTATAATATTTCCACCTTTATATAGTCATTTAATTCATTCCATATTCTATGGTCCTTATAAAGTAAAATTTGAAAATATATATCCAACTTCTTTATACTTTCTTATCAAGTGTAAAATTTTCTACGTATTTCCTTTGCAATTTTAGTTTAGTTACAATTTTCAAAAATAAACTAAATTTCAATAAAAATCAAGTTATATTTTTAACTTCCATATTTCACAAATTTAACTAATAATTCATAGAAAACTTAACCTTTAAAAAATTCACTTTATATCATATTATACCACATTCTCATGTATATTTTTCTTAACTTAAATCCCGTTTATTTTACAATCAAAATTTTCAAGATAAATTTATACTTAAATTCTTAACATTTATTTATTTACGTATTAAACTTGTAGAATATCACAATACTTACAATAATCATTTTAATCCACTTTTAAGCAAGTATTATAACACTTAAATTTTAAAATATTTAATATTTCCAAAATATATATATGTATATATATATATATACAACCACGGGTCTGTATAATATTTTCTAACCTAGGTCAAGTGATACGGATAATATATCATTTCAATCCGCAATTTGCAAAGAAAATCGGGTTCTATCATTTCAAACCCACAATCCCAAGTTAAATAAATAACTAAATAAATAAATGCAATATATATGTTGTTCAGGCCTATCATTTCAGCCTGTAATGATCACTATCTTTTATAGGGAACTTGCAGTGTGATTTGAACAGTAAATAATAATAAATAGTATAACTGCAATAATATTACAATAGATAATACAACTGATGATGTGTCAATTAAATAATGGGGTTTTAACATCACAAGTTTATATCACAGGCAGATAAAATTAAATAAAATAAATTTACAATTACACTTGTGATCAATTCACAGATATATAAGTACGTTTGTCAGGTGAGAATACTCACCTTTTCCCAAAGCTGAAGTTTTTGATTCAATACTGCGGTAACCACAACAGAACAGCGTACAAGAGGCACGAATCAATTATTGGGAGACGAGCCAAACTGGTTTCGATCTTCTCACAAGATAAATAAATAACTAAGTATTCGAATTGAACTATGAACAAACAAATTTTATAAAACAAAAACTGGATCGAGATTTAAATAGAGGGATAATAATTTTCACAATTTTCTCGACCACTCCACCACATAGCTAGACAGCGTTCTCAAGGCTTGGTCCAAAATGCACGTTACTTACTCCCTTTTTTTTGTTTACACAAAGGTACGGCCCTAGCCTATATCCAAAATGGATGCATGCACGCATGAACTGCTACTAAACTATCACCTTGAAGGTATGCAAAAAAGTCTATCGAAGCATTCATCACTATATATTCTAATTTTGATCTGAAATCCAGTAAAGATGCATGAAGCTTCATTCTAACTCCAGCTAGTGAATCCTATCAAATTTTATTCAATAACACATAGAAATCAAACTTGTTAATTAGCAGTAGCAAAACCTAAGTACATATCCAAACCACGAATCTATATCAGCTAACATAAACGCAAAATATAACTTACCTAATCTAGCCAAGCATTCTATCCACGCAGTCTTAGATAATTCCATGAACATGAATATAGGCATAGAGGAAAGGTGGATAAATAGGTGTAGTCAAGTTATGTGGCGGTGTAGGTCGAGCTTTGCGTGAACGGGAAAAAGGGAATAAATAATAAAAGAAGAAAAAATAGAAGAAGATAAGCTAAAAGGTGGCCATTACCTGAAGTATGCTTGCTCACGCACAAGGCTGAAGCCAAACTTTTGATGAGGAGATGGAAAATGCGTGGGTTATATATTTATAACAGAGGAGTTTTGCAATTCAAGGGAACAATTTTGGCAAGAAGTTTTATATATTTTATAGACATTTATATTTGTGTACGTGCATTGGAATATAAAGATAAACTTGCGATATTCTAGGAGAAAGAATAGGTAGATTTTTTTCTCTGAATGGTCAGAATTTGATGTGTGAGCCTATGCAATTTCAGTTGATAAAGGCAAGAAACTTATTGCTTTGAAACGGAAAATTTCTTCCACTTGATTGCGTAAAAGAACTGCAAGTGATAAAAAATTTAAGGATGGTTACAATTTCTTTATTTAATAGGCTGCGTGAGTTTTTAGAATTAAATAGGCTGAGTGATTTATGCAAAGAAACGACAAGAAATGAATAAAAAATCAAAGATTAATTCAGGGATATGCATACGTGACCGAAAGAAAGAAGTTTGCAGTGATTGGGGTGGAGAAACGGCATGCAATATCCAAATCGAATATTTTTGGGTATTTTGCATATGTTGACCGAGTATTTCCAAAAGGGTTTGCATTGATATTGTGAGTTTGTATTTAAAACAGCAAAGTTGCGCAATTAGAGGGGAGAAAAGTAGGAAGCAATTAATTGCACGCGTTTATTTATAAAGAAGTAAATGGATTTGATATCCGCGGGTTTGTAAAGAACTTAAAGAAAGTAAATGGTTTTTTTTCTTTTTATAGGGCGCGTGGGTTTATATTGCATGAATTATGGGGAAGAACGGTAGAAATAATTGAACGTTTCAAACGTGTTTTTAAACAAAAGAATCTTGCGGAAATTTAGGTGAAAGAATAAGCAACAATTAATTGATTGCGTTGATTTATGAAAGAAACGTCGGAAATTTATTTTCTTTAAAGGGGATTTGAATTGAAAATAGAGAGTTGCTCAATCAGAGGGAGGAAAAATTGGGCAAGTAAATTACGTTTGATTTTTTTTAGAAACAAATTACAGGAGGAAGTAAATGCTTTCATGTAAAATTAACAGATTGCGTTGGTGTATATATATAAATAGGGAAGTAAATTTTAGTGGAAAGAGAAAAATAAACGTTAGAAATATGGGTAAAGAGAAAAGCGCATATAAAATAGGCAAGCAGATAGGAGAATGGATACTGCACATGATTGAGATTTAAGGAGAAAATTGTGGTTTGAAAAATGCAAGAAATAAATTTTGTTGAATGGAAAAAATCTATGGTAATCAAATTTTTAAAGCAATGCATTGAATTAGAGGCAACATACTTGATTTGAGCGCTAGACAATTCCTTCCCTCTAAAAACACATGTCACTAACAAATTTACTCATTTACAACTAAGATCATACTTTTAAGAATGTGTACCATAGCCATAATATTTTATGCCCAAAATATAACGAAATAACGGATTAAAATTCTATATGTTTTCTTATATATATACTTTATTTATTTCATCAGATAACACGCTCTTAAACGCGTAATTAAACAGTTTCTTTATACGCTATAAAAATTAAAAATTTATTACTTAAATAGAATAAAATTTGTTTACATTTTTTTTTGATCTATTTACCATGGACAAAGAAATATATTATTCAAAATATTACTTAAATTTAAATGGTAGATAATCCATTTTATAGCTAAGGTAAAAATAATTGTGTTGTTTTAACGGTACAGAAAAATGGAAAATTGGCGAACGTTTTATAAAATTGATCAAAGAAAAGTGTTGATTCTTAGAGTAAAGAAACGAAAAAGAATACTTGATTTGAACGTTACTGAAAAATCAATGGGTTTTACTTATTAAATATGTGGAGTCAACGGAAAGAAAATTTATTCTTTTCCCACTTAAAAATGCATGTATACTGATTTATTTGATTATTTATATCCAAGGTAATAAATTTAGATGCATGAAAAACCGATGCAATAATTTAATCAAACACGCACCCAGTTTCATAATAAAAGCAACGCTTTTTAAATTTACGCGTTCTCTTATGTAGAAAATATACGTTAAAAATATTCCATCAATAACCCGCCTTTTTAACGCGTAATTAAACAGTTTATTTATAAACTAATTTTTTTTCAAATCTTATTTCTTAATTAAAACATGATTTTGCTAGAAATTAAGTTATTTACCATCTTTAACAAAAACCCAAATTTTCAATTAAAGTGAATTCTTAACCACATCAAAATTTCAGAGATCTTATTATTTATTTAAAAATTTGGGAAATTGTTTTAATCAATTCAAAATTTAGACTTTTATATAATAAACCCCCAAAGTTTTATAATTAAAAGTGAAAAATTCTTGTTAAAACTTTAGGCTGTTACACCTAACCTCCACCAGGCCTGGCCTTGCCACTTGGAGCCATGGCCATGATTTGTAGTTGCATAAAAATTCACTTTTGTGCCTTGGCCTTGTATGTTCATGCATAACAACCATTTCTCCTTCACTTCCTCATTATGGCCGACTCTATGAACCATATCTGACCCAAATTCATAGCCTAGGCTGAGCATTTTAACCATATAGCCGAGCATAGGATAGGTGAAAGCAAGTGCAAGTGGTTTGGTTGTTTGTTATGCATAAATTCTAGCTTGTTTAATGTTATAATTGTGTTGTATATTTATGTGAAATATTTTTTTTTTTTGATATGTACAATATAATAATTTTGGCTCTCCCCTCACTTGAATCCATAGTCGTGCCTTCGTGCTTTTCGGCTCTTTGATTGTGTGTCAGAATATGTTATCTCCAGCTTGTAGAGGTGAGTATTTCTCACCAGACATTTTATACTTATATAATTAGTAAACTAATAGCATTTGAATCTGTAAATTATATCATCATGTTATAACTACCTATGCTATGATCATATGATGTTCACTCCTATTTATACACCTGTCATATCATCTACTACTGTTATATAATGCTATTCTGTTTATTTATATCAGTTTATCACACTGTAAGTTCCTTGTAGATTAGAATCACTATAGGTTCAAATGATACATACTCGAATGGACTTTAAAATATGGAAAAATCATTATTGGATGAAATGATAGGCCTGAGCGATTTTTATCTGTTTCATTTTACTTAGGATTGCGGGTTTGAAATGATAAAACCCGGATTTTTTTCCTTTGTAAATTATGGATTGAATTGATATATTATCTGTATCATTTGACTTAGGTTAAAAAAATTATATAGACCGTGGTTAATATATATTTTTCTAAAAAATTTAAAATATTATAAAAATGTAAATATTATGATATTTTGATTTAAATTTAATTAAAAAATGATTTTTATAAAATATTAGTGATTTTCTATAAGTTAAATAAGTGAAATAAATAAATGGTAAAGTAGAATTTGAAATATAAGTTAATTTTGAAATTTATGATTTTATTTATAAATGAAGTTTAAGTTTAAGTAATTAAATATGATAATTTGATTTAAATTTGAATATAAAATGATTTTTTATATAAAGTGTTATTGTTTTTTTAAAAATAGTTGAATAAACAATGTTTATAATTGAAATTTCAAACATAACTTAACTTGGAAAATGTGAAATCTAATTTAAAAATAAAAGTTAATCTAAGAAAGTAAAATGGAATTTAAATTTAATTTATGAAATGGTAAACTTAATTAAAATGTAAAGTAAATGAAATCTTATAAAACTGTACATTTATATTTTATAAGTGAATTATAACAAAAGATTTGATAATTATTTGCGAAATTTCACTTTATACAATCATAAATTAAAAGGTATTTAAATGATTGTTTTGAAAGTGAGAAAAATATGATTTTATAAGTTAAAAATGCTTTAAATTAAAGTTTAATGGTTCATGAAATTGTGTTGCAAATTTGAAATTTAATTTAATAGCATTTCGGAAATGAACTAAAAGGATTACAGCATTTCCAAGTTTTGTAGTTGATACAAATGAACTAAAAGGAAAAAATGAACTGAGGTTATTATAGCATTTTGTAAGTGCCGTAGTTGCAGAACTGAACTAAAGCTTTTATTTGAAACTAAAACCTATTACAGCAGTTTTAAATGCCATATTTGTTAAAATGAATTGTTTTCAAATGTAAATTTTCTGTAGCATTTTCTAAATGCTGCGAAAACAGAAATTTCACTGTTTGAATAAATTGAAGTGAATAAATGAATTCTGAAATTGGTAAAATTTTGAGAATTGAATATTTGATTATTAAATATAATAACTTTATTTTTAAATTATTTAAATGGAGTATTCCGATTTGAAATATAAAACCATTTGAAATGTGATTTGAAATGGTACTTAAATTTAAATAAAAATGAATGAGGTTTGGAATGATATGATATTTTGATATTTTGAAATGGATTTGAAATGATAATGAATTTTGAAATGATATTTGATATTTGAAGTATAAAATACCATTTTGGAATTTTAACCATAGGATGTATTTAATTTATGGTTTAACTGATCCTTAGAGGATGGGCGATCCCAAACATCCTTTAGGTTGTAGTGCATTACTACTACAGTTCACTCGAGTTGGTTTACATTATATAAGTATGTATGTACTGACTTGAGTGTTTTGTGTTTAATTTTACGCTCGGGTCAGCTTGAGTATTTACAGCTTAGCTTTGGATTTCTTTTCTAGAGCTAGGAATCGCTGGAGATTCTGCTTGTCTAGTTATTTATTCTCTTTCAGTTTCAGTTGTTCTATTTCAGTTCTGGTATTTATAAACTTCTATGTATTTGAGATTTCTATTGTATATGTTTTCAGACTGATATTATGTATATGCTTTGAGATTTAGTTATAGTAGCTTCATAAACTAGTATGGTATTTTAATTTCCGCTGCGAGTTATTCTGATATTTCTGTGTCTATGATTCTGTGATTGTTTTTCATTTGCTCCAAATTTATTTAAAATGTGGTATTTTGAGCAATTCATGTCCGACATGTATGGATGCGAGTGACTAAAAATATCGGGTTGTTACAGTTGGTATCTGAGCTTTTTTTAGGCAAACCTTAACCTGTGGAGCAAAAATTCATTAGAGATAGGGTAGAAATACCCTAGAATGAGTGAAATCAATCTCAGAATCATTTCTTTGTGAGAGAACGTATTTTCGAAGTATAAAATGATTTCCAAATGATTTTTAAAGGATTTTCAAAGATTATGTTAGTATAAAAAATTTCTTATTTTGAAATTAAGATTTTCTAAACTTCATCCCTTCTGTATCCACCTTGTTAGAAATCTCTTGGTTAGGATTCTTATCGATTAGGATTCCTTGAACTTTGGAATGCTCTCACTGGTTCTAAAATCTAGTCTTGTCTTCCCTATTTTTATCCTTTTGAGTTAGGACATTCCATACCTCCACTTTGAATGACCTTTATAAGACCGGTGATTTCGCAAATCTTTGAATGATTTGTAAAGGGGTGAAACTCCTTTACAATTGGCATTGATTCACCAGAGATTTCTATATCTTCGATTTACGATGCTATCTATCTCCCGCTCTACCTGGATTCTATCTCTAGCGATCGGATGTTGATTTGCCCAGATTTCCGCATTGGTTATATTCCTGAAGTCACGGTTGACCAGTTAAGGTCGCCCGCAATTTATATAGACTTATCATCTCCTACTTGGTAATTAAATTGTCTCATCTTCGTTCGAGCTTATCTGCGAACCAGAATTCTATTTGATTAGAGTTCCTCTAAATTCGAACCTCTGTTTGTTCTCAATATTATGTTACGTTGCATTCGGTGAACTCTATTATATCTTTTGCTTAGCTGAAGTTGTCAAACTAAAGATATTTATGCTCCTGTTTTTGTATGATCTAAAATTTGAATCTCTGTTTGTTTTGAAATCTATCCTTGAATCATCCCTTGGAAATTTGTGTTTGGTTGTATTTTGAATTTGTGCATACATCGAAATTATTATAAGGATGACCCTATTTGTATATAAAAGTAAAATGTTTTCAATAAGGATTTTATATCTTTTACAAATGAAAATTTGAAGCTTTGAAAGGATTTGAAATCTTAAAATTTGATAAGAATTTGATTTAAATAAAAATGATTTATAACCGAAGGGTTTTTAATTTGAATTTCAAGGAATCGAACTCCGGTGTTTTGAAATCGGTTTTTAGATTTTGGAAATTATAAAATAATAATATGGTTTCAAGATATTTGTTGAAAATGAAATGTTTCAAATGTATTCGAATGAATCCAAATGATTTCGAAGAAATTTCAAAAGAGGTTCCGTGAAAATAAAAGTCCACAACCCACTTATGTCGCTGGAAAATAATTTCGATGATGAATGCATGCATCATCGACATTGATTTTCGAGTTCCTAAGTGGGGGAGAGACTACTCTAGTAGCTTTGCTATGCGAGTGATTTTGTGAAACAAATTTTGATTTCAGATTGCAAAGTATGGTTTGATTTTCAAAAGATATATGTGTGTGTGTGTGTGTGTGTATTTTTGAAATGATACAAAGTAAGCCTGTGTTTGGTCCTCGAGATTCAGATTTTTTTTAGTATAACCTTATCTATGGGAATTGATTTACTGATTTGTTACTGATTTCCAACTCTTGGATTTGAAAATTTGGTTTCTTCGAATATTTTTAAAAGTTCGTGCACTTCCAAATCAAGGTTTAATTTTTCAATGCTAAGTAATCCTGGAAAAATATAAATCATTAGATTAAGTAAATGAGTTTGAAACTGTTTTGTTAAGTAAATGAATAGGGATATTTTGAATTATACTAATATGGAATTTAGTTTTGGAATGTTTTGAATAAATTTAATTTTAAATAGTTTGAAAAAGATAAATCAATCTTTTGAATAGAAATAAATAGTTTAAAGGTTTTAAAGGGATAGTTATAACTTGGAAATCATTTTGGGCATAATTGATTTTGAGAAAGATATTTGGTTTTGAAAATAAATTGGATAGTAAAACCCAGTATTTATTTGATGTTTTGGAAATGAATCTGTTTGATCCAAATTTTGTTGATTTGGAAATTTGGATTATTTTCTAAATATTTTGGAAACTTTGAGATTGAATATATGTAATTTGGAAGAAATGATTTGGCGAAATCATGTATGATTTTGAATCTAAAATGTTATTGAAAGGAATTGAAATTGATAACCTTATTTTTGTTAAATACTTGATTTGGCAGTTATCGAACTTATATAAAATAAATTTGTATAAGTATGAAATTGATTTGAAAACTGTTGATTTGGAAAGGGTACTCAATTTGTAAACTGAAATCTTAAGTAATCGAAGGCTATATATGTATAATTTGATATTATTGATTGTGGAAAGTATTCAATTTGAAATGAAATCTTATATATAGTGGAATTTATATAAGTATGGTATTTGAAAGTGATTTTGAAAGGTACTGTATGATACATTTTTTTGAAGTAAAGATATGGAAAGTGCCTTCTGCTTGATATCCGCTTTGTGGCCACACTGTGGATTCATTCTATCGATATTATTCTCTCTGATTTGGGTTTTTCGGATATGATACTCGAGTGTCCATCAAATTCCATGGCAATCTCCATGGTCGTATGAGCGCGACTGCATAGCGTATTTCGCCCGGCTGAGATGCCTGAGGGTACGGATGTTTCCTGGCGAATTTAGGCATAACCATTGTGTATCCTATGATCTATGTAGGTCGTTTTAGAAGCGAAATCCGCTGGCTGAGATAGCTTAAGGGTATAGACGTTTCCTGGGGGATCCAGGCGTAACCATTGTGTATATGCGGTCTACTAGTCATCATGGCGTAATTCGTAGGCTGGGATAGCTTATAGGTACGGATGTTTCCTAGGGAATCCAGGCGTAACCATTGTGTATCTACGATACTTGGTTAGACAAATGTTTGGGTTGGTTGATTTGTTTGGATTGTACTTTCCATATATTTTTTTATAGTTTTTCAGTATTTTCACTGGATGTTGAAACAAGTCTACCAAGTACCTGGAGAATTCTAGCTTTGCGCCTAATCAACGCATGGCCAAAGTCTACAGGAATGAAAGTAAACTTGTTAAGACATTGAGTTATAAAAGTATTTTGATAAAGTATTATATAAAGGATATTTTGATCATTTATTTCACTTGTCTAAATATTTAAATATGTTTTAAATATTGCTTACTTCGAACTAACAAATTTGAATCAAATGACTATTCATTATACTATAAAATATTTAAAATGTTGTAAATAAAAATTTTTAAATCAAAATGTATATGGTTTTCAAATAATGGTTCATCCTTATCTTTCAACCTACTTTCCCTTCTAGCTATTTCTATCTTCTTCCTCTTAGAGGGTTTCTTTCTGTATTATGGAAAGAGTAGGTTCTTTGGCTTATCGTTTGGATTTGCTTAGAAGATTTCTTGAGTGCATGATGTATTCCACATCTCACATCTTCTCTGGTATCTTCATGACCCATCTTACTTTGCCTTTTGCTCGTGATTGTTGGATATTAAGCTTAATCTGACTATCAAGAGTAAGCAACTTTGTATTGTCAATAGAGATACGAAGCAGCTAAGAAGGAAATCTATTAGTCTGGTCAAAGTACAATGGAGTACTGATGATTGAGATTGTACCTGGGAGATGGAGGAGAGAATTCGTGCTTCGAATCCGGAATTATTTGTTTCAGGTACTATTTTGCTTTTCTATCTTGTTCCCTTATTTTCCTTGTTTGTTCTTTTCGAGGATGAAAAGATTTGAGTGGGGGAGAGTGTAACAACCCTGAATTTTTTTGATTTATTTTAATTGTGTATTTTAATTATTGATGATTTAAAAGCTTTGTTATATTTATTAAAATGGATAAATTTTGTTATTTTAAATATAATTTTTGATTTTGACGTGAATTATATGTCCAAACATGAATAAATTGAATATTTTTGAAAAATGTGTATTTTGGTCAATTTGGTCAAACTTTGACTTTTAAATTTCAAATTTAAATATTTGGATTTTTGAATTTTATCTTTTATTATGAAAATAAATTAAATTTCAAGAATACTGCTTTTCTTTTCCTTGAAATCCGATTTATATTGTGAACGTTATGCTTTTTACAATATTGTATGTAAATTGATTTATTTAATAAAATTTTCTATTTTAATTTATATAAATAATATTTTTATTTGTCAAATCTTGTTCTAATATGTATATATGTGTGTAATATGGCATTTTAGGTATATATTTTTTATTTTAAAACATTTTTAAAGTGTTGTTATAATTTCCAAAGCTTATGTATTTTATTTTCAATTTCTAAAACCCTGGTTTCTATTATTCAGCTATTTTGTTAATTGATTTATATTTATCTAAAATTTATTTATTTATTTTTTTCATATATTATTTTGTTTTTTATTTATTTTAATTTACTTAAATTTTTCATTAGTTTAAATATGTAAAAAGATAATAAGAAATACGAAGAGCTTTGAACTTTTCATTTACCCATGACCTTTGGTATGCTTTTGTCTTTTCATTTCAAATGCCACTTGCCATCATTATTGACCGACCCTATCTTTCTTCAGCTGTATCATCTCCATTTTTCACGTACAAGAAAGTTTCTCACCCTAAAATTTTCGGCCGTCAATTTCTGAACAAAGTTTGGTAATGCTTTTCATTTTTTTTTACTCATTTTTCTTCTTTGTTTATGTATTTTCATGTCATGCTTCACCTTCTATTTTCGGCCACTTGCTCCTCCATCACCATAGCCACCTTCTCCCCCACCGTATTCGGCTTCCACCTTCACCTACCCTACTGACCAGTCATGGCCGTGCACCCATAGTTGCAAAACTCCACAAAATATTGCATTTTTCACCTGAAACCTCCATAGCCGAACTCCTATTGCCTTCACCACTTCACCACCCTCTTCGCCACCACTTACACAATTTTCTCAAGCCCCTACCTAGCCTTTAGTTACTGCCACACCATCCCCTAACCTCCAACAGGCCTGGCCCTGCGACTTGGAGCCATGGCCGTGACTTGTAGTTGCATAAAAATTCACTTTTGTGCCTTGGCCTTGTATGTTCATGCATAACATCCATTTCTCCTTCACTTCCTCATTATGGCTAACCCTATGAACCATATCTGACCCACATTCATAGCCTAGGCCAAACATTTTAACCATATGGCTGAGCATAGGATAAGGGAAAGCAAGTGCAAGTGGTTTGGTTGTTTGTTATGCATAAATTCTAGCTTGTTTAATGTTATAATTGTGTTGTATATTTATGTGAAATATATTGTTTTGTTTGATATGTACAAGATAATAATTTTGGGTCTCCCCTCACTTGAATCCGTAGTCGTGCCTTCATGTTTTTTGGGTCTTTGTTTGTGTGTCAGAATCTGTTATCTCCAGCTTGTAGAGGTGAGTATTTCTCACCAGACATTTTATACTTATATAATTAGTAAAATGATAGCATTTGAATCAATAAATTATATCATCATGTTATAACTGCCTATGCTATGATCATATGATGTTCACCCCTATTTATACACCTGTCATATCATCTATTACTCTTATATAATGTTATTCTGTTTATTTATATCACACTGTAAGTTCCCTGTAGATTAGAATCACTATGGGTTGAAATGATACATACACGAATGGACTTTAGAATAGGGAAAAGTCGTTATGGGATGAAATGATAGGCCTGAGCGATTTTTATTTATTTAATTTACTTGGGATTACGAGTTTGAAATGATAAAACTGGATTTTTTTCTTTGTAAATTACGAATTGAAATGATATATTATCTGTATCATTTGACTTAGGTTAGAAAATTTTATACAGACCGTGGTTAATATATTTTTCAAAAAATTTGAAAATATTATAAAAATGTAAATATAATGATATTTTGATTTAAATTTGATTAAAAATATGATTTTTTTCTAAATATTAGTTTTTTTCTATAAGTTAAATAAGTGAAATAAATAAATGGTAAAGTAGAATTTGAAATATAAGTTAATTTTGGAATTTATGATTTTGTTTATAAATGAAGTTTAAGTTTAGTAAAAAAAATATGATAATTTGATTTAAATATGAATATAAAATGATTTTTTATATAAAGTGTTATTGTTTTTTTAAAATAGTTGAATAAATAATGTTTATAATTGAAATTTGAAATATAACTTAACTTGGAAAATGTGAAATCTGTTTTAAAAATAAAAGTTAAGTTAAGAAAATAAAATGAAATTTAAATTTAATTTATGAAATGGTAAACTTAATTAAAATGTAAAGTAAATGAAATCTTATAAAACTGTACATTTCTTTTTTATAAGTGAATTATAACAAAAGTTTTGATAATTATTGTGAAATTTCACTTTATAAAATCATAAATTAAAGGGTATTTAAATGATTGTTTTAAAAGTGAGAAAAATATGATTTTATAAGTTAAAAATGTTTTAAATTAAAGTTTAATGGTTCATGAAATTGTATTGAAAGTTTGAAATTTAATTTAACAGCATTTCGAAAATGCTATCATTTTGAAATAAAGGATTACAGCATTTCCAAGTGTTGTAGTTGATGCAAATGAACTAAGGCAAAAATGAACTAAGGGCTATTATAGCACTTTGTAAGTGCTGCAGTTGCAGAATTGAACTAAGCTTTTATTTGAAACTAAAACCTATTACAGCAGTTTTAATTACGATCTTTGTTAAAATGAATTGTTTTCAAATTTAAATTTTCCGTTGCATTTTCTAAATGCTGCAAAAACTGAAATTTCACTGTTTTAATAAATTGAAGTGAATAAATGAATTCTGAAATTGGTAAAATTTTGAGAATTGAATATTTAATTATTAAATATAATAACTTCGTTTTTAAATGATTTAAATGGAGTATTTCGATTTGAAATGTAAAACCATTTGAAATGTGATTTGAAATGGTATTTAAATTTAAATAAAAATGAATGAGGTTTGGAATGATATGATATTTTGATATTTTGAAATGGATTTGAAATGATATTGAATTTTGAAACGATATTTGATCTTTAAAGTATAAAATACCATTTTGGAATTTTAACCACAGGATATATTTAATTATGGTTTAACTAATCCTTAGAGGATGGACGATCCCAAGCATCCTTTAAGTTATGGTGCATTACTACTACAGTTCACTTGAGTTGGTTTACATTATATAAGTTTGTATGTCCTGACTCGAGTGTTTTGTGTTTTACTTTAGAGACTGAGTATTTACAGCTTAGCTTTGGATTTCTTATCTAGAGCTAGGAACCGTTGGAGATTCTGCTCGTCTAGTTATCTATTCCCTTTCAGTTTTAGTTGTTCTATTTCAGCTATGGTATTTATAAACTTCTATTTATTTGAAATTTCTATTGTATATGTTTACAGACCGATATTACGTATATGTTTTGAGATTTTGTTATAGTAGCTTCATGAACTAATATGGTATTTTAATTTCCGCTGCGAGTTATTCTGATATTTCTGTGTTTGTGATTCTATGATTGTTTTTCATTTGCTCCAAATTTATTTACAATGCTGTATTTTGAGCAATTCTAATTCAAGTCCGACATGTGTGGATGCGAATGGATGAAAATATCGGGTTGTTACAGCAAGGCATGGAATTGGTCACGGCTAGGCAATAGGAGATGGTGGTGGAGGCAAATAGGAAGAGAGGGGGAAGAAGCATGGGGTTGACTAGGGTTTTAGCAAGGGAATAGAAAAGTGGTTTTGGATCTAGGGGTCACGACTATGGTTGAAGTGGCGATGAAGTGGTGGTCGAGCAACTTGGTGGTGGTGGGGATGAGGTCGGCTAGGGAAAAGATGATGGAGGCCGAACCATGAAAGGAAGAGAAACAGAGAAAAACTAAAAAGAGGAAGAATGAAAAGAGGAGAGAAACTTATTGTAATTTTTTCTGAGCAGAAGGAAGAAATGAGAAAGAGATGAAAAGTCAGAAATTTTTGTACGTGAATGAGTTTTGGAAAGGCATCTTTTCAAATGAAAAGGCAATCACGTGTCTCTTAGGAATTTTCTAAGCCCAATAGAAAAGCCCAGTGTCAAAATAAGCTAAAAACCCAAATAAAATCAAGCCCAAAGCCAAAATGAAATAGAAAAAAAATACTGAAAAATATTTGCATGTAAAACGCTGAAACTTTGTAGATTTAAAAAGTATAAATTGGAATTTGACGAAACGAAAAGCATAGAAAATGTTAAAATCAAGTCCAGCTTCATAGAAAAAGAATAGAAATTTAAAATTCAAATTTAAAAATTTCAACTGAAAATCAAACTTTGACCAAAGTTGACCAAAATTCAAATTTCAGGAAAAATATTTATTTTATTATATTTGGAAAAATAATTCTCAACAAGTCCAAAAATTTCATTGTAAAATTCCAAATTTTCAAATTTTAAATGATTTAAAATTAAAGTTTCAAATAATTTGTATTTAAAAATATTTGAAAAAATATGGGTTGTTACACTCTCCCCCACTCAAAACTTTACATCCTCGAAAAGGAACGAGATACAGAAACAAAGGAAGATAAGATAGGATAACGAATAGCATGTGAAACAAACAATTATAGATTCAAAGCATGCATGCTCTCCTTCGTCTCCCAGGAACAGTCCCGATCATCAATACTCCACTGCACTTTGACTAGGTTGATAGATTTCCTTCTCAACTGCTTCGTACCTCTATAGATAATACAAAGTTGCTTCCTCTCGACAGTAAGTTTTGGCTCAATATCCAAAATCTCAAGAGCAGAAAGCTGGACAACCAAAGATGGATCATGAAGATACCGGTGAAGATGCGAAACATGGAATACATTATGCCTTCATGACAACTTCTCAGGCAAACCTAGGCAGTAAGCTAAAGAGCCCACTATCTCTAAGATATGGAAAGGACCAATGAATCTGGGAGAAAGCTTCCCTCTCTTACCAAACCGAATCACATTCTTCAAGGGAGAGACCTTTAGGAAAACCTGATCACCAACAGAAAACTTTAAACTCCTCCTACGCCGATCAGCATACTTCTTCTGCCTATCCTAAGCACTCCTCATCTTCCTCTTATCTCCTCAACTCTCTCAGAAGCTTCCAGAATCATATCAGGACCAAGAACCAAATGATTACCAGATTCGATCCAGCAAGATGGAGATGTGCAAGGTCATTCGTAAAGAGCAGCATACAGAGACATTGCAATTCTAGCCTGGATTCCAAAGATAAAATGAGATAGATAAAGGATTAAGACAAGATTAAAATATAAGATTGAGATTATACCTGATAACTATTGTTATAGGTGAATTCAATAAGATGGAGATGATTTTCTCAAGATCCTCTATAATCAAGAACACAAGCACGAAGAAGATCCTCGAGAATCTGATTCACTCTTTCTGTTTGACCGTCGGTCTGTGGATGGTAAGCAGTGCTCAGATTCAGGTAAATACCCAAAGATTCCTGAAAAGCTCTCCAAAACTGACTGGTAAAGATGGGATCTCTACCAAAAACAATACTAACAGGAACACCATGAAGACGAACAATCTCCCTCATATAAATCTCAGCCAAACTAGAAGCAGAATAGGTAGACTTGACCGGAATGAAAAGAGCTGACTTGGTCAATCTATCCACAATGACCCAAATACTCTCATTACCCCTCCTAGTCCTCGGTAATCCATCAATAAAATACATACAAACCTGTTACCATTTCCAATTGGGAACCTCAAGAGACTGCAATAAACCAGGGGTCTTTAAATGATCGGCCTTGACTTGCTGACAAGTCGCACACCTGCTAACAAAGATGGAGATATCATGCTTCGTACCCTTTCACTAATAAAGCTTCTTCATATCCCGATACATCTTCGTCACACCTGTACGAATAGAAAGTCTGGATCAATGATTTTCTTGAAGTAACTCTGGCCTCAATCCATCAACATTCGGGACACAAATCCGATTATTAATCCTCAAAATCCCTCTATCATCGATCTGAGCTCTACTACCATCCCGACTACTACTACTACCAACCCTACAATAGACTAGGGAGAAATAAGGACTACAAGAAGGATAGAATGATAAATTATAGAGAGAGAAGAGAAGAAAGACTTGCATTAATCGTAACGATCTTGACTAGATCAACAGAAACTCCATTACCAGATACAATATGTCCAAGAAATCGGACTTCATCTTTCTAGAAATGGCATTTCGAGAATTCAACTTTCAACCGATGACTTCTAAGAGTTCCAAGAAAAAAGCTCAAATGGTATTCATGCTCTTCCTCAGACTTAGAGTAGATAAGGATATCATCGACAAAGACTAGAAAAAATTTGTTAAGAACATCACGAAAAACAGGTTTCATAAGATCAACAAAGAAAGTTGGGGAATTAGTCAAACCAAAAGGCATAACTAACCATTCATAAAAACCATTCTCAATATGGAAAACAATCTTTGGGATACTTTCCTCCGCAACTCTGAGCTGGTGGAAACCTGTGGCAAGATCAAGCTGAGAGAAAACAGTAGCTCCATAGAGCTAACCAAACATATCATTGATACGAGACATAGGATATCTGTTTCTCATGGTAAGCTTGCTCAACTCCTTATAATCAGCACACATCCTCAAAAAACCATTGGAATTGGTGACGAAACCACTGCTGCTCCCCATTAGGATGGCTAGGTGTGATTATACCTTTGGAGAACAAGTCCTCAATTTTCTTCCTCAACTCAACCTTCTCACGGAGTGCCATTCTTCTGGGAGGAAGAACTATAGGTCGAGCTCCATGAATGGGATCAATACGGAAATCAATTTCCCACTTGGGAGGTAAAGAAGTGACTTCACCAAATACATCGGGATATAATTTAACCATAGCAGTAGAATCAAGATCACCAAGAAAGGAATCAAGAGAATAAATAAAGCTGTCAGCATAATCTTGAGGCATGCGACACTGAATCACCAGAGAATTCCCAAAATCATCCCCAAGAGAAATAGTGCTGGTTTTACAAGAGATAATGGCTTCATGCCTCTTCAGCCAATCACCTCCAAGCAAAATATCAAAAGCATCAAACCCCAGAATATAGAAATCCCCACTAAGGGATGATTAAAATAGAGGAGTATCACTTGGTTACAAATCCTACTAAGATTTGCGGGACCCCCGGTAGGATTTGAAACACACAAAGGCTCATCAGAAAACTTAGGAGAAAGGAGTGCTCAAACTTATCACAAAGATCCACAGAAATAAAACTATGGGAAGCTCCAGTGTCAAATAAAACATGAACAGGAAAATCAAACAAAGTAAAGGTGCCCTGAAGAGTACCTTGAGTATCACTAGGAGCAGGTGGAGCAGGTGGAATGGAAGAAGGAACACCAAAGATACCAGATGGCTTACCCTTCTGCTAAGTAGGACAATTGTTCTTGAAGTGGCCAGGCTACGAGAAGATATGGCAAAGATTACGCCTAGTCAAATGAGCAGGAGGAACACCGGCACCAACTAAAGTAGGGCAACTATTGGCATAGCGTCCCTTTTGATCACACTTGAAGCAAGTGATGAAAGATAGGTCGATAGGTTGCCTCTGGAAGAAGAAGATCCCAAACCTGGAGTCTTATTCCAATTCTTCTTACGTTGATGAAGGTTAGGCTTCATTTTCTTAGGGTTACCAGAGGAAGGCTAAGATGATGGTGCATGGGCCACAGAAGGATCCTTGGAAGTAGGATTCTCTTACCGGTTGGCCATATCTATCAACCTAGTGAAGGGGCTATGTATATAAGAAATGAGACGATCATAATACTCTGGGCAAGCACCAGCTATAAACTTCTCATTTTTCTTAAGAGGAGTGTCAATCAGGCTAGGACCAAACTTTGAAAGTTCATTGAACTTCTGCTCATACTCAAAGAATGACATGTCTTTCTGCTTAAGATCCATAAACTCCCTGTATAGCTGAGACTTCCCGCTTCGGGCATCCACATAGCTACAAAAGCATCCCTAAAGTAAAATATCAAAACATAAGGAAAAATGAATCAAACTCAAGAACCAAAACAAACTGATACCTAAACTGCTCCGAAGAAATATCAGCCTTGATAGTGTTAGGCATAATAGACTCCAACCAATCCCGAGCTGCCTTCTTTAATTGCCAAGCTGCCAACTAGCGCTTTTGAGCAACGGTGATCTCCAAACCGAAGAAATCCTCTCTAATCCCTTCAACCACTACTAAACCTCAATGATGCTCTCTGATTCAGTAAACTTGGTACCACCATGTTCAGTGAACTCCTTACAGAGAGTAGTGAACCTAATGGGCGCAACGGGCTTAGGAACAAGGGCATTATCATGACCTCGACCTCTGGCACTCCTATGATCCATCCTGAAAAATCAAGAATTAATTTTAGGACAAAAGTAAAGGGGATACAAAGACAAGATTCAACTAGAATTGAAATCCTAATCGAAGAATTTAATTGACAAGGTAGATAAGGATGGGAAGGAAGTTTTAAAAAAAAAAATTCAAACAAGAAAAATTTATATCAAAATAACCTTTAAAATCCTTTGAAAATCATTTAAAAAATCATTTTATACTTTTAAATACTTTCTCTCACAAATAAATGATTCTAAGATTGGTTCCACTTATTCTAAGGTATTTCTGCCCTATCTCTAATGAGTTTTTGCTCCGCAGGCAAAGGTTTGCCTAAAACCAAAGCTTTGATACCTAACATAACATCCCACTATTTTGGACCATTCAAATCGAAAATAAAACGACACATGTCGGACTTGAATAATTCAAAACAATAGATTGTTCATATATTTGGAGCAAAAAAAAAACCAATCACAGAATCACAAATACAGAATATCAGAATAACTCGTAGCGGAAATAAAATAACCATAGTAGTTCATGAAGCTACTACATACATAGTCTCAAAACAGAATACAAAATACTAGAGTCTGAAAGAAAATATAATAGAAATCAACTAATACATAAGCAATGGCTGAATAGAAATAACTGAAATAGAAACATATAGAAAACTAGATAGATAAATAATCTCCAGCAAATCTCTAGCTCCAGAAGATGAATCCCAAAACTGTGATACTCAAGCTGACCCGAGCGTAAAGCAAAACACAAAACACTCGAGTCATGATGTACATACTTATAAAATGTAAATCAACTCAAGTGAACTTCAATAGAAATGCACAAGTAACTTAAAGGATGCTTGGGATCGCCCATCCTTTAAGGATATGTTAAACTATCAATATGTAGTATTATACGCTATTATAATAATGTCTGAAGTAAAATAAACTATTAAAATAGTGTTAAGGCGTTACCCACATCCTCCTTAACACATTTTATATATTCCCATAGTCTATACAGTACCGTAATCTCTTCCGTACTAGGCGTCGTCAGAGGGCACTCCATAGGTATGGTATAAAACAAAATCGTATAAGACGCGCTAGGGTAGGTGACATCGCACAACAAGGCAATGCCAGGGTAGATATTCCAATTATGCATCCGGGCTGGTGTTAACGCATAGTTGCATCTACCGCCGACCTCGAGCCACACTCCCAAAATCAATGGTGCTCACCAAATCAATCACAAAGTAATAGAATGGCATACGAAGAAGTGTGTCCGATCGGAGGAGCTACCTCACTTTGCCCGAGAATCGCTCCTGTTTTAGCTACCTTATGCCAACTCATGGGAGTCGGGTCTTCATATATACCTCATATAGGATCGTCACAACCAACCTACTTCATTCTGGAGTCTCCATCGCGTACATAGTTGTTAAAGTGGTTTACGGAGTAGGTAGAAAGTATGACAACTTCCAATCCCGGTCTCTTTAACAACCAATCGTTATTATAACACATGTTTATTTATTTCAATGGTTTATCCTTACAAATCAAGCATACTCATTTCAAAACCATTAACATTCAATATTATACCTTCAAAAATAATGTCCATTTTCCAAAGTTGTAACTCTTCCAAAACTATACACTTAGTTATAACACTTAAAAAATGTAATAGGTAGAAACCATAACATTTTGAAAATATGACCCTTATATAACAACACTTTGAAAATGTTACATTTAAGAAATAATAGCACTTTAAAACATATCCTAAAGTAGCATAGCATTTTAAAACATAACTTAAAATAGCATAGCGTTTTAAAAATGCTACAAATCTTACTAAAATATTTTTAAAACATAATGTCTTAAATTTTATAATAGTTTTATCAAATCTATTTTATTATACAAAACATATCCATTTCATAAATCAATTCTATCACTATTATTAGGTAAGATCTAAAATTCCATATTAAATCAAATTAAAATATTAAGTTATGTTAAATTTTATATCATAGGTAAAATCTTTAAATTTAGTTTAAGCCATTTATTTACTTATAAAATTTTAACTTACTTGAAATCAATATATATTATTTACATCATTTAAATCAATAAGTTAAAATTTCACATATTAAAAGTTCAAAATACTTAATAAATTTTAGAAAAATATTATTTAAAAATTAACCATGGGTTTGTATAATATTTTCTAACCTAGGTCAAATGATACAGATATGTTTCATTTCAATCCGAAAAATATAAAATCCCAGGTTTTATCATTTCAAACCCGCAATCCCAAGTCAAATAAAAACAAAAACTGCTTGAGCCTATCATTTTAGCTCAATAATGATTTTTCCCTATTATAAAGTCCATTCGAGTATGTATCATTTCAACCCATAGTGAGGGAACTTGCAGTGTGGGAACAGAATATAAAATAAACAGAATAACATAGCATATCATGTCATGTGATAAAACATGTATGATATTAGGTGATAACATCATATAATATCATATCATAGGAATATATGAAACTACTATCATCATGGCATATCACTGCTACAATTCCATAAGTCATCAATTTACTATAATATAAGTACGTAGTCGAGAGAGATAACTCACTTTCTTTGGCTAAAGATGACAATTCAAACACAAGACAACTTCCAAAAGGCAAGAAAAAGTACGAATCAATCTCGAGGATAAGTAGATCCCAAATCCATATCTTAGAAGCAACAAAATAATATATATATATATATATATATATATATATATATATAAATATATAAGCAAACTATTTATACATCAAAGAATAAAATAAAACACAATGAAAATAGGCTAGCAACTACAAAAATAGGTTCGGCCACATAGGAAATAGGCTTGGCCACACCACTTTATGCTCGACATGATGGGTTCAAGGCTATTGGGCTCGGCTAGGTCAAGGAAAATAAATGGCAAGACTATAACAACCTGGTATTTTCAACCATTCGTATCCACACGACTTGAATTGTCCAAAATATCAGATTGTTAATTTATATTTGGCAAAAATCAACATATACAGTAAATAAATTAATCACAGAATCACAGATACAGAGTAATATAATGCAGCGAAATAGATTAATAAATAGTAGTTCGTGAAGCTACCATATAAACATCAGAGTTAGAAATAAAATACAAATGAATATCTCAAATATAGTGAAGTCTCTAGTATGAACAGATGCCCTCTTTGGACGAATCAATTGGAAAGCTGAAAGCTGAATCGATAGTTGGATCTCCCAGCGAAGCTCCAAACTCCAAAGGTGAGTCTCAAATGTTGTATCACTCAGTCTGACCCGAGCGTAAAGAAAAACACAAAACACTTGAGTCAGGATTGAAATTCTTATGTCAATAAACACAGCTCAAGTGAAATATCAACTGAAATACCAGTAACTCGAAGGACGTTTGGGATAACCATCCTTCAAGGATCTGCGGAACTATCTACAAGGTAGAAATACACACCATAACACCATGGTCATTTCAAATTAATTTATACTTCACAACCAAAATATCATTTTCATTTCAAATATATCAATTTCCAAAATATAAATTAAATATTTTATAAAGTAAAATATTCATAATTTCCTCAAACTTCACGAATCACTTCAAAATCAACCCGACTTTCCCATCCAAATTAAATTCAATCTCACTTTATCAATTTCCATTCAATTCAGTTTCTGACCAAACAAATCCAAATCATATTGATTTCAAATACAGATCTAAATCATAAATTAACCATTTAAATTCCAGTATATTTCAAAGCTTTAATGTTCAATATTTCAAACTTCAATTTAACAGTTTCATATAGATCTCGATTTAACCTTATTATTTAGTCTTGAAATGCTTACTTAATAAATTCAATATTAATTAAACCATAATTTACCTTTAAACAAAATATTCCTTTCGATTTGTTTAAACTTGAAATAACCATTTAATCACTTTAAATCAAAATCAAAAGTTGTAAATCAAATCTTAAGCTTCATATTCAATGGTTCAAATCAATCCAATTAAGTAAAATTTCATTTAATTTAACTTTATCTTCTCAACCTTAACATATTCAAATTATTACAACAATCTAATTTGAAATATAAGTTTACATAAATACTTAGGCATATTATTTGTGTTAAATAAATCTCAATAATGTTATTATTAGATTTATATATAAAATTACCATTTATATATAATAATTTTAAGAACCAATATTTATTAAAAACCATACTTTTCTTTCATAGAAATTATTTTCAAAACATTTATATATGGACCAGGGGTGTTTGTATATATATTTTCCTATCGTATGGTCAAGTGATAAAGATATTTATCATTTTAATCCGTAATTTAAATATATACTGGTAGATATCATTTTAGCTCGCAATCCCAAATTCAATTCAATGAAAATCGTTTGGGTTTATCATTTCAACCCATAACGATTTTCTCCTATTCTAAAGTCCATTCAGGTATGTATCATTTCAACCCATAGTGAATCCTATACTAACAAAGAACTTGTAGAGTGATACAGATAATATAATAATATAACAGGCATATACCATCAATAACAATATAATATGAACAAAAGACTATGGTGTCATATCCCACAGGTGAATAGTTACGGATAGTAGCATATATATAACAATTTAAATAACTACAGCAACATAATTCAATTGTTGTTTCACTTGAAATCAAATTTAATGAATATAAGAACGTTAATCGTGAGTGATTGCTCACCTTTCGAGGCTAGAGAGGATTTGACAATGGAATCGAGTTACGAATCGAAGTATGAATTCCAAATCAAAGCTAGATTGGCACAAATCATGGACATACTGATAAATAGGAATTGACGGAATAATTAGAATCAACTTGATAGAGACAGAAAAATATATCTATGATTATTATTTTCTTGAAATCAATATTTTAATTCAAGATAAATATCAAAATAAATAAATATATATAATATTTTTAAATGCTAATATCTAATCAAACATTCAAATAAATGTATACTTATGTATATATGCAAATACGATTTTTTTTATACATTCGCTATACCTATATATATAAACTGATATACAAAATAACCTGTTCCAAAACCTTAAGTGAACTTCATATTTATTTAACATATAATATAATTTATTAGGTATAAATGTAAACTGGTGAAAAAGGGAGGATAAGACTCTTATTGAATAAAGATATACATACGAACAACATACCCAAAAACATTAGTATAAACTCTATATATTCCATACGTATATCTCTTTGAACAGAAATAAAAAATTTGGAAATCTAAGTACAGCGTACTATACAACTTTATATAACTTGTATATAAATAAACACTATTATATAACTTATTATATACTACAGCAAAATTATAACTTTGAAAACTATGTAGACTCATATAAAGTGACAACGGGCAAACTTTTAACATAATATATATAATATGTAGATAGCTGCTTAAAATATATGCAGATTATATACATTGAAACCTTATACATATATTCAATAAAATATATGACCGTATATAACCTAATGTATATAACAGCAACCTATGAAACTCTTATATGAAAACATAAGTTATACCATAACACAATATACCCACTTATATACAACATGCCACAACATGTATATACAACAGGAAATTATTGTCAAGGACAAAATTTCACAGCTTTTTAGCCTCAAGGACAGACCTTCAATATTTTATCGTGAAGGACAACTTTCTGTAGGTATCAGTTTTTAGTTATTGATAGCAGTTTTTAGGTATCAGTTTCTAGTTATCGGTAGCAGTTTTTAGGTATCAGTTTTTAGCTCGGTATCAGTTTTGTTGTCCTTATGGATAATTTTGAAAAATATTTGTCCTTGTGAATAATTTTTAGAAAAATATTTGTCCTTGTGTTAAAAATATTGAGGTCGTGTCCTTGAGGCAAAAAATATAGAAAATTTTGTCCTTTAAATTAATTCCCCCTATATACAATATGGTCATATATTTCATTGAAATTTTATATATACTACTTCTTTATATAAATTCTCGTATAAAATATACAAATAAATAGGTAATGTATATATATAACTTATATTAATTTATACAGATTTATATTTTATACCATAATCTTCATTAAATAAAATACTTAAAAATATCGTTACCAAGAAAAAGCTTGCCGTGGTGATCTAGAAGCAAGCAGATATGGTGGCTGCTGCATCACTCGAGGCAGAAGCCAGAGCTGAAAGCACTGCAACATGGGTGTTCGCGACAGAGGCGAACTTCGGTGCAAAGCTTGGTGATGGGAGGGGTTTCAGGCGAACCCCACTGGGTGATGCTACAGGCATGGCCGGTGAGGAGGTTGATGAGATGGCTTGGTCTTGTAGTGGAGGAGCTTATGGAGGGTTGTGGAGCTAGGCCAAGGATGGATCGGTGGCTGCCGACTCGGTCGGTGGCGGGTCGGGTGTCGAGGTGGAGATGCTCGACGATGAGAGAGAGGGAAGGGTGAACTAGTGGCTGAGGCTTCGGGAAAGACGTGGTGATGGAATGCCATGCGGTAGCGTGGACGAGGGAGAGATAGTGGTGGCCGGCGAGTGCGTTGCATGTGGTGCAGTTGCGCAAATGGAAGGGAAGCGGCGAAGGTTAGGGCGGAGGGAGTGGCTTGCTTTGGGTTGCTGTCGTGTGGTTATATGGTACGGGCTCGGTGATGGAAAAGATGGGAACAGAAGGTGGCGTGGTGGTTCAAGGTGGAGATCAGAGCAGTGGGGTTACGATGTAGCTTGGGTCAGGGTGCGATGGAGGAAAGGTTAAGGGTGATGACATGTGGGCAATCTCTGGTAGAATGGGAGGGGGAGAATGCAGCCAGGTTATCACAAAATGCAAGGAACGATGTATTATATTTAAATTCTTCTTTTAAATTTAGAACAGAACAAAGAGGGGAGGAGAGAGAATAGAAGCATGTTGTTGGTTTACAAGATTATGAACTGGCTCAAATGTATTATACATACATTCTTTTTTCTAGAATGGAAGATTTATCTTAGGCAAGGAATGAAGAGACCAAGCAAATGCATGATTTTCTTAAACATGAAGATGAGCAGGTTTCAACCGGATGTGAACCGACATATTTATTTATATGTTTCTTTGTAAAAATAAAAATCAGAGAGAAATGACGAATTAGGGAAAATGAAATGGAAAATATGGATTTACCAATGGAAATAGAAAGGGTCTAAAGCTGAATTCAAGTAATAATAAAAGGAACCGTCCATTTTCTTTAAACGTTGGATAACGAATGGTCATAGAGAAACAAAACGGACCGTTACGGTTAATCGTTTCGTAGATTCTGCTATGTACCGGACTTCAAAACACAGAATTGAATATACCGTAGAGATCTGCACAATGGGACGATCAAAACAGTATACAAATATCGATGGTATGATTGAATTATAAAAATTCGAATTTTCTACTAGTGGAAAATGCAGCAAAAACGCAGAAAAATAAGATCGACGGAGCTAAAGAGGTCTGAATTTGGAAAAACGAAAAATGACGCCCCAGTCAGAAGATGATTTAGAAATCTTCTATGTAAAAATATTCAAGTTTGGAAAATATTTTATTATCAACAATTATTAACTAACTTGAATTTAATAGAATTTCACAATGAAATAAACTTTCATAAAATCAAATAAAAATTTACCATCTTCTATATTTAAATATACATAATCCAAATTTTTTTATTTGCTAATTAAATTATTTAAAATTTCCCAAAAATGCAATTAAATACATAAATAAAATGATTAAAAATAATTAAATTTTATAGGTCGTTACAAAGACAATGGAAGGCAAAAAAGCAAGGCACGTGCCTTTTTGGATTCGGCCATGGTCCATTGGGTTCGGCCACTTTGGGTTATATGCACGGCCATGATGGGTTGAAGGCAACTAGGCATGACAAGGCATGGAATTGGTCACGGCTAGGCAATATGAGATGGTGGCCGAAGCAAATAGGAAGAGAGGGGGAAGAAGCATGGGGTCGGCTAGGGTTTTGGCATGGGAATAGAAAAGTGGTTTTGGATCGAGCGGTCATGGCTATGGTTGAAGTGGTGATGAAGTAGTGGTCGATCAACTTGGTGATGGTGGAGATGAGGTCGGCTGGGGAAAAGATGATGGAGGCCGAACCATGTAAGGAAGAGAAACAAAGAAAATTGAAAAGAGGAAGAATGAAAAGAGGAGAGAAACTTACTGTAATTTTTTCTGAGCAGAAGGCAGAAATGAGAAGGAGATGAGAAGTCCAAAAATTTTGTACGTGAATGAGCTTTGAAAAGGCATCTTTTCAAATGAAAAGGCAATCAAGTGTCTCTTAGGAATTTCCTAAGCCCAATAGCAAAGCCCAATGTCAAAACAAGCTAAAAACCCAAACAAAATCAAGCCCAAAGCCAAAATGAAATAGAAAAAAATACTGAAAGATATTTGCATGTAAAATGCTGAAACTTTGTAGATTTAAAAGGTATAATTCAGAATTTGAAGAAACGAAAAGCATAGAAAATGTTAAAATTAAATCCAGCTTCAAAGAAAAATAATAGAAATTTAAAATTTAAAATTTAAAATTTCAACTGAAAGTCAAACATTGACCAAAATTCAAATTTCAGGAAAAATCTTTATTTTATTACATTTGAAAAAATAGTTCTCAACAAATCCCAAAATTTCATTGTAAAATTCCAAATTTTAAATCATTTAAAATCAAAGTTTCAAATAAATTGTATTTAAAAATACTTGGAAAAATATGGGTTGTTACATCAACATTTAATATAACTAACATAATATAAAACTAATATAAACTTATACTCAAATAAATGCAAGTGCATAAAATATATGCAGATTATTCATATACAATAAAATATGCAGACTGCCTTCAATATGTGGATGCTTCAACATAATATGCATACTTAAGCATAAACCAACGTATATAAATAACCTCTTTTATACTGTATTATATAAATATGAAAACTTCAAACAATATATGCTCAAAATAGTATTACATCTTTGATGAGTATATAACTTTATGTATTACATGCTAACCGTGAGGGGAAAAAAAATCAAAACCTCGTGTGTATATATATATAATCTGACAAAGTCACGTATGCAGACGATTATATAAGAAACGCATATACAATAAAATATTAAACAGAGAACCAAAGTGGCCTATAGATTGGAAAATATACATATAGTAACTAGTGCCTTTATACAACAGTTGTCGTACTAATAATTTTAGAAAATATAACATACATATCATATTATTATTAAAATGTTTTCAAATACATCATAATAATATATAACATACATTATCAATATAACAGACCTTGCATATACTAACTATGAAGAAATTTACAAACAAAAAGTATTATGTATAACAGAACATAACTTATATAATATTTATACGTAACAATAGATCAAAACTTGTATAAACTGATAACTTAGTAACTGTACAACAGAGGACACCTATATATATTATATATATAACAAAAAGTATGCAAACAGTTATAATAAAACACTTAAAAAATTCAAAATAAAAAACTTTATATCATCAAGAGAGAGGTCGAAACGAGATAAAAGTGGAGGCTGATGGGCCGAACTATGGCAGATTACGGTAGAACAAGATGGAGGCCCGATGGCTTGTGTGGAGGCTGTGATCTCGTGCTAAGGCAAGGCAGTGATGGGGGTCGGTCAGGTGGAGCCGTATGCGTTCAAGCACGAAAGAGGAGGAGAACTCGCATGAAAAAGAAGGAGCAAGAAAAAATGAAGGGGATGGGTTTCGAAGTAGAAGGCGAAAGAAATTTTAGTGATTGAATTGAAATTTTTCTTCATTTGAATGAAACCAGAGAATGAAAGGAACAAACAATCAATAAATATTGGAACCGGTACATATAGCAAAAGATAAACTGTTGAATTCAGAAAATATTAAATGCAATGGTTGTTCGATTATACCGGATGAGAAATGAATGGTCATGGGAATCCAAAAGCAAAATTGCGAAAACGATACGAGAATCGTTCCGTAGATTTCACCATCTCCCAAACTCCGAAATGCACAAACGAATTTACCATAGAGGTCTGCACGAAGAGATGATCAAAATGGTATATCGATATCATTAGTACGATCATTCTATCAAAAGTTGATATCGGTACCCAAAAATGCTGCAAATCTGCCGAAAATAAGATAAACGGAGAAATAATAGTCCAAATTTGAAAAAACGAAATATGAAGTCTCACTCAGAAGATGATTTACAAATTTATTGTATAAAAATATTCGGGTTTGGAAAACATTTTATTATCATCAAATATTAACCGATTTGAATTTAAATAAGATTACACAAGAAAATAAACTTCCATATTTTCTGGTGAAAAATTACCATTTGCTATGTTTAAATAGATGTATTCCAAATATTAAATTTTCAATTCAAAATTTTATTATTTAAAATTTCACAAAAATTCAATTAATTAAATAAATAAACCACTAAAAATTTACGGGTCGTTACACTCTCCCCCGCTTAAAACTTTTCATCACCAGAAAGAAAGGAGGTAGGAGAATAGAAACAAACAAAAAGAAAAATAGGTTGAAATACTAAAGAAACAATCAATTTTAACCATATAAATTTCAATTTAAATTATTTAATACCCAATAATTGATTTTTTCTGTTCAAGGTATTTCATTAAGTTGAATAATTCAAATGCTATTATTGTTTGTTACCAAATTAATTTCAAACAAATTTATTTAATTTATCTCATTTATTCGTTATCTTATTATTCAATTTTATCCCCATTAACATTTCTATAAATCATAAAATCAAGTATAAAATATTTATTATAACCACTCAAATTTATTTAAAATATTTTAATATCATTCTACATTGTATATTATTCAATTACATATTCAACTTCTGAATGATTTAGGTATGTTATAATGGAATTTAATTGAGTGTTATACAAGTAAAATTTTCCAAATTCAATTATTTGAAGTTTAAATATTTTCAAAATTCTAGCTTCATTTTATAATTAAAATCATCCTTTAACATAAATTTATGAATTAAATTTCCGATTCCCTTCAATATATACATATACATATACATATACATATACATATACATATACATATACATATACATATACATACAATATATATCAAATCAAATCTAAAATCGTATACCTATATATATATATATATTAAATCAAGTCATACCTAAGAAGTTTTTATCAAATTCGTTTTCAAAACAAAATTGTAGCAAAGCTACTAATGGTCTCTCCACTCTAAAACTCGAAAATATATGTTGATGATACTGTAGTCATCACCGAAATTATTCCCCAGCGACAAACGAAGAGAGTGCTGATTTAAGACATTTTAAAATTCTTTTGCAAACGAATTTATATTCAAAAATACTTTTTAAATGCTATACTTTACATTTCAAACCAAATTTCTAAATATCAAAAATTTAATTCCCAAATTCTAAATCAATTTATAAACAATGTTTGATAAATTCATTTATTTATATTGTTGAAATAGTCAATGGTTTTCAAAACAATAATTGAAAATCAAATATTATCATTTCAAACAACGATACTCATTTAACTATTTAATTTTAGAAAAATTTACTTATGTATAATATAATCATACAAAATTTATTTCATTTACCAAATTTTAAAAATAATATTGTATCAGTTTGCACTGTTTAAGTGTTTTGGAATTTCTACCGATAGCGCTGATCAGACGAATCGATCGGAAACACAAATCGACATTAACAACTCAAACAACACAACGTATAAAACATTTTAAGATTAATTACAAATACACTTCCTCGATGATTTAAAATGGATTTTAAAGCAAAGATAGGGATTCAAATTCAAGGGGACCCTAATCAAAAGAATTCTAACAAGGAAGATAGGCTCGAAAAGGAATTAAAATGATCAGATTGCAAAATAGGAAGATGGATAAACTGATATTAATCACTGGCAACCTTAACCGGGTCAACCGTGACTCAAATAAGATCGATGCAGAATTCTGAGGCAAATCGACATCTGATCCTAAGAAATAGAATTCGGGCATAGCAAAGGATAGCAGCATCTAAACCGAGGATATAGAAATCTCCTATATATAACAGAGTTTTGGGATACTCCAGGATCAAGAAGAATATAAAAAGGATAAATAAGGATGGATTTTGGAACCGAGGGGAACGTTCAACAAAAATTCAAAGAAAATTCGAATTAAAGAGGGAGAGATTCAGGCACGAACGAAGGCGATTCTATAATAAAATTTACCATATATGTTAAGTTTTACCTAAAGCCAAAGCTCTGATACCACATGAAACATCCTGGTATTTTCAACCATTCGCATCCGCACATGTCGAATACGAATTACTCAAAATATGAGACTGTTATTTTATATTTTTCAAAACTCTGCATATATAGTAAATAAAGTAATCACATAATCACAAACACAGAATAATATAACAATAAGCAGCGGAAACAAAAGAATAGTAGTTCAGGAAGCTACTACATATACAGATTTAAATAAGATACAACAGAAGTCTCAAATACAATAGTCAAATACAAGATCAAAATGCATCACTAGAATCAAATTTATAACTGCAAGCTGAATAGATAGATGGATCTCCAAGCGAAGCTCCAACTCCAAAGGTGAGTCTCAAAAGCTGTATCACTCAGTCTAACCTAAGCGTAAAGCAAAACAAAAAACACTCGAGTCGGGATTAACATTCTTATATCAATAAATCCAACTCAAATGAAATAACAACTGAATACGAGTAACTTAAAGGATGTTTAGGATACCCGTCCTCTAAGGATCCGTTAAACTATCTACTATGTAGTAATATATGCTATTATAATAATCTAAAGTAAAGTAAATTATTAAAATAACGTTAAGGTGTTACCCATTTCTCCGTTAACACAATTTATAGTGCCAACATTCTATACAGTATTGTAATACCACCTGATCGGGAGGCTACCAAATGATACTCTATAGGTACGACACAAAACAAACTCATAGTGGTCTCGATAGGGTAGGTGACATCGCACAACTAGGCAATGCCAGGGTAGATATACCAACTACACTTCCGGGCCGGTGGTAACGCAGGGCCGCAGTAATCACCCACCTCGAACCATACTCCCGAATCAAAGGTGCGCACCAAATCAATCACAAAGTAATAAAATGCCATACGATGGAATGTGTCTGATCGGAGGAGCTACCTTACTTTGCTCGTCAATTTCTCCAATTTTAGCCACCTTATGCTAACTCTGAGGTCCACGTATATAACTCATATAGGATCGTCGCCACTATCCTACTTCATTCTGGAATCTCCACCGCATACACAGTTGTTATAGCTCTTTTCAGTATTGGCAGAGAGTGTGACAATATCCAATCTCGGTCTCTTTAACAACCAAACATTATTATAACACCGCCGTCATTTCAAAATAGTTTATACTTCAAAACCAAAATAACATTTCCATTTCAAAAACAATATCAATACGATATCATTTCCATTTCAAAATCAAATACAATATCATTTCCATTTCAAATATATCCATTTCCAAAAATCATAGCACTTCAAAGTTATAACACTTTTGAAATTATAAAGCTTCTAAAACCATAACACTTTAGAAATCATAACTTAGAAATCGTAATACTTTAGAAATCTTAACACTTTGGAAATCATAATTTAGAAATCATAATACTTTGGAAATCATAACATTTTCCACTTAACCGGTTTAAATATTGAAATAGTGTATGAAATAAAATAGTTTATAAAAAAATCGTTTATATAAAGTAGTTATAGGTTAAAATAGTTTATAATAAAATAGCCAGTATATTAAAATAGTTTATATTAAAAATATTTTATAATAAAATGATTTATATTAAAATAGTTTACATGAAAATAATTTATAAAGAAAAATATATAAATAGTTTTACATATAGTTTAAAAATACTTTATAAAATAAAATAGCTTCCTCAAATTTCACAAATCGATTCCAAATCAACTCGAATTCCAAAATCCAAATTTAATCCAATCTCAAATCATCAATTTCAATTCAATTCAGTTTCTTAATTAACCATTTTAAAGTATATCGATTTCAAATAAAGAATCGAACCATAAAATAAACCATTCCAATTTCAATATTCAAAGCAATATTCAACATTTCAGAACTAAATTTGATAATATCATTTATATATCAATTCACTTCACTACTATTTAGTTTTGAAATATTCACTTAATAAAATCAAATATCATTTAAATAAAACCCCAAATTACAATAAACTAAATATTTTCTTCAATTTATTTAAACTAGAAATATTCATTTAATCATCTTAAACCAAATCAAGTTATAAAATCATATACTTTAAATCTCAAATTCAATAAATTCCAAATTGATTTTAATTAAATATAATTCGTAATTAAACACAATTTTAAATACTTTCAAATTTATCAAACCAATCTTAACTTATGAAATCATTTTAAAATATATTTTAAAATAAAATCTTAAATAAATACTTAAACATCTTATTAAATTAATTTATATATTAAATCTATTTATATATTCTAAAAATAGTACAACTATAAATAAATAACTAAAAATTATAATTTCAAAATTAGCTTATTAGTTTTTTAAATTTCAAAACATATATTTTTAAAAATCGAGAATTTAAACTTTATTAAATACATTTATATATATATAATATCTTAAAAATCAATATTTATTAAACCATATATTTCTTTTCAAACCCATAGAAATCAATTTCAAAATATTTATATATAAACCAATGGTGTCTGTATATAATTTTCTATCCTATGGTCAAGTGATATGGATATTTATCATTTCAATCCACAATTTAAATTTAAATGGGTATATATCATTTCAACCCGCAATTCCAAATTCAATTCAATGAAAATCGCTTGGATTTATCATTTCAACCTATAACGATTTTCTCTTATTCTATAGATCGTTCGGGTATGTATCATTTCAACCCGTAGTGAATTCTATAATAACAGGGAACTTGTAGAGTGATAAAAGATATGATAATAATATACAGTCATATATCGTCAATATAAATAACAGATAATGGTGTCAGATGTCACAGATGGACAGATACAGGTAATAACATATATATATATATATATATATATATATATATATAGAAATGTGAATAACTAACGACATCATATTTCAATTGTCGTTTCAACTGAAATCAAATTTAATAAATATAAGAACGTTAATTGTGAGTGATTGCGCATCTTTCGAGGCTAGATAGATTTGACAAAGAAATGAGCTACAAATTCCAATGCAACGCCGGATGGACATGATTCGATGAAGCAAACAAGCACGATGGACAAAGCTAATAAATAGGAATCGATGAAAACAATTCGATTAGTTTGATATTTATACAGAAATATTTGTTATTTTATTAAATCAATACTTTAGTCTAAGACAAAATTAAAATAATATATATATATATATGTTAACATAAAACACCTACTTATTATAATAAAATCAATTCTGTTCAAAACCATTTAAAATTCATGTATATTCTCTACAGACCTATATATAAACAAAATAATGATATAGGGCTTATATAAATTCATATATATACACAATTGGGACAGATCTTTAATAAACTTATGGAAACATCTTTATATTTAAATAAACATATAATATAACTAACATAATATAAAACTAATATAAACTCATACTCAAATAAATGCAAGTGCATAAAATATATGCAGACTGTTCATATACAATAAAATATTCAGACTGCCTTCAATATGTGGATGCTTCAACATAATATGCAGACTTAAGCATAAACCAACATATATAAATAACCTCTTTTATACTGCAATATATTCATTATACCGTATTATATAAATATGAAAACTGCAAACACTATATGCTCAAAACAGTATTACATGTATGATGAGTATATAACTTTATGCATTAAATGCTAAATGTGAGGAATTTTTTTTTGAAACCTTGTATATATATTTATATATATGAGCTAACAAAGTCACGCATGCAGACAATTATATAAGACATGCATATACAATAAAATATAAAACAAAGAACCAAAGTGGCCTTTAGATTTGAAAATATATATAGAGTAACTAGTGCCTTTATATAGCAGTTGCTGTGCTAAAATTTTAAAAAAATATAACATACACATCATATTATTATTAAAAGGTTTTCAAAAACAGCATAATAATATATAACATACATTATCAATATAACAGACCTTGCATATACTAACTATAAAGAACTTTACAAACAAAATGTTTTATATATAATGGAACATAATTTATATAATATTTATACATAACAATAGATCAAAACTTTTATAAACTGATAACTTTGTAACTATAGAACAGAGGACACCTATATATATTATATATAATAAAAAGTATGCAAACATTTATATTAAAACACTTAAAAATATCAAAATAAAAACACTTTATACCATCAAGAGAGAGGTCGAACCGAGATAAGCAAGAAGCGCAGGCTGAGGGGCCGAATTGTGGTAGATAACAGCGGAAAAAGGTGGAGGCTCGGTGGCTTGCGTGGAGGTTGCGATCTCGGGCTGAGGCAAGGCAGTGATGGGGGTCAGTCAGGTAGAGCCGTGGGTGGTCAAGCACGGGAGAGGAGGAGAGCTCGCATGAAAAAGAAGGAGAAAGAAAAAATGAAGGGGATGGGTTTCAAAATAGCTGGCAAAGGAACATTTAGTGATTGAATTGAAAATTTTCTTCATTTGAATGAACCAGAGAATGAAAGAAACGAACCATCAATAAATTTTGGAACTAGTATGAATAGCAAAAGACAAACTGTTGAATTCAGAAAATTTTATATGCAATGGATGTTCGATTATACCGGATGAGAAATGAATGGTCACTGGAATTCAAAAGCCAAAATTGCGGAACCGATAGGGTAATCGTTGCGTAGATTTCACCGTCTCTCGGACATCAAAATGCACAACCGAATATACCATAGAGATCAGCATGACGAAGCGATCTAAATGATATACAGATATCAGTGGTATGATCATCCTATCAAAATTCGATATTGATACTGAAAAATGCAGCAAATCTGCCGAAAATAAGATAAACGAAGCAACAGTCATCCAAATTTGAAGAAAGATATATGATGTCTCGCTAAGAAGATGACTTACAAATTTATTGTATAAAAATATTCAGATTTGGATAACATTTTATTATCATCAAATATTAATTGATTTGAATTTAAATAAAATTACACAAGAAAATAAAATTCCATATATTCTGGTGAAAATTTACCGTTTGCTATGTTTAAATAGACGTATTCCAAATATCAAATTTTCAATTCAAAATTTTATTATTTGAATTTCACAAAAATTCAATTAATTAAATAAATAAACCACTAAAAAATTATGGGTCGTTACAATCGTGGTAATATTGGGTCATCCGCTATTATGTGAGGCGCATAATGTCTCATCCGCTCCAATTGGTGCGAATATATCCAACTACTAATGCATATATACACTAATATATATATATATATATATACATTAATATAACATCCAACTGAGAAATATTTGCTAATTCATCCAATCAACCAATAAATAATTTATAACACTTTTAAAATAAAACAGGTTATCCAAATGAGTAAGATTTACTCACCTTGACTTTTAATTTGAAATCTATTCCAAATTTAAATTAAATTGAATTGACGTTCAATTTAATCTAAAATGCTAGCTTACTCCAAAAAACTCCAAACCAATCCTATAATGTAGATTTCACAGCTACGAACCAAACTCAACTTGTTTCATGAATTTTTGACCTCGTATGCAAATTTTACTAAGTATTATTAGCTATCTCAAGTTAAATTCTAAATTAAATAAACTAATTATATAACTAAATTTAGTTATAGTATTATATCTCCATCATCTCGCTTAAAACTCCATTGCCCAAAACAAAAACGTGCATGGTATGTACGTTGCACACTTAACTGGCCACTAAACCAACGAACTAGCACCAGCATTATGTCCATCATCTCCACCTTGTCATATTAATCCCCTCCAGGCGATGCGTGACTCACCACATCAAAACCGGACCCTGTTGTCCACTTCTCGACCTCCGACCTGTACAATACCCTTATACTTTTACCTCAACTTGACTATCATCGCACCACCAGATAACATCTTACCATCCTAAACTACCACTAACCATGCTCCTCCATAGGAAAACCCGAAGCCAACCTAAATCGACTGACCTCCATCCCTTCCTCCTTGTAGCCTCACCATGTCACGGTTGTAGATATGGAGCCGCACCTTCCAAAATCAGTACCAAATGAAGATCTAAGCTTCACAAAACCCCTATTGAAGTTTTTCTATTTGAGGAATTTTACACCAATTTTTTTTTTAATTTTAACGAGTTGATTTCGATTTTTCTAAAAGAAGGAAGAGGAAGAGATACGCAGTTTTAACTGGATGATGAGAGCAGCACATTTTTCAGAGGGTAGGGTGCGGATGAGGCAAATAACAGGGGTTTACTTATATAAAAATATTTTATTTTATATCCAAAATATTTTGTATAACATAACTCAAAATCCAAACTCCTAACGAGGCGTGCTGCCTAGCATTTCTAATGTTATACCCCTATTCCAAACGCGATGGAACTAGTCTTGAGCACCAATTAGATCGTATGTTGAAGATAGCTTTTTAAATCCAATTATTACATTAAATTAATCTTGTGCATTTTCAACTCGAACGACTAAACGGTGCATCCAATTCCCCCGAAATTTGAAATTCGATAATAATACACTATTATGAATCCAATAGAACTGGTTTCGTCGAATTCCGAGACTATGCCCTAGATCACTATTTTAACGCGTCGATAAAACGACGATTTCAAAAATTAGGGAAATCGTTTGGAATTTTAGTTTTAAAAACTTATTAACTAACATTCTAACTCAAATAGAATTTATACTCATATTAGAAATCGTTTCGATTCATATGCACCTCAAATTTCAATTATTCACCATTTCCGTATTATGATAAATCGCTATATTTGAAATTTAAATTCATTCTATAATTTCAACAAAAATCTTCATATTCGAAAATCAATTTATATTCCAAATTCAACATTTAAATTAAATTAAATGTTCCAAATCAAACGACCAAAAAATCCGGATCATTACAGTATATGACAAATTACATAACATATGCGACAATAAATTACATAACATATGTGACAATAAATTACATAGCATATGTGACAATAAATTAAGATAGGATATGTGACAATAAATTGCATAACATATATGACAATAAATTAATATAGCATATGTGACAATAAATTACATAACATATGTGACAATAAATTACATAATATATGTGAAAATAAATTAGCATAACATATATGAAAATAAATTAGCATAATATATGTGACAATAAATGCAATTAACATGTATAACATACAAACATAACATGAATAACATACAAATTAACATAACATGAATAACATACCAATTAACATAACATGAATAACATACAAATCAACATAACATGAATATCATAAAAATTAACATATTTCTAACTAGAGCAGCAATTCACATGTCATTTCATGTGATTCTATTTACTTTTACATAAGAACATTAGTCGTGAGTGACATGCTCACCTTTCGTGGTAAATGATGGTGGTAAACACAACACGATGGAGATGGAGACTATCGCAAACAAGATCAATTCAAATCTATCCAAACTCGAATACGCAATCACCAAATACTTTTTCTTTTTTTACTTTTTTTTTTCCTTTTTCATTCTTTTCTCTCTTTTTTTTTCACCTTTTTTTTATTAAAGGAGGTTCGGCCTAAGGTTCTACCAAGGCTAGGGTGGTTAGGTTTGGGTGCTAAGGTGGAGTTTGGGTGCAGCAAGGTTAGAGGAGGGGAGAGGCCAAGAAAAAGGGGAAGGAGAGGGAGGGAAAAGAGAAAAGAAATGAGGGAAAGGAAGGGAAAAAGGGAAGAGGAGACGAGGAAAGGTAGGGCCGAGGCGAGCGGGTTTTCGGCCTTGGCTTTGGCCATGGATGGTGGCGATTGGTCGGCTCTGGAAGGTGGAGCAAGGCACGACAAGAAGTGAGGGAGGGAAGGAGAAGCAAGGTGGAGGAAAAGGAGAAAGGAAGGAAGAGGAAGATGGATTAGAGATTGGAATTTCTTTTTTTAACGATTTAGGAAGAGGAGAGGAGGAAGAAGGAGATACAAAAGTATGTTAGGGTATCGAGGGTCATTTGAAGTGATTATATACTATTCTTTCTGAGTAGTGACTATTTGGTGAATAAAAAGTCTGTTACGGTATCAAGGAGTCATTTGAAGCCCAAAAGTCAAAAAGAATTCAAATGACTACATACCATCCAAATACATGAGATATACTATGTAAATAATACAGAAAATACACAAAACAATATACTGATAGTTTATGCAAGTTTTTGACAGTAAATTGAAAATTTAAAGCAATTGGAATCCGATTTTGACAAAACGAAAATGGAGTGGAAATCAAAATTCAGTCTAGTATGATATAAAAAGAATAAAATTTCAAATTTCAAATTACAAATTTCAAATTTCAAATTTCAACCAAGTCAAACTTTGACTAAATTTGATTAAGATTTGAATTTTTAGAAAATTTTCTGTTTTATTGAATTTGGAAAAATACATTGCTCAATATTCCAAAAATTGTTATTTAAATTTAAATTTATTTAAATTTTAAAATATTTAATTCAAAAATTCAAATAAAGTTTTCTTTAAAGTTTGACTGAATTTATGGGTTGTTACATACATGCATTTTACTCCAAGATAGACATATATGTCTAGAAACTCCACGATGGCTATAATTCCCATAATAGCTCCAAGGTAGGCTTGAGCCTGTAGAATTCCAAGATAGGTATGGGACCTATAAACTGCAAGGTAGGAAAAAATCCTATAAACTACAAGATAGGCACAAGACCCTATGAAAACTATAAGATAAGTACATGACCTATTGAACAACAAGGGCGAGTCATAAACTCGTCGATATAAGTGTTATGTACTTTCATATAGAAACCGAATAGGTAACTACTATGTGTCCCACAATACACAAATTTACTCAAACATTTACTATATGATAGTAAACTCCACTTATGTGTATCGTTAGCTCGGTCGAGAAAGTCCAGGAATTAAAATGAAAACAAATACGAGCATTCTACTACTCATATGGTTTAAATAAATTCCTCAGTTGATCAATGTCGTGCAATTTTACAAAATATTTCACTTTAAAACCATTTTTGTAAAATATTTATTTATAGTGGATATGTATATAAGTACACTCTTAAAACCATTGCTCCAGATCATCATTAAAACCATTGTTGATGGGAATAAATAATATATATATATATATATATATCTAAATTTTTTTATATAGAAATTAGATTTATATTTAAAAAGATTTCTATAAAATAGTTCAATTTAGATTTCAACCGTTTATAAATTAAAGTTGAGAACGTGCATCATATAGTTGTGTATAACTCCATGAACCCATAATGCATTTCTATGGTATAATAACTTCAAAATGAATTCTCAAATTCATAAAAAAAAATCCATAAATAGCATAAAAATAAATTCTTAAATTCATAAATCCAAATCCATAAATAGCATTGAAATCAGCATAACAAAGAACACAAAATCAAGCAATTGGGTTCAAGTGATCAAACAGGTGAACAGAGGAGCAAACAGAGCCCAAAATGGTGTGACCTAGGTCTCAGTGCAGGTCATGACCCATCCAGTGATCATCATGACCAGTGCACTGGTTGGCATGCCTAGGTTGATCCCCAGGCATCTCCGACAGTGCTCTGATTGCCCGTTGGCGGTGGTTCTTCGCTGATTTTCACCTTGACCTTTAACATACTAAACTGCTAACATGCATGCATAGAAACAACAACACTGAAATGCAATTCACGATCATATGAAGTGGATTTTCATCAAATAGAAAATCAAGTTTTATATGATAAGAAAATCAACACCAAATTCATCCATAACAACAACAACGATAAGCATTCATCATAGACTAAAAGTGTGAGATTTACTCATCTAATTAAGCTTGATTTGATGATTAGAATCTAGATTCACCTAGAGTAGCCTCTTTCAATGATTACCCCAGGGAAAATTTCATAAATTAGAAAAAGAGATTACAACCCTAAGGTAGAACTATACAAACCAGCATAAGCATACACAAGAGTGAGGTAGAGATTACTTGAATTCATTTGGAACAACTAATAAAAGTAACCCTTTAATTTGCTCTTGAATTTTTGGAAGCGACTGAACTAAGTTTTGGAGCTAGAGAAGGTGTTTGTATTTTTAGTTTTTAAGAGCTGATAATGAGAAACAATTATGTGTGCTTGTTTCTTATTTCTACTTCATGGGCCAAGAGGGTTTAGGGATGAACCCAATAAGAAAGTGTTATAGATTTGTTTTTTATCATTTTATAAATATCGATTTAACCATAAACAATGTTTTATAAAAAACATTAAATTTCATAAATTTTGATCAAACAGTAAAATATCACATTAAATCAAATTAAATCCAGAATTCTAGTCCAAAGATGTAGCATAGTCATTGCTCGAATACCCCAGAAGAACCTCAGACCAAACCCCCTTCGATTTAGCTCTTTTTGATTAGAAAATTTGATTCAAATGTGCCCCAACTTTGCACCTGTGGTGCCCATCGGCGCACCTGTGGTGGCCGGCTGAAACAAATAGCCTATAATATACAATTTTTAGATTTTGTTTTGCATGTTTCTCACTCATTTTTAAACAGATTTTCGATCCATTTTCTTCTAAATTTAGATATAATTTTTTTCTACCTTTCTACTTTCATTTCTCAAAACGTCTAAATTGAAAATATTTACAAATTATTGTACAAATCAGTGTTTTCAAGCAAGTTTCCAAAAATAGAAGTATAGCCTTTTCACATATAGATGTTTACTTTTATAAGTCATTATAAATTCAAAATAAAACAATAATAAGACCTGATATATCAAATTGTAATTTATATATATATATACATATATATATATATTTCAATATAACCTTTCACAGCTCAAAACATTGTTTATTTTCCATTTCTTACTAAATAAATCATTTTTCTCAAAATATATATATCTATAAATCCATAGTTAAACTTATAGTTTCACTAATTTATGTTAGTTAACTTTAGAAATCATTTTTAAACTGTTTTGATGTGATTTTATATCTTAATTCATTTTTAAACTAAACCAGACTAATTTTTATATATTATGAAATCGCATCTTTATAAATCATATTTATTAAATGAAATACCACAAAAATGCTTTGTATATCTGATACCATCATATCAAACTTCACAAAGTAGTTTTGTATCTATTTAACATGATTAAATTCCCCTAATGGTTTAAATATAACATCCCGCTTATTTTCTCATATTACGAAATGTATGTATATAAATTCTTAAAAATTAATGCACAAAAATTGTATATAGGTCTACAAATTTGATATTTCATCACATAAGTTTATTCATATAAATTTTAAATCATTTTACTATAAATTTCTCAAATATAGTTGTCTCACTGCGAAAACCCATTTTATGAATTTCGTATTCATTTAATTCCAAAATTATTTCAAATTGGAATAAAACCATATATAATTCCCCAATTTCATCTTAAAATCAGTTAATATAAATCGAATCAAATTTTATATGTAATTTCATGTAATATTGACCATGGTTTTTGCATACTTTCTTTTAAAATTGTGTCCCCGTAATTTTCCTTTAGTCAATATTCAACTATGGATGATGCACCTATTAAAAAGAAATAAGCTACGGTCGAGCAATAATTTAAACTAGAATATCAAGTGCAACAAGGTTTCTATGCCCATAAATAGAATCAGAATTTTGAAAATGTTTTCGAAGATGAAACACATGTAGAACACCTTGAATGCCAGAGATCTAGACTAGTAAAGAAACTAGATAAGCAATAGGGCCACTACGCTCAATGGTTGGGTAGGGTCACTATAACACCCCAGATTTTTGGTAACATCATGTAGGATATTTAGTTAGATAGATTAAATAAAATAACGTGTTGATTAGGGGATTGAGATTTGATTTTATTAATGGAGATAGCCATGCCATTAACTAATGAACTAAAAGCGATTTAAAATGAATTAGAGGAGGGGTAAAATGGAAAAGAGGATATTTCTATATCTATTACCCATAGCCGTGTATAATTTACACGTCCATTTCATTTCAAAATTTTCATAAAACAAAGCCGGCTACCATTAACAAGAAAAGGGGAAAAAGATAGGAAGAAAGGCTAGGAAGAAGCTTAAGCAAAAAAAGAAATCTATCCATATCTCAATCTCTATAATCACTAAAGCTAAGGTGAATAATGTTTACCTCCCTATTTTGAAACGTTTTCGATTTTGTGATGATTCTGAATTGTTTTGCAATTTACCGTCATGTTTTTGAATGAAGGAATGTTTCATATACTTGTTGATGGATTATACATGTTCATATTAAATTTTATGATATGTTTTAAAGTAAAACCTTATTAAATGACATCTTAATACCTTGCAAATTTTTACATAGATCAAAGATATTAATTTGGAGATGGGTTTCAATTTTCAGAATTTTTGAAATTAATGTTTATTTTATTTGAATTTTGTATTAACGGAAATGATATTTTAGGTTATAAATTATTTATGGGTAAATAATTTGGGTTTGAATTTTTTATATGTTGGAAAACGTATATAATTTTATTTTCTTGAATTTTTCCACATTTTTCCAAAGAGTTTTGATAGGTATATAAAATTATTTAAGATATGGACTTAATGTTTGATATATTTAAAAAAGGAGAAACGGGCTTTTCGTATATAAATTGAATTTTTTATTTATGGAGAAATAGCAACACTTTTGAAAAAAGTACCAAGGAAACCAATCAGATTTAGATAGGCAAGGTAAGTTAAGTAAAAAAAGAAATAGTTTAAAAGTAAAAATAAGAAGGTTTTTCACTATTTCGTCTCCTTCGGCACCAGGTTCTGCCTCCGTACTATCGCCTCCGACATGGTCAAAACCAATGCATATAGTATGAGGCAACTACTATGTAATTAACTGGATGTGGGCGAAGGGTATAGGGTCAAAAGAATGGGTTTCTGAAAGGGATGAAGCTTTGTTTTGGTTTTAAAAGAAAATAAGCCTACTTGCTTTCAACTAAAATGCTTTTGACTGGGTTAGGTTTCGACCAAGTCAAGTGGTTTCAAAGCAAATGGTTTCGATTGGATTTCATTTTTATTTCAAAATGAGTTCTTTCGACTAAATCGAAACACCTAGCTGCCATCTTTTTACCTTTCCACCCAGTTGGTTTCGAAGGAATCACTTGTTTTCTAAAATTTGCCCTCTTCTTAAATGCTTTCGAAGGGCTGGTTTTGTCAACATCACTTCATTATTTAGGAAATGGTTTTGAAACAGTTGCTTTAGACTTACATGATTTTAAAGCCCTTTTTCTTTTAATTGAAGTATAACCCAAATTGGTTTCGAAAGAGATGATTTGAAAGGTTTCAAAAGGAAGTGCTTTCGACTTTAATGGGTTAATGTCCTTTTGCTTTACTGGAAAGCATAATCCAAATGGGTTCGACCAAAACATTTTTAAAGGGGTTTCGAAGGAGTTAAATTTTTATGGTTTCGAATGGTTTCCATATGTTTTAAATTGAACCCAAATGCTATCCATAGGGGTAGGTGTAATTCTTTCGAAAGGTTTTAAAAGAGGTTCCGAAGGGCTAGTTCCCCAAAGGTTTCGAAGGAGTCGAAAGGTATTGTTTTCTAATGGTTTCGAAAGGGAAAGTTCTCCTATGGTTTTGAAAGGCAATGTTTAAAGATTTTTTAAAAAGAAAGATGTCTAAGGTTTTAAATCATTCTAAAGGAAGATTTCTAAAGGTTTTGATGTGACGACGCGGATTTTTGGATATCCGGTAACTGGATAATTAATTGATTTTATTAACGAAATATTAAATTAACGAAATATTAATTTTTGATGGGTCGAACACAAGAATTTCTGATAATTAAAAATATCTGAATTTATATGAGTGATTTGAGAACCAAAATAAACACTGAATTGTAAATAGATGGATGTGATAAAATTTTATAGGAAATAAATATTTTATTTAGCTATTGACTGTTTACATATCTGTTTGTGTGTGTATTTGTGAAGAAAACTATGATTTGAAAATTTCAAAATAAAGCCGCTCAAAAATATTTGACATAAAATTTATCTTATTCATATTAAATAAAAGTATAAATATGTATATATAAGGATATAAATTAAGTATTGATAACTTAAACTCAAAATATATATGTGAAAGAATAGAAATAAAAGTATATAGTGGTTTATTTGTGTGTATACAACATAAGTTAAACCTATACCAATAACTATAATAACTTTATATTATGCACATACGGTACAAAACAAAATCAAACAAAGAAATGTGTGTGTGTGTATAGGCATTAAATATACATAACTATGTACATATATATAGGCATACATACAAATAAAAAAATATATACATGTATCAATTCATATGAAACATTTGTAGACAAATGGGGGAGGCAAACATTTAATGCAAGCACACAAAACATCCAAATCAGGCTGCATATTTCAACTCCAACTAAAATAAAAAAATGAAATGACATAAATAAAAAAAAAAATAAAGAAGTGAAAGGAAGCTTACTGAGGAATGTAGCCTACCTTTTTCTTATTTATACATTACCTTTTTCTTATTTATACATCCACTCCTGTCTTCTTCTTTTTTCCACACATTCATAGCTAAGTAAAAACAAACTATAATCAAACCTGAAGAATAAAAAATAGAGAAAGAGGATCAAAGAGCAAGTTAATTCAAATCTGCAGCATCTCAAACAAGATCAAGTTTCAAGATCATTCAAATCAGAATATGTTTTCATAATCAAACTAGAAAGCAAAACAAAAAGGGAAGATTCAAAGTGCAACATTTAGATCAGATTAAACCCAACAATAACTTCCAGTTTTCAAGAGTTACAAGCTCTCTGTCCAAACTTCTTACAGGTGAGTAAACACTTTTTAAAAAAAAAAGGTTTATCTGGTTTTAACTAAACTGAATGTGATGATATTGAATTGCATCAAATTCTTCAGTTTGAATTTATCTGGATGTGCATATATATGTATGTGAGATGTCTGATTTTATATGCATTCTGTACTCTGTGATCTAGGCTGTGATTTTTGTCTTCAAAAATTCAAAACACCAAATCAAAGAAATGTTAGATCTCGATGTATAAATGAAAGCTGTTTGTTAATGAATGGGGATGTTTTTAAAAGTAATTCCAGGATTTTAAATTTATCAAATGAGTTTAAAAAGGGGAATAACAGTGGAAAATACTTATACATGTTAAAATCAACTATCTTAATTTCGAATTTGAATTATGGAAATTGGTTCATTATTGGAAATCATCAATTTTGATATTCATTTCATGATTTTAAGGTTGTTAATTCTTGTGAATTCTTGGGTTGTTCGAATTGGGTATTTTGGTGATTTACCGTTGATCAGCGGCGAGAGGAAGGTCGAAGTTTGGGTTGAAGGTGGCATAGGGGATGTCGATCGTAGGAAAAATTCAAGTGGAATTTATCATCGGCAGTGGTCGCCTGAGAAGGGAGATGTAGGGTTTTGTGTGATGATTTTGGGAAGATGATTGTCGGGGTGATCTCAACGTCGTAGGAACATCGAGTTGGATAGGTCAAAGGGGGATCATCACTGGATTTCGTGACATGGCTAGGGTCGTAGTGGCAAGGGTTCCGGTGGTCTAGATCGTCGTCGGCGATGGGTTGTAGTTTTTTGGTTTGGGTTCCAGTGAATCTAATAGCTCGATTTTGTTGTGCTGGCATATTCATCGAAGTAGGGAGTCAAATGGGTCGGCAAGGTCAACATCGGTTTGTTGATGATCGGGAAGTTGGCCAGAGGTGGTCAGGACGCCGTGCATCGTGCATGTGCATGAACTTTCTGGTGGGGTTAATGGGCTTTGAAAATGAGGAAGATTTACTCGGTTCATACTCGAGTATAGGAAAGGAATCGCTCGAGTTTTGTCACGGCTTGTTTCCTTGTTCCGGGTTATGAATTTTATTGTAGTTAACCCAGTTTGAACGGTTATAAATTACTACAAGTTTAAAGCAAAAGGTTAAGCAAGTTTTAAGTTTTAAAAATAAGCAAGGAAGATGAATAAGTTTAAGGGAAGATAAACTAAGTATGTTGAATAAATTTAATTAACAAACTTTGAACAAGTTTCAAGTTAAATTTTAAAGTCAAATGTTTAAAAATTGTTTTGTTAAAGGTAATTATACCGGGCTAACTATCTTGTTGATTCCTAAAGTTTTTTTATAAAAAAATGAATGAAACTTAATGATGTAATTAAGAAGTAATTAAGGTATGTGGAATTAGACTAAGTAAATCAACAATCATTTTTGTATAAAGTGATTTCTAGCATTTGAATTAATAAGAACTTAATGAAAGAGGTTAGAAGTTAAATTAATTAGAGATTAATTAATGGAACAAATTTGAGGTTTGGAAATAAAAGAAATAAAGGTTAATCACTTAATGGAGGTAATTAACGATTAAATTACTTAGTGTAATTAGTGAAATTAATTTAAAGGTTAGTTAATGTAAGTGATTATAAGTTGGTTAATTAATGAATTTAATTAAGGATCATTAATTAATAATAAGAGTAATTAAGGGTTAATCAATGTAATGGTTAAAGGATAATAAATTAATATAATTAATTTAAGGATAATTACTTAAGGTAATTAAAGAACAATTAATCAAGGATGGTTAATTATGAAGAATAATTGAAAGCAGCTAATTAATTGATTTATGATTAATTAGTGCTAAGTAAGCAGGATTAAAGGTAATTTAAGAAATTAAAGTTGGAAATTAAGCTGAAATTAAACACCCGATTTAACTTGTTATGGATGTTTGAATGTTATTGAATGACTAAGTTTCTATCTAGCCTAATAGCTTGTAATATTTTGTTATATGCTATGGTGCGTTGAATTGTGATATTGTGAGTTGTCTATTGATAATTAATTGGTGTGTGAGTATGATACCCTATATAAAAAAAATTGTTTTGTGTCCACTTAAACTGGAATTAAGAAGACATTGGGTTCGAAGAGACCAAGGTCGGGTATTAGTGAAAACCCGAAACCCACTTCGATTTAAATTTTTTGATAATTCTTTATAAATTTTATATGTGCATCAAATAGGCTGGAATGGAATAAACTTTAAATAACTAAACCATCTAAACTAAGAAAGGGTACTTAGGGATCGATTTGTGAAAATAAACGTGGACTATAACAAGTTGTCAACTTATAGTGAAGTACGAGTTACCCGGGATTTTAAATAGTTTATGTTGGTTTATTCCATGTTAAATGGGTTTACTCACGCTGGTTTTCAGCCTGACCCAGGTGTTACTTTGATGTAATGCACGAGTCAGACCGAGTATTACAGATTTTTCAGGTAAGAACGTTCTGAAGCGCAGGAGGCGAACTGGATGGCAAGAACGTATTGAGTGTTTCAGCTGTATTATATTGTTGTATATCTTATCATAAATGATTTTGTGTATCCAATGTCTATATATATGTGTAAATCTGATGTATTAAAGATGTAATCGATAGATATAGTATTCTTTTGAAAACTGTTATTATTTGATATTATATTTTGATCCGCTGCGAATGTGAGATGGTGTTTTTTGTTTCTTTTTCTTCTATCTCTTTCTTCTTTTTCCTAACTATCTGGAATTTTCGGGATCGAAAATTACGGATCGTTATAGTTGGTATCAGAGCTGAAGGTTAAGCGAGAACCTTGGCTCTGTTCGGATTACTCATTAAGGAAAGGGTCAATGGTACCCTTGAATTAGTTGAGTGTGTGTGTGTGTATGAGAGTGTACTTGTTATTTACTTATATAATGATTTCAAATGATTTTATTTAAGAATATATTTTGATATTTATAAAGCAATATTCTTACTAATAAATATTAAGGTAATTGGTTGTTAAATTATTGGAATGAAATTGAGTGGTAATAGAAATACAACCAATCTGAAATTGAATAAAGATATGTTTGAAATGGATTCAAACTGAAGCTAAAAAAAACTTGAATTGGGGAAGAGTTTCAGAATAAGATGATAATGAATGGTTTCAGATATGATAATCTTGGTTATTGTCACAAATTATTGTTGTGTTTAATAATTAATGAGTAAGCAAAATGAAATGTTTTAAAGAAGTAAAATATTTAGGAAAGTATGACTTATAAATTGGAACTGAAGTAGATCTGAATTGGGGAGTTTTAAATCTGGGCCCAGAATTTAAAATTTTTGTTTCAAAGTGATAAATCAATCATAAATAATGTTATTTAATGTATTTGAATGAAGGGTCCCATTTCAAGCAAGAGTGTTTGAAAATTTAAAGGGATTTGTTTTGATTAAAAACCAAAGGTGGTTTAAAATTTTAGGAATAACTTAATGTGCACAGGAAATAGGATGTATATATGAGGAATATACATAATATCAAAAATAGTTTGAATAAACTCTAAATACCGAGTTTTAAATTTTATTTGGAATGAGATAAGAAAACCCAAAGTGGTATAAATTTTGAACTTATAAGGGGGAAAGAATTTTGAAATTTGAAGTGGAAATTCAAATTTGAGTAAAGTTAACGGGATTTAAATTGAATTTAACTTAGAAGAAGTTCAATATGTTTAAATGAACAACTTGAATTGGGAATTTCAAGATGAAATTGGAATTTAACTTGGAAAGTTAAATGGTTAATTTGAATTGGGAATTTGTGTGATCTCAAAATGGGTTTGAGATCTGGAAATTGGAAATGGAAGGATGTTTTAAAATAAATTAGATGATATCATCGTATTGTTATTAATAATCCTTGAATTGTTAATTGGATTTGTTTAAATGAATGAGAAATGAAGTGTGGTGATGTATCCATTATTGAGATATAAAATGGGGTAATAAATTAAATTTTCAAGATAAAATTGTTTTGAACTCTCATTTGAACTTTGAAATAAGTTAAGTAAAGATAATTTAAAATGGAATTTTGAGAATTGGGCTCGGAATTAAATTGTTTAATGATTTGGATTATCGATTCAAAAATAAAGGGTAATCAAATTTAAGGGGGTTGAATCAACATTTGGAAATTTAGCTCGAATTTATATAATTCGAGATGGGTTAAAGTTGGGATTTAGATTTCATTAGTTCAAATTGAGTTTAGTTTGAAATAATTAGAATTGAAGATAGATAATTATAAAATTCAAATAGGAATTAGGACTAATTCATAGAAATTGAAATGATTTGAAATTGAAGTGGATTCAATTTGAAATTAGTCTAATTTAATTTGAATAATTTGGAATTGTAGTTAAAGTGAATATGTTTAAAATCAAATGGAATTTGATTTGAATTTGCAAAGAAATCAAGATTAATTCAACTTGAGTTGGGGTTAAATCAATTTCAATAGAAATTGAAGTTATTTAAATTGGATTTGAGGCAATTTAAATGGAAGTAGAAATTTAAATTGAATTGATGGGGAAGTGAAGATTTTTGACTCTGGACTATTTTTAATATAAACTGTTTCAATATAAACTTGTTTTTTCCAAGCTATTTAATATATACAACCTTTCTTTTTGAAGCCAAATTATTTTATAATTGTTTTACAATTATTGTGAAACTATTTAAGAATTTTACAACTGTTTATATAAACCAATTACTGTTTTTCAACTATTTTACAAATTAATTACTATTTTACAACTATTTTGCAATTATTTAAAATTTCTATAACTATTTGACTATTTTTCAACTATTTTACAATTAGTTAACTATTTTACAGCTATTTTACAAACTAATAATTATTTTTCAACTACTTTTCTATTTTTAAAATTTTCAACCTATTTACTAAATATAAATTGGTCGGATTTCAAACTGTTATTGATTAAATACCCAACTGAGGTAAGAATTGAAGCGATAATACAAATGGGGATTAAGGCAATCGTAAATAAGTGGATGAAAATTAAAGTGAATGTGAATAGAAAGGGAATTGTTTTGGTTAATAAATCAATGTAGATAATACATAGGATATACGTATATTATTCTATTCGTATAGCGATTTGATCCAAATTCGAGCATAGAATTTCGAGATTGTTTATCGATCCGAGTTAGGATTTTTCACTTGATTTTCGACGGCGAACCTGGATACGGATTGTTGATTGGTTCTGGAAAATCTCTAACATAGTTATGGCTATGCAAGGAGAATGACGGTTTCTTATCAAGAAACCAGATCCGAGTCCGCACTAGGAAGTCGGGTGGACGATGCTAGTTCGGAAGTGAAATTGTGTGATCGAGTGAGCGATCAGATTGGTATAGGCTACGGATGATATGTGTGCATTGTACGGGTTTGAATGAAATTGATATTGGGAATTTGTGGATAAGAAATGTGAAATGATTCTTAAAATGAAGTATATATTGTGAAATATACAATGAATAAAAGTGGAAATTGGATATTTCTATGGTGAAAATTTACTTTATGGAAGTAAGTAAAATGGTAACTGACTTTATAGAGTAATCAAAGTTTAATATTTGATTTTGATTAAACAAAGTTATATATCTTCATTATATGAGATAAATCTCCTCTTGTCGAATCTTTTGCCGGAAGAAAAGGATTTTGAAAGTGTTTGAAGTATAAAGGGAGTTTTATACAAGTTTGAAATGATCCAAAGTAATTTTTTATATATATATCTATATATACATGTATATAAAAAGGATCTTATGAAGATTTTGGAAAAGGTTTTGGGAATATTTGGATTTCGAAAGGCTTTGATTTTTGAGTAAAATCAATATTGGAATTTGAAAAGCCTAGTTTGAGAATTATCGATTTTAAGGATAATCGATTTTGAGAAAAGGAGATTTATATGAGATTCATACTAGGTGTATGATTTGGAAGATACTATATATGTATAGTATAAAGTGTTTTGGTAATGGCTCTGGGGAAAAAGTCGTTCCCTTGAAATGAATTTCTCAGGAGTGCCACCGGATGGTGCTGCCTTGAACGCTAAGGGGGTTCTAAAGTTGATCCTGTGAGGAGTCCGGAGAAAACAAGTTCCTAAGGATTATGAGTAGTGTGTAGCGAAAGTCGATGGCATTGATGCCTATAGAGGCATTTGGGTTATACTGTGATGACAGTGTAACTCGATGTCACTGCGATCTACTGCAGACCATAGCGAAAGTCGTGTGTGCCACTGTAAGCCAACAATCTATGTTTGATTCTATATGTAAACTGCGACCTATGGTAACATAGCGAAAGTCGTGTGTGCCGTTGAGAGCCAATATTCTACGTTTCATTCTATATCGGTAGTCTGTGACCTATGGTAACATAGCGAAAGTTGCGTGTGCCGCTGAGAGCCAACAGTCTGTGTTTGATTTTACATCGGTAGACTACGACCTATGTAGGAGTGGAGAAGTTTCATTTTGACAGTGAAAATCGAGGGCGCTGATGCCTACAGTTACATAGACTTTTGCTGCGATGGTAACATAACCCTGGAATGTAACTGCGATCTGTTGTGGGTTCCATGGCGTAATCGAGGGGCGCGGAGTGCCTACAGTTACATGGACTTTTGCTGCGATGGCAACGTAACCGAGGATGAAACTGCGACCATGGATGGGGGTGATGATTTCTAGAGCATTCTTACCACGGATATTTCCTCTATTTCCTCTATTTTCAAAAACTGTTTTCTATATTTTCAATAAAATAATTTTTCAAAGTATTTTCACTGGATGTTGAAAACGGGTTTACCAAGTAATTATAGATTTTCAGTCGTACGCTTGATCAACGTATGATCGAATTTCTGTGAGAACAAGGATAGACTTGTCGAAACATTGAGTTATGGAAGTATTTTTATAAAAACTATTATAGTAATATTATATAGATTTTTGAAGTATTTTAAAAATGATCAAAGAAAATTTATCTGATTTTAAGCATTTTAATAATTCTGGCTTCGTTCCTTTTCGAGGACGAAAGGATTCAAAGGGGGGAGGAATGTGACCACCCGGATTTTTGGATATCCGGTAACTAGATAATTAACTGATTTTATTAATGAAATATTAAATTAACGAGATATTAATTTTTGATGGGTTGAACACAAAAATTTCTGATAATTAAAAATATCTGAATTTATATGAGTGATTTGAGAACCAAAATAAACACTGAATCATAAATCGATGGATGTGAAAAAAATTTATAGGAAACAAATATTTTATTTAGCTATTGACTGTTTATATATCTGTGTGTGTGTGTATTTGTGAAGAAAACTATGATTTGAAAATTTCCAAAATAAAGTCTCTCAAAAATATTTAACATAAAATTTATCTTATTCGTATTAAATATAAGTATAAATATATATATAAGGATATAAATTAAGTATTGATAACTTAAACTCAAAATATATGTGTGAAAGAATAGAATTAAAAGTATATAGTGGTTTATTTGTGTGTATACAACATAAGTTAAAACTATACCAATAACTATAAGAACTTTATATTATGCACATAGGGTACAAAACAAAATCAAGCAAAGAAATGTGTGTGTGTATTATACATAACTATGTGCATATATATATATATATATATATATATATATATATACATACAGGCATATATACAAAAAAATATATACATGTATCAATTCATATGAAACATTTGTAGACAAAAAGGGGAGGCAAATATTTGTTGCAAGCACACAAAACATCCAAATCAGGCTGCATATTTCAACTCCAAGCTAAAATATAAAAAATGAAATTACATAAATAAAAATAAAAATAAAGAAGTGAAAGGAAGCTTACTGAGGAATGCAGCCTACCTTTTTCTTATTTATACATTACCTTTTTCTTATTTATACATCCACTCCTGTCTTCTTCTTTTTTCCACACATTCATAGCTAAGTAAAAACAAACTATAATCAAACCTGAAGAATAAAAAATAGAGAAAGAGGATCAAAGAGCAAGTTAATTCAAATCTGCAGCATCTCAAACAAGATCAAGTTTCAAGATCATTCAAATCAGAATATGTTTTCATAATCAAACTAGAAAGCAAAACAAAAAGGGAAGATTCAAAGTGCAACATTTAGATCAGATTAAACCCAACAATAACTTCCAGTTTTCAAGAGCTACAAGCTCTCTGTCCAAACTTCTTACAGGTGAGTAAACACTTTTTTTTAAAAAAGTTTTTATCTGGTTTTAACCAAGCTGCATGTGATGATATTGAATTGCATCAAGTTCTTGAGTTTGAATTTATCTGGATGTGCATATATATGTATGTGAGATGTCTCATTTTATGTGCGTTCTGTACTTTGTGATCTAGGTTGTGATTTTTGTCTTCAAAAATTCAAAACACCAAATCAAACAAATGTTAGATCTCGATGTATAAATGAAAGCTGTTTGTTAATGAATGAGGATATTTTTAATAGTAATTCCATGATTTTAAATTTAGCAAATGGGTTTAAAAATGGTTATAACAGTGGAAAATACTTATACATGTTAAAATTAACTATTTTAATTTCGAATTCGAATTATGTAAATGGATTTGCGAATGGAAATCACGAATTTTGATCTTCATTTCATGATTTTTAGGTTGTTAATTCTTGTGAATTCTTGGGTTGTTCGAATTGGGTATTTTGGTGATTTGCCGTTGATCAGCGGTGAGAGGAAGGTCGAAGTTTGGGTTGAAGGTGGCCTAGGGGATGTCGATCGTAGGAAAAATTCAGGTGGAATTTATCATCGGCAGTGGTGGCCTGAGAAGGGCGATGTAGGGTTTTGTGTGATGATTTTGGGAAGATGATTGTCGTGGTGATCTCGACATCATAGGAGCATCGAGTTGGATGGGTCAAAGGGGGATCATCACAGGATTTTGTGACGTGGCTCTGGTCGTAGTGGCAAGGGTTCCGGTGGTCTTGATCGTCGTCGGCGATGGGTTGTAGTTGTTTGGTTTGGGTTCCAGTGTATCTAATAGCTCGATTTTGTTGTGCTGGCATATTCGTCGAAGTAGGGAGTCGAATGGGTCGGCGAGGTCAACACCGGTTTGTTGATGATCAGGAAGTTGGCCAGAGGTGGTTAGGACGCCATGCATTGTGCACGAACTTTCTGGTGGGGTTAAAGGCTTCGAGAATGAGGAAGATTTACTCGGTTCATACTCGAGTATAGGAAAGGAATTGCTCGAGTTTTGTCTCGGCATGTTTCCTTGTTTCGGGTTTTGAATTTTATTGTATTTAACCCGGTTTGAATGGTATAAATTACTACAAGTTTAAAGCAAAAGGTTAAGCAAGTTTAAAGTTTTAAAAATAAGCAAGGAAGACGAATAAGTTTAAGGGAAGATAAACTAAGTAGCTTGAATAAATTGAATTAACAAACTTTGAACAAGTTTCAAGTTAAATTTTAAAGTCAAATGTTTAAAAATTGTTTTGTTAAAGGTAATTATACTGGGCTAACTATGTAGTTGATTCCTAAAGTTTTTTTTTAAAATGAATGAAACTTAATGATGTAATTAAGAAGTAATTAAGGTATGTTGAATTAGACTAAATAAATCAATAATCGTTTTTGTATAAAGTGATTTCTAGCATTTGGATTAATAAGAACTTAATGAAAGAGGTTAGAAGTTAAATTAATTAGAGATTAATTAATGGAAGAAATTTTAGGTTTAGAAATAAAAGAAATAAAGGTTAATCACTTAATGGAGGTAATTAAGGATTAAATTACTTTGTGTAATTAGTGAAATTAATTTAAAGGTTAGTTAATGTAAGTGATTATAAGTTGGTTAATTAATGAATTTAATTAAGGATCATTAATTAATAATAAGAGTAATTAAGGGTTAATCAATGTAATGGTTAAAGGATAATAAATTAGTATAATTAATTTAAGGATAATTACTTAAGGTAATTAAAGAACAATTAATCAAGGATGATTAATTATGAAGAATAATTGAAAGTGGTTAATTAATTGATTTATGATTAACTAGTGTTAAGTAAGCAAGATTAAAGGTAATCTAAGAAATTAAAGTTGGAAATTAAGCTGAAATTAAACATCCGATTTAAATTGTTATGGATGTTTGAATGTTATTGAATGACTAAGTTTCTATCTAGCCTAATAGCTTGTAATGTATTTTAATACGCTATGGTGCGTTGAATTGTGATTTTGTGCATTGCCTATTGATAATTGATTGTTGTGTGACTATGATACCCTGTATAAAATAAATAAATAAATAAATAAATTGTTTTGTATCCACTTAAACTGGAATTAAGATGACTTTGGGTTCGAAGAGACCAGGGTTGGGTATCAGTGAAAACCCGAAGCCCGCTTCGATCTAAATTTTTCAATAATTCTTTATAGATGTGATATGTACATCAAATAGGCTGGAATGAAATAAACTTTAAATAACTAGACCATTTAAACTAAGAAAGGGTACTTATAGTGAAGTACGAGTTGCCCGGGATTTTAAATAGTTTATGTTGTTGTATTCCATGTTAGATGGGTTTACTCACGCTGGTTTCTAGCCTGACCCGGGTGTTACTTTGATGTAATGCTCGGGTCAAACTGAGTATTACAGAATTTTCAGGTAAGAACGTTCTGGAGCGCAGGAGGCGAGCTAGATGGCAAGAACGTATGGAGCGTTTCAGCTTTATTATATTGTTGTATATCTTATCATAAATGATTTTGTATATCCAGTGTCTATATATATGTGTAACTCTGATGTGTTAAAGATGCAATCGACAGATATAGTATTCTTTTGAAACCTGTTATTATTTGATATTATATTTTGATCCACTGCGAATGTGAGGTGGTGTTTTCTGTTTCCTTTTCTTCTATCTCATTCTTCTTTTTCCTAACTATCTGGAATTTTCGGGATCGAAAATTACGGATCGTTACAGTTTTGAAAAGGTTTTCAAAATGATTTCGAAAGGAAGGTTTTGGCCTTTCGACCTAGAAAAAAGAAAGGGTTTTGCATGATTTTGAAAGGGGTAATTTCAATGATTTCAAAAGGGGTACTTTAAATAGTTTTAGAAGGGGAACTTTCAAAAGTTATGAGTTTCATCAACTATGATTTGTGTATACATATAACATGATAAGGTAGTTTTGAGTAAAGCGCAGAAATTATATAATTTTCTTTGTTTGAGTTTGATTAAAGGTCTTAAATCATTTTGAAAAGGTTTTCAAGAAAAAAATTGGGAAGATATCCCTGTGAAATTGCTCGGATATTAGATACCAGATGGGACCGGTATAGGGTCGCGCCTTATGCATTAGCTATTAGCCCTAGCTAATTTAGTCCAAAATTCTAGTGTGTAGAGCTTTATCACAAGTAAGACTAAAATTATGGATACACACAGAAAGGAATATGTTTTTGCGTACAGATAAGTTATTGATGAGCCCATAAAACCATTAGGATTAGACGACCCTAGAAGATGATAAGTTAATGACAGACCATCCAGAAGAGAAGTAATTAACAGATAGTTACGGGTAGATCGTCCAAAAAAAAGGTCTGTATAAAAGATGTTAGATAAATTCTGATGTTTTCTTGTAAGCCAAAGTCAGCCAAAGGTTAAGAGTTAGCCAAATAAAAATTTGTGCATAAAAAATAGTTCATTTTATTACCTAATATATTTATGTATATTTACATAAGATGCTTGACGGATATGTTGGCCAATTTTGGTTGCAGGAAAATAATTGCAAAAAGATATGTTTTAAAAGGAATGTTAGTGAGGGGAAACCCCTTCTGTTATGCGGCGTGATCTCACTTAACATAAATTAACAATGATGAACAATATTATTCGCACTAGGCTTTATGTCTAGCTCGAAGTTTTTGTTTCCCCTTAAACTCACGGGTGATCAAAATTGATTATCAAAATTGATTTGAATAGGCTAAGGTTTGAGGTTTTCAGGTTTTTGATATTTTTTCACATAAGCTTCTAGAGACGAGCTGGTGGATGACGGGTAGCTAATTTAGGAATTGAGTTCATTTTTTTTTTGTTTTCGCTGTGTATTAGGTCAGCTATGACTATATTACTTTGATCATCCAAGGGGCATCGTCATATGTCGCTCTTGGCGTATTATTGTAAATTATATTATTTTAGGGATTTTGTAACTTGGATATGATTTTATTTGAAATGTAATTAATATAATTATTATTTTTTGGAAATCTGTGATTTTGTTCGTATCCAAATGCTTCTGATATTATGAACACCATTAGGATTACCATATGTGGTCACCAGAAGTTAATACTATAGATGACTGCAGCATCCGTCACACTTAGCTTTTGGGCTCTAGATGTGGGATGTTATAGTCATGCATATTAAAGAGTCATCATCCCAATTTGACTAAAATACCAACCATCGGACAAGGAAGAAGCACGAATAAAGATTAGATCTCCCATAACAATTCCGAAATCTTTCTAAAAGACCCATGAACGGAGTTGGGATTTAAAATCAATTTCTTTCCCAGACTCAAGATAACAAGAGAATTATTGATATGGCCACTCAAATAAAATCTAGAAAGGTGCCATGCCAATACTAGATTGGAAACTATCACAATAGGAAAATTTTGTTGAATCATAAGTCTTGATTCATGACAAAGAGCTTAAACAAATCACTGAAGAGACTATATGGGCAAGCGACAAAAAGAGAAAGTAATATGCTATTGAAACTACAAAAGAGACAAGACTTCAAAACTAAGTATAGTATGTTTATTTGTTGAAGTTTTTTAGTCTTAGAATTGTTAAAATCTATCCTCAAGTAGTCCACACAAATAAAAGTTGTTTTAAACTTCAAATTATTCAAATTATATGTGAATTGTGCACTGGCAGCCAGGTCAGCCGACTGACCAAATATGACTAGTCGACTGAACCTGCTCAGTTTCACAGATGCACTCTGTTTTGCACCAACTTTGAATATTCAGTTGACTGGTCGTTTTGGGTCAGTCGACTGAACTTTTCCAACGGCTATTTTTCTGAACAGACACTTCCATTGCCAAGAGATACAATCCAATTTGAAGAGTTGTGGCTGCATCTTTTGGTCAAAACTCTTCATGAATGGTTGTAGCTGTTTATCTATTATGTAAACACATGAGATTCGCTTCTCAAATCATCGAATTTTTTTCTGATTATACTCTCTACTATCTCTACATACTACAAAGCAATCACAATTTACGTATATTGCTTGAATCTTTGAATCAATTAACTTTTTCTTTGATTCAAAGCAATATTTTCCTTTCTAAATCTTTACACACACGGTATATATACTTGAGGAAAAGATAATAGGAAGGTTTTACTATCAAATACAAATCAGTGTTATAAAGAACACATAGTGTCAAAGCAATTTTATTGAAACATTGAAGTCCTGTTCGGTTGTTCAGACGACAAAAGTCCTCTTTCGGTTGTTAGAGGTGGAAAATCCTGATCGGTTGCTCAGGTGTTGTATACATATTCCTTCGGGTTAAGTGAGGGGTTATTGTGAGAAATTCCAGAGGGAAGTATGGGACTAGACATAGAACGGGAAGTTCAAACCAATATAAAAACTCTCGGTGTGCTTATTCTTATTTACTTTACTATTATTATATGCTTCCGCATTTAGATTATAATACATTCCATATTACACGATCCTAAGTGAGAACTAGCAACATAGCAGTCACTTTCATTTGGTACCAGAGCAAGACATCCTATGACTGTAACATAGTTATTTGATAAAAAAATTTAATATGGAAAACAATACCAACACAAACACTGTCATTAACACTAGTTTTATTGAAGGTCAATCTACTGCACGACCTCCACTATTCAATGGCGTGAATGATAATTACTGGTCAACTAGAATGAGAATATATATGCAAGTTAATGGTTTTGAAACTTGAAATATTACCCAAAATGAATATACCATTGCAACAGAAGATTTTTCAACTTGGACCGCTGCACAGAAAACTAATGCTACTTAAAATGCTAAAGCTATGAACATGTTATTTTTTGTATTAGACAAAATGAGTTTAGTAGAGTCAGCATGTGTACAACTGCTTATGAGATATGGAGAACTCTAAAAGTAACTCATGAAGGAACTAACAGAGTCAAACAAAGCAAAATTTGTATATTGAAAAATCATTTTCAAAATTTCAAAATGAAATCAAACGAAAGTATAAATGACATGTACTCTAGATTTCAAGATATATATCCCTCACTTTTGGCACTAGGAGAAAATTTTTCTGACTTTGATATAGTATTAAAAATCCTAAACTGTTTAACGGATGAATGTGAAAGAAAGATTCTAGCTATTGAAGAAGCAAACGATCTTTCAACTATGAAACCAGAAGATTTAATAGGAAATCTAGTGTCATATGAAGTGAATTTGCAGGGAAAGAAAGTTCAAGCACAGGATAAGAAGAATCTAGCATTTCAAGCAGAAAAAGATGACTCTGACTCAGATGAAGAGGATATGGCACTTATTGCTAAAAATTTCAAAAAGTTTTTGAAATTCAAAAGGAATAACAAGTTCGGGAATTACAAAAATAACTCTAACAACAACAATAATAGCAATAAACCATCATCTTCTATCATAGAATGTTATGAATTTCATAAGAAGGATCATATGAAGAAAGATTGTCCAAAGAAATAGAAAATAAATTCAAGAAGAATAAATTCGAGAAGAAAGCATTTTCAGTGACATGGGATGATTCAGATTCTTCTTCATCATCAGAGAGCGACAGTGACATTGACACAGAGCAAGAAAATGTATGCTTCATGGTTACAAGTGATGATATAAGTGAACTAAGTTTTGAAGATTTGGTTGAAATTAATTCAAAACTAGTGGATTTTGTAAAACATACTAAAAGGAAAAATAAGAAGTTACAAGGAAAACTAAATAGATCTGAATTAGAAATTAGTATGCTAAGAGATGAAAAGATAATTCTGGAAGAAGAACTTGAAAAATCTCAAGAATCTAATTCTAATTTAGCATCTCAACTTTCTATGATAACTCAGTAACTAGAAATTCAAAAAAATAAAGATGATGATTTAGCAGTTGAAATTAATGATTTAAAATCTAACACTGAAGTATTAGAGTTAGAAAAATCTAGTCTCAAAAATAAGTTAGAAGATATTAATAAAAATATTTCTAATTGTAATAAAGGACGGGAAAATCTTTCTAAAATAATAGAAATTCTCAGTCGACTTTAAATAAAATGGGATTAGGATATAAGAAAACTGAAAATCCAAAGAAATCTGGAAAATTTAAAAATAAGTTTAAAAACAAAATTAAGAAAGATATTAAGAAAACTATTTCTAAAGATTTTAATAGTATTAAAATATGGATTCCTAGAACAAATAATGACTTAATTAGGAATAAGCATATCAAAACATTTATGGAAACTGTTCATAAAAATGAGAATTATATTTATAATGGGAATTCTAAACCTTCTTGGGGTTGGTTTCCTAAGACTTAACTCTTAGGCCCTAAAAAGAAAAGTGGGTGCAGTCTTAATCTTTATTTTTTGCAGGTACCACTTAAAAAGAAGGGGAAATGGATTTTACACAATGGTTGCTCAAAACACATGACTGGTAATAAAGAAATGTAACAAACATAGTCTACTAAAATGGAGGATCGGTCACTTTTGGAGAATATATTATGCAGTTACTCATGAACTACAAGTTCCTATTCCGGAATCTGATACCTCCATTTCGAAAACTCTAAATAGCCGCACAATAATTCTAACGAAATTGCCTCCAAGACCTCTCTCTATCATGTCTTTTCAAGACTGGCAATCACGACCTCGTTAACAAACTACTACTCCACAGCAACAAAGAGATCGCATTCATACACCAACCCTATCCCAAAGCTCTCGCAAATCCATAGATCTAATTGTGCGAAATCAAGTTATTTTGGATTCTCGCATCAAAAATCTCGACAAGAAAATTGACAAGAAATTTGACAAAATTAAAAGATTTTTCGGGATTTTATGGGATGCAAGCTCTTGTTCCTCTTCCATAACTACGGAAACTTCACAAGTGATTCGGACAATTTGTGGAAAGTTCTTCAAGAGGAAAAGGACCCACAAGTGAAAGAAGAAACAGAGTCTGACTCTTATTGATATTGTTGTTTCTTGGTGGTAGTAAGTTATCTTTATTTATTCCAAACATTCTATTTCCATGATCTTGTATATGTAGCTCAAAAAAATTTGATACATTTTTTCTGTGATTGTAATCTTTGTTAGTTCAATGATGAAATTGCTGCTATTTCCTTTTTGTCAATGACAAAGAGGGAGAAATTTGTATGACTAAGCATTTCTTGCAGGATTAGATATGTCGCCAGATATTCAAGGGGAGATATATATATATATATATATATATATATATATATATATATATATATAACTTTCGTTATATATTTCTTAAAATATAGTATCATCTGTAATAGATTGTCATCAATCAAAAAGGAGGAGAATGTTGAATCATAAGTTTTGATTCATGACAAAGAGCTTAAACAAATCACTGATGAGACTATATGGGCAAGCGACAAAAAGAGAAAGTAATATGCTATTGAAACTGCAAAGGAGACAAGACTTCAAAACTGAGTATAGTATGTTTATTTGTTGAAGTTTTTTAGTCGTAGAATTGTTAAAATCTACCCTCAAGTAGTCCACACAAATCAAATTTGTTTTAAACTTCTAATTCTTCAAATTATATGTAAAATGTGCACTAACAGCCAGGTCATTCGATTTACCAAATATGACCAGTGGACTGAACCTGCTCAGTTGCATAGATACACTCTGTTTTGCACCAACTTTGAATATTCAGTTGACTAGTTTTTTGGGTCAATCGACTGAACTTTTCCAACAGCTATTTTTCTGAACAGACACTTCCATTTGCCAAGAGATACGATCCAATTTGAAGAGTTGTGGCTACATCTTTTGGTCAAAATACTTCGTGAATGGTTGGAGTTGTTTATCTACTATATAAACACATGAGATTCACTTCTCAAATCACCGAATTTTATTTTGTTTTCTAATCATACTCTCTACTATCTCTGCATACTACAAAGCAATCACAATTTACATATATTGCTTGAATCTCCGAATCAATTAACTTATTCTTCGATTCAAAGTAATATTTTCCTTTCTAAATATTTGACACACAATATATACTTGAGGAAAAGATTATAGGAAGTTTGTACAATCAAAGAAAAATCAGTGTTATCAAGAACACATATTGTCAAAGCAATTTTATTAAAACTGTTGAAGTCCTGTTCGGTAGTCCTCTTTCGGTTGTTCGAGGTGAAAAATCCTGATCGGATGCTCAGGTGTTGTATACCTATTCCTCCGGGTTAAGTGAGAGGTTATTGTGAGAAATTTCAAAGGGAAGTCTGGGATTGGACGTAGAACGGGAAGTTCGAACCAGTATAAAACCTCCTGGTGTGCTTATTCTATTTACTTTACTATTATTATCTGTTTTTGCATTTAGATTATAATACATTCCACATTACATAATCCTAAGTGATAACTGCCAACACAGTAGTCACTTTCAAAATTCAATCAAGGTATTATAAGATCTTATCAACAATAAAGCCTCTTAGAAGCTCTTTATTTAATTTTTCCCATGAAATAAGGTTTTGTTTATTACTTTATTTGTGATAAACTCAAATGATTGACTTGAGTTCTCAGAATTTCTGTAATCTCTTATTCTAGAAATTTCTTAATTTTCTCTTCCAATATCTCACTACAGATCACTTTTATAACTTGCTTTAAAGGATCAAAATTTTAAGAATTTCAACCTCGTCAATCAAACAAAGGTTATTACCTAAAGAGGTTTTTCGTTGAAAATTTCCCAGTAAGTTTTGGACTTAGATTTCACATCTCAATTTACTAAAAGTATTTCACTTATTTAAATTACTTAATATTCTAAGAGACTTGCTTAATTATTCATATTCAAGAGTGGTGGATTAATCCTAGGATTTCTCCTTATTTGAATTCCAAGATTCATAATATAAATTTATCTCATTATGATTTTCTTTCCCAAAGGGTTTTTTAAGTTTCAAAAATTCAAACGAACCCCATTACAAATTATTTTCTTTTCAAAATTATCTCTTACTTATTTCTATATCAAATGAAATTATGAGTTAGTTTTTAGTTCGAAAGGTCGCTTTACATAATTCATTCTAAAGTATTCATGTTACTGAACTAAATTTCTTTTATAGTCCTACACTATAAATTTTATTTCAATATGAAGATTACTTTTTCCCAACGAAATCCTAATTAAAGAAACGTCCTTTAGTTACTTCCAAAATTAGTGTTAAGTTTAAAAATCTAAAGATTTACCAAAGGAGGTTTTTATAGTTAAAGCCCTTAAAGTTCCAACATTACTTTTACATATGCACTTGACCTATTTTGCATAGTATGTATATAAATCAATAGGAGCCTCCAATTCGATCTTATCCTATTCATGAATTCACTAATCAAATTTTCCATCCTTTTTATGATAAAAATAAAATAATTAACTTCCTAGGAAATTACTATTATAATAACCAAGGTTTCAAAATTCATTTCCCCATCCGATAATCATTTACAATTTATCATTTTTGAAATTCCCAAAATTATTTCCAAATCCTTAATTATTTTTATTTTGAAATGTATCCTTTCCTTAGTGCAAGTTCGAACTTTAGACACTACCTAATTTAAGGTTGAATCAATACACACCCACGAAAAATACATATATATCCTATGGATTCAATTCAATAACCTCTTCTTGGGAGTGTATTCAATTTCCTCTTAATATTTTAATTAATATTCAAGAGATAAATAGATGTATAAATTCATTTTCCACAAATTGTTGTTTCAAATACGATTAGAGACGACATCTTAACTCATATATCATTTAACCTAAGCTTAAGCATTCATAATTTGTTTCCAGTTGATTTTAAATTAAAGAATCATGCTTCCTTTAGCTTTTGCTGATTTAGCTATTTAAGAATTTACATTTATATGTCTATACTTGGATTATAATGGAATTTCAAAGACTATCAAAGCATACAACTTAAGGATCTATTGGCCCTTGGCTAAACAGCAAAAGAAAATATATTCTAAAGTGCCAAATACTACCACTTTCGGTAATCACTATAAATTAACCAAATTGTCGCATACCACTCGGTGAAATTCAAGTATTTACTAGAAGCTAGTAAATTTCACTTGTTATGGATACCATTGGAAAACCTGAATTATATTCCCTTAACGATCTGTCGGTCCCATTGAACACAGAATGGGACACAATCCTAAAGTGTTAAATACTTCCTAATAGCAATCATAAGAATTTAACCGAGGCATCTCATACTAACTAGTGAAATTCGAATATTCACTATGGCTAGTAAGTTCCACTCAAACATTTTATTCAATGAGTTATACTATATTTGATGAAGCATTACTCAAGAGCACTTAAACAAATTGGTAACACTATGTCGATTATTCATATTTTTCCATATTATAGAATTAAGGCTCTCAAAACATTTTTCTTATAAGATTATAATTTAGAAATCCAATAATATATTCTTTCATATAGTAAATTATTTCTAAATGTTATTTATCTTTGATGGTATTTGTAGTCTTTCTATATAATTGTAATGGCCCGTTTTTCCATACCCTTTGAATCGAAAATAAACCACACATGTCCAACTTAAATTACACGAACAAGCGAGTCATTAAGGGTAGAAAGAAAATAAAGATAGAATGGAATCTCACACGAATAAAATAACATATATTATTCCAATAATAATCTTTACAACGAAATTTTTTAAAATACAATATCAAAGTCTAACCAAGATTCAGCCTAGACAGTTATAAACTTCTATCCTTGCAAATGCTAAAAACAACAAAACAAATGCAATAGATGTAGCGGATAATAGAATACGTCCATACGATGATGAAGATCTCTAGCTCTCCTTTGGAAACTCCAGTCGTCTTCAACTAAACCTGAAACTACTCGAATCTGACCCAAGTATTAAAAATACCCGAATCAGGCTTGATAAACCAGCCCGAGTACTCGAAATTTAAAATGACTATGTTATCAAAACCTTTGAAAAGAAGGGTATCCAAAAGACCACGCCCACACATAAATACGGACAGGTTTTTTACCTTATGATAACCAAATTACTTTATAGCAAAATACACTTGATATTATTTTTTAATGACAATCTTCTGAAAAACATCTTTCAAGTAAACTTATTCAAATAAGGTATCGATATCTGGACTAAGACTTAGGTAATATATCCGGACTAGGTCAACAGAATATACTGAACGAAATATATGATACCAGAAGGGGTAGCTGAAATGTATCTAAGTCATTATAGGTATTTTTTGAATACAATCAAAATCATAAATCTCATATTGGGATTGGATTTCCAATATGATAGGGAACTAGTGGACTTTTCTCCGATCCACGCATACCAAACAAAGTTCCCATGTTGCCTTAATCGCCTTTCTCAAACTAATCACTTGGAACTGTACTTGCTATACTACCATTGGTAACCGGTAGTTCCTTGCTTTTCTCAAGTTAACCACTTTATCAAATAGGGAAACAAAAGCCTTGAGGGACTTTTTCGCCCAAAGGGTCAACCGTATTGGACACCACCATACATACTCACTTATTCTGAATTTGTGTCTGTCAGACCACATAGTATCCCATATCATCCTCCGGGATATGAGGCTAGTGATGTAACAACCCTGAATTTTTGTATTTATTTCAATTGTTTATTTTAATTAATTAAATTGAAACTCCTGATTTAAAAACTTTATTATATTTATTAAATGGATAAATTTTGTTATTTTAAAAGTATATTATAATTTTTGTGTGAATTATAATTCCAAACCTGAATAAATAGAATATTTCTAAAAAATATGGATTTTGGTCAATTTAGTCAAACTTTGACTTCTAAATTTAAAATTTAAATTTTTGAATTTTTGAATTTTATCTTTTATTGCGAAAATAGATTAAATTTAAGAATACTGCTCTTCGTTTCATTGAAATACGATTTATATTGTGAAAGTTATGCTTTTTTAATATTATATATAAATTGATTTATTTAATAATATTGTTTATTTTAAATTATATAAATATTATTTTTATTTTTCATATCATGTTCTATTATGTGTTATATGACATGTTAGGTATATATTTTTGTTTTAAAACATTTTAAAGTGATGTTAAATTTTTTCCAAAGCTTATTGTATTTATTTATAATTTTTAAAACCTAGTTTCTATTTTTAAGCTATTTTCTTAATTAATTTATATTTATCTAAAATTTATTTATTTATTTTATTCATACATTATTTTGTTTTTTTGTTTTTTAATTACATATTTCATTTGTTTAAAAATGCAAAAAGAATAAAAGGAATTTGAAGAGTTTAAACCTTTTATATGCCTTGACTTTTCACCTCCTTTACCTTTTCAATTCTAAACAGCATTTGCATTTAATTTTAGCCGACCCTATTTTCTTCTTTCAGCTGAACCACTTTCACCTAAAAGAAAAATTCTCATCTCAAAATTTTCGGTCACCGATTTCTTAAGCAAAGTTTGGTAATTATTTTTAGCTTTTTCTTACATTCTTTCTTGTTTTATTAATTTTATTTGCCTTACTTCACCTTCTAGGTTCGGCCACTTGCTCCTCCATCACCATAGCCACCATCACCACCACCAAACTCGACTGTCAGCTCCTCCAGCACCATTATCCATGTCAGGCCGTGCACCCTCTTGATTGAAAACTCCATAAAAATTAGCAATCACCACTTGAAACATGCATAGACGATCACCAATGCCTCCACCACTTCACCGCACCCCTTGGCTACCTCTTGCATCACTTGCACCAGCCCATACATGACCCACAGTCACTTCCACACCATCCCCTAGCTTCCACCAGGCCTGGCCGAGCCAATATATGCCATGGTCGAACCATATAGCGGTGATAAAATTCATTTTTGTGCCTTGGCTTGTGATGTTCGTGCATTACAACTTCCACTCCTTCACTTCCTCATTTTGGCCGACCCCATGAACCATACCTGACCCAAATTCATAGCTTAGGCCGTGCAGTTTTATACCTAGGTTGATCATAGGGTGGGTGAAAGCAAGTGCAAGTGATTTGGTTCTTGGTTGTGCATTATTTCTAGTGTTGTTTAATAGTATTTGGGTTGTATATTAATGTGAAATATGTTGTTTTGTTTCATATGTACAAGATAACTATTTTGGCTCTCCTCTCACTTGAATCTGTAACCGTGCCTTCGTACTTTCTGGGTCTTTGTTTTTGTGTCAGAATCTATTATCTCCAGCTTGTAGAGGTGAGTAATTCTCACAAGGCATTTTGTACTTATACAATTAGTAAATTGACACCATTTGAATTTGTGGATTATATTATTATGTTATAACTGCCTATGATATCATCATATGATGTTCACCCTGTTTATACACCTGTCATATCATCTGTTACTGTTATATAATGCTATTCTGTCTATTTATATCAGTTTATCACACTGCAAGTTCCCTGTAGATTTGGATCACTATGGGTTGAAATGATACATACCCGAACGGACTTTAGAATTGAGAAAAATCATTATGGGCTGAAATGATAGGCCTGAGCAATTTTTATTTATTTCATTGTACTTAGGATTGTGGGTTTGAAATGATATAACCCTGATTTTCTTTGTAAATTACGGATTGAATGATATATTATCTGTATCAATCGGCTTAAGTTAGAAAATTATATACAAACCGTGGTTAATATATATTTTTCTAAAATTTTTAAAATATTACAAAAATGTAAATATTATGATATTTTGATTTAAATTCAATTAAAAATGATTTTTATAAAATATTAGTGATTTTCTACAAGTTAAATAAGTGAAATAAATAAATGGTAAAGTAGGATTTGAAATATAAGTTAATTTTGGAATTTATGATTTTGGTTATAAATGAAGTTTAAGGTAAGTAAGAAAATATGATAATTTGATTTAAATTTAAATTTAAATTTAAAAATGATTGTACAAAGTGTAATGATTTTCTATAAATTAAAATATAGTTAAATAAATAAATGTTTAAAATTGAAATTTGAAATATAAGTTAACTTGGAAATTGTGAAATAGGTTTTTTTTAAAAATAAAAGTAAAGTTAAGGAAATAAAATGGAATTTGAAATTTAATTTATGAAATAGTAAATTTAATTAAAATATAAAGTAAATGAAATATTATAAAATTGTAGTGTTTTTTATAAGTGAATTATTCAAATTTGATAATTATTTGTGAAATTGCACTTTATAAAATCATAAATTAAAGGGTATTTAAATGATTGTTTTTAAAGTGAAATTATTAAATTTTATAAGTTAAAATGATTTAAAGTAAAGTTTAATGGTTTAAGGAATTGTATTGAAATTTGAAATTTAATTTAACAGCATTTCAGAAATGCTATCATTTTCTGAAGTAAAAGATATTACGGTATTTTGTAAATGTTGTAATTGATATAAATGAACTAAAAGACTAAATTGAACTAAGGGCTATTATAGCACTTTGTAAGTGTTGTAGTTGTAGAAACTAAACTAAAATCTATTACAACATTTCTGCAAATGCTATCTTTGTTAAAATGAATTATTTTAAAAATGTAAATTTTCCGTAGCATTTTCTAAGTGCTACGAAAGTTGAGATTTTACCGTTATAATAAATTTAAGTGAATAAATGAATTTCGAAAGGACTAAATTTTTGGGAATTAATATTTGATTTTTAAATATAATAACTTCATTTTTTAAAATGATTTGAATGGAATATTTTTATTTGAAATATAAACCATTTTAAAATGTGATTTGAAATGGTATTTCAAATTAAATAAAAATGAATGTGGTTTTAGAAAGATATGATATTTTGATATTTTGAGATGAATTTGAAGTGATATTGAATTTTGAAATGATATTTTATTTAGAAGTGTAAATTACCATTTTGGAATTTGAACCACAGGATGTATTTAATTTATGGCTTAACTGATCCTTAGAGGAATGGCGATCCCAAGCATCCTTTAAGTTATTGTGCATTACTACTACAGTTCACTTGAGTTGGTTTACATTATATAAGTATCTTTGTCCCAACTCGAGTGTTTTGTGTTTTACATTACGCTCGGGTCAGCTTGAGTATTCACAGCTTATCTTTGGATTTCTTTTTCTGGAGCTAGGAATCGCTGGAGATTCTGCTTGTCTAGTTAGCTATTCCCTTTCAGTTTCAGTTGTTCTATTTCAGCTCTGGTATTTATAAACTTCTATGTATTTAAGATTTCTATTATATATGTTTTTTAGACTGATATTATGAATTTGTTTTGAGATTTGTTATAGTAGCTTCATGAACTACTGTGGTATTTTAATTTCCGCTGCAAGTTATTCTGATATTCCTGTGTCTGTGATTCTGTGATTGTATTTCATTTGCTCCATTTTATTTACAGTGCGGTATTTTGAGCAATTCTTGTCCGACATGTGTCGATGTGAATGGTTGAAAATATCGGGTTGTTACATTTGGTATCAAAGCTTTGGTTTTAGGCAAACCATAGCCTACAGAGCAAAAACTCATTAGAGATAGGATAGAAATACCCTAAAATGAGTGAAATCAATCTCAGAATCATTTCCTTATGAGATAATGTATTTTCAAAGTATAAAATGATTTCCAAATGATTTTTAAAGTATTTTCAAAGATTATATTAGTATAAAATTTTCCTTTTTTTGAAATCAAGATTTTCTAAACTTCATCCCTTCTGTATCCAGCTTGTTAGTAATCTCTTGTTTAGGATTCTTATCGATGGGGATTCCTTGAATTTTGGAACGCTCCCACTTTTTCTGAAATCTATTCTTGTATCCCCTATTTTTTTCCTTTGATTTTGGAGCATTCCATAACTCCACTTTGAATGTCCTCTATAAAGATCGGTGATTTCGCAAATCTTTGAATGATTTGTAAAGGGATGAAACTCCTTTATAATTGGCATTGACTCACCGAAGATTTCTGTATCCTAGGATTTCGATGCTATCTTTATGCTGCTCTAACCGGATTCTATCTCTGATGGTCGAATGTCGATTTGCCTTAGATTTCTGCATTGATTATATTTATGAAGTCACGGTTGACCAGTTAAGGTCGCTCGTGATTTATAAAGGCTTATCCATCTTCTATTTGGTAGTTAAATTATCTTATCTTCGTTCGAGCTTATCTTCGAACCAGAATTCTATTTGATTAGAGTTCCTCTAAATTTGAATCTTTGTTTGTTTGAAATCTATCGTTGAAAAAAATCCTTTGAAAATTTGTGTATGGTTGTATTTTGAAATTGTGCATACATTGAAATTATTATTTTGATAAGGATGACCCTATTTTTTATATTAAAGTGAAATGTTTTTGATAGGAATTATATACCTTTTAAAAATGAAAATTTGAATTTTTGAAAGGATTTGAAATTTTGAAAATTATAAGAAATTTGAATTATATAAAAATTGATTTATAACTGAAGGGTTTTGAATCTGAATTTCGAGGAATCGAACTCCAGTGTTTTGAAATTGTTTTAAGATTTTGGAAAATATATAATAATAATATTATTTTAAGATATTTTTCGAACAAGAAATGTTTAAAATGTTTTTGAATGAATTTCAATGATTTCGGAAAGATTTCAATGAAGTTTCAAGAAAATAAAAGTCCAGAACCCACTTATGTCGTTGGAAAATAATTTCGGTGATGAATGCATTCATCGTCGAAATTGATTTTCGAGTTTCAGAGTGGGGGAGATGCCACTCTAGTATGTCTGCTATGCGAGTGATTTTGTGAACCAAATTTGATTTCTGACTTCGAAGTGTGATTTGATTTTCGAAAGATATATGTATATATATTTAAAACGACACAAAGTAAGCCGGTGTCCCTTCCTCGAGTTTCAGATTGTTTTGATATAACCTTATCTATTGAAATTGATTTACTGATTTTGTTGGTGATTTCCAACTTTTGGATTTTAAATAAGATTTCTTCGACTGTATTTTAAAAGTTCGAGCACTTCCAAATCAAGTTTTAATTTTCAAAGCTAAGTAATCCTGGAAAAAAAATATAAATCATTCGATTAGGTAAATGAGTTGAAACTATTTTGTTAAGTAAATGAATAAGACTATTTTGAATTATACTGATATAGAATTTAGTTTTGGAATGTTTTGAATAAATTTAGTTTTAAATAGTTTGAAAAAGGTAAATTGATCTTTTGAATTGAAATAATTAGTTTAAAGGTTTTAAAAGGGATAGTTATAACATGGAAATCATTTTGGGTATAATTGATTTTGAGAAAGATATTTAGTTTTGAAAATAGATTGGATAGTAAAACCCAGTATTTATAGGATGGTTTTTGAAATGAATTTGTTTGACCTACATTTTGTTGACTTGGAAATTTGGATTATTTCCTAAATCTATTGTTTTAAGAAACTTTGAAACTGAATATATATAATTTGGAAGAAATGATCTGGCGAAATCATATATATTTTTGAAACTGAAACGTTATTCAAAGAAATTGAAATTGAGAACCTTATTTTTGTTAAACACTTTATTTTGGGTTTATTGAACTTATATAAAATTGATTTGTATAAGTATGAAATTGATTTGAAAACTGTTGATTTGGAAAGGGTACTTAATTTGGAAAGAGAAATCTTATATAATCGAAGACTATATAAGTATGATTTACTATACTATTGATTTTGGAAAGTATTTGATTTAAATGGAATCTTGTATTTAATGAACTTTATATAAGTATGATATTTGAAAGTGATTTGAAAAGGTACTATATGATATATATTTTCGAAGTAAAGATATGGAAAGTGCCTTCTGCTTGAGATCCGCTTTGTGGCCGCATTGTGGATTCATTTTATCTATATTATTCTCTCTGATTTGGGTTTTTCGGATATGATAGTCGAGTGTCCATCGACTTCCATGGCAATCTCCATGGATTTTCTTTTGAGCACGACTGCATAGCGTAATTCGCAGAGGCAGCTAGAGCCTACAGGTACAGATGTTTCCTAGGGGATTTAGGCGAAACCATTGTATATCCGCGATTTATGTAGGTCGTATTGGGTAGTGTAATCCGCAGGGGCTACGAGAGCCTACGGGTATGGATATTTCCTAGGGGATCCAAGTGTAATCATTGTGTATCTGCAGTACTACCATTCTTCATGGTATAATTGCAGGGCTGCGGAGTCAGCCTACGGGTACGGATGTTTCTTGGGTGATCCAGGCGTAACCATTGTGTATCCGCGATCCATGATCGACATGTTCGGTTTGGTTGTTTTGTTTGGATTGTACTTTCCATATCTTTTTTTAAAAGGTTTTCCAGTATTTTCACTAGGTGTTGAAACAAGTCTACTAAGTACTTGGAGAATTCTAGCTTTGCGCCTGACTAACGCATAGCCAGAGCCTGTACGAACGAAAGTAAACTTGTTAAGACATCGAGTTATAAAAGTATGTTGATAAAGTATTATATAAAGGATATTTTGATCATTTATTTTTTCTAAATAATATAAAACATTTTAAAAATTGTTTACTTCGAACTATCAAATTTGAATCAAATGACTATTCATCATATTATAAGATGTATATTATAAAATATTAAAAATTTTGTAAATACAATTTTTAAGTTGAAATTTATATGGTTTAAAAATATGGTTCATCCTTGTCTTCCAACCTATTTATTTCCTTCTAGCTATTCCTTCCTTCTTCCTGTTTGAGGGTCCCTACTGTATTATGGAAAGAATTGGTTCTTTGGCTTATTGTTTGGATTATGCCTGAGGAACTTTCTAGAGTGCATGATGTATTCCTCGTCTCACATCTTCTCTGGTATCTTCTTGACCCATCTCTTTTGTTCAGCCTTCTGCTCTTGATATTTTGGATATTGATCCTAATCTGACTTTTGAGAGGAAGCCGCTTCGTATTTTCAACGGAGGTACGAAGAAGCTAGGAAGGAAATTTGTTAGTCTGATTAAAGTACTATGAAGTACTGATGATTGGGATTGTACCTGGGAAACGGAGGAGAGCATTCGTGCTTCGAATCCGGAATTGTTCGTTTCAGGTACTATTTGCTTTTTCTATCTTGCTTTTCCTGATTTTCCTTGCTCATTCCTTTTAGAGGACGAAAAGATTTGAGTAGGAGAAAGTGTAACAACCCTGAATTTTTGTGATTTATTTTAATTGTTTATTTTAATTATTTAAATTGAAACTCCTGATTTAAAATCTTTATTATATTTATTAAAATTGATAAATTTTGTTATTTTAAAAGTATATTTTAATTTTTGTATGAACTATAATTCCAAACCTGAATAAATAGAATATTTCCAAAAAATGCGGATTTTGGTAAATTTATTCAAACTTTGACTTTCAAATTTAAAATTTAAAATTTAAAATTTAAAATTTTTCAATTTTATCTTTTATTGTGAAAATAGATTAAATTTTAAGAATACAGCTTTTCGTTACGTTGAAATCCGATTTGTATTGTGAAATTTATGTTTTTTATAATATTGTATGTAAATTGATTTATTTAATAATATTGTTTATTTTAAATTATATAAACATTATTTTTATTGTCATATCATGTTCTAATATGTGTTATATGACATGTTAGGTATATATTTTTATTTTAAAACATTTTAAAGTGATGTTAAAATTTTTCCATAGCTTATTGTATTTATTTACAATTTTTAAAACCTAGTTTCTATTTTCAAGCTATTTTATTAATTAATTTAAATTTATCTAAAATTTATTTATTTATTTTATTTATGCATTATTTTATTTTATTTTATTTTTTTATTACATTTTTCGTTTGCTTAAAAATGCAAAAAGAATAAAAGGAATTTGAAGAGTTTAAACCTTTTATATGCCTTGACTTTTCACCTCCTTTACCTTTTCAATTCCAAAAAACATTTGCATTTAATTTTAGCCGCCCCTATTATCTTCTTTGATCTGAACATTTTCACTTTCTTTCATGTAAAAGAAAACTTCTCATCTCAAAATTTTCGGCCATCAATTTCTGAAGCAAAGTTTGGTAACGATTTTTTCACTTTTTCTTACATTCTTTCTTGTTTTATTAATTTTATTTTTCTTGCTTCACCTTCTAGGTTCATCCACGTGCTCCTCCATCACCATATCCACCTTCACCACCACCACACTCACCTATCGCCTCCTCCAGCGCCACTGCCCATGTCAGGTCGTGCAGCCTTTTGATTGAAAACTCCACAACAATTAGCAATCACCACTTGAAACATGCATAGCCAATCACCAATGCCTCCACCACTTCACCACGCCCCTTGGCCACCTCTTGCATCTCTTCCACCACCCCTTATCTGACCCACGGTCACTTCCACACCGTCCTCTAGCTTCCACTAGGCCTGGCCGAGCCAATACATGCCATGGCCGAACCTTGTAGTGGTGACAAAATTCATTTTTGTGCCTTGGCTTGTGATGTTCATGCATTACAACTTCCACTCCTTCACTTCCTCATTTTGGCCGACCCTATGAACCATACCTGACCTAAATTCATAACCTAGGTCGTGCATTTTTATACCCAGGCTGAGCATAGGATGGGTAAAAGCAAGTGCAAGTGACTTGATTCGTGGTTGTGCATTATTTCTAGTGTTGTTTAATAGTATTTGGGTTGTATATTAATGTGAAATATGTTGTTTTGTTTCATATGTACAAGACAACTATTTTGTCTTTCCTCTCACTTGAATTTATAACCGTGCCTTCGTACTTTCTGAGCCTTTGTTTGTGTGTCAGAATATGTTATCTCCAGCTTGTAGAGGTGAGTAATTCTCACAAGGCATTCTGTACTTATATAATTAGTAAATTGACACCATTTGAATCTGTAGATTATATTATTATGTTACAACTGCCTGTAATATGATCATATAATGTTCACCCTATTTATACACCTGTCATATTATCTGTTACTGTTATATAATGCTATTCTATTTATTATTGTATTGGGGGTTTAAAGTGATAGAACCCGAATTTTCTTTGTAAATTCGGATTGAAATGATATATTATCCGTATCAATTGACTTAAGTTAGAAAATTATGTATAGACCGTGGTTAATATATATTTTTCTAAAATTTTTAAAATACTACATAAATGTAAATATTATGATATTTTGATTTAAATTTAACTAAAAATGGTTTTTATAAAATAGTAGTGATTTTCTACAAGTTAAATAAGTGAAATAAATAAATGGTAAAGCAGGATTTGAAATATAAGTTAATTTTGGAATTTATGATTTTGGTTATAAATGAAGTTTAAGGTAAGTAAGAAAATATGATAATTTGATTTAAATTTAAATTTAAAAATGATTTTATAAAGTGTAATGATTTTTTATAAATTAAAATATAGTTAAATAAATAAATGTTTAAAATTGAAATATAACTTCACTTGGAAATTGTGAAATAGGTTTTTTTAAAAATAAAAGTTATGTTAAGAAAATAAAATGGAATTTAAAATTTAATTTATGAAATGGTAAATTTAATTAAAATATAAAGTAAATGAAATATTATAAAATTGTACAGTGATTTTTATAAGTGAATTATTCAAATTCGATAATTATTTGTGAAAATGCACTTTATAAAATCATAAATTAAAGGGTATTTAAATGATTGTTTTTAAAGTGAAATTATTAAGTTTTATAAGTTAAAATGATTTAAATTAAAGTTTAATGGTTTATGGAATTGTATTGAAATTTGAAATTTGATTTAACAACATTTCAGAAATGCTATCGTTTCTGAAGTAAAAGATATTACACCATTTTGTAAATGCTATAAGTTGATATAAATGAACTAAAAGACTAAATTGAACTAAGGGCTATTTTAGCACTTTGTAAGTGCTGTAGTTGTAGAAACCAAACTAAAACCTCTGTAAATGCTATCTTTGTTAAAATGAATTGTTTTAAAAATGTAAATTTTCCGTAGCATTTTCTAAGTGCTACGAAAGTTGAGATTTTACTGTTTTAATTTAAGTGAATAAATGAATTCCAAAGGGACTAAATTTTTGGGAATTTAATATTTGATTTTTAAATATAATAACTTCATTTTTTAAAATGATTTGAATGGAATATTTTGATTTGAAATATAAACCATTTTGAAATGTGATTTGAAATGGTATTTTAAATTAAATAAAAATGAAAGCGGTTTTAGAAAGATATGATATTTTGATATTTTAAAACAAATTTGAAGTGATATTGAATTTTGAAATGATATTTGATTTAGAAGTATAAATTACCATTTTGGAATTTTAACCACAGGATGTATTTAATTTATGGTTTAATTGATCCTTAGAGGATGGGCGATCCCAAGCATCCTTTAAGTTATTGTGCATTACTACTACAGTTCACTTGAGTTGGTTTACATTATATAGGTATGTATGTCCTGACTCGAGTGTTTTGTGTTTACTTTACGCTCGGGTCAGCCTGAGTATTTACAGCTTAGCTTTGGATTTCTTTTTCCATAGCTAGGAATCACTGGAGATTCTGCTTGTCTATTTATCTATTTCTTTTCAGTTTCAATTGTTCTATTTCAACTCTGGTATTTATAAACTTCTATGTATTTGAGATTTCTATTATATATGTTTTTCAGACTGATATTATGTATTTGTTTTAAGATTTGTTATAGTAGCTTCATAAACTACTATGGTGTTTTAATTCCCGCTGCGAGTTATTCTGATATTCCTGTATCTGTGATTCTGTGATTGTATTTCATTTGCTCCAAATTTATTTACAATGCGATATTTTGAGCAATTCAGGTCCGACATATGTGGATGTGAATGGCTGAATATCGGGTTATTACCAGTGAGGCTACGCTCAATTTCTTCAAAGTCATGCTTTGTTTTTCACAAAGCCACGCTTTAGATCGAAATAATTTCCACTTTGAATGACACATTTCCATTCCATATTACATGACTGATTTCTAGAAATGTATAACTTCCTGAGCTCACAATGTCTGGAGAAAGGGTGATAAGCTAAAAGAAGTTGCCTTCTCCGCCACCAACTAATATACATTTATAGAAACCATTTAAACGTGATTTAGAATACAATGCCAGACAACATCCATACAGGTTCGTTCTGGGATTAAACGAAATCGAAGTCACTCTCCTACTACCACTAGTAGCAAGTAGTTCTTACAATTCGAAAAATCTCCACAATAAGGAGACCACTGCTACAAATAAATCTATAATGGAAGTGACCTAGATCATGTCCACTAGTAGTCCTTATGCTATGAAGATCCTCGGTCTTCAGTAATCATCATCTTCAATATGTCTTCACTCTCTAACGTATACATTGGTTCAAAGTGGTTTCCGGATTGGAATCATCCAAATCCGACCCTGGGTCCTTTGAAGCTAATCGTCGCTTTAAAAGAAATTAAGTTCATATGTGGATATCATTCATCAATCAATTACTTCATTTCTATAAAATATCTTTCTTAATATATTCTTTTCAATTTATTCCATTTTCTTTTTAAGAGTAAATGGAATCATTAAGCCTAATTTGTCAAATCATTTGGTTTATTTAAAACCTTTCTTAAATCCTGGAATAATTCTAAATCATTTTCTCTTTCACTTAGGAAAACTTTTCCAAATCATTCTTTTAATCTTAATCAAAGATTTCTTATATTCAAGCTACGCCTTTTGACTTAGGGAAAATATTTTTAAATCATTTATTAAATCTTAATCAAAGATTTCTTACTTAACTTAAAATCATATTCTGAAAAATCGAAGATTTTCATAATAGAGCACTACTGCCACCTTAGATATGGCAAATTTCACCTCCAAGGACTAGTGGCAAGTAATCCTACGTCATGAAGATTTTTGTCTTCAACGTGTTTTATTTCGATAATTAGTTTGAAGGGTATTTGGATAGGAATCATCCAAATTTGATCTCGGTTCCTTCGTGCTAATCATCGATAAAAAGATGTTAAGTTCATATAGGGTTTTGAAAATTAGTTTGAAGTGATTTTCAGATAGGAATCACCCAAATCTGATCCCCGTTCTTCGGATAGGAATCATCCAAATCCGATCCCCATTCCTTTGTACTAATCATCGATAAAAAGATGTTAAGTGCTTAATTAACATTTAAAGATTTTGTTTCTCTTCTTTTACCTTGAAAAAACTTAAACATGATCTTTTGGAGCATCCGGGGTTTCCTTTCGATCTATTACACCCCTTGTCTAAAATTGAAAAACATAGGCCAGGTAAGTTCAGGGCATTGGTTGCTTCATCCCTAGCCTTAGTTAAACAACCTTTTTATCTTTCCAGATCTCACAAGCGGGACAAATGTAATAGTTCTTTCCGCATACTCACTTTGTTATTGCATTCAATATTCTTCACTTTTTACTTAATTGGTATATACAATTCCTTTTAACCGTTTATCCATACTCTTATTAAAACTTCCAAATCATCTTTAAATTACTTAATTATTTTTTCAAAATCATTCACAAAAGATATAAGAAAGAATTGTTCATTTTAAAACTAATATTCAAAAGGTTATAGAATTCGCAGCATAAAAGGCGGAAAGTGCTATATAAGCTTATTTTATTTAAATAACCTTTTAATATTTGAAAATTCACATTTTCCATTCCAATTCTCTTTTAAATCATTTTAATAGATTTATCAAATTTATTTCATATTTTTAATCATTTAAAAATATCATTTGCAAAGAAATCCCTTTTTGGATTCCAAACTGCAAAACCGCGATGTTTTCAAAAAATTGTTTTGGACATATTTCAAAATCTATTTAACGAAATCTTGATTTTCTTTCTTCGTTGGAAAACTATTATCATTGAGGACTAAAGAATTTTTACTTTGAAGAAATCTGACATATAAATTATTCTCTACGTTAATTTGAAGTTACCGGTCCAAATTTACGAACTGCCGCTACATGACAAGCTCGATTTTGGCCGATTTTGGCCGATTTTGTAAACTGCTTCGGAACTTGTCTGAAACACTTCAAGTTTTAAACCATATTAAAACTATTTTAACTTATTTAAAATAATATTTTCATCATTTCAAACTCATCTTTGCTTTCCTTTCATTTCATATTATAATATTATATTATTATCGTATCATTTTCAATCTTTTTTTAGATATTTTGAAATCATTAAGAGGATAAATTATTTTCGTACACACATTTATATGGATTAAATTCTCATTTAATTAACTATGCTTACTAACCATTTATATTATCATTTATTAAACCAAGTTATCAACTATTTAACAACCATATAATCAACGATAATATCAACCAAGTTATCATCCAATGTCAACCAATATTCAACATATTAATTTCTAATTTAACATATGTATTATCAACTTAAGTTTTATTAAAATAAAACTAAGATTTGAGTACTCACGATTAGTTCCACTCCTCCAAACTTTTTTGTAGATTCCCGAACTGATTTCGACAACACTTCCTTCTCTTTTTCTTGCTCCAGAGCTTTCTAACTTGCTTCCTTCTATTACATAGGTTCAGCCTCCATGGGTTCCAATCTCTTCTCCATCATTTCTTCACTTCTTAGATGTTAAACCTTGTTTTAATGGTATTCTAAGGTCTTTGATAAAGTTTGATGGTGTTTGGAGTTGATTTGATATGATTTTAAGAAAAGTTGGTAAGGAAAAGAGAGAAGAAGAAGCCATTAAAGAAGTGAAGAAAAGCTTGAAAAGGAAGAAGAAGAAGTGTAAAAGGAAATGAAGAAGTGGGTTGATATAAATATAGAGAAATATTTGAAATAAAATATTATTATGTAAAATGACCAAAATACCCTTTACTTGCTTTTTAAGCAACCTTATTTTTTCAACACTTAACATCACATTTAAAATCATTACTTTATATAATTTTCACTTAAGTATTAAGTAAAGAATATAATATTTAAGTTTATTTGATTTGACGTTTATGTTTTTTGTCTTTTTATGCTTACTTTTTGTTAATTACATTAAAATTTTTAAGTATGTTTAGTAAAAGTAAACTTGACTAGTGAATTAATTAATAGTTATACTATTTGAATATATGTTCCTATATAAGAAAATAAATGTGTGACAACGTTGCAACAACTTTCAATCAACAAAACGTTGATTTTCGACAAAATGTTTTATCGTCATATTTTGAGGTTTTAGTTAAACTATTTATTTATGTAAACGAAATTTAAATATAAATTTGTGTAATGTTATTTGAAAATATAAATACTTATAAATAAACGAAAATAATTTATTTAACCATTGAAACATACTTTTCTAAAATTAGCATTTTGTCACTTTTGTCGATATAGGTAAATGTTACTATATTTGTGTATTCCACATCCTATCTATTATTGTTTGAATCATATAACCTTGCCTATTTTATATTTAAAATCACTTTAAATAGTATATTTTAAAGTAGTCAAATTCTGGGTCGTTACATTCTCCCCTATTCAAAAGAATTTCGTCTTGGAAATTATCCAAAACAAAAGTTTGCCTAAAACATTTATCTTTAAACTTAATTCCATATAATATACACAGATCATCTATTGAAATATCTTATTCGATCTCCTATTCGAATACACAATTTTATTTCCAAACTAGTATCAATCCTCTGATCCTCTAATACGGACTTTGATCAGGCTGCTAGATTAGAACCTTTGCTTTCCTTGCATAGTTCTCAACTATGATAGAAAACTAAAGTACCTAACCACAAACCCTCATCAATGTTCGTCATCAAGAATCGAGTGATAAATCCTTTTTCGGACAAGTGTAAACACCTCAAAGTTCCGTACACGAATATTAGATTAACATTTATGTGACGAAATGACCTACATATAATATATGTATTTATTAACTTTCAAAAACTTTTCGTAAACTTTTATCTTAAGTTTAAACATTTTATAAAGGTGCTTCTTTATATAATCCCTTTAATTATTTATTTCCAAATATTTTTATTAAAGGAAAGCATTCTAAAGAAACCATTTTTCACTCAAAAGATAATTTATCTTTATTATAAATTTTTTTCCACAATCTCTAACTTAGTATATTTCCTTTAACACTAATATTATTTATGAATCATTTTGTAAAACTATTATTTAAGTTTATTTCATCTTATAACTTATCCAAATCAATCACATTTTAAAGACCTAAGTCCAAATCCTTAACTAATGTTGGAATTCATTAATAAAACATTTTTCAGGTTATAATTACCTTTTTGAGGAATCGTTATTTTACTTAACAGATCATGACTTAAATCTATATTTGTATGATATAACTTTACATCGTAAGAGTATAAACAAATCCAAAATTCCAAATTAATTTTACTTAAATCTGTCTATCTAACAAATTTGAAATTTATTGTAATTTAATATTATCTCAAATTCATAAGTTATAAAACTTATTTCTCATTCAATACTATTATTAATTTTCTAGCTTTGAAAAACAAATTTTAAAACCAGTCGTATTTAAATCCTCATACTCTTAATTCCTACATCATTAATTTATGTATAAATCAGGTTTATAAGTTATCCTTATCTTATTTCATTCGCTCAAAGTATTTCACAATCTATAATCAATTTCTTAGCTTTGAGTTATATATGATTCAGAAATTTTCGAACGTCCAAAATCGTCTGGAATTCCACTTTATTTTAGCAATTAGCTATCCCAATTTATCTTTAGTTTAACACTTTTATAAAGATTACTAATCAGTGATTCATATTATTTTTTTTAACTTAAGAAAATTATATATATCGAGTAACTCCAAAACAATCCAAGGAAATGGGTATTACCAATAGTATCATATACCCTCTTAACAAGGAGAGTAATACTTAAGAGAAGTGCTTACTATCCGAGCACATCACTTGCCTATTTTTAGTTTATTTTCGAGTCAATCGGATTAGTTATCATAAAATGCCTCTTTTTATTTGAAATAATACCGTTTTCAAAATTATTTAGAGATTACTTTATAAAACTATTTTATAAATTCATTTTATCTTATATTAATTAGCTTCATTTAATTACCATAATTCTTTTAATCGAATTTAAATTCTCATTCCTTTTATATTTTTTCCTTTTAAAAACATTCATAATTGATTCTAGAAAATATCGTTACATTTAAACTCTTAATTTTCCTTCTATATTCATCTTTTTACACAATTGTTTTCAATTATTTATCTTATATTATTTGAGAATAAGTATTAAAGATCTTAATTACTTTATCAGATTTCCCTAATCCTGGTTTCTAACTATACAACTTTTCAAAATATATACTTTATAATATAATCCTAGGTAAAATTATTTCATTTACCAATTTTTTCAAAATCAGTGTGTTGGTTCACTTTATTTAAATGTTAGGAATCTTTATCGATTTCATGGAGCTTTTGTGCATCGACCGGAATCCATATACCACTAAACAGAATAATCAACACAAATTTTTTTTATATCCAATAACAAATAAATGCTTATATATAATACACTCAAACTCATTCTAGGATATTACTAAACTTATCTGTAATGAGTTAATCATCCTAGGTATTATTAACCCTATCTCTGATGAGTTTTTACCCTAATAAAGCCAAGGTTCTCGCTTAACCTTCAGCTTTAATACCAAATACAATGGCATGTTTTTCTGTACCCTTTGAATCGACAGTAAACCACACGTGTCCAACTCAAATTGCACGAACAAGCAGATCATTAAGGGTAGAAAGAAAATAAAGATAGAACAGAATCTCACACAAATGGAGTAACATATATTATTTCAACAATAATCACAGCGGAAAATTTTATAATACAATCTCAGAGTCTAACCCAGATTCAGCCTGGATAGTTATAAACTTCTTCCTTACAAATGTTGAAAACAAAAAAATGCAATAGATGCAGCGGATAATAGAATATGTCCATATGATGATGAAGATCTCCAGCTCTTCTCTGGAAACTCCAACTGTCTCCAACTAAAACTAAAACTACTCGGATCTGACCCGAGTATTAGAAATACCCAGATCAGGCTTGATAAACCAGCGTAAGATGCTCGAAATTTAAAACGACTATGTTATCAAAACCTTTGAAAAGAAGAGTATCTCATAAGACCACGCCCACAAATAAATACAAACATGTTTTTCACTTTATGATAACCAAAATATTTTATACCAAAATACACTTGATATTATTTTTTAATGACATTCTTTTGGAAAACATCTCTCAAATAAGATATCAATATCAGGACTAAGTCTAAGGAAATATATCCGAACTAGGCAAAGGAATATACCGAACGGAATATATGATGCCAGAAGGGGTAACTGAAATGTTTGCAAGTCATTACAGGTATTTTGGGAATATAATCAAAACCGTAAATCTCGTATAGGGATTGGATTTCCCGCATGATAGGGAACTAGTAGCCTTTCTCCGTTCCACGCATAACAAGACATAGTTCACGCGGTGCCTTAATCGCATTTCTTAAGCTAGTCACTTGTAACTGTACTTGCTATAATACCATTGATAACCGGTAGTTCTCTTCTTTTCTCAAGCTAACCACTTTATAAAAATGGAGCAATAAATGCCTTAAGGGATGTTTTCCCCCAAAGGGCCCAATGTATTGGACATCACCATACATACTCACTTATTCTGAATTTGTGTCTGTCAAAGCACATCGTATCCCATTTCATCTTCTGGGATGTCAGGCTAGTGAGCTACGCTCAATTTCTTCAAATCAACGCTTTGTTTTTCACAAATCCATGCTTTACATCAAAACAAGTTCCACTTTGGATGCTAAATTGCCATTCCAGGTCAGATGATTGATTTCTAGAAAAGTATAACTTCTTGAACTCGTAATGTCTCGGTAAAGTGTGTTAAGCTAAAAGAAGTTTTCTCTGCCACCAACTGATATACCTTTATAGAAACCACTCAAATGTGATTTAGAATACAATGTTAGACAAACATCCATAAAAGTTCATTTTAGGACTGAATGAAATTAAAGGCACTCTCCTACTACCACTAGTAGTCCTTGCAATCCGAAAAATCTCCACAATGAGGAAACTAGTGCTATAAATAACTCTATAATAGGAGTGACCCAAAGCATGTCAACAAGCAGTCCTCACGCTATGAAGATCCTCGATCTTTAATAATCATCATCTTCAACATGTCTTCACTTTTGAACGTAGACATTGGCTCGAAGTGGTTTTCAGATAGTAGTCACATAAATCCAACCCCGGTTCCTTCAAAGCCAATCATCGCTTTAAAAGATGTTAAGTTCATATGTGGATATCAATCATCAATCAATTACTTCATTTTTTATAAAATAACTTTCTTAGCTATATTCTTTTCAATTTGTTCCATTTTCTTTTCAAGAGTATATGAAATCATTAAGCCTCATTTATCAAGTCATTTGGTTAATTTAAACCTTTCTTAATCCTGGAATAATTCCAAATCATTTTATCTTTTAATTCGGATAACCTTTCGAAATCATTCTTTTAGTATTAATCAAAGATTTATTATACTCAAGTTATAACTTTTAACTTAGGAAAAATATTCCTAAATCAATTATTAAATATTAATCGAAGATTTCTTTCTTAACTTCAAATCATATTCTTGCAAATCGAAGATTTTCATAACAGAGAAATATTGCCACCCTAGATATTATCTATTTCACCTCTAGGGACTAGTGGCAAGTAATCCTAGATCATAAAGATTTTTTTCTTCAATATGTTTTATTTTGGTATTTAGTTTGAAGGGGTATTCGGATAGGAATCACCCAAATTCAATCCCAGTTTTTTCATACTAATCGTCGATAAAAAGTTAGAAATGCGGATTACGGATCTTAAGGATAGGATAAACACTAGAGGGGGGGTGAATAGTGTTTTAAGAAATTACTAAATCTTTTAAAGTTTTTGGTTAATTTAAACACAAATGTATGCAATATTCAGACACAAATATGATCACAGAAACAAACACAGATGCAGAAATAAACCAAAAGCAGTAAAGGAAAGAACACACCGGATTTTATACTGGTTCGGAGTTACCCTACATCCAGTCCCGCACATAAGTACGGATTTCCTTTCAAAATAAATCTTTACAATTACACCCTCGATTTCAAGGCTACGAGGTACACCCTCCAGATTCACAATCCTCTAGGTAGAGATACCTGATTTCACGGGCAACAAGTTCACCCAATTGATTTCCAATGCTACAATCACACCTTTTCTCACTTGATTGATTTACAAGGCTACAATCACGCCTTTTCTCACAGAAATGATTACAAAGAAGCCTATAACTCTGAATAGCACTGAGGATCTTGTTGAGATAGTGATAGAGAATCAAACCAGAAATGATCTAGTCAGATTCAATGTTGATTTCGGCAGAGTAATGTTAAGAATATGTGTAACAACCCTGGTTTTAGCGATTACCAGAGAATATTAAATTATAAGGGCAGTTATAATTTAATACTGTTAATTAATAATAAATGAGGAATTTAAATTGTATATCGTGAATAAACAATATATTTGAGAATAAAAATGAGATAATAGAGTTTTGAAAACTTTATTAAGATAGTTTGAGATAATAAAATGAGGAAAATGTGTTTTTTAGAGTTAATGCAATAATTTTGTTAATTATTGCTATTTACTTCTTTTAATGATTTTTAAAACAAGTAATTAATTTTGAAATGAGATATATTTAAAATAATGATGGAATTGAGTTTAGAAATATAATTTAGGTGTAAAATTATATTTGGAATGGGTTATAAAATATTATTACACAAAAATGTTATTTTTGTGTAATTTATAATGTTAATTACAATAGGATTTGTAATTAAAGATGTAAAATGTGTGTTTCATAATAATGTGAAACTTTAATATGTGTTGTATTAAAATGATGTTTAAAATATTTTAGAATATTTAGACATGTGTGTTTGAGTTGTATAAACTAAACACAACATAGTTTGTATGTATGTGTTAAAATGAGGTTTTGAGGTTAAATTGTGATAAATGAAATATTGAGACATAAATTGAGTAGGTGGAAAAAAACTGAAGTAAATAAGCATTAATATGTAAAATAAAGTTGAGAAAATTTTTATGATGCTCAAATTTTGATTGAATAATGATTAACAAGATTTATATTGTGCATATTGGGACAAATTACAATATACATGTGTATGTTCAATGAATTTGGTTCTGAATCTTGTGTTTTTGAATATTTTGAGTTAAAATATAATAGAACATAAAAATATTGATGACAAATCAATATTTATGTGTCAAAAGTAATTTTTATTATGATTGTACAAATTATTTGTGTTAAATAATGGAGTTTGCACAATTTTAGAATTTAAAATGTGTGTTTTATGCAAAAAGTTGTGTAAAATGTACAGCGATTAAAAAATGTAAATTTTGGTTGAAAACTTGAATATAAGGCTAAAAAGGTTTTAATATGTTTCAAATATGTTGTTTAAATTTTTCATAAAGATAAACCAGGTGGTTTGATATTAATTTTTATGTGTATAGATTAACATGGCTAAAGATATGTTAAAAAGTGCTTGAAATAGTGTAATTAAGCCTTATATCATAATTAAATTACACTTGGGCTCAGTTGGGTTGGTTAGCCCATTTCCTAGTACTAAATGTTATCTGGAAAGGGAGAAAGGGGAATTTTACGTATTCTTCCTCAAAAGCTTTCTTCCTCTTTACTGTGAATTGACAGAGAATGTTAAATTGAAACTTTCTTCTCCAATTCCATAAACTCAATCAAAAATTCAAATTTGAAGCTTGTAAATTATTGTCAGCATCATCCTATCAGGTAATCAATGATCAGAAACCAAATCTATCTTAGGTTTTCTTCGATTTGGAGAAATTTTCTTATTGAGGCTTTACATGTTACTGTGAAGAAATATGTAGGGTATATAAGCTTCTTTGAGGTAAACCAAGCTCAAATCTTCAAAAATTCTTCCCAATCTTGCCGTAATTTGTTGTTCTAAATCAAAGGTGAGTTGTGCGACTCAATATTCTAGCATGCATATGATTTAATTTGGGTTTAATTGGGTTTTGGTTGATAATTCTATTCTCTGTAAACTGAAAAATGTGTTTCAGCCATGCAAATATTGTCTGAGTCCAAATTTACAGGTCTATATCTATTTCATTTGTTGCCGGAATTTGATGTGTCCTTTTCAAGATGATAGATTGAGTTTTGTTCTAGTTACATGTCAAATTTCATGGCTTAATTCGATCTAGAAGTGTTTAAAACCACTGCTCAAATTTGCACGCAGAGCATGTTTTGCTCCAGATTTTCACAGTTAAATCACTGTCTGGCTTCAACTTTGAGACATCATAACTTTCACATACCTTATTCAAATTGCGCGAATCTTTTTCCAGATTAAATTATGAGTGTTATATTTTGTACACACCTAATTTCAGATCATTTTGACCTATATAACTTATAGAAACATGCTGTCAAATTTTGACTCGGAGCGTGTTTTTGCCTAGATTTTCACAGTGAAAACACTGCCTAGGTCCAACTTTGAGAGATCATATATTTTTCATGCTTTGTCTAAATTGAATGATTTTTGGTGCAGTTTAAAGTGTTGTTGTTGTTATTTATGCATGTTAAATTTTAGGTCATTTTGACCTACATAACTTATAGAAACAAGCTGCCGAACTTTGACTCGGACCATGTTTTTGCCCAGATTTTACAGTGAAAACACTACCTAAGTCCAACTTTGAGATATCATAACTTTCTTATACTTTATCTAAATTGCATGATTATTTTTTAATCTGAAATCTGAAGCTTTCTATTATAGGCTTAATAATTTTAGATTAATCCGATCAAATTTGATCCTTTATTTTATGCCTGAAAGTTGAACCCCAGAGGGTTTTCAGGCCTGTGAATTTTTTGTTTGAACAATTGCAAACATGGCCAGAGTCCATGTTTGAGACAGTGTAACTTTTTCATTTCCAGTCGGAATTCATTAATTCCTTTTTGTTTGAAAGATTAAGTGTTCTAGTTTATGTACACTAATTTTTAGTTAAATCAAAGGTAGTTTAGCCACCTGTTTTACATCCGAAAGTTGAACTCAAAGAAGATTTCAGACCTGAGTATTATTTTGGCCTAGTGTTTTTATGTTCTTTTTCCGTCCAATTTTTAACTTATACTTGATGTTTTTGTGATATCTATGAAATGTTTTGAGGGCTATGATGCCTATTAATAGGCTAGCAAAGTTTTAATGTATTTGAAATTCAAATTTGATTTGAATTGAATTTGAATTTGAATGACGGTTTTGAGTGATTTCTTTGATTTCAAGCACAGATTTTTCGAAATAATTTTTAAAATATGTTGGCATTTAAAATAATTATTATGTAATATTTTTAAATTATTTTAAGCTGTAAAATCTTTTTATTCTCTATAATAAGGGAATTTTCAAATATCGTTTTAAAATTAATTTCGAAAAATGGTTTAAAAAGCTTGTTTTCTCAATAAATTATTTTATATATAAAATATACACTTTTATACTATTCGAATGCATGAGAAAGAGAATTAAACGATTTAGTAAAACATGTGGTATGGGACATGTGCGTTTACTATTTCGGTTAATTTTGAACTTGTACGATTGAAGCTATTTGAGATTATTGATTCTGAGATGTTTTGCCATTTTATGGCGTATTTAGAGTTTTATAATTTCTATTTATTGAAATTATTTAAGATGGCCAATATTTGGCAAGTATTATGGTTTGAGATCTCATATGCAGGAGTATGGTCGACGAGAACCATCACGATGTCTTGTTTACTTTCCAATGATATAAGGCAAGTCTTGAGTTTATGATTTCATATTTTGAGATTTATGGTTTGTGAGGAACCATTATGTTTTCACTTGTCGATGAGATGAGAAAAGTTACGATGCCATTTAATACTTATCGATGAAATGAGAGAAGTATGGTGTCTCTTTATCACTCGCCAATGAGACTGGGCGAGATATAATTTTCCGAGTTTTATGATGTTTCTAGTGTGGCATCGACTAACGGCTAGTAAAGCGCTAAGTGCGAATGTGTGTTATGGGACACACATTAACACTTTTCGGGTTCCTATCTGATAGAAAATAGGCGGAAGTAGTAATTTGAATTCTTTTCTTTTTATTATCTCGTCATCTCATCAAAACAATGAGTATAGTACAAATATAAACAGAAAGACATACATGGGCTGCAAAAAAAGAAAGGCCTAAAACCCAAAATGAAAAGCAAGAACAGAAAATGAAAAACAAGAACAAACGCAACCAAAACAAAGCTAGCCTAATGCTCCACTTGCACATGAATAAAGTAGATAAATTCCGTTGATAAATTCCAATTTATTTATAACACTCCCCCTCAAGTGGAGCATATAAATTGATCATGCACAATTTACTGCATATTTCTTTAACCCGAGCTCCATCCAATGGCTTCGTACAAATATCTGCAACTTGCTCCCCAGTTCGAACAAATTTTGTGCAAATTAATCCTTGCATAATCTTCTCACGAACAAAATGACAATCGATTTCTATATGTTTTGTTCGTTCATGAAAAACTGGATTTGATGCTATGTGCTAAGCTGCTTGATTGTCACAATATAACATGATAGGCTTCTCAATCTTTATACCCAGTTCTATCATAAGATGATCGATCCACATGATTTCACACACTCCTTTAGCCATAGCTCTGTATTCATATTCTGCACTAGATCTTGCAATTACATGTTGTTTTTTACTTTTCCATGACACAAGATTTCCTCCTACATATACAGAAAAACCAGAAGTGGATTTCCTATCTAGTTTAGATCCTGCCCAATCAGCGTCAGTAAAACATTCAACTTTAGTATGTTTGTGATCAGTATACAATATGCCTAACCCAGCTGTGCCTTTAACATAACCCAGAATATGTTCTAAGGCCTTCCATTGATGAACATTAGGTGATGACATGTATTGACTAACTATGCTTACAGCATAGGATAGATCTGGTCTGGTAACAGTAAGGTAGTTTAACTTACCCACAAGCCTCCTGTATCTTTCTGGATCATTGAACAACTCTCCATCCTCTGTCCAACTATTATTTGGCATTATTGGTGTAGTATTAGGTTTGACTCCAAGCTTTCCTGTCTCCGCTAAAAGATCCAGTGCATACTTTCTCTGAGATAAAAATATACCTTTCTTGCTTCTTGCAACTTCAATCCCTAGAAAATACTTCAGATTTCCTAGATCTTTGGTATGAAATTTTGTATGGATAAATTGTTTCGAAGAACATATTCCCTGTTCATCACTCCCAGTGATGATTATATCATCAACATAAACAACCAATAGCATAACTCCAACACTAGAAGTTTTATAAAAAACTGAATGGTCAACTTTACTTTTAGTTATACCATAAGATTCCAGAACTTGACAAAACTTTCCAAACCATGCTCAAGGAGATTGTTTCAGGCCATACAATGTTTTCTTTAGTTTACACACCATATTCTTCTTTTCTTTAGCAAAAAATCCAGGGGGTTGTGTCATGTAAATATCTTCTTGAAGATCACCATGTAGAAAAGCATTTTTAATATCAAGTTGATGCAATTTCCAATTATGTGTGGCAGCTAAAGAAATGAATAATTTGACAGATGTTAGTTTAGCTATAGGACTAAAAGTCTCTAAATAATCCACTCTGTATACTTGTGCATATCCCTTTGCAACGAGTCTAGCCTTAAATCTAGCCACTGATCCATCAGGGTTCACCTTAATTGAGAACACCCATCTACACCCAATTGCCTTCTTATCTTTAGGTAAAGGAACTAACTCCCATGTCTTGTTCAGTTCTAAAGCTTTAAGTTCTTCAAGCGTAGCTGAGTGCCATGTTGGATTTGAGATGGCTTCATTAATTGATTTTGGAATAGAAACAGAATCAAAGATTTGCAAAAATAAACAGGTTGACACTGGTAAATGGTTATATGACACATAAGAAGACATAGGATATGTACACTGGCGTTTTCCTTTTCTAAGAGCAATGGGGAGATCTATCTCAGGTTTAAAATGAGGTACAGGTTCATGAATAGGTGGAGAAGATATGGGAACATCGAAGCCATTGTCTACATTTTCTTGTGTGGGATGTGTAGAGTAAATGAGGAAATCAGATTCTTCATTGTTAGTGGAGTCAGTTTGATTAATCATAGGCTGAAAGTATGGAATATCTTCATGAAATGTCACATCAATAGACACCATATATTTATCGAGACTTGGACAATAACATTTATACCCCTTCTGCAATCTTGAATATCCAACAAATACACATTTTATAGACTTAGGATCTAACTTTGATACTTGTGGCCGTACATCTCTAAAAAAATAAGTACACCCAAATACTCTAGGTTTAACAGGATAGATATCTTTATTTGGGAAGAGAACTTTGTAGGGAATGTCACCCTTCAACACACTTGAAGGCATTCTATTTATCAAAAAACAGGCAGTGGAGATAGCATCTGACCAGAAAACTTTGGCATGTGCATTTGAAATAAAGAGCTCTGGTGATTTCTAAAAGATGCCTATTTTTTCTTTCTGCAACCCCAATTTGAGATGCAGTATCTACACAAGATGTCTCATGCATAATTCCATTATTATTCATAAAGCTATGAAATAGACTTGAAGTATATTCTTTGGCATTATCACTTCTCAAATTTTTAATAGTTGTGTTGAACTGGGTTTTTATTTCAGCACAGAAGTTACAAAAAATAGAATAAAGTTCTGATCTATTTTTCATACGAAACAACCAAGTCAATCTAGAGTAATCATCCAAAAAAGTTACAAAATATTTAAAACCAAGTTTAGAAGTAACCAAAAAGGGTCCCCAAATGTCTGAATGCACAAGATCAAATGTTGAATCAGTTCTTTTATTTATTCTTGGATTAGAATTCTGATGGTGATGCTTGGCAAATTGACATGAATCACACTCCAGTGATTTTACTGAAGTATACCGTGGACATAAAATTTTGAAATTAGAAAAAGAAGGATGACCTAATTGGCAGTGAGTCTTGAGAGCCTGATTAATACTAGTGCCTGCAACCATAGTTGATGGCAAACTATCAAACACATATAGACCCCCAAGCTCCTTTCCTTTACCAATAGTCTTCTTGGTCATTAGATCCTGAAATACACAATAGTTAGGATAAAATGTAATGCTGCAGTTAAGATTTTTGGTCACTTGACTAACAGAGAGAAGATTGAACTCAATTTTTGGTGTATATAACACAGACTTTAAAGTCATAGAAGGATTAAGATCAGCATTTCCCGATCCATGAACAACAGATAATGTGCCATCAGCAAGTGTTATACTCTGAGAACCACTTTTGTTCTGAAAATTTGATTAGAAAGAGGAGTTTCCGGTCATATGATCAGTGGCACCTGAATCTATGACCCATCTATTTATTGTAGCCACTGTAGAAACATTAGGACTTGGATTCTTCAAGTTATTTTGATATTCAATGAATTTGTCATAGTCTTCTCCAGTAATGAGTATAGATTTACTGTGGTTAGAGTTAGCAACGTTAGCTACTTGATTTGATGTACTCTGCCCTTTACTTGCTGACTTATCAAAACTTCCGGTCTTACTTTGTCTCCGTCTCTCTTATAATTTCCAGCATTGTTGATATCTATGACTAATTTTCTCATAAAATGTGCAGGAATTTGGGTTCATGGGTCGAAATTCAGGTTATGTACCACCTCTTCCATATCCACTTTGATTTGGTCTCCACTGTGCATTGTTTGGTGCATATCTGTTTTGTGCACTTGCACTATTTTGACTAATTAAAGAACTAGAATTAGATGTAGAATTATTTTGAGAGTTATTTGAACTATCAGCTCTTGACAGTCGACTGAAAAATTCTTGTAACGAGATCACATCAGATCCAGATAAGATTTGTGTATTTGCTGATTCAAACTCACTTGGAAGACCACCCAAGAAACTCATAACAGCCATTTGCTCCATCTGTTGTTGCTGGACTTTGATGTCTGGACTCATAGGAAGAAGAACAATAAATTCTTCATACACTTTCTTAAATTTCATAAAATAGTTCATTAAACTCAAATCAAGCTTCTCAGCATGGTAAAACGACTTGCAAACATCATACATCCTACTCAGATTTCCTTTCCCTGAATATAAAAATTCCAAATAGTCCATTAACTCCTTCACAAAACTACAATGATTAACTAAACTAATCACATTACTATCGGTCGTATTTCGAATCTGAAGAAACAATCGAGCATCATCTCTCAGCCAAACTTGATCATCTTTATCTTCCGAATTTTCTTTTGGTGGATCTCTCATGAGATGGTCTTCTTTATCAATACTCCGAAGATACAATCGAATTGTCTTACTCCAATCAAAATAATTCGAGTTCCCTAATTTGTGATCTATAATCTTGGACATTACAGGCATAACATCCACTACAGTCTTAGTATCCGCAATCGCCCTAATTCAGAAATTCGATTTGAGAAATTGGAGAAGAGATTAAATCAGATCTTGTTGTTCTGATACCATGATAGAAAACAAGCGGAAGTAGTAATTTGAATTCCTTGCATTTTATTATCTCGTCATCTCATCAAAACAATGAGTACAGTACAAATATAAAGAGAAAGACATATATGGGCTGCAAACAAAGAAAGGCCCAAAACCCAAAATGAAAAGCAAGAACAGAAAATGAAAAACAAGAACAAACGCAACCGAAACAAAGCTAGCCCAATGCTCCACTTGCACATGAATAAAGTAGATAAATTACGTTGACAAATTCCAAATTATTTATAACACTATCCATGAGTTTGTGACAAATTCACGATGTTTGACTAACAAAACCGTTCTGAGAGGTGTTAGATGTAGGATCGATTACACCCTAGAGGGGGGGGGGGGTGAATAGGGTGATAGTATAAATTATAAAATTAATTGCGGAAGCTTATAAAATAATTTCAACATAGATCACAGAACAATAGCAGCACAGATAATAGCAGAATAATAAATGCAGAAATAAAACGACACAGAATTTACCCAGCTTCGGCAAAACCCTGCCTACGTGCTGCCCCTAAGGTTTCTACTAGAAATTAGATAGTCCATCGCTTACATACGTAAACTCGCGACACCCGCTATCGACTAAATCTAACTCTACGCTCAAAACCCTATCATAACTCAGCCACTGAGTTGCGAATTCTCAAGCAACGCCACGTAGCTTGTCCCCTAGTCACACGACTAGAAATTAAACGGTTTAAAAAGAAAATACAATTAAAAAATAATTTAATACAAAATAAACCTATTTAAATTTAAAGCCCTTATTTTTAAAACTAAGCCCTAATTAAAATTATTAGAGCCGGCCCAAAACAAATGCGTTCCCCTTCTTCCCTTTTTATTTTTATCGGCCTGGTTACTTGAATAATGGCGGCTCTCTTCTCTTCTTTGCAAATCAGGGCTTCGTTCCCTTTGTTCCTCCTTGCGAAATTAGGGCTTTCCTCCTTGATCCAAATTAGGGCTTACGAAGAGCCGACTTTTGTTCGATCGAATATATATTATTGTTTGCCTCACTGTTTTGATCACGGCTGCTTCGTTGATCGAATTCTTTCCTTGCTTCGGTATGTAATTATATGCTTTTGCTTTACTGATTTGTGTGCTTGAATTAGATACCTAAAATTGCCGATGATGATATCAATTTATAGCGTTCAATTCCCTGAATTCTCGTCGTATATACTTTATTTGAATTTGTCAATAATTCACCTCGGCCGTATGATTTTTCTTTGATGCTGATGATTTCTCTGACTTCTTCAATTCATATAATGTTGTTGCTTGATATTCACGGTGTCGATTCGTGACTTGGTCAAATTACTTGGTCGCTACGGTTTAATTGTTATCTGACTTCGGTCTTGATTTGTTCAACTTGAAATTCATTTGTGAATTCATGTGCTTGTTCATTAGCTCTCGATTTTGCACTGCAGCTGTCTTCGATGTGATTTTATACACCTGATGGAATTTAATTTTGCAATATTGCATATCCATATAAACTTGATGTTGTCAAAGAGAGTTGTTGGATTGATGTTCTTCATGTGGTTACTGCATATGGCTTCTCTTCACTTGATCCGTCCATTAAAGTCTACACTGTGTCTTGTTTGATTTTGATGGTTGTTGCTGTGTATAACATTGTTGTAGTTTCCTTTCCATGAGTCACTTGTGCTCGGGCTCACTGTACACTGAAGCATTCTGGTTTGATTTGCTACTTGTCTCGGCCTATAGTGTTTACTTGAGTGTCGCTGAGTTTCATCATGATTTGAATTTTGATGCTCTTTGAGTTGCAGTGCTTCATTTCTAGTGACTTGTGCATTTGTCTTTGCACTTGCATACTGCTGCTTGTTGCAGTTTGGTTACTTGTGTACATAATTTGCCGAATTCATTTGAGTATTTTGGTTATTTGATTTTCACTGTCCACATTTCACTGGTCTTGATAAATGCTCGGCCATGTTGCATATTGGACATGTTTGGTTCACCTGTTTACTGTTAGTCGAGTCTTGTTGACATGCCTGCATATCCATGTCTACTTCATATTACTTTGTTCTGACCAGTTCATTGATACTCCTTTCTTGATGCTGCACTGTTCACTGTTGCACTCGATCATATTGACTTAAGTTGTATTTCTTTGAGATGCTTACAAGCTTGGTCCATGTATACATAGTTGTGTTGCATTGCAGTTGCTTGTATCACTGGTTGGTCTGAATTTTTGCTACAATCTTTATTGAGCTTGTACACCATGTTGCATGCATTGAGTGACTGGTTTTGGTCGAGACTTGATTCTTTGTTGGCACTGGTTGTTGTCTTTGTGGTCTTCTCATTCATGTTGCAACTGGTTTGGACTTTGAATGCATTCACGTTGATTTTTGAAATTTCACTTGAGTTGAATCCAGTTTCCAAAAATTGGGTTTGACCTTGTGCTCGTGTCGTGATTGCACGTGAGTTGAACCCGGCTTTTCATTTGGGTTTGACCTGTGCTCTCCTGTTCCTGTAAATCGATCAAGTGTATATCGATGTGCACGGCCTTGTGGCATGTACAGTGATACGTTGTGCATGTCACACTGTTCGTGTGTGATGAATTCAAATGTACATGATGACGAACAACCCAAATAACTGAGGCAAATTATATTTTCAAAAATCATATTTCATTTTATATTGCAAAAATGTTTCTTTTTCAATTTTACTGCGTTAGTGAATATTTTTGCAGATTGTTCAGATGCTGGATTCAAAAACTGGAAAGAAGTTGAAGATAAAAATACGAGTGTGAGTGATATGTAGTGAGGTCAACTGTAAATGTAAAATAGTGATGTAATTGAATTTGTATCAAAGTTGTATAGTGAACAGTGAGAGCTTGAATTTGTACTATTCAAAATTGTAATAAATATTTGTTTGAATAAAATTTCTGTTTGAATTCATAATCTGTGTTATTTATTTTATTCAGCAAATATTTATTTAATCTGTGAAAATAAATAGTATATTAATAAATACATTTAAATGAATGTATATATGTTTATTATCATCAAACAAAAATCATATAAGCGCATATTCAACAATCTCCCCCTTTTGATGATAACAAACATATATTTAAGATTTTGAATATGTTAAATGTATTTGATCGTTCAATTTGCTCCCCCTATTTGAATGCTCCCTCTCTACACAATACTCCCCCTACATATATGCATACAAATAAAAATATGCAAATGAGCCTAGATGCAAATGGAAAATTATTTGACCTTTGCTTGATTTTATGTGACAAAATCTTAACTTTTCTCTCCCCCTTTTGTTATCAGCAAAAGAATAACAGTGTTAGAGAAAATAGAGATAAAGTGATCGATATTAATTCAACATTAAAAACTCAATTGAATATAAATATTAAATTTCGATAAAAAATCAAACAAAAATCATAAATATTCTGTTAGGCGCATATTCCACTTTTAGAATGATGGGAATTATGTCATCATATAAAACCATACAGTTGTGTCTATTTGTGGTATATTTATATCAGGAATTTGAATATCTACTAACCATGCATAACCGTTAGGACTTTTAAATGAGATTAGTAGTTTTCTAATTTTATTTAAAAAAATGAATTCAAGTATCTTCTGACCACGCATAACTGTGAGGACTTTTAAATGGGATTAAAATCAACTTGTTTATTTTAAAAAGCAACTTTTGATATGCGTTCCATACATGCATAACCGTGAGGACTTTTAAATGAGCATGGAAGCACATAACAAATTTCAAGTAATTCACCCATGCATAACCGTGAGGACTTTTAAATGAGAGTGAATACTTTGGTTTTTTTTATTATCCTTTTTTTAAAAAAAAATGTGAAAATGAAAAATGAATGATTCCTGTTTAAAGTACCACATATTGACAAACTATATAGAATTTTGATGAGTGATGGTCATTAGAAATATGATAAATATAGAGATGGTCATGGAATTTTTTACCAACAAAAAGTTTTATAACTCTTGTTTAAATTTCTAAAGAAATTTTCAAATTATACTTTCTCGAGTCATAATATATGATAAATATCAACACTCATCACTTTTTCAACCACTATTTTTCTTTTCGATAATCATTAGGGACTCAGATTAGTCAAAATAGTCATTTAAAATAAAATTCAAAAATAATTATGAAATTAATTTTTCAAAATGACTAATCTGAAAATATGGTCAAAAATGATTTTCTCGAGGGGGTTTTATAAGAAAATTTTCTGCTATTTGAAAATTATTTAAAATGAAAAATATGCAGATATTTTCTTTGAAAAACGATGCAGTTACTAAATGTCTCAAAAATGACGTTCAACTAGTAATTTTTCTATCAACTAGATTACCAGTGTAATCTGCATCTGAATTTCCTTTTCACTCAAAATTATCATTAATTGAATTTGATCGACCAAACCATGAAGTGTGCATCAAAAATTTCAAACTCAATTTTAACAACAATTTAAATGACATTCTTTGAATTTGAAGTGAAGCCGTGTTAATAATCAAAAACATATCATAGTGTCAATCTTAGAAGCCGTAGAATAAACTACTATATTTATGAGCAATCATTATCATTCCAAACAGTTTCTTGAAGTTTCTTGAATTTCTTAAAATCCTTTTTTATAATTTTTTAAATAGAATTCATTAGGATTTTAAGTTGAAGTCATGTCAAAAGAAATTGTGAATATATAGTTAGCCGTATTATAACCAAATGTATTATCATCCAACAAAACACTATTTTTAATCCAAACTGATGTATAAGAAGTAATTCAAAGAATCTAGAGAATTTTATAGTGTTTTTGGCATAAGAATATAATTGGCCAACAACTTTGAATAAGCCAGAATCAAAATCATCATTTTTTCATCAATCTCAATATTGGCTGATTTAATTCAGAATATGGTGCAGATTATCACATTTAATATATCGTTCAAATAAATATAACTTTACCTGTTTTACCTTTACGATAATTTTTCGTTGTTGTCCATTGTGATTCTGTCACCTTTATACTAGGCTAAGGAACTTTGCTTTGTCGCCCGTGTTGTTTCTGGAACAGCCAAAATCCAGAGAACACAGTTGTTGTTCCTTAGCCCGCCACGACACCTACACGGGAAAAGATTTATGTGACCTATTTGTTTTTATAGGTCCATGGTTGTTAGTGGCAGAATAATTAGAAGAATAATTTTGTGGAGACCCAAAACTATTTATAATAGTTCCCTTCGGCACCCAAATTTGTTTAACTTTGAGAGATTTTATATTTGTGCCTTTTGGAACCCAAATCGGTATAGTTTTCACATGTTTGGGTCTATACGAACAATTATTGTGATTGTGTCCATATTTTCTACAAATTGTGCACATGGAATTAACTTGACTAATATTGCTTTCAACAATTTTCGAACAATTATGTCCAAGTCCTTGTCTAACCGTATTAGCAGTTTGCTTTCCTAATAGCATATTCAACGATTTTTCACTTTTTGAAAATTTATCTAAAGTCGTTGACAATTGTTGGACTTGTGTTTTGAGAGATTCATTTTCGTTTAACAATTGTGTGCACTTTTTAATAGAATTGTCTCTCCTAGTATTTTCATTCTCTTTTAAAATCAGAATTTCATTTTCAAGTGATTTTATTCTGATTTCTGATTTTCTAATTTCTTCTTCGAATGTTGGACACTTATAACGCTTAGGGATCCTACTTTGATAGGTTTTAACTAATTGGTCAAGTTGTTTATTTAAATCCATCAAAGTATCTTTTTGTGATTCAAGTTTGGCATACTTATCCTTAAGCCGTTCAAAACAACCATTTACTTCGTGGAAATAAATAAGTAATTCAGAGTGAGTAAGTTTTGATACCTCGCTTGGCTCGTCATCGTCGCTATCAGTTATATTCCCATGAAGGCACATATCTGCTTTCTCACTCTCACTTCTATCGCTTTTATTCCACGTGGCTGTAAAACATCTTCGTTTTGATTTCTTTTCTTTATCGAGTTGAAATCGGGGATAATTGGGCTTGATATCACCGGGTTTGTTGCAAATGATCCCGTGTTCTTCCGAGTTGTCCAGTGCTTTGATTATTCTGCTTTTTAATTTTTTATTTAGAGCTGGATTTTCGTATTTGTGATTCCACCTTTTGAATTTATTCATTATTAATGCTAGCTCGGCTGCTCCATCATCATCATCCTCATCACAACTGCTATTTACCAATCCTGTCAAGCACATTTCTTTAACCGAGTCAGTTGTGGAGGACTTCTCATTGCTGTTGACTTTTGCACCATATATTGCGTCGAAAGTATTCCAGATTTCCTGTGCATTTTCACAATGAGAAATGAAATTAAAATTATGTTGATTAATATGGGAATATAATATATGCACAGCAAGAGCATTAATCGAGATAATTTTCTTATCTGTTATGTCACACCCATTTTCAATAATATCCCAACATTTAATATTAACAGATTTTAAATAAAATTCCATTTTCAATTTCCAATTAAAAAAATCTGTTCCATCGAAAATAGAAGGAATAATATTGGAACGACCCTCAAAATTATCATTAAAAGAAGCCATTTTAAAAATTCAAATTTTTAAAACAAAAACCGATTTTTGAAACATGAATTTTTTTAAAACAAAAAAATTTGATTTATGAAACACGAACTTTTAAAACAAAAATTGGTTTTTGTAAAATCAAATTGTTGAAACAAAAACGGCTTTTGAACCTGCTCCGATACCACTTGTAGGATCGATTTCACCCTAGAGGGGGGGTGAATAGGGTGATAGTATAAATTATAAAATTAATTGCGGAAGCTTATAAAATAATTTCAACACAGATCACAGAAAAATAGCAGCACAGATAATAGCAGAATAATAAATGCAGAAATAGAACGACATAGAATTTACCCAGCTTCGGCAAAACCCTGCCTACGTGCTGCCCCCAAGGTTTCTACTAGAAATTAGATAGTCCCTCGCTTACACACGTAAACTCGCGACACCCGCTATCGACTAAATCTAACTCTACGCTCAAAACGCTGCCACAACTCAGCCACTGAGTTGCGAATTCTCAAGCTACGCCGCGTAGCTTGTCCCCTAGTCACACGACTAGAAAATTAAACGGTTTAAAAAGAAAATAAAATTAAAAAACAATTTAAAACAAAATAACCCTATTTAAATTTAAAGCCCTTATTTTTAAAACTAAGCCCTAATTAAAATTATTAGAGCCGGCCCAAAACAAGTGCGTTCCCCTTCTTCCCTTTTTATTTTTATCGGCCTGGTTACTTGAATAATGGCGGCCCTCTTCTCTTCTTTGCAAATCAGGGCTTCGTTCCCTTTGTTCCTCCTTGCGAAATTAGGGCTTTCCTCCTTGATCCAAATTAGGGCTTTCGAAGAGCCGAATTTTGTTCGATCGAGTATATGTTATTGTTTGCCTCACTGTTTTGCTCACGGTTGCTTCATTGATCGAATACTTTCCTTGCTTCGGTATGTAATTATATGCTTTTGCTTTACTGATTTGTATGCTTGAATTCGATACCTAAAATTGCCGATGATGATATCAATTTATAGGGTTCAATTCCCTGAATTCTCGTCGTATATACTTTATTTGAATTTGTCAATAATTCACCTCGGTCGTATGATTTTTCATTGATGCCGATGATTTCTCTGACTTCTTCAATTCCTATAATGTTGTTGCTTGATATTCACGGTGTCGATTCGTGACTTGGTCAAATTACTTGGTCGCTACGGTTTAATTGTTATCTGACTTCGGTCTTGATTTGTTCAACTTGAAATTCATTTGAGAATTCATGTGCTTGTTCATTAGCTCTCGATTTTGCACTGCAGCTGTCTTCGATGTGATTTTATGCACCTGATGGCATTTAATTTTGCAGTATTGCATATCCATATAAACTTGATGTTGTCAAAGAGAGTTGTTGGATTGATGTTCTTCATGTGGTTTACTGCATATGGCTTCTCTTCACTTGATCCGTCCATTAAAGTCTACACTGTGTCTTGTTTGATTTTGACGGTTGTTGCTGTGTATAACATTGTTGTAGTTTCCTTTCCATGAGTCACTTGTGCTCGGGCTCACTGTACACTGAAGCATTCTGGTTTGATTTGCTACTTGTCTCGGCCTATAGTGTTTACTTGAGTGTTGCTGAGTTTCATCATGATTTGCATTTTGATGCTCTTTGAGTTGCAGTGCTTCATTTCTAGTGACTTGTGCATTTGTCTTTGCACTTGCATACTGCTGCTTGTTGCAGTTTGGTTGCTTGTGTACATACTTTGCCGAATTCATTTGAGTAGTTTGGTTATTTGATTTTCACTGTCCACATGTCACTGGTCTTGATAAATGCTCGGCCATGTTGCATATTGGACATGTTTGGTTCACCTGTTTACTGTTAGTCGAGTCTTGCTGACATGCCTTCATATCCATGTCTACTTCATATTGCTTTGTTCTGACCAGTTCATTGATACTCCTTTCTTGATGCTGCACTGTTCACTGTTGCACACGATCATATTGACTTAAGTTGTATTTCTTTGAGATGCTTACAAGCTTGGTCCATGTATACATAGTTGTGTTGCATTGCAGTTGCTTGTATCACTGGTTGGTCTGAATTTTTGCTGCAATCTTTATTGAGCTTGTACACCATGTTGCATGCATTGAGTGACTGGTTTTGGTCGAGACTTGATTCTTTGTTGGCACTGGCTGTTGTCTTTGTGGTCTTCTCATTCATGTTGCAACTGGTTTGGACTTTGAATGCATTCACGTTGATTTTTGAAATTTCACTTGAGTTGAATCCAGTTTCAAAAACTCTGGTTTGACCTTGTGCTTGTGTCGTGATTGCACGTGAGTTGAACCCGGCTTTTCATTTGGGTTTGACCTGTGCTCGCCTGTTCCTGTAAATCGATCAAGTGTATATCGATGTGCACGGCCTTGTGGCATGTACAGTGATACGATGTGCATGTTACACTGTTCGTGTGTGATGAATTCAAATGTACATGATGACGAACAACCCAAATAACTGAGGCAAATTATATTTTCAAAAATCATATTTCATTTTATATTGCAAAAATGTTTCTTTTTCAATTTTACTGCGTTAGTGAATATTTTTGCAGATTGCTCAGATGCTGGATTCAAAAACTGGAAAGAAGTTGAAGATAAAAATAGGAGTGTGAGTGATATGTAGTGAGGTCAACTGTAAATGTAAAATAGTGATGTAATTGAATTTGTATCAAAGTTGTACAGTGAACAGTGAAAGCTTGAATTTGTACTATTCAAAACTGTAATAAATATTTGTTTGAATAAAATTTCCGTTTGAATTCAAAATCTGTGTTATTTATTTTATTCAGCAAATATTTATTTAATCTGTGAAAATAAATAGTATATTAACAAATACATTTAAATGAATGTATATATGTTTATTATCATCAAACAAAAATCATATAAGCGCATATTCAACAATCCCCCTTTTGATGATAACAAACATATATTTAAGATTTTGAATATGTTAAATGTATTTGATCGTTCAATTTGCTCCCCCTATTTGAATGCTCCCTCTCTACACAATACTCCCCTTACATATATGCATACAAATAAAAATATGCAAATGAGCCTAGATGCAAATGGAAAATTATTTGACCTTTGCTTGATTTTATTTGACAAAATCTTAACTTTTCTCTCCTTCTTTTGTTATCAGCAAAAGAATAACAGTGTTAGAGAAAATAGAGATAAAGTGATCGATATTAATTCAACATTAAAAACTCAATTGAATATAAATATTAAATTTCGATAAAAAATCAAACAAAAATCATAAATATTCTGTTAGGCGCATATTCCACTTTTAGAATGATGGGAATTATGTCATCATATAAAACCATACAGTTGTGTCTATTTGTGGTATATTTATATCAGGAATTTGAATATCTACTAACCATGCATAACCGTTAGGACTTTTAAATGAGATTAGTAGTATTCTAATTTTATTTAAAAAAATGAATTCAAGTATCTTCTAACCACGCATAACCGTGAGGACTTTTAAATGGGATTAAAATCAACTTGTTTATTTTAAAAAGCAACTTTTGATATGCGTTCCATACATGCATAACCGTGAGGACTTTTAAATGAGCATGGAAGCACATAACAAATTCCAAGTAATTCACCCATGCATAACCATGAGGACTTTTAAATGAGAGTGAATACTTTGGTTTTTTTTTATTATCCTTTTTTTTTTTAAAAAATGTGAAAATGAAAAACGAATGATTCCTGTTTAAAGTACCACATATCGACAAACTATATAGAATTTTGATGAGTGATGGTCATTAGAAATATGATAGATATAGAGATGGTCATGGAATTTTTTACCAACAAAAAGTTTTATAACTCTTGTTTAAATTTCTAAAGAAATTGTCAAATTATACTTTCTCGAGTCATAATATATGATAAATATCAACACTCATCACCTTTTCAACCACTAATTTTCTTTTCGATAATCATTAGGGAGTCAGATTAGTCAAAATAGTCATTTAAAATCAAATTCAAAAATAATTATGAAATTAATTTTTCAAAATGACTAATCTGAAAATATGGTCAAAAATGATTTTCTCGAGGGGGTTTTATAAGAAAATTTTCTGCTATTTGAAAATTATTTAAAATGAAAAATATGCAGATATTTTCTTTGAAAAACGATGCAGTTACTAAATGTCTCAAAAATGACGTTCAACTAGTAATTTTTCTATCAACTAGATTACAAGTGTAATGTGCATCTGAATTTCTTTTTCACTCAAAATTATCATTAATTGAATTTGATCGACCAAACCATGAAGTGTGCATCAAAAATTTCAAACTCAATTTTAACAACAATTTAAATGACATTCTTTGAATTTGAAGTGAAGCCGTGTTAATAATCAAAAACATATCATAGTGTCAATCTTAGAAGCCGTAGAATAAACTACTATATTTATGAGCAATCATTATCATTCCAAACAGTTTCTTGAAGTTTCTTGAATTTCTTAAAATCCTTTTTTATAATTTTTTAAATAGAATTCATTAGGATTTTAAGTTGAAGTCATGTCAAAAGAAATTGTGAATATATAGTTAGCCGTATTATAACCAAATGTATTATCATCCAACAAAACACTATTTTTAATCCAAACTGATGTATAAGAAGTAATTCAAAGAATCTAGAGAATTTTATAGTGTTTTTGGCATAAGAATATAATTGGCCAACAACTTTGAATAAGCCAGAATCAAAATCATCATTTTTTCATCAATCTCAATATTGGCTGATTTAATTCAGAATATGGTGCAGATTATCACTTTAATATATCGTTCAAATAAATATAACTTTACCTGTTTTACCTTTACGATAATTTTTCGTTGTTGTCCATTGCGATTCTGTCACCTTTATACTAGGCTAAGGAACTTTGCTTTGTCGCCCGTGTTGTTTCTGGAACAGCCAAAATCCAAAGAACACCGTTGTTGTTCCTTAGCCCGCCACCACACCTACACGGGAAAAGATTTATGTGACCTATTTGTTTTTATAGGTCCATGGTTGTTAGTGGAAGAATAATTTTGTGGAGACCCAAAACTATTTATAATAGTTCCCTTCGGCACCCAAATTTGTTTAACTTTGAGAGATTTTATATTTGTGCCTTTTGGAACCCAAATCGGTATAGTTTTCACATGTTTGGGTCTATTCCAACAATTATTGTGATTGTGTCCATATTTTCTACAAATTGTGCACATGGAATTAACTTGACTAATATTTCTTTCAATAATTTTCGAACAATTATATCCAAGTCCTTATCTAACCGTATTAACAGTTTGCTTTCCTAATAGCATATTCGATGATTTTTCACTTTTTGAAAATTTATCTAAAGTCGTTGACAATTATTGGACTTGTGTTTTGAGAGATTCATTTTCGTTTAACAATTGTGTGCACTTTTTAATAGAATTGTCTCTCCTAGTATTTTCATTCTCTTTTAAAATTAGAATTTCATTTTCAAGTGATTTTATTCTGATTTCTGATTTTCTAATTTCTTCTTCGAATGTTGGACACGTATCACGCTTAGGGATCCTACTTTGATAGGTTTTAACTAATTGGTCAAGTTGTTTATTTAAATCCATCAAAGTATCTTTTTGTGATTCAAGTTTGGCATACTTATCCCTAAGCCGTTCAAAACAGCCATTTACTTCGTGGAAATAAATAAGTAATTCAGAGTGAGTAAGTTTTGATACCTCGCTTGGCTCGTCATCGTCGCTATCAGTTATATTCCCATGAAGGCACATATCTGCTTTCTCACTCTCACTGCTATCGCTTTTATTCCACGTGGCTGTAAAACATCTTCGTTTTGATTTCTTTTCTTTATCGAGTTGAAATCGGGGATAATTGGGCTTGATATCACCGGGTTTGTTGCAAATGATCCCGTGTTCTTCCGAGTTGTCCAGTGCTTTGATTATTCTGCTTTTTAATTTTTTGTTTAGAGCTGGATTTCCGTATTTGTGATTCCACCTTTTGAATTTATTCATTATTAATGCTAGCTCGGCTGCTCCATCATCATCATCCTCATCACAACTGCTATTTACCAATCCTGTCAAGCATATTTCTTTAACCGAGTCAGTTGTGGAGGACTTCTCATTGCTGTTGACTTTTGCACCATATATTGCATCGAAAGTATTCCAGATTTCCTGTGCATTTTCACAATGAGAAATGAAATTAAAATTATCTTGATTAATATGGGAATATGATATATGCATAGCAAGAGCATTAATCGAGATAATTTTCTTATCTGTTATGTCACACCCATTTTCAATAATATCCCAACATTTAATATTAACAGATTTTAAATAAAATTCCATTTTCAATTTCCAATTTCCAATTCAAAAAATCTGTTCCATCGAAAATAGAAGGAATAATATTGGAACGACCCTCAAAATTATCATTAAAAGAAGCCTTTTTAAAAATTCAAATTTTTAAAACAAAAACCGATTTTTGAAACACGAATTTTTTTGAAACAAAAAAATTTGATTTTTGAAACACGAACTTTTAAAACAAAAATTGGTTTTTGTAAAATCAAATTTTTGAAACAAAAACGGCTTTTGAACCTGCTCCGATACCACTTGTAGGATCGATTTCACCCTAGAGGGGGGGTGAATAGGGTGATAGTATAAATTATAAAATTAATTGAGGAAGCTTATAAAATAATTTCAACACAAATCACAGAAAAATAACAGCACAGATAATAGCAGAATAATAAATGCAGAAATAGAACGACACAGAATTTACCCAGCTTCGGCAAAACCCTGCCTACGTGCTGCTCCCAAGGTTTGTACTAGAAATTAGATATTCCCTCGCTTACACACGTAAACTCGCGACACCCGCTATCGACTAAATCTAACTCTACGCTCAAAACCCTGCCACAACTCAGCCACTGAGTTGCGAATTCTCAAGCAACGCCACGTAGCTTGTCCCCTAGTCACATGACTAGAAAATTAAACGGTTTAAAAAGAAAATACAATTAAAAAACAATTTAAAACAAAATAACCCTATTTAAATTTAAAGCCCTTATTTTTAAAACTAAGCCGTAATTAAAATTATTAGAGCCGGCCCAAAACAAATGCGTTCCCCTTCTTCCCTTCTTATTTTTATCGGCCTGGTTACTTGAATAATGGTGGCTCTCTTCTCTTCTTTGCAAATCAGGGCTTCGTTCCCTTTTTCCTCCTTGCGAAATTAGGGCTTTCCTCCTTGATCCAAATTAGGGCTTTCGAAGAGCCGACTTTTGTTCGATCGAATATATGTTATTGTTTGCCTCACTGTTTTGGTCACGGCTGCTTCGTTGATCGAATACTTTCCTTGCTTCGGTATGTAATTATATGCTTTTGCTTTACTGATTTGTATGCTTGAATTCGATACCTAAAATTGCCGATGATGATATCAATTTATAGGGTTCAATTCCCTGAATTCTCGTCGTATATACTTTATTTGAATTTGTCAATAATTCACCTCGGCCGTATGATTTTTCATTGATGCCGATGATTTCTCTGACTTCTTCAATTCCTATAATGTTGTTGCTTGATATTCACGGTGTCGATTCGTGACTTGGTCAAATTACTTGGTCGCTACGGTTTAATTGTTATCTGACTTCGGTCTTGATTTGTTCAACTTGAAATTCATTTGTGAATTCATGTGCTTGTTCATTAGCTCTCGATTTTGCACTGCAGCTGTCTTCGATGTGATTTTATGCACCTGATGGCATTTTATTTTGCAGTATTGCATATCCATATAAACTTGATGTTGTCAAAGAGAGTTGTTGGATTGATGTTCTTCATGTGGTTTACTGCATATGGCTTCTCTTCACTTGATCCGTCCATTAAAGTCTACACTGTGTCTTGTTTGATTTTGACGGTTGTTGCTGTGTATAACATTGTTGTAGTTTCCTTTCCATGAGTCACTTGTGCTCGGGCTCACTGTACACTGAAGCATTCTGGTTTGATTTGCTACTTGTCTCGGCCTATAGTGTTTACTTGAGTGTTGCTGAGTTTCATCATGATTTGCATTTTGATGCTCTTTGAGTTGCAGTGCTTCATTTCTAGTGACTTGTGCATTTGTCTTTGCACTTGCATACTGCTGCTTGTTGCAGTTTGGTTGCTTGTGTACATACTTTGCCGAATTCATTTGAGTAGTTTGGTTATTTGATTTTCATTGTCCACATATCACTGGTCTTGATCAATGCTCGGCCATGTTGCATATTGGACATGTTTGGTTCACCTATTTACTGTTAGTCGAGTCTTGTTGACATGCCTGCATATCCATGTCTACTTCATATTGCTTTGTTCTGACCAGTTCATTGATACTCCTTTCTTGATGCTGCACTGTTCACTGTTGCACACGATCATATTGACTTAAGTTGTATTTCTTTGAGATGCTTACAAGCTTGGTCCATGTATACATAGTTGTGTTGCATTGCAGTTGCTTGTATCACTGGTTGGTCTGAATTTTTGCTGCAATCTTTATTGAGCTTGTACACCATGTTGCATGCATTGAGTGACTGGTTTTGGTCGAGACTTGATTCTTTGTTGGCACTGGCTGTTGTCTTTGTGGTCTTCTCATTCATGTTGCAACTGGTTTGGACTTTGAATGCATTCACGTTGATTTTTGAAATTTCACTTGAGTTGAATCCAGTTTCAAAAACTCGGGTTTGACCTTGTGCTCGTGTCGTGATTGCACGTGAGTTGAACCCGGCTTTTCATTTGGGTTTGACATGTGCTCTCCTGTTCCTGTAAATCGATCAAGTGTATATCGATGTGCACGGCCTTGTGGCATGTACAGTGATACGCTGTGCATGTCACACTGTTCGTGTGTGATGAATTCAAATGTACATGATGACGAACAACCCAAATAACTGAGGCAAATTATATTTTCAAAAATCATATTTCATTTTATATTGCAAAAATGTTTCTTTTTCAATTTTACTGCGTTAGTGAATATTTTCGCAGATTGCTCAGATGCTGGATTCAAAAACTGGAAAGAAGTTGAAGATAAAAATACGAGTGTGAGTGATATGTAGTGAGGTCAACTGTAAATGTAAAATAGTGATGTAATTGAATTTGTATCAAAGTTGTATAGTGAACAGTGAGAGCTTGAATTTGTACTATTCAAAATTGTAATAAATATTTGTTTGAATAAAATTTCTGTTTGAATTCAAAAACTGTGTTATTTATTTTATTCAGCAAATATTTATTTAATCTGTGAAAATAAATAGTATATTAACAAATACATTTAAATGAATGTATATATGTTTATTATCATCAAACAAAAATTATATAAGCGCATATTCAACAATCGCCCCTTTTTGATGATAACAAACATGTATTTAAGATTTTGAATATGTTAAATGTATTTGATCGTTCAATTTGCTCCCCCTATTTGAATGCTCCCTCTCTACACAATACTCCCCCTACATATATGCATACAAATAAAAATATGCAAATGAGCCTAGATGCAAATGGAAAATTATTTGACCTTTGCTTGGTTTTATTTGACAAAATCTTAACTTTTCTCTCCCCCTTTTGTTATCAGCAAAAGAATAACAGTGTTAGAGAAAATAGAGATAAAGTGATCGATATTAATTCAACATTAAAAACTCAATTGAATATAAATATTAAATTTCGATCAAAATCAAACTAAAATCATAAATATTCTGTTAGGCGCATATTCCACTTTTAGAATGATGGGAATTATGTCATCATATAAAACCATACAGTTGTGTCTATTTGTGGTATATTTATATCAGGAATTTGAATATCTACTAACCATGCATAACCGTTAGGACTTTTAAATGAGATTAGTAGTATTCTAATTTTATTTAAAAAAATGAATTCAAGTATCTTCTAACCACGCATAACCGTGAGGACTTTTAAATGGGATTAAAATCAACTTGTTTATTTTAAAAAGCAACTTTTGATATGCGTTCCATACATGCATAACCGTGAGGGCTTTTAAATGAGCATGGAAGCACATAACAAATTTCAAGTAATTCACCCATGCATAACCGTGAGGACTTTTAAATGAGAGTGAATACTTTGGTTTTTTTTTATTAACCTTTTTTTTTAAAAAATGTGAAAATGAAAAATGAATGATTCCTGTTTAAAGTACCACATATCGACAAACTATATAGAATTTTGATGAGTGATGGTCATTAGAAATATGATAAATATAGAGATGGTCATGGAATTTTTTACAAACAAAAAGTTTTATAACTCTTGTTTAAATTTCTAAAGAAATTTTCAAATTATACTTTCTCGAGTCATAATATATGATAAATATCAACACTCATCACTTTTTCAACCACTGTTTTTCTTTTCGATAATCATTAGGGAGTCAGATTAGTCAAAATAGTCATTTAAAATCAAATTCAAAAATAATTATGAAATTAATTTTTCAAAATGACTAATCTGAAAATATGGTCAAAAATGATTTTCTCGAGGGGGTTTTATAAGAAAATTTTCTACTATTTGAAAATTATTTAAAATGAAAAATATGCAGATATTTTCTTTGAAAAACGATGCAGTTACTAAATGTCTCAAAAATGACGTTCAACTAGTAATTTTTCTATCAACTAGATTACCAGTGTAATCTGCATCTGAATTTCTTTTTCACTCAAAATTATCATTAATTGAATTTGATCGACCAAACCATGAAGTGTGCATCAAAAATTTCAAACTCAATTTTAACAACAATTTAAATGACATTCTTTGAATTTGAAGTGAAGCCGTGTTAATAATCAAAAACATATCATAGTGTCAATCTTAGAAGCCGTAGAATAAACTACTATATTTATGAGCAATCATTATCATTCCAAACAGTTTCTTGAAGTTTCTTGAATTTCTTAAAATCCTTTTTTATAATCTTTTAAATAGAATTCATTAGGATTTTAAGTTGAAGTCATGTCAAAAGAAATTGTGAATATATAGTTAGCCGTATTATAACCAAATGTATTATCATCCAACAAAACACTATTTTTAATCCAAACTGATTTATAAGAAGTAATTCAAAGAATCTAGAGAATTTTATAGTGTTTTTGGCATAAGAATATAATTGGCCAACAACTTTGAATAAGCCAGAATCAAAATCATCATTTTTTCATCAATCTCAATATTGGATGATTTAATTCAGAATATGGTGCAGATTATCACATTTAATATATCGTTCAATTAAATATAACTTTACCTGTTTTACCTTTACGATAATTTTTCGTTGTTGTCCATTGTGATTCTGTCACCTTTATACTAGGCTAAGGAACTTTGCTTTGTCGCCCGTGTTGTTTCTGAAACAGCCAAAATCCAGAGAACACTGTTGTTGTTCCTTAGCCCGCCACCACACCTACACGGGAAAAGATTTATGTGACCTATTTGTTTTTATAGGTCCATGGTTGTTAGTGGCAGAATAATTAGAAGAATAATTTTGTGGAGACCCAAAACTATTTATAATAGTTCCCTTCGGCACCCAAATTTGTTTAACTTTGAGAGATTTTATATTTGTGCTTTTTGGAACGCAAATCGGTATAGTTTTCACATGTTTGGGTCTATACAAACAATTATTGTGATTGTGTCCATATTTTCTACAAATTGTGCACATGGAATTAACTTGACTAATATTGCTTTCAACAATTTTCGAACAATTATATCCAAGTCCTTGTCTAACCGTATTAGCAGTTTGTTTTCCTAATAGCATATTCAATGATTTTTCACTTTTTAAAAATTTATCTAAAGTCGTTGACAATTGTTGGACTTGTGTTTTGAGAGATTCATTTTCGTTTAACAATTGTGTGCACTTTTTAATAGAATTGTCTCTCCTAGTATTTTCATTCTCTTTTAAAATCAGAATTTCATTTTCAAGTGATTTTATTCTGATTTCTGATTTTCTAATTTCTTCTTCGAATGTTGGACACTTATCACGCTTAGGGATCCTACTTTGATAGGTTTTAACTAATTGGTCAAGTTGTTTATTTAAATCCATCAAAGTATCTTTTTGTGATTCAAGTTTGGCATACTTATCCCTAAGCCGTTCAAAACAGCCATTTACTTCGTGGAAATAAATAAGTAATTCAGAGTGAGTAAGTTTTGATACCTCGCTTGGCTCGTCATCGTCGCTATCAGTTATATTCCCATGAAGGCACATATCTGCTTTCTCACTCTCACTGCTATCGCTTTTATTCCACGTGGCTGTAAAACATCTTCGTTTTGATTTCTTTTCTTTATCGAGTTGAAATCGGGGATAGTTGGACTTGATATCACCGGGTTTGTTGCAAATGATCCTGTGTTCTTTCGAGTTGTCCAGTGCTTTGATTATTCTGCTTTTTAATTTTTTATTTAGAGCTGGATTTCCGTATTTGTGATTCCACCTTTTGAATTTATTCATTATTAATGCTAGCTCGGCTGCTCCATCATCATCATCCTCATCACAACTGCTATTTACCAATCCTGTCAAGCACATTTCTTTAACCGAGTCAGTTGTGGAGGACTTCTCATTGCTGTTGACTTTTGCACCATATATTGCATCGAAAGTATTCCAGATTTCCTGTGCACTTTCACAATGAGAAATGAAATTAAAATTATCTTGATTAATATGGGAATATAATATATGCATAGCAAGAGCATTAATCGTGATAATTTTCTCATCTGTTATGTCACACCCATTTTCAATAATATCCCAACATTTAATATTAACAGATTTTAAATAAAATTCCATTTTCAATTTCCAATTCAAAAAATCTGTTCCATCGAAAATAAAAGGAATAATATTGGAACGACCCTCAAAATTATCATTAAAAGAAGCCATTTTAAAAATTCAAATTTTTAAAACAAAAACCTATTTTTGAAACACGAATTTTTTTAAAACAAAAAAAAATTGATTTTTGAAACACGAACTTTTAAAACAAAAATTGGTTTTTGTAAAATCAAATTTTTGAAACAAAAACGGCTTTTGAACCTGCTCCGATACCACTTGTAGGATCGATTTCACCCTAGAGGGGGGTGAATAGGGTGATAGTATAAATTATAAAATTAATTGCGGAAGATTATAAAATAATTTCAACACAGATCACAGAAAAATAGCAGCACAGATAATAGCAGAATAATAAATGCAGAAATAGAACGACGCAGAATTTACCCAGCTTCGGCAAAACCCTGCCTACGTGCTGCCCCCAAGGTTTCTACAAGAAATTAGATAGTCCCTCGCTTACACATGTAAACTCGCGACACCCGCTATCGACTAAATCTAACTCTACACTCAAAACCCTGCCACAACTCAGCCACTGAGTTGCGAATTCTCAAGCTACGTCACGTAGCTTGTCCCCTAGTCACACGACTAGAAAATTAAACGGTTTAAAAAGAAAATACAATTAAAAAACAATTTAAAACAAAATAACCCTATTTAAATTTAAAGCCCTTATTTTTAAAACTAAGCCCTAATTAAAATTATTAGAGCCGGCCCAAAACAAATGCGTTCCCCTTCTTCCCTTTTTATTTTTATCGGCCTTGTTACTTGAATAATGGCGGCTCTCTTCTCTTCTTTGCAAATCAGGGCTTCGTTCCCTTTGTTCCTCCTTGCGAAATTAGGGCTTTCCTCCTTGATCCAAATTAGGGCTTTCGAAGAGCCTACTTTTGTTCGATCGAATATATGTTATTGTTTGCCTCACTGTTTTGCTCACGGCTGCTTCGTTGATCGAATACTTTCCTTGCTTCGGTATGTAATTATATGCTTTTGCTTTACTGATTTGTATGCTTGAATTCGATACCTAAAATTGCCGATGATGATATCAATTTATAGGGTTCAATTCCCTGAATTCTCGTCGTATATACTTTATTTGAATTTGTCAATAATTCACCTCGGCCGTATGATTTTTCATTGATGCTGATGATTTCTCTGACTTCTTCAATTATATAATGTTGTTGCTTGATATTCACGGTGTCGATTCGTGACTTGGTCAAATTACTTGGTCGCTACGGTTTAATTGTTATCTGACTTCGGTCTTGATTTGTTCAACTTGAAATTCATTTGTGAATTCATGTGCTTGTTCATTAACTCTCGATTTTGCACTGCAGCTGTCTTCAATGTGATTTTATACACCTGATGGCATTTAATTTTGCAGTATTGCATATCCATATAAACTTGATGTTGTCAAAGAGAGTTGTTGGATTGATGTTCTTCATGTTGTTTACTGCATATGTCTTCTCTTCACTTGATCCGTCCATTAAAGTCAACACTATGTCTTTTTTGATTTTGATGGTTGTTGCTATGTATAACATTGTTGTAGTTTCCTTCCATGAGTCACTTGTGCTCGGGCTCACTGTACACTGAAGCATTCTGGTTTGATTTGCTACTTGTCTCAGCCTATAGTGTTTACTTGAGTGTTGCTGAGTTTCATCATGATTTGCATTTTGATGCTCTTTGAGTTGCAGTGCTTCATTTCTAGTGACTTGTGCATTTGTCTTTGCACTTTCATACTGCTGCTTGTTGCAGTTTGGTAACTTGTGTACGTACTTTGCCGAATTCATTTGTGTAGTTTGGTTATTTGATTTTCACTGTCCACATGTCACTGGTCTTGATCAATGCTCGGCCATGTTGCATATTGGACATGTTTGGTTCACCTATTTACTGTTAGTCGAGTCTTGTTGACATGCCTGCATATCCATGTCTACTTCATATTGCTTTGTTCTGACCAGTTCATTGATACTCTTTTCTTGATGCTGCACTGTTGCACACGATCATATTGACTTAAGTTGTATTTCTTTGAGATGCTTACAAGCTTGGTCCATGTATACATAGTTATGTTGCATTGCAGTTGCTTGTATCACTGGTTGGTCTGAATTTTTGCTGCAATCTTTATTGAGCTTGTACACCATATTGCATGCATTGAGTGACTGGTTTTGGTCGAGACTTGATTCTTTGTTGGCACTGGCTGTTGTCTTTGTGGTCTTCTCATTCATGTTGCAACTGGTTTGGACTTTGAATGCATTCACGTTGATTTTTGAAATTTCACTTGAGTTGAATCCAGTTTCAAAAACTCGGGTTTGACCTTGTGCTCGTGTCGTGATTGCACGTGAGATGAACCCGGCTTTTCATTTGGGTTTGACCTGTGCTCACCTGTTCCTGTAAATCGATCAAGTGTACATCGATGTGCACGGCCTTGTGGCATGTACAGTGATACGCTGTGCATGTCACACTGTTCGTGTGTGATGAATTCAAATGTACATGATGACGAACAACCCAAATAACTGATGCAAATTATATTTTCAAAAATCATATTTCATTTTATATTGCAAAAATGTTTCTTTTTCAATTTTACTGCGTTAGTGAATATTTTTGCAGATTGCTCAGATGCTGGATTCAAAAACTGGAAAGAAGTTGAAGATAAAAATACGAGTGTGAGTGATATGTAGTGAGGTCAACTGTAAATGTAAAATAGTGATGTAATTGAATTTGTATCAAAGTTGTATAGTGAATAGTGAGAGCTTGAATTTGTACTATTCAAAATTGTAATAAGTATTTGTTTGAAAAAAAAATTTGTTTGAATTCAAAATCTGTGTTATTTATTTTATTCAGCAAATATTTATTTAATCCATGAAAATAAATAGTATATTAACAAATACATTTAAATGAATGTATATATGTTTATTATCATCAAACAAAAATCACATAAGCGCCTATTCAACATTAGCGACCTTTTCATGAGGACGAACTACTCTGGGAGGTGTTAGCGACCTTGTTAGGGCTGACAAAATGGCTTGGAGAGGTGTTAGCGACCTTGTCATGAGGACGAACTGCTTTGGGAGGTGTTAACGACCTTGTCTGAGGCTTCAGCCGTCTGAGTTTAGCACGTGCAACATTGCTTCGGCATTACAATCGGGGATTTGGCCAATCCGGATTTTCTAAGTTTTCCTTTTTATTGCGATTTCACCTTTTTAAGATGTTTTATTACATCGATAGCCTAGTGCTATATGAGATGTTATATAAATGGTGATTTCAATTATGATATTTTGAACTCTTATCGAGTTTCTTGAGTTATGAGTTTGGATAATTTCAGGATTTTATAGGATATTCTGGGTTTTGCCATTTTGGCGAGTTGAGATTTATATACATTTAAACCGATGAGATGAAGTATTCATCTATAATTGAGTTTTGGATCATCATATTTGAGAATGTTTGCCATTTTAGCGAGAGTTTGTATTGATGTTTCTCCTTTTGAGGAGACTTGGTTCATGGAAACCATGTAGACATTTTGGGATGTCGCCTATGATATGAGGCACTTTTGTTTGATTTAAGTATTGAGTTTGAGTTACCCCCTTCGAGGTATTTGTTCACTTAAGTAGCATTTGTTACCTAAGTGTTGAGCTTATGAGTTTATCGATTCATTCTTCTCTTTCGAGAAGAAGTATCTTCATGTCCATTCTGCTTCATATTACTGATATTGACTGATTTGTGTAGCTAGACTGACCCATGTATTTATACTCGGGTCAGACTGAGTTGTTTCAGGTATCATCTATTGGACTTAGCTTGAAATTGATGTTTCATATCAGCTCTCCTTTCCCTTGAGCAATTTATGTTCTTCTGCATACTCTGATGCGTTTGATTCAATGTATATGATGTGGTCGAGTACCACCTTTATTGTATTCATATTGTATTGTACTAAATATATATCAGTGTATATGTATATATATATATATGATGTTGATTACGGTTTTTTGATGTGCTTTACATTTATTTATTGTATTTTGTTCTGATAGATCCCTTAGCCACCTCTAGTTTTGGATTAAGCATTTACTGTGTATGTCGATCCATTGAGGTAGAAAAGAAAAATCATTTTGCATTTATCGATGTATTCAGTAGATGTTTAAGACAAAGTTATAGATGGTCGCCCTTAACCAGCCCTATTCTCCGCTTTAGTAGACGGAATTACTTGTTAATTCTCTTTACTAAGGTGGGTCTCAGGGTGGGGCGTTACAATATGTATAAAGAAATGTGGAAGAAGCAGAGGAGTGAAAACCAAAAAAATATTATTAGAAATTCGTTGAAAACATCCCCTATTTATAGAAGAACAACAATCATGTCCATTCGTGAAGGGATATGACGAATAGACACTTCTTTTGAAATTCAAATTTTTGAAATCAACTTACACTATGTCGACATGGGTAACTTGTGTATATAGATAACCTAAAGGAAATTTTGGTGTTTCGATTTTCTTTGAAAATAACTTCTTACATTAAAACTATTTTAAACTTTTATAAATATACTTAACTATAGTTGAAATACATAAATAAATATAGAGAATAATATTTTGGTATATATAAAAATTTACTATAATTTTATATTTAAATCTAGGTATAAATATTAAAAGTTAAATATATTATTATTAAAGATAATTTAAAACCAAGGATAATTTGATTTTGAAATTAAAGATTATTTTGTGGCTAAAAATATTTTAAAATAGGATAGATGTTTTTGATTCTTTTAAAAAAAATGTTTTGAAAACATTTTGAAGACAAGATATAATTTTGTAAAACATTTTGAATAAAAGGTTAGCGGATACAAAACGATGTTCCACTAGATTTTTCGTAGGTTCCATCCTACTTAGGGTTCCATCCCTTTAGGCTCGAAGTGGATTCCATTCCACGAATAAGTTGGATTTTAAGATGTCAGTGCTTTTCAAGGAGTTTTAACAAAATTCCTAATTAAATTACTTATTCTTGAAATCTTGAACTCTTGATAATCTTGATATTCTTGATACTCATGAGTCTTCAATCTTGATATCTTGAATCTCTATAATGTACAGTCTTCATTCTTAGTACCTGCATGGTTAAATCCTGCATATACATATATTTCTAAACTATAATGTTAGTATTATTATTTTATAATCCTATTCTAAGGTTGTTGTCATCAAAACCATCATCTGAAGGACTAACAATCTTCCCCTTTTCGATGATGACAACCCTTTTTTATAAAATATTACTTCTATCCTAATAACCCCCCCTAAAACTAATAACTCCCCCTTAATCTATGCATAACTATCCTATTTTATATTTTTTCCCCTTTGTCATCAACAAAAACTAACTCCAAACTATATAATCTCCAAACTATATAATCTTCAAACTGTATAATCTCCAAACTGTACAACTCCCCTTAATCTAATACTCTATGACATGTGATTATAATGATAGTGTTATCATAATAAATAAAGCTTAACTCTAAAACTTAAAACTTAGTCCTAAACTACTAACTATCCTAACTAAGTATCCATATAATAATACTTTTAATAGAACACATATAAGAACACGAATAATTTATTAATTATATAAATATATTTACATTTTCGTGGATAACATAAGAAAGAACATACAACAATAGGGAAAAGAGAAAATAAACTAATGAGTGTCTTTGAAAATGGGAGATCTATGAATCGAACAATTTAGATAGTGGAAACAGAAATTTCCACGTTGTTCGACAAGATTTCCATCTTTGTCAAAGCACACTTCGCTAACACAAACAACTTTGTCGTCTTCTTCAACGTACTCTTCTTCCATGAAAGCTTCTTCTTCTTCTTCCTCGCTGCCCTCTTGCACTTGATCTCCTGAAGAATTTTTGTCAATCAAGAATGGATTAGCATACTGTCCATTAGAAATTTTTGTAAATTCTTAAGGATATTTCCTAGCCTCTCTTGTTCTTTCGTCATTCTAAGTTTCACCACATGAATTTCAGTCAATAATTGCAATGCATCCTTCGAAGAATCCTCCATTTTTGTCACTCGAGCGAGCGTAGTTCGTTGAAACGGTCCAGAAGTAGGAGAAGGGAGTGAAAAGGTTGAATTTTTGTTTGATTTGAAAGAGGAGGCCATGGTTTAATTTATTTCAGAAGTTGGAACAGAGAGAGAACAGAAAGAATGATCAAAATTTTGAAAATAAGAAAAACATATAACCAATTATTTGAATTTTGGTGGGAAAAATTTCAAAAATAAAAATTCGTTATATGTCAACATGGGTAGAGCGGGGATGTCGACATGGTGCTTGATTTTTTGCTATTTAATTTATTTTGATTCCATTTTTAATTATATTTTGTTATTTTTATTTTATATTTCAATTATTGAACAAATACCTAATTCTCTTCTTAATTTAGTACATATAGATTCATTTAAGGGTTTTGTTAATATATCAGCGATTGGATTCTCGGAATTAATATAATCTAGAGAAATGACTTCCTTATTTATATTATCTCTGAGAAAATGATGTCTTATATCAATATGTTTAGTACGATCGTGTTGAGTAGCATTTTTGGATAAATTTATCGCACTAGTATTATCATAATAAATTGATGATTTTGAGATATTTAAACCATAATCTTTTAAAGTTTGTTGCATATATATTACTTGAGAACAAGCCAAAACAGCAAAAATATATTTTGCTTTAATTGTTGATAAAGAAACTGTGTTTTGCTTTTTACTAAACCAGGAAATCAGAGAATGCTCCAAAAAGTGACTAGTTCCACTTGTACTTTTTCGGTCTGATTTACAACTAGCATAATCAGCATCACAGTAAGATATTAAGTCAAAAGAATCATTTTTAGGGTAAAACAAGCCATATAATCAGAGGTGTGTTTAACATATCTTATGATATGTTTTATGGCTTTTAAGTGGGTCTCTTTAGGTTGGGATTGACATCTTGCACAGAGACAAACACTATGCATGATATCAGATCTACTAGCAGTGATATAGAGTAGTGATCCAATCATTCCTCTATATAATTTTTGATCTACATCTTTCGAGAGATCTTCTTTACTAAGGTACTCATTGGTTGCCATGGAAGTGGGTTTTCCACTCGCGGTAGTTAAACCAAATTTACTAATTTGGTCTTTGGCATATTTTTCTTGACTAATAAAGATACCATTATCTAATTGTTTTATTTGTAATCCCAAAACGAAGTTTAATTCACCCATATGACTCATCTCAAACTCTTTTGTCATTATTTCAAAAAATTCTTTATTCATTTCAAAATTAGTTGATCCAAAAATGATATCATTTACGTAAACTTATACTAGCTGAATATCATTTTTATTTCTTTTAATAAAAATAGTATTATCTACTTTACCAATTTTAAAATTTGATTGTAACAAGTAAGATCTTAGTCTATCATACCAGGCTCTAGGAGCTTGTTTTAGACTATGTAGAGCTTTCTTAAGTTTGTAGACATGATTTGGTACTTTTTCATTTTCAAAAAGTGGTGGTGGTTCAACATATACTTCCTCTTTTACAAATCCATTTAAAAAGGCACTTTTAACATCCATTTGAAATAATTTGAAATTATTATGATTTGCGAAAGCAAGCAGAATCCGAATAGCTTCTAATCTTGCTACGGGAGCAAAGGTTTCATCAAAATCTATTTCTTCTTCTTGACAATAAACTTGAGCGACTAACCGAGCTTTATTTCAAACAACCTCTCCTTGTTCATTCATTTTATTTATATAAACTCATTTAGTTCCAATTATAGTTTTATTTTCAGGTCTAGAAACAAGTTCCCAGACATCATTTCTAATGAATTGATTTAATTTTTCTTGCATAGACAAAATTCATGAATCATCAGTTGATGCTTTTTTGGATTTTTGGGTTCAATAGTTGATATAAAAGCTACATTACTCATTTGACTAAGTTGATTTCTAGTTTTAACAGTTTGCGTATCTCCTAGTATATTTTCTATAGGATGATCTTTTAAAAGTTTAATTCTTTTATTAGGATGATTAATTTCATTATTAGTTTCAGTTAACTCTTGACTTTGAGTGATTAAATCCTCTTCATCATTTGAATCTTCAATAATTTTGAGAGTTTCATCGAATGGAACATGCATTGTTTCTTCGATGGTATTAGTTTTTAAATTAAACACTCTATATGTTTTACTTCTATTAGAATATCCGATAAAGATAACTTTTTCAGATTTAGGATCAAATTTATCTAAGTTATCTTTTGTATTTAAAATAAAACATTTACTTCCAAAACTTCTAAAATAAGATACCTTAGGTTTCTTTGAGTGAAGAAGTTCATAAGATGTCTTATCATTTAAAGGTCTAACTAATATTCTATTTAAAATATAATAGGTGGTAGCAACAACTTCTGCCCATAAATACTTTGGTAATTTACTATCTGAAAGCATAGTTCTCGCACTCTCTTGAATCGTCCTATTTTTACGTTCTACTACTCCGTTTTGTTATGGAGTTCTTGGAAATGAAAATTTGTGAGTTATTCCTTTTCTATTGCGGAATTCCTCAAACTTTTCATTTTCAAATTCGCCACCGTGATCACTACGGATGGTTATAATTTTTAGAGAAGGTTGATTTTGAATCCTTTTTGTAAATATCTTAAAACATTCAAAAGTATCACTTTTATGTTTCAAAAATATTATCCATGTAAATATAGAATAATCATCTAAAATTACAAAAACATAATTACTGTGATTTATTGACAGAATTTGAGATGGGCCAAATAAATCAAGGTGAAGTAATTCAAGAGATTTTGAGGTTGAAATCATATCTTTTAATTTAATGGAACTTTTTCTAAGTTTTCCCAATTGACATGCATCACATAGACTATCTGCTTTAAAATTCATTTTAAGGAGACCTCTTACTAGATCATGTTTAGATAGACTAGATAAGAGTTTGAAATTCAAATTACCAAATCTATTATGCCAAATCCAAGGGTCACTAGTATTTGCCAACAGACACAGGTTATCATTTGAAACTTTCACACTAAGAATATAAATATTCTTTTTCCTAATTCCCTTTGATATTATGGTTGAATTATTATCTTCAATGTGACACTTATCTTTTTCAAATTTGATTTTATATCCTTTATCGCAGAGTTCACTTATACTTAGCAGATTATGTTTCAGATTTTTAACTAGCAAAACATTAGTAATAATAGGAGTTTTAGAGTCACCGACTTTGTCGATGCCAATCACATATCCTTTTGAATTGTCTCCAAAGTTAACTAGCCCTCCGTCTTTGTATATTATATCATTCAACACATCTGGATTTCCAGTCATGTGTCTAGAGCATCCACTATCGAGTATCCATTTGTCCTTTTTGATCTGCACAACTTGTCCATTGAGGATTGATTCCTTAATCCCCATAAAGCATGTTTCTTGCACATCAAACAATTTTGGTAGACAACTTGAATTTGAACATTGATTATATGCAGACTCAAGAGACAAAGGTGATTTGAATATTTCTAAACTAGTATTAACAAACATAGCCATTTTAAAAACTTTTTCAAAAATCAGATTATGAAACTTTGAAAACCTTTCTCTGATGCCAAATGTTGGAAATGCGGATTACAGATCTTAAGGCTAGGATAAACACTAGAGGGGGGGTGAATAGTGTTTTAAGAAATTACTAAATCTTTAAGTTTTTGTTAATTTAAACACAAATGTATGCAATATTCAGACACAGATATGATCGCAGAAACAAATACAAATGCAGAAATAAAGGAAAAGCAGTAAAGGAAAGAACACACCGGATTTTATACAAGTTCGAAGTTACCCTATCTAGTCCTGCACACAAGTACAGATTTCCTTTCAAAAGTAATCTTTACAATTACACCCTCGATTTCAAGGCTACAAGGTACACCCTCCAGATTCACAATCCTCTAGGTAGAGATACCTGATTTCACGGGCAACAAGTTCACCCAATTGATTTCCAGGGCTACAATCACATCTTTTCTCACTTGATTGATTTCCAAGGCTACAATCACACCTTTTCTCATAGAAATGATTACAAAGAAGTCTATATCTCTGAATAGCACTGAGGATCTTGTTGAGATAGTGATAGAGAATCAAATCAGAAATGATATGATTAGATTCAATATTGGTTTCGGTAGAGTAATGTTAACGATATGTATAAAGAAATATGGAAGAAGAAGAGGAGTGAAAACCATAAAAATAATATTAGAAATCCGTTGAAAAGAACTCCTATTTATAGAAGAACAATAGCTATGTCCATTCGTGAAGGGATATGACGAATAGACGCTACTTTTGAAATTCAAATGTTTGAAATCAACTTACACTATGTCGACATGGGTAACTTGGGTATGTCGACATCCCAAAGGAAATTTTGGTGTTTTTTTTCTTTGAAAATAACTTTTATCTTATATTAAAACTATTTTAAACTTTTATAAATATACCCAACTATAGTTAAAATACATAAATAAATATAGAGAATAATATTTTGGTATATACAAAATTTTACTATAATTTATATTTAAATCTAAGTATAAATACTAAAAGTTAAATATATTATTATTAAAGATAATTTAAAACCAAGGATAATTTGATTTTGAAATTAAAGATTATTTTAAGGCTAAAATATTTTAAAATCAAGATATATGTTTTTTATTCTTTTAAAAGGAAGGTTTTGAAAACATTTTGAAAACAATATATAATTTTGTAAAATCATTTTGGATAAAAGGTTAGCGGATACAAAACGATGTTCCACTAGATTTTTCATAGGTTCCATCCTATTTAAGGTTCCATTCATTTAAGAGGCTCGTAGTGGATTCCATTCCACAAATAAATTGGATTTTAAGATGCCAGTGCTTTTCAAGGAGTTTTAACAAAATTCCTAAGTTAATTACTTATTCTTGAAATCTTGAACTCTTGATAACCTTGATATTCTTGATACTCATGAGTCTTCAATCTTGATATCTTGAATCCCTATACTGTACAATCTTCATTCTTGGTACCTGCATGGTTAAATTCTTCATATACATATATTTCTAAACTATAATGTTAGTATTTATATTTTATAATCCTATCTAAGGTTGTTTTCGTCAAAACCATCATCTCAAGGACTAACAAAAAGATGTTATTTTCATATGGGGCTTCGAAAATTAGTTGAAGTGATTTTCAAATAGGAATCGCCCAAATCCGATCCCAGTTCCTTCGCACTAATTATCGATAAAAAGATGTCAAGTGGTTATGTCACGACCCGGATTTCAGCATTCGAAAATCGACACCCATACTTCACTTGTACACAAATGCTATAGATTCAACTATTGAAACCCGATTCGCGCAAGAGCTTATAACACATTAAGTGTAACAACACGGTATCAGAGCACAAATACAATGCTAAAGTGGAATAAATAACTTGAACTTGAACCACCAAGTGAGAACTCCAATGTCTGCAACTCCATCTCCAATCCAAAGCTAGCTCTAACCCCCAAAACGCTAAATTGAGAAAAATGTGATACACAACACGATTGCCAATCCAAAGACTTCAAAGGCTATTGAATCTACATCCACTAGCTGATTATCTGAAAATCTAACTCTAGACTGGCCGTGTGGAAAATTGTGGGCACCCAAAGTTTAGGTAGGGAACAATAAACTCTAGGTCAGTCATGGGACTGGTGTGAGAAAACAAAGACGGTTTATCTTTGAAACAACAACAAAAGCATTTAATAATTGAAATCCACAATGCTTTTTGGAAAATGAAACTACCATAAGGCCTCCTACCACACACACAATTCAAGCACACAGTTGGTGGAGACTTCTCATTATGATAGTCGAACATCCTTGATATGTAAAATCCTTTTGATATTATTATTAGTGCATAGTGCAAAAAACATTTCGATAGTATAATATTAATCTTATCCAGCATAGACATTTCGAACTATGCCTACTATAGATGCCATCTAATCAGTGGTGACCACCTAAGTAAATGGTAGGTTATACAACTAAAACCGTACAAGGCGTGTATTGGAGATTGGATTTCCAACAATGGTCAGGCTATGGAACTTCTTACCAATGGAACGCCTCCGGAGAAACGCCCCCAAGAAACAAAATGGTTCCCTACCAACACAAGGCCGGGTTACCCTTATCCGGAAGTAACACTTACAAGTAAGCCATCCTCGGTCATTATCGACTTTTATCCCGGGATTCACCAACAAATAGCAACAACCACAAAATTAAATATCTGAGCTCCAAACCATGATATCACTTTTATCCAGAAGGAAATGGACATACCCTAGGGGCGCGAACCCTAAAAACCTTGCCATAACATTCCTGTTTCAATCATTTCTGGGTTGTGAGGCTCGACGAAGTCTCGTCCACAAAGATACGCTTTTCACCAAAGCCATGCTTCGATCAACAAATGATCAGCAGCACTTCGTATGCCACATTACCAAATTGGGAATGTATCACTAGTAACCATCAACTACATTACCTCTAAGCTCATACGTCTCAGAGAAGAGTGTTAAGCTAAGAGAGTAAATTCTTCGCCACCAAACAGAAATGTATTTGATAGAAACCAGCTTTACATCTCAAGGTGTAATGTCAGACACACATCCATACAAGTATGTCCCATGTTCGAACAGAACCGAAGGCACTTCACAAAGAAGCCCTTACAAATCCGGATATTCACTAATCACGTCTGGACTCCCCATCACAAAGGATGATCAAATCTCTATACCGGGGATCAGCCGGTGCAGAGACATTCGACAAGTTATCCTTTCGCTTTTGAAAATATCCGGTCTTCACCACCGGTCTTCAAATGCAATCCATAGCGTTGTATCATTATTTAGAATGGGTTATATGACACAAGGTCCTCTCCCAGCTAAACCGAATAATGAGCGCAATATTTAAAAACATATGGATATTGGGATCTCAGTTAAGTCACAACTTAAAGCCCAAAACATTTCTTCAAATGGTTTAAACTAATTACCATTTACAAATCTTTAAACAAAAAGATTCACTTCACAAAGTTCACTAATCTTGCACAAAAATTCATTCATAGCCTTTCTAAACAATTTCCCTTTCAAATTGGATTAACTTGTCCAATCTTTAAATCAAAGATTCAATTCAGAGCTTTCAAAACCATTTCGATTTCAAATCTTTTATACAAAAGATACACCTTTTAGATCCTCTTCAATTTCAAAACAAAGTTCAACAATCTAAAACAATTCTATTTCAAACATGAAATCCTTTCAACATAAATTGAAAATCCTTTCTTTATATGAAAGCTATTATTATTTGAAAAACAATCCTTTCTGTTTCAGAAAAATCCGGTTACATTTGCACAAGTTAAAGCCCTTCAAGTACAAAACTTAGGTTAAATTCAAATTCCCAAAACAATACTTTTGAAATGGTTTAAAACCCATATAAACACATTTATAACTTGTATAACCTTTTTTGAGCCATAATTTCCAAATATAGAATTCAATTCAAATCTTGAATTCAAATTCAAATTATTAAATTCCAAAACTTTATCAAGTTATTCGATGTAGCTTTTATCTTTAAAACTCCTTTTCAAAAGCTTTTCATATTTAACCCAATTCCACTTCCAAAACCATTTTGATTCAAAATTCATCTTTTAAATAAATAATATTTAAATTTAAAAATATATGTGACTTAACCAATTTCCTCGTGCAATCTATATTTGTGTGTGTATAGTGTAGTCCAGGGGTTTTACACAATAGTGCAATGTCTTCAATCATCATAGATTTAAGCATAGTAATATCGATAAGCAGTATAATCTGTAACGCTTATCTTCATTCATAGATTCACAAATAAATAATATAACATTAGTTTTAAAGTCATTTTCTTAAGGATATGTATAGTTATAGAAATAAATGTATATAGGTTAAATATTTTTGAATAATGAAAAGGTTTGTATGTAAAAATACATAACAATAAAAACACACACAGATATATATATATATATATATATATATATATATAACATATGTCAAGATATAAAATGTAAATTTATTAACACAATAGGACTTAAAACATAATTTATAAATAAATTTAAGCTAAGGGTTTAAAAACAAATTTTATAAACTAATTAAAGATAAAGGATTTAAATATAAATGTTTACATTTTTAACATTTGTAAAACGATAATGCAAGTAAATAACAAATGTTCATTTAAAACATACAAGTGTTAGAAAAAATTACAAGTGGCAAAAAGAATAAAATTTTATTTTAATTATAGAAAAAGAATATGTGTGAAAAAGAAGAAATCAGGCTATTTCCAGTTTTCACATTGATTTCTAAATTTCTTTCATCTTCAAGAAACCAATCAAAAAGGCCTGGAAAATAAAATCAAAATATACAAATCTGATTGAAATTAGAGGCAAATGACAATTTCTTTTCAAAAATACAAAAGCCTGGAACTAGTTCAACTCAAAACCTGAGATCAAGCCTACATTTAATTCAACCTGGAAACCAAAGAGCAGAATCAAGTTTTCAGGTTCAAAATGAAATTATAGTCCCCTATCTTTATTTTCAGGTGAGTAAATAAATTTTAAATTTAAAAAGCTTGTACCTGACTGTATCTGTGATGCAAATGATAGAATCTAGTAGTAATGTGGTAAATGATGGTTGCATGAATGTATAAAGATGTGAATACCTGGCATATCTGTGCATATGCTTATTCATATGACTCTACAACATTCCAGTTTTCAAACTATCAAAATAAATTCCCTTTTCCTCATATAATCATTGTTAGGCTATGATTATTAAAGTAAATTTGATCGTAAGACTATAACATCATTTTAAAAAATGAATTCAAGAATACATATTATGGTGTTATTTCAAAAAAATAGGATTTACAGTAAAATCAATTATAGGTCAAAAAAATCGATCTTATTATTTTGTGTTTTGATTATAGAATCCATTTCGTAATGAAAAAAGAAGAATTTTAGAATGGAAATCAAAGTTTTTAAGTTAAGGGAGGTTGAGTATTTGCGAGATGATCGACTTGGGGGTTTTTGTCGATCTACGGCAATAGATGAAGGGAGAGGCGTTGAGCTTGAGAGTGATGGTAATTTGCAGGCTTTTAATCATTGGAAAAATGATCACTCAATTTTTAGTTGGCCGAGCTGATCAGATAACGACGAACTAGTGTTCGAAACCTAGTTTTGATCTGAGAGTTGTTATGACGATATCAACGTCGATATTGCACCGGAGTAGTTCGCAAAAGGGGGAATTGAAGCTGGATGACGTAATAATGCTCTAGACGATGGCGGCAGGATTTTTGGTAGAGGGGATCGTTGGCGATTGGGGGTTATCGATGGAGGTTGGTTCCGAATTTTTGCACCATGAAGCTCAACTTCGATTTGCTAACGTTTGCATCGATTTGGGTGAACGTGAGGGTCAACGGAGATGTCGATGGCTTGTCAAAGGTCGCGGCGTCGATCTACGATGGTTGGAGCGGCCGTGCATGTGCACGTGTGTGCACTTGTGTTAGGGATTTCTATAGTTTGAGGGAGAAGAGTGCGCTTGAGTCGATCTCGGGTCGTTGGCGTGTTTAACCCGAAGTGAAAGATATCGAGTGTGGCACGGGAATGTTGAGGAACTGGCTTGAGTTTTCTTGTTTTTCTCTTGATTGATTCGAGGAAGGTCATACGCGAGTGAACAATCGTTTGGGCTCGTGGGTTTTGTTCTGGGTTGGGTGTTTGGAAGTTTTTTAACCTGTTTTTGAAAGATAAAATAATGTGGATTTTTTCAACAAATGGGTTAAACAAAATTTCAAAGCATTGTGTTAACAAGTTTTTAAATAACAAAGTTTTAGATTGAATAGGGAAAATATATTAGGTTTTAAAAAAACAAGTTTCCAAAGAAATATATTTAAACAAGTTTTTATACAAGTTTTATAAAAGTTTCAAAGATTAAATTTCAATGTTAAATTGTTTTAAAAAATTTATTTTGGTATAACTATATACTAGGTTAATTATGTAATTAGATCCTAAATGTTTTCTCTTTAAAGTTAATGTTGAAATTAAGTATATGATTAAGATAAAGAATTTGCCTTTAATCTAAGTAAGGGGGTGATTATTTGGAATGATAAATTTGTAAAATTAATTAAAAGTTAATTACTTAATATGATTAATAATTGTTAATTAATTTACGTTAATAATCAAAGTATAATTACTTAATGAAAGTAATTAAAGAATTGTTAATGAGTATAATCAATTTAAAGATCATTAACTAGTGATTAAGTGATAGTTAATTAAGTAATTTAAGATAACTCGTTTAATTAATGAAGCATAGTTAATTACTTGACCAATTAAGGGTTAATTAATTAATTAAGGATAATTAATTAAAGGATAATTACATAATTAAAAGGATAATTACATAATTAAAATGATAATTATTTGATGATTAAAGGTTGACTGATTTATTAATTGAGATTAACTAATTAATGTTTTAAGGTTAATTAATTCAATATTAAAGGTCAATAAATTAAAATAATTTAAAATTAATTAATGCTAATTAACCTGGATTAGTGATAAATATGATTTAAATTAATCAGATGATTAATTAATCTTTCTTATGGATGTTTGGATTGAACTGAATGTTGAACTTAGTTTTGAAATTGAAGAGAATCTTAAAGGTGTATCTTTTGTATAAAAGATTTGAATGGAATTGTTTTTGAAAGCTATGAATCTTTGGAAATGGTTTTGAAAGCTATGAATTGAATCTTTGATTTAAAGATTGGATGAGTTAATCCAATTTGAAAGGGAATTTTTTTTGAAATGACTATGAATGAATCTTTTTTAAACCTTGGTGAACTTTGTTTTCAAATTGAAAAGGGATCTTAAAATTGCATCTTTTTTATAAAAAATTTGGAATTGAAAATAGTTTTGAAAACTATGAATTAACCTTTATGAAAGATTGTTGAATTTTGTTTTGAAATTGAAGAGGATCTAAAAGGTGTATCTTTTGTATAAACGATTTGAAATGGAAATGGTTTTCAAAGCTATGAATTGAATCTTTGATTTAAAGATTGGATGAGTTTATCCAATTTGAAAGGGAAATTGTTCAGAAAGGCTATGAATGAATCTTTGTGAAATAATGGTGAACTTTATGAAGTGCACCTTTTTTTTTAAAGATTTGTAAGTGGTAATTTGTTTAAACCATTTGAAGAAAGGTTTTGGACTTTAAGTTGTGACGTAACTGAGATCCCAATATCCATGTGTTTTTAAATATTGTGCTCATTATTCAATTTAGCCGGGAGAGGACCTTGTGTCATATAACCCATTCCGAATAATGATACGACATTATGGATTGCATTTGAAGACAGGTGGTGAAGAACGGATATTTTTGAAAGCGAAAGGGTAACTCGTTGAATGTCTCTGCACCGGCCGATCCCTGGTATAGAGATTTGATCATCCTTTGTGATGGAGAGTCCGAACGTGATTAGTGAATATCCGGATTTGCAATGGCTTCTTTGTGAAGTGCCTTCGGTTCTGTTCGAACCTGGGATAGACTTGTATGGATGTGTGTCTGACGTTACACCTTGAGATGTAAAGCTGGTTTCTATCAAATACATTTCCGTTTGGTGGCAGAGAATTTATTCTCTTAGCTTAACATCCTTCTATGAGACGTACGAGCTCAGAGGTTATGTAGTTGATGGTTACTAGTGATACATTCCCAATTTGGTAATTTGGCATACGAAGTGCTGCTGATCATTTGTTGATCGAAGCATGGCTTTGGTGAAAAGCATAGCTTTGTGGACGAGACTTCGTCGAGCCTCACAACCCGAAAATGGTCGAAACAGGAATGTTGCGGCAAGGTTTTTAGGGGACGCGCCCCTAGGGTATGTCCATTTCCTTCTGGATAAAAGTGGTATCGTGGTATGGATCCCAGATATTTAACTGTGTGGTTATTTCTATTTGTTGGTGAATCCCGAGATAAAGGTCGGTAACGATCGGGGATGGCTTACTTGTTGGTGTTACTTCCAAGCAGGGGTAACCCGACCTTGTGTTGGTAGGGAACCATTTTGCTTCTTAAGGGCATCCCTCCAGAGGCGTTCCATTTGGTAAGGAAGTTCCTTAGCCTGACCATTGTTGGAAATCAATCTCCAATACACGCCTTGTACGGTTTTAGTTGTATAACCTGTCATTTACTTATGGTGGTCACCACTGTTTCGATGGTAGCTATAGTAGGCATAGTTCGAAATGTCTATGCTGGCTAAGATTAATATTATACTTACGAAATGTTTTTTGCACTATGCACTAATAGTAATATCAAAAGGATTTTACTTATCAAGCATGTTTGACTATCATAAGAAGAAATCTCCGCCAATTGTGCGCTTGCATTGTGTGTGTGTCGGGAGGCCTTATGGTGTTTCATTTTCCAAAAAGCATTGCGGATTTCAATTATCAATTGCTTTAGTTGTTGTTTCAAAGATAAACTGTTTTTGTTGCTCACACTAGTCCCATGACTGACCTGGAGTTTATTGTTCCCTACCTAAACTCTAGATGCCCATAATTTTCCACACGGGCAGTCTAGAGTTAGATTTTCAGATAATCAGCTAGTAGATGCAGATTCAATAGCCTTCGAAGTCTTTGGATTGGCAATCGCGTTGTGGATCACGTTTGGCTCAATTCAGCTTGATGGGGGTTCGAGCTAGCTATGGATTGGAGATAGAGTTGCAGATATTGGAGTTCTCACTTGGTGGTTCAAGTTCAAGTTATTTATTCCGCTTTGTATTTGTGCTCTGATATATATTGGGCAGTGTTATATCATATATAGATATTGTATTCATTGGATATATATGATATATTTATTGTTTTCTCCCGATGTGTTATTATACTTAATGTGTTATAAGCTCCGGCGCGATCGGGTTTCAACAGTCGAATCTGTGGCATTCGAGTACAAGTGAAGTACGGGTGTCGATTTTCAAACGCTGAAATCCGGGTCATGACAGGTTAATTAACATTCAAAGAATTTATTTCTTTTATCTTGAAAAAACATAAACATGATCTTTTAGAGCATCCGGGCTTTCCATTCGAACTATTTCACCCCTCGCCTAAAAAAAGAAAACATAGCCAGGTAAGATCAGAGCACTGATCGCTCCATCCCTAACCTTAGTTAAACACCTTATTTTATCTTTCCAAATCTCACAGGGAGGATAAATGTACTAGTCTTTTCTACATACTCAGTTTGTTGTTATATTCACTATTCTTCACTTTTCACTTATGTGGTATATATAATTCCTCTTAACTGTTTATTCAAACTCTTACTAAAACTTCCAAATCATCTTTAAATTAATTAATTATTCTTTTAGAATCATTCACTAAAGATTTAGGAAAGAAATGTTAAGTTAAAACTCATATCCAAAAGGTATAGAATTCGCAGCATAAAAGTGCTGCTATATAAGTTTATTAGATTTAAACAACTTTTTAATATTTGAAAATTAATATTTCCATTCCAAATCTATTTTAAACCATTCTAATAGATTTATCAAATTTATTCCATATTTTTAATCATTTAAAAATATTATTTATGAAGAAATCCCATTTTGGATTCCAAACTACAAAACCGCGATGTTTTTAGAAAATTGTTTTGAACATATTTCAAAATCTACTTGATGAAATCTTGATTTTCTTTCTTCTTTGGAAAACTATTATCATTGTGGACCAAAAAAATTTTATTTCAAAGAAATCTGACTTATAAAGCATTCTTTACGTTAATTTGAAGTTGCGGGTCGAAATTTACAAACTGTCGCTACACAATAAGCTCGAATTTGACCAATTTTGTGAATGGCTTTGGAACTTGTCCGAAACACACTGCAAATTTGTTTTAAACCATATTTAAACAATTTTAACTTATTTAATACAATATTTCCATCATTTCATACTCATCTTTTAATTCATTTCATATTATAATATTATTATAATATCATTTTCAATCTTTTTTAGATATTTTGAACTCATTAAGAGGCTAAATATTTTCCATACACACATTTATATGGATTTAATTCTCATTTAATTAACTATGCTTTATAAACATTTCTCTTATCATTATGAAACCAAGTTATCAAGTATTTCACAATCAACCATAATATCAACCAAGTTATCGTCTAATATCAACTAATATTCAACATACTAATTTCTAATTTAACATGTGTATTATAAACTTAAGTTTTATTAAAATAAAACTAAGATTTGAGTACTCATGATTAGTTCCACTCCTCCAAACTTTTCCGTAGATTCCTGAATTAATTCTGATAGCACTTCCTTCTCTTTTTCTTGCTCTGGAGCTTTCCAACTTGCTTCCTTCTATTACATAGGTTCGACCTCTATGGGTACCAATCTCTCCTCCATCATATCTTCACTTATTAGATGCTAAACCATATTTTAATGGTATTCTAAGGTCTTTGGTAAAGCTTGGTTGTGTTTGGAGTAGATTTGATATGATATTAAGAAAAGTTAGTAAGGAAAAGAGAGAAGAAGAAGCCATTAAAGAAGTGAAGAAAAGCTTGAAAAAAGAAGAAGAAGTGTAAAAGAAAGTGAAGAAGTGGGTTGGTATATATAGAAAAAAATTTGAAAAAAATATTATTATGTATGACCAAAATACCCTTTACTTACTTTCTAAGTAACCTTATTTTTTCAACACTTAACATCACATTTCAAATCATTACTTTCTGTCATTTTCACTTAAGTATTAAGTAAAGAATATACTTTCTATGTTTGTTTGATTTGATGTTTACTTTTTGTCTTTTTAATCTTACATTTTGTTAATTACATTCTAGAATTTTCTAGTTATGTTTAGTAAATGTAAACTTGATTATTGAATATATGTTTTTATGTGAGAAAATAATGGTGTGGCAATTTTGTGACAAATTTTGATCGACAAAACGTTGATTTTCGACAATGTTTTACGGTCATATTTTGACGTTTTAAATAAACTATTTATTTATGTAAACCTAATTTAAAAATAAATTTGTATAATGTTATTTGAAAATATAAACACTTATGAATAAATTAAAATAATTCATTTAACCGTTGAAACATACTTTTCTGAAATCAACATTTTGTCACTTTTGTCGATATAGGTAAATGTTACTATTTTTGTTTATACTTCTCTTTCCATGTCCTATCTAATATTATTTGAATCATATAACCTCACCTATTTTATATTTAAAATCTTTTTAAATAGTATATTCTAAAGTGGTCAAATTTTGGGTCGTTATAATAATAAAATCCCTTATATTTCCAAAATCTTAGTATATATTTATAATTACATACCTTTGTATGCATATCCAAATATCATTTTATTTTAAACCATATTAGTTTCAAATGTTTTTATTCCTTGAATTAACATATTTCTAAAAATCATATTTTCCAAAAAACTTTTTTTTATAGAAGTGTATGTCCAATTTTCTGTTTGATGTTTAAGAAGCCTTATCGAGTACGTTTGTCAGATGTCCTGACCAAAATCCTTAAAGCACCCAATGGGCAATTTAACAGTCATAAAAAAAATACCTCAGAAATCCTCTTTTAAAATGAAAAATACTTATATCTTTATATATTCCAGTTTTACATATGATAACAAATTTATAATCATTACCACTAACCACCATATAGAAAACTTCATACGAGGGGGTTGCCTAATTTAATGATGATTTCATTAAGACAATTCTTGATTAAAATTATCTCCAGTTTCTTTATTTTTATAACTACATGGGTTGATCCTTTTTATTTTTATACCTAAGAAATTCAATTTCTCTTGTATGGATTTCCAATACGAAGATACTACAAGATTCAGTTTTTAATCTTCAATTAGGATTCTAATTATCAAGGAACATTTCCTAATTGAATTATAAATATTGGAATCTTATGTAAACGTACATTCAATCATAGTCAATCACAAATCTACTGAACAATGTCCCTAGTAGAATCATCCATCTACTTCGACTGTGCGACTCTGATCATAAAAGATTAACAACAAGCTTCATGATTTATTGGAAAAACAAAGCACTATGTTTCAATTGGGCTTGTGGGATTGTCCAAAACTAAAATGAGTGGCTCAGTCGCCAACTAATTACACTTCAAAAATATATAAGATTGGATCAACCATTTCTTAGGAATCACATGATTCGATAGTAGGAACAACAAAGAGTAGAAATAAAGGAAAACATTCCTAAAATCCCAAAAGATACTTTTTTCATTATAAGGGGAATGATTCCTCCTATCTACCTCAAGAAACCTTAGTGGATGGATCCTAAGACTCGCCTAGGCCAAGATTTGTGTCCGTGATATCGTATTTTATTCTAAACTCAACTATGGTACCAAGCTGTGAGGAACTACCTTGAGACCCATGCTAAAAATAATATTATAAAGTAATATCGTCTTCTAGTATAGAGAATAGGGTTAGTTAGGAGCGACCATCCATAAATCTTGTTTTAAGCGAGTATCGATACATCGATTAATATGTTGTATATTTTTTCTATCTCAGATGGAATCGACGTATGTGAACCAAACTAAAAAAACTACAATGGCTAAAATGATAATCCAAAATATTATATGATAAATACAAATCATAGAATCAGAGATCACAGAATGTGTGTGCGTATAGTGGAATATAAACAGATACAAACTGATCAACTCAAATAAGTACAAAAGGTTGAATATAAAGATGGTCTCTAGGAACTATAGAACATATAGGTACTACATCCCATAGGTACAAATGTGTACATTTAAATGAGTCCAAATTTGATATCAGATACAACACTACAAGAATATGCACCCATATAAAAGAGGAAAGTAAAATGAATTATAAGTAGACAATTGGACTGTCACTCTATCTAGAACTATCGAACTGGAGTATCTAAAATATCTCGGCCTGGCCTGAGTACTATAATATAATAATGAATCAGTCTAGACTACAATAAATGGGTTAAGCAAGATAAACAAAAGATGTAATGATATAGATCTCAAATATGAACACAAAGCTAAGAATCGGCTAACAACAAGAATACTTTAATAAACTAATCGCCAAATATCAAAAACTCAAAATAGCTTCTACAAGCAAAAACCCAAAAATTATTTGGTGACAACACAAATAGCATTGAATTTAGAAATCATAACAGAAGTCTAGAAAATCATATAAAAGGGGGAAAGGCACTAAAACTCCAAGATTAGTGAATAAGTTCAACTTGCATGTAACTTCTAGATTGACGTATATGTCTATAAACTCCAAGATGGATATGATTCCCATAATATCTCCAAGATAGGCACGAGCTTATAGACCTACAAGGTAGGCACAAGACTTATAAACTCCAAGATAGGAGCAAGTTCAATAAACTATAAGATAGGTACAAGACCTGTGAAAACTCCAGAATAGGTACAAGATTTATAGAACTCCAAGGGCGAGTCATAAACTCCTCGATATAAGCGCTATGTAGTTCATATAGCAAACGAATAGGCCCACACAGATTTACTCAAACATTTACTATATGATAGCAAACTGACTGATAGGTATCAATAGTTAGGTCGAGCAAGTTGGGAATTAATCTGTAAAATAAACCCAAGCATTCTGTGCCACTTGTTTTATTTAACCATTTAAATCATTTCTTCATTCGATGGATGTCGTGCAATTTTATAAATTATTTCACTTTAGAATCATTTTTGTAAAATATTGATTTAAGTGGATATGTATATGTATGTATGTATGTATGTATGTATGTATGTATGTACAATTTTTAAACCATTGCTAAAAATCATCTTGAAAACCATCGTTTATGAGAATAAGTAATACATACATACATACATACATATATATATATATATATATATATATATATATATCAAAAACTATTCATATAGATTTAGATTTATACTTAAAAATATTTCAATAAAATGGTCTGATCCAAAAAACAGCCTTTTGTAAATTCAAGTTGAAAACATGCATTGGAATGTTATGTATAACTCCACGAACCAATACAACATTTCTATGGTATAATAACTTCATGAATTCTCAAATTCGTAAATAAAAATCCACAAAAAGCACGAAAATTAATTCTCAAAGTCATAAACCAACATCCATAATTAGCATTGAAATCGGCATTGGAAACTACAGCAAAATCAAGCAATTGGGTTCAAGCGATCAAACAAACGAACAGAGGAGTAAACGGGAACAAGTGGAGCCCAAAACGGAGAGACCTGGGTCGCAGCTCAGGTCACGATCGGTCCACCGGTTATCATGACCGGTGCACCATTTGGCATAACTTGGTTGAGTCCTAGGCGTCTCTAGTAGTGCTCCGATTACCCATTGGCAGTGGTTTCTTCGTTGATTTTCGCCTTGACTTCTAATCCACTTATAGCTAACATGTGAGTATAAAAATAACTAAAATGGAATTCAATTCATGATCATACGAAGTGGGTTTTCATCAAATAGAAAATCAAGTTTCACATGAAAAGAAAATAAACATAAATTACAACGATCCCATTTTTAAGCCAGATTTAATTTAGTAATTAATATAAATTTTTGGATTAATTTGTGAATTAATTTGATTTTTTTCCAAAACAAATAAGATATATATATTATAAATAGAACTTTGATTTTAATTTCAAAAATAAATATCTTAAAAACTAAATTGGATTTAAAAACTTTACGAACTAATAAAAATATGTTTTCTAATTTTAATATATATATATGTATGTATGTATTGTGATTTGAAAGTTATATTTTGAATTAAATATAATAATTTTCAAAAGCTATTTAAAGTTAAATTCTATATTTTAAAAACTTATATAATATATATGTGTGTGTGTGTGTGTGTGTGTTTATTTATTAATGCATGATCAGATTTTAAAAAATCATTTTCTTTGAAAAGCTATATAAGTATAAATAATAGAAAATGAATTAATAAAGAATATAAAGCATATATATATAACTAAATAATAAATATAATATAAAATTATATAAAAACATTGACTAACATGCAAATTATAATAAGAAGATTAACAAGTGTAAGATAATTTAGCATGTATTAAACATTTGTAAGATTTATATCATGCATAAAACACAAGTGTCATTTGTTTATTTTATTTTCAATATAATAAATAAAATGAAAACAAGTTATATATACCACTATCTCCTTCTCTTCTCAATTTTCTTTCATACATTTCAAAACTTAAAAACTTGAGAAAGAAAAAAAACAAAAACCAGAAAATTAAAACAAATCAAACAACCTCTGTTCAAATCTATGACCTGAGAAAACATAGTAGATTCAAGCCTAAAACAAACAACTCTTTAAAATTCAAAGCAAAACCAAAGTCTCAGATTTTCAAAGTTTTCAAGATCCAAACCTGAAGCAACTAAACAAAGTTGCAGATCATCTTCTATTTCCTGTTTTCAAACATCAATCAAAACCAAGTCCAGTTTTCAAAGAGCAAACAAAATATAATCAAGTAGCAGATCATTTCAACTGAGGCAAAGATTTAATTCAGAATTAAACTAAACAAGTTCAGATTCAACTAGAAGTGAATAAAGATTTCAAATCATCAACAATCAAGCAAAATCTAAGCTTCAGTTTCAAATCACTTTCCAGTTTTCAAATCTCATTTCCATGTTCTCTATACAATATCCAAGTGTGTAAACTCAACTTTTAAAAGCTAAATCCTTCATTATTCTCTGATGTGTGTGATAATTAATGGATAAAATGTTATGAAATGTTCTGCATTGAAGTATAAATATGTTTTGGTACGTATATATGTATGTAATACCATGTGCATGCCTGAGTTGAGTAGGCATGTCTCTGTTTCTAATTCCAACAGGTTAAAACAAGTTTTAAAAATCTAATTCTCTTCATTAATCTCTTTTAAGTTATGATCTTAAAAGGAAAAGGGTCTGTAATAACTAAACACTATTTTTAAAATTATTTTATGTGTAAATAACAAATAGTTTTTTCTAGGAAGTTGGAATTACAGTGAAAAGATAATATATCAAATAAATTGACTTTGTTTATTTCAAATTTCACTTAAGAAATTAGATTCAAACCTTAAAAATATGATTTTTAAGAAAATATCATGATTTTTAAGTTTTTAAATCATGAGAGTTTGAGAGTTGAACAGAATCGAGAGTTTGCTCGATTTTCGACGATCGCGAGGCTTAGTAGCCTCGGGGTGCTAGCCGGAGGAAGGTCGTGGGTGGTGGTTATGGGAAAAATGGTAGCTAGATTTCTCGTATGCCATGGTGGCTGGACGACAGTGAATTAGGGTTCTGATGCCTGTTGGGTTTGTCATTGTTTTTGAGGCAATTCCTCTAACGTGGGTGCATTGGACTTGATCAAGGTATGAGGGATCGAAGCGTTGTTTCATGGCGATGCATTGGGTCAATTGGCAAGGTTTCTGGTGATCGGGATTGGCGGTGCGAGGCATTTTTCGATGGTCAGTATGGGTTCCAGGATGTGATCGAATAGCTCGATCTTGATATTCAGGCGAATTTGTTGACCTAGGTGGTAGGGAGGTTTAGGTAGGTCATCGGTGACCTGAAGGCGACGGTGACGATGGTCCGAGGCACGGGGATGAAGTGTACACATACACCTATGCACATTTGTATCTTGGTTGATTTGTTTACTGATGGGTTGAGGAAGATGAATTTTGTCTCAGGTTGTTGCTCGGGGAAGCGTGATTTTGGCTCGGGTTTGTTCTCGTGTGTATACATGGGTGTGTTACGGGGTTTAAGTTTAAATCAAAACTAAGTTTTGAAAAGAAAAAAAGAGTGTGACTCGTGGTTTTACTCGGGAAAATTGGGAATTGACTCGGGTAGGAACTCGAGTTTGTCTCGGGTTCATGTTATAACAGTTTTGAAATTTAAATAAAACAAGTTTTTAAAGTTTAAAATAAAACAAGTTTTAAACTATATTCTTAAAAACAATTTCTTTTATGTAATAAATGTTTATTTAATTTTTGGTCGATAAAAGTTGTATAGTTTATTTAACTTAAAATTAATTAAGTTATTTTTAAGTTTATTTTGAAATAAAATTAAATAGCTTAATTAAGAAGTTAATTAAAAAAATGTTTATAGTTGTTAATTAACTTAAAGGTCTAAGTTAATTTATGGGTTAATAATAAATTTATTTTAAAGATTGAATTTTGGAAGTTAATTGTTTTTAAGATTAAACTGGTTTGGTTTTAAAATAATTATATATTAGGTTAATTATTTGATTTAAATCCCTAAGAGTTTTCAAAGAATTTAATGATGTAATTAAGTGAGTGTTAGGGTAAATGTTTTAATTATTAATCTAAAGATTTTAGTTAACTCATATGTTAATGATAATTGAATAGTAATTAAAGAGTAATTAATCAAGTAATTAAGGATAATTACATATAGGTTGATCATTTAATGTAAGTAATTAAAGTTTAATTACTTAATGTGATAAATTAAGGGTTAATTAATTAATTAAGGATAATTAATTAATAAAGGATAATTAATTAAGGATTAATTAATAAATTAATTACTTAAAGGACATTAATTAATGTAATTTATTGATGTGAGTAATTAAGGATTAATTATTTAGCTTAGTAATTAAAGGATAATTACTTAATGTAATTAATTTGTGATTAATTAATGTAAGTAATTGGGGAATACTTAATTACTTAAAAGATAATTACTTAATGTAAGTAATTAGAGGATTATTAAATAATTAAAGGTTAATTATGTAATAATTAAAGGTTAGTTGATTAATTAAAGGTCAATTAATTTATGATTAAAGGATAATTGATTAATGATTAAAGGTTAATTAATCAAGTGATTATATGATAATTACTTAATATAAGTAATTAAAGGGTTAATTTGTTAATTGTTAACCCTATCTCGGTTACGACTCAGCAGGTATGTGGAGATGGCGCCGACCTAACTGATTAGTAAGATGGCCGACCTAATTGGATTCCGACTTAACTGGTAAAGAAAGGGTACCGACTAAACGCTGCATGGAGATTCCGACCTAAGGCTTGAAGGGATGCCGGTCTAACAAGGCTATGCCGACTTAAGACTTAAAGAGGTTCCGACTTGGGACTTACGAAGGGGTACCGACCTAGTATCTTAATATGGGAGACCGACTTAACTGCATAAGGCAGAAAAGGGTTGCCGACCTAAAAGTCTAAATAGGTTGCCGACCTAAGGTTTGAATCAGTTGCCGACCTAAAGCTTAAAGAAAGTTTGCCGACTTAATGATCAGTAGTAAGTTCCGACCTAGTGTGTGTGCCGATCTAGCGACTCAAGATAATTACCGACTTATAGTAAGCCGTAACCGATCTAACTTGAGTACCGGTCTAGTTATCTAAAGGAGCTGCCGACCTACTTGATGAGGACATGGAAAGGTACACGACTCATACTTAAGCCGGGGCATGTTAACTCGGCTACGACTTAGAACTGGTGATTTAAGTCCGGAGAAGCATGCTTGCCCCATTAAAAGCATGAGCCATGCATAAGAGAAAGGGGGACCTACGACCTAGCTTATCTCGGCAACAACTCAATTCAGACAAGCTTGCTTCCATTAAGTCGTGGGCTTGGCTCGTTAGATCGGCGATGGGATAAGTTAAGTCGGCCACGACTTATACTAAGTCGGTCGCGACTTAGAACTTGGCAAAAATTCCAGACCAGAACTCTCTATAAATAGACGACCACTTCCAACGTTCAAGGGACCTTTTGGCTCATTCTCTTCAAGCGCCGTTACTCTGCCGAATTCCAGACGACTTCAAAGCTTTTTAGATCCAACAAACTTCTAAAGGAACTCCATGAAGGAATCATCCACATTCACCATGGATTTGAAGATGATTGTCAACATCAAAGCTTGAGCTACTTGTTTCACATACCCTATCACTTGAAGTGGGTTGTAATTGAAAGATCTTGTAAAGAATTGTAATCAAACTAGTGATAAAAAGATTAAAGTGGACGTAGGCTGGATTATAAGCCGAACCACTATAAATACTGTGTCTCTTACCGTTTTTCTACATACTTTCTGCTTATTTCTATTTCCCGTACAAACGGGTGGTGCTTTCACAATCACATCTTATACACCAGGGTGTTAGCGTTTAAATTTTTTCGTTAACATTTTGGTGCTTTCACTGAGAATTGAACTCAGGACATCCATCATCATTGTTTCAGAAAGATTTGTAGATAGAGTTTCTTTAAGAACCAGAAGTCTATCCGAAATCATGGCTCCTGGAAGGAAAAGTAAATCTGTGAGATCTGCAAACATTCGAGAGGGAACCTCCACTTCCCCAACACCAAATCAAGCCACTCCAGCTGTTGGAGTTTCAAAAGCGGAATTGGACGCTGCTATCTTTGGGTTGAATCAGCAAATAAATGCCCAGAACGCGCAATTGGAAGCTCAGAATGCTCAGAATGCTCTGATTCTGAATAGGTTAAACGATCTGCTCGGGGCAAACCGTCAACCTGCGAATAATGAAAGGAACTTTGTCGGTAATGTCCATGATGCTGAAACTAGAAACATTCCCGAAAGGGCTGCTAGCCCCTTTGAACAGACATTGCCTGAGGCTGGAGGATCCAGAAATAGGAATGACGAAGAATATCTTTCTGGTATGGTTCGACAGATTATGAAAGAAAGTATGCAAAGGGTCGAAGATGAGAAAGAGTGGGGTTTCGCTCCGAGCAAGACTCCGTTTACTGAAAAGATCCTAAAAGCTGAATTCCCAAGGAAGTTCGTCCCTCCGACCATTCCAGCTTACAAAGGGACAAGTGATCCAAATGAGTTCCTGTACAAATATGATTGGCACATGACAGGTGCCAGAGCTTCTGACGAGATAAAATGCCGCTATTTTCCTGTGTATTTGGAAGGGGTAGCTCTGCTTTGGTTCACAAAACTACCTGTCCGGTCCATCGATCAGTTTTCAGACCTAACCAGGAAATTTAAAGAGCAATTTAGGCTATATGCTTCAAAGGCAAAAGACATCATGTCGTTATCCGGTTTGGAACAGAATCCGGGGGAAACTATCAAGTCTTTTTTAAATCGCTTTAATATAGCGTTAGCTGAGGTGGATAATGCAGAACCCCGCATGGTCTTGACCTATTTGATGAGAGCTATTGATAAGTCAAGTGAATTCGGAAAGTGGCTGAACATGAAGGAGCCAAATTCTCTGGAAAAGTTCTACAAAAAGGCGGATGAATTCATGCGTTTGGAAAGCCGTCCTGTCCCGGCAAAGGCAACAGTAGAGAAAGCTGAAGACAACACTGCTGCGCCACGTAAGAATGGATCTGTGGGACAGAAAAGAGAAAATAATGATGGAAGGAAACAACACAATTCAAAGAAGCCTCGATCCTTCAAGCCATCAGAATATACTCCTTTGTTAGAGACACCAGAGCGCATCTACCTGGCTACAAAAGATTCTTTTGAGTATCCCAAACCTCCTGTTCTCAGAACCGGAAGAAAAGCTGTGCAAAGTGGGAAGTTCTGTCGCTTCCATAATCAGCCTGGTCATGACACAGACGACTGCCGTCAATTGAAAAATATAATCGAAGAATTGCTAAGAGAAAATAAGCTGCAGCAGTTTGTGAAGAAGAGTAGTAATGATCCTGCTTCGTCAAGTCAGGGGCAACAAGCTCTTGCTCATCAGCCCAGGACAAATGAGAAGGCCGCAGGACATGAATCTGGAAGGCCAGTTATTAATGTCATCACAGGAGGACCCCACCCAGCAGGCAGAAGCTGGGGTGAAATGGAGAGGTACACTCGAGCTCTGAAACATATGCCAACTGAAGAGAATGTCTTTGTTTTAGAGGACTCTACACCCCTGAAACAACAAAGGACTTTTAATGATGATATTGTGTTCAGGGCTAGAGATTCCACGGGCATTGAGGCCCCTACTTTGGACCCGTTAGTCATCTCGGCCGGTATTGGACCGGCTATTGTCAGAAGAGTTCTTATTGATTGCGGCGCATCTTGCAACATCCTCTTCAAGAAAACGTTTGACCAGATGAGAATCCCGATGGCGGATGTGCAAGCCTCATCTCAGAAGATTGTTGGCTTCACTGGGGAGCCAAAGCAACCAGTAGGAACCATTGACTTGCTTGTGGAACTCGGAGAAGGAGAAAGAAAAGTAGTTCGCAAGCAGACTTTTGTGATAGTAGATGAATTTTCTGCTTATAATGCTTTCTTTGGTCGACCTATTCTTGCTGCATTCAAAGCTGTCCTTGCCCCATGGTGTCTTACTATTAAATTCCCTACAGACAATGGGGTAGGAGTTATTAAAGGAGACCAGAACGCTGGGCGAGAATGTTATATGACAGAGCTGCGAGAAACAAGGAAGAGAGAAATGGGGAAAGATGCGGCAACCCCAATCCGCATCAAAACACCAACCCTATAGCAACTACAGGGCGGACCCTGCACTGGCGAGCATAGCGGGGCACGAAAAGTGATGGATCCTAGAAAGGCCAGTGCGGGGGAGAGTAGGGTGGTACCAGCAGAAACAACGATACCGGTGCCCGTTGATCTGAAGGACCCAAACAAGGTGCTGAATGTGGGTTCACAACTTAATGTGTCAGTTCAGAATGCCTTGATATCTTTTTTGAAAGCAAACCTGGATGTTTTCGCTTGGACCCATGCCGATATGTGCGGAATATCCCCAGAAGTTGCGGTACATGCTCTGAATATTGACCCAAAGTTCACGCCAGTAAAGCAGAAAAGAAGAATCCAAGGTCTAGAAAGGTCGACAGCATTGAAAGAGGAAGTTGACCGGCTCATGGAGAATAATTTCATCAGAGAATCTACCTATCCAAATTGGGTTTCAAATCCAGTGCTAGTTAAGAAAGCCAATGGTAAATGGAGAGTGTGCATCGACTTTTCAGATCTAAACAAGGCCTGTCCCAAGGACTGCTTCCCATTACCCAGGATCGATCAACTGGTAGATGGAACAGCGGGTCATGAATTGTTGTCTTTTATGGATGCCTACTCCGGATATAATCAGATCATGATGCATGAGCCAGATCAGGAGGACACAAGCTTTATCACCGATGTCGGTCTTTACTGTTACAGAGTTATGCCCTTTGGGTTGAAGAATGCGGGGGCAACATACCAAAGACTGGTAAATGCTATGTTCAAACCGCAGTTGGGAAAGACTATGGAAGTTTACGTTGATGACATGCTAGTAAAATCTAAGAAAGCAGTGGATCACATCGAACACTTAGCAGAAATGTTCGCAATTCTCCGAAGATACGGAATGAAGCTTAACCCTTTAAAATGTTCTTTCGGGGTAGAATCTGGGAAGTTCTTGGGTTTCATCGTGAGCGCTAGGGGCATTGAAGCTAGTCCAGCTCAAATCACTGCTCTAAAAGAAGTCAAAGCTCCTAAAACAAAGAGGGAATTGCAAAGTCTCAATGGAAAAATTGCCGCCTTAAGTCGGTTCATATCCAAAGCTACTGATAAATGCATTCCATTCTTCGACGCTCTAAAGAAAGGAAAGAAAAACTTTGACTGGACTCCCGAATGCCAGAAAGCTTTTGAAGAATTGACTCAACATATGGAAACGCCTCCAATACTTTCCAGGCCCGGCGATGGCGAGGATCTTCTTATATACTTGGCAGTTTCATCTCATGCTTTAAGTGCAGCGCTGGTACGGGAAGACAAAAGGATTCAACATCCAGTTTACTATATCAGCAAAAGACTCACTGGGGCAGAAATGAATTACTCCAAGTTGGAAAAATTCGCCTATTGTCTATTGATTGCCTCAAGAAAGTTGAGGCAATATTTCCAGGCTCATCCTATCAAAGTCCTCACTGATCAACCTTTAAAGCAAGTCTTGTTTCGCCCTGAGACTTCGGGCCGCCTTTTAAAGTGGAATATTGAATTGAGCCAATATGACATCACTTATCATCCTAGAAAAGCGATCAACGGACAAGCTTTGGCAGATTTTATTGCAGAATTTACAGACAAGGGTAACAGCGAGGAAGAAACAATCGAGAACTCCCCAACCCAATGGAAGTTATTTGTAGATGGCGCAAGAAATGATTACTGTTCAGGTGCTGGAATTGTTCTTGAAACTCCTGAAGGCCGGTCATTATGCTATGCGCTAAGATTAGAATTTCCTTCAACAAACAATGAAGCAGAATATGAAGCTCTGATCGCTGGTTTGAAAATTGCTAAAGAACTAAACATTCGAGCGTTACAGATCTTCAGTGATTCGCAGCTTATAGTATGTCAAGTCAAGAAGGAGTTTCAAACGAAAGGAGGAAATCTGCCCGCTTATGTGTCAAAGGCTTGGGAACTTTTATGTGAATTCGACCATTACACGATAAGTCATATTCCTCGAGAAGAAAACATGAAAGCAGATTCTCTCGCAAAATACTCAAGTTCTGGCGAAGCCCAATCCTTAGGGTTAGTTCCAGTGGAAGTTTTGTCGAATCCGAGCATTGATGAAATGGATATCGATTGGGTTATGAGTATGTCGCAAGAGCAAGAATCATGGATGACTCCAGTAACAAAGTATCTACTCAATGGCTCTTTACCAGAAAACTCTAAAGAACGACAAAAGCTACTGAGAAAAGCTTCTCGATATATAATCCAGGGTGGTCAATTATACAGACGAGGATTCTCAATGCCATTGCTTCGATGTGTATCCAAAGAAGAAGCCAAAATAATCCTATCAGAGGTACATGGAGGAGAATGTGGGGATCATTCAGGTGGTCAAACTTTAGCAAAGAAAATTCTCCGATATGGATATTTTTGGCCAGAAATTAATCGAGATGCTGCAGATTACTCTCGAAAATGTGACAGATGTCAAAGATTTGCCAAAATTCCTAGAGCACCTTCTACTGAGCTCACACAAATGACCAGTCCGTGGCCGTTTGCGATTTGGGGAATAGATTTGATCGGACCTTTACCAACCGCCAAATCTGGAATCAAATATGCCATTGTTGCTGTAGATTATTCCACTAAATGGGCTGAAGCTGAACCATTGGCAACTATCACCTCCAAAAAGATGATAAATTTTGTGACTAAGAATATCATTTGCAGATACGGTGTGCCTCAGAAAATAATCACAGACAATGGTACTCAGTTTGAAAGCGAGGAATTCCAGGATTTTTGCAAGCGATTCAAAATCCAGAAAAGCTTTTCGGCAGTAGCTCATCCGCAGGCAAACGGGCAAGTGGAAGCAGTGAACAAGATCATCAAATCAACCATCAAAAAGCAACTCGAAAGAGCAAAAGGCGGTTGGGTCGATAAACTACCGCTTGCACTATGGGCATACAGAACTACTCACAAAACTGCAACTGGGCATACTCCTTTTTCGTTAGCATACGGATCGGAAGCAATGATCCCGGTTGAAACAGAGGTCCCTTCACACAGAAGAATCCATTTCAATCAAGCAGAAAATGAAAAGCTGCAACTTGAAGCGCTGGATCTCCTTGATGAAAAAAGAGATGAAGCTAACCTCAGAGTTGCAGCTCATCAGCAAAGGATAGCCAGACATTTCAATTCCAAAGTTCGTCAACGCAGCTTTGAAATTGGAGATCTAGTCCTAAAAAGAATTATGACAGCGACAGGTGTGTTTGGGCCAAATTGGGAAGGACCGTATGTGATAGGTCAGAAACTTCTTGACGGCACATTCAAGCTCACCACAGTTGATGGAGATCAAATTCCAAGGGCATGGAACAGCAATCACTTGCGTCCATACTTTACTTGAAAATTTTGTTGAAACATTGTAAAAAGAATTATGAATACAGTGGAGATAAAACTTGCGCATAATAAGACCGAGCGATTCTCACCATCATTCAACAAACAAATTTCAAGTCACAAAGACCCCGAATTCAAATCCTAGATAGGAAATGCTTCAATTGAACGGCTAATGATTTCGATAGGAACGAGCCCTTGCTGATAAATTGAGATTGTTTAAACAAACAAACATCCAATTAGGAAGCTAGTGCCCGTTCTCACGAACTTGCCTGGCAATGAAGTACACTTCCTTGGATTAAACAAGCCACTTGTGAAAAAAAAGGGGGATCGCTGAAAAGGCATAAGCAAGTGAACAGAGGAACAACCAAAGCTACCATCAGCGCCACAAGTCCTCTTCGGAGGCACAACTCTTCGGATAATAAAAGACCTCTAATGGGTCATATGCCACAAAAAAGAAAGTTCTCTACTCAACAAAAAAGATTGGAGGAGTCATGACCCTCCAACCATGAGAGAGTAACTTCCAGGCGATGAAAACCCTCTCTGAGGCCCATTTCACCAGGAGTTGAAGTGTTATAACCGCTCTTCGGGATTTCACTTCACCAGAGTTGAAATGTAAACAAAATAAAAGCCCTCTTCGGAGGCCCATTTCACCAGGAGTTGAAGTGTTATAACCGCTCTTCGGGATTTCACTTCACCAGAGTTGAAATGTAAACAAAATAAAAGCCCTCTTCGGAGGCCCATTTCACCAGGAGTTGAAGTGTTATAACCGCTCTTCGGGATTTCACTTCACCAGAGTTGAAATGTAAACAAAATAAAAGCCCTCTCCGGAGGCCCATTTCGCCAGGAGTTGAAGTGTAGCAGCCGCTCTTCGGAATTTCACTTCACCAAAGTTGAAATGTAAAAACAAAGACCTTCTTGAAAGCACACGTTTCACCAAGATTGAAATAAAACTTCCAAGTGTTGAAACGTGAAAAGGCTTTCTTCAAAGGCACAACTCTTTGGGGGTACACGTTTCACCAAGATTGAAATAAAACTTCCAAGTGTTGGAACGTGAGAAATCCCTCCTCAGAGGTACAACCCCCTCCCGGGAACACAATTAAGAAAAAAGACCTCTTTGGAAACCCACGTTTCACCGAGATTGAAATAAAACTTCCAAGTGTTGAAACGTGAAAAGGATTTCTAAAGCATAACTCTTTGGAGGTACACGTTTCACCGAGATTGAAATAAAACTTCCAAGTGTTGAAACGTAAAAAAAATCCCTCCTCAGAGGTACAACTTTCTATAAAAAAAAAATCCTCATCAAAAGCGTACTTTAACTTTCAAAGGAAAAGTAATTTGCCTACTGTGGGAAATGATCGTAAAAAGAAAAGAAGTTAAAGTACCCTTCAGAGGTCCGCTTTACCACATAGAGGAATTCACTTGATGAGATATGCACATAAGCAAAAGAAAAAAGTGATTTCTTCGAACGACCAAGCGTAAAAACTTATACGAAGGGAGTTGTACTCTATAAAATTTTCTTTAAAGAATAAAATAATTATTCTTTAGCAAATAAGAGTGTAAGTCCCCTCGAGGTATAGAATATTGCAGCATACTTATGGAATGGGGGCAATATAGTATAATTACACACAATATGGTATAACTAAACCAGCAAAAGGTAACGCTCAAGTAACATACCATAAGCTCGCTGCAATATCAAATAAACTCATGCCAAAACAAATAACAAATGTATTCTTTAATTCAAACAAAAGTTTGTACAAACGAGGAATCATTTTATTCAAGGAATCATTTTATTCAATTACAACGCAGGTACAGGTTTCAAAATAAAGAAAAGCGGGGGCCGGTACCCGCACAATTCTCGGCCAGTACATGCAAAACACAAAAAAAAAACTAGAAACTGAAGATCTTCACTTCTTTTTGCTGCCTTTAGACCCTTTACCCGGCCGAATGATCAGCTTTTCAGGTCGACCAGTGGGTATAAGGGAGGAAGGAGAGGTAGGCGCAGCTGGCCCAACTTCTGGCTCCTCTTCAGTGGCAGTGATTATCTTCCCTCTCCTCCTTGATGCTCCTTGCTTCCTTCTCCTCTTTGAGGAAGACTCACTTCCTGGAGTGGCAAGTTTAGATAAAGTTATATCGTCAGAAGGAGTCCGCTCCGGAGATATGTCACCTCCCTCAAGTCCCTCATCTTTTTGCTCTTGCGAAGCAACGGGATCATCCAGGCCATGGAGAGCTTCTATTTGTTCTTCTTGTGACCCAGGTTGAGAAGCAGAGGGAGGCGCCACTTGAAGAGATGGAGGAAGGATCACCGGGGGAGAAGAAGCTTGAGTTTGACTCGGTGCTTTCTCTACAAAGGAGAAAAAACTTAAAATATCAGTATCTTTCGAAAAGAGAGGGGATGACGGCTCATCAAAAGTCGGGAATTCATTGACATTTGAAAAATAATCAAGAAGATCGTCAAGTTCACAAGGAGCGAACGAGCAGTTCACCACTTGAGCTGGTCCGGTGTCAAGTTTACCTGGGGTAGTTGGATCTCTGAGGCTGATTTCATATCGCTGTGCTTCGTTGCTTTCACCACCTTCATCCCCGCCTTGTGCACTTGTAGTTTCAGTTACTGTCTTAGTTGCAGGCGGAGTAGAGGAGCTAGAACCCGTGATGTCAACCACAGGAGAAACTGGAGGATGGACAGAGGAAATAAGCGTTAATTCCTTTCCAGAACATTCCTCTTCCGCCATTCCAGTTCTCATCCTGGCAAGTTGTTCTCGCCCCTTCGCAAGAGCAGCGCGAGCTCCCTCATCCAGGTAACGCGCCTCAAAATCTTCATCGCCATACCCGGCGTCTTTAAACATGTTAAGAGCAGCTTCCCACACCTCGGCCAGGGTGATTTCATACTTAGGACCAAGAAAAGAGAGGCTGCCGCGTCCCAAGACACAATGTAAATAAAAATCGAATAAAGTCGAATTGATATCGTTTTCCATGGTCTGAGCAGTTTCTTCGGCTGCAATTTTGCCAGCCATGGCCTCATCTCGATCTTTTTCGGTCTGAGCAAGTTGGGCTTTTAGCGCTTCAATCTCCATGTCCCGGGCGCTCAGTTTATTCTGCAGCTGGGTGACATCAGTGCGGTGGTTCTCTACAGCTTGTTCCAACCTCTCAGCTTTAGCTTCAGCGTCCCTCTGGCTGGCGTGCGCATCTCGCACTTGTTTTTGCAATACCTCTTCTCTTTGGGTGTAAGTATTAGTAGAAGAGGCAAGATCATCTTTGAGCTGCTTTACTTCAGCTTCGAGTTTTTCATTGTATTCGGCTATCTCCTTCATCTCAGTGTTGTGTTGATCAAGAATCTTCTGCCATTCTGATTTGTCATTTTCCATGGTCAGCATTGCTTCGATGTTAGCCCGATTAACTCTTTGAAGTTCATCAACCAGCTTTTGCCATCCAGACATTCTATCGATATCAAGCTTGACAGCATCGAGATTTCTGTACATAGCTTCTTTGTCGATGGGGACCAAATCAAGGTCGAAGCGTACCCCCCTCAAACACCAGTTCGGGAATCGGCTCTGCAAAGTCGGGGGGCCCCTTTCAACATGGTATGAAGGCCTGTTGAGAAGTGTTTGGATGGCACTTCCTTCAAGAGCAGGAGATTTGGAAGGGATGTCAATAGAAACTGAGGCACCAGGTCTCTCAGATGTCACGGGCACGTGCTCCTCGCCAAGTTTGGTCCGCTTTCTCGAATCCTCAATATGGCTCTTCCCCCTATCATCGTGCGTTTTACGTTTATGGGAATCATCATCCCTTGGGAAAGATTCATGTCGCGTGCCCGCTCCCTCATGACGTTCTTCATACCTTCTCCTCTCTTCAGCTTTTCGCGCAGCTCTCTGCTCATTGGTCTCTCTGGGATCGGTATAGTATTGCTTGTAATCATAGCTGCCACGCCCTCCATAGCGTCGAAAGTCTTTGTAATAAGAACCGCTGCCGCTGCGCCCCATAGAGGAATCTGAAAAGGCAAAAATAGCAAGTCTTAGAAACTTCCGGAGAAAAGAAGTTAAATGTGAACAAATGCCAAAAAATCCTAAGTGTTGTGTGATGTGCAAGCTACGCGCATTAAGCTACAAACCACTCATTGGTGTAGAGGTGATGATAGCTTGGGTATGAGGAGTCGGTGTTTGTGTTGGTGTTAGTCGAAGAAGGGACGTCGCCTCAACTATAGGAGAGATAGTTTTAGACACGTCATCTCTAAAAAGCTCCTGTGAGGTCACTATTATGTCGCTCAACCCATCATAAACATCGTCACCATCATGCTCGGTGAGACTTGTTTTCTCAGTTCCTACATCAGCTAATCCCCCGAGAGGCTGTGAAGGTTCTTCTTCTTCCTCAATCGGGGCAAGTGCCGTCTTACTAGATGACCCCATAATGTCGGTAGGGGTGGAACATTTCACCAATGAAGCTTCGATGTTAGACTCTTTTGATGAGGGTTGTTCGATAGTAACGGGGGCATCCGATGCTTCAGTCGGGGAATCGGGAACTTCAGTCGGAGCTTCACAAAGCTGAGTATAGCGAGAAGGGTGGAGAAGTTCGTATTGATGTAGAAATTCGTCGCTTAGTAGAAACTTGATACTTCTCTCTTCTGCGGCTACAGCGCTCAGTCTATCAAAAGTCTGCCTATGTATCGGATCTCTAGAGGGAAGGGGAAGTGCTGAAAAAAGCAAAGAATGAGATTAGCAATTTGGACCCCGAAAAGAGTTAAGAAAGAAAGTGGAAAGACGGAAATAAATGATCTTACTTCCTACTCTCCAAGAAGCATAAAACTCTGGGGGACTGCGGGCAAAGAAAAATTGGTTTAAAAATCCATGGACACTTTCAGTAAGATCAAGAATGAGCTTGCGGTTTCTTGCACTTCTCACAATGATAAGAGAAGGATGGTCTTTGCTCTTTGCAAACGAGCATAAGTAGCGAATTTCTTCGAAGCTCGGCAGTCGGTCAAGATTTCTTCTGAACAAAACACCCAACCCCATCAAGATAGCGTAACCATTAGGATGAAGTTGGAACGGAGAAATTGACATCCGAAGAAGAAGAATTCGAAGAAAGTCATTGAAAGGTGGGATCGCCCCACTTAAGCACATTTGACGATTAACCGCGACAAAACCATAGGGAGGTCTGTCAGCAGTATCATTCGGTCCAGGAAATATGACATCATCTTCAGCAAAGCCGAATTGAGTACGCAACTGAATAAATGTTCTCGAAGATAGAATAGTCGAAGTTCTTTCCGGAGGATTCTCTATAGGAACAGCTATCGGGAAAGTTTCTTCTTCTTGACTTGCTGCTTCTTCTCCTTGATGGGAAGTCATTCTACACAAGCAATTGGATATTCAAGCATGAAGGTGCACGTTTCCTAAAGTGTGTGAAGTGTTGTACAAGTATCAATCAAACAATAAGCAAAGGTAACTGGAATAAAACCTAGCAAACATTTGTTAGTTATAAAAACCAGGAATCTTTGTTTTGAGTTTGAATATGCAAATACAATGTTGATGCAAACAAATCAGTTCAAATTGTTGATACTTTGCATTAATATTCTACTTTAGTCAATTAATTTACAACATTTCATGCAATATGTTCATATCTCTTATCTTGTCTTAATAATCTGTCATTTGATATGGGCAGTCAATGGCAGTATGTGCGCCTTGGTTTTCTTTGTTTGTATGTTATTATCAACAGGTTTACAACTCAAAAAGTGAGAATGATCTGTGAAGTGGCATAATGTATTTAAACAAATTTAAAGTTGGGGCAGTTCAAAGTTTAATCCCTGTTCAAAGTTTGATCATAGTTCAAAGTTTATTCCACTTAATTCAGCATGACCAAGGCCTAAGTCATATCTCGGCTACAACCTAAAAAAAAAGAAAAAAAAAAGAAGAAAGGCTAAGTCTGAAGTTGGCCAAAATCATAGCAATTCAATTCGGCAAGCTTGGTTAAATGCTTAAGTGCCAACTCGGTTATGCCTTAAGAATCTCTCACACATTAGTGTTGGGTTCCTACTCCTTTAACTCGGCAGTTCCCTAGGTCGCAAGAGAAAGCCTTAAAAGTTAGGTCGGTAGGTTTCCCTATGCGTTGGCTCGGCCCCGAGTTAAAGCTTAAGTCCCCCAAATCAGATCGGCCATAAGAAAAGTCATTCAAGATCACTGGATCGCATTCAAGCCTATTTCTCACTCAACCCGTTAGCCCAATAACCGCTCCACCAGCAAAAACCCCTATTCCATTCATACCATCACCTGCTGCCGGATCATCCACTAAACCAGTTCGAGGTTATCACAAATTTGTCGCATGGTAATCTCAAACGGTTAGCCTGAGACGACGAGCCACTTTCATTACTTCGTTGAACTTCTAATCGAGTAACCTAAGTTTCATCAACAGCAAATCTAATGGAGTTTGGGATGAAGCATCATGCAAGGAGGCCGTTTGAATTCGAGCGATAAAGTTTGAGAACCGATAGTAATCTACAATCAAGGAAGGAGTAGAATCACTTACGCACTGAATAGTAGGAATTGCTGGTGATCAGGTAGGATGGGATCGCCTTAAAAAACTCAGGAGAATTTTAATGGCGGAATCGAAATTGAGTGAATAAGTGACGAAGAAGGTTGAAGGAGGCCGGCTAATATTCTGAAGTGAAATGATACGGGTCATCATACACGAGTTAGCTGATAAGTCGTTTGCGACTTACCGACCTAAGAGTGACCGAGTTAAAAGGTATCGAAGCACACGACTTAATCCAAAGGCGTATACTTCGAGGGGCAAATGTTAACCCTATCTCGGTTACGACTCAGCAGGTATGTGGAGATGGCGCCGACCTAACTGATTAGTAAGATGGCCGACCTAATTGGATTCCGACTTAACTGGTAAAGAAAGGGTACCGACTAAACGCTGCATGGAGATTCCGACCTAAGGCTTGAAGGGATGCCGGTCTAACAAGGCTATGCCGACTTAAGACTTAAAGAGGTTCCGACTTGGGACTTACGAAGGGGTACCGACCTAGTATCTTAATATGGGAGACCGACTTAACTGCATAAGGCAGAAAAGGGTTGCCGACCTAAAAGTCTAAATAGGTTGCCGACCTAAGGTTTGAATCAGTTGCCGACCTAAAGCTTAAAGAAAGTTTGCCGACTTAATGATCAGTAGTAAGTTCCGACCTAGTGTGTGTGCCGATCTAGCGACTCAAGATAATTACCGACTTATAGTAAGCCGTAACCGATCTAACTTGAGTACCGGTCTAGTTATCTAAAGGAGCTGCCGACCTACTTGATGAGGACATGGAAAGGTACACGACTCATACTTAAGCCGGGGCATGTTAACTCGGCTACGACTTAGAACTGGTGATTTAAGTCCGGAGAAGCATGCTTGCCCCATTAAAAGCATGAGCCATGCATAAGAGAAAGGGGGACCTACGACCTAGCTTATCTCGGCAACAACTCAATTCAGACAAGCTTGCTTCCATTAAGTCGTGGGCTTGGCTCGTTAGATCGGCGATGGGATAAGTTAAGTCGGCCACGACTTATACTAAGTCGGTCGCGACTTAGAACTTGGCAAAAATTCCAGACCAGAACTCTCTATAAATAGACGACCACTTCCAACGTTCAAGGGACCTTTTGGCTCATTCTCTTCAAGCGCCGTTACTCTGCCGAATTCCAGACGACTTCAAAGCTTTTTAGATCCAACAAACTTCTAAAGGAACTCCATGAAGGAATCATCCACATTCACCATGGATTTGAAGATGATTGTCAACATCAAAGCTTGAGCTACTTGTTTCACATACCCTATCACTTGAAGTGGGTTGTAATTGAAAGATCTTGTAAAGAATTGTAATCAAACTAGTGATAAAAAGATTAAAGTGGACGTAGGCTGGATTATAAGCCGAACCACTATAAATACTGTGTCTCTTACCGTTTTTCTACATACTTTCTGCTTATTTCTATTTCCCGTACAAACGGGTGGTGCTTTCACAATCACATCTTATACACCAGGGTGTTAGCGTTTAAATTTTTTCGTTAACATTAATGTAATTAACTTAAGGTTAATTAATTTATGTGATTATTTAAGAGATAATTAATTAATTGAGGATAATTACTTAAGATGGATAATTAAGGATGATTAATTAATTTCATTAATTAAGGGTTTGTAATTAATCAATGTTAATTAAGCAGGATTTATAGGTAATCAAAGTAATTAATTTAATTTATTTGGAGATTTAATTAAATTAATTAGGAATTGAACAACTAATTATTCTTGCTTATGGATGATTGGATCATATCGAATGCCTTGTATTGTTTGATATCTTTGATATGTGATGCTCTGTGATATGAATGCTTTGGATTGAGCTGTGATGATTTTAAATTATTTATCGACGATGTATTGCTTTGTGAATGTGAAATTCTGAATTGAATTAAAATTGTTTACCTAAAAACTTGACCTTTAACACGGCATTTGAATTTCGATATGACCGGGGGTCGGATTCCAAATGGTTATCAGAAAACCACATCGAATCTTAAAGGTGAATCTTTTGTTAAAAGATTAAAAATGGAAATTTGTTGTGACTGTATCCACGTGTTTTTAAAATAAGCGCTCATTGTCCGATTAAGCTGGGAGAGGATATTAAGTCATAAAACCTATTCCGAATAATGATACGATGAAATTGAGTTGCATTTGAAGACGGTTGTTGAAGATTGGGTATTTTCGAAAACAAAAGGATTACCTATTGATTGTCTCTGCGCTGAGTTGCTCCGGTATAAAGATTTAGACTACCCTATGTGATGGGGAGTCCGGACGTGATTAGGGGATATCCGGATTTGCAAGGACTTCTTTCCTTAATTGGACAAAGTGCTTTCGGTTCCACTCAGACCTAGAATGGACTTGTATGGATGTATGTTTGCCATTACACTTTGAGATGTAAAGCTGGTTTCTATCAAATACATTTCTGTTTGGTGGTGGAGAATTTGTTCTCGTAGCTTAACACCCTTCTCTGAAACGTATGAGCTCAGAGGTTATTTAGTTGATATTTACTAGTGGTATATTCCCAATTTGGTAATATGGGATGCTAAGTGCTGATAATTGGTTGATCGAAGCATGGCTTTTGTGAAGAGCGTAGCTTTTTCGGACGAGACTTCATCGAACCTCACACCTCGGAAATGGTCGAAATAGGAATGTTGCGGCAAGGTTACAGGGGTCGCGCTCCTTAGGGTATATGCATTTCCTTCTGGATAAAAAGTGGTATCACAGTATGGAGCCCAGATATTTAACTTATGTGGTTGTTGGAATTTGTTGTTTTCGCCTCGGTAAAGGTTGGTTACGACCGGGGGATGGAATACTTGCGACAGTTAGTTACGTAGATACATAGGTAACCTGGCCTTGTGTTGGCAGAGATCCAGTTAGGTTCTCGGGGCGTCCCTCCAGAGGCGTACCCATTAGGAAAGGAAGTTCCTTAGCCTTGACCATTTGTTGGAAATCCAAACAATCAAATACAAGCCCAGTACGGTTTTAGTTTTATAACCTGCCATTTCTAAATGGTAGTATAGTAGGCATACTATAATGGTACGTATGCTGGCCAAGATTAATATTATACTTTCTAAATGTTTTTCATACAATGAACTAATAATAATATCAAAAGGATTTTCGTGTATCAAGCATGTTTGACTATTATAAGAAGAAACCTTCCCCATGTGTGCGATTGCATTGAGTGTGCCGGGAGACCTTATGGTAGTTTCATCTTCCAAAAAGAATAACGGATTTCTTTTTATTTCTTTTTGTTTGTTTTTGTGCAAATAACTGTTTTTGTTTGCTCACACCAGTCCCATGACTGACTCGAAGTTTATTGTTCCTTTTCTAAACTCTAGATGCCCATAATTTTCCATATGGGCAGCCTAGAATCAAGTTATCAGTAGATGTAGATCTGGATGTCTTTAGTCTTTGAAGTCTCCAGATTTTGGAAGTCTTTGAAGTCTGTGGATATGGGATCGCATTTGCTTCATTGCAGCATGATAGTGGTTTTGAGCATTTTGGCTTGAGCTTTGGAGCTTTGGCAATGAAGATGCAGTTTGTTGATCTCTCTCGCTCTATCTCTCTCTCTCTGTCTTTTAGAGACCTTGTTGAAGATATCTTTTCCGCTATTATTTTTTTCTCCGCTGCTGTATATTTGATTTATGATGTTGTTCATTTGCTGTAATTCATGTTGTATCGATTGGTGTATCAATAAAATTCATTTTGTTTCCGTTGTGTTGTTTTCACCTAATGTGTTATAAGCTCCGGCGAACCAGACTCAACGTTTAAATCTCCGGCATTCGAACACGGGTGATGTATTGGATGCCGATTTTCGGACGTTGGGATCTCGAGTTATCACATCTAGTATCAGAATTGAAAGTTGAGTAAGAACTTTATCTTTGGAGTATAACTCATTAGGTGACTCATTTTAGATAGGGTTACAAATGCCCAAGAATGAGTACATTCCATAAGATATCTTGTCCATATGCCTCAGTCAATATTCTTACTATTCACTGATAGTGAGAATGAGTGCAAGAAGAGGACGAGGTATGGGACGGGGGAGTACCACTACAAATGGTCAATACCCTACAGCAGCAACAATAGTAGGAACAACTTTTTCTACCAACCTCTTTTGATCATCATCCAATTTCAATTCTTTGATGGTTCCCTAGCAGCTCCAAGAAGCAGCTTTGATACGGTAGGAGACCATTACTTTGGCAAAACCGAAGAGATGAGTTTTTTATGAGATTAATTCAAACAAGTATTTGAGAAGCGTTATATGCTTTCCGCTGGTATTTCTAGGATGTATCAAGAAATTACCTTACTTCTTACCTAATTTTCTTATTTATGATAAATCGTAAGAGTTCTAGTCGACACTAGAGCCACGCATTGTTTTATTTCCCAGTAAACATAAGAGAAACAAATCTCGAACCCGAATTCGTAGACCGACCTATTTGGGTGAAGAATTCGGTAGGATGGCACCAAGGGATAGAGTAGAGCTAGTTGAGCAAACCCAAGATTTACTGGGGAAAGGATTCATACGATCTAGTAGTTCCAGTTGGGGTTCAGCTGTAGTATTAGTAGCTAAGTCCAATGGATCTTTGAGATTGTGCGTAGAATATCGTGATCTTAATAGGTTAACTCTTAATATTAAATTTCCTTTGCCCTGAATTGACGATCTATTCGATTAATTGCATGGTGCTCGATTCTTTTCCAAAATGGATCGAGCCCAAGGATAACATCAGTTGAGAATCACAGAAAATTGTATCTGTTTGTCTGTTTTTGGGTCCTGATATATTCTACGAATGGTGAGTTATGCCCTTCGGACTAACCAATGCCCCTGCACATTTCGTAGGCCTGATAACCCGAGTATTTCATAGGCCTGATGACTCGAGTATTTCATAGAGTATTGAATAAGTTTGTTCTCGTATTTATTGATGAAATTTTGATTTATTCCAAAGTGTAGAATAGATATTTCAGCTTGATCTAGTAGTTATTTCTCAATCTTTTTATATGTTCATATGTTCTTTGTTTGTCTCCTTGTCTAGTAAATTTTGAGGACAAAATTTTTTTAAAGGGGGAATTCGTAACAATCCCGTTTTTAAGCTAGATTTAATTTAGTAATTAATATAAATTTTTCGATTAAATTGTGAATTAATTTGAATTTTTTTTCCAAAACAAATAAGATAATTGCTTGTTTATATATATATATATATATATATATATATATATATTATAAATAAGATTTTGATTTGAAATTCAAAAATAAATATCTTAAAAAATAAATTGGATTTAAAAACTGTATAAACTAATAAAAATTGTTTTTTAATTTATATATATACATACATATATATACGTATGTATTGTGATTTGAAAGTTATATTTCGAATTTAATATAATAATTTTCAAAAGCTATCTAAAGTTAAATTCTATATTATAAAAACTTATATATAACATATATATTTGTTTATTTATTAATGCATGATTAGATTTCAAAAATTCATTTTCTTTAAAAGCTATATACGTATAAATAATAGAAAATGAACTAATAAAGAATTTAAAACATATACATATATATAAAACTAAATAATAAATATAATATAAAGTTATATAAAAACATTTAATAACATGTAAATTACATGTGTAAGCATTATAACAAGAAGATTAACAAGTGTAAGATAATTTAGCATGTATTAAACATTTGTAAGATTTATATCATGCATAAAATACAAGTGTTATTTGTTTCTTTTATTTTCAATATAATAAATAAAATGAAAACAAGTTATATGTATACCACTATCTCCTTCTCTTCTCAATTTTCTTTCATACATTTCAAAACTTAAAAACCAGAGAAAGAAAAAAAAACAGAAAATTAAAACAAATCAAACAACCTCTGTTCAAATCTATAACCTGAGCAAACATAGTAGATTCAAGCCTGAAACAAACAACTCTTTAAAAATCAAAGCAAAACCAAAGTTCTATATTTTCAAATTTTTCAAGATCTAAAACTGAAGCAACTAAACAAAGTTGCAGACAATCTTCTATTTCTAGTTTTCAAACATCAATCAAAACCAAGTCCAGTTTTCAAAGAGCAAACCAAACATAATCAAGTAGAAGATCATTTCAACTGAGGCAAAGATTTAATTCAGAAGCAAAATAAAAAAGTTCAGATTCAACTACAAGTGAATCAAGATTTCAAATCATCAATAATCAAGCAAATCTAAGTTTCATTTTCAAATCACTTTCCAGTTTTCAAATTTCAGTTTTAGGTTCTCTATACAACATCCAGGTGAGTAAACTCAGCTTTAAAATGCTAAATCCTCCATTATTCTCCGATGCATGTGATAATTAATGGATAAAATGTTGTGAAATGTTCTGCATGGAAGTATAAATATGTTTTGTATGTATATATGTATGTAATACTGCGTGCATTCCTTGTTGAGTAGGCATGTCTCTATTTCTAATACCAACAGGTTAAAACAAGTTTAAAAAAAATCTAATTCTCTTCATTTAATCTCTTTTAAATTATGATCTTAAAAGGAAAAGGGTTTGTAATAACTAAACACTATTTTTAAAAATACTTTTTTGTGTGAATATCAAATAGTTTTTTCTAGGAAGTTGGAATTACAGTGAAAAGATAACATATCAGATAAATTGACTTTGTTAATTTAAAATTTCACTTATGAAATCAGATTCGAATATGAGAACAATGATTTTTAAGATAAATATCATGATTTTTAATTTTGTAAATCATGAGAGTTTGAAAGTTGAACAGAATCGAGAGTTTGCACGATTTTCGACGATCGCGAGGTTTAGTAGCCTCGGGTGCTGGACGGAGGAAGGTCGTGGGTCGGTGGTTAAGGAAAAAATGGTAGCTGGATTTCTCGTACGCCGTGGTGGCTGGACGACGGTGAATTAGGGTTCTGAAGCCTGATTGGTTCGTCGTTGTTTCCGAGGCAATTCCTCCAAAGTGGGTGCATCGGACATGGTCGAGGTATGAGGTATCGAAGCGGTGTTTCGTGGCGAATCTTTGGGTCGATTGGCGAGGTTTATGGTGATAGGGATTGGTTGCATGAAACGTTTTTTGATGGTCAGTTTGGGTTCCAAGATGTGATCGAATATCTCGATTTTGATTTTCAGGTGAATTCGTTGACCTAGGTGGTCTGGTGGTTTGGGTAAGTCAACGATGACCTAAAGGCGATAGTGACGATGGTCGAAGGCGTAGCGATGAAGTGTACACATGCACTTAGGCACATTTGCATCTGGGTTGATTTGTTTACTGATGGGTTGAGGACGATGAAGTTTGTCTCGGGTTGTTGCTTGGGGAAGCGTGATTTTGGCTCGGGTTTGTTCTCGTGTGTATACACGGGTGCGTTACAGGGTTTAAGTTTAAATCAAAACTAAATTTTGAAAAAAAAGAGAAGGGTGTGACTTGGGGTTTTACTAGGGAAAATTGGTAGTTGACTCGGGTAGGAACTCGAGTTTGTCTCGGGTTCATGTTATAACAGTTTTGAAATTTAAATAAAACAAGTTTTTAAAGTTTAAAATAAAATAAGTTTTAAACTATATTCTTAAAAAACAATTTCTTTTATATAATAAATGTTTATTTAATTTTTGGTTGATAAAAGTTGTATATTTTATTTTAACTTAAAATTAATTAAGTTATTTCTTAAGTTTATTTTGAAACAAAATTAAATAGCTTAATTAAGAAGTTAACTAAAAAGATGTTCATATTTGTTAATTAATTTAAAGGTCTAAGCTAATTTATGGGTTAATAATATATTTATTTTAAAGGTTGAATTTTGAAAGTTAATTGTTTTTAAGATTAAATTGGTCTGGTTTTAAAATAATTATATATTAGGTTTATTATTTGATTTAAATCCCTAAGTGTTTTCAAAGAATTTAATGATGTAATTAAGTTAGTGATTAGGGTAAATGTTTTAATTATTAATTTAAATATTTTAGTTAATTCATATGTTAATGATAATTGATTAGTAATTAAAGAGTAATTAATCAAGTAATTAAGGATAATTACATAAAGGTTGATTATTTAATGTAAGTAATTAAAGGTTAATTACTTAATGTGATAAGTTAAGGGTTAATCAATTAACTAAGGATAATTAATTAATTAAAAGATAATTAATTAAGGGTTAATTAATAAATTAATTACTTAAAGGACATTAACTAATGTAATTTATTGATGTTAGTAATTAAGGATTAATTATTTAGCTTAAGTAATTAAAGGATAATTACTTAATGTAATTAATTTGTGATTAATTAATGTAAATAAATAAGGGATAGTTAATTTCTTAAAAGATAATTACTTAATGTAAGTAATTAGAGGATAATTAAATAATTAAATGTTAGTTATTTAATAATTAAAGGTTAATTAATTAATTAATTAAAGGTTATTTAATTTATGATTAAAGGATAATTGATTAATGATTAAAGGTTAACTAATCGAGTGATTAAGGATAATTACTTAATGTAAGTAATTAAAGGGTTAATTTGTTAATTTAATTAATTAAGGGTTAATTAATTAATGTAATTAACTTCAAGTTAATTAATTAATTGAGGATAATTACTTAAGATGGATAATTAAGGATGATTAGTTAATTTCATTAATTAAAGGTTTATAATTAATTAATGTTAATTAAGTAGGATTTATAGGTAATTAAAGTAATTAATTTAATTTATTTGGAGATTAAATTAAATTAATTAGGAATTGAACAACTAATTAATCTTGCTTATGGAGGATTGGATTATATGGAATGCCTTGAATTGTTTGATATCTTTGATATATGATGCTCTGTGACATGAATTGCTTTGGATTAGGCTGTGATGATTGTAAATTATTTATCTGCGGTGTATTGCTTTGTGAATGTAAACTCTTGAATTGAATTTAAAAAAATTGCCTAAATAACCTGGCGTATAACACGACATTTGAATTTTGATGCGACCGGGGGTCGGATTTCAAATGGTTGTCAGAAAATCAAATCTTAAGGGTGAATCTTTTGTTAAAAGATTAAAAATGGAAATTTGTTTTGACTGTATCCACGTGTTTTTAAAATAAGCGCTCATTGTTCGGTTATGCCGAGAGAGGACAAAAAGTCATAAAACCCATTCCGAATAATGATACGATGAAATGGAATTGCATTTGAAGATGGTGGTTGAAGACCTGGTATTTTCGAAAACGAAAGGATTACGTGTTGATTGTCTCTGCACTAAGTTGCTTCATTATAGAGATTTAGATTACCCTATGTGATGAAGATTTCGGACGTGATTAGGGGATATCCAGATTTGCAAAGACTTCTTTCCTTAATTGGACGAAGTGCCTTTGGTTCCATTCAGACCCAGAATGGACTTGTATGATGTATGTCTGACGTTACACTTTCAGATGTAAAGCTGGTTTTGATCAAATACATTTATGTTTGGTGGTGGAGAATTTATTCTCTTAGCTTAACACCCTTCTCTGAGATGTACGAGCTCAAAGGTTATGTAGTTGATATTTACTAGTGATATATTCCCAATTTGGTAATGGTGCATGCTAAGTGCTGATCATTGGTTGATCGAAGCATGGCTTTTGTGAAAATCGTAGTTTTGTGGGACGAGACTTCATTGAACCTCACACCTCGGAAATGGTCGAAACAGGAAGGTTGCGGCAAGGTTATAGGGGTCGCGAGCCTAGATATTTAACTTATGTGATTGTTGGAATTTGTAGTTGGTTCCTTGGTAAAGGTCGGTTACGACCGGGGGATGGCATACTCGTGACAGATAGTTACCTAGATATAGAGGTAACCCGTCCTTGTGTTGGTAGAGATCCGCTTAGGTTCTCGAGGGATCCCTCCAGAGGCGTATCCATTCGGAAAGGAAGTTCCTTAGCCTTGACCATTTATTGGAAATCCAAACAATCAAATACGAGCCCTGTATGGTTTTAGTTGTATAACCTGCCATTTTTAAATGGTAGCTATAGTAGGCATACTATAATGGTACGTATGCTGGTTAAGATTAATATTATGCTTTTGAAATGTTTTTCACACTATGCACTAATAATAATATCAAAAGGGTTTTCGCGTATCAAGCATGTTTGACTACTACAAGGAGAAACCTTCCCCATATGTGCGATTGCATTGAGTGTGTACTAGGAGACCTTATGGTAGTTTCATTTTCCAAAAAGCATAATAGATTTTTTATTTCTTTTTGTTTTTCTGTGCAAATAACTGTTTTTTTCGTCCACGCCAGTCCTATGACTGACTCAGAGTTTATTGTTCCCTTTCTAAACTCTGGGTTCCCATAATTTTTCATACAGGCAGCCTAGAATCAGGTTATTAGTAGATTTAGATCTGGAAATCTTTAGTCTTTGGATTTTGGAAGTCTTCAAGTCTGTGGATTTGGGATCGCATTTTCTTCATTGCAGCATGATAGTGGTTTTAGCATTTTGGCTTGAGCTTTGGAGCTTTGGCATTGAAGATGCGTTCTGTTGATCTCTCTCGCTCTATCTCTCTCTTTGTCTTTTCGAGACCCTGTTGAAGATACCTTTTCCGTTATTATTATTTTTCCTCCGCTGTTGTATATTTGGTCTCTGATGTTGTTCGTTTGTTGTAATTCATGCTGTATCCATTGGTGTATCAATAAAATTCATTTTGTTTCCACTGTGTTATAAGCTCCGGCAAACCAGACTCAACGTTCGAATCTTCGGCATTCGAATACAGGTGATGTATTGGTTGTCAATTTTCATACGTTGGAATCCCAAGTCGTCACACAAATTTTAGATCAATTCAACACCAGATTCATCCATAACAACAACAGTGATAAGCATTCGTCATAGGCAGAATTGTGAGATTAACTCAGCTAATTAAGCATGATTTGATGATTACCTCCAGATTCACCTAGAGTAGCCTCTTTCAATGATTACCCTAGGGCAAATTTCAAAAATTGGAAAAGGAGATTATAACCAAAGGTAAAATTAAAATAAACCATCACAATCATACAAACTAAAACATGAACATACCAAATTAAATCAAATCAAACCCGGAATGCTAGTCCAAAGATGTAGCCAAATCGCTGCCTGAATACCCCAGAAGAACCGCTGACCAAGCCTCCTTTGATTGTGCTCTATTTGATCAGAAACTCTAATCCAACTATGCCCCATAGGTGCACCTATGGTGGTCGGCTGAAACAAATAACCAATAATATGCAATTTTTAGTTTTTGTTTTGCGTGTTTTTCACTTATTTTTAATCAAGTTCCCAATCCATTTTCTTCTAAATTTAGATATAATCTCCTTTTCTAATCTTATTTCATGAAAGCTTTTAAATAGAAAAGATTTCCAAATTGTTGTAAAAATCGGTGTTCTCAAGCTAGTTTCCAGAAAATAGAAATATAGCCTTTTCCACATACTGATCTTCAAAATAACTTTAAATATCACTGTAATTCAAAATAAAATCATACTTGATATTTCAAATTGTAATTTCTAAATATTTTTATATAATTGTATATGTGTATATATATTTATACTTCAATATAATTCATTTCATAACCCAAAGTACTATTTACTCTCCATTTCTCAAAAAATAAATAATATCACTTAAAATATATATCTATAAAACCATAAATAAATTTACAAATTCCCACACAGATATATATATATATATATATATATATGTATATATATATTAACTTTAGAAATCGTTTATACCTTTTTGATGTGATTTTATATCCCAAATCAGTTTTACACAAAACCGGACCTATTTTCATATCGCATCTTTATAAATTTATATAAATTAAATAAAATTCAACCAAGTTACTTGATAGACTTTATACAATCATATAAAATTTCATAAAATAATTTTATATCCATTTGATATGACTAAATGTCCTTAATGGTTTAGATACAATTTCATACCTATTTTCTCATATTACAAAATGTATGTATATAAATTCATATAAGTTATATAAAAATGCATAAAAATTGTATTTAGGTCTATAAATTTGATATTTCATTGCAGAAATGTATTCATATAAATTTCTAACCATTTTACTGTAAATTTCCCAATTATATTAGTCTCGCTTAGAAAACCCATTTTATTAATTTCTTATTCATTTAATTCCAAATTTATTTCAAATTGGATCAAACTAAATAAAATTCCCCGATTTCATTTTGAAATTAACTAAGATAAACTAAATTATATTTAATATTTAATTTTAGGTAATCTCGACCAGGGTATTACATGGACAACTAGGCGACTTTGGTAGGGCAATGACATGTCGTACTTCAAGCATAACACATAGCATCCTTGGGATAGCCTCTTATACCATTTTAAATCTACTTAACTTTTTGCTGACTTTACACTGATGGTCTAGTAAGAAATTAATATGTTAATAATTTAAATAATTTTTAACGTACCAATAACACTTTATCGACTCGATAACTTACAGACTCAGTAGCATTCAGTTTGCTTACTCGATGGCACTTCTTCTTATTGACTAGATAACATCTCATTTTATAAGCTCGATAACTTTGCACCATAAAGAAAAAATAGATTTTTGTATAGACATGATAGCATTTCCTCTTATAGACTTGATAACATCTTCTTTTATTGACTTGCTAACATCTCCTTTGATAAAATCGATAGTGTTACTTCTTAGAGACTCAATTGCTTCTTCTTCTATGAATCTAATAGCATTTCTTCTTAAAGAATCTATATTATCTCCTTTTATAAACTCAATAGTATTGCTTCATATACTTAGTATCTTCTTCTTTTATGAAATTGATAGCATTTCTTCTTATAGACTCGATAGCTTCTTCTTTTATGAGTTCGATAGTATTTCAAATTATAAACTTGATAGCATCTCCTTTTACAGACCCAGTGTCATCTCCTTTTATAAACTCGACAGCATTGCTTCTTATTGAATCTATAGCTTCTCCTTTTATGAACTTGATAACACTTATTCATATAGACTAGATAGCATTGATTTTTATACATTTGGTAACATCTCCTTTTTTAAACTCAATAACATTACTTGTTATAGACTTGACAATATCTTTTATGAACTCGACATCATCATGATCATCTTCTTAGGTCGTAATTACTAATAGCTTTAATCATATACATCTTTTTCCCTTCTTCATGAAAATTGGATACAACATTGAGTTCTTTCAATTTTTGTTGATACTTAATAGTGTGGCTTTTAATTTCATTACATGAAGATGAAATGACAACATTTATAGAAACAAAACCTAATACCTGAATGTTATTTCGAGAAGGATGAAATAATATATACTTTTCGTTTGAAGTCACAATTATATAATCAAGTTACATAATTGTGTATACGACGACCTATAACTCATCACCATTTAAAATGCATGGAGCTCATGTTTAGTATTACATCTCTTACATTTGGAATATTGAGAGTTAGATGGTACTCACATTATAATGATTTATAGTTATCTTTTATATTACCATGCATTATCCACGTCATTCAAACTTTTTCATGCATTTCTTATAATAATAATTACTTTGGTCTTTCTGAATTTTTTTAGTCTTTTTTTTTTTACTAAATTACGAATGTATAACTAACGATGTACACTTTTCGGGTTTATCAACCAAATGCATTATTTATCAAATTTATTTTATGGTATATGTTGATACTCCATTCAGGTTTCCTAATAGGGTTCTTATTAGCTTTTAATAAGGCATAAAAATTATGGAAGAATAAAAAGAGAAGCATGCATAACATAAGGTTATAATTTTTAACCTAAATATTTGCTGTATGATGAATAATTTTTTTATATCCATTTATAGATTCAAATATGTGGCTATTTTTGGGAATATATTAACGTTTTGGAAATTTTAAAATAAGGCCTAAAGTTAAAATTCTATCCTACCAAATTGAGTGTATTGCATTTACATTACGAATTAATAATAAAAGAGCTTATTATTATTAAAGTTAACACTTTTTAGTCATTTTGATTCTTTAATTAGAAAGGATACACTCTATGATATCTACTTCATTTTTTGTACTTCAAAATTTAATTTCATGGAACATAAGGAACAAATAATAAGTGGGAACTGGAACATATTTAATTTTACATCCATGGACATTTTCACAAACTTAAAGATAAAGTGAAATTCTTATAAATCATAGCAAATCATTGAAGAGACATATATGAACAAAAATATCTAATGGAACTCAACTTAACAGTAACTAAATATTAATAATATCATCAAAATCATATTTGTACCTAATCTGCGAGATCACATTAGATATTCTTGACCCATATTGAGTTCACTCTTCTTGGTAATCTCTGATATTGTTTAAAATCATTTGGAATTCCATACATTCCTTAAATTTTACTTCTTAGTTGCTGGCAACATCAACTCTCTTGAATCTACTTCGTGTGACCATAACACAACTACTAGTTCTTGAGTCGAATTGCTTTTTAGTGTACATTGAGGAGCCAGATGACTTGATGCTTGGATTAAGCAAGTCACGAGAAACTAGTGATAGAGATGAACATTTCTCCTACCAATCAAACAAGGAGAAAAAAGAAAATATTAGCTATAAATTTTATTTGGGAAGCGTTGTAAAAAAATTAGAATGAATAAATGATGATAAAATTAATGGGTTAACATAAATTATATTCTTTAATAAATACTTTTATTCTTAGCATTATGACATTTCTATAAACGAAGCTATAAAAACTTATGGCATGTTTTATCCTTTTACAAATTAGACATACAACACTAGTAGATTTTATGTATCTATTAGAGACTATATAATGACTTATAATACCTTTGTTTCCCTATTATTGTTGATGCTATTTTTCTTCATTGTCAATTTAGGTATTATTTAATATTCGTCCATATTTACAATATAGAAGTAAAAAGGAACAATAAACATCAAAATAACATTTTATTCTTAAGAGGGTACATTATTATATCCTTAATGAAGTAGGAGAAAAATTTAATGCATGTCGTAAAATCATATGCATTAAATCAGGTACATGTAGTTAGACTAACACAAAAAAACAAAAAGAAACCAGTTTCTAATTCAAAGAAGGTATGACATCAAATAAATTACCTAATAATAAACCAAATTCATATAACGACATAAATGTCTTCGTTAACGTTAATTTTTACTTTTATATATTAGAAATTATAGTGAATGTTTGATTTAATTTCCATGCTCATAATTTATACATTATACTTTATATATTTTTTAAATTAAAATGGTACTTTATATACAACAAATAAATGGGACAACATATCCCATGTCAATAAATGTTCGAAAGCAAGTTTCGAACTTGTGACTTCTTGCACCAAGCCGAATTAATTAACCACTTGGACAATGGTGCTTGTCTACATTATACTCAAAATGTAATGTCGTCTTAGCTTCCTCGAAAAATACATCTCGTAAAAGAAGGGATATCTTTTTATCTCTAGCAAGAGAATGAACATAATAGATCACATGGCTTGTAGATATATTATTTTCATTCTTCAATTAGATTTTTTGAATCTAACTAGATAAATAAAATAAACCAAACTTCTTTTCTTACCCCCCTTTAGTTAGATATTCTTTGAACCATTTGGCTAACTATGACAAAACAATGGTTCTATAGTTAAATTCTAATGAACCTACACAAATGCACATCAACATATATTTTTTAATATATGAATATTAAAATAAAGTAGGGGCATACCAGGTACTTTAGTTGCTCAATGATTTCTTCAGTTTCTAGCTCCTACACAAATACATTAAATAAGCACATAACAACATATCATTTTGAAATTCATATTTTGTATCACTAAGGATATTAAACGTGCATGCCAAATTCTTGGTTATTTTGGAATAAAAATTGTACTTCAAATTTCTATTCATGACTAGTAAGTACACATAGATTAAGTTAAATGCAAAAGTCCAGATAAACTCAAGTATAAATATATTACTTAGAAATGTACATAAACCTCTTTTATTATCACAATAATACATTTACACCTACTATAAGCTATTAATTTAGCATGATATCAATGATTACAATTGTCCATCAGATAATTATTATCGTTGGTTGTATATTCCCCTGATCGTAATAGGATGTAATATTTCAAGATACATTAGATTAATGTTATGTGAATTATGATAATTTAGTTAAGTTAACTAAAAATTTTAGTTATTAAATGACATATGATGTTGATAATGCATGATAAAGTATTTAGATAAATTAAAATTTTACACAAATAAAGGTGATGTAATGACTATCACTAAGTAATGCGTTTGTCTTTTACATGAATGCCTTATACCAACTAAGACTAAAAAATTGTTGGACAGATTATGACTAGTGCTATGTTGGCTAATACGTTATGGTTGGGTCAACCCAAAACTAAAGGTGGCTATAAAATTTTAACTTTTTCACTTAACACCTTTATAAGGTTCGAAAAACATAGTTCTACGATGATGCAAATCGTAGCTCCAATGAATACTAATTTTAAAAATTCATATCTTTACCACACAACAACCAATACAGTTGGAATGTGTATATGAAGAAACCCAGGGAGGGATCAACTTTATTTCTCTGCCTTCTTAGCCTATAGCAAGGCATCCCTAAGGTGGATGTTGACGATTAAAAATAGAGATGGGTAAACATTTAATACAGAGGACTCCATTTCTTACATAATGAGCCAACTTTTATAGTACACTTAACAAATATGTCTACAAGTTGAATCCAACTCATCGAGATAATATACCAAAATTTTACATATTACAAGAACTTCATGGTGATTACAAGTCTGAGCATAGTAATTCTTCAGTAAAAGATAACTTGAATGGATATAATTCCAAGAGATGGCCACCAAAAAGTATTTTACAGAAATGTCAATAGTTGGTCAGAGTATCCACAACAATTGATAAGTTAGGAGTACATTTATATGAAAATGGATAGGTAGACAGTAAAACTATTGATTTATTCAACTGGCATAGAATACAAAAAATTGTCGGCATGCTCCAAGGTGTCTGTATAGATGGAATCAAAATATAATTTTACTAAATATAAAAATCAAACAAATTTCGACAACAACAATTGTTCTTCATATGGAAGCATGTATATTGAAGTCCAACTTTCATATTTAACCACTACCGCTCAAAATATTTTATCAAAATTGAAAATTATTATCTTATTTTTTTACCTCCTAAGTGGAAAATTTTGACAAAGAATTATTGACCAATTAGGATTTTAGATTGAAATTTTGAAGCATTTAGAGCAATGAAAAAGGATCAAAAATGTTTTGCAAAATCAAAAAAATCATTAAGAAACCAGAGGTAATCATGTTTAAACTTTTTTTTTCATATTTTAGTTCCATATTTTGAGTAAAATAATTTATGTAAAATGCTTTTGCCTATAATTTACAAATAATATATAGTTTTTCCAACTTAAATTATTGAGATTTCACATGTATTTTTGTTACAGTAATTAAGCACAGCTAGATGTACAAGTGATAAAGAATAAAGGCAAGCAGTTTAATTTTTAGCTAGTAGCGGTTATAAATATGACTTCAAAAGTTCACCTGAGGCACCACACAATCAGCATGAATAGGATCCCACAGAACACAACACGAACAATCCCAATTTTTAGATTGAGAGACAAACAAAGGAGCCCTAAAATAACAAAAGAATTCCAATTATAATGCATATTAAAATTATCATTCCATATAAAAAATAATCCAATTCCTTAACTCATAAACATGAAATATAACCAGGACTCGCTTAAAAAACCTAAAACTTAGTAAGGATCCATTTTTTTAAATTACCATCGTTAATGGGGATTGATATGTTATAAGACCTCGCTAACTATTAATAATATAATTTTTCTGAAGCATAGTTCGTTCCATAAACTAAACAAAATCAATATCTTGTGCAGCTACTTTTACCAATTCAATGAAATGACTAATCAAAATGAAAATTATGCTGAATGAGTTTTAGAACTAATTATAAAGTATTTTAACATACTATTAGAGAAAGTAAAAAAATCATAATATAGAAATGATTTGACTTTCATAGTTTTCTCAATTATTTAACAAGTTTTGAAGGTTATTTAAATTATTATTTTTCTAGCCTTAAAAATTAAAAATGGAAAATTATGTTTTCATTTTTCATAATTTTGAATTCTATTAATAGGCTTATTGATGTGATAAATTGAAGAACGAACCTAAAAAAATGAGAATCGAAGGGAGTAAAGATATTTTTTATTATCATAATAGTTTGTTATTGTATGAAAATGAAAAATGGGTTGCATAATCTACGATCATTCAATATAATTTAGTATATTTTTGATGGATTGAAATAATAAATTATATGGAAATTTGGAAAAAAAAATATCTCTGTTTAAATAGTATAGAAAATGATAAATAACTTTTGTAACTTGCAAATCTTGAAGAGTAAAAGAGCTTCACACCAATAACTAACAATTATATGATATAAGCAAGGTTCGATAACACCACATACTCAAGAACATTTCTTGCATTTGATCTTAATGATTATAGATCAACATGATTAATGACTATTATTAATCCTAATTAATCATAGGATAACATTATTTCCACGGATGATTAACACGCAAATTCAATGCTCGGATTTAAGCTTGCTATTAAACATAGTTCATAAATATTACATTGATAACAAAGAAATGAATATACTATATTGAATACATATGCATATTTTGAAGATGATGAATATTTATGGACATATATATATATATATATATATAATTTTACCTACGCCACTTTCCACAATGAATAATCTGACACTGAATCCAATTACCATAATGTTTAAATAATTTTCCCGACTTTCCAGCATTCTGTAAACAACAAAAGAAAAGGTTTGACCGATATGTGCACTCATGTATAAAAACATGAAGAAATAATTGTTCTCAGTCATACATCAGCAGAAGCACACTCATTAAGATCTACTTCCATAGGCTTACTGAAAAAGTAAGAGTGATCTCTGTATACATATAGAAGAGATCAATATTAGACATGTACTTAAGCAAAATATTCAAGATCTAAAAATATAGTTATGAACAATTCGATAAATTCAAACAAACATACTCTAAAACTGGACCACACCACTTCGGTACTTCTGCTTGAAAATTCTCTCCAATGCGAACTTTGGATACATATGGTTGATCATCCATTAACATCCTTGATATTTTTTTTGAACCTGATTTTGGTTTTTTCCTTATACAATGCTTACAACTCCAATTAATACCAATCTTTAATTTCTTAGCTCTAAATTTGTAGCAAGACACATGAAATGCATCCTCACAAACGTCGCAAATTACCATCTTTGTTGATTTTTCTGATTTATTACATATCTTGCAAGATATAATAACATTACTTTCTAATGAAGGACCATTTAGTTCAAGGTGCTTTTCCTTAAGTATACCATTCCTTTTTAAAACATTGATGCAAAGCTCCCTTGATGAGGTTGATTCTTTAATGTTATAGGTTACATTGTCTTGTGATCTCTTCCTTTTGCACATAATTTTGCCAATTATAACTGCAAAATACATGGAACATTTAGTAATAAGAACAAATAATGAAACATAGTTTTATCATTGTAATAGCCAAAAGTAATTTCATTAATTTAACATGTTCTGCAGTGCTCAAAATAATGTGACCTATGATCCAATTTTCATGTATTCATTTATTTCTTTGTAATCGTGTCATTATTTTATTAGATCAGCCATTTATTTCTATTTTTAAATCCATTATTTAAATTAAGTTATAATATACGAAACAAATACTAAACATATTATACATAAATCATAATTGCACGGTCATTTACAGTAGTAAGGTAAGATGCTAACTGAAAATATATCGAATATCCATCTAGCATGATTATAATTTTGAATATGTTTACATTCCACAAATCAATGGAAATAAAAAAAACAAAAAAAAGTTTAAAATACATCGAAATGTATCACCCATTTAAAAATACTTTTACACCCTATTTATTTGTTATCATCCTCCAAAGCATTAAACATTTTGTTAAGCCATCATTAAAACCTCTAGTCTCTTAAAAGTAACTTTTTTATTCATAAAAGGTATATGTTTATTCAAATTAAATTTTTACATAAGTTTGATAATACTTATTTATGTTTTATTGCTTTTTTAGCTTTGGCTTAACGTTTTTCTTTTAGTTCACTAAAAATCAGGGAAAAAATATATAAGAAATATATAGACTCTAAAAAGTCAAATAAGCCTTTATTTTCTTATATTTAGTGAATAACAAGTTTCTTTCTTATCAATGAATGAAACTCTGGACGTAATAAAATTCCATCTTATCTAAATTACGGCATCTCTAATAGAAATAATTTGTAACACGATTGAAGAATATATGCTAAGGAATAATTCTAAATGCGGATTAACTATGGTGGACAATAATTACATATGACACTAACATAAAAACGAAAGAGACTCCAATAGACGGAAATTCATCATACATTCCAATCAGTTAATAAATAAATATGATATGTAAATATATATATATATATATATAATATACACATATTATATATATGTGTCTTTTTATTTCACATTATGATGTGAAATTTGCAATATTAGTTAATACACTTGACAATTAGGGTAAATTCTTTTGTCTGATCATCCTCACATGTTAACTTGAATTCCTAACGGAGAACTAACATTTGTTAGCACTTCATATTAAAATTTCACATGGATTAGAGATACTCTTAGCTAGCTAGCTATGGCACCAATGTTACCTCATTTGTTTATATTCATATATTAGGAATGGCACCCTAAATCTATGTAAATAAAGAGATTAAACATCATGCTAAATAAACAGATCTAAGAATGTACTAGATAACTTCAAATGCATATGTTTTGGTTGAATTCGAATAGAGATCTAATTTTTATTTTCTAAATAGAAAGATGTATAAAGAATATTAAGATAGCTTTAATGTTAACCAATGTATATATGTTTGACCCAAACGATTAATTTACCTTCTCCAATAATCGTTTCATTTCCAATATCTACCTATCATAAAACTAAAACAAAAGGGAAAAAATCCTAGATTTTTCATTAATTCTTCACAAAAATTGTTTGCAATTCATAACACAATCATAGTTCTAGCAGAATGTCACAATTGTTTCTTTAGTATTGACAAAATTAAGATATAATTAAAAAAATATACATAGAGAAAAGAAAACTTACATAATTTTCTCAACTTCAAAGGTTCAATCTTAGCTCTGGATGTAGATCTAAAATTTTCTTTTTCCACGATCGATTTATTAAGGAAAAGTTTGGATATGGATCTAGAATTTTCTCTACCGATGATTGATTTAGATGGGGAAGATTGTTTTAAAAGAAGGCGGAGATTGTTAAGGGATGCCAATCTTGAATAATGTGTATATAAAGTAGGAAAAAAAATTTAATGGTGGGCCCCATATAAAAGATAGAATTAAATATCCTTCCAACTCTGTTAATTTTCATTTCAATAATTTTTGAATATCAAGCACTTGAGATGGAAAGAGTTTATATTTCCAGTAGAAGTTCAAATAATTTAAAACTGGTAAAAAGTGTAAAAATAGGAAAACTTGAATTTTTTTAAATCATTTTGTTTTTAAATTAGAAACGGAAAAGGTTGAAATGGTAAAAGAACATCTTTTAATATAAATCTTCAAAAAAATACTTTTAAATAACAAGAAAAGAGCTGCAGGTCTTTATTTTTGATGCTATTAGTAAAGTCCTTGTAGAAATGTATATATAAGTTTGGTCTGTATTTTTGAAAAATAGAGAATGCAAAGTGCCTTTCACTTTTCTTAAAGGAAATGCAAGGTAACTTGTACTTTTCTATTTTGAAATTTCTTTAAAACTTTTGAAACTTTTGAACCTTTTGAAATTTTTGAAAAGCGCAACTTAACTTGCGCTTTCTATTAGGAAAACACAAGTTATTTGCGCTTTGTGATTTTGAAATTTTTGAAATTTTGAAAAACGAAGGTTAACTTGCGCTTTCTGTCAGAAAAGCGCATGCTAGATTGCGCTTTCTAATTTAGAAAAACCGAAGACCTAATTTACATACTCGTTGCTATAGTGACTTTTCTTATGACAACAAAAGAAACAGAGAACTTCTATGCAAAGCCCTATTATAAAATACTAGTAGTTCATTAGAACTTTCAATATTTCAAATGTTTTTACGGTTTTAGTTTACAATTTAATTTTAATTTTAATTTTGTCGCTTTTTCGAACTTTTCTAGTTTTATTTATCTAGAAAAACTTGAAGAGACTTTTGTTCTCTATATTATTGTCTTAAAACATTTGTTCGATTTTATCAATTTTAATTGTTCTTGAATTGTTCAAAATTAAAAAAATATCAAGTGATTGAAATGTTTGTATTTTTGGATTGTCTTGTTATTTACTGAAATTTTTAGTTTGGGTAACATGCATTGCGTTCTGAAGGACCAATTCTTTACAACTTAATCTTAGTTAAGGTTACACAATGTATAAAAAGTGGAATATCTACTTACACTTATGTCCATAATAGCCTAGTCGCAACCAATTTAGTTTCATTCATATGGATCGAAGAAGCATAGATAAAAATAAAAGATCAATTATGGAAAAATCGTATAGCGGAATTTTGATTTCGTTATTTGATGAGAGTGAGTAGAAGTCGAGTTATTGTTTGAGTATACAGAAAAAATATGGAAATATATGAGTGGGTTTGAGAAGTATTTGATCAGATAAGAGGATAAATATGCGAGAGAAGGTGTTTAGGTTAGTGTAAACTATATCATACTTCCCTAAGTTGGAATTATGTTTATTGCAAACCTTTAGCCTCATTGATACATAAAAGATCGCATCGTGGGAATATAAAAGTATCTTTGTAACAATCCGAGCAACGGTAGTAACACTCTTGCACATGCTAATATCTATTCTATATTATTTCTAAATTACGAAATTAGTTACTTGGTTGAGTTTATTACCTTCCTTACTGCCACATGGTGGTTATTGGATAGCTAGGATATTAAATATAATTTGCACTTTATTTGAACATGTTTTAAAGCTAAAGTAACATGTACTTGATCATCAGTTGCATATGATTTCTTCCTCTCTTTACAAATGATCAAATACAAACTACTGAATAGATTGATTATTGAGATTCATTATGAAAGCTCAATAGATTCGGCCCATTTATCTGTTTGTCCCTGAACCTATATATGGAATCCGAAAAATGATTTGTTTGGTTTTATAACTGAATATAGGGATTTTTAAGGGAAGCTAGTAAAATGAATCCAATGACAGATTCTCTAACTTAAAGGGTATTTCATGTTTCATAGTTTAACTAATAGTATTTTCCCTCACCAAACACGTCCTATGGTCAACTAGGCACCTAATAAAAGTAATAATAGCCTATGTAAATCATAGTGATTTGTAAATGAAACATTTATTAATCACAATTTCTTTCATTTAAACCCCTAAGAGTGTAGTTTGAGTTACACGAATGCTTGATGTAAATTATGTTGTAACTAACCCCGATTTAATAATAAGTCATCAAAATAAATGCTAACGACCCCAAAATGTCAAGGCATAATGTTTAGGAGTTGTAAAAATACGTAAGGTTTAAGACCTACGCATAATTTTATGTACGAAGGAAATTTCGAGAATAAAGATGAAAAACTTTACGCTTAGAAGAAATAGGTAAATATAGAAGAAATTTGATAAATCCGTTGTAAGGACCCATTTCCTTGACCGTCGTAAATCGACACTAATATATCCCCTATATTCACGTGCCATAGATCCAAGTTCCGAAGAGGCGGATTCTCAAGGGTAAGAAATAAATAAAGACAGAACATAATCTCATATGAATGGAGTAACATATATTATTTCAATATATAATCTTTATAGTGGAAATTCAAATATATTTATTAGAATTAAACATGAACAGCTATAAATACCTGGCCCTACAATTGTGGAATACAATAGTAAATTAGTATGGTGGAAATGTATAACATCTTTAGAAGAAGCTTCTAGCTCCACGCTTCGAGCCCTTCCAGATTTCATCTAACTAAACCCGACTACAAGGCTGAGAGGGAAAATTAGGACACCCAGAGTGTAAGGGAAAAAGAAAATAAACTCTGGGTCAGTCATGGGACTAGTGTGAGAAACACAAAATATGCATTTCGAAAAGTAAAGGTATCTCATAAGACCACGATGCACATAAACATGGAACGGGTTTTACCTTATGATAACCAAAAAATTTGCTGCGCAAAAATCATTTTATATAATTTTTAATGACATTCCTTTGAAAATATTTACACGTAATCTTATTAATCTTAGCCGAAATTGTTACCATGGATATGATAGGCTCTACAAACAAAACTCTTACAAGGCTCATTCGGAGTATGGATTCCTTATAATGACAGGTAAGGGACTACCTTTCATACTATACATCTCTAGAGGAATGTACCGAGGATACACAAACTGTAACAACCCGCATATTTTACGATTGAATATTTTAATATTTTATTTTAATATTTTATCGTTAATCGGATTTTAGTCCGAAAAGTTACTTTTTGCATACGGTCGAATTAGGACTCGGAACTACTTCCATTGAGTTCAAAACACGGTTTGCGATCTTTTTGAGTATAAACTTTGATATGTTTGGAGTTAGTGGAATTTTGCCACTTTTTCACTTTGGACTTTGGGTTTGGTTTAACCCATTAGCCTAAGCTAATAATTCTAATTCAACCCCCTTTCCTTCTAACTTCACTTTCATTTCCTAACACTCAAGCTTCATCAAAAATGGAGGAAGGAATGGGAAATTAAAACTCCAAGCTCAAGTTCATTTGCAAATCCAACATCTAACTCCAAATTCAAAGAGAACCCATTGATTCTTCCTAGCTTTCAAGCTTATTCTTCATTGATTTTATGTAAAGGTAAGATTTTTATCTCACATCTTTGTCTATAACTATCTTTGATTGTTAGGTATGAATTCCTAACACTTATTCATGTGCATTTGCTTTTGATTTGGATTGAATTGATGAAAATCCCAAATTTTAATGTTTTGGGTTCAAATCTTTAAAAATACAATCTTTGATATTTAAACACGTTTTTGGTGATGCGTCGAGGAGCCAACAAGATCGGGTAGCCTATAGGTATAATCCCCTAGCGTCCATGCTCGATCGGTTGCAAATTGAGCGAGTTTTGAGCTCCAAAACCCTTAGGTCGCTTGGCCTACATATGAAGGATTCTCGGCCTGCATTTAGGTCGTTCCTCCTCCATAGGTTGTTAGGTCGCTCGGCCTTAGGTCGTAAACATAGGTCGCTAGGTCGCTCGGCCGTCTTCACTTCCTTAAGCCGCTCGGCATTGGTTAGGTCCTGTCGTGCTAGGTCGTTGCTCGGCCTTGTTACCCTTTAATTCGTTAGGTCGCTCGGCCTTCCCACTAGGTCGCTTGGCCTCCTTTTATCTTCTAGGACGTTGCACCCCTTTGTCGTTCGGCCATTCGATCGTTCAACCCATTAGGTCGCAACCCCCCCTTAGGTCGCTCGGTCGTGATAAGCCGCACCTCCTACCTCGCAACCAAGTTAGGTCGCAGCCTCTTAGGTCGCTGACCAAATAGGTCGCTCGGGTTGCTCTTCTACCACTTAGGTCGGCCTGTCTTAGGTCCCTGACCTCCTTAGGTCGCGTACCCCATTTGGCCGCATTCCTTAGGTCGTGTATGTGTTAGGTCGCTAGGCTGTTTCCTTAGGACGTTTGTAGTTAGGTCGGCCATGTGTTGGGTCGCACCATTCCTTAGGTCGTTCGGCCTGCACTTTTGCTGCTACCACTTAGATCGCTCAGCTGCTAGGTCGCGCCGTGTTGAGTCGCTAGGCCATTTCCACTTCGATGAATTTGGAATCGAATTCTTTGGAATTTCAGTCACGTCTCCGGATGTGAATTTTTGTGGTTGATTGTTTCTACAATCATTTTTGTGATTTGTCATTTTAAAAATATGAATGTTTCAATATTCGTAGTAATTATCAAAACTCTTTTATTAAAATGATTTCAACTCTATTTTCAATATCAAGCTTGTTTATAAGACCGCTTTCCAATCTACTAGTACATACAAACCTTCACCTCACTCGTACGAGAAATCTAATTAAACGGCTTAGTAAAACAGGTGGTATAAAACGCTTGCATTTACTTCGTCGGTTAATTCTTGGACTTGTTCGATTGAATCTCTTGTGACAATTTTTGAATGGAGATCTACAATTTGTTCGTAAATATTTAAGTTAAGCTAGTGGTTATGGGACACGAGGCTAAGCTCATATATTTACTAGCTTATTGTAATAGACATTTCTTGATGATCGATGAGGATCATTTTTGTGATTATGACTAGCGATATGCTATGTTTCTTTGTCCACGTAGGGGATTGTACCTCGTCTTATTGAGTTTCGTCTCATTTCTTTTATAGGTTAACGACCTATGTATTATTTGGAGTTTCAACTCAACTTTTGTGGGCTAGCGACCCATGTTCTTTTATGGAATTAGGTCCATCGGGCATATCGTTGTACGACATCGTTGTTCTGAACAATTTGAGTTTCTAGTTCCTCGGGCGTACCGTTGTACTTCGTTGCACCGGCTCTATGGTTAGCGACCATGGGATAGCGTCCCGTTTGTGATACACGTGTTGGTGAGCTTTCATGCTCCCGTTTTGTGATAGGCCTCCCCCTTTATGTGATTTCTGGATTTCCATTGATGATTTCTAGAATTTGTGTTTCACCAATTTTTGTGATTTACATTGATAAGTTTTATCAATATTTGTGCATTGGTGAATTTTGTGTGTCATTGACTTTTGTGATTGGCATTGATATTGTTGTCAATACTTATGGTTTTGGTGAATAAAAATATAGAGTATGACATTCTCTTTGATCTTTGAGAAGATTCTCGTTATATTGATTAATCTCTTGTTGATTTTCAATTGCATACTTATTACAGTATGGCTTTATGGTTATCATATATTTATGTCATATCTCTTATTCTATATCATTTATCTGATATTTATAGCTAGACTGATCTGTTTATTATTTTCTTATTAAATAATACTCGGGTCAGACCTAGATGTTACAGGTGCTTCTGCTTGACTTCACATCTGGGATTATCACCCTGACTTTTGGCTAACTACTTAGATTAGTAGTTTTTTTTTGATGTATACACTTGAGATATAGACTCGTTGATGTATCCATGTTCTTTTGTGTAGCACTTGTAGCTATTCTTTTGTGATATTGTGGATCTTGTTAGACCACTACTCTGATGTACACTTTCAAGTGTTATATTCATATCTTTTTCCGCCTTTGTGATATGGATATTTATGACTGATTTGTGCTATGTTTATTTCTATGTTTGTTTCCGAAGACTATATATAGCCACTGTGTAGTAGCTTTGAGTTTGTATAGATGTGTTGGACTTCTTTTACTATCTGACATATCAGTGTTCGCACAAAGCAATTAGACGGATGGTCGCTCCTCAGCAGCCTTATTCTCGGCGCTAGTTGACGGCATTACCCCGTAATATTCTTAGCTAGCATGGGTATAGAGATGGCGCATCACAGCTTGGTATCATAGCCAAACTTCGGAACAATGTAGAATAATTTAACAAGGATCATCGTCCTAAGTCCATCTTAGGAGTCGTGTCGTAGGATTTGATTCGTGTCTTCGTACCGTCCTATCCTATTTTCTTTGTGATTCCTTGTTTCATCAAATCATAATTGGTCGATATTCATTTTGTGAATAACCTTTCTCTTCTTCTCTCTATCTTAAGGAAGAGAAATGGTTAGACCAGGCCATCCCAGTGCTGGTCAATCTCGTGCCACTCCCCAAGATGGAGTATTTATGACTGCCCAGCAGCTTCTTGATCTTGTAAAGAATGCACAAGTAGCCGGTTCTAATCCGGAGTCTTCTTACCCTAAGTCTGGATTTGCATGCTTGTGCAATGATTACACCAATTTGGGTGGGAAACCATTCAAAGGTTCTGAAACCATTATTGAATCCAGGCTTGGCTGAGATCATGTGATCGAATCTTTTCTCGCATGAATCTTATTGACCTTCACCGTGTTCAGGTGGCCTCTAGTATGCTCCAAGAAAGAGAATTGGATTGGAATGGACGTCTTATTTCTAAAATAGTTGAAGCGGATCTTACTTGGGAGAAATTCCGGGAACGATTCAAGTTAAAATTTGTGACAGAAGCTGAGAAGGTGACATTAGCTCGTCGTTTCATAGACCTTGTTCAAGGTGAATTCTCCGTGGCACACTATGTCGCGTCTTTTGAATCTCTTTCTAAATACAGGGTTGAATACATTAATACACCGTTGAAGAGAAATCAGAGATTCGTCTATGGCTTGAATAAAGATCTCAAGAATCCATTACTTCTAAAGTTAGAAGTTTCTTTTGATCAACTTGTTGATATCGCTCTTCGACTTGAAGAGGTAGATAAAGAGAGTGATGCTGATGTTTTGGGTGCCAAACCAAAATTCAACAACAACAAGAAAAGGCCTATTAAGTTCAAAGGGTCTTATCCCAAAAAGAAAGGGAAGCAAGCAATTCTGGTGGCAAAGGCTTCTGCACCTAGTAGTGGGCAATGCTACAATTGCGGTTCTAAGGACCATTATGCCAATAGATGTCCGAAACCTCGCTTTTGTCGCTATTGCAAAAGTTTGGGTCATTTTTTATCTTCATGTCCCAAACTTCAGAGCAAGAAGGAGGGAAAGCTTAATGTTGCTTAAGCCCTTGGAAACACATCTTGTGGTCAAGGTACTCTTCATTCTATCCTTGATGGCATTATTATGTTTCATAATCAACCTATTCGTGTTCTTTTTGATACGGGTGCATCCCATTCTTTTATATCAAAAGAACTTGTTGATACTTTTTCTTTAAGTGTAGTCGCTTTAATGACTTCTTTGAGAATTGCAAATCCGGTTGGTGGATCCGCAACAATCAGTTTGCTTTGTAAAGATGTAGAGATTATTTTGTGTGATTTTTCTTTCCGAACCGATTTGCATGTTATGCGCTACTTAGGCTTTGGAATGATTTTGGGAATGGATTGGCTTAACGGGTATAAAGCCCAAATCCTATGTCCTAAGCGGACTATTTATCTTCGACATCCTTAATCTGTTAAGCAGATTTCTATTAACCTTAAAGATTCGGATTCCAGCTTAGTTGCATCTTTATATTCTTTAAATCCTAATGATGACGATAATGATGATGAGGAAGATATTATTTCTCTTATTCACATTGTTCGTGAATTTTCCGACATATTTGAGCCCGTTTTAGGATTACCACCTAAGCGAGCAATTGAGTTCAGAATTAATCTCATCCCTGGAGCTCAACCTATCACTCGTCCTCCTTATCGTATGTCCAATAAAGAAAATGAGGAGATGTATAAACAATTATCCGAATTGGAGACGAAGCAATTTATTCGCTTTAGTTCCTCTCCTTGGGGAGCTTCGGCTATTTTTGTGAAGAAATCCGATGGTACACTTAGGCTTTGCGTTGACTACCGCAAGCTTAATGATCTTACTATCAAGAATAAATATCCTTTACCTCGGATTGATGATCTATTCGATCAACTTAGTGGTGCTAGAGTCTTTTCATAATTAGACTTGGCTACCGGTTTTCATCAGCTTCGTATTGCAGAGGATAGCATTCCTTTGACATCTTTATGTACTCGTTATGGATCATATGAATGGCTCATTATGCCATTTGGTTTAACGAATGCTCCGGCTTATTTTGTTGACCTTATGAATAGAGTTTTCAAAGACTTCCTCGATCGGTTTGTTCTCATCTTTATTTATGATATTCTTGTGTATTCTAAAGCCGAGGAGGAGCATGAAAACCATCTTCAGATTGTGTTGGAAACTCTTAGGAGTAATCAATTAAAAGCAAAATTTTCAAAGTGCCACTTTTGCAAATCTTGTCTGAAGTTTCTCGGTCACATTATTTCCGAATCCGGAATTTCCGTAGACCCTTCAAAGATTGAAGCGATTCAAAATTGGAAGAGACCGGAGAGTGTGACGGAAATTCGTAGTTTCCTTGGATTGGCAGGTTATTACCGCCGTTTTATAAAAGACTTTTCAAAAAATTTCGTGCCTCTTACTAGTTTAACAAAGAATGGTGTTAAATACATTTGGTCGGACAAATGTGAAGCTTCTTTTCAGAAATTAAAAGAACTCCTTTCCGATGCTCCTATTCTTGTTATTCCTGAGGGGAATCAAGATTTTATTGTTTATACCGATGCTAGTCGCGTTGGTCTGGGTGTCGTTCTTATGCAAAGGGAACGTGTTATTGCTTATGCTTATAGGCAATTGAAGCCAGCCGAGACTAGGTATGCCACTCATGATTTAGAGCTCGCGCTATTGTTTTCGCCCTTCGTATTTGGCCTCATTATCTTTTGGGAGAAAAAATTATTTTATACACCGATCATAAATCTTTGAAGTATCTATTTTCTCAAAAGGAACTTAATTTGCATCAACAACATTGGCTCAAATTTCTTGCAGCTTATGATCATGATATTATTTATACTCCCGGAAAGGGAAATCATGTTGCCAATGCACTTAGTCGTAAGCAGCAAGCGATTGTTTCTATGATGATATCTGAATGGAATGATCTCGGAATTCTATCCACTTGTGAGATTCGAGATCGAGTTTCCGATTTATGTTCATCTCTTGTTTTATGTAGCCTTGAGGCTCATCCTTCTCTTTTAGACCGCATTCTTGAAGCTCAAAAGCTAGATCCCGAATTGGCTCTTTTTGGCCAAACTTTTAGGGATAAAATTGATATTGAGGGTTTGAAAGTCCTTGATATTGATTCTCGTGGCGGTATTTGAAAATTTGGTAGACTTATCGTGCCAAATATTAGTGATCTTCGTAAAGACATTCTAGAAGATTCTTATCGTTCTAAATTTACCATTCATCCCGGTAGTAGTAAAATGTACACGGACATGAAGCGACTTTATTATTGGGAGGGAATGAAATCTAATATTGCTAACTTTGTTAAGCATTGCATGATGTGCCAACTCATTAAGGCCGAACACCAAAGGCCGGTGGGTTATTGCAACCTTTAGAAATTCCAATTTGGAAGTGGGACCAAATTTCTATGGATTTTATAGACGGCCTTCCCCGTTCTCGTTCGGGTCATGATACCTTATGGGTGATAGTCGATAGACTCACTAAATCCGCACATTTTTTCCCGTTCGGTCCAATCGAACCATTCCTCTCTTGGCCAAACTCTTTATTGAAGAAATTGTAAAATTGAATGGAGTCCCTACTTCTATTGTTAGTGATCGTGATCCATTGTTTACTAGTGGACTTTGGAAGAGTCTTCAAAAATCTTTAGGAACAAAGCTTAATTTTAGCACCGCTTATCATCCTCAGTCCGATGGACAAACCGAGCGTGTTAATCAAACTCTTGAAGATCTTCTTCGTGCATATGTTCTTGATTTGGTGGAAGTTGGGAAGATCATATTTCTGTTGTTGAGTTTTCCTGTAATAATAGCTTCCAATCTAGTATTGGTATGGCACCTTTCGAGGCACTCTATGGAAGGCCATGCCGATCTCCTTCTTCTTGGCTTGAGGCTAGTGAGAAGCTGGTTTTAGCTCCAGATTTTATTCATGATTCCACAGAAAAGAATGACCTTATTCGTCATAGGATGAAAGAAGCCCAGAGTAGACAAAAATCCTATGCCGATAACCGAAGAAGGAAATTAGAATTTTCTGTGGGAGATCTTGTGTTTATTCGTGTTTCACCTGTGAAGGGTGTTGTACGTTTCAGTCGATCGGGAAAATTAGCGCCTCGATGCATTGGGCCATTTCCTATCACCTAACGTATTGGTTCTGTGGCTTATTGCCTTTTATTACCAGCTCAGTTTTCTGCTATTCATGACGTGCTTCTCGTTTCTCAATTACGGAAGTGCCTTCGAGATTCCGATTCTTTTCTTGAGCCCGGTGTTGTGGAAGAAATTGAAGTTCACAAAATTTAATTTATGAGCAACATCCTATTCGTATTATTGCTTTGGAGGTCAAGCGTAAGATGTTCCGCTTGTTAAAGTCCAATGGTCCTCAAATCCTAAGGATTGCTCTTGGGAATCTAGAGAGTTCATCGAGCGAACACATCCGGACTTACTTTCTTGTACTCTTTGAGGTGAATTTCTTATTTCAAATTTCTTTTGTGTTGATATGCTTTCACGGTTGTTACCTTATATTTTCTTCTTAAATATTGCGAGGATGCAATTTCTTTAAGGATTGGAGTCTGTACCAACCCGCAAATTTTACGATTGAATACTTTAATATTTTATTTTAATATTTTGTCGTTAGTCGGATTTTAGTCCGAAAAGTTAATTTTTGCATACGGTCGAATTAGGACTCGGAACAACTTCCGTTGAGCTCAAAACATGGTTTGCGATCTTTTTGAGTATAAACTTTGATATATTTGGAGCTAGTGGAATTTTGCCACTTTTTCACTTTGGACTTTGGGTTTGGTTTAGCCCATTAGCCTAAGCTATTAATTCTAACTCAACCCCCTTTCCTTCATAACTTCACTTTCATTTCCTAACACTCAAGCTTCATCAAAAATGGAGGAAGGAATGGGAAATTAAAACTCCAAGCTCAAGTTCATTTGCAAATCCAACATCTAACTCCAAATTCAAAGAGAACCCATTGATTCTTCATTGCTTTCAAGCTTCTCCTTCATTGATTTTGTGTAAAGGTGAGATTTTTATCTCACATCTTTGTCTCTAACTATCTTTGATTGTTAGGTATGAATTCCTAACACTTATTCATGTGCATTTGCTTTTGGTTTGGATTGAATTGGTGAAAATCCCAATTTTTAGTGTTTTGGGTTCAAATCTTTAAAAATCCAATCTTTGATGTTTAAACACGTTTTTGGTGATGCACCAAGGAGCCAATAGGACCGGGTAGTCTATGGGTATAATCCCCTAGCGTCCGTGCTCGATCGGTTGCAAATTGAGCGAGTTTTGAGCTCCAAAACCCTTAGGTCACTCGGCCTGCATTTAGGTCGTTCCTCCCTCATAGGTTGTTAGGTCGCTCGGCCATAGGTCGTAAACATAGGTCGTTAGGTCGCTCGGCCATCTTCACTTCCTTAAGCCGCTCGGCATTGGTTAGGTCGCGTTGTGCTAGGTCGTTGCTCGGCTTTGTTACCCCTTAAGTCGTTACGTCACCCGGCCTTCCCACTAGGTCGCTCGGCCTCCTTTTATCTTTTAGGTCATTGCACCCCTTGGTCGTTCGGCCATTAGATCGTTCAACCCATTAGGTCGCAACCCCCCCTTAGGTCGCTCGGCCGTGATAAGCCGCACCTGCTACCTCGCAACCAAGTTAGGTCGCAGCCTCTTAGGTCGCTGACCACATAGGTCGCTCGGGTTGCTCATCTACCACTTAGGTTGGCCTGTCTTAGTTCGCTGACCTCCTTAGGTCGCGTGCCCCCTTTGGCCGCATTCCTTAGCTCGTGTATGTGTTAGGTCGCTCGCCCGTTTCCTTAGGACGTTTGCAGTTAGGTCGGCCATGTGTTGGGTCGCACAATTCCTTAGGTCGTTCGGCCTGCACTTTTGCCGCTACCACTTAGATCGCCCAGCTGCTAGGTCGCGCCGTGTTGATTCGCTAGGCCATTCCACTTCGATGAATTTGGAATCGAATTCTTTTTGGTTTTCAGTCATGTCTCCGGATGTGAATTTCTGTGGTTGATTGTTTCTACGATCATTTTTGTGATTTGTCATTTTAATAATATGAAGGTTTCAATACTCGTAGTAATTATCAAAAATCTTTTATTAAAACGATTTCAACTATATTTTCAATATCAAGCTTGTTTATAAGACCGCTTTCCAATCTACTAGTATATACAAACCTTCACCTCACTCGTACGAGAAATCTAGTTAAACGGCTTAGTAAAACAGGTGGTATGAAACGCTTGCGTTTACTTCGTCGGTTAATTCTTGGACTTGTTCGATTGAATCTATTGTGACAATTTTTGAGTGGAGATCTACAATTTGTTCGTAAATATTTAAGTTAAGCTAGTGGTTATGGGACATGAGGCTAAGCTCATATATTTACTAGCTTATTATAATTGACACTTCTTGATGATCGATGATGATAATTTTTGTGATTGTGACTAGCGATATGCTATGTTTCTTTGTCCATGTAGGGGACAATACCTCGCTTATTGAGTTTTGTCTCATTTCTTTTTTAGTTTAACGACCTATGTATAATTTGGAGTTTCGAATCAACTTTTTTGGGCTAGCGACCCATGTACTTTTATGGAATTCGGTCCATCGGGCGTACCGTTGTACTACATCGTTGTTTCGAACTATTCGAGTTTTTGGTTCCTCGGGCGTACCGTTGTACTATGTCTTTGCACCGGCTCTATGGTTAGCGACCATGGGATAGCGTCCTGTTTGTGATACACGTGTTGGTGAGCATTCATGCTCCCGTTTTATGATAGGCCACCCCTTTATGTGATTTTTGGATTTCCATTGATGATTTCTAGAATTTTTGTTTCACCGATTTTCGTGATTTACATTGATAAGTTTTATCAATATTTTTGCATTGGTGAATTTTGTGTGTCATTGACTTTTGTGATTGGCATTGATATTATTGCCAATACTTATGGTTTTGGTGAATAAAAATATAGAGTATGACATTCTCTTTGATCTTTGAGAAGATTCTCATGATATTGATTAATCTCTTGTTAATTTTCAATTGCATACTTATTACAGTATGGCTTTATGGTTATCATATATTTATGTCATATCTTATTCTATATCATTTATCATATATTTATAGCTAGACTGATCCGTTTATTATTTTCTTATTAAATAATACTCGGGTCAGACCGAGATGTTACAGGTGCTTATGCTTGACTTCACATCTGGGATTATCACCCTGACTTTTGGCTAACTACTTAGATTAGTAGTTTTTTTGTTGTCGTATACATTTGAGATATAGACTCGATGATGTATCCATATTCTTTTGTGTAGCACTTGTAGCTATTCTTTTGTGATATTGTGGTTCTTGTTAGACCACTACTCTGATGTACACTTTCAAGTGTTATATTCATATCTTTTTCCGCCTTTGTGATATGGATATCTGTGACTAATTTTTTTTATTTTTATTTCTTGTTTGTTTCTGAAGACTATATATTGCCACTGTGTAGTAGCTTTGAGTTTGTATCGATGTGTCGGACTTCTTGTACTATCTGACATATCAGTGCTCGCACAAAGCAAATAGACGGATGGTCGCTCCTCAACAGCCTTATTCTCCGCGCTAGTTGACGGCATTACCCCGTAATGTTCTTAGCTAGCGTGGGTATAGAGGTGGGGCTTCACACAAACAATCCTCTGCATCTAACAACACCGGTCTATCCCTATTTGGCACTCATACATGGCCTGGATAGAAACGGAATATCAAATCACCCCAGTCGTTGCCGACCTATCTGAGAGCTCTCTTAGCATATACAACATACTTGATATATAAAGGGTTATCTAGAAAGGTGATGACCATACCCTGATGGGTGCGACCCACTTAGCCTTATGGCGTACCCTATTTAACCCAGTACTAGGTGATGAGGCCTGAGATAGCGATTACCTTTCACATAGCACATCTCACGTTGAACTCCACATTACCATTTCATGGTCACACAACTGATTTCTACAAATGTATAACTCATGAGCTCGTACGTCTCGGGAAAGAGTGTTAAGCTAAGAGAAGTTGCCTTCTCCTCCACCAAACAGATGATATGTTCATAGATATCAATTTATATAGCTAGAAATGCAATGTTAAATATTCGTCCATACAAGTTGTCCAATAACAGGATAATCCGAAGGCACTCTCCTACCATATCCTATCGGGAAGTACGCCTAGGACTAGTAGCGAGAAGTCCTTGCATTGAAGATTTCAAATGAAGAACTCACATAAATATGATACGAGAAATTTACCTCAAGTCCCAGTAAAAGCAGCACTACATTTCCATCTTCCAAATCATTTCCAGGTCTTCACTCCGAATACGTAAATTGGTTCAAAGTGGTCTTTGGATAGAAATCATCCAAATCTGATCCGGTTCCCTCAAACCAATCATTGATAAAAAGATATTAAGTGAATAGGGAATTATTCTTTGACTGATTAATTTCTGTTTATCAAAACATCTTCCGGAGATATATAGTTTTAAAATATTCTTTCAAATATATACGGAATCATTAAACCTCCCTTAAAAAATCATTTGATTATTTAAAATCATTTAAATCTTGGATAATTCTAAGTTATTTCATTTTTCACTTAGGAAAATATTTCGAAATCATTTCATTTAAATCTTAACAAAGATTTCTTAATTCAAAACATAAAATTTTGATTGAATTCAAACCATGTTACCTAGAATGTTAATCCAAAGCCAGTAAATATTAAGTGCATAGAATCTATAGAAATCATCTAATTCTATTTAATAACAATTCCCATATTCAGCAAGTACAATGAGCGGAATAACGGTGAAATCAACTTTTAAATTCCACGAATCATAAGAGTTCCCTCTTTGGGCTTTAACACTAAAGATTATCTCCACAAAATCCAAGTTATTTATATTTGGAAAATCATATCCTTTATACTTTGAAATTTTTTTGATCCAAGTAAATTAAATTTACTATACCCTCCGTCATGCCATTTCGGATAGCCAAGGAGAGAAGGAAACTGGTTTTCTAAACTCAAGCCTAGACACCGTCTCTCTGTCACCCATAAGGCGATCAAGTTATTTGATCGACTCTAAATCATTTAACATTCAACCATTCCATAAATCTTTAAAATCGGATTTAAAATACTTTATTAATCATTTAAAAACATTTACTAATAATATGAAAAAGAATGGTTGCGTTTAAAACTATAATTCAAAAGTTATTGAAAAAGTGCTGCGGAAATTACATTTAAAGCTTTATTGATCAAACAGCTTTCTATCATTTGGAAAAAATATATAACTGAAACCACTTTTAAAACTTTTTAAAGGAATTCTCAAATTTATTTCATATTTTTAAACAATTTTAAAATATTATTTTCAAAGAAATCCTTTAATGGATTCCGAATTGCAAAACCGCGATTTTCCAAAAACTTGCTTTACTCATATTTCAAACTCTACTTATCGAAATCTTGATTTTTTTTCTTTCTTTGAAAACTGTGGATACAATAGTTTTAAAAACTAATATATCGAAGAATTTGGAGCTATATTCCATTCTATATATTCATTTGAATTTTATAGCATGAAATCAGGAACCGCCGTTCCGCGACGCGCCTATTTTTGACTCTATTTTCAATGTTCATTTAAACTTTGCTAACACTTTTAAATATTTAAAGAACATTTATATATCATGTTAAACCATTTTTAAGACCTTTAAACATTTCATATACTCCATTTCATTCAACAAAGGAAAGTGATTTCCTTTATGCTATTTGACATGTACTTAAACGTAATTTGTATATATATTTAACAACAATATTAAACCACCAAACTTGATGACCAAATCATATTAAACATCTATTACAAGCATCATATCATCATCCAAAAATATAATGTAAGTAAGAGTTCCTCACCTCAGATTAAATGATTAATCTAAAAATGGTTATACTCCGCTATCTCAAAATCTAAGCTCACGAACACTTGGATTATCACCCCTAGATGGCTCTACCTTAACCCTTGAATGCTTGGGTACTCATGGCCTTAGCTATGGAGGCGGGAAAGGCTTGGCCTTGATAGGAAATCGTGGTGGCTATGATCTTTTAAGGTTGAGTGGAGGAAATTGGTTATTGTTTTGAGACGTTTAAATATAGATTTACTATATGATTTCATACTTCTTTTTGCATTATCTTTTGCCATTAATTTCCTAAGGTTAGAAGCCATTAAAGTATAGAGTAAGAAGTTAAGAAAGCTTAGGAATTTTGAGAGGAGAAAGTGTGAAATAAAGCGAAGAGTGTGACTGGTATTTAGAGGTAAAATAGGAGATGAAAATATCTATATATTTTCACACATTTCTTCACCACCCCATCCTCTCCTACATCATGTAGCACGGCCACATCCCCCTCTCCCATGTGACATCATTTCATCACTTTAAGGCATGCATATGTTCACTTTTTCATACTTAAGTAGTAAGAAAACTAAAATATCCTGAATATGTATATATGTATGTTATGTGTATTTGTAGGTTCATATGTGCATATGTCAAATTTTTGCATGTATATGTATGGCTAAATATGTGTACATAACAGTAAATAAGGTTGCAACAACCTGCGAACGACTTCCATTCACTAAACCGTTTAAAATCAAAAAATTAATTAGTGGTCACATTTTCACTTATATTTTCAGTAACATAAATGTAAACAAAATTTGAAAATAATTTTGTAATCATTATTAATTATTAAAATGATCTTATTTTATTGTAAAGCCATATAAATTAACACTAATAAATATTGCACAAAAATCAATATTATATCGATAAAGCGATACAAATTATTCTTATATTTTCAAATCAAGTATATATCTTCACAAAATTATTGCAAGTAATTTATTATCACTTTAGAACTATTTAAAATGAATTATCATCATTTAAAAACAATTATTTGAATAATTATAATAATTATTAATTCATTAAAACTGAATTTAATTTAATAATCAATTGAATTTTAAGGGCATCACAAATGATTTCGTAAATACATTTTATTTTACCAAAAAACAATTAATCTTATTTCATATTCCTATTCAATTATAAAAATAAGTGTATATATCCAGCTCTGTGTATGACGTCTCACTATTATAGAGCTGTTTATCGATAAAATGTTTTTCAGCTATTTTATAGATTTAAATCTTAAGGAATATTTTTTTAAATATTTATTCAAAATAAGATTACTATTATTTATTATCACTATAAACAGTAATATTTGTATCAACTTTTTATTTGAATAATTTTTGAAAATAAATAAATTATCTATCAAAATGATAAATTTGCAGATAGTTACAAACTTCCCTCTTAAAAGAATTTCATCCTTGAAGTTACAACGCAAAAACCCAAAGGTATTTTCCTAAATATTTGTTTTTAAACTTACACCTGTATGATGTATATAGACCATACATACACAATATCTGATTCGCTCTTCTATTTGAAATTCACAACTTTACTTTCGAATTAGTATTGATCCCCCAAGCCTCTAGTTTGGACTTTGACCAGGTTTTCAGATCAGAACTTTATTTTTTCCTAGCATAGCACTTAACTATGATAGAAAACTCATGTATCTAACCAACAAACCCTCAGCAATGTTCGACGTTAAGAATCGAGTGGTAAAAGTCTTTTGGATAAGTGTCAAACACGTCAAAGTTCCGTACTCGAATCTTAGACCAAATCATGCGATGAAATAATCCATGTACTTCATATGAATTTAATAGTCTTTCAAAAATAAATTTCTGAAAACATGTCATAAACTCATTTTTTTTCAGAATTTTATAAGGTACTTCTTTATATATAACAAAATTTTCTACCTTTTTTAATGGAAACCATTTCAATTTTAAACGCTTCGAAAATACCTCTATATACTTAAATCTATAAAAATCTTTTAGGAAAGTTTCATAATTTCCAAAACACATTTTATCAGGTTAAAATAATGTTGCGTAAGACATCGTTACCACAGCCTATAACACTAGTATAGAGACTTGACTATTTATATTCACATAAATCTCGTATACAATATAAAATACTTCCTTTCTAAAATCACTTACTATAAGAACAGCGTTATAATCCATTCCTTTCTTACTTTTCCCAAAACATTTATTACAACGTAAAAGTTGAAATCTATGTTTCATCACCAGTGCATTTTTTTTAATGTCATTTTTCTTCATTTGAAAGATATTTCTTTCAAAACATATCTTTAAAAGATTATTTTAACTTTTAAAACGTGGCTGTATTTACTCTATAAAATCCATATATAAATTTTAACACAAATAATTTCCATATTTATAAAACATTTTCTTAATTAATTATCCACTTATATCAGTTTTAATACTTAAAAGTATTAATATTTTTGTTCAAATGTTTTGAGTATATATCCACTATTTACTTAACAAGTTTAACTTATTTTAAAATATAACCAAAGAGATAGAAGCGGATACTACCAAAACATTGTTACAGTGAACTTATCCTTTCATAACATGTTAATTATATTATTTTTTGTCTTTTTATAAAAGATTCCAATGCTTATTATTATCTTTAAAATCCTATTATTAAATATCTAATATACGCATAAAATTTCTTTCAAAGTGTCATTTATGGGCTTAAAACCAAATGTTACTAAAACATCATTTATTACAAACCTAAAACCATTCATTAATAACTTTAACCATTTCTTTTAAAGATCAAACCATATGCATACTTATTAATTAAGATAATACCCTTTGATAAAATTAACAGCCATCCATTCATTTATCAATTAATGATTTACATTATCCTTTTTAACTATAAGAAAATTATATAGATCGAGTGACTCAAATTAATACCAAGGAACTGGGTACTACGAATAGTGTCACATATTTCCTTAATAAGAAGGGGAATACTTAAGAGAAGCATTAACCATCTGAACACATCTCATGTCCATTTTTAGTTACTTTTGAGCCATCGAATTAATTAATTGTAAAATTGTTTTTCGCTTTCAAAATCCCATCTGTTTTTCCTTTTCCAAAAGTCATTTGAAATTCATTTCAAAAATACAGGAATTTAAATTCTCAAAAATTACTTTATGTAGCATGTTTTATAAATCCAGCTTATAAAATCACTTATATAAAACATATTCATAATATTTATTTATCTTGCATAAATTCCTTTAATCCTAAACCAACATTATTATTTATCAAATAATCCATAGTCAAATTGTGAAACTAAATTCATGAGGTGTTCTTATTTAAACTTTTAAATTAAACAACCAATTAATCAACGCTAATAATGGAGTATTATCAATTCCTTAATCAAACAACTATATAAAATAGTATTCTTTATATTCAAAATATAATCTTAGTTTAAATCATTTCATTTACAAATTTTCAAACCAAATTATTTGTATATATCATTAACAAATACGCGCTCATATATAATACTCCAAACTCATTCTAGGGTGTTACAACCCTATCTCTAATGAGTAATTCAACCTAGGGAATTATTAACACTGTCTCTGATGAGACTTTCCCCACTAAAGCCAAGTTGTTTTCCCAACCTAAGCTCTAATACTAATCATGAGGACCTAAGCATGAGACCCGTTATCGGCAGTGGGTACAACCACTGTGCCACACACCGGTACATCGTGATTTGCTTTTACGGTTAGCCTTTCGACTACACCTACCCATTATTGGGACATGTAGGAGTAAGAGTTATCTGCTCTCTATCAAACACAAAGTGAGAACCCCATATCATACCGATCACAAGTAAATCTGATCCCGGTTCCTTCAAAACAATCATTGATAAAAAGAAGTTATGTGAATCAGGAATTATTCTTTAATTGATTAATTTCTTTTCATAAAAACAACTTCTAGGGACATATATCTTTAAACGTTATTTTCGGTATATACAGAATCATTAAAACTTTCTTACTAAATCCTTTGATTACTTAAAATCTTTTTAAATCATGGGATAATTCTAAGTCATTTCGTCATTAGGAAAATATTTTCAAATCATTTCATTTAAGTTTTAACAAATATTTCATAATTCAAACCTCAAAATAATGATCAAGTTCAAACCATGTTATCTAGGATGTTAATCCAAACCCAGTAAATATTAAATGAGCAAAATCTATAGAAATCGTCTAACTCTACTTAGTATCACTTCCCATAATCAACAAGCACTATGGGCGGAATAATGGTGAAATCACCTTTTAAATTCAACGAATAGTACAAGTTCCCTCTTTGGGCTTTAAAACTAAGTATAAGACGATTATCCCTATAAAATTCAAGTTATTTATATTTTTGAAAATCATATCCTTTCTACCATGGATATTTTAATCCGAGTAAATCAAATTTAATATCCCCTTCGTTGGGCCAGTCCATATAGCCAAGGAGAGCAGGAACCTAGTTTTTCAAACTCAAGGCTAGACACTATCTCTCTGTCACCCATAAGGCAGTCAAGTTATTTAATCGAATCTAAACTATTTAGAATTTATTTAAACATTCCATAAATCCTTCAAGTCACCTTTTAAATAAATTATTAATAATTTATAAATATTTACTAAAGATTTGGAAAAGAATGGTTGCGTTTAAAACTATATAACAAAATTTGTAGAAAAAGTGCTGTGAAAAAGTGATGTGGAAAGTGCTTTTAAAGCTATATTGGTCAAATGACTTTCTATCATTTGAAAATTTGTTTTTATAACTAAAATCACTTTTTGAAACATTATAAAGGATTTTTAGAATTTATGTCATAGTTTTAAACAATTTTAAAGTATCATTTTCGAAGAAATTCATTAATGGATTCTGAACTACAAAACCGGGATTTTTTCAAAAACTTGTTTTACTCATATTTCAAAATTTACTAACCAAAATCTTTATTTTCTTTCTAATTTGAAAATTATGGATATAATAGTTCAAAATTTATTATCTCAAAGAATTTCGAGCTATAATCCATTCTATATACTAGTTTGACTTTTATGGTACGGAATCGAAAAGTCGTTTCGTGATGCGCCTATTTTTGACTCAATTTTCAATATTCGTTTAAAATTTTACAAAATGCTTCTAAATGTTTATAAAAGATTTCCAAATAATATTAAACCAAAAATTCCTTATACACCATGTCATTCAATAAAGGAAAGTGATTTCCCTTGTACTTATCATCGTGTATATAACATGACTTGTATATATATTCAACACAATACTAAACAGCCAAACTTGATGATCAAACATATTAAACATCCATTACAAACATCATATCATCATCCAAAAATATAATATAACTAAGAGCTTCTTACCTTGGATTAAAAGATTAACCTAAAAATGGTTATAGCTCCGCTATTTCAAAATCTAAGCTCACGAACACTTGGATTATCACCATTAGATGGTTCAGCCTTAACCCTTGGATGCTTGGGTTCTCATGGCCTTAGCTTTAGAGGTGGGAAAGGATCGACCTTGATGGGAAATGGTGGCAGCCATGGTCTTTTAAGGTGAAAAGTAGGAGATTGGTTATTGTTTTTGTGTTTGAATATATATATATATATATATATATATATATATATATATATATATATATATATACACACTATATGATTTTAAATTTTTTTTTGCACTATCTTTTTTCGTTTATTTCCTTAGGTTAGAAGCCATTAAATGGAGATTTAGAAGTGAAGAAAGCTTAGGAATTTTTAGAGGAGAAAGTGTAAAACGAGGAGAAGAGAGTGATGGGTATTTATAGGCAAAAATATTGATGAAAATATGTATATATTCTCTCACATTTACATCACCATTTCATCATCATCCCCACCCCTTCCTACATCATATAGCATGGCCACATCCCCTTTTCTCATGTGCACATCACTTCCATCACTTTAAGCCATGTATATGTTGACTTTTACATACTTAAGTAGTGAGAAAACTAAAATATTTTGGATATATATATAAGTGTATATATATACATGTTATGTGTATTTATATGTTCATAAGTGCACACGACAAGCTTGTGCATGTATATGTTTGGTTAAACATGTGTGCATAATAGTAAATGAGGTCGCAACAACTTTTTAACGACCTTCATTCGTTGAACCGTTGAAAATTAGAAAACACATTACGAGTCACATTTTCACTTAGATTTTAAATTACATATAAATGTAAACAAAATTTGAAAATAATTTTGTCATCATTATTAATTGATTAAAATGATCTTATTTTATTTATAAAACCTCGCTATTATATCGATAAAGCGATACGATTTTTTCTTATATTTTCAAATCAAGTATATATCTTCATAGAATTATTCTAAATGATTTATTATCACTTTATATCTATTTGAAATGAATTATCATAATTAAAAAACAATTATTTGAACAATTATAATAACTTTTAAATCATTAAACCCCAATTGAATTTAATAAATCAATTTGGATATAAGGGCATCAGTAATGATGTCTTAAATACATTTTTTCCCAAAAAAGTTAATTAATTTTATTTCATATTCCTGTTCAATTATAAAAATAAGTTATGTATCCAGCTCCGCATGCGACGTCTTATGATTATAGAGTTGTTTATTGATGAAATGGTTTTCGACTATTTTATCGATTTAGATCCCCAACAAAATATTTTTGTAAATATTTATTCAAAATAATATTACCATTATTTATTATCACTCCAAAAAATAATATTTGTATTATCAACTTTTTATTTGAATAATTTTTAAAAATAAAGATAATCTATCGAAGTGATAAATTTATGGGTCGTTACATCCGCCTATTTTACTTTTATCATTTAGTCCCTCTAAATACAGAAGTTTGCTACCGTGACGCCCTAACCCACATTAACAAAGAGCGTTACTGGGTAATACAAACACGATCCAAAATCTAGCGTTCAAAAAATCGACATCAAATACCTCACTTGTATTCGACTGTCGGAGATTCAAATGTTGAACTCAAGTTCGGTGGAGCTTATAACAACATTAGATGAAAATAAAACAGCGGGAACAAAAGATGATTTCATTATCACAACACATATACAATATGGATACGGTATTTGATTACAACAATTAGACATCATCAGAGTAGAATGCACATGATACAACAACAAAATATGACGCCACAACGGAGAAACAACAGGATCTTCAAAAAGAAAGTGCGAGAATCCAAACTAAGCACCTTCTTCCAAACTTCAAAGCTTCCAATGACTTCAAACCAAAAGCTTCAAAAATATGACAGCTTCCAAAAGACTTCTAAATCCAAGCGAGCGCCAAAACACCGATAACCTCCTTTTAGGCTGCCCGTGTGGAAAATTATGGGCACCTAGAGTTTAGGAAAGGAACAATAAACTCCACATTAGTCATGGGACTGGTATGAGTAAACAAAAACAGTTGTTTGAACAAAAACAATTTATAAAGGAAATCCGATATGCTTTTGGAAAATGAAAGACCTCCAGCTACACACACAATGCAATCGCACAATTGGAGGGGATTTCTTCTTATGTTAGTCAAACATGCTTGATACGAGCAAAATCTTTTGATATTATTATTAGTGCATAGTGTAGAAAACATTTCAAAAGTATAATATTAATCTTAGCCAGCATACACATTTTGTAGTATGCCTATTATAGCTACCATGTTTTATGGCAGGTTACCGCCACACTGGCAGGTTATACAACTAAAATCGTACATGGATCGTATTGTTTTGTTTGGATTTACAACAAATGGTCAGACTAAGGAACTTCCTATGCCACATGGGTACGCCTCTGTAGGAACGCCCCGAGAACCTAACCAGATCTCTACCAACACAAGGCCAGGTTACCACCGTAACTAGATAACTACTACACGAGTATGCCATCCCCCGGTCATTACCGACCTTTATCCGAGGGCCCTCAACCACAAAGCAACAACCACAAAGTAATAAATTTGCAGCAACCACATAGGTTAAATATATGGGCTCCATACCATGATACCACCTTTTTCCAGAAGGAAATGGATATACCCTAAAGGGCGCGACCCTCATAACCTTGTTGCATCTATTCCTGTTTCGACCATTTCTGGGTTGTGAGGTCCGATGAGGTTTCGTCCACAAAGCTACGCTTTACACAAAAGCCATGCTTTGATCAAAAAATGATCAGCACTCAGCATTTTACACTACCAAATTGGGAGTATATCACTAATAACCATCAACTACATAACCTCTGAGCTCGTACGTCTTTGAGAAGGGTGTTAAGCTAAGAGAATAAATTATTCGCCACCAAAAGAAATGTATTTGATATAAATCAGCTTTATATCTCAAAGTGTAATGTTAGACATATAACCATACAAGTCCGTTCTGGGTTCGAATGGAACCGAAGGCACTTCTTCCAATAAAGGAAGAAGTCCTTGCAATTCGAGTATCCACAATCCCGATCGGACTCCCCATCACATATGGAGATCTTTATACCGGAGCAACTCGGTGCAGAGTCATTCGACAGGCTATCGTATTATTCTCGAAAACATCCGGTCTTCACCACCATCTTCAAATGCTATCCATTTCGTCGTATCACTATTCGAAATGGGTTATATGAAACAAAGTCCTCTGCCGGCTAAATCAAATAGTAAGCGCTTTATTTAAAAACACGTGGATATATCGATCACAAAGATTCACCATTAAGAGTCGATGTGGGTTTTGGTTAACCAACAGGAATTCCACTCCCTGTCACATCGAAATTCAAATGTCGTTTAAAAGCCAACAACTTTCACATGCACACAGAGATACATCACAAACATCACAGTTCAATTCACAGCAATTCACATCACAAAATATCACAATCACATATCAAAGTTATCAATCAGTTCAGGGCATTCAATAATAATCAATCATCTACAAGTAAGATGAATCGTGTGAATTATAATTTATTAATCATATAATAATTTTCATTAATTATTCTTAATTAATGATTAGTTATTCTTAATTATAAATTTATTAGTCCTTAATTACTAATTAATTAATCTTAATTACTTTCGTTAATTAAATATTTCTTAATTAAATAATTAAATAATTAATCCTTAATTATAAATTAATTAACCTTAAATTAATAATTAATTGACCTTTAATTAATTATTCTTTAATATTAAGTAATTATAAAACATTTACCTTAATTAATCATTAAATTATTATTAAAATCTTTATTTAATAATATTTATAGTTAATTTACATTAACACATAGATTAACTTAAGGTATTCAAATTAATTAATAATTTTAAAAAAATTAATCTTCTTAATCAACTCCTTGATTAACATTTTAAGTTAATTTTAAAAATAAAGGTTATATATTATTCAAAACATTTTAAACTTAATTAAATTAATTTACAAAAACTTTTGATAAACTCATTTATTTAAAACTTGATTAAATACATTGCTTAGCTACTTACCATTTTTAATAACTTTAAACTTGGAAAAATACTTATTTTTGTTTTGCCTTTAAACTTGTATTCTTTCTTTAAGCTTGAAAACTTAAATTTCCATTTAAAATTTAAACTTGGAAATGTTTCTTCAAAACTTAAAAACCTGGACATGATTTTTTTCCAAAATTTTAAAACCTGGAATTGAAACTTGTTTACTTAATCACAATCAAACCCGAAACTATCAAACAAATTCCCGAGCCAACCTTCACAAAAACTCAAGCACTCACGATCCACTATTGCTTCGAGAAAAACACGCATCAAACACGAGATAGACCCGAGCAACATCATCTTTCCCAAACTTAAACATCGCCAGACACAAGTGCACACGCATGCACATGTACAAGCCAGTAGATCACCTCTGACCTTTGCTCCGGCCATCTCCAAGTCACCTATGATCTCCCTGATGAACTCGACCCCTCGTCCCCATTGAACTCGCCGCGAGACGAAATCGAACAACTTGAACAAACCTGAAAACCACCACATCGGCGAAAAACTCCAAATCACCGACAAATCCGACATCGAGAACCCTTGCCGGCATCACCGAATCTTCATCTCCACCCCCAGCATCGTTTCCCTTATCGCGATCAGTTCTGGCACCTTCATGATGGCGCATTTGTCTCGTGAAAACTATCGGCAAAACTGGCAACTAAACTCTACATCGCCATCCCACGTATGCTCCAATTATCGATAACCTTCGCGATCATTTTTCCTACATCCCTCAAGTCTCCAGCCTCCTCTAGACCAAAACCCAAGAGAATCTCGTCATCGATCAACGTCAATCAATGGAAATGCTTAAATCAATCATCTCCATATACCACGATGAATACATGCTTAAAAATCGTGATTTGCATATTAAAATTCATCATTTTCAAACTCGAATTAGGTTATAGAATTAAATCTTGAATTTTAGACAATTTATTTTGGGCTTATTTTTTATCATTCTTGTATTTTTTATTTTAGAAATAATTAACCCATATATATATATATATATATATATATATATATATATGAAACTATTTTTAGAATTAGGTTTATATACTTGCAATCATTTTTCTTCAAGAAATCTAAGCCTAAAATAGATCATAGGAGATGATAGAATTTTTATATGATGAAGATGTTCCCTGTAATTCAATAGAGCAGTGTTCATATACATATACACTAACATATCATAGATATATATACATGCATTCAACTCAAAGTATTCCTGCAAACATTTATACTATATTTCTACAACGTTTCAAGCATCAGAGTTCAATCACATATGTAAAACTATTTTTAAAGAAAAAGTTTACTCACTTGTTTGATTTGAAAAAAGAGAAGAAGCCTGGGTTTTAAAACTTGAAGACCGAAAAAGGTTTTGATTGCTGAGTTTTGATCTTGAAAACTGGTCTGGACATGATTTAGTTTTGAATCTGGAACGCTTTGGTTTTGTTTAACCACTTGGTTACTGAGTTGAGATCTGCTGAGTTGAATTTTTTGCTTTACAGGCTTAAACTTTGAAAATAATATTTTTATTGCTTTGATATTGAGATGATCTGATTTTTAGGTACTTAGTTTCAGATTTGATTTGTTTTTAATTTTTTGGTTTTTGATTTTAGAGTTTGTACAGGCTTTTGATTTTTTTTGTAGTGAAGATTAAAGAATGAAAAGGAGGAAGATTTTATGTTTATTAATCTTGTTTCTTATTTTAATTAATTTTCTCGAAAAAAAATGACACTTGTTCATTTTAATGACAAGATCATTACACTTGTTAATACCATGTGTTAGTAATTGAACACTTGTATTTTGCATGAGAAAAATATTTATATATTACTTTTAAATTGTATTTTCTATTTTATAAACACATTCTCCTTTATTTATATATACAATTGAAAAGAAAATATTTTAAAACTAATAATACATTAAATAAATCACATATATATTATTTTAAATTCAAATTATTTTACTATGACATTTATATAAATTTTAAATTCAAATTCAAATTCAAATCTATCCGTATATATATATATATATATATATATATATATATATATATATATATATGTATATGTATATTTAAATTCAAATAACTTTAAAACATTTATTATTTTGAGTTCAAATAGTTTTAAAACATTTATTATTTTTAATTTTAAACTCAAATACAAATTACAATTTTATTCACATACACAAATCAATACTTATCTAATTGTTTTGAAAATTTCAAATAAATTTTAATTCAATTGCAAAATTTTATATTAATTAATAATTTTAAATTAAATAAAAATTGGGATGTTACAGATACTGTCTACTAATGCGGAGAATAGGACTGGTTAGGAGCGACCATCTATAGCTTTGTCTTAAACATCTAATGAATACGTCGATTTAGTGCTCTATAATTTTTTCTTTCTCAAGTGGATCGACATATTCAATAAATACTTAATACAAAACTGTAGTGGATAACGGATCTATTAGAATGAAATATAACAATAGAATATATAATGCATCACAGAACAACAATAAACAGATATATATACATATACACTGATACATCCTAACACAATACATAGTGACACATTATAAGTGGTTCGAATACCACACTATATACAAAGAGTAAAAAACAAAATAGACATCAAAGTCAAAGAAAAAATTACAACACAAAAAAAGATAATCAGGTATCCAAGCTGAAACATCAAAAATAAGCTAAGTCCAAAAGCATCCATCTAGCCTGAAGCAAGTCAGTCTTACCCGAGTATAAAATAGACGGGCAGTCAAGCTAAAATAATCAGTTTAGTAGGATAAGTGATAATATGAAGCATAAGGTAAAGGATGATGATTCTTCTCAAATGAGAAGAAATAATAGCTTAAGTAAATACATTTCATTACTCCAAGAGAAGTAGTATCACTAAGCATATATAGTCTCGAAAGGGATAACCCAACATTAAAAGCAATAATCATAAGCAAGCCTCATATCATGGGCAACAACCCAATACAACTATAATGGTTTAGAATACCATAACTCTTGAATAGGAGAAATCCAAAAGCTCAAAACTCGTCGTAATGGAAATCACGGATATATTCTCATAATAGAGAAGTCTCAAAACACCAAAATACGCAAATATGGCAATCTCATATATCTCTAAAAGGAGAGAATAAATCTCAAATAAATGCCATAGAATGGCAAATCTCAAATCCCAAATAAACACCAAGTGTTGGCAAACTCAAATCTCAAATATAGAACTCGATAAGTAGTTCAAATTTCCAAAGATGTAATCTCCACATACAATGTCGCGAAAGGCTTAAATGGCCAAATATGTAAGAAGGCGACTCGTTTGGAAAATCATAAATAATCAATGAAACCATCTCAAAGATATAGTACGTGATTATTGCTAAAGCCTGCCAAGTACCTTCTCTCAAAATAAGGCGCCATGTATCTTAGACAACCATTTCGAAGGACAAATAATTACGTCTCTTTGACAAACATCTCGAAGGACAAATACATCACAATGGACAAATACGTCTCATAGACAAACATCCCGAAAGACAAATGAATTGAATGTTCAGTACTGCCAAATACGTCTATTAGACAAATGTGTCACAAACTCTCAAATAGGAATCCAAAATTTTTTAACCTGTGTCCCATACCATACATTCTCACTCAACAGTTTACTAACCGCTAGCAGATGCCACAGCAGAAAGCAGTAAAAATATTTGCCTCATCTCATCGGCAAATATGACCGAAGGTAAAACGATCAAACGGACAAGTTAGGAATTAAACGAAAATATAAACGCACGTGTCCCATACCTTGTGTTCTACCCAATCATTCAATTCTCATTTGCTAAAATAGAGCAAAAACGTGTATTTTATACATAAAAAAGTTTGTTTAAGAAACGAAGCTTTTTAAAGCAATTTTTCGAAATTGTTTTTGAAAACAATCTCTGAAAATTCCCTTATTATAGAGAATATATAAATTTTGTAGCTTGAAATAATTTAAAAATAATATATAACAATTATTTCAAAATTATTTGGAAAAACCCGTGCTCGAAATCAAAGAAAACATCAAAAAATTCTCAAAAACCGACACATGGATTCAACTCAAAAACGATTCATTTTGAATCCCTAACTCACCAAAAATTTTGCTAGCCTATTGATAGGAATCATAGCCCCCAAAATAGTTCAGAAATATCGTAAAAACATGGAGTAGAAAGTAGGAAAATCGAGCTGGAAACGAGGAAGAACACAAAAAAAAAAAAACAAGGCAAAACAATGCTTCCTAGGTCGACTTATAGGTCGACCTGGGTGTCAACCTAAAACTCCCATAGGTCGACCTATGAGGCTTCTGGTTCGACCTATAGGTCGACACAGGGAAGTTTGTGGTCGACTATTTGGTCGCGAACTTGTGTAGGTGATTTCTAGGCTTCGTATTGATTTTGCAGCAAAGTTTTCAGGTATCAAATAAAAAAGAGTTTCTATGAAATTTTGCTTTGAAATTTTGCATACTTATACTACAACCAATTGGCTATCAAAAGAAGAAAATCCGATAGAATTTCAATCCGGAATTGAGAGAAAATAACATGCAAAGAACAACCCATACACAGTTTTCACAAAAACAAAAACAAGTATAAAAATAGTATGCAGAAGCTTTATTTTTGCTCAGATCTTTGCATTTATTGCTTTTGCTTCAGTAAGAGTTATGAGTTTTGACACTCACCATGCAATAGAAGAGAAAAATCATGGATTACTGCCGAAAGGAGAGAGCTTGGAGCTTGATTTGGCTTCAACAACCTGTAAAAGCTTAGAACGGAAACATGCAAACCAAAAGAACAAGATTACAGACAATCCAACAACACAAGATGGAATTTTGATGAAATGTTTTAGTTTTGGAATGGATTGCCTAATGGAAATCTCTTTAATTTGATTAAAACAACAATTTAATTTTATGAAAGTGGGAATTTGGCTTTAGATTGAGAAAGGGGTAAAGTTTGCTCTCTTTGTTTCTATTTTTTGATTTATTGGAGATAAAAGTATATGTACAAGAGAAGAGAAACTTCTTTTCTCTTTTACTGGTTTAATTTGCTAAGTGGGCTTGGACCCAAACCAAAGAAAATAGCCTATGTAATTAGTTTATCGCTTAAAAATGTAAATACACCAATGTAATCAAAATCAAACAACATATTCCTCATGTTTTCTTTATAATAAAAAAATGTACGAACACATTCTATGTTAAATAAAATATTTTACAACTATTAAAAAGATAATTTTGCTATAAATTTTTTTATCAAAAACTCTTCTTTATAAATAGATAATCAATTTCCACCAATATTTACATAAATCACCATTTTTTTGCAAGGCAAGCCGGTTTTGTAGTGGACCGTCCACTTTTATTACGAAAGTAATAAATCATCATTTTTAACATTGAAAATTACACAAAAATGATTTTCTTTTGTATGAAAACATAACAAACCATTTTAACACTAATTTTATGACCATAACTTATTTTTAAATCAATTTTCACCTTTCTATTTATAATAAACACATATCAAAACAAATACTTCTTTTAATTTTTTTTAAAAGAAGCGCTTGGCAATAATTACAAGAATTACTACATTTTCACTAAATAAAATCATATTTCATTCATTTTTAACACAAACAACCAAGATAAACTTTTCAAAAATTTACTTTCACATTTTATTTCCCCAAACCATTATTTATTTAAAATAAACAATTTAAATCTCTAATTTATTTTTAATTCACTTTAACGACCCTGACTCGACCTTCGAAAATCGACATCAAAATACCTCACCCATATTCGAATGTTGTAGATTCAAACGTTGAGTCTGGTTGGTCGAAGCTTATAGCAACATTAGTTGATAACAACACAACGGAAACAAAAAAGAATAATTTATATTGACACACATCATTTGATACGACAATGGTACAAATGAAATGATCAACAAATATCACAGATAGATACAATAGCAAAAAAACATAGCAACAACAACAACGGAAAGATAATATCTTCAATGCTAAGCCCCAAACTTCAAGCTCGAACCACCATCATGCTAGACTTGAATCAAACTCGGTGCACAATGCGATTGCCAAACCAAAGACTCCAAAAATTGCCAAAAGCTACACCCACTGGCTAACTATCTGAAAACCCGACTCTAGGCTGCCCGTGTGGAAAATTATGGGCACTCAGAGTTTAGAAAGGGAACAATAAACTCCAGGTCAGTCATGGAACTGGTGTGAGCAAACAAAAGCAGTTTATCTTGAACAAAAAGAAATAAAAAGAAATTTTCTATGCTTTTTGGAAAATGAAACTACCATAAGCCTTCCCGCCACACACACAATGCAATCGCACACTTGGAGGAGATTTCTCCTTATGATAGTCAAACATGCTTGATATGCAAAATACTTTTGATATTATTATTAGTGCATAGTGTAGAAAACATTTTCAGAAGTACAATATTAATCTTGGCCACCATATGTATCATTATAGTATGCCTACTGTAGCTACCATATTAGATGGCAGGTTCTACAACTAAAACCGTACAGGGCACGTATTGGATGATTGGATTTCCAACAAATGGCCAAGGCTAAGGAACTTCCATCACCGAATGGGTACGCCTCTGAAAGGATGCCTCGAGAACCTAACCGGCTCTCCGCCAACACAAGGCCGGGTTGCCTCTGTAACTAGGTAACTAACTATCACGAGTATGCCATCCCTCGGTACTCACCGACCTTTATCCGGGGAGCCTCAACACCAACAAATTCCAACGACCGCATAAGTTAAATATTTGGGCTCCATACCATGATACCACTTTTTATGTAAAAGGAAGCGCACATGCTCTAAGGGGCGCGACCTCCATAACCTTGCCACATCCTTCCTGTTCGATCATTTCCGAGTTGTGAGGTTCGACGAAGTTTTGAATATGCGCTTTGCGCTTATATGATTTTTGTTTGATGATAATAAACATATATACATTCGTTTAAATGTATTTGTTAATATACTATTCTATTTTTCACAGTTTAAATAAATATTTGTTGAATAAAATAAATTACACAGAATTTGAATTCAAACAGATATTTTATTCAAATAAATATTTATTACATTTTTGAATAGTACAATTTCAAACTCTCACTATAACTATACAACTTTGATTACAATTACATCACATTTCACATTTACATCAGCACCTCACTACATATCACTCACACTCGTATTTTAATCTTCAACTTTATTCCAGTCAGATTCCAGCATCCGAGTAATCTACAAAAATATTCTCAAACGCAGTAAAATTGAAAGAGAAATATTTTTGAAATTAGAAAGAAACGATGATTTTGAAAACATTGTTTGCCTCAGTTATTTGGGTTGTTCGTCATCATTTTTGACTGTGCAATATCTGTGCATATCGGTATTTTTATCAGGGACAGGCAATTAAAAGTGGCTGCAGTACACACGTGTACATTCGTATACGTGTGCACTGCCTCGCCAACACGTGTGCACAAATCAAACAAAAGCACTGCTAACAATTCAGCACAAGGTCAAACCCAAATAACACACGGGATTCAACTCAAGGCAGACCACAAGTACAAGGCACAGTGCAGAGGTCTCAACAGGAAAATCAAGCAACAGTCAAGTACACAAATGTCCAATATGCAACATGACCAAACATGAAGGCTACATGAAGTATGCAAGTTCAACCTCTTCATTAAACAACTCAAGACCAAGCAGCAAACATTCAAAAGTGCCAACAAAGAATGCAAGCTCGACCAACATAATGAATACTGCAACTACACAGACCAAACATCAACAAGCAGTGCAGACCAAAGAAATGCCACCAAGAACATATGAACAGAGTACATGCATGAAGCATGAAACCACAAGTTACAAACATCAAGTCAGGCATGAAGACAACACAGTTCATATACAAAGCTCAAGTCACAATGTCGAGCATGCATGAAACAGTGCAATGAACCAGTGATACAAATGCAACAGTGAAGCTACTGAAGGCAACATGAAGCAATGTACATGCACCAGTGATGAAAGCTACAAGATACACAAGTTTAGTTCAAATACAAGTGATACAAGTGCAACACAGTTGCAAACAACATACCAGAAGTTCAAATATCACACAAGTACAGGCCGCAACAGTATGCACCAGTCCAAACAGTTATCAGAGAGTACATGGAAGGGTCAGGAACTCGACAGGCACATATGAATGCAAAGTACACACGTGCAACAGTTCATGTATGAATCAGTGACCAACCACAAGACCACCAGGCAATTAACCAGAGGCAACCACAAGTACAGGTTAAACCAACTGCAAGTGCAAATGACCAGAACACAATGCCACAATGCAAGCAAAAACATGAAGCATACAAGCTCAAATAATAACTGCAACAACGCAAACAATGTAAACAGTGAAGAACATGGACTGCAACATTCAAGTGAATATAGAGAACAAGCTGTATGAATACAACATGAAGTACAGCAACACAAAGAAGGCAGTGAAACTCAAAGCAATGATCAAGTGCAGACAAATGAACACATGTATATAAGTGCAAATTCCAAAAGCAATGAACAGAACATCAACATGGTCAGAGCCGTAATATACAATGCATACATGAGTCAGTGCAGTAATACAGGGAATCACATGAACAAATGAACTAACAACATAGCAAGCTACATGAAGACATAGCTTGATCAAAATGCCTTATTGACAAAGAAATGAAATTCATGTAACAAGTTAAAAGTCAATCAGGATACAAGACCGAAGTTTAGAAAATCAAAAGGCCGAAGTGACAGTGAAATCGCCAATTCAATGTTGAATAAGTCAACAGTAAAATGATCGAGCTGAAGCCGAAGCAAGCATGTGTATAGGTTCAATCAATATCATGAAGTGCAGTTTAAAAAAAATTAAAAATGACCGAAGTCAAAGTCAGAAACGATAAAGCCGTAATTCACATGAAGGCCGTGCGCATCAAGCAAATTGAACAAGTCACAATTCAAAACCGTGGTAGCCAAGCAATTTGAATTAGTCAGTGAAAATCTCAAGCATCAATATCAGATCGAACGATCAAAGCAGCAAATATGAAATTATCAGACGAACGAGAAAATAGGGTAACGAACCTTATAAAAGACCCAACATCATCATCGGCAGAACGTGTGAGTTCGAATAAAAAAGAACGAAGAGGAACAGAGCTAAAGCAAAATAGAACTCACCAAAGCGCGAAGCCATAGTCAAGTACAAATCTAAATTGCGCCAAGCCGAAGCCATAGCAAATTCTCACAGAAGCAAAAGCAACCTTGAAAGCCCTAATTTATTGAAGGAAGAGGAACGAAGAAGAAACGCAAGCCCTAATTCAAGCGCAAAGAGGAACAAAAAGAAGGCCGTGTTTTTACAGAAGAAAATAAAAGGATCGGGTTAAAAATGAAGGAGCCGGCCCTGTTTATTATAAAAGGGGTTTAGTGTTTTAGGGTTTTATAAAAGAGTTTTTTTTATTTGAGCAAAAATTTAGGCATTCAAGTTTATATTTTAATTTTTTGCTCCTGGTTCTATTTTTTTGAAGTTGTTTTGTTTTTTTCTTTTCGAGTCAAAGGAGTTGTAAATCACCACCTAGGGATTAGTTCGTGTCAGATTGTCTAGTTAGAATTAGTTCAGTGAGCAGGGTGTGCGAGTTTGCAAAGCTCTATAGGCGGGAGCAGAGTTTGCGAGTAAGCGAAGCTCTATAGGCGGGAAGCAAAGTTTGGGAGCAAACGAAACTCTATAGGCGGGAGCAGGGTGTGCGAGTCTAGTAGAGTGTTTGTGAGCGGGAGCAAATGTTTGCGAGTAGGGTGTGCGAGTCTAGTAGAATGTTTGTGAGCGGGAGCAAATGTCTGCGAGTCTAGTAGAGTGTTTGTAAGCGTGATACTGTTTAATTCTAATAGAAATCTGTGAATGCAGCAGTAGGCAGGGGTTGCCGAAGCTGGGTAAATTTTGTGTGTGATTTACTTTACAGCATATTTATTTCTATAGTTTATTTCTGTGTTGAAATCGAAAAAATTTGCTATAACCCTATTCACCCCCCCTCTAGGGTTAATCTAGATCCTACAAGTGGTATCAGAGCCCGGTATATTTTTTATTTAACTCTAGAGTCATGAGTCTACAAAATAATGCTTTTTCTGAGGGGCAATCTATTGCTAGGCCACCCATGTTTAACGGGAACGATTATGCTTATTGGAAAGTTAGGATGGGTATCTATCTTAGTTCTGTTGATTATGATGTCTGGGATATTATTGAAACTGGCTATAAACCTCCCACTATAATCGTTGGTGATACTGAGATTCCTAAACCTAAGGATAGGTGGGATGCTAACGATAAGAAATTGAAAACGACAAATGCTAAAGCCATGAATGCTTTGATATGTGCTCTTGATAAAAATGAATTTAATAGAATTTCTCATTGTACAACAGCATAGAAATCTGGCATACTTTGGAGGTGACACACGAAGGAACTTCTCAAGTCAAGGAGTCTCGTCTAGCCCTATTCAGCAACGAATACGAAAATTTGTGATGGACAAAGGTGAGAGCATAAAAGACATGTTTGGACGTTTTTCAACCTTGGTATACAACGCTAGAGCGCTTGGAAGGTCTTCACTGAGGTAGAGCTTGTGAGGAAGGTGCTACGAGTTTTACCAATGAACTTTGAGGCAAAAGTCACGGCAATCCAAGAATCAAAAGATCTGAGCAAACTAAGCATGGAGGAGTTGATTGGCAACTTGATGACATATAAGCTTGAGTTAAAAGCAAAGGAAGAACGCAACAACTCCGAACCAAAGAAGAAGACGATTGCCTTAAAGAGCAAAGAAGAAAGCGATGAAGAAGATCCAATTGAAGAGCTTGCAATGGCTGTCAATAATCTTAGAAGATGGTCTAAATTCAAGCCACGCAAGAAGAAAACAAAGGGCAATAGGTCAAAAGATTCCGAAAATTCCGATAATGAACTGACGTGTTATAACTGCAACAAGCCTGGCCACATCAAACCAAAATGCCCGCTTCTCAAAGACAACAAAGGAAAGAAAAAGAAGAAGAAGGCCTTTGCAGCGACTTGGGATGATGAAGAAGGAGAGGAAGCTTCGGATAGCAGCTCAGAGGAGGCTAACTTGTGTCTTATGGCATACTCAAATTCAGAAGCAACCTCCGAGGAGTCTAGTGAGACAAGTGAGTTTTCTTATAAAGAACTTGTTTTTATGTGTTCTGATCTTACTAAAGTAGTTGATACGCTTGAATCTAAAATTAAAAAACTGAAATCTGAAAGGAGGAAACTCGCCTATGAAAATTCTAGGTTAGAAACTGAACTTGAAAATATTCAAAACCTAGAATGTAACCAATGTAAAATTTTAGATTCGGAACTATCAAAAATTAGGAATAACTTTAAGAGCCTTGAAAAAGAAAACTTGAATCTTAAGGAAACCATCGACACTAGGAAAAAGGATTTTATAAATCGATGCACCTCACTTGTCACTGAAAACTCAACATTAAAAACCAGAGTCCAAAATCTTGAGAAATCCCTGAATAACTTTTCAAAAGGAGAAAAATCTTTCAAAATGTTATTGGGAAATCAAATTTTTGCTAACAATAGAAAAGGACTAGGTTTTGGGAAATCACAAAATGATGATAATGCAAAAAGTAAAAGTGTTTTTGCTCGATGTGAAATAATTGGAAATCATGTTGAAAATCATAGTCATAGAAACACAAAATTTAATCAAGTCAATTTAATGTGCACGTTTTGTAGAAAATTTGGACATAATCGAAATAATTGTTGGTATAGACCCAAACACGTGAAAACTATACCAATTTGGGTTCCAAAAGGCACAAATATAAAATCTTTGAAAGTCAAACAAATTTGGGTGCCAAAAGGAACATATATAAATAGTTTTGGGTCTCCACAAACATATGTTTCATATTCTGCCACTAACAATCATGGACCTATAAAAACAAATAGGTCACATAAATCTTTCATCGTGTAGGTGTGGTGGCAGGCTAAGGAACAACAACACTGTTCTCTGGATTTTGGCTGTTCCAGAAACACAACGGGCAACAAAGCAAAGTTCCTTAGCCTAGTTCAAAGGTGACAGAATCACAATGGGCAATCACGAAAAATTATCGTAAAGGTAAAACAGGTAAAAAAAAATGTGATTATCTGCACCATACTCTAAATTAAAATCAGCCAATATTGAGATAAACAAAAGATGATGATTTTGATGCTATGATTTTTTTTTCAAAATATTGACCAACCATCTTTAAATAGAATTACTTGGAGTAATTATGATGGTTGACTGATTCGGACTTAATTGATATGATTTTTTTGACTTGTTCTTATTTATGACATTGTTTTGTGCTTAAATGATGACCAATCAGATTTTCAACTTTGAACTAATCCATATAAATTTGTTCGGTCAAACGATGGTTACTCATGCTACACGTAGATATATTTGTTTTGATATTTTGGTCACTGCTTGTAAATTTGCACGATTTCAAATTCATGTGAAAAAGGATTTTAAGAAATTGTTGAAACTTCAAGAAATTGTTTTTGAAATAATTATGATGTTGATTGACTGTTGATTACTCATGAATATAATTGTTTATCCTATGGTTTCTGAAATTAACACCATGATATGTGTTTGAGTGTTAACATGGCTTCAATTCAAATTCAAAAGAATGATGTTAAGTTTGAAATTTTTGGTGCACACTTCATGGTTCAACGAGTGAATATTGAGTGAAATTTAAATTCAGATGCAGATTACACTGGTAATATAGTTGATAGAAAAATTACTAGTGGAACGTGATTAATTTTTGAAACATTCATTTGCTGCATCGTTTTTTCAAAGAAAATATCTGCATATTTTTCATTTGAAATAATTTTCAAATAGCAGAAAATTTTCTTATAAAACCCCTTCGAGAAAATCATGTTTGAACATATTTACAGATTAATCATTTTTGAAAAATTGATTTTACAATTTTTGAATTTGATTTTAAATGACAAATTTTGACTAATCTGACTCCCTTTGATTATCGAAAAGATGAATAGTGATTGAAAAAGAGATGAGTGTTGATATTTATCATATATTATAACTCGAGAAAGTATAATTAGAAAATTTCTTTAGAATTTCATAACAAGAGTTATAAAAACTTTTTGTTGGGTAAAAATTCCATGACCATTTCTATTTCTATCATCTTTCTATCGATCATCACTCATCAAGATCATATTTAGTATGTAAATTTGTGGTAGTTTACAAAGGAAATCATTTGTTCTTCAATATCTTTAAATCTGTGAAGGAAATTATTTGTGCTTCAACTTATTATGTTTAGCAATAAAAATAAATATCCAAAGTATTCACTCTCATTTAAAAGTCCTCATGGTTATGCATGGGTGAATTACTTGGATTTTTGATTATGTGCTTCCATGCTCATTTAAAAGTCCTCACGGTTATGCATGTATGGAACGCATATCAAAATTAATTGATTCAAATAGACAAGTTGATTCTAATCCCATTTAAAAGTCCTCACGGTCATGCGTGGTTAGAAGATACTTGATTTCATTTTTTAAATAAAAATTGTGAATACTACTAATCTCATTTAAAAGTCCTAACGGTTATGCATGGTTAGTAGATATTCAAATTTCCTGAAATAAATATACCACAAATAGACAGAATTGTATGATTTTTGATGATCTTATCCCCATCACTTCTGAAAGTGGAATATGCGCTTGACAAGGGTAATTATGATTTTTGTTTGAGTTTTATTGAAATTTAATATTTATATTCAATTGAGTTAAATGTTTGATTCATGTCTATCACTTCATCCCTATTTTTACAACACTGTTATTCTTTTGCTGATAATAAAAGGGGGAGAGAAAAGTTAAGATTTTGTCAAATAGAATCAAGCAAAGGTCAAATAATTTTCACTTTGCATATAGGCTCATTTATATATTTCTATTTGTATGCATATATGTAGGGGGAGTATTGTGTAGAGAGGGAGCATTCAAATAAGGGGAGCAAATTGAACGATCAAATACATTTAATACATTCAAAATCTTAAATATATGTTTGTTATCATCAAAAGGGGGAGATTGTTGAATATGCGCTTTGCGCTTATATGATTTTTGTTTGATGATGATAAACATATATACATTCGTTTAAATGTATTTGTTAATATACTATTCTATTTTTCACAGTTTAAATAAATATTTGTTGAATAAAATAAATTACACAGAATTTGAATTCAAACAGATATTTTATTCAAATAAATATTTATTACATTTTTGAATAGTACAATTTCAAACTCTCACTATAACTATACAACTTTGATTACAATTACATCACATTTCACATTTACATCAGCACCTCACTACATATCACTCACACTCGTATTTTAATCTTCAACTTTATTCCTGTCAGATTCCAGCATCCGAGTAATCTGCAAAAATATTCTCAAACGCAGTAAAATTAAAAGAGAAATATTTTTGAAATTAGAAAGAAACGATGATTTTGAAAACATTGTTTGCCTCAGTTATTTGGGTTGTTCGTCATCATTTTTGACTGTGCAATATCTGTGCATATCAGTATTTTTATCAGGGACAGGCAATTATAAGTGGCTGCAGTACACACGTGTACATTCGTATACGTGTGCACTGCCTCGCCAACACGTGTGCACAAATCAAACAAAAGCACTGCGAACAATTCAGCACAAGGTCAAACCCAAATAACACACGGGATTCAACTCAAGGCAGACCACAAGTACAAGGCATAGTGCAGAGGTCTCAACAGGAAAATCAAGCAACAGTCAAGTACACAAATGTCCAATATGCAACATGACCAAACATGAAGGCTACATGAAGTATGCAAGTTCAACCTCTTCATTAAACAACTCAAGACCAAGCTGCAAACATTCAAAAGTGCCAACAAAGAATGCAAGCTCGACCAACATAATGAATACTGCAACTACACAGACCAAACATCAACAAGCAGTGCAGACCAAAGAAATGCCACCAAGAACATATGAACAGAGTACATGCATGAAGCATGAAACCACAAGTTACAAACATCAAGTCAGGCATGAAGACAACACAGTTCATATACAAAGCTCAAGTCACAATGTCGAGCATGCATGAAACAGTGCAATGAACCAGTGATACAAATGCAACAGTGAAGCTACTGAAGGCAACATGAAGCAATGTACATGCACCAGTGATGAAAGCTACAAGATACACAAGTTTAGTTCAAATACAAGTGATACAAGTGCAACACAGTTGCAAACAACATACCAGAAGTTCAAATATCACACAAGTACAGGCCGCAACAGTATGCACCAGTCCAAACAGTTATCAGAGAGTACATGGAAGGGTCAGGAACTCGACAGGCACATATGAATGCAAAGTACACACGTGCAACAGTTCATGTATGAATCAGTGACCAACCACAATACCACCAGGCAATTAACCAGAGGCAACCACAAGTACAGGTTAAACCAACTGCAAGTGCAAATGACCAGAACACAATGCCACAATGCAAGCAAAAACATGAAGCATACAAGCTCAAATAATCGCTGCAACAACGCAAACAATGTAAACAGTGAAGAACATGGACTGCAACATTCAAGTGAATATAGAGAACAAGCTGTATGAATACAACATGAAGTTCAGCAACATAAAGAAGGCAGTGAAACTCAAAGCAATGATCAAGTGCAGACAAATGAACACATGTATATAAGTGCAAATTCCAAAAGCAATGAACAGAACATCAACATGGTCAGAGCCGTAATATACAATGCATACATGAGTCAGTGCAGTAATACAGGGAATCACATGAACAAATGAACCAACAACATAGCAAGCTACATGAAGACATAGCTTGATCAAAATGCCTTATTGACAAAGAAATGAAATTCATGTAACAATTTAAAAGTCAATCAGTGATACAAGACCGAAGTTTAGAAAATCAATAGGCCGAAGTGACAGTGAAATCGCCAATTCAATGTTGAATACGTCAACAGTAAAATGATCGAGCTGAAGCCGAAGCAAGCATGTGTACAGGTTCAATCAATATCATGAAGTGCAGTTTAAAAAAAATTAAAAATGACCGAAGTCAAAGTCAGAAACGATAAAGCCGTAATTCACATGAAGGCCGTGCGCATCAAGCAAATTGAACAAGTCACAATTCAAAACCGTGGTAGCCAAGCAATTTGAATTATTCAGTGAAAATCTCAAGCATCAATATCAGATCGAACGATCAATGCAGCAAATATGAAATTATCAGACGAACGAGAAAATAGGGTAACGAACCCTATAAAAGACCCAACATCATCATCGGAAGAACGTGTGAGTTCGAATAAAAAAGAACGAAGAGGAACAGAGCTAAAGCAAAATCGAACTCACCAAAGCGCGAAGCCATAGTCAAGTACAAATCTAAATTGCGCCAAGCCGAAGCCATAGCAAATTCTCACAGAAGCAAAAGCAACCTTGAAAGCCCTAATTTATTGAAGGAGAACGAAGAAGAAACGCAAGCCCTAATTCAAGCGCAAAGAGGAACAAAAAGAAGGCCGTGTTTTTACAGAAGAAAATAAAAGGATCGGTTAAAAATCAAGGGGCCGGCCCTGTTTATTATAAAAGGGGTTTAGTGTTTTAGGGTTTTATAAAAGAGTTTTTTTTTATTTGAGCAAAAATTTAGGCATTCAAGTTTATATTTTAATTTTTTGCTCTTGGTTCTATTTTTTTGAAGTTGTTTTGTTTTTTTCTTTTCGAGTCAAAGGAGTTGTAAATCACCACCTAGGGATTAGGTCGTGTCAGATTGTCTAGTTAGAATTAGTTCAGTGAGCAGGGTGTGCGAGTTTGCAAAGCTCTATAGGCGGGAGCAGAGTTTGCGAGTAAGCGAAGCTCTATAGGCGGGAAGCAAAGTTTGCGAGCAAACGAAACTCTATAGGCGGGAGCAGGGTGTGCGAGTCTAGTAGAGTGTTTGTGAGCGGGAGCAAATGTTTGCGAGCAGGGTGTACGAGTCTAGTAGAGTGTTTGTGAGCGGGAGCAAATGTCTGCGAGTCTAGTAGAGTGTTTGTAAGCGTGATACTGTTTAATTCTAATAGAAATCTGTGAATGTAGCAGTAGGCAGGGGTTGCCGAAGCTGGGTAAATTTTGTGTGTGATTTACTTTACAGCATATTTATTTCTGTAGTTTATTTCTGTGTTTAAATCGGGAAAATTTGCTATAACCCTATTCACCCCCCTCTAGGGTTAATCTAGATCCTACAGAAGTCTCGTCCACAAAGCTACGCTTTTCAAAAAAGCCATGCTTCGACCAACAAATGATCAACACTCTGCATGCCACATTACCAAATTAGGAATATATCACTAGTGAATATCAACTACATAACCTCTGAGCTCATACATCTTAGAGACTGGTGTTAAGCTAAGAGAATAAATTCTCCGCTACCAAACTGAAATGTATTTGATAGAAACCAGCTTTACATCTCAAGTTGTAACGTCAAACATATGTCCATACAAGTCTATCATAGGTCTGAATGGAACCGAAGGCACTCCAAAAGAAACCCTTGCAAATCTGGGTATCCACAATCCCGATCGGACTCCCCATCACATATGGAGATCTCTATACTGGAGCAACTCGGTGTAGAGACATTCGATGGGTAATCCTTTCGTTCTCGAAAATACCCGGTCTTCAACCACTGTCTTCAATTGCTATCCATTGCGCCGTATCATTATTTTGAACGAGTTTTATGACATAAAGTCCTCTCCGGCTAATCCAAATAATGAGCGCTTATTTTAAAAAGCATATTGATATATTAGGATCTTAGTTAAGTCATAACATTTAGCCCAAAACCATTCCTTTTGAATGGTTTAAACAAATTTCCACTTTAATCTTTTAAACAAAAGATTCACCCTTTAAGATCACTTTCAATTTGAAACAAGGTTCAACAATCTTTAACAAAGAATCATTCATAGCTTTCAAAACTATTTAAAATTCAAATTAGATTTACAACCAACTTGAAATCCTTTCAACAAAAACTGGAAATTCTTTATTAATGTGAAAGTTGTTATCATTTGGAAGCAAAGGTCTTTTGTTTCGGGAAAATACGATTTGATTCGCTCAAGTTATAGCCTTTTAAAATAAAATCAGAAAAATCAACGAACTGTCTTATCCTCGGCAAGTTCTATTTAAAATCCCAAATCAATACTTTTAAAATACTTCAAATGGTATAGAATCCATAAAACCTATATAATCCCTTTAAACCATAAATAAACATATGTATATAGAATTCAACTTCAAAATCTTGAATTCAAATTCAAATTAAATTATTTTAATTTCAAAACTTGTACAAGCCATTCAAAATAATTTTAACTTCAAAACTCCTTTCAAATTAAACTCAATTTCACTTCTAAATCATTTTGGATTCAAAATTCAACTTTGAAATTCTTTTACCATTTCGAATAAAATAATATTAAATTAAAAAAACTCATGACTTAACCATTTCCCCGTGAAATCCATATTTGTGTGTGTGGTGTAGTCCAGGAGTTTCACACAATAATATAACCATCATCAATTCAAGCACAACATTATCGATAAGTAGTATAATCCTATAACGCTTATCTTTCTTTCACAAACAAACAAGTAAATTCATCATAGATAAATAAATCACAATTCGCAGCTCAATCCACAAAATTCATATCACAGAACATCACACATTAGAGATATCAAACAACTCAAAGAATTCAATAGAATTCAATCATCCATAAGTAAGATCAATTTATCACCTAATTATAATTATTTTAAACCAGATTATTTACTGATAAATAAATTACTAATCCTGGTTAATTAACATTAATTAATTACAAACCATGGGCTATTATTTTAATTAATTAATGAAATTAATTAATCATCCTAGATTATCCAACTCAATCAATTATCCTTAATTAATTAATTATCCTTAATTAATCACATAAATTAATTATAACGATCCTGTCTCGACCTTCGAAAATCGGCACCGAATACGACACTCGTATTCAAATGCCATAGATCCAAACGTCGAATCTGGTTCGCCGGAGCTTATAACACATTAAGTACAACACAGCGGAAGAAATGAAATGATACATTCGATACAAAATATTCGATACAATATCCAGATACAATAATGATACAATATATATCAATACTATCAGAGATACAAGGCACAGCGGAAAGAGTATCTACAATAGAACGTATCCCAAATCAAATGCTCCAATCCAAAGCTATCTCGAACTTCAAATCAAGTTGCTCAAAGCTAAGCAAGGTCAGTCGTTTGAGACTGAAGAAGATCCCAAAGACTAAAAGCTACCAATCCAAAGACTTCGAAGGCTATCGAATCTACACCTATTACTTGATTATCTGAAAACCAAACTCTAGATTGCCCGTGTGGAAAATTGTGGGCACCCAGAGTTTAGGAAGGGAACAACAAACTCCAAGTCAGTCGTGGGACTGGTGTGAGCAAACAAAACGGTTTTATCTTTTTAAAATAGATAAAAGAATTTAGATTGAAATCCGCAATGCTTTTTGGAAAATGAAACCACCATAAGGCCTCCCGGCACACACACAATGCAATCGCACACACGGGGGAGATTTCTCCTTATGATAGTCAAACATGCTTACTACGCAAAATCATTTTTTTATATATTATTATTAGTGCATAGTGGATAACATTTCGAAAGTATAATATAAATCCTAGCCAACATAGGTACCATTATACTATGCCTACTATATCTACCACCAGAGGTGGCGGTAATACAACTGCAATCGTAAAGGCTCGTATTAGATGATTGGATTTCCAACAATGGTCAGGCTAAGGAACTTCCTATTGCCACATGAGAATGCCTCTGGAGGGATGCCCCGAGAATCTACCCGGCTCTCGGCTAACACAAGGCCAGCCACCCCTTTCCTGGGGAGTAAAACCTAAGATATGCCTCCCTCGATCGTTTGCGACCTTTATCCGAAGGCCCTCCATCAACAACATCACACAGTAATAAATATAATACAGTGTCCACATGAGTAAGTATCAGAGCTCCATAACATGACACCACCCTTTTCCAGAAGGAATGGTCATACCCTAAGGGAGCTACCCCTGAATCCTTGCCGCATCTTTCCTATTTCGACCATTACCGGTTTGTGAGGCTCGATGAGGTCTCGTCCACAAAGCTATGCTTTTTCACAAAGCCGTGCTTTGATCAACAATTGATCAGCAGCACTTCGTATGCCACGCTACCAAATTAGGAGTATACCGCTGATAACCTTCAACTACATAACCTCTGAGCTCGTACGTCTTAGAGAAGGGTGTTAAGCTAAGAGAATAAATTCTCCGCCACCAACAGATATGTATTTCAAAGAAATCGGCTTTATATCTCAAAGTGTAGTGTCAGACACACAACCATACAAGTCTGTCCCGGGTTCGAACAGAATTGAAGGCACTTCCGAAGAAGCCCTTGCAAATCCGGTTATTCACAATCCCGATCGGACTTCTCATCACTTAAGGAATCTCTATACCGTAGCTACTCAGTGCAAAGACAATCGATAGGTCATCCTATCGTTCCCGCAAATACCCGGTCTTCACCACCGGTCTTCAAATGCTATCCATAACGACGTATCATTATTTGGAATGGGTTATATGACACAAGGTCCTCTCCCGGCTAAATCGAATAGCGAGCGCAATATTTTAAAAACATATGGATATGGGATTTCAGTTAAGTCACAACTTTAAAATTCCAAATATTCTTTCAAAAGGTTTAAACAAATTACCATTTCAAATCTTTAACAAACAGATTTATTTCACAAAGTTCACCCAATTTCACAAAGATCCATTCATGGATTTCAAATCATTTTCCATTTTAATTGGATTAACTCATTTAATCTTTAAATAAAAGATTTAACTCATATCTTTCAAAACATGTTCCCAAATATTTATTCATAACTTGGAAAACCATTTCAATTCGAACTTGAAGTTCCTTTAACACAATTGGTAAATTCATTTCTTATATGAAAGCTTTTATCATTTGTAAACAAAGAGTTTTTATTTCGAAAAAATCCGATTTCATTTATACAAGTTAAAATCTTTGGGTTAAATTCAAATTTCCAAAACAACACTTCCAAAATGGTTTAAAACACATATAAGATTTTTTTGCCTTTTTACATCTTCAATTATCAAAACAGCATTCAATTTCAAATTTTGAACTCAAATTCAAATCAAATTTCAAAATTAGATTAAGTTATTCAAAAATAACTTTTATCTTTGAAATTCCTTTCCAAAAGCTTTTCACTCTAAATCCGATCCATTTCCAAAACCATTTGGATTCAAAAATTCAATTTTTTAAAATTATTTTAAAAATCTGTGACTTAACCAATTTCCACGTGCAATCCATATTTTTGTGTGTGTAAGTGTGGTCCAGGGGTTTTACACAATAAAAGTGCTACATCATCAATCAGCACGGATTTAAATACAGCAATATATTTGATAAGCGATATAAACTATGACGCTTATCTTTCATTCACAGATCACAGATATATATCACAGATAATAAATTACATTAAACATAGCTCAAATCAAAACATAGCATCACATACCAGGGATGTCAAACAATTCAATCATCTAATAGAATCCAAACATCCATAAGTAAAAACAGTTAATTTCCTGATTAATTCAAATCAGATTAATTACTAATCCTGGTTAATTAACACTAATAATTTACAAATCATTTTGATTAATTATTCTTTAATCATTTATTAGTTAACCGTTAATAATAAATTAATTAACCTTTAATTACAATTAATCAACCTTTAATTATTAAATAATTAACCTTTAATTATTTGATTCACCATTTAATTAATTATATTTAATTAATTAATTAACTCTTAATTAATTAATTATCATTAAATTAATTGTCCTTAATCAATTACGATAAGCGACTATCCCTAATCTTAAATCAATCATTTTATCACTTGATCAATCCACCTACGATAATTAATTAATCACTTTAAATTAAGTAATATCTTTAAACAATTAATTACCTTTAACTGTTTTTTCATTAATTTAATCTTCATTTATTAATTATATTAATTAATCAATCTTTAATCATTAATTAATTCTTAATTAATTATTCCCAATTAGTTAATCCTCAATTAACTATCATTCTTCATTAATTAATTAATCTTTAAATTAATTAATTATCCTTAATTAATAAATCAATCAATCTTTAATTCTAAATTAATCAACCCTTAATTAATTTCCATTTAATTGATTGTCTTAATTTATTAATTCTTAATTTTTAACTGATTAAGTTTAATCACTTTTATTAGTTGACTATTCTTTAATTAATTAAGTATTAATTATAAAATCTTTACAAAACCTTAATTTTTAATTACTATTTCATCATTATAAATAAATTTGGTTTTTTACGTTAACACTTAAAAATTTGATTTACTTCTAAATTTTATTAAGTTATTTTTTTTAAAACCACTTTTATTTAAAAGAAAATATACAATTTAAAATTCTTTGAACTTCATAAATTTTAAATAATTGATTTAATACTATTTACCTGAAATTCCATTTACAATTATCATTAATTTATTCAGAAAACTTTATTTAACTTGTGTTTCAAAAATTTAGTTAAAAACTGGATTTTGCTATTTTCATATCCAACCCGTGGCTTCCCCAAGTTGTCCTCGAGAGAAACACCCCCTTGCTTCGTGTTTTAACCAAATTTGACCCGTGTGACATTTTTTTCACAAAATTTTTTTTTAAGTTTTTTTAACAACCTGATACAACCCTTAATTGACACGAGCCTCGCTTTGGGTCCTCACCCAAATTCCCCGCGTAACACTTCGAGCTGCCTCTCTTCTTACCCAAAACCCATCACAACTGACATCCCTTCCTCCACGGGCACATGCACGGCCAAATTCGCCACCAATGGTCGAAGCGGCGGCCACTAATGAGTCGGCTACCATCCCCCAAGACGCCACAAACGCCCAGAATTTGAAAAAGATATGAAAACGAGAATCGCAACACTTCGACCCAAACAACCCATCAGGACCTCATCAGTAAATAGTCTCGCGCCACCTCCTCTGACCATCAGCGGTCACCATATTTCGACCGAACCTTCATCAATGTGCGACGCCTCGATTGGCACCGGAGGCACGCAGCCTGATCACGTATTTATGGCGCAGCACCATCATTTCGATCATGAACAGAAAAGAGTTCTTAAACCCAACTTTGATCACGAATCCTAGATCCAATGATTAATAAATTTATATAATATTTTTCTGATGATCTCGAACATTAAATCTTACTGCCACAACGAACTCGAGGCCTATAACTTCTTAGATCACCAGAATTTGATAAAACTTCATTTTCCAGATCATCCCAAATATTCTAGTGAAAAGCTAATGAAAATTTTGGATTTTTGTTTCAAAAATTATTATTTTTAGAGGGGATTCAAATGTATTACTGAAATTAAAATTCATTAAGTTCGAAATTCTGCAAATTTTGAATTGTGACTGTGTTTAATAGTTTCCAAGAAGAAAGAACTATATATACTTGTTTTAATCCATTACTGACACACAGTGCAGGGTTAAACAATATTTTTAGCTTGTTTATAATCATTTTCAGGAGTAAAGAGGGAGAGAGATTAGATTTTGATGTGGGTTACCATGTAAACCAAAGTTCAGATGTTACAGTGTTTTTTTTCTTTTTTTAGTTTCCAGTAAAAACTACAAACATGCTTTGCTTTGTTTCTGAAACATGGTGCTAATTTAAACACAAAACTCTAACTTGTCACAATCCATTTTCAAAAGAAATGAGCGAGAGTAAGATTTTGGATTGGTCATAGTTTTTTTTACTATAAATCAGAGAGCTAAGGCAAACAAGGAAAAGAAATGACATTCCCAGGAATGCATTCTTAATTTTGATTCATACAAATATTTTTAAAATTCAATTTAGATGCATCTGAACCATTTTCATTTTAACACTTTAATCTATACAAAGCTAGCAACAAATCAAACTTGGGGTTTGTCGGGTTTTTGTTTTCCTGATGTTAAACAGGGATTTGCTCTTTTTTTTGTACAACCAACATGCACAGCAAAATAATTCATTCATATATTCAAGATTCTTGTGTGCAAACCAAGTTTAAACTTTCCTAATCATTCAAGCATTCACACAACAACAAATGATTAAAAGAAAATAGGGGTTTACTCACACTTTTTTCCCAGAAGATAGAAGAGTTTCCTGGCAAAATCAAAAGAAGATGAAGCCTGCAACTCCCTTACTTTTCCTACTTTTCTTACTTTAAAACTTGCGGTTTAAGATCTGCAAATTATAGTACAGATCTGTGATTATTCTTGTTATGTTCATTCACTTAATTTATTAATAACAGTGGTTTTTAAGTACTTACAGTTAGGATTTATAACAGAGAAGCCTTTTTATTTTCTACAACTTGAAACTAGAAGTAGATTAAAGCTTTTAAGTCTTGATTCTTCCTGCAACAGATTGGATATTATTATATTAAATTCCTTATTGTATTTATTTTCTTAATCATTAGTAACAACAAATCTCAAATTGACTTACAATTTGAATTTCCTTTTATACTAAGAAAGAACAGATCTGTAGTTTTGAAACCAGGAACCTAATTTAGCCTTGAACTTGATTTTTCCTGCAATTGATTGAATGTTGTTGTATTAAATCTTGCTGCATTACAGATTATAACCTCATTTCAAATTTTAAAAAAAAGTTACTTGCCTTTTACTTTTTTCCAGAAATACTTTGCACTCGCAAAAACGTAAAACTTCCCTTTTAAGACAAAACCGCAGTTTTGTTTTGAATTTGTTGTTAAAATATGACTTCAAAATCATAATTTCATTAACTATAAAGTTTTAAAAACTTACCTGAAAGATGTAACACACTACAGCCTAAAGGTTTAAGATGTTTCTCAGATTTTTTTTTCTTTTGAATTGAATTTAAGATAGGAAGTTTTCTTTTTTTTCCTTTCTGAATTTTTTCTACTTGCTTGAGTGTTAGAGTGAAGATTGCAAAATCTTTTTGGTTATTGAACTTCAGAGATTTGGAGGTTTAAAATTTTTAATTGGGAAGATGAAAGGTTTTTTTGAATTTTTTAAATTTTATTATTTTATCAAGGTAATAATGTCTCATGCCATCTGTAAAAAGGAAATCATAAGATCTAGATTTTGTTAATTACTCTACTCCATCTCCCATGTGAATGTATATTCACATTTGTGATTTTTTTTTTACAAGACAAAGGGTTTTATAAAGTTATGAAATATAAACTTCCATGTCCATTTATATATTCACGCTCACCTTGAATAAATTTAAATTAAATTTCAACATGTATTCAATTTTACTCATATATATAATATACATATATATAAGATTTTAAATTTAAATGACTTTTTTTAAAACATTCATTATTTCAATATTTTAAACTCAAAATAAATTCGGAATTTTATTCATATCTAATTTTTTACTTATTTTATTTGTTTTAATATTTTTTTCCAATTTATTTTCAAATTAAATTTCAAGGTTTAAAATATATCGTTTATTTTAATTGATAATTTTGGGATGCTACAGATATCCCCTCCTTAAGAAAATTTCGTCCCCGAAATTCGCCATGAAGACAACAAAGATTGGATAGATATACAAAGATAGAGAATCGACTCACAAATCAAGCCGATTATCTATTCTGTATTTGGCTTACCAAATCAAAATATCAATAATAGATACAAGAACAAATCTATTTAACTCTTTACAAGATACTCAGGGTCATCCAGTCCTAGAAATATACATGGGCATTGGTAGTTTAAAGGGATAACTAACCGTCCGTAGATTATATCTAGACCCAACAGAACAAACAATAGATACTCAATCAAGGTTGGAATATCTCAAAGTATACACCAACTGGTTCCTCTCCGGAGTTTTATACTCACAAGCAATTACAATAGAACTTCAAAATTCGTTTTAATCGAAATCGTTTTATTGATACAAATTATTCAACTTTATATTTTAGTTAACCAATTTATTTCAAACCAAAATTCAATTTCGCTAAGGTTAAGAACGAAAAGCTGATAGAAATTCGACGAAGAGAATACGAAATAGAAACTTATCTATAAGGATTCATAGGGCCACCATCACACCAAAACTTCTCCTTGCAGCTGCCACAAAGTAATCAAAGAATTTGGAAAGACGATTCAAAGGAGATTGATAAAGAAAGATATTTCCACTGTTGTTACAGGGCATTGACCATTTGTAGTGGTATTTCCCTGTCCCCTATCTCGTCCTCTTCTTGCACTCATACTTACTATCAGTGTATAGTAAGAGAATTTACTGAGCCATTCGAACGGATATCTTAGGGATTACTCATTCTAAGGTATATTTCGCCCTATCTCTAATGAGTCACTTATTGTGTTATACTCCTAATCTAAAGTTTTAACCTTCAGCTCTGATACCAATTATAACGATCCTGACTCGACCTTCGAAAATCGACACCGAATACGACACTCATATTCAAATGCCACAGATCCAAACGTCGAATCTAGTTCGTCGGAGCTTACAACACATTAAGTACAACACAGCGGAAGAAATGAAATAATACATTTGATACACAACATTAGGTACAATATCCAGATACAATAATGATACAATAGATATCAATACTATCAGAGATACAAGACACAGCGGAAAGAATATCTACAATAGAACGTATCCCAAATCAAATGCTCCAATCCAAAGCTAGCTCGAACTTCAAATCAAGTTGCACAAAGCTAAGCAAGCTCGGTCATTTGAGACTGAAGAAGATCCCAAAGATTGAAAGCTACCGATCCAAAGACTTCGAAGGCTATCGAATCTACACCTATTACTTGATTATGTGAAAACCCAACTCTAGACTGCCCATGTGGAAAATTGTGGGCAACTAGAGTTTAGAAAAGAAACAATAAACTCTAGGTCAGTCATGGGACTGGTGCGAGCAAACAAAACAGTTTTATCTTTTAAAAACAAACAAAAGAATTTAGATTGAAATCCGTAATGCTTTTTGGAAAATGAAACTACCGTAAGGCCACCTGGCACACACACAATGCAATCGCACACATGGGGAAGATTTCTCCTTATGATAGTCAAACATGCTTACTACGCAAAATCCTTTTTTTATATTATTATTAGTGCATAGTGGAAAAAATTTCAGAAGTATATTATAAATCCTAGCCAGCATAGGTACCATTATACTATGCCTACTATAGCTACCACCTGAGGTGGCATGTAATACAACTGAAATCGTAAAGGCTCGTATTGGATGATTGGATTTCCAACAAATGGTCAGGCTAAGGAACTTCCTATTGCCACATGGGAACGCCACTAGAGGGACGCCCCGAGAACCTACCCGGCTCCCAACTAACACAAGGCCGGCTACCCCCTTCTCAGGGAGAAAAACCTAAGATATGCCACCCCTTATCGTTTGCAACCTTTATCAGAGGGCCCTCCATCAACAACATCACACGGTAATAAACATACTACAGTGTCCACATGAGTAAGTATCTTGGCTCCATACCATGATACCACCCTTTTCCAGAAGGAATGGTCATACCCTAGGGAAGCTACCCCTGAAACCTTGCCACATTTTCCTATTTCGACCATTACCGGTTTGTGAGGCTCGATGAAGTCTCGTCCACAAAGCTACGCTTTTTCACAAGGCCATGCTTTGATGAACAATTGGTCAGCAGCATTTCGTATGCCACGCTGCCAAATTGGGAGTATATCGCTGATAACCTTCAACTACATAACCTCTGAGCTCGTATGTCTTAGAGAAGGGTATTAAGCTAAGAGAATAAATTCTCCGCCACCAATAGATATGTATTTGAAAGAAATCGGCTTTATATCTCAAAGTTTAGTGTCAGACACACAACCATACAAGTCTGTCCCGAGTTCGAACAGAACCGAAAGCACTTTCGAAGAAGCCCTTGCAAATCCAGGTATTCACAGTCCTGATCAGACCTTCCATCACTTAGGGAATCTCTATATCGTAGCTACTCAGTGCAGAGAACAATCGATAGGTCATCCTATCGTTCTTGCAAATACCTGGTCTTCACCACCGGTCTTCAAATGCTATCCATAACGACGTATCATTATTCGGAATGGATTATATGACATAAGGTCCTCTCCCGGCTAAATCGAATAACGAGCGCAATATTTTAAAAACATATGGATATGGGATTTCAATTAAGTCACAATTTTAAAATTCCAAATCTTTCTTTCAAATGGTTTAAACAAATTACCATTTCAAATCTTTAACAAACAGATTTATTTCACAAAGTTCACCTAATTTCACAAAGATCCATTCATGGATTTCAAATCAATTTCCATTTTAATTGGATTAACTCATTTAATCTTTAAATAAAAGATTTAACTCATAGCTTTCAAAACTCGTTCCTAAATATTTATTCATAACTTGGAAAACCGTTTCGATTTGAATTTGAAATTCCTTTAACACAATTTCGAAATTCATTTCTTATATGAAAGCTTTTATCATTTGTAAACAAACAGTTTTTATTTTGGAAAAATCCGATTTCATTTGTACAAGTTAAAATCTTTGGGTTAAATTCAAATTTCCAAAACAACACTTCGAAAATAGTTTAAGACCCATAAAAGCTTGTATAACCTTTTTACATCTTAAATTCTCAAAATAGAATTCAATTTTGAATTTTGAATTCAATTTAAATCAAATTTCAAAATTAGATTAGGTTATTCAAAAAATAACTTTTATCTTTGAAATTCCTTTCCAAAAGCTTTTCACTCTAAATCCGATCCATTTCCAAAACCATTTGGATTCAAAAATTCAAATTTTTAAAATTATTTTAAAAATCTATGACTTAACCAATTTCCACGTGCAATCCATATTTGTGTGTGTATAAGGGTGGTCTAAGGGTTTTACACAATAAAAGCGCCACATCATCAATCGGCACGGATTCAAATACAGTAATATATTTGATAAGCGGTATAAACTATAACACGTATCTTTCATTCACAGATCACAGATATATATCACAGATAATAAATTACATTAAAATAGCTCAAATCAAAACATAGCATCACATATCAGGGATATCAAACAATTCAATCATCTAATAGAATCCAAACATCCATAAGTAAAAGTAGTTAATTTCCTGATTAATTCAAATCAGATTAATTACTAATCCTGGTTAATTAACACTAATAATTTACAAATCATTTTGATTATTATTCTTTAATCATTTATTAATTAACCATTAATAATAAATTAATCAACCTTTAATTACAATTAATCAACCTTTAATTATTTGATTCACCATTTAATTAATTATATTTAATTAATTAATTAACACTTAATTAATTAATTACCATTAAATTAGTTGTCCTTAACCAATTACGATAAGTGACTATCCTTAATCTTAAATCAATTTTTTTATCACTTGATCAATCCACCTTTGATCATTAATTAATAACTTTAAATTAAGTAATTATCTTTAAACAATTAATTACCTTAATTGTTTTTTTTCATTAATTTAATCTTCATTTATTAATTATAGTAATTAATCAATCTTTAATCATTAATTAATTCTTAATTAATTATTCTCAATTAATTAATCCTCAATTAATTAGCATTCTTCATTAATTAATTAAACTTTAAATTAATTAATTATCCTTAATTAATAAATCAATCAATCTTTAATTACTAAATTAATTAACCCTTAATTAATTTCCATTTAATTGATTGTCTTAATTTATTAATTCTTAATTTTTAACTGATTAAGCTTAATCACTTGTATTAATTGACTGTTCTTTCATTAATTAAGTATTAATTATAAAATCATTATAAAACCTTATTTTTAATTACTATTTCATCATTATAAATAAATTTGGTTTTTTACATTAACACTTGAACATTTGATTTACTTCTAAATTTTATTAAGTTAATTTTTTTAAAACCACTTTTATTTAAAAGAAAATATACAATTTAAAATTCTTTGAACTTCACAAAATTTTAAATAATTGATTCAATACTATTTACCTGAAATTCCATTTACAATTATAATTAATTTATTCAGAAAAACATTATTTAACTTGTGTTTCAAAAATTTAGTTAAAAACCGGATTTTGCTGTTTTCATATCTAACTCGTGGCTTCCTCGAGTTGTCCCCGAGAGAAACACCCCCTTGCTTTTGGTTTTAACCAAATTTGACCCGTGTGACATTTTTTTCACAAAAAATTTCTTTAAGTTTTTTTTTTAGCAACCGAATACAATGCTTAATCGATACGAGCCTGGCTTCAGGTCCTCGTCCAAATTCCTCATATGACACTTCGAGCTGCCTCCCTTCTTCCCCAAACCCATCACAACTGACACCTCTTCCTCCACGTGCACGTGCATGGCCAAATTCGCCACCGTTGGTTGAAGCAGCGCCACCAACGAGTCGACTACCATCCCCCAAGACGCCATAAACACCCAGAATTTGAAAAAGATTTGAAAACTAGAATCACGACACTTCGACCCAAATAACCCATCAGGACCTCATCAGTAAATCGTCTCGCGCCACCTCCTCTGACCATCAGCGATCACCCGCCTCGATTGGCACCGGAGGCACGCAGCCCCATCACGTATTTATGGCGCGACACCATCATTTTGATCATGAACAGAAAAGAGTTATTAAACCCTACTTTGATCACGAATCCAAGATCCAATGATTAATAAATTTATCTAGTATTTTTCTGATGATGTCGAATATTAAATCTTGCTGCCACAACGAACTCGAGGCCTATAACTTCTTAGATCACCAGAATTTGATAAAACTTCATTTTCCAGATCATCCCAAATATTCCAGTGAAAAGCTAATGAAAAGTTTGGATTTTTGTTTCAAAAATCATTATTTTTAGAGGGTATTCAAATGATATTACTGAAATTAAAATTCGTGAAGTTTGAAATTCTGCAAATTTTGGATTGTGACTGTGTTTCATAGTTTCCTAGAAGAAAGAACTATATATACTTGTTTTAATTCAAACTTAACACACAGTCCAGGGTTAAACAATATTTTTAGCTTGTTTATAATCATTTTCAGGAGTAAAGAGGGAGAGAGAGATTAGATTTTGATGTGGGTTACCCTGTTAACCAAAGTTCAGATGTTATTATGTTTTTTTTTCTTTTTTTAGTTTCCAGTAAAAACTACAAACTTGCTTTACTTTGTTTCTGAAACAAGGTGCAAATTTAAACATAAAACTCCAACTTGTTACAATCCATTTTCAAAAGAAATGAGAGAGAGTAAGATTTTGGATTGGTTATAGTTTTTTTTAACTGTAGATCAGAGAGCTAAGGCAAACAGGGAAAAGAAATGACATTCCCAGGCATGCATTCTTAATTTTGATTCATACAAATATTTTTAAAATTCAATTTAGATGCATCTGAACCATTTTCATTTTAACACTTTAATCTATACAAAGCTAGCAACAAATCAAACTTGGGGTTTGTCAGGTTTTTGTTTTCCTGAAGTTAAACAGGGATGTGCTCTTTTTTTTGTATAATTAACATGCACAGCAAAATAACTCATTCATATATTCAAGATTCTTAGATGCAAACCAAGTTTAAACTTTCCTAATCATTCAAGCATTCACACAGCAACAAATGATTAAAAGAAAACAGGGGTTTACTCACACTTTTTTCCCAGAAGATAGAAGATTTTCCTGGCAAAATCAAATAAGATGAAACCTGCAACTCCCTTACTTTTCCTACTTGTCTTACTTTAAAACTTTGGGTTTTAGATCTGCAAATTATAATTACAGATCTGTGATTATTCTTGTTATGTTCATTCACTTAATTTATTAATAACAGTGGTTTTTAATTACTTACAGTTAGGATTTATAATAGAGAAGCCTTTTTATTTTCTGCAACTTGAAACTAGAAGTAGATTAAAGATTTTAAGTCTTGATTCTTCCTGCAACAGACTGGATATTATTGTCTTAAATTCCTTGTTGTATTTATTTACTTAATAATTAATAATAACAAATCTCAAATTGACTTACAATTTGAATTTTCTTTTATACTAAGAAAGAACAGATCTGTAGTTTTGAAACTAGAAACCTAATTTAGCCTTGAACTTGATTTTTCCTACAATTGATTGAATGTTATTGTATTAAATCTTGCTTCATTACAGATTATAACCTCAAGTTCAAATTTAAAAAAAAAAGTTACTTGCCTTTTACTTTTTTCCAAAATTACTTTGCACTGGCAAAAACCTAAAACTTCCCGTTTAAGACAAATCTGCAATTTTGTTTTGAATTTGTTGTTAAAATATGACTTCAAAATCATAATTTCATTAACTATAAAGTTTTAAAAACTTACCTGGGAGATGTAACACACTAAGCCTAAAGCTTTAAGATGATTCTCAGATTTTTTTTTCTTTTGAATTGAATTGAAGATAGGCAGTTTTCTTTTTTTTCTTTCTGAATATTTTCTTCTTGCTTGAGAGTTGGTGTTAAGATTGCAAAATCTTTTTGGTTACTGAACTTCATAGATTTGGATGTTTAAAATTTTGAATTGGGAACCTGAAAGGTTTTTCTGAATTTTTTTAATTTGATTATTTTATTAAGGTAATAATGTTTCATGCCATTTGTAAAAAGGAAATCATAAGATCTAGATTTTGTTAATTACTCTACTCCATCTCCCATGTGAACATATATCCACATTTGTGATTTGTTTTTACAAGACAAAGGGTTTTATAAAATTATGAAATATAAACTTCCATGTCCATTTATATATTCACACTCACCTTGAATAAATTTAAATTAAATTTCAACATGCATTCAATTTTACTCATATATGTAATATATATATATACATATATACATATATATATATATATATATATATATATATATAAGATTTTAAATTTAAATGACTTTTTTTAAAACATTCATTATTTCAGTATTTTAAACTCGAAATAAATTTGGAATTTTATTCATATCTAATTTTTTACTTATTTTATTTGTTTTAATATTTTTTCCAATTTATTTTCAAATTAGATTCTAAGGTTTAAAATATATCGTTTATTTTAATCGATAATTTTGGGATGTTACATTAATCATCCATAATTTAATTGCATTAATTAATTAACCCTTATTAATTACATTTAGTAATTATTTTTCAATAATATATCTATTAGCCTTTAATCATTAATTAATTCTCCTTTAAATCATTAATGAATTAACCTTTAATTAATTAATTATCCTTTAATCGTAGATTAATTAATTTTTAATTAATAAATTAATTAATCTATAATTATTAAATAATCAACCTTTAATTATTCTTTAATTGATTATCCTTAATTAATTACATTAATTATTTAATCCTTAATTAATTATATTAATTATTTAATTCTTAATTAGTTACATTAGTTAATTAATCCTTAATTAATTACCATTTAATTAATTATCCTTAGTTAATTACAATAAGTTAATTTAAAGTCAAAACAATATTTAAGACAGACCATTTATCTTTAAAATCTCATTTAAATAACCTCAAAAAATAAATTTATTTTTAACATATGAGCAACCTTAAATTTCTTAAGTTAATTAAAACCATCATCTTTTAACTACTTAAACATAACATTTAATTTATTTTAAATAAACTTAAGAATTTATTTTAAAATAAATAATTAAAACACTTTAACTTAATTAAAAAAATTATTTAATACTTCAACTAATTCCAAATCTAGTATAAAACATTTATTATTAAATAAGAAAGTGTTTAAAACTTGATTAATTTTAAATTGGAAAACTTGTTTTATTTTAAAAATCAAAAACTATTTCAACTCAAACCCAAGACGACTCCGGGTATTAACCCGAGCCTTGCATCGAGTTTCTTTTTTATTAAACTTTGTTATATTTTAAAACTTTTAAACCTGATACTAAACCCATTTGAATTTCCCGAAACCTAACTCAAGCTATACCCTAATTTCTCGAGAATGACTTCGAGACAAACTTCATCTTCTCGAACAAAACAAATCTGACACCCAGATACACGCGTATATGTGCACAGATGATTGAAGCTTCTCCAATCCTCGCCGATACCTCACCGAAGTCACCGATGACCACCTCGACTCAATTAAACACCAAAAACCCTTGACGACAACCAGAATCAACATCGAACAAAACAGCATCGCCTTGAACCAAACCATGATCATCGAAAACACCTCGCCGATGACGATCCCGATCACCATCAATATTGCCATCGCACCCAAAGCTACGCCACCATCCCACGCATCGATTCCCGCCCAATGCGAACCTTTCCGATGCTCCCTCACCGTCGCATGACCCTCAGTTTCAATGTCGATCAAATCAAGCCAATAAACCCTAAACTTTTATCGTCCAACCACCATGGTGGACTAATAATACTCCAACCATTTTTCCAATGATCTCTACCCTTCAAGCTTCCTTCAGCTCCAAGCATGGTGATCATCCTCCCTTCGATCGTTGAGAATCATTGAAAATTCTAAAACTGATCATCTCACAAGTTCTCAACACATACGAATCTAAAAATCATGATATTTTTATCAAAATTCACCATTTTCACATGCAAATCAATTTACATAATCAAAACGAGAAATTAATTTATTTGATTTTTTCAATTTGAGAAGGGTTTACTATTATTTTCCATTTTGAAATAATTTCTTAATATAAAGATTTGAAATTATTTTTAACAATGATGTTATATTGTTTCAATCATCTTCCCTTTAGTAATCATAGCTCGAATTTGTATAAATAGGAAGATATGAATTTTCCTATATGTTGTTCTTGATTCTGTTGATATAATAGAGGTTGATATCCATATACAGACATGCATACCATCATATATATACACACTGACATGCAGACATATTCACATTTATACAAATATCTTTTCTCACAATAACTTCAAGTATTAATCATAGCATCAGGATATCTCAACAAATTCAAATTTTGTAGTTTACTCACCTGTATAGAGCAAAGCCTGGAATTTTGCTTTGAAACCTGGAATTGCTCGATTTACTTTAAACTTTGATCTAGAAATTGATTAGTTGCCTGATTGCTTTGATTATGCTTCGGGTTGAAGTTTGAATGCTTTCAGGTTTAAGGCTTCCAGGTTTTGAATTTATGTTTGCTCTCATTTTTGAGTTGAATCTATTCCAGGTTTGAATTTGTAGAAGATTTGTTTCAAGCTTTTGATTTTGGAACTTGCTTGTTGATTTGCTTTATGGTTTAAATTTTAATGTTTGTTTTTGAATTTTGTTTTCTAGGTTCCAATATTTTTTGTTTTGAATGCATGAAACAAAATGAGAAGTGAGGGAGATAGAGTATATGTATAAATTTTGTTTTCATTCTTATTTTTAAAATAAATCAAATATAACACTTGTGATTTTACATGTTGAAATCGTTTAACACTTGTTAAATTCATATTCAAATAGCTACATTTGTTAAATGCATGTTTAAATTTTTTTAACACTTGTCTTTATTCATGTTACTTAGGCTACACTTGTAAATTTGAATATTTTAAATGTTTTTATATTTATATATGTTTTATCTCATAAATTTTAAAAGACGTACTTATATTTTCTATTTGTTTTTAATACATTTCCTTTTATAAATATTTATAACTTTAAAGAAATTGTTTTAAAATTAATTAAATACTTAATAAATAAATATATAAGTATGTGTGTGTATATATATATATATATGAATTTAACTTTTTTAAATAGCTTTTGGAAAACTATTACTTTAAAATTAAAAAATAACTTCATTATATATATATATATATATTCATATTTGTTATATTTAGAAAAACAAATTCTTATTAGTTTTAAATTATAAAGTTTTCAAATTCAAATCCATTTATAAGATATTTATTTTTGAATTTCAAATCTAATTCCAAATTACAGTCTATTTATATGTATACAAATAAAGACATATCTTATTTAATTTTGAAAAAAAATCAAATTAATTCACAATTTAATGCAAAATTTTATATTAATTACCAAATTAAATTTGACTCAAAATCGGGATTGTTATAGATTCCCCCCTTAAGAAAATTTCATTCTTGAAATTTGCTAGACGAGGAGATAAACAAAGAACATATGATCACACAAAAAGATAGAGGAATGAATTACCAGATCAAGCTGAAATATCTATTCTACATTTGGCTTACCAAATGAGAATATCATCAATAAATATAAGAATGATCTTATTCAATACTTCAAGAAATACACGGGTCATCAGGTTTACGAAATATGCAAAAGCATTGGTTAGTCCGAAGGACAACTAACCATTCGTAGAATAAATCAGGACCCCAAAAACAGACAAATGGATTCTAAACTCAGGTCGGAATATCCTAAAATATATACTATCTTGTCCCTCTTCGGACTTGAATTCTCACAAGAAATCACAACAAAATTTTCAAGTTTTGGTTTTAAACGAAATCATTTTACTGATACAATTTAATTTAGCTTCATATTTTGATAATCAATTCATTTCAAATAGAATCTCAAATTTATTAAAGTTAAGAACGAAAAGAAAACTGATGAAGAGAATATGAAATAGGGACCTTTTCTAAAGCGTAAACCAAGATTCGTATATCACACCAAAGCTTCTACTTGTAGCTGCCTGGAAGCAATCAAAGAATTGAAAATGAATGATGATTAAAGAATATTGATAGGAAAAAGTAGTTTCCTTGTTGTTGCAGGGTATTGGCCATTTGTAGTGGTACTCCCCTGTCCCCTACCTCGTCCTCTTCTTGCACTCATTCTCACTACGAGTGAATAGTAAGAGAATTGACTAAGGCATACGGACAAGATATCTTAGGGTTACACATTCTAGCGTATTTGTAACCCTATTTCTAATGAGTAACCTAATGTGTTATACTCCAAAGCTAAAGTTCTTACTCAACCTTTAGCTCTGATACCAAATTTAACGATCTAGGGTGTTCGACCTTCGAACAACGGCCAATCTCGACTGGTAGGCTTTTCAACCATCCCAGCCCCGCCGTGGCATAAATTGGTACCAAGAATTTACTTTTACGGCCAGCCTCTCGACTCTCAACCAACCTGGTTAGCCAACCCCTCCCAGGGGACATGTAGGGGTAAGAGTCTCCTGCTCGCCACCAAACACGAAGAAAGAACCCCCTATTATGTTGTACTTATAGAAAACCCGATCAAAATGTGATTACCAAACCAAAGACTACAAAAATTTCCAAAAGCTATACATACTAGCTGACTATCTGAAAACCTGACTCTAGGTTGCCCGTGTGGAAAATTGTAAGCACATGGAGTTTAGAAAGGGAACAATGAACTCCAGGTCAGTCATGGAACTGGTGTGAGCAAACAAAAACTGTTTATCTTGAACAAAAAGAAATAAAAAGAAATTCGCTATGCTTTTTGGAAAATGAAACTACCATAAGGACTCCCGCCACACACACAATGCAATCGCACACTTGGAGGAGATTTCTCCTTATGATATTAAGCATGATACGCAAAATCCTTTTGATATTATTATTAGTACATAGTGTAGAAAACATTTTCGAAAGTATAATATTAATTTTAGCCAGCATACGTACCATTATAGTATGCCTACTATAGCTACCATATTAGATGGCAGGTTCTACAACTAAAACCGTACAGGGCACGTATTGGGTGATTGGATTTCCAACAAATGGCCAAGGCTAAGGAACTTCCTTCACCGAATGGGTACGCCTCTGAAAGGATGCCCCGAGAACCTAACCGGCTCTCCGCCAACACAAGGTCGGGTTGCCTCTGTAACTAGGTAACTAACTATCATGAGTATGTCATCCCCCAGTCGTCACCGACCTTTATCCGAGGCTCCTCAACACCAACAAGTTCTGACAACCACATAAATTAAATATCTAGGCTCCATACCATGGTACCACTTTTTATCCAGAAGGAAATGCACATACCATAAGAGGAGCGACCCCTGTAACCTTGGTGCATCCTTCCTGTTTCAACCATTTTCGGGTTTTGAGGTTCGATGAAGTCTCGTCCACAAAGCTATGCTTTTAAAAAAAGCCTTGCTTCGATCAACAAATGATCAGTACTCAGCATGCCAAATTACCAAATTGGGAATGTATCACTATTAACTATCAACTACATAACCACTGAGCTCTTACATCTCAGAGAAGGGTGTTAAGCTAAGAGAATAAATTCTCCGCTACCAAATAGAAATGTATTTGATAGAAACCAGCTTTACATATTAAGGTGTAACGTCAAACATACGTCCATACAAGTCCACCTTGGGTGTGAATGGAATCGAAGGCACTTCAAAAGAAGCCCTTGCAAATCCGGGTATCCACAATCTCGATCGGACTCCCCATCACATACAGAGATCTCTATACCGGAGCAACTCAGTGTAGAGACATTTAATCCTTTCATTCTCGAAAATACCCGTTCTTTAACCACCGTCTTCAATTGCTATCCATTTCATCGTATCATTATTTGGAATGGGTTTTATAACATAAAGTCCTCTCCCGGCTAATTCGAATAATGAGTGCTTATTTTAAAAAGCATATGGATATATTGATCTTAGTTGAGTCACAACTTTTAGCCCAAAACCTTTGCTTTTGAATAGTTTAAACAAATTTCCACTTTAATCTTTTAAACAAAAAATTCACCCTTTAAGATCACTTTAAATTTGAAACAAGGTTCACCAATCTTTAACAAGGATTCATTCATAGCTTTCAAAACTATTTACAATTCGAATTTGATTTACACCCAACTTGAAATCCTTTCAACAAAAACTGGAAATTCTTTCTTAATATGAAAGGTGTTATGATTTGGAAACAAAGGTCTTTCGTTTCGAGAAAATCGGATCAAATTTGCTTTAGTTATAGCCTTTTAAAGTAAAATCAGAAAAATCAACGAACGGCCGTATCCTAGGCTAGTTCTATTTGAAATCTCAAAACAATTCTTTTAAAATACTTTAAATGGTTTAGAATCCATAAAACCTATATAATCACTTTAAACCATAAATAAACATAAGTATGTAGAATTCAACTTCAAAATCTTGAATTCAAATTCAAATTCAAATTAAATTATTTTAATTTCAAAACTTGAACAAGCCATTCAAAATAATTTCAACTTCAAAACTCCTTTCATATTAAACGCAATTTCACTTCTAAACCATTTTGGATTCAAAACTCAACTTTAAAATTCTTTTACCATTTTGAATAAAATAATATTAAATTCAAAAACTCATAACTTAACCAATTCCCCATGAAGTCCATATTTGTGTGTGTGGTGTAGTCCAGGGGTTTCACACAACAATATAACCATCATCAATTTAAGCACAGCGTTATTGATAAACGGTACAATCCTATAACGCTTATCTTTCATTCACTAATAAAAAGGTAAATTCTTCACGGATAAATAAATCATAGTTCACAGCTCAATCCACACAATTCATATCACAGAACATCACATATCAGAGATATCAAACAATTCAAAGCATTCAATAGAATCCAATCATCCTAAGTAAGATCAATTTATCACCTAATTATAATTATTTTAAACTAGATTAATTATTTATGAATAAATTACTAATCCTAGTTCATTAACATTAATTAATTACAAACCATTGGTAATTATTTTAATTAATTAATGACATTAATAATCATCCTTCATTATCTAACTCAATCAATTATCCTTAATTAAATCACTAATTAATTATCCTTAATTAATCACATAAACTAATTATCCACAAGCTAATTACATTAATTAATTAACCCTTAATTAATTACATTAAGTAATTATTTTTCAATCATAAATTAATTACCCTTTAATAATAAATTAATTAACCTTTAAATCATTAATTAATTAACCTTTAATTAATTGATTATCCTTTAATCATAGATTAACTAATTTTAATTAATCAATTAATTAACCTTTAATTATTAAATAATTAACCTTTAATTATTCTTTAATTAATTATCCTTACTTATTTACATTAATTAATTAATCTTTAATTAATTACATTAATTAATCAATCCTTAATTAATTACCATTTAATTAATTACCATTAATTAATTACAATAAGTTAATTTAAAATCAAAACAATATTTAAGACAAACCATTTATCTTTAAAATCTCATTTAGATAACCTTGAAAATTAAATTTATTTTTAACATATGAATTAACTTAAAATTCTTAAGTTAATTAAAACCATCATCTTTTAACTACTTAAATATTACAATTAAATTTATTTTAAATAAACTTAAGAATTTATTTTAAAATAAAGAATTAAAACACTTTAACTTAATTTAAAAAAATTATTTAAAACTTTAACTAATCCCAAACCTAGTATAAAACATTTATTATTAATTAAGAAAGTGTTTAAAACTTTACTAATTTTAAATTGGAAAAACTAGTTTTATTTTAAAAATTAAAAACTGTTTCAATTCAAACCTGGGAGGACTCCGGGTATCAACCCGAGCCAAATACCAAATCACCCGTGCCTTGCATTGAGTTCCCTTTTCTTCTTCTTTTTTAAAACTTTGTTATATTTTCAAACTTTAAAGCCTGATACCAAACCCATTTGAATTTCACGAAACCTAACTCGAGCTATACCCTGATTTCCTCGAGCATGACTTCGAGACAAACTTCATATTCTCCGACAAAACAAATCTGACAACCAGATACACGCGTATACGGGCACAGATGATCGGAGCTTCTCCGATCATTGTCGCTACCTCACCCAAGTCACCGATGACCACCTCGACTCAGTCGAACACCAAAAACACTTGACGACAACCAGAATCAACATCGAACAAAACATCATCGCGTGGAACCAAACCATGATCATCGAAAAAACCTCTCTGATGATGATCCCATCACCATCAGCCTCGCCATCGCACCCAAAGCTGCGCCACCATCCCACACATCAATTCCACCCAGTGTGATCCTCTCCGATGCTCCCTCACCGTCGCATGACCCTCGATTTCAACATCGACCAAATCAAGCCAACAAACCGTAAACCTTTGTCGTCCGACCACCACGGTGGACTAAAAATACTCCAACAATTTTTCTAATGATCTCTACTCTTCAAGCTTCCTTCATCTCTACGCATGGCGATCATCCTCCCATCGATCGTCGAGAATCGATGGAGATCCTAAAACTGATCATCTCGCAAGTTCTCAACACATACGAATATAAAAATCATGATATTTTTATCTAAATTCACCATTTTCACATGCATATTAGTTTACATAATCAAAACGAGAAATTAATTTATTTGATTTTTCTGATTTGAAAAGGGTTACTGTTATTTTCCATTTTTGAAGTAATTTCTTAATATAAAGATTTGAAATTATTTTAAAAAAGATGTTATATTATTTCAATCATCTTCCCTTCAGTAATTGTAGCTCGAATTTGTATAAATAGGAAGATATGAATTTTCCTATATGTTGTTCTTGATTCTGTTGATATAATAGAGGTTGATATCCACATACAGACATGCATACCGTCATATATACACACACGCACACACTGACTTGCAGACATATTTACATTTATACAAATATCTTTTCTCACAATAACTTCAAGTATTAAAAATAGCATCAAGATATCTCAACTGATTCAAATTTTCAAATGGTAGTTTACTCAACTTTATACACCAAAGCCTGGAATTTTGCTTTAAAACCTGGAATTGCTTGATTTACTTTGAACTTTGATCCGAAAATTGATTAGTTGCCTGATTGCTTCGATTATGCTTCAGGTTCAAGTTTGATTTTTTTCAGGTTTAAGGCTTCCAGGTTTTGAATTTGTGCTTGCTCTCAGTTTTGAGTTGAATCTGTTCCAGGTTTGAATTTGTAAAAGATTTGCTTAAGGCTTATGATTTTGGAACTTGCTTGTTGATTTATTTTCTGGTTTAAGTTTTTCCTTTTGTTTTTGAATTTTGTTTTCCAGGTTTCAATTTTCTTTATTTTGAATGCATGAAACAAAATGAGAAGAGAGGGAGATAGTGTATATGTATAAATCTTATTTTCATTCTTATTTTTAAAATAAATCAAATATAACACTTGTAATTTTGCATGTTGAAATCATTTAACCCTTGTTAAATTCATATTCAAATAGCTACATTTGTTAAATGCATGTTTAAAATTTTTTAACACTTGTCTTTATTCATGTTACTTAGCTTACACTTGTAAATTTGCATATTTTAAGTGTTTCTATATTTATATATGTTTTATCTCATAAATTTTAAAAGATGTATTTATATTTCTATTTGTTTTTTTAATACATTTCCTTCTATAAATATTTATAACTTTAAAGAAATTGATTTCAAAATTAGTTAAATACTAATAAATAAATATATAAGTATATATATTAGAATTTAACCTTTTTAAATAGCTTTTGGAAAACTAATACTTTATATTTAAAACATAACTTCAATATATATATATATATATATATTCATATTTGTTATATTTAGAAAACCAAATTTTTATTAGTTTCAAATTATAAAGTTTTCAAATTCAAACCCATTTATAAGATATTTATTTTTGAGTTTCAAATCTAATTCCAAATTACAATCAATTTATATATTTACAAACAAACACATATCTTATGAAAAATTCAAATTAATTCACAATATTAATTATAACCACCATTATACTTTAATATTTACAGGTAATCAGCAAAACCAGGGTTTTTACGGACTCCCCCTTATACAGATTACGTCATCGCAATTTGTAGAGAAGAGCTGTACTCAACGCAAATTACTTCATCAAGCAATAGAAGATAGAAAAGCTCGAATTTAAAATTTCTCACCCTAACATAAGATGATAGAAAAATAAGATAAGCTTGTTCGATTAATTCTATGGTTTCCCAAGTGCTATATTTTGGATTAACGGACCATTGAATTTCTACGAGCAATAAACCATTATTTTGAAGGCGTCTTACCTTCAAAAAAAAGGTCACAGACAGGATGTCCTAGAAAAGATCAATCGAGTGAGATTTATTTCTCAGGAGCTTCTCGAATAGAATCAGGATTTAACATAATTTTATCCCGGTTTCAACCAACTAGATAATTTTCAACATGACTTTCCATATGCCACTATGGAAAGAGCCATACTGACATTAAATTGCCACAATGGAGGTAAGAAAACTCGATAAGAGGTAAGTGGTTTCCTCAATACCACCAACCCAAACGACCATGTAAATGCAAGTCACTGGATAATTGCATAAAGGCAAGACAAACTCAAAGAATGGATTCTTTTTACTCTTATTTAACTAAACTAATATTTTCAAGGTTATTAAAATCCATTTTCTTCATAATAAAATTCTCAAATCTCAATATTTAGAAAATTTTCAGAACCTCTTACACAAATCCAATTTAATTTACAAACTCTTTGTTTAAAGTAAATAAAAAGTTTCACTCTTAAATTCTACCAAAATATATTTCAATTTGAAATATATATATATATATATATATATTTATACTAAACATCAATTCAATTACATCCACATAATAGGTAGAATACACATCACCACAAAGAAAACAAGTAAATTTCAATTTCATATTTGCTATAAAGAAAACAAATTTTCACATAGAAAACAAAAAATTAGAGAACTCTTATAAAATAAACGTTATTCTACTAAGTCTTAGCTTTCCAATGATGTAAAGATCATCAAAATTGGATTCACGGTTTGAAAGTTATGCAAAATTTACTTTCAGCCCAAATTTTATAATAAGACAGAAATGTTTGCTCACTTTCAAACATATTTTAGCCAGAATAAAAGGAAAAATATTATAAAGTGATAAAAAGAAATTTTTAGCTTTCTGAAGGCTCTTTTATTTGCAAAAAGTTTGAACTCATTTGGAGTTATAAATCTCAAGTTATTGTCATTTTAGCATAATACTTTTTCAAACCAAATTCAATCTTTGAAATCAATTTAAATTTTGAAAATTTCCCAAACCATTTAATTTCAAATTATATTTTCATACAAGATTTTGCTAAATCATTTATTAAATGATCTTCTTTTTCCTCGAAAAGCTAAGACATACTAAATTATGAACAATTCTATGAAATCATTACAAAGAAACAATTCATTAATTGAAAAAAAGTTCATTACTTTCCACAATCTATCTTTAAAGAAATTAACTAAAAAAAACATTTTGGAAGAGATACTAATCTCTTCTATTATCAAAATATGATTATTGATTATCCATAAAATAAGGGATATATATATATATAAAAAAAGTTTTAAAAATTATTCTCACCATTAAAATGATTATACTACAAATTTATCAAAACAATTCAAATTCACATTTCCTCTTTGTTGCAAAAATTAATTTTCCAAACTTTTCTTATTAAAACTCAATTTACCGTGTCTAACTGTCTCGTTATCGTGTTTAGGAAATTCCTATCGATAATATTAATCAGGCGCATCGACCAGAATTCTTAAAGCACTCGATGGAAAACCCAACATAAAAATCATTTTCTATAAAAGAACTACGTCATATATTATTTTACAAAATATACTTTGCTTATCTCAATAAACAAAAATCCAATTTCACTTAAAAACATAACTTCTATTTGAAAGATTTGAAAACTCAAATTGTTGCTTACACTCAAAATTAAAGAACACGAGAAGAACTCGTTGAGACTTTCCTAGAATACTCGATTCACAAGATTGACGACTAAGCTGGAGTGTTCACCAAGCCAAATGGTTTAATGAGCCACTCACAAGAACCATACGAGTGCGGAATAAGGTAAAAAGAACGCTATCCTCCGCCACTCATAGCTGATGAAAATCGGTGCAAGGTCAAGCTGAAAAAGATCCAGCTCCACTCAATAAAATAAATAAATCCTCAATCATAAGCAACAGATACTCGTTCTAATGGTTAACTTGTTAGGCTTGTAAGATGGATGCAAAGCCAAAGAATACCATCAGATTTATAAACAAAGATGACTGTGGTACCTCGTGGTAAAGGCTGGACTGAATAAATTTCTTGGCTTTACGCTTCAGCAATTACTTCTAGGTTTTCTCATTTTATAATGGATGAGGATCTTTGACCCTCGAAAATCGACATTAATACGTCCACTGTATAAAATACCGAGCAGCCTAGTGCCGGAACTACCAGTTCATTAGGGGTGAAGAAGTAAAAAGTAGAAGAAAAGTAGAAAACAACAACACAGAATCTCGTAATCACGGTAGAACAAAATATAATATATATTACAGATTTTAAATACAAGAATGGTACTGTTAATATACATACCGCTATCAGAGTACAACAATCCAATACATCAAATGGACAACTATAATAACTTGTCCACACACAGTGGAAGTAGCCAAGTTCGTGATATACGTTTGAACTCCTCCAGTTAATCTCCTATGTTCCATTGTCACAACCGGGGTTTTTAGCCAGCGAGTAGAGGAGAGATTAACTGATTTTTATTATTGAAATATTGAACATTATAAGTCAAACAAATAAATTTTTCTAGTTTTTAAAATATATGAAAGTATAAACCGATTTAAAACTATGTTAATTTTGATATAATTCTGGATATGATAAATTTATATATAGATGTGTATAAACTCCACCATTTAAATTCAAGGTAAAAATACCCATAAATGTATATATGTAAATATATACTAGCTTTAAAATGGTTGATAATATATACAAGTATATAGGTATATGTATATATGTATACATGCCCATATGAAGTAATGTTTTGTAAAATAGTGGATAAGTACATGTGAAGTAAAATATATATATATATATATATATATATATATATAAGAATGTATAAATGTAAATAGATAAAATAAACAAATACATATACATACATAAGTTAAGATGTATATAGTATTTGTAATATGGAATGTATAAATATATATATACGATGACAAGTGTGTGTGTGTATATATATGTATTAAATAGTGAGAACGTAGATATATGTGTATAGGGTGACAACATTATATATGAATTGATAATGTGTTATAAAGGTAATATATAGAGAGGTATGGTAGGAAGTAAAATGAATATGCACATTTTATGGATGTACATATCTATATGTATATATTTGTCAAAATATATGTGTGCGGATAAATTTGAAAATTAAACATATAGATATATATATATATATATATATATATATATATATGTTAACATAAAATGGAGTATATATAAATCCCTTAATATATATATATATATATATATATATATATACATACATATATTACATATATATGTCTATATGAGAATCAAGGGGACATCATAATGGCAAATTTCGTTTCAAGCCCACAAAATGGCTAATCAACATAATAAATCAAATTAAGCCATAAATCAAATCATCTTTTATCAAACCAAGTCTACATATTTTCAAACCAGTTCATTGTTTTCAAATCAAAGAAAAACAAAAATAAAGGAGAGAAAAAAAGAGGGTACTGTACATATGAATAGTTCAGCCTTGTATCAAAATTCCACTATCGTTATATATATGCACTGCCATGTGTAGTGCACGTATACCATTCAACAAAAAAAAGTCAATTAAAGAGCTTCCATTAAAATTGAAAAATCCAAACGTATGAAAGCTTGAGGAAGAAGATTAACGCAAGCAGTGTTTTTTTTCAAATCTGTGAGTAAACACAAAACCTTGCTAACTGTAACACTCATATACACCTATATACCTTTGAATTTGTATGAACTAATGTATTTTTGTCAGGCATACATGTATCAATTAGTATCTATGATGTGTACATAAGGATTTAGCCATGATTGAATACTGGAAACACATAGTAACAAGTTTTAGTTCCTCCGTTCTTGTTCATTTGTTTCAAAAACTGTTAACTTACAGCTTCAAAAATCAACAACTCAAAAACCATTAAGTTTTAACCTATGATTTCAAAAAAAAATTAGAGTTTAACTTATTTTAAAAATCGTTTATTAAAATTCATCACGTATAGAAAAAGAATGAAGGGTGTTATAGTAGGTGTCTCGACTTTGGGTCAAGTTCATGTATCAAATTTTAGCAAATGAATTATATATCTGAAATCGTTAGCGGAAATCATGAATTTTGGAGGTGGTTGGGCAATTTTTAGATTTTTACGGAATGAGAAAAGGGAATGTAACATCCCGCCTTTCTGCATGCTTTAAATCGATGATAAACCACATAAGTCAGACTTAAACCATGCAGAAGGGCGGATTGTTATGGGGTAAATAAGAAAAGCAGAGAAAGAAAAAGCAAAATAGAATCTTGCAGCGAAACGATAAAGTATAATAATCAAATAAACAGTTCATGAAGCTGTTTTACAAAACATTTGATTGTACTCATACAATACAATATCAAAGTTACACATACCAGAGAGTAATCAATAACAGTGCAGCGGAACAATGTGATGCAGTGGAATACAATAAATAATAGTAATACAAATCTTCGTCTTCGTCCTCCAAATATAAAGTCTTTGAATCCTAAAATGCTCAGACTAACCCGAGCGAATTGAAAAGACAAAACACTCGAGTCGGAACTAAAAGATCTTATGTAAGTTAAATCAACGGTAAATAATATGAGTGGAACGACGTCAGAGATGTTCACGGGATTCGGCATGTGATGACCCTCCCTTCTACTCCCAGAAAGACGTATCATCAATTAAGAAAGAAAGGGATAGAAATAGAAAAGAATAGAAAAGAAAGAACAACAACATCAGAATCTCACAGCGGAATGGAACAAAATAACATAGTTTTTCATATATCAGAGTTATACAGTACAATACTCATGACAGTCATACATATATCTGTCATTATATACATCAGAGATACAGCATACACTAACTACACAACGGAACTAGATAGATATATAGATACGTCTGGAACTCCTGCTCCAAGCTCCTCCAGAAATCAAAATCCAAACCTATCACTTGAATACTAATAAAAATTTGAGTACCCAAGAGTTTATGAAAAACAAAATATAAACTCCGGGTCAGACATGGGTCTGGTATGAGTAAAGGTTTAAAGTTGTTTAACTTTGAAAAACATTTGAAAATAAAGGTATCACATAAGACTCTCCACACATAAATACGGGAAAGTTTTTACCTTACGCTAACCAAAACATTTCATAGGAAATCCAGTGATATTATAATACTGTCTAGGGTTTTCAAGTAAATAGAAAATAACCGAAATTGTTACATTATTAAATTCCAGCTACTAGACGCAAAAGTGGGTAATAAAAATCAAAACCATAGGGTCTCGTAGGGAAAATGGATTTTCAACAATGGTAGGGCTATTGGGGTACCGTCTGTTACCGTACGGGGCCTAGATCACCGTACCGAGGATCACTCCCGACCCCCTACAACACAAGCCCAGAACCATTCCTTACTGAATAGTCCCGAACAAGATAACCCCGCAGTTGTAGCTAGCAACCGCCCACACAGCTAAAATAAAAAGGGACATCTAGACAGGGGTATATCTCGTCTTGCTTGGGCATGACCCACCTAACCTTGTTGCATCCCCCTGTTTAGCCATTCCCGGTTGATGAGGCTTGAGCCTGCGATTACCTTTACAAGACATATCTCTTAGAATGCTTATCATCCGCCTGACGATGTGCTGAAAGCATTCAATCCATACAAGTTCGTTCCGGGTTCGAACGAAACCGAAGGCATTATCCCGTTACACTCACTTTGGAATCACCCTCAGAGTCAACGACGATAACCCTTGCATTCTGAAAACACCATCTCGATCTTCACTTGAGAATTCACGACCTATCGTTTAATTTGGATCGATGTGGTTTTCGGATAATCATAAATGACCCCTGATCCCGGTCTCATCGAAATCCAAACGCCATTTTAAGGGCCAAGTTGTCTAATTTACTTAAACAGTTTAATTCAATGATTTAATTCACATAGCATTTATCACAGATAAATCATACACAATGATTACAGATATATCACAGCATATCAGAGAGCATCACAGAATATCACCAAATAAATATCACAAATCGGATACACTACAAATACAATCCATAAGCAATCATCTTGATTCTTATTGTAATTAATTTAATTTAAATCAAGTACTGAAGAGTTAATCACTTAACCATGATTAATTGATCATAAATTATCAATTAGTTACTTATTCCATTTTAAATTATTTAATTTAATTAATCATTTCCTAATTAATTATTAAGTCTTAATTATTTAATTAATTACTTATTTGATTTCATACCATTTAATTAATTACTTCTTAATCAATTTATTTAACCTTAGTTAACTATTCGTGAATCGTTAATTAATACTCTTAATTATTAATTAATAAAACTTAATTATCATTTATTAACTGCTAATTACTTCATTAATCATTTCTTAATTCTTAATTAAATCACTTGATCAATTAACTATTAATCATTCATTAATTAACTTAAGTAGTTAATGACAAATTCATTTATTACTTATAATCCATTACTAATTACAATTGAAAAGTAATTATTCTTAATTATTTCTAAAAATAATCAATTAATATTGATTATTCACTTAATTAACATATTAAAGTCTTCTTAAAATTTGAAATCAATTATATTACTAACTATAAACATTATTTGTTAACTAACTTTATACTTAACTAAATTTATTACTTAATTAAAATATTAACAAGGTTTTAAATCATGGTTAAGCCTTAACTAAAGTAATTAAATTTGTATTAAAGTTTGAAAAACAACAGTTTGAAAAACAACAAACCCGAGACCTATCCTGTATTCACTTGAGTGCTACTTCGAGTAATGCTTCGAGTTGTTCCAGCTTCCCACCCGAGACACTCATCACGCATCTTTTCTTCTCCTTCATTTTTTTAGTAAGTTTAAAATTTTAAACTAAGTATAAACAAAGCATCAGGCTACTCACTCTCGAACTCAACAAAAACCCGAAGCAACCACCAGTTAAACTCGAGAATGACTTGAGATGCCAAGCATCAACGACACTGACACGCAATCCACCGCCGTACACATGCACGGCGGCGTCACCCAGTTCCGGCGAACACCAACGCTACAGGTGAATCACAAAACACCCACACACACACGAGAAATCCAAACCCAATTCGTCCTCAAATGATCGAAATCGAAAATTTAGCATCTGGTCGAAAAATTGCAGACACCTCCTACCATCTAAAACACCACTTCATCGCCGCGCACGCCACCGTAGCCTCCCAAACTTTGGCCACACGCCGACAACGCGCCAAGCCACCTTCCACCGGACCCTCGAGCAACTCGATCACGTGAAGAGGCCGATCACACTATGTTACAGACATGAAAATAAAACTTGAACCTAGAATGTCCTCGTCCTCTTATTCCACGAAATAGAAAAATTATTTGATAATTTTTACGACATCACCAATGTTCACACATGCTTCAACACAAATTTGAACATTTAAAATTGATTCAATGGTTCGAAAATGGGGAAAATGCAATTTTGGTTCACATACAAACTGCTCGTAAAATCCCAAACTAAAATTCTTCGTTTTAGTTTTAAAAATCATGAATTCCAGTATGGATTCAATCTATGAATTTGAATTAATATTTTACAACAACCCATTTTATCAAATTATCATTTGATGCCTGTAAAACAACATTACAGTGCTTATATTTTACATCAAGATTTAATTAGCTTTTTAGAAATCTAAATTTAAGTTACAACATATTGTTTTAGTTGTGTACTTATAGAGTAACAACGTTTGATGAGAATAATTTGAGTTTTGATCAAAATTATGCAAACTGTGCCCACAACAGAGTACACAGAGTACAAAGAATTGTATACAAGATCAAGCATACACCATATCATATGATGATTGAATCATGAACTGTTTAAATTGAACTTAAAGCTTTAACTTTCTTGTTTACTCACCTGCACAATTCCTGAACACAGAATAAATTTGATGTTGAACACCTTAAGCTTGAAACTGTCTTGAGTCTGTTTTTAAAGTTTGAATTTAAAATTGAGTTTGCTTTTCTGTTTCTTCTTTCTGTTTTTCTCGGTTTTTCTTATATAATTTCTGATCGAACTAAATAAAAGATGAACATATATAAGAGGACACAGGGTACTTAAGGAAGGCTTTAACTGGCAAAGTTGTTTAGATATGATCAGATTTTTATTTACTGCAAATGAAAGGATTTGCTAAATATTTTGAAATGAAACAATTTGGGCTTGAGCGGATGGAAATTAAATACTTGTTGCTTAATATGTTTACATAATTATCATTTGTTTTGCTGTGTAAAGATATTGTATGCAAACATGTACTTATGCAGGTAGATATTTAGCCTGTGTGTGAAGCTTTGTTTATGAAGATATTTTTTTGTATAAACACTTATCTTGTTACTTAACTAGTTTGTATACTTATTAAAATGTTACTATGTATTGTTATTTCTAGTTTGAACTTGCAGGCAAACACTTTGGATTTATGAGTGAAGATATTTTGTGTATTAAAAATGTTTGTAGTTACATTTATATTTTATACTTGACTATCAATAATTAAATGGTTTTACTTATACTTATATTTATTTGTGTTTGTATTTTAACTATCAATATTTAAGTTATGTACAACATGATTTACTTACATTTATACTTATTTTTATATTTATTTCTATTTGTATTTTATTTAAATTATATACATAAGTTTGACTTATATTTTACATTTATATTTTATGTTTTATATTTTAACTACCAATATTTAAATTATATTCTCAAGTTTTACTTATATATAATATTATATTTTATATTGGTAGACTTAATTTAAACATATATATAGATATTTTTATCAAATGTTAACAAAAGAAAGTATTTTAATTTAATTTTATAAGATAAATTTTATTGAGATATTTTATTTTAAATTTTCAAATTCATTTTCTTTCAAAATACAAATCCATTATAAACAAAAGGCAATATTTCCAAAATCATATTCATTTTAATATGATCAGTTCACATTTTTTATTTAATTAGATTAAATATTTATTAAAATAAATAGGGCCAAAATCCAGGGTCGTTACATGACATCTCCTATCCAGTGTCTAATGTGAGTTCAGTAACTTAAGAGATGCTCGGGATTCACATCTTCTAAGGATCCGTTAAACTATTTGCTATGTAGTAATATTTCACTGTTATAATAGTGTCTACAGTAAAATAAACTTACTTTAAAATAGCGTTAAGGCTTTACATTTTTCACCTTAACACATAAATAGTGCATGTAGTCTATACAGTACTTGCATATCTCCTGATCGGGAGACTACGAGAAGATACTCCATAGGTATGACACAAATCAAACTCGTACAAAGCTCGCTAGGGTACGTGACACGGCACACAAGGAAATGCCTGGGTAGATATACCAATTGCTATCCGACTGGTGGTGACGCATAGCGCGCAGCTATCGCCCACCTCGAGCCACACCCCCAAAATCAAAAAAATCAAAAGTGGCCACCAAATAAATCTCAAACTTAGAATATAATATCGAAGGAGTGTGTCCGATAAGAGCGGCTAGCTCAATGGCCCAGAATCGCTCCTGTTTTAGCCACCTTATGCCAACTCACGGGAGTCAGGTCCACGTATATACCTTAATAGAACGTCGCCACCATCCTACTTCATTCTGGAATCTCCACCGCGTACACGGATGTTAAAGTGGTTTTCAGAGTTCGCAGAGAGTATGACAACTTCCGATCTCGGTCTCTTTAATAACCCAACTTTATTGTAACACCGCGGTCTTTTCAAAATAGTTTATACTTCAAAACCAGAATATAATATCCTTTCAAAATCATATAACTATGATATAATTTCCACGTCAAAAACCAAATCAATATGATATCATTTTTATTAAAACCCAAATCAATATAATATCATTTTTATTTCAAACATATCCCTTTTCCAAAATCATAGCACTTTCAAATTTATACACTTCGAAACCAAACATTTGAAATTATAACACTTTTAAAACATACTACTTTGAAATTCATAACTTCTAAATCATAACTCTCAAAATTTAAATGGTTTGGATATTCAAACAGCATATAAAATAAAATAGTTTGAATTTGAGATTACTTTATAAAGTAAAATAATTTCCTCGACTCTACAATTTTATTCACTTTAAATTAAATCTCAATACATAACTTTCAACTCACTTTCAGTTTCAATAAACCATTTCAATTCGAATATATTTCAAACTTTGAGTATTAAACAATTTCAAAACTATGTTTGGTAATTACGATTCAACAATTCAATGTTCTTTTATTTAGTTTTGAAATATTTGCATAATAAATCCATTATCATTTAAATAATACTCAAATTACAAATAACTAGATATTTCCTTCACTTTATTTATACTTGAAATATTCATTTAATTCATCTTGAACAAAAATCCAATTATAAAAATCATACCTTTTAAAATTTCAAGTTTAATAAATTTTACATCAACTTATGGAGTTTAATTCTTAATTAAATTCAATTTCAAATAAATTTCCAATTTACCTTCCAATCTTAATTTATGTAAATCATTGTAACCTCTATATTAAAGTATGGTTTAAATACTTAACCATATTTTATTTTAATAAAATCTAACTCCATTATTAAACTTATTATTATTAAACAAATTTATACATAGCTTAAATTCAAGAATTTAACTATACATAAAATAATATTTATATAATATCAAAAAAAATTATTAAACCGTATATTTCTATCCAAAACCATAGAAATCATTTTGAAAATATTTATGTATAGACCGACTGTGTCTGTATATAATTTTCTATCCTATGGTCAAGTGATACGAATATTTGTCATTTCAATCCGTAATTTAAAATAAAAAATACGGTTATATATCATTTCAAACCGCAATCCCGAATGAAATAAAAATCCATACAACTTGCAGTTTATAACAATATAACATACAACGTCCATTCATCCAATATCAACCATCAACCATTTATCACAATCATCACCTAATTAAATCAATAACATCAATATAAACAGATAAATAAACAATACGTATTTACTGGCAGATTATATTTAATAATAAATTAAATAACAATTTAACTGGCAGTTTATATGCAAAAATAAGTTAAATAACAATTTAATTCAATAAATTAAATTTAACTGGAATGATGATAAAATATGCCAAACGGTCATAAATAAATTTCTAATCACATCATAAATCAATTTAACAAACATAAGAAATCTTAGAAGTTGTGAGTGGGTTAAAACACTCACCTTTTGAATTTAAATTGAATTTAAATCCAATTTAAACTCAAAATTTGAACAGTCTCCAAATTCGTCCAAAGCAGCGCCATAATGTCCAGAATTCCAATACGATCCAAATGCAAGAAATCGCACCCAAAACGTACCTCGTATTCAAAAGTTATGCTTCTTATAACATTTGAATTCAGAATAAAAAAAATAAAAAAATAAAACAAACGTTACTCCACCTGCCACGTCAGCCCTCATCTTCCGCTCATGCACGAGATTCACAAGAACGTTATAGGTTCCTGATCGAACTCGTTCAAATCCTAGCCGTCCCAGAGAATCCATGCTCGCCTACGATCGGCCGTCCCAGAGCCTCGCCACCCCCATGAACTCACCATCGACATCGCCTAGTCGTATAGCCCACTCTGATCGCCACGTCGGCGTTGAACTCGACAGCCGCCGCTAGTTACAGTGAACCCTAGTTGAATTTTAGCGAGAAATCTGACCATCAAAACGACGAACAAACCATACAGATGCACTCCCGTCGGTCCTCTCTACAAAACTGCGCCTTCGATTTGTCGATCAGGCAAAGTTGATCGACGATCAACGAAAGGCTGAGAAAAGTTCGCCCAGTTCTGGCCACACAGCAGCCCAGATTGAAAAATGAATCACAAAATTGAGACGCACTCTTCAAGAGCTTTAAACGATATATAATTCGATATAGTTTGAGAAGAGTTAATTTTTGATTTGATTTTGAATTGCCATTGGATTTGGAATTGAGAATTTGTTTCTCTGCCATTGAGGTGGAGAGACAGCTGAATTGTACGTAGAGAAAATACATATAAGAAATAGGTTAGGGTTTATAACAAGGCATATATATATATATATATATGCAAAGCTGAAATTAGAATGGATGGACATGATTGATATACGCGTTGAACAATAAATGGCCCGAAAAGCCCATTCTGACTCCGGAATGAAATTGGGTCAACCCATAATCAAAATAGATGTTTTAAAATATTTTAAACGCAATGGAATAGGTTTCGAGTCCAAATTCCATTGTATGAAGAAGTTATGCTGAAATCAAGTTATTTCAAATTGATTTCAATTAAACTGATTTCTAGGTGTTTCGAGCCCGTACAATCAAACGACAAGTCTGATCGCTACGAAACTTGAAATCCTATAATAATTCACCGTTTCGGATCCGACGGAACTAATTTCATCGAAATCCGAGTCAGTGGTCAAAATGGCTATTTTCCAATTAATTAAATAATTTAATTTTAAATTAATTAATCACTTCTTCAATTTAAATTCCATAGTCAACAAATATTATCATTTTTTATTTCATAATCAATCACAATAATTTAAACAAACTTAGGTACCAACTAAAATAAATAGATTTAACAATTACAGTGTTTCTTCAATATTAATTAAAGCCAATTAATTCATAGTAATTCCAAATGGGAATTGGTTTGGTACAATTTCAACTCTTCTAATAAATCCATTATTACCCTATAAACATATTTAACATTTGTTTACGTTTCATTACACTTATACTTCCAATTTCACCTTTACTCGTATTAACTATTTTATTTCCACTTATTGTGTAATAACTACTATAATTTAATTATATTGAAATTTGTTAATTTCACCCATTAATTGAGATTTTAAATCAAATTAATTAATTTACCATGGTTTCATACTTTATTACATCAATTGTTACTTGCCTAATACCGGATTTATCCAATCACCAATTTCCCTATCAATTTAAAGTTAATCGATTCACAACTACAGTGTTTAACTTTCAATTTTAATAAATTCGTTAATTATCAATTGCAATTCCAATAAATCTATTTATTTGATTTTTAATTATATTACGAATCGATTATTAACTAACCATCTTAAAGGTGATGTCAACATGGATTTATATCTATCACACTAATATTCCCAATTTCATCTTACTACCAATTTACTGTAGTATTTATTAAATTCCATTTAACTTTAATTAATCCAATTTATTAAATTTAAATTAATAAATCTCGATCCCCATTATCTTTATTAAATCAACCATTATTTTATTGATAAGGTTAACACTACTATATATCCAATTGCCCTAATGGTTTATAGTCATCAGCTAAATTCATATTAACTTAGTAATTAATTAAGTTTAATTGCAATGGATTTAGATCTAATTCAATAGGTTAAATAAATGGGTAAACAATTAATAATTATCACTATTGCAAAATTTACTCACATTCATACTTAATTATCAACTAACAATTATTATAATTACTTATCTAGCATTGATTCTATCAAACTATAATTTATTACGTATTAGTTCATCAATTAACATAACTTTTGAATTTATTTCCCAATTCACTAATTTCAATCAATTATAACCTTACAATTGTTTCATTTAATAGGTATTGCACTAAATTAGTTATTTATCAACTTGCATAAACCTTATTACATTAATTTTCATTCAGTTACTATTAATCAATATATTATTCCATTGGTTGATTCAATACTCTTACTCTTATTTACTTATTTTCTACTTTATAACCAAGTGCAACAATTTACACTATTTCATTATTGGGATTTCACTCCAATTGTCAAAAATAAATTTTTAATTACCAATACTACATTTCATTTCTAACATTTGCTTCATTACAAGTTATAAAGTTTTAATTCTTTCTAAATTAGTTATAAAAATCTTATTAAATTACCCAATTTAATTATCGAATTTTACGGGTCGTTACACTCTCCCTCACTCAAAACCTTTTTCCCCGAAAAGGAAAAAGAAGGGAGAAGAAAGAATTGAGTAGACAATACATCTTATTCAAAATTATTAACTTTATAAACAAATAAATTTAAAAAATTAATTAATTTAAATAAAATATACCAATTTATAACCATTAAATCTTTTATACTTAAATTAATAAAGTTTGCAAAACATTTTCAAAAAATTTCTAAGTCTAAAATTTATGGAAAATTTCGGCAGAGTCTCCTTTGTACGGAGAGGCTCGGGAGAAAATATAATATCAAATATACAATATACAACACATATTTTCCAAAATAATATATATCCCAACCCGGGACAACAATATAATAGCGCTATAAAACCGTAATCCGAAAACGTACCTATTTATCGGGCAACTACGCTTAATTATTAAACCAAAAGCAGTGGCAATTGCTTCCATAACTTGTATTTCACTTATATAATCCAAAAGAGTCAATAATTATATAAATGAAATGTTTAACTTGTTTCAACCACTAACAACTGTTACCTGAAGGTTTGACCAGGCAACTAAGCGCTTGGCTTCCAGAGTCGTCCGACACAGATGGTTCGTTCAGCACTTAAGTTCGATCGGCATCTATGGACATTCGGCATGCAAGAGCATTCGGCATTAAGAGCCGTTCGATATTGTATATTGTTCGGCATCTATGGACGTTCGGCATGGCAGAGTCATTCGGCATTCCATACTGCTCGGCATCCAAACCTCGTTCGACACAACACACTAGGTCGGCTTCCAGGGTCATTCGGCACAAATACTTTGTTCGGCATCTAGAGTCGTTCGGCACAACACACTGGGTTGGCTTCCAGAGTCGTTCGGCACAAACACTTTGATCGGCATGAAGATATCATTCGGCATCACTTCGGTCGGCATGAGGATATCGTTCGGCATCACTTCGGTCGGCATGAGGATATCATTCGGCATCACTTCGATCGGCATGAAGATATCGTTCGGCATCACCTCGTTCGGCATGAGGATATCGTTCGGCATTCATTCCTTGTTTGGCATTTTTCCGTTCGGCATCTATGGATCGGCACACAGTGATCACTCTTTTGGGCCAAGCTACTTAGCTACCTAGCTACCTAGCCCATCAGGGAAGTCCAACCCATCTTTGTCTATAAATAGAGAGGCAGGGGCACAGTGAAAGGAACCTTTTTTCGAGAACACTGGGTAGACTATGCCGCATTTGAGACTCATTCAAGACTTATCTTTTTTGCTCAAGAATTTTAATCAAGTATTTTAGATACGGATTGCATCTATAATCGAATATAGAGAAAAGCAATAAAGGTTAACCTTAAAGTGGACGTAGGCAGTTACGTCGAACCCCTATAATCCGGTATTCTTATTTTCTGCATTTAATTCAGCATATTATCCTCTATTTAACTTTACTTTCTTCATTAATCTCTCTACATAATCTCTCTTAAGGGTGTTAGTGACCAATAATGGTGCTAACATTTTGGTGCTTTCACTGAGAATCAAACTCTCAGGACAATAGGATCTACTTTGTAGCTACTGGATTAAAAAAATCCCCCGAAGGAAATCCAAATCATTCGCAAGACATCTATTGATTCTACTCAGAGTTACAGCCGACAACTCTATCATGGGAAGACCATGAACTAGATCGGCCTCTCACAACGCAGACATCAATGAAACTGCTAGTGTACAACAGATAGGACCTAGCAACCAACCAGCAATTCAAGGCACAGGAACCTCCAACCAGAACCACGCGGAGGTCGTTTCTCGAACATAGTTCAATGACTTGATAAGAGAACTCAGGGAAAGTAGAAGGCAACTTGCTGAGCAGATCCAACCCAATACTAATCTCATGACTCATCTTGTCTAGCAGCAGCATCAGAATGCTGGAATTAGTCCCGCTCCTTATTATTCATCTGATAGTTCGACCTCAGCTGACGAATCTCTTAGGCGTAGACGCCGCAAACAGAGGCTACACAGGCAGGTGCCACTGATCGATCCGCCACGGATCAGGCACATGAAGAGACCGGACGCCTGGCTCATCAAGACCCAAATCAAGCTGGCCTTCAGGACGCACGTTTGACCGACCGTCAGCAGGCGGGACATCAACCCGCACGGTCCCGTGGAGCGGAACCCAACTTCCCACCTTCCATACAAACTCCAGATTTATCAGCCATGGTGAGGTAGTTGATAAGAGAGAACCAAGGCCTGACCAACGAAGATAGGGAGTGTCTAGGAGTCATACTCCCTTCAAAGATGTTATCCTACAGGCTGAGTACCCCCAAGAAATTCAATATGCCGACTATCCCAGCCTAGGAAACACGTGATGAGGTACAAATGGATGATGGATTCGGCAAGGGCAAATGATGCAACTAAGTATAGGTGATTCCCAATCACTATGTCCAGAATCGCCACTATGTGGTTTACTCGGCTTCCTCCGCGACCTATAACCAGCTTCGACGAGTTAGCGATGAAATTTGTTGAACAATTCAGGATACATGCTACCTGTCCAAAGGACGTAATGTCATTACCAAGCGTAATCCAGGCTCCGGGAGAGTCTTTGAAAGCATACTTACAGAGGTTTCATGTTGCCGCCATTGAAGTTAGCAATCCTAACGACCACACAATTTTGATGGCGGTAATGCGAGGTGTAGATCCAGACTCGGAGTTTGTAGATTGGTTGGCGGGAAAGCCCCCAGCTACATTAGAACGATTCTATTCCAAAGCTCATCAGTTCATACGGAGGGAGGAGGTTCGATGGACGAGACGAGATAAGGCACCAGCGCCTGTTTAGGAGACTGTGAAAAGTAACATCGCCGTGAAGCGGTGCGGCGATAGTTCAGGAAAAGTTCAAGTCAACGTCCAGAACAAGCCTGGGCGGTCCAAAGGATCTGGAGGTGGGAATCCCGGAAAGAAAAGACGTGTAGGGAAATCTACTTCTCTTGAAAACATTTATCTGTCTACCTGTAACACCTTTGAATACAGAAAGCCGCGCCCAAAGGAGTCCACTGAGGAACAGAAACGGACAGGGAAGTATTGTCGCGTCCATGAGACCCATGGACACAATATTGAGGAGTGTATACACCTCCATGACGCCATAGAAAAGTTGATCAAACGGAAAAAACTGCAGAAATTTTTCAAAAACCAGCAAGATGTAAGGCAAGCAACGTCAGACCCCGAACGCGGGCCGGCTCCACGCCAACCAGAACAACCTGCTCGGACTGTGGGTAAATTGATCATAAACACTATTGTCGGAGGACCTCATCCTGCGGACAAGAATTGGTAGGAGATGGAATGATATGCTACCTCCTTAAGGTATATGGATTATGAATGTTGTTCGAATGTGGAAGATGGAACCCACGTAAAACAACAACGCATAATGACTGACGATATAGTGTTTAGGAGTCGAGACGGGGACAAGGTGGAGGCTCCTACTATCGACCCGATGGTTATATCCACAACAATCGGGCCAGCTTACGTGAAAAGAATCTTGATTGATTGTGGAAGCTCTGTCAACATCATCTTCAAGAAGGCTTATTACCAAATTAAGATGGAAACGAAAGATCTGAAACCATGCAAAGCCCGTATCCATGGCTTTAACCGTGCTTCAACCGGCGCGATGGGGTATATAGAGCTACTAGTTGAAATGGAGGAAGGCGAGCGTAGGAGAGTGCGAGTCCTATTGTTCATAGTAATGGATGTTGACCCTCCATACAATATCTTTTTGGGTCGTTCAGCCTTGGCAGAATCTAGGGCTGCTTTGGCCCCATCGCGTTTGACATTAAAATTTCTGACCGACAAAGGAGTCGGTGTTATACATGGCGATCAGGTGACCGGTCGTGCATGTTATGTGGCAGAACTGAGAGAAGCTCAGCGGAGAGAGAAGGGAAAGGTTGCAGACAGCTCCGTCCGCATCCTAAAGACTGATGATTAACAAGTAGTGCCAAAGCCTTGGCTCGGGCAGCATTCTCGGATCCTTGGAGACAAAGTTCCGAGAGATGATGATGGGGAACCCAGGGAAACGAATGCAGCACCGGCTGAGCTGACAATCGGCATTCCAGTCAGCCGTGATGACCCATCACGAGTTCTTAAGATTGGATCGCAACTCCACCCTTCAGTGGCCGAAGATCTTACTAATTTCCTCCGGGCGAATTTGGACGTTTGCGCTTGGACACACTCTGATATGTGCAGGATTTCTCCAACAATTGCAAGTCATATGTTGAACATAGACCAAAAACACGTTCCCGTAAAACAGAAAAGGAGAGGTATGGACCCAGAGAGGTCCGCGACTTTTAAAGAGGAGGTGGACAAACTCAAAGCCAATGGATTCGTCCGTGACGCCCTTTAACCTAAATGGGTATCTAACCCTGTGCTAGTGAAGAAAGCAAATGGAAAGTGGAGAACTTGTGTTGATTACTCCGATCTGAATAAAGCATGCCCGAAGGATAGTTTCCCTTTACCTAGAATCGACCAGCTCGTCGACTCTACCACCGGACACGAGTTATTGTCATTTATGGATACGTACTCAGGATATAATCAGATCCCGATACACATTCCAAACCAAGAGCACACCAGTTTTGTCACATATATGGGGCTATATTGCTATGTAGTAATGCCCTTTGGATTGAAAAATGTGGAAGCAACTTATCAGCGTTTGGTGAATTGAATGTTTAAGGACCAGATCGGTAAGACGATGGAAGTCTATGTCGATGACATGCTCGTGAAGTCACGGCAGTCAAATGACCACATCCGAGACTTAGCAGAAATGTTTGATATACTTAGACAATATGGTATGAAGATCAAACCCTTGAAGTTCTCTTTTGGCGTGGCATCAGGAAAGTTCTTGGGTTTCATTATGAATGCACGTGGAATTGAAGCTAACCCGAAAATGATTCAGGTTATTCGGGACATACAAGTGCCCAGAACTATAAAGCAAGTACAAAGCTTGAACAGAAAGGTGGTAGCGCTAAGCCGATTCATATCCAGAGCCATGGATAAGTGCATTCCTTTCTTTGATGTTATAAAGAAGGGGAAAAGGAATTTCGAGTGGACATCCGGCTGCGAGGAAGCATTCCGAGCCCTGGTAAGGCATTTGGAGAGCCCCTCAGTGCTATCGAAACCAATAGACCATGAAATATTGTATGTGTACTTGGTAGTATCCCAACATGCTACCAGTACGACTTTGGTTCGTGAAGAGGACCGAGTTCAAAAGCCAGTTTACTATGTTAATAAACGTCTGACAAGGGCAGAAAGAAAGTATCCCAAGATCGAGAAATTAGCCTATTGCTTGGTGATTGCATCACGCAAGCTTCGTCCATATTTTCAGGCACATCCAATCAGTGTTTACACTGATCAACCCTTGCGTCAAATACTCCAAACACCGAAAACTTCTGGAAGAATGTTAAAATGGAATATCGAGCTGATTCAGCTTGATATTACTTACCTGCCACGGAAAGCCATACAGGGACAAGCGCTAGCGGATTTCATCGCTGAATTCACCATGACAGACGAATCAAACGGCCGCAATGTCATATCTCCCGTCCAATGGAAGATGTACACCGATGGGGCATCTAACGACCATTGTTCGGGGGTTGGCATAGTTCTTGTAACTCCTGAAAACCGGTCAGTTTTCCATGCTTTGAAGCTCGAATTCACGACAACGAATAACGAAGCCGAGTATGAAGCATTGATTGCCGGCTTAAAACTCGTCAAAGAACTGGGAATAAGATCGGTTGAAATTTTTTGCGACTTGCAACTGTTGGTGCATCAAGTGCGCCGAGACTACCAAGCAAGGGGCAGAGACTTGCACCGTATTTGGACCAAGTTCAGGAGCTGCTAGCGAATCTCGAGTATTATGATATTTCGCATGTTCCGCGTGAACAAAACAGAGCAGCTGTTTCATTTGCAAAATTTGCAAGCACTGACGATGCGCAGCGAATGGGATTGTTTCCCGTTAAAACCTTACATGTTCCGAGCATAAAAATGATGAAGGTAGATTTCATGTTAGAAACGGAAATCGAGAAGGAGTCATGGATGACCCCATTCAAGTAATACTTGTTACACGGGGTCGTGCCCGAAAGAAGGAGCGAAAGACGACAAGTCATTCGTAAGGCTTCTCGTTTTGTAATGCAGGATGGAATAATGTATCGGAGGGGATTCTCGACCCCATTGCTCCGGCGCATTGCCCATGATGAGATAAAACGAGTCCTGACGGAAGTCCATGAAGGTGAATGTGGCGACCATACCGGGGGGCAGACGTTAGCAAAGAAAATCCTCCGCTATGGATACTATTGGCTAACTGTAAATCGGAATGCCGCAGACTACGTAAGAAGATGTGACAAATACCATAAGTATGCGAAAATCCCAAGAGCTCCGCCGATGAAACTCACACAAATGGTTAGTCCTTGGCCATTTGCAATGTGGGGGATCGATATAGTCGGTTCCTTACCCCTATCCAAAGGTGGTGCAAAATACGCGATTATTGCAGTTGATTACTTTACCTAGTGGGCAGAAGCAGAGCCTTTGGCCACTATCACCACCAAGAAAGTCATTAATTTCGTTGTACGAAACATCATATGCCGCTTCGCCTGCCACGAACCATCGCTACAGACAATGGAACTCAGTTTGAAAGCAAAGAGTCCAGGGAATTTTGCCAAAAATATGGTATTGAGAAAAAGTTTGCAACAGTTGCTCATCCGAAAGCTAATGGACAAGTGGAGGCCGTAAACAAGATAATCAAATCCATATTGAAAAAGCATTTGGAAAAGGCTAGAGGAAAATGGGTGGATGAGCTTCCGACAGTACTTTAGGCTTACAGAACCACCACATACTCCATTCGCATTAGCATATGGCATGGAAGCTGTCATTCCCGTGGAACTTGAATTCCCATCACATTGGGTAACTTATTATGACCCTGAGTCAAATCAAGATCTCTTGTTGGAATCGTTGGACTTCACTGATGAAAAACGCAAAGAAGCTAATTTAAGAGCGGCCGCCTACAGGCACCGAGTTGCTCGATATTATAATGAAAAAGTCCGACCGAGAATCTTTGGCGTGTGTGATCTCGTTTTGAAACGAGTTTTCCCAGTTCCATCACACATGAGCCCCGCATGGGAAGGTGCATACGTCATTGAACGGAAGCTTGGAGAAGGAACATTCAACCTAGCAATCGTCGATGGTGCGACACTCCCCCGAGCATGGAATGGTGAACATTTGCAGCATTATTGTACTTAGTTCATTTCTATCATATTTTAGTTGCATTTATTTCCAACAAATTTTTATTCCTAGTTTACGGCATGTAAAAAGACAATTTAGCTTATTTTCATTAGTAAAGGCTTGAAGCCATTTCTTTTTCTCGTAAATTGTCGATGTTTCTATATATGATAACGCTATAAAAAATTACTAAGAGATACATTACTCTGTCTGACGTACGAACGCGTATAAATAATTCAAAACCTCCAAGCCCCCGGAGTGCGGACTGGAGTACTCTAAGTCCCTGGAGTGCGGACCAAAGTATAAACGAATTAAAATCTCCAAGTCCCCGTAGTGCGGACTGGAGTACTCTAAGTCCCCAGAGTGCGGACTCGTGTACAAACGACTCAAAATCTCCAAGTCTCCGGAGTGCGGACTGGAGTACTCTAAGTCCCTAGAGTGCGGACTCGAGTATAAACGAATTAAAATCTCCAAGTCCCCGGAATGCGGACTGAAGTACTCTAAGTCCCCAGAGTGCGGACTCGAGTATAAACGAATTAAAACCTCTAAGTCCATGGAGTGCGGACTGGAGTACTCTAAGTCCCCAAAGTGTGGACTCGAGTATATATGACTCAAGATCTCCAAGTCCCCGCAGTGTGGACTGGAGTACTCTAAGTCTCCAGAGTGCGGACTCGAGTATAAACGACTCAAAATCTCCAAGTCCCCAGAGTGCGGACTGAAGTTCTCTAAGTCCCCAAAGTGCGGACTCGAGTATAAACGAATCAAAACCTCCAAGACTCCGGAGTGCGGACTAGAGTACTCTAAGTCCCAAGAGTACGGACTCGAATATAAACGACTCAAAATCTCCAAGTCTCTGGAGTGCGGACTGGGGTACCCTAAGTCCCCAAAGTGAGGACTCGAGTATAAATGAATTAAAACCTCCAAGTCCCCAAAGTGCGGACTCGAGTATAAATGAATTAAAACCTCCAAGTCCTAGAAGTGCGAACTAGAGCACTCTAAGTCCCCAGAAGTGCGGACCAAAATATAAGCGATTTAAATGTCCAAATCCCTTGAGTGCGGACTGGATACAAATCACTTGAAGTCATCGACCCTTGGCATACAGATTGGAAAATATTCTAGGTCCCCGGAGCATGGGATAAAAGAATGTGCAACCCCAAAAAAGTTGTCAGCTTGTTTGAAAATGAATAGAGAATTTCACATAGCTCACAATAGCTCGGGTTTTGACCACGGTTATACAAAAAACCAAACAACAACAGTCCTCTGAGAGGGAAAAGAACTAAGTTTTATTCATCACAAGTAATTTTATTTACATGAACTACGAAAACAAAAATAATTACATAATCTAAACTAGCTTCTGTTGAACGAGAGCGAAGACTACTTCTTCGACTTCTTCGAGCTTTTTCTAGATGACTCTTCCCCAGTGCGTTTACCCTTGATAGCTTTCTTTGATGGGGGAGTGACAGCTGAAGAAGTACAAGGAACATCCATGGGTTTGGACCCGCTTGGGAGGATGACCTTCAATGGCTTGTTCAAAGGATTGCCCAGGTCCACAGCTTGAGGTTCGACCTTGATATTGACTGTCTTTTCCTTCTCTTTCTCAAGCTACTCCTTCATGCTCAGTTCGGATGTGTGCTCAGAAATGCCTGTAATTTCAACTTCATAACTCCCATCGATGGGAGAGGAAGCCTCAGATTTGTCCTCATCAAGCGCTCCGATCACTTGAGCATCTGGACCGGAAGCCTCTCCTGCGTGAATGGCTTCACTCTTATTTTCCCTCACCTCCTTGGCGACATCGCTCCTCGGAGTAGGCTCAAGATCAGGACGGCCTGCACAAAATCACGAAAAGCAAGTATTAGAATGCGATAGCTTCGGGTGAAAAACGAAAACTCTTGGAATGTTAAAGCAAAAGAGTTGCCTACCAGGTTCCGGCTGGCTCTCAGCCGTCAAGGGGGTCTCACCCACTAGAATAGGGGACAGAACGTGAACGCCAAGGCCGGGGTCCTCCAAGTCATAGCCGATGTGCTGTTCAAAAGGATCGAGTATCGGCCAACCGGCCGGCTGGGTAGGCACACGAGCTGGAGACTCGATCTCAAATGGACCGGCGATAACTTCTTTCCCTTTCGTTGAGGGGGAGCCTTTGCAATAAAGGGCTTTGGCCGCTGACAGATCTGAAGGCTCGTTTCCCTTAAGGAATTCTTTTACCAAAGCCCTCTCATCAACCTCCTTGAGCACCAACAACAGCAGGACCCTTAGAAGTAGGGTTCTCATATCGGATAGCCATATCCATAAGTTGGGTAGAAGTGCCATGAATATGAGAAATGAGACGATCATAATACTCGGGACGAGCACCAGCTATGAACTTCTCATTCTTCTTGAGAGGAGTGTCTATCAGGCTAGGACCGAACTTGGAAAGTTCATTGAACTTCCTCTCATACTCAGAAAAGGACATGGTACCCTGCTTGAGATCCATGAATTCACGATAAAGCTGAGATTTACCGGCTTCTGGCATCCATTTTGCCACAAAAGCCTCCCTGGAAAAGAGATACAGAACAAACTTAAGATAGATTCAAAAGAAAGGAAATAGGAATAAATTCAAGATAACACAAAGGATACCTAAACTGCTCCCAAGTAATATCAGCCTCGATGGTGTTAGCCGTAACAGACTCCTACCAACCTAGAGCAGCCTCCTGCAACTGCCATGCTGCTAACTGACGCTTCTGGGCATCAGTAATCTCAAGACCAGTAAATATCCTCTCTAAACTCCACAACCATTGCTGAGCTTCAATGATGCTCTCTGAAACAGAAAAATTAGTACCACCAAGTTGAGAGAATTCCTTACATAGAACAGTAAATCTAATAGGTGCAACGGGCTGAGGAGCTAGGGCAATAGCACGACCCCTACCTCTGGCATTTCCTTGATTCATCATGAAAAATATCAAGAATGAATTTAGGACAAGGTATGAAGAAGACAAAGATAAGATAAGATAAATTCACTTAGATGATTATCCTGATGAAAGAAAATACTAACATGACAGATATGAAAAGAAGGAAGTTTAGAAAATTGCTTTTAAACAAGAAAAATTTATATCAAAGTAATCTTTGAAAAATCCTTAAAAAAATCATTTTGAAAAATAATTTTATACTTTGAAAATACGTTCTCTCATAAAGAAATGATTCTTAGATTGATTTCACTCATTCTAGGGTATTTCTAACCTATCTCTAAATGAGTTTTGCTCCGCAGGCAATGGTTTGCCTAAAACCAAAGCTCTAATACTAACGGTAACGACCCACTATTTTGGACCATTCAAATCGACAATAATCCATACATGTCAGACTTGAATAATTCAAAATAACAGATTGTAATAAAATTTGGAGCAAATAAAATCATTCATAGAATCACAGACACAGAAATATCAGAACAACTCGCAGTAGAATATAAAATACCATAGTAGTTCTTGAAGCTACTATAACAAAGTCTCAAACAAATACATAATATCAGTCTGAAAACAACATAATAGAAATCCTAAATACATAGAAGTCCACTAATACAAAAGCTGAAATAGAACGATTGAAATAGATAAATAACTCGATAGGTAGATCTCCAGCTAGCTCCAGAAAGAGAAATCCAAAGCTGTGAATACTCAGGCTGACCGAGCGTAAAGCAAAACACAAAACACTCGAGTCAGGACATATTTACTTATATAATATAAACCAACTCAAGTGAACTGTAATAAAGTACAAGTAACTTAAAGGATGCTTGGGACTGCCCGTCCTCTAAGGATCCGTTGAACTATTTACTATGTAGTAATATTGCACTATTATAATAATGTCTACAGTAAAATAAACTTACTTTAAAATAGCATTGAAAGGTTACCCGTATAGCCACAACACGTAATAGTCCTAGTAGTCCATCCAATATCAGCATAGATCCAGATCGGGAGACTACCCTAAATACTTCATGGGCTATGGGAGAAAAACAAACTTGTAGTAAAGCTCGCTATGGTAGGTGACACGTCACATGAGGCAATGCCAGAGTAAATGTACCAATTACGCTTCCGGGCTGGTGGTAATGCATGGCAAACACTATCGCCCACTTCGAGCCACACTCCCAAAATCAAAGGGGTGCACCCAATCAATCACAAAAGTAATAGAATGGTATCGAAGAAGTGCGTTCGATAGGAGGAGCTACCTCACTTGGCCCGCCGATCGCTCCTGTTTTAGCCACCTAAAGCCAACTCATGGGAGTTGGGTCCACATTCGTACCTCAATAGGACGTCGCCACCATCCTACTTCGTTCTGAAATCTCCACCGCGTACACAGTTGTTAAAGTTGTTTTCAGTATCGACAGAGAGTATATCCATATCTGATCCTGGTCTCTTTAACAACCAATCATTAATTATAACCCGTGGTTATAATTTAAATATGAGATTTTATACTTCGAAAATCAAATATCATTTCAAATCCATTCAAAATATCATATCTTTTCCAAACCTCATTCATTTTATTAAATTTAAATACCATTCCAAATCACATTTCAAAACCGTTTATATTTCAAATTAAAATACTCCATTTAAACCATTAAAAAGTGAAACCATCGTATTTACAATTCAAATATTCAATTTCCAAAATTTTAACCTTTTCAGAGTTCGTTTATTCACTTAAATACATTAATATAGTGAAATTTCAGCTTTCGCAGCACTTAGAAAATGCTATGGTAAGTTACATTTGAAAATAATTCATTCCAGCAAAGACAACATTTAAAAACTGCTGTAATATATCAGTTTTAGTTGAAAAATAGTTCAAATCAGCAAAGACAGCATTTACAGAAATGCTGTAATAGTTCAGGTTTCAAAATAATGGATTTAATTCAATTCTACAACTACAGCATTTACAGGAATGTTGTAATAGTTCAGTTTTAGTTCAAAAATCTTATTTCAGTCAACTGCAGCATTTAACAAGTGCTATAATAGCTCTTTCATTAGTCTTAAGCCTTTTAGTTCACTTCTTCAACTACAGCACTTACAAAGTGCTGTAGATTTATTTATTTCAGAATTTAGTTCATTTCAGAAACGATAGCATTTCTGAAATGCTACTAAAAGTATTTCCAAATTTACAATAGAATTTCAGCCATATTAAACTTCAATTTAAACCATTTTAACATATAAAATTTTATATTTTTCACTTTAAAAATGGTCATTTAAATACTCTTTAACTTAGGATTTTTCTAAAGTAAATTTCACAAATAATTATCAAATTTTATGATTCACTTATAAAAATCAATGTAAAATTTTATACCATTTTCATTTACTTGATATTTAATTTTAATTTACCATTTTTATAAATTAAATTAAATTTCCATTTTATTTCCTTAACTTAATTTTTATTTTTAAAACACATTTCACATTTTCCAAGTTAAGTTATAATTAAAATTTCACTTTTAAACATTCATTTATTTAACTATTTTAATTCATAGAAAATCAATAACACTTTATAAAATCATTTTAAATTCAAATTTTTAATCAAATTGTCATATTTTTATCTTTTAAAATACTTTAAAAATTCCAGAAGATTGCATATAATAACCATGGGTAGGTATGTTTAATGCTTAATACAATTTCTCAGATCTGAAATGTATGCGTTAGAACTGAAATGAGAAAGAGTTTCTAATGTGAATTACAAAACAAAAGATATGGCTATTAGCTTGGGAAAGATCGACCCAAATGTGAAGAGGTAAGTAGACGAAAGGTCATAAGTTTAAAAGGCTTTAGTCTCTTGGAATTTCCTCTTTCTTTTATTCAAATAAACCAAAATAAAATCATGTAAATAAAATAAAAATGAATACAAAATAAAGTGAAAATGAAATAAATAAATAAGTGTTAGGAAAAATAGAAAAATATTAGAAAATGGTTTATTATATGTAAACTAGTATTAAAATTGTAAACAAAAATATAACTAGTTTTGTAAAAAAACTACAACACTTTAAAAATGTTTTAAAAATAAAATCTTGAAATAAAATAAATTTTAAATATTTCCTAATGCAATAAAATCAAATTTAAAAATATTTCAAAAAATCTAGTGTTGTTACACAGTCCATCCCCAAAATCATATTAAACTCAAGGTGATGACTAATGTGTAGATTTGCACCAAAAGGAAAGATACAAAGATCAACCTTAATATTGTCGCACGAATGGCCAAGTATTATGGATCCCTTCAATAGGATAAGAGATCCTTAAAGAAGTAACAAGATAAGAAATATCCAATGGTGTCATAAGCTCCTTCGATACAAATGTGTCAAACATCCGTATCGAAGAGAACTAGAACAAAATAATCACGATAAGGATTATCCATAAGATAAGATATATTTGGTTCAATTATGGAATACTACGGAATAAAATATATTCCTAAACACATTCCAAACTTATATCTTCCCCAAAGGACATGAAAGGATCAAGGACGCGATGATTAAGGGATTTGTAACACTTGTACTATACTTTGATGTACCGTAATATATGTTTCTGCTTTGTGTTTATCATATTTTGTTCTGAACTCGGCTCTAATACCAAGCTGTGACGCCCCATCTTAAGACCTACAATAACAAAGAGCATTACTAGGTAATACTGTCTGCTAATGCGGAGAATAGGGCTCGTTAGGAGCGATCTTCTATAGCTTTGTCTTACACATCTACTGAATACGTTGATTTAGTGCTCTATAATTCTTTCTTTCTCAAGTGGATCGACATATTCAATAAATTGTGACGAGACGGATTTTGCCCGCTCAAAAATCGACATCCATACTTCATATCGTATTCGAATGCCATAGATTCGACCGTTCAAATCCGATTCGCCGGAGCTTATAACAACATTAAGTAAACAACACAGCGGAATAAACAGAATAAAACATTGATATACAGCTTTGATACAATATCTGATACAACAGATGATCCAGAAGATATCAATATACATCAGAGATATGATACAATAAATAGCAGCGGAAAAGAAAAAAAGATAACATCTAGCAGCGGAACAATATAACTCTGAGATAGTCTTCAAAAGAGAACTCCGAGAACTGCAACTCCATCTCCAAGAACCAATCCAGCAATAGCTCGAACTCCCAATAACGATGCACAAAGATAAGAAAGTGTGGTGTGGTCCAGAGACTGAACCAACTCCAGATAATCTACTAAACTTGACTATCTGAAAAACCCAACTCTAGACTGCTCGTGTAGAAAAAAATGAGCACCTAGAGTTTAGGAAAGAAACAATAAACTCCGGATCAGTCGTGGGATTGGTGTGAGCAACAAAAACAACTTATCTTTTAAAAATAATCAAAGAAAGAATTTTAAAGTCAATTCGCAATGCTTTTGGAAAACGAGACTACCATAAGGCCTCCCGCACACACACACACAATGCAAACGCAGAATCGGAGGAGATTTCTCCTTATGATAGTCAAAGATGCTTGATACGCATTAAAAAGAAACATTTGATATTATTACTAGTGCATAGTGTAGGAAAAATTCGTTTCGAAAATAAAGATATAAATCTTAGCCAGCATAGACATTCCGCACTTATGCCTACTATAGCTACCATGTTCAATAGCAGGTTACCGCCACATTCCATGGCAGGTTATACAACTAAAACCGTACAGGGTTCGTATTGTTTCTTTGGATTTCCAACAAATGGTCAGGCCAAGGAACTTCCCATTGCCACATGACAACGCCTCTGGAAGGACGTCCCCGAGAACCAAACCGGATCTCTGCCAACACAAGGCCGGGTTACCCCTAACTGGGTAACTACTGACACGAGTATGCCATCCCCCGGTCCTTTGGGACCTTTATCCGAGCGCTCGTAATCAACATCACACAATCATAAATAAAGTTTTTCAACATGAGTAAGTATCTGGGCTCCATACCATGATACCACCCTTTTCCAGAAGGAAATGCACATACCCTAAAAGGAGCTACCCCTCATAACCTTGCCGCATCTTTCCTGTTTTGACCATTCCGAGGTGTGAGGTTCAACGAAGTCACGTCCACAAAGCCATGGTTTATACAAAAGCCATGCTTTGGGTCAACAAATGATCGTAGAAATGATCACAAAGATAAACGATCAAACAAATGATCCTATCACAAATGATCAACACAATGATCATTTCACAGCAACACTCAGCATGTCACATTACCAAATTGGGAATATATCGCTGATAACCTTTAACTATATAACCTCTGAGCTCGTACGTCTCAGAGAAGGGTGTTAAGTTAAGAGAATAAATTCTCCGCTACCAACAGAAATATATTTGAAAGAAATCAGCTTTATATCTCAATTTGTAATGTCAGACATACTATCCATACAAGTCTGTTCCGGGCTCGAACAGAACCGAAGGCACTTACAAAGAAGTCCTTGCAATCCGGATATTCACAATCCTGATCGAATTTCCCATCACTTAGGGAGTCTCTATACCGGCGCGACTCGGTGCAGAAACAATCGATAGGTCATCCTATCGCTTTCGCAAATACCCGGTCTTCACCACCGATCTTCAAATGCTATCCATAACGTCGAATCACATTCTCGGAATGGGTTATACGACCCAAAGTCCTTTCCCGGCTAAACCGAATAGTGAGCGAAAATATTTTTAAAACATATGGATATGGGATTTTAATTAAGTCACAACTTAATAATTCAAAACTTTCTTTTCAAATGGTTTAAACCAATTACCATTTCAAATCTTTTAAAACAAAAGATTTATTTCACAAAATCCCATTTACGGATTTCAAGACAATTTCCATTTCATTTGGATTAACTCGTTTAAAATCTTCAAATTAAAGATTTACCTTATAGCTTTCAAATTGTTCCCAAATATTCACTTTCAAAATTCGTTTCCAAATGTTCATCTATAACTTGAAAAATTATTTCAGTTTAAACTTGAAATCCCTTTTATACAATTTGAAATTCATTTCTCTTATGAAAGCTTTTTGTCATTTAGAAACAACCTTATTTTGGAAAAACCCGATTTCGTTTATACGAGTTATAATCTTTAGGTTAAATCAATTTTCCAAAAGAACAATACTTTAAAAATGGTTTGACTCATTTATAACTAGTATAATATCGTCAATCCCTAGTTTCAAATCATAGAATTCAATTTTAAATATTGAATTCAAATTTAAATCAAAATATTTAAATTTCAAAATCCAATCAAGTTATTCAAAATAAATTTCATCTTTGAAATTCCATTTCAAAAGCTTTTCACTTTAAATCCAATCCATTTCAAATCATTTGAATTTAAAAATTCAAATTCAAACTATTTTCAAAAATCTGTGACTTAATCGATTTCCTCGTGAAATCCATATTTGCGTGTGTATGGTGTGGTCCAAGGGTTTAACACAATAGTGCAACATCATTCAATCATCATAGATCAAAACACAGAAATATAGTTGATAAGCGATATAACTATAACGCTTATCGCTCATTCACAGATTTACAGATAATATACAGATGTATCATCAATAAATGAATAAATATACAGCTCAATTCACAGAACAAAATGTCACAGATCAGGTAAGATAATCAATTCAAGGCAAATCATTCAATATAATCATTCATAAGTACGGTCAAGCATTCAATAATCATTTATAAACAGGATTTTTTAATCCAAATTAATTCAATTCGTTCCCAAGTAAATTTATTACTTATAAAATAATTATCAAATTCTAATTAATTAATTACAAATCATTTGATATAAATTTGTTTATCAAACACTTTAATAAGTAAAGTTACTCTTAATTCATCACATTGATTAAATTAACCTTTAAATAAATTACTTACTTTAATAATTTAATTATTCTTAAATTAATTACTAAATCAATTTATCACATTATCCTTAAATTTATTATTGCTTAATCACTTGATAAATCAACTTTAATCATTGATTAATATTAAAAATCCTTAATTCACAAATTTATTATTCCTTGATAAATTAATCTTTAAACCTTAATTAATTAATTTAAACTTTTAATCACTTATTTAATTAGTCCAATTCATCAATTTATTAAATAATAAATTATCCATCTTGATTAACAAAATTTAATGAATTCCAAATCGTTAAATCTTCCTTGACTTTAAGATAAACCTCCTTCTTATAAATGATTACTTTATTATTATAAAAAGGGTTTTTAAACAATTTCCATTACAAGTTTACTTTTAAATTTCATCTTTATCGAAGTTTAAAAACAATTCAAAAAATCCTTCTTAAATTCTCATATAAAAAAAAGACTCATTTCATAAAGAAGTTTAGAAGAATTTAAAACCAATTTCCTTTCATTTTAAAACTAGAATACATATTTAAAACTCAACTCACATACTCGAGCCTAACCCTCAGGCAACTCAACCTATCTATCGAGTCACTCACGAACCCAGCTCCTTCGAGTCATTCACGCTAAAACTCGAGCAACGTCCCGTGTTCTTTCTTCTTCCCCAAAGACGCAACCCACAGCCAAAACCCAACAGCCCAAACGTGCACGTGCAGGTGTACAACGTCGGCCATCACCACCGGTCTTCGCCACCTCCTCCAATGCATCAAACATCATCACGGCAACACACTTCAACCATCACACCATCACCATCGGTCACAAATCAAAATTCGAACAGAAAGTAGAAACCTAGAACGCGCAAAAGCCACTAACCCCGAACCTGTCACGGCGCCGCGCACACATCACCGACCACCAGAACATCAACTACTCTGGCCGCGAACTCGACTAACTCCCCTCTATCATTCCCCAAACCCGCGTGCAGCTCGGTGCTTTCACGAGACAGCGGTGCACAAATTTCTCGCATGGATAAAACTAGGTTAAAAAAAATAAAACCCCACGCCGCCGCCACCACGACCAACCGAACCACCTTCTCCCATTTTTCCTCTACCCTTCGATGGCTCCTCCATCACCAGAAGAAGGCTCGGTCCCTCTAGTCGCCACGATCATCAGAGAAACCCAATTTCTTATTTTGTTCAAAACCAAAACCGCTCGTTCAATGCTTAACTAAAAAATGTTATTAGTTTTAAAAATCATGATTTACAGTATGGATTCAATTTATAAACTCAAATTTATATTTTACAACAATCTATTTTTATCAAATTTAACTTAATTTCCTGTAACAGATTGCAGTGATATATTTGTATAACATGGTTTAAATCAACTTCTAATTTTTTTTATTTAAGTTTAAACCTATTGTTTCAATTTAAAACTTTCAGATTTAACAATGTTTAGATGAGAACAATTTGTGTTTTGAGAGAGATTTGCAAACTGTAACCAACACAGAGAGTACAAAGCATACACAACAGCATATGATCATTGAATCATGAATTAAACTTAAAGTTTTTAAATTTGATGTTCACTCACAAACAAACTAAGTTGCAAAGATGAGCAGGCAACAGAACTATAAAGTTAAACTATTTAGGTTGTGTAGTTACTCACTTTTAAGGAAGAAGAACAGAGCCATCTTAATGAAACTGATCGAACTTGCAAGGTGAAGTGAAGTCCTCCTCTATAATCTTTGGTTTCAGTTTGTTTGCGTTGCTTCTGAAGTTGAACTTCCAGATTTTGAATCTATTTATTCTGCTTTGAATTGTTTTAAAGCTTCCAGGTTTTGATTCTTGTTTAGTTGTTGATCTCCTTGTTTGAATGGTTTTAGTTGCTGTTGTTTTCAAGTTGCTATTTTTGTTTTCATTTTTTTTTCCTCACAGCCCTGAAGATGGACGAACCAAAAAATGAAGAAAGTGATTGATATATAGAAGATGTATGCAGGCTTGTATCTTTTTTACTGGTACAAGTGATCCCATATCTTGTACAGGGTGCTATATAAAAGCTTAGGTGATACATAAAAAGAAATGTACAGGGATGATGTTACCTTTTCCTTGTACTAAAATCATGGGCTGCTGAGATGATGGAAATAGAGGCATGTTCCTTTGATCTTTTCTTTACCTTGATTATTTTAACTCGGCGGATATGTAAGTGTTTGTTTACTTCAGCCTACATCTTTTTAGCTCGGCTGAAATCTTTCTTTGTTTATGTTTTATTTTGTACTTGTATTTTCATGTTTATATTTTAATATAAAGTTTTGTTTGTTTGTTTCACTTTCACACTATACTTTTTTTTTTGATGTATTTTATAACACATTTTTTTTTGTTTGTGCTTTATTTTACTTTGTATATTTGCTTATATTTTAACTTAAATATTTATTTCAAAAATTTTGTTATATTTACACAACTTCTAAAATCCATTTCGTAAGATTGAATTCAAATATCTTTATATTAATATTGTTTAGAAATAACTCAATACTAAATTTTAAAATAATTTATAAAAGTAACAATATCGTTCTTAACAAATAACATATTTTATTTGGATTTGGATAAACTCAAATCAATTTATCCTTTAATTTCACAATCTTAAATCAAATAAAATTAAATCATCAATTTAAAATAAATTAAAATTCGAGATCGTTACAGACTTCCCCCCTTAAAAGAATTTCGTCCTCGAAATTCGTAGGCACGAAAACAACAAAGATAGATAGATTCGATCTTCTATAATTCCTCAAACATAAGATATGGATTCCAAATTCAAGTCGGAATATCTCAAAATATATACCAATTTGTCCCTCTTCGGACTTCAACCAACCCAAGAAATTACAACAGAATTTCAAAATTTGGTTTTAAATGAAATCGTTTTATCGATACAATTCAAATTTATCCTCATATTTCATTAATCAATTTTAACTCAATTTAAAATTTCTAATTCATTTAAAATTTCAATTTCAATTTTCAAATTCATATTCATTAAGGTTTAAATCGAAAAGCCGATAAGAAATCGATGAAGTACGAAGTAAAAATTTCCTACAACGACTTGTAGGCCACAATCACACTGAAACTTCTTTGTGGAGCTGTCACGAAGCAATCAAAAGAAATTTGAAAACGAATCAAAGAGAGATTGAGAAGAAAGTTGTTTCCACTATTGTTACAGAGTATTGACCAATTATAGTCGTATTTTCCTGTCCCCTATCGCGTTCTCTTCTTGCACTCATACTTAATATCGGTGAATAGTAAGAGAATTTACTGAGACGTTCAAACGGATATCTTAGGGATTACTCATTCTAGGATTTACTTTGTCCTATCTCTAATGAGTTACTTAATGTGTTATACTCCTGAGCTAAAGTTTAACCTTAGCTCTGATACCAAATGTGACGAGACAGATTTTGCCCGCTCGAAAATCGACATCCATACTTCATATCGTATTCGAATGCCATAGATTCGACCGTTCAAATCCGATTCGCCGGAGCTTATAACAACATTAAGTAAACAACACAGCGGAATAAACAGAATAATACATTGATATACAGCTTTGATACAATATCTGATACAACAGATGATCCAGAAGATATCAATATACATCAGAGATATGATACAATAAATAGCAGCGGAAAAGAAAAAAGATAACATCTAGCAGCGGAACAATATAACTCTGAGATAGTCTTCAAAAGAGAACTCCGAGAACTGCAACTCCATCTCCAAGAACCAATCCAGCAATAGCTCGAACTCCCAATAATGATGCACAATGATAAGAAAGTGCGGTGTGGTCCAGAGACTGAACCAACTCCAGATAATCTACTAAACCTGACTATCTGAAAAACCCAACTCTAGACTGCTCGTGTAGAAAATAATGAGCACCTAGAGTTTAGGAAAGAAACAATAAACTCCGGATCAGTCGTGGGACTGGTGTGAGCAACAAAAACAGTTTATCTTTAGAAAATAATCAAAGAAAGAATTTTAAAGTCAATTCGCAATGCTTTTGGAAAATGAGACTAACATAAGGCCTCCCGCACACACGCACAATGCAAGCGCAGAATCGGAGGAGATTTCTCCTTATGATAGACAAAGATGCTTGATACGCATTAAAAAGAAACATTTGATATTATTACTAGTGCATAGTGTAGGAAAAATTCATTTCGAAAATAAAGATATAAATCTTAGCCAGCATAGACATTCCGCACTTATGCCTACTATAGCTACCATGTTCAATAGCAGGTTACCGCCACATTCCATGGCAGGTTATACAACTAAAACCGTACAGGGTTCGTATTGTTTCTTTGGATTTCCAACAAATGGTCAGGCCAAGGAACTTTCCATTGCCACATGAGAACGCCTCTGGAAGGACATCCCCGAGAACCAAACCGAATCTCTGCCAACACAAGGCCGGGTTACCCCTAACTGGGTAACTACTGACACGAGTATGCCATCCCCCGGTCCTTTGGGACCTTTATCCGAGCGCTCGTAATCAACATCACACAATCATAAATAAAGTGTTTCAACATGAGTAAGTATCTGGGCTCCATACCATGATACCACCCTTTTCCAGAAGGAAATGCACATACCCTAAAGGGAGCTACCCCTTATAACCTTGCCGCATCTTTCCTGTTTTGACCATTCCGGGGTGTGAGGCTCGACGAAGTCACGTCCACAAAGCCATGCTTTATACAAAAGCCATGCTTTGGGTCAACAAATGATCATAGAAATGATCACAAAGATAAACGATCAAACAAATGATCCTATCACAAATGATCAACACAATGATCATTTCACAGCAACACTCAGCATGTCACATTACCAAATTGGGAATATATCGCTGATAACCTTCAACTATATAACCTCTGAGCTTGTACGTCTCAGAGAAGTGTGTTAAGCTAAGAGAATAAATTCTCCGCCACCAATAGAAATATATTTGAAAGAAATCATCTTTATATCTCAATTTGTAATGTCAGACATACTATCCATACAAGTCTGTTCCGGGCTCGAACAGAACCGAAGGCACTTACAAAGAAGTCCTTGCAATCCGGATATTCACAATCCTGATCGGATTTCCCATCACTTAGGGAGTCTCTATACCGGCGCGACTCGGTGAAAAAACAATCGATAGGTCATCCTATCGCTTTCGCAAATACCCGGTCTTCACCACCGGTCTTCAAATGCTATCCATAACGTCGAATCACATTCTCGGAATGGGTTATACGACCCAAAGGTCCTTTCCCGGCTAAACCGAATAGTGAGCGAAAATATTTTTAAAACATATGGATATGGGATTTCAATTAAGTCACAACTTAATAATTCAAAACTTTCTTTTCAAATGGTTTAAACCAATTACCATTTCAAATCTTTTAAAACAAAAGATTTATTTCACAAAATCCCATTTACGGATTTCAAGACAATTTCCATTTCATTTGGATTAACTCGTTTAAAATCTTCAAATTAAAGATTTACCTTATAGCTTTCAAATTGTTCCCAAATATTCACTTTCAAAATTCGTTTCCAAATGTTCATCTATAACTTGAAAAATTATTTCAGTTTAAACTTGAAATCCCTTTTATACAATTTGAAATTCATTTCTCTTATGAAAGCTTTTTGTCATTTAGAAACAACCTTATTTTGGAAAAACCCGATTTCATTTATACGAGTTATAATCTTTAGGTTAAATCAATTTCCCAAAAGAACAATACTTTAAAAATGGTTTGACTCATATATAACTAGTATAATATCGTTAATCCCTAGTTTCAAATCATAGAATTCAATTTTAAATATTGAATTCAAATTTAAATCAAAATATTTAAATTTCAAAATCCAATCAAGTTATTCAAAATAAATTTCATCTTTGAAATTCCATTTCAAAAGCTTTTCACTTTAAATCCAATCCATTTCAAATCATTTGAATTTAAAAATTCAAATTCAAACTATTTTCAAAAATCTGTGACTTAATCGATTTCCTCGTGAAATCCATATTTGCGTGTGTATGGTGTGGTCCAAGGGTTTAACACAATAGTGCAACATCATTCAATCATCATAGATCAAAACACAGAAATATAGTTGATAAGCGATATAACTATAACGCTTATCGCTCATTCACAGATTTACAGATAATATACAGATGTATCATCAATAAATGAATAAATATACAGCTCAATTCACAGAACAAAATGTCACAGATCAGGTAAGATAATCAATTCAAGGCAAATCATTCAATATAATCATTCATAAGTACGGTCAAGCATTCAATAATCATTTATAAACAGGATTTTTAATCCAAATTAATTCAATTCGTTCCCAAGTAAATTTATTACTTATAAAATAATTATCAAATTCTAATTAATTAATTACAAATCATTTGATATAAATTTGTTTATCAAACACTTTAATAAGTAAAGTTACTCTTAATTCATCACATTGATTAAATTAACCTTTAAATAAATTACTTACTTTAATAATTTAATTATTCTTAAATTAATTACTAAATCAATTTATCACATTATCCTTAAATTTATTATTGTTTAATCACTTGATAAATCAACTTTAATCATTGATTAATATTAAAAATCCTTAATTCACAAATTTATTATTCCTTAATAAATTAATCTTTAAACCTTAATTAATTAATTTAAACTTTTAATCACTTATTTAATTAGTCCAATTCATCAATTTATTAAATAATAAATTGTCCATCTTGATTAACAAAATTTAATGAATTCCAAATCGTTAAATCTTCCTTGACTTTAAGATAAACCTCCTTCTTATAAATGATTACATTATTATTATAAAAAGGGTTTTTAAACAATTTCCATTACAAGTTTACTTTTAAATTTCATCTTTATCGAAGTTTAAAAACAATTCAAAAAAGCCTTTTTAAATTCTCATATATAAAAAAATACTCATTTTATAAAGAAGTTTAGAAGAATTTAAAACCAATTTCCTTTCATTTTAAAACTAGAATACATATTTAAAACTCAACTCACATTCTCGAGCCTAACCCTCAGGCAACTCAACCTATCTCTCGAGTCACTCACGAACCCAGCTCCTTCGAGTCATTCACGCTAAAACTCGAGCAACGTCCCGTGTTCTTTCTTCTTCCCCAAAGACGCAACCCACAGCCAAAACCCAACAGCCCAAACGTGCACATGCACGTGTACAACGCCGGCCATCACCATCGGTCTTCGCCACCTCCTCCAACGCATCAAACATCATCACGGCAACACACTTCAACCATCACACCATCACCATCGGTCACAAATCAAAATTCGAATAGAAAGTAGAAACCTGGAACGCGCAAAAGCCACTAACCCCGAACCTGTCACGGCGCCGCACACACATCACCGACCACCAGAACATCAACTACTCCGGCCGCGAACTCAACTAACTCCCCTCTATCATTCCCCAAACCCGCGTGCAGCTCGGTGCTTTCACGAGACAGCGGTGCACAAATTTCTCGCGTGGATAAAACTAGGTTAGAAAAAATAAAACCCCACGCCGCCACGACCAACCGGACCACCTTCTCCCATTTTTCCTCTACCCTCCAATGGCTCCTCCATCACCAGAAGAAGGCTCGGTCCCTCCAGTCGCCACGATCATCAGAGAAACCTAATTTCTTATTTTGTTCAAAACCAAAACTGCTCGTTCAATGCTTAACTAAAAAATGTTATTTTTGTTTTAAATTCATGATTTACAGTATGGATTCAATTTATAAACTCAAATTTATATTTTACAACAATCTATTTTTATCAAATTTAACTTAATTTCCTGTAAACAGATTGCAGTGATATATTTGTACAACTTGGTTTAAATCAACTTCTAATTTTTTTTTATTTAAGTTTAAACCTATTGTTTCAATTTAAAACTTTCAGATTTAACAATGTTTAAATGAGAACAATTTGGGTTTTGAGAGAGATTTGCAAACTGTAACCAACACAGAGAGTACAAAGCATACACAACAACATATGATCATTGAATCATGAATTAAACTTAAAGTTTTTAAATTTGATGTTCACTCACAAACAAACTAAGTTGCAAAGATAAGAAGGCAACGGAACTATAAAGTTAGACTATTTAGGTTGTGGAGTTACTCACTTTTAAGGAAGAAGAACAGAGCCAGCTTAATGAAGCTGATCGAACTTGCAAGGTGAAGTGAAGTCCCCCTCTATAATCTTTGGTTTTAGTTTGTTTGCGTTGCTTCTGAAGTTGAACTTCCAGATTTTGAATCTATTTATTCTGCTTTGAATTGTTTTAAAGCTTCCAGGTTTTGATTCTTGTTTAGTTGTTGATCTCCTTGTTTGAATGGTTTTAGTTGCTGTTGTTTTCAAGTTGCTATTTTTGTTTTCATTTTTTTTCTTTTTTTTTCTTTTTTTTCTCACAGCCCTGAAGATGGACGAACCAAAAAATGAAGAAAGTGACTGATATATAGAAGATGTATGCGGGCTTGTATCTTTTTTGCTGGTACAAGTGATCCCATATCTTATACAGGGTGCTATATAAAAGCTTAGGTGATACATAAAAAGAAATGTACAGGGATGATGTTACCTTTTCCTTGTACTAAAATCATGGGCTGCTGAGATGATGGAAATAGAGGCATGTTCCTTTGATCTTTTCTTTACCTTGGTTATTTTAACTCGGCTGATATGTAAGTGTGTTTGTTTACTTCAGCCTACATCTTTTTAGCTCGGCTGAAATCTTTCTTTGTTTATGTTTTATTTTGTACTTGTATTTTCATGTTTATATTTTAATATAAAGTTTTGTTTGTTTGTTTCACTTTCACACTATACATTTTTTTTGATGTATTTTATAATACATTTTTTTTTGTTTGTGCTTTATTTTACTTTGTATATTTGCTTATATTTTAACTTAAATATTTATTTCAAAAATTTTGTTATATTTACACAACTTCTAAAATCCATTTCGTAAGAATGAATACAAATATCTTTATATTAATATTGTTTAGAAATAACTCAATACTAAATTTTAAAATAATTTATAAAAGAAACAATATCTTTCTTAACAAATAACATATTTTATTTGGATTTGGATAAACTCAAATAAATTTATCCTTTAATTTCACAATTTTAAATCAAATAAAATTAAATCATCAATTTAAAATAAATTAAAATTCGAGATCGTTACATAAATGCTTAATACAAACTACAGTGACTAATGGATCTATCAGAACAAAATATAATAACAGAATGTATAATACATCACAGAACAGCAGCAAATAGATATATATATACATATACGTTGATACATCCCAATATAATACATAGCGATACATCATAAGTGGTTCGAAGACCACACTATATACAATGAGTCAAAAACAATATACATATCAGAGTCAAAAAAAAAGACTATGACACAAAAGGTAATAATCAGGTATCCAAGTAGAAGCATCAAAGACAAGCTAAGCCAGAAAGCAGGTATCGATCTGAAACAACTCGGTTTGACACGAGTATAATATACACAAGTCAGCCTAACTAAAACAATCAGTTTAGTAGGATAAGTGATAATGAAGCACAAGGCAAAGGATGATGATTCTTCTAAAATGAGTAGAAATAATAGCTTAAGTAAGTATAGGTCATTACTTCAAGAGAAGTAGTATCACTAGGCATATATATTCTCAAAAGAGATAACTCAAGGTTAAAAGCACTAAGAATTAGCAAGTCTCATATCATTGGCATAAACCCAATACAACTAAAATGGTTTAGAAAACCATAACTCCTGAATAGGTGAAATCCCAAAAATCAAAACCCACCGTAATGGCAATCACAAATATATTCTCATAATAGAGAAGTCCGAAAACACCAAAATACGCCAAAAATGGCAATCGCATATATCTCCAAAAGGAGAGCATAGATCTCAAATAAACGCCATAGAATGGCAAATTCCAAATCTCAAACAAACGCCAAATGTTGGCAAACTCAAATCTCAAATATAGAACTCGATAAGGAGTTTAAGTCCCCAAAGTTGTAATCGCCATATACAATGACTCGAACGGCTTAAATGGCTAAATATGTAAAAAGGCGATACCCTTGGAAAATCACAAATAATCAATGAAATCATCTCAAAGATATAACATGTGCTTATGGCCGAAGCCTGCCAAGTACCATTCTCTCAAAATAAGGCGCCATGTCAATTAGACAAACGTCTCGAAGGACAACATCCCGAAGGACAAATAAATACATCTCTTAGACAAACAACCCGAAGGACAAATATGTCAAAATGAACAAATACGTCTCTTAGACAAACATCCCGAAGGACAAATGACCCGAAGGTCCAGTACTTCCAAATACGTCTCTCGGACAAATGTGTGACAAACTCTCAGATAGGAACCCGAAAAGTGTTAATGTGTGTCTCATACCACACGTTCTGACTCAACGGTTTACTAACCGCTAGTCAATGCCATGATAGAAAGCAGAAAAAATATTTACATAATCTCATCGGCAAATACGACCCGAAGGTTAAAAGAATCAAATGGACAAGTCAGGAATTAACTGAAAATATAAACGCATGTGTCCCATACCATGTGTTTTACCCAATCATTCAATTCTCCTTCTTATTCTCTCGAATAGTGCAAAAACGTGTATTTTACATAGAAAATAGTTTGTTTGAGAAAAGAAGCTTTATAGAGTAATTTTTAGAAATCGTTTATGAAAATAATCATTGAAAATTCGCTTATTATAGAGAATAATAAATTGCGTAGCTTGAAAATAATTTAAAAATATTATATAATAATTATTTCAAAAAAAAGTTAATTTAAAAATTATTTCAAAATCGTTATGAAAAACCTGTGTTCGAAATCAAAGAAAATAATGAAAAAATTTCACATACGAATTCAACTCAAAAACGATTCATTTTGAGTCCTAAACTCATCAAAATCTTGGCTAGCCTATTGATAGGAATCATAGCCCTTGAAATAGTACAAAAATATCACAAAAACATGGAGCAAAAAGTAGGAAAATCGAGTTGGAAACGAGGTAGAACACACAAAAAAACAAGGCAAAATAATGCTCCCCAGGTCGACCTGGTTGTCGACCTAAAACACCCAGAGATGGTCGACCTATGAGGCTTGTGGGTCAACCCGAGGAACTTTGTGGTCGACCATTTGGTCGCAAACTTGTGCGGGTGATTTCCAAGCTCCGTATTGATTTTGCAGCAAAGTTTCCAAGTATCTAACAAAAGATCTTTTCTATGAAATTTTGCACGCTTATACTACAACGCATATGCTATCAACAGAAGAAAATTTGATAGCACTTTGTTGTCAGAATTCAGAGAAATTGACATGCGAAGAACTACCCATACACAATTTTCACAGAAACAAAACCAAGTATAAAAGCAGTATGTAGAAGCTTTATTTTTGCTCAGATCATTGCATTTTAAGCTTTTGCTTCAGCTGAAGTTGTGAGTTTTGACACTCACCTTGCAATAGAAGAGCAAATTCATGGATTACTGCTAAAAGGAGAGAGCTTGGTGCTAGATTCGGCTTCAACAACCTATAAAAGCATAGAACAGAAAAAAGCAGACCAAAAGAACAAGGTTTGGATAATCCAACAACAAAAATGGAATTTTGATGAAATGTTTTAGTTTTGGAATGGATTACATGGTGGAAATCTCTTCAATTTGATTAAAACAACAGTTTAATTTGAAGAAAATGGAAATTTGGCTTTAGATTGAGAAAGGGGTAAAGTATGCTCCCTTTGTTTCTATTTTTTGATTTACGAGAGATGAAAGTATACGTACAAGAGAAGAGAAACTTCTTTTCTCTTTTACTGATTTAATTTGCTAAGTGGGCTTGGATCCAAACCAAAGAAAATAGCCCAAGTAATTAATTTATCACTTAAAAACATAAATACACCTATGTAATCAAAATCAAACAACATATTCCTCAAGTTCTCTATACAATAAAAAAATGTACAAACACATTCTATGTTAAGTAAAATATTTTACAACTACTAAAATATAATTTGCTATAAAAATATTTTTATTATCAAAAACTCTCATTTTTAAATAAATAATCAATTTCCACCAATATTTACATAAATCACTGTTTTTAACTTCAAAAATTACAAAAAAATTATTTTCATATGTAATAAAATGTAATAAACTATTTTAACACTAATTTTACGATCAAAACCTATTTTTAAATCAAATTTCACCAGTTTATTTATAATAAACACATATTAAAACAAATACTTCTTTTAAAATTTGTTAAAAGAAGCACTTGGCAATAATTACAAGAATTATTGCACTTTCTCTAAATAAAATCATATTTCATTCATTTTTAACTCAAACAACCAAGATAAAGTTTTTAGAACTTTATTTTCACATTTTATTTCCAAAAACCACTGTTTATTTAAAATAAACAATTCAAATCCCCAATTTATTTTTAATTCACAATATTAAATTATAACCACCGTTATATTTTAATATTTATAGGTAATCTCCAAAACCAGGGTTGTTACGGCTATAATCTAGTATCTCATAATTTTCCACATGGCATTGAATATGTAAAGCACAACAAACTTGAAAAATCATAACAAATTTGTAAAGAAGGAACTGGGTAGTGACACTACCCTAAATAAACACATGTACAGATCATAGGCAATGTAATCGGAGGAAGGATTATGGTTTCCCACATGAAATAGTGGATTCCTAACTTCATCTAAAAGATTTCGTGCATAGTTAGTATATTTTGTTTAATTTCTATGTTTTTGTACACTTACACTAGCCCTAATGTGGAAAATCTGTAGCATCCGATGAACAATGACATGTGTCGACCCATTAGGTTCCATACATTGACTTGGGATAGTATTCGTGTCCTAAAAAATTTGTGTATATTGTTCCTTTTGCATGGTGTACATATGCATTCTATGTAGATGCCCGCTCACGTTGAAAAATGATCCCCGACACACAATGGGATAGTGCACCGGATATTATCTGCTAATGCAAAAATAATGTAACGGTGTTGGATTATCTTGATGGGGACTATTATTGAACTCTCAACTAGGGAATCCTTGAGTGATAATGGGATCTTTAGTAAATTCATAATTCTTAACTAATAAAGCTAAATGTCGATGGAATTCATGCTTTGAGATGTATCAACACTTGAATTCATTGAAGAATGAATAAAATTCCTTAGAATCCACTCAACCGATGGCTAAACATCACACATAAACCCATCTTCACCTACAGCCATCGCTGATTCAACCAAATGTTGAGCTACTTTGCCATGCTGCTGCCTTTCTCTTAATCAACCCTGACAAAATAAATCACTGTTGATCGATCGAATGAAGTGGTTGCAGGTTTAGTAGAATGTTGATTAATGCTTGAGCAAAACCAATGGATAACAGAGATGGCGGTGGCTCTATGGGACGATGTGGGGTGATGGGTCAGCAATCCTAGAATGAAATCCTAGTTTGGACGGAAAAGAACTAGAAACCCTAGTTTGGAAATTTTAGAATGAAAGGAAGTCGAATTCTAAAAGAGTGAAGATGGAGGAGAAAAAATTTGAAGTGTCTACTATATGTCGAGGCAAGAGCACGGATTAGTATCAATCCATCAAGAATTTAAAAAAAGTTGAAAATGGAAAAAATAACAATATTTATCTAACCATGCATTAGAGAAATACCTACATAATTCTTAGTGATGAGTGGAATGAATGAATTTAACATCCCGCCTTTTTGTACGTTTTAAATCGACGGTAAACCACACACGTCAGACTTAAACCATACAAAAGGGTGAATTGTTATTGGGGTGAATAAGAAAAGCAGAGAAAGAAATAAAACAAAATAGAATCTCACAGTGGAATGACAAAATATAATAATCAAATAACAGTTCATGAAACTATTTTACAATACATTTTATTATACTTATACAACACATATCAGAGTTACACATACCAGAGAATATTAAATAATGCAGCGGAACAGTATGAATGCAATGGAATAATATAATAAATAATAGTATTGCAATCTCCGTCTTCGTCCTCCAGAAATAAAGTCTTCGAACCCTGAAATGCTCAGACTGACCCGAGCGAATAGAAATGACAAAATAATCGAGTCAGAACTAAAAGATCTTATGTGAATTAAATCAACAAAAATAAATATGAGTGTAATGGCTTCAAAGATGCTTACGGGATTTGACATCTCCTATCCAGTGTCAAACGTGAGTGCAGTAACTTAGGAGAAGCTCGGGATTCACATCTCCTAAGGATCCTTTAAATTATTTACTACGTAGTAGTATTCGCTATTATAATAATGTCTAATAGTAAAATAAACTTACTTTTAAGTAGCGTTAAGGGGTTACCCATATAGCCCTTACTAACGTAATAGTCCCAGTAGTCCATCCAGTATCAGCGCATCTCCAGATCGGGAGACTGCCCTAAATACTCCATGGGCTATGGAAGAAAACTAAACTCATACAAGGCGGGCAAGGGTAGATGACACGTCACAACTAGGCAATGCCAGGGTAGATATACCAATTACGCTTCCGGACCGGTAGTAAAGTGTAGCAGCTACTACCGCCCACCTCGAGCTACACCCTCAAAATCAAAAGGGCCCAAATCAATCACAAAGTAATAGAATGGTATCGAAGAAGTGTGTCCGATAAAAGGTGCTACCTTCTTAGCCCGTCGATCGCTCCTGTTTTAGCCACCTTATGCCAACTCATGGGAGTCGGGTCCACGTATTTACCTCAAAGGAAACGCTGCCACCATCCTACTTCATTCTAGAATCTCCACCGCGTACACGGTTGTTAAAGTGGTTTTCGGAGTTGGCATAGAGTATGACAACTTCCGATCCCGGTCTCTTTAACAACCAAACGTTATTATAACACCGTGGTCATTTTCAAAATAGTTATACTTTAAAACCAAATATCATGGCCTTTTCAAAACCAAATTCAATACCATATCCTTTTATTTCAAATATCCTTTTCTAAAATCATAACTCTTTCAAAGTAGAACATTTCGAAATCAAACACTTGAAATATAACACTTTCAGATTATAATACCTTGAAACTCAAAACTTCCACCACTTATATGATTTAAATAATTAAAATACTTCATAAAATAAAATAGCTTCTTTAATTTCACAAATCAATTCCAAACCAATTCGAAATTTAAACCAAATCCCAAATCATAAATTTCAATATAATTTCCAAATAAACATTGCAAATTATATCGATTTCAAAACAGATTTGATCCCCAGAATAAACCATTCCAAATTCAACAATTTCAAAACTAAGTTTGGAAATTTCATATATACATATCAAATTCAATTTTCTATTATTTAGTTTTTGAAATATTTTACTTAATAAATCCGTTATCATTTAAATAAATCCTAAATTACAAATAACTATATATTTCCTTCAGTTTATTTATACTTGAAATATTCAATTAATCCACCTTAAATCAAAATCAAGTTATAAAATCATACCCATAAAATTTCAAATTAAAAAAAAATCATATCAAACTTATTTGAATTTAATTCTTAAATAAATTCAATTTCAAATAAATTTCAAATTTATCTTCCAACCAAAAGTTTATTTAAATCATTATAAACTCAATATTAAAATAAAATTTAAATACTTAACAATATTATCTCAATAAAATCAAACTTATTATTAAGCTTATTCTATATTAAAACAACTAATACATAGCTTAATATCAAAATAAAATAACATTTATATAATATCTAAAATCAATATTCATCCAAAGCCATATATTTCTTTACAAAACTATAGAAATCATTTCAAAATATTTTTATATATATAGACCATAGTGTCTGTATATAATTTTCTATCCCATGGTCAAGTGATACAGGTATTTATCATTTCAATCCGTAATTTAAAATATAACTATGGTTATTATCATTTAAAACCGCAATCTCGAATGAAATAAAATCCATGACAACTTGTAGTTTATAACAATATAAAATACAACATCCATTCATCCAATATCAATCACCAACCATTTATCACGATCATCATCCAATTCAATCAATAACATCAACATAGAACAGATAATAAACAACAGGTATTTACTACTGGTTTATATTCAATAATAAATTAATTAACAATTTAACTCGCAGTTTATATGAAATAATTAATTAAATAACAATTGAATTCAAATAAATTCAATTTAACTGAGATGATGATTAAAAGTATGCCAAACAGTCATAAATAAATTCCTAATCACATCATAAATTAATTTAACACACATAAGAAATTTAGAAGTTGTGAGTGGGTTAAAACACTAACCTTTCGGATTTAAATTCAATTTAAACCCAAAATTTGAACAGTCTCAAAATTCGTCCAAACCAGTGTCAAAAAGTCCTGAATTTTGATACAATCCTAGTGGAGGAAACCGCACAAAAATTGGACCTCGTGTGCAGAAGTTATGAAAATTAAAACGACTAAATTTATAAAAAAAAGATAAAAAAAATAAAACGCACGTACCCTGACACGTAAGCCCTAACGGAAACCTCCAGTACACAATCGAACCCTACACGCTCATCATCTCGTACGCGACCAACTGAGCTGCCGTCCTAGAATTTCCTATCGCCGCCAATACAAGACAAGTCGCTATGATCTGACACCGCAGATATGAAGCCCACGTCCAGGCGACCCTCCCCCCACGACACGGCCAACTCCGGCTCGACAATGACGAACGACCGCCACTGTCTAGGTCAGGAATTTCTGGCGATTCTCCTCTACTCCGAGACAAACGAACCGTATGGATCGACTCCATACGTCATGCTCCACGCTCTAGTAGCCTCTGATCATCACCGAGTCGAAGATCTGTCGTTGAACGAGAAGTCATACAATGAATGGTCGAAACTAAATCACCCAATTTCGGCCATACAAAAATGCAGATCGAAAAAAGGACAACAGAATTGACATGCGCTCGTCGAGTGCTTCAAATCGATATAAAATTTGATATTGTTTTAGGAGTTTGAATTTTTGTTGTTGGATTTTGAATTGGAATAGAACTGAGGAATTTTAGGGTTTTCAGCCATTGAGAAGAGGAGGAACAGAATTTCTATATATACAAAAATGAGAAATAGAAAGGCTGCTAGGGTTTATAACAGGGTATTTATAGGTGGGGTTGCAAATAGAAAGAGCGAAGCTGATTTGATTGAACGATATCGGCCCAAAAGCCCGTTCTGCCTCCGAAACGAAATTGGATCAACCCATATATCAAAATAGATGTTTTAAAATAATGTAAACACAACGGAACAGGTTTCAAGCCCAAATTCCATCGTATAAAGAAGTTATGCAAAAATTAAGCTATTTCAAATTGATTTTAATTGATTTCAATTAAATTGATTTCTAGGCATTTCAGGTCCGTATGATCAAACGACAAGTCCGATCATTACAAAACTTGAAATCATACAATAATTCACCGTTACGGATCCGATGAAACAGGTTTCATCGAAATCCGAGTCAGTGGACAAAATGGCTATTTTCTAGTTAATTAAATAAATTAATATTAAATTAATTAAATCAAATTTGAATTCAAATTTAATAAATCACAATTTCTCTCATTTTAAATTACTTGGACATTTACCATAATTTAACACAAAATTAGATATCACTTTAATGTTGATTCATTCATCAATTTCAACGGTAAATTTCATTTTTATTAAATTCAGAAATTATAAATTTAATTTCCAATAATTCCATTTAATTTACTTTTCATTCTATTATTCAATTCATTGTTGTCAAATGGATGAAATTAACATTGATTCATGATCCATTACATTAATATTCTCATATTTCATCTTAATTTTCAATTAACGTAATATTTAATTTCATTTACAATAAATTCATTTATTAAAATTTGAGTTCCAATTAATTAAAATAAATTCCAAATAAATTTAATTTGATTCAATTTCAATATTTATATTAAGTCCATTATTACTCTATAAACCTCATTTACTTAACATTTAAATGAAATATATTTCCAATAAATTCATTGACAAATTAATTAGGTAATTTATAATAATTATTATCATAACCTTTAACTTACACTTAAGTTTATTTTATATTCAACTAATTATCATAATTACTTACATAATACTGAATTCATCCAATTACCATAAATTACACTAATTCATTTATTTATACAACACTTTCCCTTACATATTTTCAATTTTATAGCTACGTGCAACAATTTACACTATTTCATAATTAGGGTTTCACTCCAATTGTCAATGATTGGTTTGAATTGCCATTGCTGCATTTTATTTTTAACATTCACTTCATTATAAATTATAAAGTTTATCATTCCCAAACCAATGTTATAATTTCTTACTAAACATTGATTTTTATTCAATTACGATTCAATATATATTAATTCACTAATTAATTCAATATTTAAGTTTGTTTTCTTATATTCGATTTATAGCCTAGTATACATTTACATTAATTTCATTAATTGTAACTCCATTCAAATAGTTAATAATTAACTCAGATAAGCGTTATTACAGTTATTATTTCATTAATGAATCACAAATTTCTGTTTTTCCAATATTAGATAACAAAATTTTAATAAAAATTAACAATCAAATTATCGCAAATTTACGGGTCGTTGCAATGAAGTTTCTTGATAGCAAACTAAACATATCAACTGAGAAGACGTTACTCGATTATTATTTGGAAAAGGAGCATCTAATTTCCCAATAAAGACCATATGTTACATGAAACAACACGAGTAGTAGAAGTATCTATAGAGATTTGGATGTCATCACTTGTCTCGATTCAAAGCATTCTTTTTGTTTATTGCATCATACATTGGGGGCAAGTGTTATCTGGTATTTTTCTCAATTGACATTTCAATGGAATTGGACTATGACGTACTGAAGTGATGGACTCTAGTTTTGAAGATGATCAACTAAGAAGAGCAAAAGAAGCCAGGGAGAAAATTAAAAGTTCACGAATCAGTAAGAACCCATGGATCGACTGGTACCGATCCATCCAAATGACCATTTTTCTCCTACATTAAATGGAAGATCTCCAGCATATTGAAGGAAAAAGATAAGTATTTGAGCAAGGGAAAGGATCGGTGTCCTTCCATTCCTAAGACAACTTTGTCCCTGCAATGCTTAGAAGACGACGTAGACACCAAGATATAAAGTAAAGTGTAAGGTTGGACCAAGGCCATGGATCGATACTGATCTACGGATGGATCGGTACCAATCCATAGATTGGTACAGATCCATCATGCTTTGAGATTTGGTTCAACTTTGATCAGATCTCTTACCTAATGAACTAAAAAGATTGATAGAAAAATTCAAATCCGATCTAATGGATCTAAATTCCAGAAACATTTCGATTCATCTATATAAATGAAATGACCCTCTCTGATTTGTACCTAAAATTTTTCTTAGGACTTTTTTTTACATAGTGATATATATATTTATTATCCTATATATATATATACTACTAAAGCCCAGAGTCATTTTTCCTTTTTCATGTAAACAAACTTTATCCAGGATCAACAAGTTTTACCAATATAAACATATCAGTATATTCATAATATATACACACACATGTGAAGATTCATGTGCACCTCTTGTTCAAATCAGAGTTATGGTAAAACAAGAGGATAATTTAATTGATTAAATTTAATCAATTCTCACATAGCTATATTCAATACATGTGATAAATTACATTCATATGAGCATCAGCGTGATTTTTAGTCTTAATTACTGGGTAGATTCCAAAAAAAATGATTCTAAGAAATCAGATAGTTATGTGATATTTATCTTTAAAATTTAATGGTGTAGTGCTTGTGCTCTGAAAATGATATATGTCTTTATAATTTTCTTTGATTGCTTTTCTATAAATCTGCCCTGGGACCAAGGTTAGTTTCCTGAGACCTGTGGGTACTTAACAAAGAAAAACTTGGCTCACATAAACTCTTTGTTCAGGCATACCTCATAGGGTCTTAAAAAGGTATGTATTTTTTTTTTCAAGTCTCAGTAAAAAGAAGTTCAGATTCATATTAATATCTCAAAGGTACTGATGTACTAATATCTGAACAAAACATATTTAAACTAGTATATATATATATATGTTATCATGGACATTGTTTTCAACTCTTATGCTACAGATTCATTCTTTATTCCAGCATAAGACATAAAGCATTTACATAGTGTAGAATTTGCATTTCAACAATATGCAGACACATCATACATTTTCCCTATGCTTTTAAACGTTTGCATTCACTTGTCATAAAGCAAGATTAACTACATGTGTTCTTCAAGACCTAACTGTTTCTACTCTCTCTATACTTAAAATTCTTCATAGACTCAAGATTGACTAATACATTTATAAAATGTAACCCTCCCATTCACATAACATTCTTACTCAGTTTACTTACAGAATTATAGATAAAAGATTTTCAACATTCCAGATAATGAAATTCAGATCTTCTCCTCTTTTTTTTTAAACTCTAGTTACAAGTCAAATTCTTAACAAAATACTTGACCAATATCCAACTTCATTCAGTGCTTACTAACATGGAAGTTTTAAAATATCAATACATGCAAATTTCATCTTTTAAGCTCTTATCTATCTAATTCTGGCATGCTATAATCTTCTTCTCAATGCCTTGCTCCTACTCCTACTTAGAGGCTGCTGTTCCTGAAAAAGCATTTGAAGCTGCCCCATATAAAATGAGACACCCCAGATGCCATTAGCACACTAGGGTCAGACACATGTCTGGTATGAGAAAATTCACTAAAATAATTTGTTAATTAAATTAAAATTTAATTAAGTACATATGCCTATAGTTATGCCTTTTGAAAACAAATAATACTGGTGTGCATGTTCTGTGTCATTGCATGTGCTCATTTTAATCTTTCTTTCTAGAGACTTATATAGAGATGGCACATGCATTCATGCATACAATTCAATCATAAATCAAATAATCATTCACACAGAACAGAAAATCACCAACATGAGTTAAATCATTTATTCCCTCCTCATATTTCATTTCTGGGAAAACTCTAGTCCCTCATCATATCAAATATTCTTTCCTTGATATATTTATCTACCCTGGTCTCATCTGCAATCATATGAATCAACGGACACACTGTAATGAACTAATTCACTCCATTACACAAAGATCTCAGGACTTAAAAAAGCCATGTGTCAACTTGCATTACTCAAGAACACAAGTCATTCCTGCAATGATCTTGACCACATATCCTAATCAGGTTCTTAGGTACTTTCTCTTTTAAATTTTTCATGACAAACCCATTCAGTGAATCATTTCACTACAACAAGCATTCATCTCATGGCATGTCATATCATTCATACAAACAAACAGAGGCAATCCAGCAATTTAAATATTGGTATTTATTTAAATAAGTTCTGCATATATATATACATGTTCTTGAAATTTAAAAGAGGTGTAGACAACTAACATTGGTTTATGGCTTTTGAGAAGGTTCCCTTTTTTTTTCTTCTGTTGCAAACATCTGTGCCTTAGTTAAACTCAGATTGACCAAGCTTCCTAAGTCACACAACTTTTTTGCTAGGTATATGGATATTACATATTTTCTTTGAACCATGAGTATTAGCACATAGGAAAACCTATTGCACCCCCAATTCCTTTTTCATCTTAAGCCTCGGCACATATACATATGTATATTGCAGCTCACATGCTCATCAATTCTTCTGGGTGGAGCCAAAACCAACACTACTTGCCTATATTCAACATTTTATTTTCTGGGTATTTATTTATATTTCTAGACAGTACCTTATCAGAAAGAGATCTGGGTTTTTAAGATACTTATTTATGCATACTGATCATATTTAAGATACTCACAAAACAAAACAAACAAAACAACAATCTAGCATTAAAGCATCTTTAATTTCTGAAAGACAATCACATATATATTTATATATATATATATATATATTTTAAGAAAAATTAATTCATGAACTGGCTGCCTTCATTAGGACTTAGTGCCTTAAATTTTTTGAGTGAGTTTTCTCACCTAGCTCTCTTCTTTGCTTCCTTAGTTACTTGATAAACCTCTGCCTCTTGCCTCAAGCTCTTTTCCTTCACTTGCCTTATATTTTTATATGGTGTGTTTAATATATTTTTTTTCCTTTTCCAAAATTCTTCTGGGAAGGAGAGGAGGATGCTCCATATATATGCAGAGTTCTCCTTAGGGTTTTGGGTATTGGCTAAAGCCATTTTTGCCCACCAGAAAATTATGTTATCTGCATTCATTTGAACCCAAAACTCTACCCTCCCCGGCTTTATTTAGTGAAGAGAAAAGTGGTTATCCACTTTGGTTATTTTCAGAAATCTTACCTTTCCATAAAATGCTTTTTCTCTTGTCTATTTGCATGCTAAATGTGTGATCTGATTTCTAGCAATATAATATATTTACATTTTTTTTTCTTAATTCATCCCATACAAAATACATTTTTGTTTTCCTCCCACTTTCTATTTTTAGCCTTCACTTTATTATTTGGTGCTTCCTTTTTATTTTCACAAGAGGATTGCTTCTTTTCACATCTTCATTCTTTCTGTTTTTATTTAAAAACATATTGGTGTGTTTCTTTTTACTAGTTTGAATTTTAATACTTAATTAGTATACTTTCATATATGTTTTATAGACAATAACTTGTATACATATATACATCTATATTGTTTCATACTGACACACACATGCACATGTATGCTTAGTTACATTTTCATATATTTCTGCATATAGCACATTTGAGGGTTTTCTTTATTTATCAGTAAATATATATTTTCCATACATAGCATCATGTATTCATTCATAGTATCCAGGGATCTAGCTTTACTCATGCGTATTTTCTGTGCACAATTGCACATCATTTTATTATACTATGCCAAGCTATTTCATCTTTCCTTAAAATGATTTTAAAAACTATTTTAAAATTATTTTAAGCTTGTTTATATTTTCCAAAATAAATTTCTAAAATCTTGGGTCATTACAAACACCCCACCTTTTAGAAATTGTGTCCCACAATTTTTCTCAGCTTATATTAATCTCAAGCTTAAATCAGAAAGAAAGTATTCTTCAACCACTTAGATTTTTTTAGTTCTATCATAATAATTAAAAAAAAAATACGTGCATCCAAAAGAAAGGCAAATTAAAAAAAAATATAATTACCTCTAATCTGAAAATAGCTTAGGGTAGTTCATTTTAACTTTGTCTTCTAATTCCCATGTGCAGTCACTGGGATCAAGACTCCACTGTACTTTCACAAGTTTCAGTGATTTATTCCTTAATTTCTTCACATCCTTTGCCAAAATTCCCACTGGATCTTCTTCATAAATCAAATTAGGGTTTATTTGCACTTGAGTTGGGGTCTCCAGAATTTTTGCCTTGTCTTGTACCCACCTTCTCAGTTGTGATACATGAAAAACATCATGTATTCCTTGCATGTTTTCTGTCAACTCCAACTTATATGCCAAAGAACCAATTCTTTCCAGAATTTTGTATGGCCCAATATATCTTGGGGTTAACTTGCCTTGTTTTCCAAATCTCAGTACATTTTTCATAGGTGAGATTTTGATGAAAACAAAATTTCCCACTTCATATTCTACCTGCCTTCTTCTCATGTCTGCAAATTTCTTTTGCCTATCTTGTGCTGCTGCCATTCTTCTCCTTATCAACTCAATTTTCTCCTTAGTTTCTTGTATATACTCAGGCCCTAAAATGGCCCTTTCTCCTGCTTCTACCCAACAAACAGGTGAAAAACAAGGCTTACCATATAAGGCTTCAAATGGAGCCATTCCTATGGTGCTTTGATAGCTGTTATTGTATGAAAATTCAACTAAATGAATATAATCTTCCCAGTTGCCCCCAAAATCCAATACACATGCTCTCAACATGTCCTCCAAAACCTTGTTTACTACCTTAGTCTGCCCATCTGATTGAGGATGGTAGGCAGTACTTAAGCATAGTTCACTTCCCATTGCTTCTTGAAAGCTTCTCCAGAATTTTGAGGTGAAGATGGTATCCCTATCACTCACAATGGTTTTGGGAATGCCATGTAATTTTACCACTTCCTTCATAAAAACTTGAGCTAATTTTGGTGCTTTCCTTTCTGACTTGACTGGGATGAAGTGTGCTACTTTGGTTAGCCTATCAACTATCACCCATATGCTTGTATTTCCTCTCTTAGATCTAGGTAGTCCATCTATGAAATCCATAGATATATCTTCCCACTTCCACTGTGGTACACTAAGAGGCTGCATCAACCCTGATGGCCTTTGGGTTTCATCCTTGACTTGTTGACAAGTCATACATTTTGCAATGTATTTAGCTACATCTGATTTCATCCCCTTCCACCAGAAGTCTCTTTTCAAATTTTGGTACATCTTTGTGTTGCCTGGGTGTATAGAGTATTTACTTCTATGATATTCATCCAATATCTCCTTCTTCAATTCTATATTCTCTGGCACACACATTCTATTTTGGTACCTTAAATAACCATTTTTATCAACATGGTGAATCATCACTTCCTCCCCTTTTGAGATGAGAGCTTTCTTCTCTAATAAGTTTGCATCCTGTTCTTGCATTTTCCCTATCTTCAAAATTAAATCTGGTTGAAGTGTCATTAAGCTTAACTTCCCTTTATTTTCTTATGCACCATGCATCTGCACATCCATGCGCACACAACCATTCTCCCTAATTTCTAACTCAGTCAGCAAAGACAAGTCCTTAAACTCTTCTATCATCATCATAGCCAATTTAGCATGCTGTCTACTTAGAGCATCAGCAACTTTGTTTGCTTTGCCTGGGGTATAGAGTATGTCAAAGTCATAGGCAGCTAAAAACTCCACCCATCTATGTTGCCTCATGTTCAAATCTTTTTGTGAAAATAAATATTTTAAAGACTTATGGTCAGTGTAAAGTTTAAACTTAGTTCCTAACAAATAATGTCTCCAAAGTTTCAAAGCATATATCACAGCTGCTAATTCAAGATCATGTATGGCATATCTTGCTTCATGGGGTTTAAGTTGTCTAGATGCATATGCAATGACTTGGCCTTGTTGCATCAACACTGCACCCAAGCCAAACCCACTAGCATCAGTGTATACAACTAATTCTTCATTTCCATGAGGTACTTTTAAAATTGGAGCATTCACTAATGCCTCCTTCAACTGTTCAAAAGAATTTTCACATTTTTCTGACCAAACAAAAGCTTGGTTCTTCCTGCTTAGGTTAGTAAGTGGGGTAGAAATTTTTGAAAAATCTTTTATAAATCTCCTATAATACCCTGCCATCTCCATGAATGACCTCACTTCACTCACAGTGCTTGGCCTCTTCCATGCTTGAATAACCACTACTTTATTGGGGTTCACAGAAATTCCTTGGGTAGATATAACATGGCCAAGAAAATGCACTTCTTCTTTCCAAAATTCACATTTTGAGTATTTTGCCTTTAAGTCTTTTTCCCTTAGTCTAGACAAAACCATGTGCAGATGACTTTCATGCTCTTCCACCGTTTTGGAATAAATTAAAATGTCATCTATAAAAATAAGTACAAATTTGTCTAAATAATCTCTAAAGGTTCTATTCATTAAATCTACAAAGTATGATGGTGCATTGGTCAAGCCAAATGGCATAACCAAAAATTCATACAACCCATATCTAGTGTTAAAGGCAGTACACTTGATGCTTGATTCTTCCACCTTCATTTGATGAAAACCAGATGCTAAATCTAGTCTAGAGAATACTTCTGCTCCAGCCAATTGATCAAAAAGATCATCTATTCTTGGCAGTGGGTATTTATTTTTAATGGTTACCTTGTTTAATTCCCTATAATCTATGCAGAGTCTCAAGGTACCATCTTGTTTCTTAACAAATACCACTGGTGCCCCCCAACAAGAATTACTGGGTCTTATAAAACCCTTATTTTCTAATTCTTCTAATTGTTTCTTTAATTCTTTTAGCTCATTTGGCCCCATTCTTGTTGGCTTTTTAATCACTGGGCTTGCTCCTGGAACTAAATGAATTTGGAATTCCACTGGCCTATGGTTTGGAACACCATTTACCTCCTCAAAAACATCCAAGTATTCATTGACTATGGGAATTTCCTCAATAATATGTTCACTGATATCTTTACCCAAATCAATCAAATGACACAATTTTCTTCCCTTAGACACTTCACACAAAATTGTGATCCTCTGGCTTCCATGGTTTTGCAATGATATGGTGGATGAGTCTAAGTTAATTATGGCCTTAAATTGCCTTAACCAGTCTACTCCCAAAATGACACCTATGTTTGGGTAATTTAAAACATATAAATTGGAAATAAAAGTATCTCCTCCTATGTTTAATTCCACATCCACACAAATCATGTTTAAAACACTAGAACTTCCCAGTGGACTTTGTATATGTAAAGGGGTTTCAACTAATATGCAACTTAATTTCAGCATTTTAACTAATTCATAGGAAATTAAAGAATGAGTTGCCCCAGTATCATATACTACTTCTATGGGTATATTACAAATAAATAGTATACCTTCCACTTGTCTGTGTTCCTCAGCATTGGTCTCCACTGTTTTTCCTTTTCCTTCCAAGTTTGCTAATTTCCCTTGCTGCTTATTCTCAGGACAATTTCTTTTCATATGCCCCTCTTTCCCACATAAATAGCACTTAAAAGCTCCTCCTTTCAATTCTGGACATCTTGGTTTGATATGTCCTTCTTTTCCACATTGATTACACACAATCTTCTTCTTGGTTTCCTTAGCTTTAATATCCCCAGTAGACTTGTTACTGGCCTCTTCTTTCTTCTTATTATAAGGATGATATCTCCCCTTACTCTTCTTACTGTTATTGTTCTTGAAATTTCTGAATTTTTCCCTTTCCTTGTCATGCTGCTCCAATCTCAAAGCTAAGTCTATCACTTGGTCAAAGGTCCTGTCAGCATAAGGTAACATAGCCCTGCTAAGTCCTGGGTTTAAACCTTTTATGTACCTATCATTTTTGGATGCTTCATCTGCCACCAGCATTGCTCCATATGTGGAAAGTCCCTCAAACCTTTGAGTGTATTCTGTGACAGTCATAGTTCCTTGCCTAAGTCTAATAAATTCTTCTAGCAAGGTAGCCTTAGCTGATGCTGGTACAAACCTTGCTTCCAACATCTCCTTGAATTGATTCCAAGTGATTTCATTCTCATTTCTTCCTGCAATGATTACTTCCCACCAGCTTAAAGCTACTCCTTTTAGTTGTCTTGAAGCCACTTGCCTCCTTCTTTGATCATCAAGTTGCATGTCATTAAAAATTCTATCCAATGTTCTCAACCATGCTTGAATTTCCATAATACTCTCCGTCCCTTCAAAGTTTTTGCCTCCTAAATGAGTATATGTCTTGAGTAATTTTGAGAGCTCTTCATGGGGATTTTCTTGCCTTTGTCCTGCCCCATCCCTAAATGCTCTCACCAAGTCTTGCAGATTGACCATTGGTGGTGCATTGGAAGATCCTGCTCCCTGGTTTGGTGGTCTTCCTACCATAGTTTGCTAATAACAATTTACATGGCTGGTTAGTTTGATTGGTAATTTAATTATTTCGGTGGTTTTATTCTCACTGAAAACATTGTTATGCATTCAGTCTCTTTAAAAAAAAAATTCAAAGAATTTGATCTTTATTTCTGCTATGTTTAATAACACAGCTCTGATACCAAATGAAATGACCCTCTCTGATTTGTACCTAAAATTTTTCTTAGGACTTTTTTTTTACATAGTGATATATATATTTATTATCCTATATATATACTACTAAAGCCCAGAGTCATTTTTCCTTTTTCATGTAAACAAACTTTATCCAGGATCAACAAGTTTTACCAATATAAACATATCAGTATATTCACAACATATACACATACATGTGAAGATTCATGTGCACCTCTTGTTCAAATCAGAGTTATGGTAAAACAAGAGGATGATTTAATTGATTAAATTTAATCAATTCTCACATAGCTATATTCAATACATGTGATAAAATTACATTCATATGAGCATCAGCCTGATTTCTAGTCTTAATTACTGGGTAGATTCCAAAAAAATGATTCTAAGAAATCAGATAGTTATGTGATATTTATCTTTAAAATTTAATGGCGTAGTGCTTGTGCTCTGAAAATGATATATGTCTTTATCATTTTCTTTGTTTGCTTTTCTATAAATCTGCCCTGGGACCAAGGTTAGTTTCCTAAGACCTGTGGGTACTTAACAAAGAAAAACTTGGCTCACATAAACTCTTTGTTCAGGCATACCTCATAGGGTCTTAAAAAGGTATGTATATTTTTTTTCAAGTCTCAGTAAAAAGAAGTTCAGATTCATATTAATATCTCAAAGGTACTGATGTACTAATATCTGAACAAAACATAATTAAATTAGTATATATATATATATATATATATATATATATATATATATATGTTATCATAGACATTGTTTTCAACTCTTATGCTACAGATTCATTCTTTATTCCAGCATAAGACATAAAGCATTTACATAGTGTAGAATTTGCATTTCAACAATATGCAGACACATCATACATTTTCCCTATGCTTTTAAACTTTTGCATTCACTTGTCATAAAGCAAGATTAACTACATGTGTTCTTCAAGACCTAACTGTTTCTACTCTCTCTATACTTAAAATTCTTCATAGACTCAAGATTGACCAATACATTTATAAAATGTAACCCTCCCATTCACATAACATTCTTACTCAGTTTACTTACAGAATTATAGATAAAAGATTTTCAACATTCCAGATAATGAAATTCAGATCTTCTTTTTTTTTTTTAAACTCTAGTTACAAGTCAAATTCTTAACAAAATACTTGACCAATATCCAACTTCATTCAGTGCTTACTAACATGGAAATTTTAAAATATCAATACATGCAAATTTCATCTTTTAAGCTCTTATCTATCTAATTCTAGCATGCTATAATCTTCTTCTCAATGCCTTGCTCCTACTCCTACTTAGAGGCTGCTGTTCCTGAAAAAGCATTTGAAGCTGCCCCATATAAAATGAGACACCCCAGATGCCATTAGCACACTAGGGTCAGACACATGTCTGGCATGAGAAAATTCACTAAAATAATTTGTTAATTAAATTAAAATTTAATTAAGTATATATGCATATAGTTCTGCCTTTTGAAAACAAATAATACTGGTGTGCATGTTCTGTGTCATTGCATGTGCTCATTTTAATCTTTCTTTCTAGAGACTTATATAGAGATGGCACATGCATTCATGCATACAATTCAATCATAAATCAAATAATCATTCACACAGAACAGAAAATCACCAACATGAGTTAAATCATTTATTCCCTCCTCATATTTCATTTCTGGGAAAACTCTAGTTCCTCATCATATCAAATATTCTTTCCTTGATATATTTATCTACCCTGGTCTCATCTGCAATCATATGAATCAACGGACACACTGTAATGAACTAATTCACTCCATTACACAAAGATCTCAGGACTTAAACAAGCCATGCGTCAACTTGCATTACTCAAGCACACAAGTCATTCCTGCAGTGATCTTGACCACATATCCTAATCAGGTTCTTAGGTACTTTCTCTTTTAAAATTTTGATGACAAACCCATTCAGTGAATCATTTCACTACAACAAGCATTCATCTCATGGCATGTCATATCATTCATACAAACAAACAGAGGCAATCCAGCAATTTAAATATTGGTATTTATTTAAATAAGTTCTGCATATATATATACATGTTCTTGAAATTTAAAAGAGGTGTAGACAACTAACATTGGTTTATGGCTTTTGAGAAGGTTCTCTTCTTTTTTTTCTTCTGTTGCAAACATCTGTGCCTTAGTTAAACTCAGATTGACCAAGCTTCCTAAGTCACACAACTTATTTGCTAGGTATATGGATATTACATATTTTCTTTGAACCAGGAGTATCAGCACATAGGAAAACCTATTGCACCCCCAATTCCTTTTTCATCTTAAGCCTCAGCACATATACATATGTATATTGCAGCTCACATGCTCATCAATTCTTCTGGGTGGAGCCAAAACCAACACTACTTGCCTATATTCAACATTTTATTTTCTGGGTATTTATTTATATTTCTAGACAGTACCTTATCAGAAAGAGATCTGGGTTTTTAAGATACTTATTTATGCATACTGATCATATTTAAGATACTCACAAAACAAAACAAACAAAACAACAATCTAGCATTAAAGCATCTTTAATTTCTGAAAGACAATCACACATATATTTATATATATATTTTAAGAAAAATTAATTCACGAACTGGCTGCCTTCATTAGGACTTAGTGCTTTAAATTTTTTGAGTGAGTTTTCTCACCTAGCTCTCTTCTTTGCTCCTTAGTTACTTGATAAACCTCTGCCTCTTGCCTCAAGCTCTTTTCCTTCACTTGCCTTATATTTTTATATGGTGTGTTTAATATTATTTTTTTCCTTTTCCAAAATTCTTCTGGGAAGGAGAGGAGGCTGCTGCATATATATGTAGAGTTCTCCTTAGGGTTTTGGGTATTGGCTAAAGCCATTTTTGCCCACCATAAAATTATGTTATCTGCATTCATTTGAACCCAAAACTCTACCCTCCCCGGCTTTATTTGGTGAAGAGAAAAGTGGTTATCCACTTTGGTTATTTTCAGAAATCTTACCTCTCCATAAAATGCTTTTTCTCTTGTCTATTTGCATGCTAAATGTGTGATCTGATTTCTAGCAATATAATATATTTACATTTTTTTTTTCTTAATTCAGCCCATACAAAATACATTTTTGTTTTCCTCTCACTTTCTATTTTTAGCCTTCACTTTATTATTTGGTGCTTCCTTTTTATTTTCACAAGAGGATTGCTTCTTTTCACATCTTCATTCTTTCTGTTTTTATTTAAAAACATATTGGTGTGTTTCTTTTTACTAGTTTGAATTTTAATACTTAATTTGTATACTTGCATATATGTTTTATAGACAATAACTTGTATACATATATACATCTATATTGTTTCATACTGACACACACATGCACATGTATGCTTAGTTACATTTTCATATATTTCTGCATATAGCACATTTGAGGGTTTTCTTTATTTATCAGTAAATATATATTTTCCATACATAGCATCATGTATTCATTCATAGTATCCAGGGATCTAGCTTTACTCATGTGTATTTTTTGTGCACAATTGCACATCATTTTATTATACTATGCCAAGCTATTTCATCTTTCCTTAAAATGATTTTAAAAACTATTTTAAAATTATTTTAAGCTTGTTTATATTTTCCAAAATAAATTTCTAAAATCTTGGGTCATTACAATAAATAAGGCTATCTCTAACAGAGAAAGGATCTGGACTTCACTTATCATGAACTAGGGAAACTCTGCCATTTTTATTGCTCGAAATCGAACATTGAAATTCCATTGCAAATTTGGTAGAACAATGATTAACAAAATCAATAAAATCGATAAAGTGGACGTAAGATAGGGATTTGTCGAACCATTAAAAAATCTTGTCTTTTCTCTCTTTTATTATTTGTTTCTTACTATTTTTAATTATATGTCACTTTAGAGTGTTAGACAAAATTATTGGATAATAACTTATATATGCTCATGTAAAATAATATTCTTATGTTTTGCTTGCAACCTTTATGTATAAATATTATATAAATGTATGTATATAAAAAGGGTTATTTTATTTTTGGGTTTTTAATAATAATAAAAAATTATTCTCAGGGTTTCAATATATACACATATATTTCTTTTCCTCTTGGTTTTTCCCAAATTTACGTATATACATAATATTTTAGGTTTTTAAGGACCTCTAGCTCAGATGGTTAGAGATATGACGATTTATAAAAGGCTCTAAAGGTTGTGGATTCAAGTCCTTGAGATATCATAATCAGTGCTTGCTTGAATAAGTATCACTATTGTTATCAAGAAACAAATATTTATAAATATACATCATATTTTTTGTTTTGGACTTTTAAAATAATTGGTATATGATATGAATCGGTCAAACATAGATTTGTTAGAACCTCCATTCTTAGTTTTGATAACAACAACTATAAAAACACACACATAAAATATAAACATCATAAATATGCAAGTACAAGCAACAAGATCATGGCTAGAAGACAAGGAAGGAGAAACTTTTACTAGTAAGGTCATATTTAGTCCTAGGTAGAATCGCCTTGAGTGATTTAAAAACAAAAATTCATGTTTTCAACTGAAAAAGAACTTGTCTTAAGAAAACTGAATTCATAGACGTCTTTGAAAAACCACAGACGTCTGTGACATTACATGGGAAAATTAATCCCTATCATGACAGATGTTTGTGATTTTCCACAAACGTCGGTGACAATATTTCTGAAACAAAATGGCTTTTTCATGAAAGGTTGCTTCTTTCTGAAATTTTCAATACACTCAAATTACTCAAACATTGTAACTCTTTGAAAAGAAATGATGCTTCTCTTCGAGAAACAACCCTTAAATCTTATAAATACAACTAAATGATTGAGACCAAAACCTCACCATGATTTCCATACTCTTATTATATATTCTTACTTCCGTGTTTTCACTGATTCAATTTTCTCAATCATTCAAATAACTAGAATTTATATTTTGGGTTATATTGCTTCCTAAAAATCAAAGTACTCATAAGCAATATCACCCAAAGGAGATTATATGAAGAAATTGTATTGTACAATCAATATTCGTGTTATTCAAAACACATAATTATCAACAAAATACTTTTGTATTAAGCATGTTCCTCCAGTGGAAGTGAGGGTTTTTGGTTAGTAAATACCAAAGGTGAGCTTTGGGACTGGACGTAGGAGTGGAGGTCCAAACCAGTATAAAAACTCTTGTTTGCATGCTTTTTATACTTAACTATTTATTGTCCACTATAGCATTAGCTCATACACTTGCATATTATACACAAGTTAGATAAAATACGATACACTAGATTTTTAATTGGTCTCGGAGCAAGATTATTTCAATCTATAGTAATAGGTAATTAGAATCATTAAAATGGCAAGTACATTTCAAGAAGGCCAATCAACTGCTCATCCTCCACTATCTATTGTTTCTAATTATGCTTATTGATCAATACACACGCGAATTTTAATGGAAGAAAATGGGTAGAAATACGGCCAACAATTCAAAACAAATATGAAGCACTTGACACCGATATTAGCACATGGATTAATGCACAAAAAGCAGAGGCATCTAACACTGCCAAAGCTATGAGCATATTATTTTTCTCATTCAATATAAATGAATTTTCACGAGTCGTGCTTTGCACTACTGCTTATGATATATGGCATACATTAAAATTACCCATGAAGGAACAAATAAAGTTAAGCAACCAAAAAATTTCTATTCCAAAAAATAAATTTGCACCTTTTAAAATGAAATCAAATGAATCATTCATTGAGATGTATGCTAGATTTCAGACTATACAACACGATCTTATGGCACTAAAAGTTAAATTCACTGATTTTGATTTAGTCGTATGAATTTTGAACTCTTTGACAAACGAATGTGAAAGAAAAAATTTATCCACTGAAGAAGCTAACGATCTTTCCCAGCTCAAAGTTGAAACAAAATCAAAAAAGAAAAACATCGCATTTCAGGCCAATAATGACAACTCCCATTTGGAAGAAGATGAAATTTCTTTTCATCACCAAAAATTACAATAAGTTTGAGAAGTTCAAAAGGATGGAAAAATTTGAAAACAAAAGCAACATAAATTTCTAAAATCAAACATCAATGAAATGCTTCAGATGTGATAAATTTAGCCATATGAAGAAGGACCGTCCATCACTCAACAATGATAAAAAGAAAAAAAATTCGAATATTTCAAGAAAAAAGAAGAGCATTTCAAGTAACTTGGGATAACACGACCTTTCTTCTTCATCCGAAAGCGATAGTGATTCAGAACAAACAAATGTTTGCTTCATGGCTAGCACAGATGCGGTACGTCTTGAATTAACATATGATGAAATTTTTGAAATTAGTATAGAATTAGATAAAAAGTATAGAGAGTTAAAAAAAAGTAAATAAAGAAAATGTGGGAAAATTAAATAGAGCTGAATTGGAAATTGGATTGTTAAAAGATGAAAAAAATTATTTTAGAAGAAGAATTAGAATTAGCACAAAAAGAATGTAAAAAATTATCATCTCAAAATGCTACTCTAACACATGATATAGTGAATAACAAAATAGAGAATTATAAGATTGAAAAATAAAAGTGTGAATTGAAACAAAATTTAGAATTAGCTAATATAGAAATTTTTGATCTCAAAAATAAATGAGATAAAATTACTAATAATATTTCAAAATTTAATAAAGCAAAGCAAAATATGGAAAATTTAATAAAAATTTCAAAACTATCAAGAAATCGGAAATGATTAGGATTTAATAGAAACAAATCATAAACTATCAAGAAATAATTTTATTTATAATAATAATCAAGGATCTAAGAAGTATAGTACATTATACACTAATTTTTGAAAAACAAAATCTAAATATGAAAATAAGGGAACTGAAATGATTAAAATATGGATTTCTAAAACAAATAACAAATTAATTAGACAAAAATCAATAGATGTATATTTAAAAGATATAGTTCATAATGAAAATTACATCTCTAAAGGTCCCAAACCCTCAAGGGTATGGCTACCTTCTCCTACTAACAAATAGGACCCTAATGGAGGAAGTGGTATTAATTAAAACTTTTTATTATTTTGCAAGTACCAAAAACAAAATTAACAATAAGGAGAAATGGATACTCGATAATGGATGCTCCAAACATATAATGGGATATGCACACATGTATCGAACATCGCTTACATGGATGGTGGCATGGCCACTTTTGAGGATAATTCCAAAGCGTATTTTATTGGGATTGAAAACGTCATCAATGTCGGTATATCTACTTCTCTTATTATTTCAAATGTATTATTAGTAAAAAAAACTTAAACATAATTTACTAACCACAAGTCAATTTGCGATAAAGGATTTAGAATTGCTTTTGAAAAAGGAAAATGCAATATCTTTGATCAAAATAAAACTTTAATTTTTGAAGGAATAAGAAATTGAAATATATATGTCCTAAACATGAATATTAATCATATAATGATTTATGCTTAGCCGCAGATCATGATGATCCATGGATATGGCATAAAAGGTTTTGTTATAAATTTCAAATATATAAACAAATTAGCAAAAAACAATTTGGTAAGAGCATTACCCAAAATAGTGAAAAATCTATGCGACACATGTCAACTTGGAAAATTTAAAAAAAAAATCCTATTTAAGTCTAAAAAGAAAATTTCTGCTAAACAACTCTTGAATTACTTCATTTGGACTTATGTGGTCCAACTCAAGTACATTCGATAAATCATAATAAATATGTTTTCGTAATTGTAGACAATTTTTCAATATATATTTGGACACTATTTTTTAAACATAAAAGTGATACATTCAAAATGTTTAAAAAATTTGCTAGATGAATTAAAACTCTAATGGATTTAAAAATCAAAAGTATATGTAGTGATCACAATGGAGAATTTGAAAATGAACTACTTACAAAAAAAATTAACAAAAAGGGAATTAGCCATAATTTTTTATTTCCACGAACACCACAACGAAATGGAGTAATTGAAAGAAAAAGTCACACCTTGCAAGAATGTGCTCGAACTCTCCTAAATGGCAGTGGCTTACCAATGATTTTTTGGGCTGAAACAGTTGCTACTGCATGTTATGTATTAAATTGTGCAACTCTTAAACCTATGACTAAAAATACATGTTATAAAATGTTCTATGATATGCACATAAATGTGCATATATTTACATCCATATTTAATCTATTTTTATTTAAATAAATGTCATAATTAGGTATTTTTACATGTTTAAAACAAAATTTCAAAAATGCTTTCAAGTCATCATTCATTCATCAATTTGGGGTAGAATGGTAATTTTATGCATATATTAATTTTGAGAATATTCTCTTGCACATTTTATTTATATTTATAGGAATTTGGATGGAAATATGAAGATGGTTTCATGGAAATATGCATGCACAAGAATGGAAACAAAAGAATGAAGATGGAAATAACAACCCATGCATCATGGAGGACCCCACCTACCCAATTACTTTAATCTATAATTAGAAGCTAATGCACAAGTTAGTGGAGGTTAAAGTTACATATATAATTGATGATGGATTAATTAGAGACTAATGATAACTTGGCGGCCACATTTCCTAACGGCTAATTTAGGAAGCCCTTAAAATATGGATTAGGGTTTTGTAGATGTATGAATAGCCCTCTTATGATCGTATAATGGATCTTTTAATCACTTTTCATATTAGCATGCAAGTTGTAGCCTCAAATTAAAAGAGAAATAAAAATGGCTTCCTAAGCCTTTTCTTTTTCTACTTGTTTTTATTTTATGCTTACTTGTTCTTTTATGCTTATCTTCACTTAAATGCACTCTTTTCTTTCATGTTAGTAGTGTAGATTTATTTTTATGCAAGTAGTTTAGTTCTTTTTATTCTAATCAGCTTTCATTTTGCTTGCTTTTTTATATTGAAATTTACATGTGTTGATATGATAACACAAATGAGTAGCTAAGCCACTTCAATTTAGAGGTGATAAAGCTTTCTAAAAATATGTAAATTCAACATATCTGGTCATTTATGATCTCTTTTTAATGCTTCATGAAAGTGAATGTTTGTGTAAGTTTATAAAAGGGAATTTGATATCATATGTTGTAATCACAAATGGGCTATGCTGACTCTATATAAACACAATTTACATCATCATTTTACTAATTTATTTTTGATTGTGGAGTTAAAGTAGAAATAAAATTTGATGATCTATATTACTAAATACAATAGTAAATAGATCGTACTTAAAATAGCTTTTTCTTTCACTTCATTTTTGTAACAGCCTAGTATTTTCAACCATCCGCATCTGCACATGTCGGACTTGAATTGCTCAAAATATCATATTGTTAATTTATATTTGGAAAAACTCGACGTATACAGTAAACAAAAATCACAGAATCACAAATACAGAGTAATATAACAATAAAGCAGCAGAAACAAAATAATAGTAGTTCATGAAGCTACTATATATATAATAGAGTTAAAACAAGATACAACTGAAGTCTCGAATACGTAGAAGTCTCAATACAATAGTTAAATAACAAAATTTGAATATCATTGGAGTCAACTGAATAACTGAAAGCTGGATAGATAGCTAGATCTCCAAGAGAAGCTCCAACTCCAAAGGTGAGTTTTGAATACTGGTACACTCAGTCTAACCCGAGCGTAAAGCAAAACACAAAACACTCGAGTTAGGACTAACATTCTTATATCAATAAATCCAACTCAAGTGAAATATCAACTGAAATACAAGTAACTTAAAGGATGTTTGGGATACCCATCCTCTAAGGATCCACGGAACTATCTACTATGTAGAAATATATGCTATTAACAGCCAAACGTCATTATAACACCGTGGTCATTTCAAAATAATTTACACTTCAAAACCAAAATATCATTTCCATTTCAAAACCATATTGATACTATATCATTTCCATCTCAAAGCCATATCAATACAATATCATTTCGATTTCAAATATATCTATTTTAAAATTGTAGCACTTTCAAAGTTATAACCCTTTCGAAACAAAAACGCTTTGAAATCGTAATACTTTGGAAGACCATAACTTTGAAATCATAACTTCCACCACTTAAACATTTTAGATAGTGGAAATTAGCCACAAGAGCCTCTTTACCAAGTGGAATTAGTTTTTAGGACACACAACTGAAATAATTACTTTCAAGGAAAAAACACAAATACTTAGTTTCTAGGGCCTAAAAACCTATGAAATTATGTCCTTGAAAGTAATTGGACCGCTGAGTTTGTCCTTGAAAGTAATTATTCTGCTGGCTTTGTCCTTGAAAGTAATTTTTTTGAATGTGTGTCCTATAAACTAATTGAACTGCAAAGTTTGTCCATATAGTGAAATGCCCCTTTTAGATATTAATAATAGTATATAATAAAATAGTTTATAAAATGAATAGTTTATATTAAAATAATTAACATATTAAAATAGTTTATATTAAAAATAGTTTTATATTAAAAAGTATATATATCTTAAAATAGTTTATAAAGTAAATATTTATAATTTCCTCAAATTTCACAAATTGATTCCAAATCAACTCGAATTTCAAAATTCAAATTTGATCAAATCTCAATTCGTCAATTTCAATTCAATTCAGTTTCTTAATAAACCATTTCAAATTTATCGATTTCAAAAATAGATTTGAACCACAAAATGAAGCATTTCAATTTCAGTATATTTCAAAGCTTTAAATATTCCACAATTCAAAACTAAATTTGACAAGTTCATATATATCTTAATTTAACATCATTATTATTTGGTTTTGAAATATCCACTTAATGAATACAATATCATTTAAATATATCTTAAATAATCTAAATATTTCCTTTAATTTATTTAAACTTGAAATATTCATGAATCACTTTAAACCAAAATCAAGTTATAAAAATCATATCCTTAAATTCTCAATATTCAGTGAGTTTCAAATCGATTTTTATTTAAATATAATTCTTAAAAGAATATTATTCAAGTCAACTTAAATTTATCTTCTCAACCTTGACTTATAAAAATCATTATAACAATCCACTTTAAGATAAAATTTAAATAAATAATTAAACATATAATATTTTTTTATTTATTAATTAAATCTATTTATATTTTAAAAATAGTAAAATTATAAATAAATTCTTAAAATTTATAATTTCAAAATTAATTTGTGACTATAAAATTTTCTAAACATATAATTTTAAAAATCTAAAATTTAAAACTTTATAAGAATACATTTATATATATAATATCTAAAAATCTATTTTTATTAAACCATATATTTCCTTTCCAAACCATAGATATCATTTTAAAACTATTTATATATAGACCAACGGTGTCTGTATATAATTTTTTATTCTATGGTCAAGTGATGCGGATATTTATCATTTCAATCCGTAATTTAAATATATACGGGTATATTTCATTCAACCCGCAATCCTAAATTCAACTCAATGAAAATCGCTTGGGTTTATCATTTCAACCCATAACGATTTTCTCCTATTCTACAGATCGTTCGGGTATGTATCATTTCAACCCATAGAGAATTCTATACTAACAGGGAACTTGCAGAGTGATAACATATAAGGTAATAATATAATAGACATATATCATAAACATAAATAACAAATAATGGTGTCAGATGTCACAGGTGAACGATATAGATACTATCATATATATATATATATATATATATATATATATATATATATAAATGTAAATAACTAATAGCAGAATATTTCAATTGTCGTTTCAATTGAATCAAATTTAACAAATATAAGAACGTTAATCGTGAGTGATTGCTCACCTTTCGAGGCTATAGATGATAGATAATGAAATTTGAGTTACGAAATGCAAGTACGACTTCCAAAGCAAAGCTAGATTGGCACAAATTCGACAGTCAAGCTGATAAATGAGAAACGATGAGAACAAATCAAAATTTGCTTGATAAAATTTAAACAAGATGTATATTATATTAAAATTTCCCTTAATCCAAATATTCAAATTTAAAATGCATAAACATTTCAAATAAATCTTAAATTTTAATGTGTATATATATATATATTGAAATCAAAATCTATATACAAATTTTGAAATCATTCTTTCTTAACCCACTAACTAAAATCAAAATACCTATATATAAAAAATTTCTCTGAAATCAATAAAAATTTGAAAACCCAAACTTATGTATATTCATGCATGCTAATTGATATATAAGTCTATACAGACTCACAAACATAAAAACAAACATATATACACCCCTTCTTTTTAAATAAACGTATAAATATATACTTCATGATATATAAAAATGCAATGACGTATACACTACCCTTATTGATTATCTGATTAACGACATATATTTTTTATACAAACATAAATTTATAAAATCATATTGCAATCATATATATATATATATATATATATATATATATATATATAAAAGCTCAAAAGATTATATATATTGTAACTAGAATGTATATAACATATAACTAACATATACACTTTAGCTAACATAATATATATAAGCTGCAAAAGCATAACTTATGCATCTTCTAGACAAATATATATATATATATATATATATATATATGATATTATACAGCAGCATGCATACCATTTATAAATTGTATAACTTTATAACTTTAAAACTTTATAAACATTATATACTATATTGAATAAACAGAACAACTAGATTCTATATGTATATACTTACAGTATACAAGTAGGACTAATAATATATACCAACATATATATAAATATATAAAAACATTTCTAAACCTTTGCCAAATAATAAGAAGAGAAGGAGCGGCAGAGTAAAGGTGGAGGTGGGATTGCTAGTTGAACAGAGGAGAGGTGGAGGTGGGGCGTTGGAGTTGCTATGACTAGAGAGGAAGGGAAGCACGACCATGGTGCGGAGGAGCGATGAGTGGTGGCGATGAAGAGGGGCTGTGGTGGAGATGTAGGCGGGAAGAGAGGCTTTGCTGGAGGGTGATAGGCGTAGGCGTGGATTGTGAAGGCCGGTCAAGGAGCACGTAGATCTGGATGGTCGTGGTATCATGCATGGATGTGGATCAAAGTGGATCATGTGGAGCATAGCAAGGTCGAAGTTGTCTGGGTTGAGTGGAAAGTGGGATACCCAGTTGAAAAAAAACTGTTGAAGGATGGGCTGGTCACGATGAGGCATGTGTGGTTTTCCTTGCTTGCTGGCAGAGCTTGATGGGGTCGGAACGTGTCACATGGCGATGAGGCAGGAGGCGAGGTAGGGCAGGGACGAAGGCTGCGTGAGATGCTGGGTTGTACTCGAGATCGACTACAGGTGCTGACTGTTGCGTGTTTTGTGGAGGTGGATCGGTTTGGATCGGCTACGTCTATGGAAGATGAGATATGGAATAAAATAAGTGGCGATAAGTTTTCATTTCTGTGATATATAAATTTATTTCAAAGACTATGAGAGTAGAAAAGAACCAAATTGCCTTTTCAATGCAAATGAACAGACCACCAAAATATATTCATATTGAATAACATAAGTTAAGGTTGGAAAGCAAAACTCAAAGGCTGCAAATTTGGGAATTATAAAAGGCTGCAGACTATTGGTTTTCAATCGATAGATAAGTGAAAGGTCAGAAGGAAAACAAATAGACTCAAACAGATACCGATACGGTTACCTTTTTACAGATTCCGCTGTGTACCGGACTTCAAAACGCAGAACTGAATATACCGTAGAGATCAGCACGACGAGATGATCAAAACGGTATACTGATATTAGTGGTACGATCATCCAATCAAAAGTCGATAATCGGTACCGGAAGTATTGCTAAAATGTCAGAAATAAGCTAAACGGGGCAATAACATTCAAAATTTGACGAAACGAAATATGATGTTTCACTCAGATGGTGATTTACAAATTTATTATATTAAAATATTCAAGTTTAGAAAATATTTTATTATCATCAATTTTTAACTGATTTGAATTTGAATAAAAATTACACAATAAAATAAACTTCCATATTTTCAGATGAAATTTACCATTAGCTATGCTAAATTAGACGTATTCTAAATATTAAATTTTCAATTCAAAATTTTATTATTTAGAATTTCTCAAAAATTCAACTAAATACGTTATAAAAATTATTAAAATTTACGGGTCATTACAATTTTCATTGAAATTGATAAGTGGTTTCATGTGTTGTATTATAGTCTGATGATATAAGTCATGTCAATTAATAACATAAATAAAGCATACTTATGATATATACATCACTAATTCCATTTAAGATCAAAATAGAGAGATCATAGATTATTTGTGTTGATTTACAAAAAAATGAAAGTGGATTTTCCTCTAAATTATTTTCTAATCTCATATTTTCATTCACTTGTTCTAGCTAAGTTTACAATTTTTAGTTTAAAAACAGTTTCAGTTTGGTTTAATTTGATTGAGTAGAATTTTAAATCTAAACAATTCCCTGCGGATTATCCCGTACTCGTCACATACAGGAATTGTATGCCGTGTGCTTGCGGTTAGTGTTTAGTTAAAGTTTGTCGGTTATTTTCTAATTCGATGGAAAATTAGTCGTCAAACATGTTTTTGGCGCCGTTGCCAGAAGATTAATTTTATTTTAATTTCTATTCTTCGAATTATTATTTTTTTATTTTACTGTGTGTTTGTTTCGCGTGTTAATCTGCAATTTAAAAAAAAAAAAATTAGTGTTTGTTTGATTTTTGCTTTCATGTGTGCATCTACATTTTCAATTATAATTTCTGCATTTTGCATTGCTGTCAAACCCTGCCTTGTTTCACTGTTCCTATAGTCAATTACCTCCATCATCATACCATCATTTACTTTCCATACCAAAGTCTGCCATCAACCTTCCATGACCAACTCATTCAACATACAGTTACATACCCACCACCATTTACCTACTGCTAAACCCACCTGTTAACTCACCTCTGATCTGCCATAACAACTTCAAATAGAACACATATCAAGCTACAACAACTTCAACCAACCACTGAACCATCCCCGTGCCTCTACCGAACACCATAGCGTACTTTATGCATATCAAATCACCATCCCATCCACAGTTTAACATCCCATCCTTCCAACCTGACCCCTTCTCCCGACCATCACTACAAACCACAAAATAAAACCCCATACCACCTCTACAAACACCACATTCACACGGCAACTTGCAACTGCAGTCATCAATTTTCTTCCATCCTAACATACCCAAATCACTGCCTGAAACACTGCACATACACACTACCCCTTTTCTACATCCACATCCCATATCACAGTGCACACTGTCATCCCTGCACATACACAGTGTCATCCTTGCACATATCACAACTGCTAATCACCCTCTACACAAATCCATCACAACAGCTATCACTAACATACAACTCATATACTCTATCACAATACCTAATTGCTGCCAGTACATCCCCCCCCCCCCCCCCCCCCCACCCCAAACCCCACCCCACCCCCCTCACATCAACTTCAACATTGTAGCCTGTCATCCACTGTTTCATCACCAGTGTACCTCCACTGTCTCATCAATTTCCCCTACTACCACTTGTCTAAACATCAACAAAACTGCCTCCACCTGAACCTCATCACCAAAATTTGACTTCCTCTCCTCCATTTACAAGCCATCGCCTCCACAGCCACCTGTAACCACGACCACAACAAACTCTCGAACAAACAACAACTTCCCTCAATCGACCTCGCAAACAACCACGAACCGACATCAACTCCAGCAAATCTACAACTTTCAATCGCCCAACACCCTATTCACAACCCGAAGCATCAACATTGATTACCTCTAAATTCCTCTGCGCGAACCCACAACCTTCACCTGAACTTCCTCTGCAACCCCTCTTTTCACCCAAATCAGCCAATTCCTCTCAAAACCCAAACCCGCAACCACCTTAAATCGCTAAATCCAATTGACCACTCTTTTAATTGAGTTGTGTTTCTGTGAATTCGCGATTTCCTTTTTTAGTTTGCGTTTGGTTTAATTGGGTTTCTAGTTTGCGTTTGTTTTAATTTGTGTTTCAAATTGAGTTTTAGGGGAATTAATTTAAAGGACAAAGATTTTTATATTTTTTGCATTAAGGACACGACTTCAATATTTTTATCACAAGTACAAACATTCTTCTAGAAATTATTCATAAGGACAAACATTTTCTAAAATTATTCATAAGGACAACAAAACTGCCACCGAGCTAAAAACTGATACCTAAAAACTGCTACCGATAACTACATACTGATACCTAAAAACTGATATCAATAACTAAAAACTGATACCTACAGAAAGTTGTCCTTTAGGATAAAATATTGAAGGTTTGTCCTTGAGGCTAAAAAGCTATGAAATTTTGTCCTTGACAATAATTTCCTTTTGAGTTTTAATTGAGTTTGTTTTCTGTTCCGATTTTGTTAATTTATATTAACACTTAGGAAAAGAATTGTGGTTTTGAGCTATTTGACTTGTGGACTAGTTGTGTTTTAAATGTCTTCTTCTTTTTTTCCCTTTTTCTTCTTCTTTTTATTTAATTTTTTTTAAGCTTTAAATCTTTCTTCTCTTAAAAAAAGAAGAGAGTTTCTAATTGTTTGTTTTCATTTATTTTGTTTTCACTTGTTTTGTTTTAGTTTCTTCTTTAATATATATAAAACAATACAATTTTTTTATACGTATCTTGTTTTTAGTTTCAGGTTGCAAGAAATAAATAAGAGTTACTGCTATAAAACTGCTCCGCTTTCTTGCTTAAAAAAATACCGCTTTAAAAACAGTTTGCTAATAATTATACACGCTCTGGTATTGTGCTCTTATCTCTTATTTTCATTTACCTTGCATTGTTCCTTGCTTGCATTTATATATATATAAAAAATTTCAAAAACAAAAACAAAATTCATTGTAGTTGCATTTGTAAAATCACGTTTAATATCAGCTTTGCATTCATCTCGTCTTGTTTTTCTTTTCCAAGGAAAACACTCAAATCAACATAAGGTGGTGGATTTCATCACCACTTTCTTAGCCCACAAATCGCATTTCATCTTAGTATGTGCTAATAATAACGGTTAGATTTCAGTCTTAAGGGAGTCGCGAGCTCACTTAGTGCTTAATTGTATCTTGACAATTGTCTTCTTTGAACAATTTTATTTCTTAGTGTCCAGGCTACGCTAGAGCAATAATTATTTACAAATATTACGGTGATTCGTAAATATTGTACTGGTTATTTCTTTGAAGGTACTTAAACCTTCGGTTGCACTGCTACGGTGATTCTGGCGCACCTATAACTCCTGCCCGTTACTTGACTAAAAAATATTTTGTTGATTTAAGACAAAGTGTGATTATAAAATATTGGGTTATGAGCTACTAAGGACAACAAATTTATAATTAAGTCTTTTGCATTCATTTAGTTGCATTAGTTCATGCATATTTAAAAAAAAACAAATCAAAATCCAAAATAGAAAAAATTGTAAATTGGACTTAACTTATTTTTTTCTAAAAATCCAAAACAAAAAAATTATCCTTTTAAATCCTTTCCTTCGAAATATTTTTAATCAAAACCAAAAATTAGAAAAAGTTTCTTTTTTTTTTGAAAGCCAAAAATCACAAAAAATATATAATCTTTTCAAAAACAAAAAAAAAACATATTGAAAAATGAAAATAAAAATCAAATTTCCCTTTTTTAAATAATTCATTTTGGTAAACGTATTTTCTCTTGAAAAACTATAAAAAAAACTAAAAACAATTTCTTAATTCATTTTCTACACCTTGTTTCTTTCTCTAACCTCGATTCTATCTTCTTTCTCCTCCCTTATTTTTTCTCGCTAGTGCATGAGTATTTGGATTCGTAACACTTCAACAAATCGCTAGAATCGTGATCCTTCTATAAATCATTTAACTCGAACAAACGATCCTCCTGAAATGGCGAACTAAAATGCCTCTGGAACTCTAATGAATAGAATATTTCCCGATAGAGTTTCTATTCCATCTTGCATCACGATACCCACCCCTAAAGGTAACCATTCAAAATTCACTCAAACCATATTGCCACACTTCAAAATTTTGGCAATTTCGAACACGATGACACATACATTTTCTTGACGAAATTTGAACAGGTTTGCACAACCATGAAACTCCAACAATTTTTTGATGATGGAATCAAACTCCGATTAATTCCATTCGCTCTTATAGATTATGCTGAAAAATGGTTGTATAGCTTACCATCTAATTCAATCAAAACGTGGAAAGAATTGTGAAAGATTTCTTAAAAAATCTTTAACCCTTGGAAAAAACATTTAAAATTCGAAACAAAATCGTAAATTTCATCAATTAAGGGGAGAACCATTCGGAAAATATTTTGAAAGATTTAAAGAGCGCTTGATAAAATGTCCACACCATAACTTCCAAAAATGAATGTTTTGCCGAATCTTATACGATGGACTCGAAAACCACTCACGAAACATGCTTGAATCAATGTACCAAAGCAACTTTCTATCCCAACACCACGATGATGCTTGGCAATTTCTCGAAAATATAGCCAAAAAGTCATCCCAATGGGAATGTTCAAATGAAAAATCAATTTACTCACGATCGAACGCACACTCGATAGGATCATCTTTGGCTTTGGAAGCTAAAATCGATGCAATGATTAATAAATTCGACAACGTTTTCTCATCAAACCAAATTAACCAAGCTTCCCAACTCATGTGTTATAATCGCAACGATCCTAATCATATAGCCGATCAGTCCCCTCATACGGTCGAAAACTTCAACGCTTTCGAATCCATTCGGGTATGTCTCATTTCAACCCCGATTTACTAACAATAAACTAAGAGAACTTGTAGTGTGATAACAACATATGAATAAACATACATCCAATCATCTAAACATCAACAATTAAACATCCATCACGAACATCATTCAAATCAACCAATAAATCACAACAAATAACTGGTTATCATTACCAGGTATTTAATTAACAAGTTAAATTCAATATTAATTTATATGGAATTAAATTCAATATAAGTTCAAATTAAATTAAGATGTCAAATTAAACTACCAAACAGCAACCAATAATATTTTTATCACATCATAAATTTAATTCAACTAACATAAGAAGGTTTAGTATTTGTGAGTGGGTTAAATCACTCACCTTTGATTTATAGTCGATCTAAATCCAATAAAAACCTAAAATTCCAATAGAAGAAATCGCGCATGAAATCGAAGTTTGTATGCAAAAGATATTCATGTTATAAGAAAATTTGTTAAAATAATAATTGGCACACGTTTAAATAAAAAAAATAAACAATGTTTGATACTTGTTTCTTTCTTAATTCATTTTCTAAACTCAAACCATATTGCCACACTTCAAAATTTTGGCAATTTCGAACACGATGACACATACATTTTCTTGACGAAATTTGAACAAGTACTAGTACAAAACAGATCAGTTGCTTCGCCTCATTTGTGTCGGTTGTCCATAAAACCGACACAAATAGTGTAATTTGTGTCGGTTGTTCATTAACAACCGAAACTATTGACTTAGGGGGCAAGAAGAAAATGTTAAAAATGTAATTTGCATCTGTTGTTCTTAAGAAACCGACACAATTGAAGGGAAGCAATAGATCTATTTGTGTCGGTTGTTTGAACAACCGACACAACTAAATAAAATAGCATCGGTTGTCCAAAAACCGACACAATAGGCACACTACTTTTCCCCCAAATCCATTTCAGCCGCCCCCTCTTTTCCCGCGAAAGCTAAATTTTAGAGGGAAAATTTGCCCCCCCCCCCCCAATCTTCTTCGTTATTTCACTGCCGCCCCATCTTCATCCTTATTTTTTTCCTTCTCTCTACCCATAATAGTGCCGTTCTCTCTACCTTAGTGCCAAATTTTTAAAAACTCAAGTTACTGCTCAATAGTTCATCCTGCGTGATTCTTCGGTAAGTGAATATTTTATTTTATCATTATATATGATAAATAGATTAATTATTTATTTATTCATCTGCGTGATTCTTCGATAGTAATTAATTATTTATCATTAACAGTTTATAGACAGCAAGAAAAATTGATGCGTTCCTTTATGCTTTCCATTGGGGATCATGGATTTTATTTTGTATGCTCTTTTAAGAAATTTAATATAATCCTCTTTTAAGAAACTTTAGCATATTATCGCATTAATTCTCGTATAAGGGATGAATAGTACGACCACTATTACTAAGATTGAATCTTCAGTCTCGTTCACTTAATAATGAACTTACTCAATATGTTGAGTATATGAGACAACATAAGAATATGGATATCATTCCATATTCAATTACATACGATGGCTGTATTGTGAAATGTCTTATTCCGCAAGATATGAGAGTTCAAAGAAATTGTTTCATTTGAATATAGAGAAGGGCTGCAGGAAATGGAATTTTCCAATTTATTTGTAGATGCTTTAAGAGAATGAAGAGATTCCATTTCTAATTTTTATTATTATAGAGAATTGTCTCCGTATGAATTCTACTTACTTGACTGGTTGTGGGAAAACATAGACCTAGGCATTGGATTACTAGAAGAGATATTTCAACATTTTAACATGATTTTTTTGGACTGGGAAGGAGGGGCAATGGTCGGTAACCATGAAAAGTCAGGATCTCAAAACGTTGGCCAATCGAAAAAGTTTGAATAAGCAAAAGAGGAGCTAAGGAAAGTGATGCAGTTGTATTGCTTGATGAAACGGTGCTAAGACCCATAACTGGGTATGCTTCCGATGAACCATCACCTAACCTGCCTCATCTCGACCCATCGGTTTGCTGCTTAGGTCAATTAGAATTGACCGCTGTGGTGATGGATCCTGACACTGAGGCTAAAGCGATGGAATCTCTGAAGTGCTTTGATACCGTAAAGAGTTTTATGATGTTGGATGATCGGGTCAAGGAAAATGACTCCAATGGTGACATTTTTGTCAATGTGTCAACGTAGCATGACATGAAGGTGCATTGGGTGTTGCTGCTGAATGTGTCGATTTTGTAACTATAGTAGATGTTGTCGGATATACTGATACGGCTGCAGGTGAGGCTGGCATTGTGAAAAATGATGGGGATGTTACTATTCATGAAGAGGATGCGGGTGGATGTTATGTAATGTAGATAGGAGACACGACTGAAGCTAATTTCAGGATACTCGATGGTATGTTGGGAACTATCTACAGAAGTAGGTAAAAACATTTGGTGGTAGGGCTGTACTCATATATTTGATTCAATATAAATTAGGTGAATTTTGGATTAGTTACTATAGAGCACCATTTTGATTATGAAGCCTCGGTTCTTGGTGGAACAATCAAGATTATTAGTTAGGCATATATATCTCCACTATCACAAAGTAGAAATATTAAAAACTACTTTTCAAAACAATTATTATACTAATCCTAGAATTAATACTGTAACAGTTGCGAAAGTAAGGAAGAAAAAGAAATTATTGCATCTAAAAGTAATGAAAAGCATGCAATGATAGTGACAATGATAAATGAACTTTAATGTTAAAAGAGGGTAAAAGAAACTTTCATACATTACAAAAAACAATTATCCACAAGCATTCAACAGTTGATGATATGTAACAGGAGGAAGTAGGCAATGTGTTTAGTAGCAGTATTTTTTTTGAATGAAGTTGCAAGAAATGTATGTTGGAGGAAGTCAAGGCAAGGCACAGCAGGTTATATGTTTTGTTGAACGAAGTGGCAGCTTGGAAGTAGATGTGCACACTAAAATGTGCACAGAGTTGTGCAGGCAAATTTGAGAAGGTGGTAAGTGGTATGTGTAATGGTGTCTGCTCTGTTGGATGTGGTGAGGCTTTGGAGGTAGTTAGGTGGTTGTGATGGTCAGAGGGGAACTGTGGTTTCGTGTAGCAGTGGCAAGTTGTTTTGACAGTGTTGGTCTGGAGTGTGGAATGGTTGATGGGAAATTGTAGTTGCTTGGATGGTTGTTGAAATTTAGTGTTTGAGGTTGGCAATGCAGTGTGTAGAAGGCAAAAGTTAGAGGGGTGATGCACTGTGTTGTGGCACGGTATTTAGTGTAGGGTTTGTGACAGTGAAGAAATGAGGTGAGGATCAGAGGAGAATATGCCAGAAGGGTTTCGCTGGTGAAGGCAGGGGGTTGTGCAGTTGAATTTCAAAGTGAAGATGAGGCAGGTTGGAGTTGCAAACCAGTGGCACAATTGGATGAAATGATATGCAGGCAGGCAATGTATAGGGAGGGTGTGTCCTAGTTCACTGTGAAACCGGAGCTGTTTGTGGCACTGTTATGTGCACAGGATATGGCCAGAAATGGTATTTGATGGTGATGCAGCTGTAATGTGGAGGAGAGGATGATGAAGTAGGTCTACAAGGGAGATATGACAACGTGCAGGAGGTGGATGTTGAGCAGAACAGTGGAGTGTATAGGGTGGATATGCAGGTGAAGTGAATGAAGGGGAATGGTGATAGTGTGGTGGAGCAATTTGCAGTGAGCAGTGTATGGTGAGTGGGTTGTTTTGGTGGAGCAATTTGCAGTGAGCAGTACGTAGCACTACAGGAATCTTCATTTTCTGGATTTGTCGAGTCTTTAAGTCGAGCATCGTCCTCTATTGTTGCCTCAACTATTGCACGCTGCCCGTCCTCGATACTGTCACAGAATCACGCTGTCTATTGAAATGCCTAGTAAAGTGTACTCTCAAGACAGACCTTTTTCTGAACTTTCAGTTACTCGGTCTGTCCATATCTTGAGCATTGGACCATCCAATATCTAGAGATACCTTAAAGGGATTAATACATACACAAGTGATTTTTTAGTTTGAACTTTCAAAGTAATTCTTTATTAATTAGTTGAATGTCTTATTTTACGGGTACTGCTAAATATACATGCTGCATGCATCACAATATGCTTTAAAAACAAGTGGAACTGTTATAAGCTTTATTTTCAAATGAATCAATGAATTTAAATATATGAGCTTATTGTGAGCTTTATCCAGTAACGGTATATGATCTCATACAATGGTAATCAAAGATGATAGTTTAAGTAAACTTTGTTTTAATAATATATCAACCTCTGAAAGTTGTGAGACACGGTGCTCGGGTCCCAAGGCAAGAGATTTGATATTCTGCCATTTGCGCACAAGGGTTTCAGCAAATCTGGCTTCCATTTTAGGCATGTCGTGCTCCATGGTTTCTTCTGTTGGCAAATCTGAATTCAAGCAAGGAATGAACATGTTACATTTGCGCTGTCTACAAAGAAATGCAGAATGAAGGGAAGAGATGTTAGTTCAGTTAACATTTCATATCAGTGAATGGCACTTATAAAAGAGTTTTGAATTAAGCCAAGAACTAGCAAAGAAAAAAAAGGATCCATTATTTGTAAATGTTTTCGAATTCCAATTAACTGCACATTCATCATAGTGAGACTTTTGAATGGATCAAATGTTTTACCAACTTATTTTTATCAAAAATATAAGAATTTATAAACTAGCTAGGACACCCAAAACTAATGGAAAGAACTACAACATTTGAATATGTAGGGAAAACATTCACAAAAATGGTCAGTTGACAATTATAACTTCTACGAGATTGCAGTGACCAACCTAATTTTAACTCATCATGGTTGCCTATATTTTCGTAATATTCAGATGTCCTTGAAACTCAGGGTGTCAAATTGATTAGAAAATGTTCAAGAACAAACAAAATATGAGAATAAAGTCCAAATGTAATTATCGAGTAAAGAAAACCTCATAGATACTAGCATACTTTAAATATACCAAGTTGGATGCAGAAAAGTATTGTGATTTTTTTTTTGCTTATGCAGTGCGTCTCTAGCAATTTCACATGGATCGTAATTGGATGTATAACGTGAAACGTAGTGATGATGAGTTCTTGAACAAAATGGAAGGATTCATCAAGTGTGCGTTGAATGATCAATTAACAAGAAGAGAAGAAATAATTTTTTGCCCTTGTAGACATTGTCAGAATAGGAGGAGATTTCGTAACATCGATCAGATCAGGGATCACATAATTCGGTATGGGTTCAAGCAAAATTATACACAGTGGATATGGCATGGTGAAAGCATACTTAGTACACCTAGTTCTAGTAATCATTACACTTATGAGGATGACCAGGAAGGTACCGTGAATAACGAGGTAAATGATGAGACTGATGAGATCGACAATGTTAATGAGATGTTTGATGATGTTCAAGAACATTTGATGGAAGAGCCAAAATTGTACGAAAAAATATTACTTGATGCTGAGAAGCCTTTGTATTCTGGTTGTGCTAAGTTTACAATATTGTCTGCTGTGCTCAAGCTTTTCAATTTAAAAGCAAAACACGGGTGGAGTGATATAAGTTTTACATCATTGTTGAAACTTTTGAAAGACATGCTACCGGAAGGTAACGAGCTTCCTACTTCTAATTACGAGGCAAAGAAAATTATGTGTCCAATTGGCATAGGATACAAAAAGATACATGCATGTCCAAATGATTGTATATTGTATCGAAATGAATATGAGAGCTTGCATGAGTGTCCTAAGTGTGGATTATCCCGTTACAAGTCACGAGAAAATGTTCATGACGACCCAGATAAGAAATGGCCACCAGCAAAGGTTTTATGGTATTTGCCCATTATACCAAGGTTTAAACGTTTATTTGCAAATAAAGAAAATGCAAAAAACTTAAGATGGCATGCAAATGTGAGGAAGGATGATGGATTACTAAGGCATCCAGCCGATTCTCCGCAGTGGAGAAATATCGATACCATGTATTCTAGTTTCGGCGAAGAAATAAGAAATCTCAGACTTGGTCTTTGCACAGATGGCATAAATCCATTTGGCAATCTTAGCAGTCAACATAGTACTTGGCCGGTTCTTTTGGTGATTTACAATCTTCCACCTTACTTGAGTATGAAGCGCAGGTACATTATGTTGTCTCTTATGATTTCGGGACCACGACAACCAGGAAATGACATCGATGTTTATCTAGCTCCTCTTATTGATGATCTAAAACTTTTGTGGGATAAAGGTGTGCGCGTATTTGATGCATATAATAGAAGTGAATTTACATTACGCGCCATGCTTTTTTGTACCGTAAATGATTTTCCCGCATATGGTAACTTGTCTGGATATAGTACAAAAGGTGCTAGAGCATGCCCAATTTGTCAAGACGACATGGCTGTTGAGCGCTTGCATTTTTGCAAGAAAAATGTGTGTATGCATCATCGTAGATTTCTCCCTCTCAATCATCCTTATCGTAAAAAGAAGAAACCTTTCAATGGGGAGATAGAAAGCGGAGTTGCTCGTTTGCCACCAACAGGAGATGATGTATATGAACGGATCAAGGATATTGAAAATGTATTTGGCAAAGCCTTTCCTCTTCAAGAAGGCATGTGGAAGAAAAAATCTATATTTTGGGAACTTCCATACTGGAAACATTTACAAGTTAGGCATTGTCTAGATGTAATGCATATAGAAAAAAATGTTTGTGACAGTATCATTGGAACACTCTTGAATATACCTGGTAAGACAAAAGATGGTGAGAAAGCTAGACAAGATATGTTGAAAATGGGTATTCGAAAGGAGTTAGCACCAGTGGAGAAAGGTAAACGTATCTATTTGCCTCCTGCATGTTATACATTGTCCAAAAAAGAGAAAATTAGTTTATGCGAGTGTCTTCGTGGTGTCAAGGTTCCATCAGGTTATTCTTCAAACATTAGTAGTCGTGTATCAATGAAGGATTTGAAATTGACGGGAATGAAGTCTCATGACTGTCATGTGTTAATGCAACATTTATTGCCTGTTGCTATTCGAGGTATATTGCCTAAACATGTTAGACATGTTATTACAAAGCTTTGTATTTTTTTAATGCAATTTGTAGTAAGGTGATTGATCCTGATATGTTGGATGATCAACAAGCCGATGTTATTGTTACCTTGTGTCAATTTGAGATGTATTTTCCCCCTTCATTTTTTGATGTTATGGTGCATTTGGTTGTACATTTGGTAAGAGAAATCAAGATTTGCGGTCCTGTTTTTATGAGGTATATGTATCCGTTCGAAATGCACATGGGAACTTTAAAAAGAAAAACAAAGAATAGATATAGACCTGAAGCTAGTATCGTAGAAGGTACTGTAGCCGAGGAAGTTATTGAATTTGTCACTCAATACCTAACTGACGTTGAACCTATTGGACTTTGCAAGTCTCGACATGAAGGGCGACTTGACGGTCAAGGCATAATTGGGTTTAAATTGATGTCAATTGGTGATGATATGTTTCACAAAGCTCACCTACTTGTTTTACAGCACCTTAGTGAGGTTCATCCTTACTTGGAAGAGCACATGACAATTCTAAAGTCTCAAAATCCTTCAAAGAACGAAAGATGGTTGACAAATGAACATAACCGCTCATTCGTCATATGGTTTAAAGATAGGGTAATGTCTCAATTGTCTCAAACAAATCATAATGTTTCCGATATAATAAAATGGTTGGCGTATGGGCCTAAATTTCAAGTTAGCTCTTATGAAGTATACGCTATTAATGGGTATGTCTTTCATACGAAGCGTCAGGATGAAAAGAGCAAAATGCAAAATAGTGGAGTAAGTGTCGTAGCATCTTCAAGAGAATTTGCTAGTGCTAAAGATAACAAACCAATAAATGCGACAATGTCATATTACGGAGTAATTGAGAATATTTGGGAACTTGAATATAGGGACTTCATGATTCCTCTATTTCAATGTAAATGGGCCGATAACCATCGTGCTGTACAAGTGGATGAACATGGATTCACACTTGTTGACTTTGATCGAGTGAGTCATGATAACGATCCACTCATCTTGGCATCTCAAGTGAAACAAGTTTTTTATGTCACCGACCCAGCTGATCATAAGTGGTCTGTTGTCCTTCCTGGAAAAAGACGCATTGTTGGGATCGACGACGTGGTAGATGAAGAAGAGTATAATCAATTTGACGAGAATCCACCTTTTTCCATTGGCGTAAGTCTATCAGAAGAAGAAGTTGATTTAAATGCAAATTATGCACGTACTGATCACGATGAAGGGGTTTGGATAGCGGGGTAATTTTTTAACCTTCTAATACTGTCACCATTTAATTTGTTCATATGTGTACATTTATCAATCTATTTATAAAAGTCCTGTGCAGCATTAAATTTGTATTATTTATGCACGTACTAAATTTGTATTATTTGTGATTTCTGTTGATGTTACTTCATAGTTCATTGTGTGTTCTATAGTATGCACATCTATTTGTACCTAGTCACTATCCACGTTGGATAGAGACTTGGTGCATTCAAGCTCAATCACTGTATTGTTCTGTGGTGTGACAAACTTATGAATATCAATTACACTGTTCTTTGTGATACCTCCATTACTTTGCAAAACTGAGACGGCGTTATGTTGCTTTTGGATTGAAATTTTTTGTTATTTAAAAGTTAAAACCATTAGCTCGTGAAATGTTTCATATATAGAGAGAAGATTTCATATCCCAATTATTCTTGACCGCTGTCCTATGATATATGCATACAGGTTATATAAGTTGTGATTAAAATTGTTTGTAAAAATGGACATCGCAAAATATTGTACAATTCATTCTTACGTATTATGCAGCACTGGATTTTAACGTCTGTCTATTATAAATTGTTCAAATCAGGATGCATATATATTAAAAAAATTGATCTTCAATATCAGTGGTTGAGTAATATGTCAGAGAAGTGGTTTTAAGAAAACTGCTGACAATGCCACATAGTTTATAATAACTGATTGACGAAATGGTCGAACTAAATTATAAATTTGGCATCATATTGCCAAAATAGAATGCGTGTAAAATACACATGGTGATATTTAAGTTATTATTCGTTCGTTGAAATATTTTATAACTTTTGGGTGCACATCTGTGATACAGGAATAATGGAAATGCAACTATATGAACACACTGAAGAGCAAAACACTTCCGCTACCGCTTCAGAACCGCCATCTAAGAGGAGGCAAAGAGGTCCAACAACCGGAAAGAAATACAGAACATCCGAGCCAAAGTTCATTGAGTGGTGTGATAATGGCAAACCTACTGGAAAATGGGTGAAGTCTTTTAAGGCGTACGTAGGCGATACAGCTAGATCTAGAATTGATATCAATATCAAGAATTGGGCTAGCGTTAGTCAAGGGCTTAAGGATACCATCTGGGAAGACATTAAGGTATTATAAATTCATTTGTTCGCTTATTAAATTGTCAGTTGGATCCTTTGTGTTTGGAGTCATGAACCGCTTTCATTGTTTATCAAATTCATTTTTACTACTTTGACGCTGTTTATTTTTTTTATTACCTCAGACCGAGTATCACATCGACGAAAAAATGAAAAATAATGTGTTAAAAAATGTTTGTGGAGCATGGAAGGGTTTCAAAACAAAATTGGTTAGTGGTTGGATTACGAAGACCAGAGAGCTTCCAGCAAACCATAAAGAGCCATACGAATGTTATGATGGGGTTACAAAAACACAATGGGAAACATTTAAGAAGTATTGTGAAACCGAGGAGTTTAAGGTATGTTTTTTTAATGCCATATCCACAAGTCACACGCTATTTCTTTCATTTGTTGAGCTCGACGTGAGTTGGCCAGGAGGCACGCTTGTGTCTATTCTTTGGATTATTTTCTTTTGATTTTTGTGTATTTTAATTTTTTTGTGTGTTCATTTAAAAAATATATTGTGTGTTTATTTGATTTTTGTGTGCATTTGTTTGTATGCTTGTTGTTCTAGTTTTTTTCCATTTGCATTTTCATATTTTAAAAGAAATACACAATTTCAAATACAATTTTTTTTTATTCATTTTCATTTACAATTTCATTTTTACAATTTCACTTTCTTTTCTTTTAACTTTGCATTTACATTAAAACATCTCTAGCTTCATTGTCATACAAAATACCATCACAAAACCCATCTGAACTACAAGTCATCACCTGCTTTCTTTACTGTCTACATTCCATTGTCTGACCTCCTTGCCCCTCCTTCTTACCATACTGTTCCCACTGAATACATTGATTCATAGTGCACATCTGATCATAATATATTGCCTTCAACATTTGTTGCTTGCTTCACAATATAGTGCCTCAACCTTCACCCAGTTCACAATAGCAACAAAAATAACAACATTCATTGCATACATCAAACTGCTCAACCTGAAGCGCCACATCCATCACTACATTACCTTATCCACAACATTCACCTTTCTATCAAACTGCTCCTCCCTGTTACATATGAGACAACTCACTGCTCCATCATTGCCTTGCCAAACTACAGCTCATAACAACCAACCACCACTGCAACTTCTATCTCAAATTCCTAACCGCAACTGCAAACTGGGGCAATCATAGAGCAAATGTTTAGAAAAACTGGGGCAAGTCTACCTTAAAATGCACTTCAGAGCAAAGTAGAGCTAAAAGGACTTAAGGCATGCTTAAAAGGCATGATATCCTCAAAATCTATACCTCAGTGGCCTGAGGCATGTGAGCGTTCATTTTTGTACACAACACATGCCTCAGGCTGCTTGAACTAGGCCTTAGGTTAAAAATTTATTGCCCTTTACAACAACTGTAGCCTAATTTTTTATTGTACTTTATTTTTCATTGGTCTGTAGTTTTATAGATTGCCTGTTACTTCCTGTTGCACTGGATTTAACTACTACTTGCTAATGGTCTGCACTTTGGATACGACCTTTGCTTGCTAATTGTTTGTCATATATCTATGCATTGACATACCATATAAATAATATAAATATAAAGAACCTATAGATCCTATCATACCATATTTCTCGTATGTATATATGCATGTCAAAAATAACCTGAAGGTGGAATATGCAATTCGTATGACCTTAACATATCAAATTTCTTATATGTGTGAATATACGCAATTTTAGTACTAAATCTTAGTTTAATGCATACTGCAATAAAACCGTACCTAAAGGCGAAATGATTAAGATCATATATAAGACTTTTAAGGGTTTTCCTTTCGGTTATTGCTGCATTAGTTTGTGACAACACTTTATTCTTTTCACTATTGAATTTATGTTTTATCCTCTATTTTCTATCAAGTATATCCATATGGACAACTTATCATGTCGACAACTTATCATTTTCTATCAAGCATATTCATATAGATAACTTGCTTTGGTTAACTTATGTCTTATCCTCTATTTGCTTTATTTTTATATAAATATAAAAATACTATATTTTGTTCCATGCTTTTTTAACCTCGGTGAAAGAATTGTGGTAAATTTACAAACCATCATCTGTTGTGTAGTTAAAAGAATTATATATTTACATATAACATAGCAGCTCTACGAATAATACTTATGATTCGTATTGTTTATAGAATTGGTGATTTAAAAATTGCAACTGTTCCGTGGCTTGTGCTATTCTGTTTTGCTGAATTTTGCAATGTCATAAAACAGCAAATAAGTGAGAAGGCTAGGAAGAGTCAGGCATGCAATGAGCATCCTCACTATTTAGGACAAGCTGGATATGCAGGAAAGAAGGCTAAATGGATAATTGAAGGCCATAGTTCCTCGACCATATTGCCAGGTGGACCTGTTTTGGATCGGAGTATTGATTGGATTTTGGCACGATCAAAAAAAGGAGCCGATGGAAATTATGTCATCCCTAATGAGAAAACTAAGATGGTTGCAGATAAAATGGTACGACTAGTTTCCATGTGTTTTATTGCTTTACATGTTTTAAATTGAAAACACACACGACCTAGCATTCTTTATTATTAGATAAAATATGACACGTAATATGATATCATTTCAGCAAATGTGTGGTGCTAACATTTCAGTAAAAAGCATGATACTATAGCACTATTTTAATTTTTTAATCTTCATATCATAGTGAAAAGCATGTCACCTTATGTTTTAGCTTTTTTTTGTTGACAGAATGATTGGAGAGGAAAAGCCGTTGAAGGGTCATGGGTTCTAGATAGGTATGATGATGTCTTGAGTCGTGGTCTTGAAAAAAAAGAGAATCCAGGTCGAGTTAGAGGGATTGGTGGGACGGTTGGTATAAAAAACATATTTGGGGATGTAGAGAAAAGGAAAGGTCGAAGTGGTGTAATATCAGCTGATGAGCTGCATGTTATCACTCAGGAAATAGAGGCTAAAGTGAGCCAAAAATTGAGACAAGAGATGAGTACAATGGTTCAAGAGCAGATTGCAAACATTTTGAACACGATGAATTTGCCCAAGGAGGTGGAGATCAGTACACCATTAACTGATCATCGTAGTAGTTGTCAATCAACGCACCCGAGCAAATTACAATATGCAAACAAAACTCAAGAGACGGATCCCTTTGCAGACTTGCAGGTAAACAATTCATAGTTGAATTTATAAACGTATACGATTTTATGTATTTGACAAGTGCTAAGTGAAAAATGTTGGTTTTTTACTTTGCTATTCTAGAAACCGATTAAATGTCGTTTGGCCGTGAATATGGACTCCAAAATTGTTGTAGTGGGTCATGGCATGGTACATCCCGCTTCAAGGTCCGGAGATCAATGTCATAATCAACAAATCTTGGTCGATCATGTAAAAGTTGGAATTGATGCAGTGGAGTCTAGTCATGAAGGAACCTCACTTCCTGTTCCAACTAAACATCACAACACGATAGGAGAAGCGGTCGGGAGTTTTATTCAATGGCCTAAAAGCCTTGTGCTTTTAAGAGATAATGATACGGTAATGAATGCATTTTTCTTCCTTAATTTAGCTTGCTAAACTCCTCTATTTCATATTAGAACATATTAAAGAAGTAAAATTTCTTCATACTAGAACTTATTATAGATAATTTAGCTATTTATAAACTTATCGGAAAGTAGTTAACATATGAAGTCGAATTCTTAGCATTCGTCTATTCTTTTAACAACATCATTTCAAACATCTACTTAAAATTTTGAATTAGGTGCCTACATCTCAACCAAACAAGGATTTGTTTGAAAATGGTAATGACAAGGTCGTGAATACAATGTCAGATGAGTCTGCAAAACGCAAATCAATCGTGGATGAAGAGATTCTCAAAACTTTAACGAGCGAGTGCAGATATTTCCATGACCTAATACTTCAAATGTTATCCAATGATAGTGCCATCAATGCAATTTAAGTGAATAAGGATTTATTCACATACGATGAGGACTTTGAAATTCATATCACGATGGACGACATTATCCAATTCCTTAGTATGACATGGTTGAATGCATCATGGTTGCAACTTTACATCATGTGAGTATTTTTTTCCTTAGCAATTTTTTTATATATAACCATCTTAGTTTTTTGATGAATAGTCAATTTTTAAAAAACTAGTAATATATGTTTAAATTTGTTTAGGTGGTTAAATCATATGTGCATTGATCTCAAAGTGGAGACCATTGGGTTTATGTGTCCCAAAAAGCTTTCCCAAGTGCGAAAACATCCAGATGCGACAAATACATATTTGTCGAACACATGGAAAGCATTGCAATCTAAAAGCTTACTTTTAGCCCCACAGTACGAAGGGTATGAACATTAAACTTTTAGTAACTAGTTTACAAATTTGATGCCAATTTTAACTTACTATAAATCTTGTAACGCAGGAAACATTGTATACTGCTTGTTTTCCGTGTAGAAATGAATGAGATTTATGTTTTTGATCCTCAGGCCGAACGCAAACATAAACTTGAAATTAAATCGCAAGTGAGCACGTAAGTTGTATATATTTGCTCTCTTATATGAAGTTAGTATATGTGGTAAAATTAAAATTTTATACATGAAATTAGTGTATGTAAATGCGGGTGCCAGAGTAGTTATTATTTAACATTTTCTTGCATGTGTAGGGCCTTCAAAATTTACAAGGCATTCGGTGGCAAGTCTCGAGGAAGTACCTTGAAATGGAAGCATGTTAAGGTGATTTGATTTTCAAACAAAAAATAAAATAAATATTATATATTGTTTGGCATATGAATTCATTTTAAACTAACTATTAAGTTATCTTGTAATATTGCTGTAGTGTCCTCAACAATTAGGAGCAACTGACTGTGTATATTATGTGATGAGGTATATGCATGACATAGTGAAAAACTACAATCAAAGCATCGATTTACAAAAGGTACTACTTTAGTTTTTTTCCTTCATATTATGCATTAGCTACATTATAGGTATATTTCGATCAAATCATTGCTGCAATGCTAGTTAAATTCCATGTCTTTACTTACTGTTCAGTTCATGTATTTGAAGAAAATAAAATAAACCGAGAAAATGTGTAGTGATGCACCAAGCCGTTGTTTTAGTTTGACCCGTCATATTAGAAGTTAAACTTATAACAATGAATTTTCATATTACTTGTTACAGCAGCAGGTTTCACCTCTACAATGTTAATGTTTCATCTCAATATAATATTGTTTAATTGTTTATTATTTTATGACACCATGACGTTATGACTAGTCAAATACCAGAAGGTTTTTAACGTTAGATGGACAAGGATTTGATATGTATTGATGAGGCCACAAATTTACAATTTACTCATAACTCTCAACAAATCTTCCTCTTGTTGAGGCATATTTTGCACTATTCAGTATGTATGACATGTATACCAGGTGGTCCAACTTGTTCAAATTTCATTCATAAATGGGTTAACAATTTTTTGCTTTGCGTATGGACCTCAAGTTGTGTGCAATGGTTGTGAGGTTCAAGTTGTGGAGAATGGTGAGTAGAAGTTCTGTGTAGTTGTTGTTGTGGTCTAAGGTGGGGTTGCTGCTGTTGAATGTTTGTAGCCAAGTGTAGTCGAGTAGAGGTTGGTTGATGATGGTTTTGATGTGGTCGGTAATGGTGGCAGTATGCTATGTTGAGTGCTTTGGTATAGCTGCTGTGTGTGGTGACAGTAGGACTTGTTGGTGAAGGGATGTTCAGTTAGCAAATGGTAGATAGAAAAATGTGAATAGTGCTTTGACAGTGCTATTGGAGTGATGATGTTGGAGCTTGAGTGATCAGTTGTTTGAGGTGGTGGTGAATTGTGAAATGTTGAAGACAGTGGTGATATGGTATGTTGAAAGTGTGGGGAGTATCAGTTGTGAGTGCAGTTATGAAGTGGGTGGAGCGATGTTGCATGGATGTTTATCATAGAGTTTAGAGAAGTGTAGCAATGATGTTTTGGGGATGATTTAGGCAATTGATTGAGTAGGCTGCTGTTGATGTAAGTGGCAGTGATTTGTAAACTATTTGCAAATGAAAACAAAGTTAAACAACTAACTAAATAATTAAAATGATCAAAGGCAAAGGCAAAGAAATTTGTGTCTTTTTTTTAAAACAAAACTAAAAAGCCCACAAACCCGACCTTGTAAATAACCTCCAACTACAAGTTGCTGTTGAACTCCAAAATGAAACAAAATCATGACTTCAAATGAAATAAACTTCAATAAAACAAAAAAAAATCGCCACATCAAAACAGTGATGGTTGCAGAGAGGTTTCAGGTAAGGTTGAAGTGAATGTATGATATGCACAACAGTGATGTATATTGCCAGCAGTGAGTGTTGTACAGAGTTGGGCAGAAGATGGTGAGATGATCGTTTAGAGATGCTGCTGCAAGTTGAAGTGCTGTCGTTAGAAGTTTGCAAGTTGAAGTGCTGCAAGTTGACGAGTATGGGATGGTAATGGGGTACAGTTCCATGATGCGTATTATGATCATTATTTAATATATGAAATCATAAGACTGGGTCTTTTTGCCAAAAAATGATATAAAAAAACTCCTAATATAAAAGTATATCCTAGTCGAACCTTCTATATAACAAGATGATGATAAATTATAAAAAGCAACTCAAGACATGAACAATAAAATGTTATATATGTGTCATGTGCCTTTGAATGATGAGACTATTGGCTCCTTTCTATCTGCCATTGATGGGCTGCTCTATAACCCTACAACCAACTTAACCATCCATTCACCCATCTTCATCATTTTACCTTTCCAGTACATCACCACAATGAACATATGTTTTCAAAGACTGAGCCAGTTTTGCATAATTTGACACAGTATCAAAATTTGCATCTTCCTAAACAAAGATGAATTTCCCATCAAACATAACATTAAGAAGCAGTGGCGGAGGATGTGTGATGATAGTGGGAGTATTGCAGTAAGGTAGGAATATTTGAATGTTTGTGAGGGATTAGGTAGGAGGAGCAGTGGCGGAGGTTGATAAAATGATTTTAGAATAGGGAATGTTTTTAACAGAGAAGACAGAGAATAGTATAATGTAAAATGAAATGTAATACAAAACAGATGATAAGCAAATGCAATAGTCTGTGAATGAGATGCTATTTTATTGATGAAGGTTTTGAAGCAGTGTCAGTGGTTTTTGGTTCTAGTACAACAGAGGTAGGTGGATGGTATGCGAATTTTCAAGCGATGATGTTGTAATTGTGGGGGATGTGGGTAGATGTAGGTGAACAGAAGTGGATGTTGTTGACAGCGGGTGTGCTTTTGAAGATGGGTGATTGCAGATGTGTCTGCAGTTAGATGGATGTTGTAGTTGGCTGCTGGGGATGGTGGCAGAGAGTTTTTGTAACAATAGTGAATGTGGATGACTGTGAATGACTGTGAATGAGAGTGGATAACAGTGGGAACAGTCAAGTATTGGAGAAGCTTAGTTAATGGTTTAATATTTGTTTGTTTTCTTATGGGAAAAAAGCAGAAATTTGATAATTAGATGCAAAATTTTCAAGCTCAGACATCTATGGGGCAAAAATTTCCATCTATCCTGTTATGAACTACTTTAATCGCAGCGACTCGGGCAGCGGTGGCTGCCCTATCTGCAGCGGTCTGCTTTGTTTACTTGCTCTTCTACTTGTGGTGCTTTAATAGAAATTTCCGAAGCTTTTCTGGCAGCCTACAGTGAGAGATATTAAGAAAAATGTCACAAGATTTACTGTTTATAGAAGGATTGCTTAGATTGCTAATACTGATATTCCACTAAGTTTGTTTAGTGCCTGCTGTTAGCATTGAATAACTCTAACTTATATATATATATATATATATATATATATATATAGACACACTCAAACTGAAATGTCACAAACTTCTTGATTTACCCATACATAAGTTAAAAGCAGCTACATCCTACATCAAAAGATTTATAACATATCTGCATCTTCTAGAGTATGCAATTCAATTGAATTTGAGCTCATAAAGTTACCAAGGGTGTAGTAGAAAATTGGGTTAATCATATAAGAATGAAAAGTAAAAAAAATTAAGCAGAAGACAGTGATGTACCTTCGTGTCATTTTAAGAACGAAATGCTTTTTTAGTAATAATCCAGGATAAAAAAAACACCTACCTCTCTGCTATAATCACTGAGAATGTATCCGATGAGCTATCATTTAATTTGTTTGCTATAATCACTGAGAATGTATTCGATGAGCTATCATTTAATTTGTTTCCAATATTCAGCTTATGCATGGTTCAACCTGTGTTTGAATTACATTCCTCTCAGACTGATCTTTTATATATATTGCAGAGTATTCAAGACTTAATTATTGTCTTTTTGTATAACAATTCTCTTAATTGCAGGACTTTGTACGAGACGGTTCTTATAACCAACAAGAGATAGACGAGGTTCGAGAGAATTTAGCTTGTTATATCATGTATAATTGGATGTAGTTGGTTGTGTACGCTGATCTTTTGTAACCTATGTTGGTATTTTGTTATGTACGTTATGTTTGTGATAGATTATATTCTATTTTGGTCTGTAAACATAAATTATGTTGATGGATAATATAATTATATTTTTTGTTCAATCAGTTCATAGTAACGTTGGTTTATAAAAAATTAAAATTCAATTTCATACTGTTTCTATAATCTTAAACGGTGATAATATTATTATTTTTTTGCTTCAGATATTACTTGTGTCGGTTGTTACTTCAAAGGGAACAGATACAACTTTATATCAATTGTGTCGGTTGAAAAAACAAACATAACCGACACAAATATCAATCATTTGTGTCGGTTGTTATTAAAGAACCGACACAAAACTATGAACAGTTGTGTCGGTTTTTATAAAAGGACCGACACAATAAACTGCGGTGTGCTTCACTATACAAACTGATTTGTGTCGGTCCTTTTATAAAAACCGACACAGTTGTTCATAGTTTTGTGTCGGTTCTTTAATAACAACCGACACAAATGATTGATATTTGTGTCGGTCGTACAACCGACACAACAGAAAAATTCTTTTGTGTCGTCTTCATATGAGTCGGTTGTAAAACCGACACAACAGGGGTTACACAACCGACACAAATGACAAGTTTTGTACTAGTGAAGTTTGCACAACCATGAAACTCCAACAACTTTCTGATGATGGAATCAAACTCCGATTAATTCCATTCGCTCTTATAGATTATGCTAAAAAATGGTTGTAAAGCTTACCATCTAATTCAATCAAAACGTGGAAAGAATTGTGAAAGATTTCTTAAAAAATCTTTACCCCTTGGGAAAAACATCTAAAATTCGAAACGAAATCGTAAATTTCATCAATTCAGGGGAGAACCATTCGGAAAATATTTTGAAAGATTTAAAGAGCGCTTGATAAAATGTCCACACCATAACTTCCAAAAATGAATGTTTTGCCGAATCTTATACGATGAACTCGAAAACCGATGGACTCGAAAACCACTCACGAAACATGCTTGAATCAATGTACCAAGGCAACTTTCTATCCCAACACCACGATGATGCTTGGCAATTTCTCGAAAATCTAGCCAAAAAGTCATCCCAATGGGAATGTTCAAATGAAAAATCAATTTACTCACGATCGAACGCACACTCGATAGGATTATCTTTGGCTTTGGAAGCTAAAATCGATGCAATGATTAATAAATTTGACAACGTTTTCTCATCAAACCAAATTAACCAAGCTTCCCAACTCATGTGTTATAATTGCAACGATCCTAATCATATAGCCGATCAGTCCCCTCATACGGTCGAAAAATTCAACGCTTTCGAATCCATTCGGGTATGTATCATTTCAACCCCGATTTACTAACAATAAACTAAGAGAACTTGTAGTGTGATAACAACATATGAATAAACATACATCCAATCATCTAAATATCAACAATTAAACATCCATCACAAACATCATTCAAATCAACCAATAAATCACAACAAATAACTGGTTATCAGTACCAGGTATTTAGTTAACAAGTTAAATTCAATATTAATTTATATGGAATTAAATTCAATATAAGTTCAAATTAAATTAAAATGTCAAATTAAACTACCAAACAACAACCAATAATATTCTTATCACATCGCAAAATTTAATTCAACTAAGGTTTAGTATTTGTGAGTGGGTTAAATCACTCACCTTTGATTTATAGTCGATCTAAATCCAATAAAAACCCAAAATTCCAATAGAAGAAATCGCGCATGAAATCGAAGTTTGTACGCAAAAGATATTCATGTTATAAGAAAATTTATTAAAATAATAATTGGTACACGTTTAAATAAAAAAATAAACAATGTTTAATACTTACATTTTTCTCAAAATAAGACTTCAAGAAAAGATGGAAGAACCAACTAAGATGAGGGCAGGACATGTAGGAAAAATGAAAAAAAACGAAACTCGTGTTTCATAAAAGAAAGCTTTTGAATTTGCAAAAAAGTGAGCTTTTGAATTTGCAAGTTCACATTAAAATGATTCAAAGGAAAGAAGATTTGAAATGGAGATCTAAACATAGGAAACCAAGCGGGATAAGAAAAAAATGAAGGAACAATTTTAAAACCTGAACAATTTGCTGATGTGATTATAGCTTCAGCAAAGAATAATTTGAACTAAATGAATATGAGGTGTAGGAGAAACAAAATGAAAAGAAGAAATAAAGTGGCAGGTTATTCAATAATAAAGAAATGAAGGTGGAATGTGACGACCCGCCCTTTCGACCCTCAAAAATCGACATAAATACGCTCATTGTATAACATGCCGAAAGATCGAGTGCCGGAAAGAAAGATTGTTGAGGGAAAAGAAAGTAGGTAGAAGAAAAAGAAACTAAACAAAACAGAATCTCACATCGGACTGAATAACATACAATATAAATAGTTATTTACACAAATTAAAAACTGCACTATACATATCTCACATTAGAGTACACAAATCAATAATTACAAGCCTAGATAGTTATAACAACCTGCCCTCACAGTTGCTGGTAATTTCAGACAAAAACACTACAGCGGAATAAAAAAAGTGCGAGAACTTGCCTAGGTCTCCAGCTTTTCTCCTGAGCTTCATAGCATCCTAACCTGAACTTGTAATACTCGGTCTGACCCGAGCATTATATAAAATAACACCCGAGTCAGCCCGTAAAACCAACATGAGAAAACACACTCAATTTGAATTATTAAAGTTATCAAAATCCTTTAAAAATCAAAGGTATCTCGTAAGACCACGCCACACATATACACGACGGGTTTTTACCTTACGATAACCAAAAAATTTCATATCAAAATCATTTAATATTATAATAGTGTCTAAGTACAAATACTTATTCAAATAGCTGAAATTGTTACATTAATTAAACTCCAGCATACTAGACTCTACAATCAAAATCGTAAAGGCACATATTGGAGAATGATTCCATACGAATGATTAGGCACTGGGGTATCACCTGTCACAGTACATGTCTAGAAACAGCGTACCGTGGACCATGTCGGGATCCCCTGCTATATAGGACCGGACTATCCCTAACCTGGATAGACCAAATATGTTATCACCTTGGGTGTTCCCACCCTTTTTCGAGTTCCTTCCATAAATTATAGTAATAGTCTCCGAGGGTATCTAGAAAGGTGAAAGACATACCCTAATTAGGTGTTACCTACTTAGCATTGCCGCATCTTCCCTGCTTTTTAGTCATTCCCGGTTGATGAGGCTAGAGGCTATGATTACCTTTTAAAGAAATATTCACTTAGAGTGCTCATTGTCCTCCAATGACAATGTATTGATAGCATTCATCCATACAAGTCTGTTCTGGGTTCGAACGGAACCGAATGCACTATTCGTACTACATCCATTTTGAAATCACTCTCAGGATTAGTAGCGATTAGCCCTTGTATTTCACCGCTCCATCTTCGACTCCATGCTCTTATCTTCATTTCGGAAACGTACTCGTTGGATCGAAGTGGTTTTCGAATAACTTACCCGATCTCAGTCTCTTCGAAACAATGTTTGATATTTCCATTAAAATCAACCCTGGTTCTTTAGGAAATAAACAGACGAAGATAAGATCGGAGATCACCTTCTAGCCATTAGTGAACGAATTTCCTTATTAATGTCCTAGAAGAACAAAATGAGTTTATATGTACAGTACAACACCTCGAATGGTAACTGTATCATATAATTCCCGTGTTTCTCCTAGATATTCCCAAAGTTATATTTTGGGTCCAGATTTGATAGTCGGTTATTTAACTATCAAATAAAACAAACATTCAACCAAATACCTCATTTCCACTGAAAAACACCAAGTTTTTTTAATTTAAATTTTAAGTAAATTAAATCTCTTTATCCAAAAGTATGTACTTATCTTATCGAATTCGGTATATTAACAAATTATCCCTTTCAAAAATACTTGAAACCCATTTTAAAATAATGTGGAAACCACCACTGCGGTATCAAACCATGGATTCACAGCTTAATGATTACATCTCTATCCCAAAGAAATCCAAGACTTAACTACAGGCACTTATTGCCTTCAATTATGCCATACGAGTATACCATTACTTCTCGAAACTCTATTTAAAAAAAATGTCTCAAAATAACGCTTTTATATTCTAAAATAATTTTTCAATTTGATCTAGCCAAAATACTTAAATAAAAGTATTATACAAAGCCATATTAATATTAAATAATTTATCTTTTAAACAAAAATGCTGACTAGTTCTCAAATAATAATAAATCTTTGACAATCATTATAAAGTAACTAATTAATAGTTAAATATGATTTACACAACTTAAAATAATTGAATAACTAGTTTTCGGAATATTTTTAACACTTTTAAAGTTATCTAGTTAATAATTAAAAATCCTCCTTTTAAAGTGAGCCCAATTTCTCGATTCCAATTTCACTTCGTAAATTTGGAAAACCTTACTTGAACTCCAGTATAACCAATTTTATACTTTACAAATTCACTTCTATTTTTTCCCAATCTGTTAAAAGTCTCAATTTTTAAACCTTTTATATTTAAACAAGCACCACTTAAGAATTTACTATTTAAAATCCTTTTATATACTTTTATCACAAAATCTCTATTTACAATATTCCGAATTAGTCAAGTACAAATTCCAAAACTATTTATTTTATCCAATTAATTAACCCAAAATGTTTTTTTTTAAATATTTACTTAAAAATAACCTTTTAATTCTTTTCAAATTCAAGCCATATATTGTTGGTATTTAAAAATATCTAAAAATCTAGGCTAAAACTGCCATATCATCAAATCAATTCAAATCACACAATAGTCCATCACAGATTATCCCAACAAAACATATATCACATATATGAAATTGAATTCAATATTTAAGGAATCCGGTTGGATTCCTCCAACCTATTTGCCCGGCATCCATAGATATTAGCACAACATAAAAATACCAATTCTGCTTCAAGGTGGAATATTTCGGTATATAGGGTCATCCGCTATTATACGGGGCGCATAAGGTGTCACGACCCGGAATTTTCGATCCCGAAAATTCCAGTTAGTTAGAGAAAGAAGAAAGAGATAGAAGAAGAACAGAAAAGAAACACACAATCTCACTTTCGCAGCGGATGAAATATAATATCAATAATAGTTATACCGAAGAAAATTGTATCTATCAATTTACATCGATATATCAGAGTTACAACAATTTTATACAACATTGGACAGATACAATTTAACATGTCTCAGATATATGCAATAATATAACACAGCGGTAAACACTTCATACGTTCCAGCCATCCATCTTGCCTCCTGAGCTCCAGAACGTCCCTATCTGAAAATCTGTAATACTTGGTCTGACTCGAGCATTACACAAAGTAACACCCGGGTCAGGCTGGAAACCAGCGTGAGTAAACCCAATTTAACATGAATGACAAAAACATACAACTTATATAAACCCGGGTAACTTATATCAATTTACAACTTCACAAGTTGTTATAGACAACAATTATTCCACACATCAATTTCTAAGTACCAAAACATAGATTAAATGGTCCAATTCACTTAAGTCATTCAACTTCATCCTATTGATTTCATATATCAAATTATAAAGAATCGAAGTGGTTTCGAGTATTTACTAATACCCGACTCTGGTCTCTTTGAATTCAATACCATCTCATCCCAAATTATTCAAGTGAAACACAATTCAAACTTCAAATATAGGGTGTCACCTACATTAATTCATCATAGATAGATAACTATATTATCTTAGTTCAAACCCAACATATCATATCGCATAGAATCGCATAGAATCCAAATCACATGTCCGAGGTATCAATCAATCAAAGGCATGCAATATTATTCAATCATTCATAAGTATAATAAATTAGTCATACCATATAAATTAAATTAATTACTTCAATCACCCTTAATCGTGCTTATTTAACATTGATTAATTACGAACAGATTAATTAATCATCCTTTAATTATCCATTTAATTAATCATCCTTGATTAATCATCTTTAATTACGTAAAGTAATTATCCTTTAATTAATTACACAAATTAATTATCCTCAAACAATTTCAGTAACTAACCCTTAATTACTTCATTAATTTCATTAATCAGCCTTAACAATCATAAACGGTAATCAAAAGTCCTGTAATTGCTTACCTTAATTAATTAACCTTTTAATTAATTCTTTAATTAATTACACCGAGTAATGAATCCTTGATTACTTCTCCTAAGTAATTTACCCATCAATTACTTCACTAAGTAATTACACTTACCAATCTTATTAGGAAATCATACTTAATCAATTTCCAAGTGTATATCTTTAATTAATTATCAAATTAATAAATCACATTCATTTCATTAATTACAACTGGGTAATTTATTGCTTATTTACCCTAATCAATTATCCTATATTTACTTACATTGATTAATTATCCCATAATTAATCACATACATAAATTAACTAAACCTTTAATTAATTAACTAATCATATTATCAAATCAATTCTTAAGATTTGAATACTCAAATTACTTAACCTTTATTAATTATTTAATGATTTGATTAATTTATTATTTCCTCAACTGACAACATAAATCAATTAACCACACTTATTAAATAATTAACACTTTATCAAATTTCATCTTTTAATGTATCCCTAAAAAAACACATAGGACTAACCCATTTATAATTATCCAAATACCACAATTTAACAACTATTAAAACCTTGGAACTAAAACCTTAAGATAAGGTTTAACACTTGTTTGAATATTCTTAACAGCTGGGAAACGTCAATTTTAACCCGAGCAGAATTAACCCAAAACCCGAGTCATACGCAAGCAATTATGAGAACTCACACGAGTCCGGGCTTCTTCCCCAATTCAGTACTTGAATTTATTTAAAAAAAATTACTCTGAAGCAACTTAAACTGTAATCATACTTTAAATATCACGAGCTACTCGAGTTTAAACTCGAGTAAATATTCCTCAGTCCCGAGCTTCAACCCGAGTCCCAACTTCCTCCTCAACCACTGACACCAGAACTCGCTGTGCATATGCACCAGCGATCGCCGGAGCTCCGGCCATCGACTCCAGTTCCAACACGTCGCCAATGACTTCGATAAGCTAAAGGATCATCCAGAACCATAGAAATGTAACCAGCCAAAATCGAGCTTCCTGACCAAAAATTGGAATCACACGTCGATCAGAAACCACCCAATTGCCGACGTCTCTGATCTCAGAATCATTCATCGATCTACCTGAAGCTACTCTACTCTCCGATGATCCAGTCCTCCCCCATCGCGATTAACCTTGTTACTCTTAAGTTGTCGTCATTTCCTCGGCAACCAACTCCACAAACAACACTTAAAAAAAAAACCCTGCTCCGCCCCCGATAGGCCACCACAGATTATTATGATTAAAAAAACCCTGACTAAAAATAATGATTTACCTTCCTAAATTCATTATTTACAAATTGACAACAGATTATAAGACTAAATCAAGAATTCCAGACCACTAGATTAAGCTTATTTTGATTCAAAACTGTAAAATTCCCATTTTTGTAATATAGACCCCAATTGTTTGTTTGAAAACTATTTTAAATCTGAAATTATACTGTTATAACCATTTACCCCTTGAAAATCAAAGCTTGAAGTCATTTGTGTAGGTAGATATGAATTTTCATTGTTATTCCAGAGCCTGGAATCACAACAGTATCAAGCAATCATACACGCAACCATATATTCAAATGTATATAATGTATTTCAACTAAAATCATCCACGCAACCCATTCTTATAACTTTACTTTGCAGATTTATCACATGCATTGCAATATTCAACCAGTTTATAACCTTTTAGAACTTTGCTTACTCACCTTAGATGCAGCAGAACAGAGGAGCCTGTCTTGATGATCTGGAACTATACTTGAATGCTTGAAACTGAATGTGCTTGATTTTAAAACTCAAGTTGCAACAGTACTACAGATCTGAAAGAAATCAGTTGCATGCTTTCTTTTCTTTTTCTTTTTTTTAAAAAAAAACTTTAACCTTGTTTTACTACATTGCACTAGCTCTCTGATTACATTTGCATGTTTCCAGAAAAAATTTGCAGGCTTGGTTAATTTAAAACATAAATGAAGGAGATCTACAGGCTATAGAATTTGCAAATTTCCTTTCAGGTAGATGTTTTGAAGAGGCTATAAGTTTAAACTAAATTTGCATTTCAGGTTTGAAGATAATTTCAGATAATTTTGGGTTAGAGGAGATATTAGCTTCAGGTTAATCTTTGAGGGGAATTACACATTTTATTTGAACAGAATTTCTGTTTTGAATGAAGATGATTTTAGATTTCAGATCTTAGCTGAAGATTTTCTCAAGTTTGAAAAGGAAGAATAAAAAAGAAAAATGATTTTAGAGGAGATGTGTTTACATAAGTAGATTTTAATTAAAATAGAAGAAAAAGAAAACTAAAGAGAACACTTGTTCTTAGTTTTAACATTTGTCAAAATGTTTATTCTATGCTTAACACATGTCCCTTGAAATTTAATTTTAATTTAAATTGTTTATAAATATTTTTAGATCTTAATTTATTCCTTTTATGTATATGTAAATAAATTCTCCTTTTATAATTAAATGTTAATTAGTATTTAAAATTAGTATTTATAATTAAAAGTTAATAAAAGCTTTTAACAAAATTAATTAGTTATATATAGATAAATTTTTTTAAAGAATAAAACCATGTATAATTATAAAATAAAAACAATACACAAATCTATTATTTGAAAATGACATTTTAGATAATTTAAATAAAATTCATAAAAGAGGTTGTAAGTTACTCATTATTTAAATGAATAAATGTTTCATTTATTAATTGTATCTTAAATTTCATATCTAATTTACAAATCATTTTTATTAATCAATATTTAAAAAGAGATAAACAAATCTTATTATCAATCTTTTTTAAAATTTAAAATTATGCTAAAATCAATTTAAATCATTTGTCTTTACAATTTTAAAACTATATAGTTATTTATTAAAGTAAGATTATTAAATTTATTGCCAAATTTTTTTGGGATATCACATTCCTTCTCCCATAGAATCTTTTCGTCCTCGAAAAGGAACGAAAGCAGAATTTATTAAATATTTAAAAATCAGTTAAAATATTCTTTGATCATTTTTAAAAAACTTTTAAAATCTATATAGTATTGTCAAAATAGTTTTATAAAAATATCATTTTATAACTCGATGTCTCAACAAGTCCATCCTCGTTCTTACGTAAATTCGGTCATACGTTGATCAGGCGTAAAACTGAAAATCTACAAGTACTTAGCAGACCCGTATTCAACACCCAGTGAAAATACTTGAAAAATAATTTTGTTGAAAGTATAAAAAACATTTTTGAAAATAGAGGAATATCTTTAGTGAGAATGCTCTGGAAATCATCACCCCCATCCATGGTCGCAGTTACATTCCAGGGTTACGTTGTCGTCGCAGCAAAAGTCCATGTAACTGCAGGCTCTCCGCGGCCTCTCGATTACGCCATGGAACCCACAACAGATCACAGTTACATCCAGGGTTACGTTGTCGTCGCAGCAAAAGTCCATGTAACTGCAGGCTCTCAGCGGCCTTTGATTTTTGCTGTCAAAATGAAACTTCTTCACTCCTACATAGGTCGCGGTCTGCCGATATAAAATCAAACGCAGACTTTTGGCTCTCAGCGGCACACACAACTTTCCCTATGTTATACCATAGGTCAAGTCTACCGATATAAAATCAAATGCAGACTGTTGGCTCTCAGCGACACACACGACTTTCGCTATGGTATACACTACTTATAATCCCCAGGAACTAGTTTTGTCTGGACTCCTCAGAGGATCAACTTTAGAACCCCCCTTGGGGCTCATGGCAACACCACCCGGTGCTACTCCTGAGAAGTTCATTTAAGGGAGCACCTTTTTCCCCAAAGCCATCATAAAAACATTTTATACTATACACATATAGTATCTTCAAATCATACACCTAGTATGATCTCATACAAAGCTCCTTTGCACAAAATCGATTATTCCAAAATTGATAATTCTCAAACTAGGCTTTCCAAATTCTCATATTGATTTTACCCAAAAATCCAAAGCCCTTCCAAATCTAAAGGTTCCAAAACCTTTTCTAAAATCCTCATAAGATCCTTTATATATATATATATATATATATATATATATATATATATATATATACAGATATATATAATTTTCAAAACTTTGGATCATTTCAAACTTGTATAAAACTCCTTTTATACTTCAAATATTTTCAAAAACCCTTTTCCTCTGGCAAAAGATTCATCAATGGGAGCTTTATCTTATATAACAAAGATATATAACTTTATTTATCCAAAATCAAATATCCAAATTTGATTACTCCTTTCAATATAAATTTTATTCAAATCCGTACGATGTACACATATCATTCGTACGCCATACCAATCTGATTGCTCACTCGATCACACAATTTCACTTCCGAACTAGTATCGTCCACCCGACTTCCTAGTGCGGACTCAGATCTGGTTTCTTGATCAAAAACCGTCATTCTCCTTGCATCGTCATAACTATGATAGAGAATATCCAGAACCAATCAACAATCCATATCCAGGTTCGCCGTCGAAAATCGAGTGAAAAATCCCTACTCGGATCGACATACTATCTCGAAATTATGTGCTCGAATCTGGATCAAATCACTATGCGAATAGAATAACATACGTACATCCTATGTATTTATCTTTATTGGTTGTTAGCCAAATCAATTCCATTTCTATTCATATTCACTTTGATTTTCATTCACTTACTTACAATTGCTTCAATCCATTTGGATTATCACCACTATTCTGATCTCAATTGGGTATTTAACCAATAACAGTTTGAACTCCGACCAGTTTATTTAGCAAATAGCTTGAAAAAAATTTAAAAATAGATAAGTAGTTGGAAAATAATTACTAGTTTGTAAAATAAGTGTAAAATAGTTAGAAAATAGATAAAATATTTATAGAAATTTTAAATAATTGCAAAATAGTAGTAATATAGTAATTAGTTTATAAAACAGTTGGAAAATTGTTAAACAGTTCTAAAAATAATTGTAAAACAAATATAAGATAACTTGGTTTTTAAAAGAAAGGTTGTACATATAATAAATAGCTTGGAAAAATAGGTTTATATTAAACAATTTATATAAAAAATAGTCCAGAGTCAAAACTGTTCAACTCCCAATCTCCATTCTCATCAATTCAATTTAAATTTCCTCTACCATTTAAATTGACCCAATTCCAATTTAAATAACTTCAATTTCCATTGAAATTGATTCAACCCCAATTCAAGTTGAATTAACCTCAGTTTCTTTCCAAATTTAACTTTATTCGACCTTGATCTCAAATTCTACTAATTCAAATAATTTTCAATTGAACTAGTTTCAAATTTCAATTCATTTCAACTCTAGTTTGAATTAATCCCAATTTCAAACTTCATTTCCACATTAAGTTGAATTATTCTTAATTTCCTTCCAAATTTAATTCAAATTCCATTTGAATTTAAAACTATTCAACTTTGATTACAATTCCAAATCATTCAAATCAATTCGGGCTAATTTCAAATTGAACCCACTTCAATTTCAAATCGTTTCAAATTAATCCAATTCAAATTTTCCATTTGAATTTTATACTTATATATCTTCAATCACAATCGCAATTAATTCAAACCAATTTCAATTTGAACTAATTTCAATTCAAATTCCAAATTTAAACCATCTCGAATTATATAATTTTGAGTTAAATTTTTTGTTGATTTAATACTTTAAATCAAATCAACTTATATCTTTAATCCATCTAATTTAGAATTCAAACTCCTTTATCAATTTATTTCAAAGTTCAAATAATTCAAACCCTTTTTAAACAACCACACTTTTGAAATTCAATTTATCATCAAATTTAAATTTTGAAATCAAACTCTTGAAGTTTTATCTTAAACATTCAAATCTTAAGTCCAAAATGATTCCATTTTACCTTAATAATGGATATATTACCATACCCATTTCTTTAAACAAATCCAATTCATAGTTTAAAGATTATTTATAATGATAGGGTAATATCATCTAGTTATTTTAAAACATCCATCCATTACCAACTTCCAGGTCTCAAAACCCATTTTGAGATCACATAAATTCCCAATTTAAAATAACCATTTAACTTCCCAAGTTAAATTCTAATTTCATATTGAAATTCCCAAATCAGGTAGTCCATTCAAACTTATTTAACTTCCTCTAAGTTAAATTCAATTCACTTAATTCAGTCAAATTCACATAATTTGAATTCCCATTCAAATTTCAAAATTCTTTCCCATCTATAAGTTCAAAAACTTATCACTTTGGGTTTTCACATCTCATTCCTAATTTAAAACTCAATATTTAGAGTTTATCTCAAATTATCCTTAATATCATGTATATCCATAAATATACATATTTATTTCTTGGCCCTGCCAACCATGTTTCAAAATTTTAAACCACCTTTGTTTTTAATTCGAAAAAATTCCTTTAAATCTTTAAACAACTCATGTTTGCATCAAGCTCTCTTATTCAAATAATAGTATTTATTATTCCTTCTAATAATTTGAAAACAAATTTCAAATGTTTTTAAATCTTAAGATTCAAACTTCACAATTTAGATCGACTTCAATTTCAATTTATACTCCATACTTATCTAAATGGTTTACTTCCCTAAAACATTTTATTGTTTATTGAAAAACAATCATCTTATTTTGAATTTTTTTTTCCAACTTCAAGATTTAATTTCAGTTTGAATCCATTTCAAACTTGTATTAAATTTGATTTCAATTTGGTGGTAATTCTATTACCATTTAATTCTTACTATTACTTTTAGTTTAATTAATACTACAACCAATTTCCTTAATATAATAGATAATCTATTTCTTATATAAGATTCGTTTACTTTTGAAATCCTTTAAAAACCTTTATATAAGAAAATAACAAGTACGCTCTCTCATATACATATACATATACATATATATATATATATATATATATATATATACTCAACTCATTATAGGGTACCACTTACCCTATCCTTAATGAGTAATCCCAATAGAGCCAAGGTTCTCGCTTAACCTTCAGCTTTGATACCAAATGTCACGACCCGGAATTTTCGATCCCGAAAATTCCAGATAGTTAGAGAAAGAAGAAAGAGATAGAAGAAGAACAGAAAAGAAACACATAATCTCACTTTCGCAGCGGATGAAATATAATATCAATAATAATACTTATACCAAAGAAAACTGTATCTATCAATTTACATCGATATATCAGAGTTACAAAAATTTTATACAACATTGGACAGATACAATTTAACATGTCTCAAATATATACAATAATATAACACAGCGGTAAACACTCCATATGTTCCAGCCATCCAGCTCACCTCCTGAGCTCCAGAACGTCCCTACCTGAAAATCTGTAATACTCAGTCTGACCCGAGCATTACATCAAAGTAACACCTGGGTCAGGCTGGAAACCAGCGTGAGTAAACCCAATTTAACATGAATGACAAAAACATACAACTTATATAAACCCGGGTAACTTATATCAATTTACAACTTCACAAGTTGTTATGGACAACAATTATTCCACACATCAATTTCTAAGTGCCAAAACATATATTAAATGGTCCAATTCACTTAAGTCATTCAACTTCATCCTATTGATTTCATATATCAATTATAAAGAATCGAAGTGGTTTCGGGTATTTACTAATACCCGACTCCGGTCTCTTCGAATTCAATACCATCTCATCCCAAATTATTCAAGTGAAACACAATTCAAACTTCAAATATAGGGTGCCACCTACATTAATTCATCATCGATAGATAACTATATTATCTTAGTTCAAACCCAACATATCATATCGCATAGAATCCAAATCACATGTCCGAGATATCAATCAATCAAAGGCATGCAATATTATTCAATCATTCATAAGTATGATAAATTAGTCATACCATATAAATTAAATTAATTACTTCAATCACCCTTAATCCTGCTTATTTAACATTGATTAATTACAAACAGATTAATTAATCATCCTTTAGTTATCCATTTAATTAATCATCCTTGATTAATAATCTTTAATTACGTAAAGTAATTATCCTTTAATTAATTATACAAATTAATTATCCTCAAACAATTTCAGTAATTAACCCTTAATTAATTCATTAATTTCATTAATCAGCCTTATCAATCATAAACGGTAATCAAAAATCCTGTAATTACTTACCTTAATTAATTAACCTCTTAATTAATTCCTTAATTAATTACACCGAGTGATGAATCCTTAATTACTTCTCCAAAATAATTTAACCATCAATTACTTCATTAAGTAATTACACTTACCAATCTTATTAAGAAATCATACTTTATCAATTTCCAAGTGTCTATCTTTAATTAATTATCAAATTAATAAATCACATTCATTTCATCAATTGCAACTAGGTAATTTATCGCTTATTTACCCTAATCAATTATCCTATATTTACTTACACTGATTAATTATCCCATAATTAATCACATACATAAATTAACTAAATCTTTAATTAATTAACTAATCATATTATCAAATCAATTCTTAAGATTTGAATACTCAAATTACTTAACCTTTATTAATTATTTAATGATTTAATTAATTTATTGTTTCCTCAATTGATAACATAAATCAATTAACCACACTTATTAAATAATTAATACTTTATCAAATTTCATCTTTTAATTTATCCCTAAAAAAAACACATAGGACTAACCCATTTATAGTTATCCAAATACCACAATTTGACAACTATTAAAACCTTAGAACTAACACCTTAAGATAAGGTTTAACACTTGTTTGAATATTCTTAACAGCCGGGAAACGTCAATTTTAACCCCAGCAGAATTAACCCAAAACCCGAGTCATACGCAAGCAATCACGAGAACTCACCCGAGTTCAAGCTTCTTCCCCAATTCAATACTTGAATTTATTTAAAAAAAAAAATTTTACTCTGAAATAACTTAAACTGTAATCATGTTTTAAATATCACAAGCTACTCGAGTTTAAACTCGAGTAAATATTCCTCAGTCCCGAGCTTCAACCCGAGTCCCAACTTCCTCCTCAACCACTGACACCAGAACTCGCCGTGCATATGCACCAGCGATCGTCGGAGCCCCGGCCATCGACTCCAGTTCCAACACGTCGCCAATGGCTTTGATAAGCTAAAGGATCATCCAGAACCACAGAAATGTCACCTAGCCAAAATCGAGCTTCCTGACCAAAATTCGAATCCCACGTTGATCAGAAACCACCCAATTGCCGACGTCTCTGATCTCAGAATCATTCATCGATCTACCTAAAGCTACTCTACTCTCCGATGATCCAGTCCCCCCTCGCGATTAACCCTGTTACTCTTAAGTCGTCGTCATTTCCTCGACAACCAACTCCACAAACAACACTAAATAAAAACCCTACTCCGCCCCCGATAGGCCACCACAAACTTCAGAAAAATCCATCAATATTTTTCCCGGGTCCTCCCACCTTCCAGCCTTCTTCGACCAAAATCTCAACACTGATCACCACGCCGATCACCGTGAATTGGCAAAAACCCCAAAAACTCTCGATACCAATTATCATAGCTAAAAATAATGATTTACCTTCCTAAATTCATTATTTACAAATTGGAAACAGATTATAAGACTAAATCAAGAATTCCGGACCACTAGATTTAAGCTTATTTTGATTCAAAACTGTAAAATTCCCATTTTTGTAATACAGACCCCAATTGTTTGTTTGAAAACTATTTTAAATCTGAAATTATACTGTTATAAGCATTTACCCCTTGAAAATCAAAGCTTGAAGTCATTTGTGTAGGTAGATATGAATTTTCATTGTTATTCCAGAGCCTGGAATCACAACAGTATCAAGCAATCATACACGCAACCATATATTCAAATGTATATAATGTATTTCAACTAAAATCAATTAAAATCATCCATGCAACCCATTCTTTTAACTTTAATTTGCAGATTTATCACATGCATTGCAATATTCAACCAGTTTAAAACCTTTAGAACTTTGCTTACTCATCTTAGATGCAGTAGAACAGAGGAGCCTGTCTTGATGATCTGGAACTATACTTGAATGCTTGAAATTGAATGTGCTTGATTTGAAAACTCAAGTTGCAACAGTACTACAGATCTAAAAGAAATCAGTTGCATGCTTTCTTTTCTTTTTCTTTTTCTTTTAAATTTTTTTTTAACCTTGTTTTACTGCATTGCACTAGCTCCCTGATTACATTTGCATGTTTGCAGAAAAAAAATTGCAGGCTTGGTTGATTTAAAACAGAAATGAAGGAGACTGTAGGCTATAGAATTTGCAAATTTCCTTTCAGGTAGATGTTTTGAAGAGGCTATAATTTAAACTAAATTTGCATTTCAGGTTTGAAGATAATTTCAGATAATTTTGGGTTAGAGGTGATATTAGCTTCAGGTTGATCTTTGAGGGGAATTACACATTTTATTTGAACAGAATTTCTGTTTTAAATGAAGATGATTTTATATTTCAGATCTTAGCTGAAGATTTTCTCAAGTTTGAAAAGGAAGAATAGAAAAGAAAAATGATTTTAGAGGAGATGTGTTTACATAAGTAGATTTTAATTAAAATAAAAGAAAAAGAAAACTAAAGAGAACACTTGTTCTTAGTTTTAGCATTTGTCAAAATGTTTATTCTATGCTTAACACATGTCCCTTGAAATTTAATTTTAATTTAAATTGTTTATAAATATTTTTAAATTTTAATTTATTCTTTTATGTATGTAAATAAATTCTCCTTTTATAATTAAATGTTAATTAGTATTTAAAATTAGTATTTATAATTAAAAGTTAATAAAAGCTTTTAACAAAATTAATTAGTTATATATAGATAATTTTTTTAAAGAATAAAACCAAGTATAATTATAAAATAAAAACAATACACAAATCAATTATTTGAAAATAACATTTTACATAATTTAAATAAAATTTATAAAGTAAGTTACTCGTTATTTAAATGAATAAATGTTTCATTTATTAATTGTATCTTAAACTTCATATCTAATTTACAAATCATTTTTATTAATCAATATTTAAAAAGAGATAAACAAATCTTATTATTAATCTTATTTAAAATTTAAATTTATGCTAAAATCAATTTAAATCATTTGTCTTAACAATTTTAAAACTATATAGTTATTTATTAAAGTAAGATTATTAAATTTATTGCCAAAAATTTCTGGGATATCACATAAGGTTTCATCCGCTATATATATGCGGGATAATCAATCACTCCGATATATGTATACTACTATATATAATATCACATCCAATTGATAATAATTTATCAATTTAACCAATCAATCATTAATTAATTTTAACTATTTAAAATTAAAGGCGGCTGTTTAAAATTTAGTGAGATTAACTCACCTTGAGTTTTAATTCGCCAAACGTTCATATTTTAAATTAAATCGAACACGTTCGATTTAACCTAAAATTTTAGCTCATTCTAATCAACTCCAAATCTATTCCAGAACGTAGTGCTCATCGCCACGATTTCATCGCTGCTTGTTTCGTCTGATTCTGACAACGTATGGAAATGTTATAGCAGTTTAAAGATTATACAATTTATAATATAAATATATTTACATTTTTTTATTATCAAAAGGGAAATATGACCGTAAATTCAAAGTGATAGATCTTGGCCGCTCCTTGCTTCTTCACGTTCATTTGTTCTAGTGCGTGGAATGAACCCACTCGTCGCCTTCTTCCTTCAATTATCACGCTGCCACCATCGATCGAGACGTCGATCAGCCCACATCACCGAACGCGCCGCCCCAGCTTCACCATCGCCCAAAGTATTTTCGAACTCGGTGCTTCCTTCTTCATGAAAATCGTGAATGACCTCAACCCCTTTGTCGTTGATTTTTGGCCATCACGTCTCATCGATCTCGACCGTTGGATGTGTAGAGGAGGACGTGTTCTACAATTTTCATGTTGAAGCTTTCTCATGAAAGTTTGTGGGTTTGAAGAAAATCGAGGGGGAAAATGCAATGTTATCGGCCATTGAACGTTTAAGAGGCGGCGGCGTAAAATAGATCTAGGTTATACTGTTGAGTGTGTTTATATACGCATGTATGAATTATTTTAATATTATTTTCAAAATTCACGTGCTATTTCGAACGAACTCCAAATGAGCCATGCCGCCTGACATTTATAATATTTTACCCCTATTCCGAATGCAGTAGAACATGTTTCGGGGCCGAATTCGATTGCATGTGGAAGATAGCTTTTCAAATCGAATTAAAGCATTAACTTTTCAATATTTATTTCAACGCGTTTCTATTCCATACGACCAAACGGTAACTCCAAACGCTATAAAATTTGAAATTCCATAATAATAAACTATTACGGATCCAATGGAACTAGTTTCGTCGAATTCCGAAACTGTGCCCCGAAAGACTATTTTAACGTGTAGATTAAATCGAGTGATTTTCAACATCGTAGAAATCACTTGAAATTTTAATTTTAAAAACTTACCAACTCGTTTATAAATCAAATAGAATTTATATTCATATTAGAAATCACTTCGATTCATATTAAATCAAAGTTCGGTTATTTACACTATTACCATATATAATTTTTCCACTATTAAATTAATATGTAAATTTCAAACTTTAAATTTTATCGACTTTTAATCCCACTCAAAGTCTATTACCATCACTCTAATTTAAATAGAGTTTAAAAAGACTTAGAAATCATTCCTATTCATATCTAACTCCAGATTCCCCATATTTACCCAATTTTAAATATTAAACTTATATTTTACCGAATCAAATTAATCGCTATATTTGAAACTTTAAACCATTATGTAATTCTTCCATATTCAAAATCAACTAATGATTCAAATTCATCATTTTAAAATAAATTAGATGCTCAAAACTAAATGACCAAAATTCCAGGTCGTTACATGGAGGGACAAAAATGAATGTCACGTTTCTAAAATGAAGGCTTTAGGATATACAGGCTACCAAAATAAAAACCAAAATATGAGGCTGTGGAAGAAGGCTACAGGAAAATAAAATGAAAAGAATTGAAGTGGGAACAGAAATATGAAAATGAGATAGGGAAAACAACTAACTCACATTTTTTTACTTTAGGAATTAGAGGTAGGACATGGTGTAAAGAGGCGAAGAAAGGTTAAATAAAAATATATATGTATATATGTAAAATGAAACTCACGTTTGATTAAATGTAGCTTCAGAAAAAAGAGGAAGGAAATAAGCGAAATGAAGAAACAACAGAAATGAGGAAAGAAATATGGTATGTATTAAATAATGATGAAGGAATGCACAGACCAGATGTACACTACCAACAAACCTTTGGAATTCAAATTTCAAACTTATATCTCCTCTTTATTACTTTCCTTACCTCCCATAAACTCATAGTTACATTTATTTAATTTCACATTAACACACAATAATTGAAAATAAATTCTCTATAAAAATTTGTGTAATTAATTAAGGCAATATACAACATTAAGAACCTTTCATTTCTCTTTCTGTGATTCGATTGGGAATTTAAACAAACATGTTAATATTTCGATTAAACATTTTACTAGGAATGCATTAATGTACATTAAACAAATATGACAACATGAATGAGGTAATATAAACGGGTGTATAATACATATGTATGTATGTATGTATGTATGTATGTATGTATGTATGTATGTATGTATGTGAGTCTATGTACATCTTTATCTCTACTTATAATTTACATTCATAAATAAAAGGTATGCTACTAATCCACATAAGGAGGAAATGAATGTATAAGTAAATTAGAAAAGCGAACATGGAAAGGTAAATTATGTTTCAATTAAAATCTAGTCAAGTCTAAGTGAAAACGAAATGGCTAAGTGTAAATCTATTTTACCCCTTTACAATCCCTTATTAACATTTAATTTAAAACCCTGTGAGATTTCAAACCTAAATAATATTTTTTATAAATAATTGGATCTAAAACATAAGTTTATATTTAGGTACAAACATATGTGCAGTAAACCAACACTAAAATTTGAAACGTGAACTGAATTAGTTACAAATAAATCAACCAATTTAAATTTATTTCAACATACGTCTACAATTAACGTCTTCTCTCTTTTTAATTAAAAAGTTCCAATCACATTAATTGCTATTGATTTCTAAGTTAAATTTTAAAAGAGAAATGTGACAATTCAATTCCTTTCATAGTAATTTAACGTATTTATGGAATTATTGTATACAGACCAAAATCTATTAATTTCTTATTAATTTATCGATTTCTTATTCCTGTAATTAATCTGTAAGCTAAAATATATTTCAAACAAAGAAACATTTGTTTACTCCTTTACTAAACTTATTCATTTTTATTCTTTTATTTTTTGATTTAAATGTTCTCATATTAAATCAAATATTACCTTTGAATTAATTTAACATAAATTTTCATTTTATCTCACTCGACTCTATAGTTAACATCTTTTCTTATATTAACTGCAATATTTAATTACATTTAATTTTATTGATTTCCAAATTTATTTCAACTGATTGAATAATAAAATGATAAGTAGAACAATATTTACGTTTAAGTAATTTAAACACATTTATAAATCTATTGCTTACAACAAAGGTTACTGAGTCTACATACTATATAATTGGTTTTCTATTGCATGCTAAAACCAACCAAATCAACTAACATTGATTTATATTTTTAGTACATCGTTCAATTTTATTCCTTATTAACTTTCATTATTACCATTAATTGAAATTACATAGTTGTCAATAACATTCAAACTACATTATTAAATTATATTGTAATCAAAAAGTTTCCCATATATAAGTCATAAATTTTGATTTCTTACAATATTAAATTGCAAAATCTTAATTAAGTTGATATTTCTAATCATCGAAAATTACATGTCATTACACTCTCCACCACTCAAAAATTTTCATCCTCGGAAAGGAACAGAAAAGGATTAAGAACTTGATAAAATTTTATTCAAAATGATCTATTTATAAACACTTTAAATTTACATAATTATATATTTAAATAAAGTATATCAATTTATAAACAATTAAATCTTCTAAATCAGGTTAAATAAAAGTTTGAAAATATTTCACTTTCACAAATGAATTCATGAAAACTTCCGATAGAGTCTCCTTTTATACGGATAGGTCTGGAAAAAATAATAATATCAATATATATATATATATATCATATTTCAATAACAAAAAAAATCCCAAACCATGGGAAAATAATAAAATATCGCTATTAAACCGTAATCTGAAAATATACCTATTTGTCAGGCAAACAATGCTTATTTTGTGAAACCAAAAGCAGTAGCAATTGCTTCCATAACCTATATTTCACTTATAAAATCCAAAAGAAGTTAATAACTATGTGAAAAGAGAAATATTTAGTTGTTTCAATCAATAGCAAATGAACCAACACAACATAACAACAATCACTTGCAAATAAAACCATACAATCATCATACGCAATCAAAGTAATCAGCCATCCATCAATAACAACCAAAACAAATGGTTTGTTCGGATTTAGAAACTTTTAATGGTATAAGATGATAAATAAACCACTATGTATACCATACACTCAACAGTCTTATATAAAAATTAATAGAATATTTATATATCTTACTACAGTTAGAAGTATCTTTTCCCAACTATCCCATAAGCAAAAACAAACAATAATTTCAAATATCAGTTAAGTTTATTCTTATAAATCTCCTTTAACATTATTTATTGTTTATCTTTGTTATTTTTTCTTTTTTCTTTTTTCATTCATACAATGAGTATTTTCTTTAATTTATATCCATTACTTACAAAATTCATTTTCCAATCATTTATACAATTCCATTTTCCATTAATTTATATTCATTTTCTTACATATGTTCTTTTCATTCAATTATTCAAAATAACCAATGAATGTATTATTGAAGGATTACATACATTTTTTCTCAAATTACTTCACACTTCTCATTTACTTTGATTTCCTTTTAACATCAATATTTATTTGTGAAGCAACTCATTCTTTTTTTTCTTTTCACTTTTGTCTCTTTATATGTAGTATTCCATTTTACTATTTACTTTAATTATAATTTGCCACTCAAGTTTATAGTCATTTACTTACAGTGTTAACTTTTCTATTACATTTCATTAGTAGCATTTCAATTTATTAACTTAAGTTTATAACATTTTTGTAACATCTATTCTTATTTATAGGAATAATTCTACTGAAAATCTTCATTGCTAAAGTTTTACTTGTATAATATTCTATCAAATATTTCTATTTAATATTTCAACTTTTAACATTTTGGTAAGTTATATATATGTCTTTTAAGAATGCAATTGAATGTCACACAAGTTTATCTTATTCATTTGGCCAACAAAAGTGTTCAATAGTTACATCTTCTAAATTTTCATATCTACAAGCTACAGATTTCCAATTTCTTATACATTTCATTAATCACTTAACATCAAATTTCTTAATTTCCATTTTAGGAGTTTCCAATTATTAATATAGTCCATATTTCATTTCATTAAAATAATTGAAATCTACTAATTATCAAAAAGTTTTAAGAACTAAACTTTGGGTTACATTACAAATAATTTAGAAATAATATATATATAAATATATCCTTTATAGATCAATCGAACGTGTAGCAAAACAGCTACAGCAGTCTTCCCACTTGAAACTCGAAAATAAACATCGATGATGCAAGCACTTATCACCAAAATTATTTTACAGCGACAGAAAGAGGAGTACAGAACTTATATCCTTTTTAAACTTTCTTTCAAAATTCCTTGAAAACATTTCTTTCAAATCATATTGAAATATTTATATCTGAAAATACTTTCAAATAATACTAATATTTATTCCAAAATATTTTGAAAGAAATTTTCAAAATCCCGGAACTTAAGTTCTCAATTTTTCAATCTATATTTATTTTATTTATAATCCCATTTTGCAACCAGTGTTTATAAAATTTTCGCCTCCTAACAAACAAACAAACATAAGGCATACTATTATATACATTTATAAAGACTACTCTTTTATATACAAAATATAATATTAGGCAAAATTATTTCATTTACTTATATTTCAAAACAATATTGTGTTAGTCTGCCCTATTAAGTGTTTAGAAATCTCTATCGATTCCACAACGTCCCATGTACTGATCAGAATTTATAAATACTAAACAGAATAAATTAACATGGTACAAAATATATTATAACACCAACAAATACGCTCTCTCATATATATGCACTCAACGACTCATTCTAGGGTATTCCTACCCTATTTCTAATGTGTCATACCCCACAAAGCTAAGGTTATCGCTAAACCAAAGCTTTGATACCAAATGTAAAGATCCACCTTTTTGGACGGTTTAAATCGATAATAAGCCACACATGTCTGACTCAAACCATTCAAAAGGGAGGATTGTTATGGGGTAAATAAAAAAATGACAAAGAAAGAAAAATAAAACACAGATTCTCAAAGTGGAATGACAAAATATAATAATCAAATAAACAGTTCATATATCTATTTTAACATTTGGCTACACTTTACAATACAGCTCAGAGTTATGTACAATAGAAATAAATAACAATGTAGCCGAACAACATGATGCAGCGGGATAATATAATAAATAATAATAATATACAAATCTCCGTCTTTGTCCTCCAAAGCAGTCTTCGTTACACCGAAAAGCTCAGACTAACCTGGGTGAATTAAAAAGACAAAACACTCGAGTCGAAACTAAAAGATCTTATGTAAGTTAGATCAACGATAAACAAATATGTATAACTGTGACGACCCGCCTTTCATTCCACAGAAAGACGCATCATCAATAAGAAAGAAAGAGGTACAAATAGAATAAATAGAAGAAAGAACTCAACAATATCAAAATCTCAAAGCGGAAATGGAACAAAATATAATATATCACATAGATATTACATAGTCAATACATCAGAGTTACACAGATTACAACAACATTTCACATTAGACAGTTATAAAGATCTGTCTAATCCATTACATTTCAAAATACAACAGACAAAGACTTCAACAAAGCGGAAATAGATAGATATAACTACGTCTGGACTCCTGCTCCATGCTATCCAATATTCGTCAAGCCAAAACCTAATCACTTGGCTACTCATAAAAATTTGAGTACCCAAGAGTTTAAGAAAAATAGAAATAAACTCCGGGTCAGACATGAGTCTGGTGTGAGTAAACAGTTTAAAGTTGCTAAACTTTTAAAATCATTTTAAAACAAAGGTATCACGTAAGACTTCCCACACATAAACATGGGTAAGTTTTTACCTTACGCTAACCAAAATATTCGATAGGAAATCCCATGATATTATAATAGGGTCTAGGGTTTTCAAATAAATAGAAAAATAACCGAAATTGTTACATTCATTAAATTCCAATATACTATCCACAAAGTGGGTTATACAATCAAAACCGTAAGGGCACGTAGGAAGAATGGGTTTCCATCAATGGCAGGGCTACTGGGGTACCGCCTATCACAGTACGTGGCCTAGATCACCGTCGAGGATCCACCCTAAATCCCCTGCAACACAAGGCTGGAACCATCCCTTACTGGATAGTCCCGAACAAGACAACCTCGTAATTAGCTGCAGACCAACTGCCCACACAGCCGAATAAAAAGGGATCTCTAGACAGGGGAAGCTCTTGTCCTACTTGAGTGTGACTCACTTAGCCTTACTGCATCTCCCCTGTTTTAACCATTCCAAGTTGATGAGGCTTGAGGCTACGATTACCTTTATAGAACACATCCATCATAGAATGCTCATCGTCCACCTGACGATGTTCTGAAAGCATTCAATCCATACAAGTTCATTCCGGTTTCGAACGAAACCAAAGCATTATCTCGTTACACTCGTTTTAGAATCACCCTCAGAGTTAACGACAATAACCCTTGCACTCTGAAACACCATCTCGAACCTAAAAGAACTATCTCCGTTATACTCGCATTGGAATCACCTTTAGAGTTTTAAGGACAACTAGCTCTTACACTTCGAGTCTTCAACTTTCTCTTCACGACCTAACGCTTAACTTGGATCGATGTGGTTTTTGGATAATCAAATTTGATACCCGATCCCGGTCTCATCGAAATCCAAACGTATCTTAAAGGCCAAGTTGTTTAAGGTTAAACAATTCATTTCAATTCAATTCAATACTTTGAATTCACACAGCATTTAACACAGATAAATATCACACGTTTATCATTAATATATCCAATATCACATTACAGAATATCACAGCATATCATCCAACAGATATCAACCAATTCAAACATTCTACTCAAATAATCATCCATAAACAAGAATTATTAATCCATGCTGTAATTAATTTAATTTATTTAAATTGAATTAATTACTTAAGAATTAATCACCTAATCCTGTCCAATTTATCACTAATTAATTATAAACAAATTAATTAATCATCACTTTAATTAATCATTCCCATAATTAATCATCCTTGATTAATTATCCTTAATTACTTTACCAATCAATTAATTAATCTCTAATCATAGATTAATTATCCTTTAACTATCAATTAATAAACCTTAATTATTAGTTAATCTCCTTCAATACAAAGTAATCAATCCTTAATTACTTTTATAATCAATTAATTAACCTTTAATTAACTGATTAATTATCCCTTAACTATTAATTAATAACCTTAATTATTAATCAATATCTCTCAATACAAATGAATTAATCCATAATTACTCTTTTAATCAATTAATTAATCATTAATTAACTAATTAACTATCTCTTAATTATTAATTAATAAAACTTAATTATTAATTAACAATCTTAATTACAAATTAATTGATCCATAATTATTAGTTAATCAATTCTTGATTAGCAGTTAACCCATCTTTTAATTAATCTTCAATTACCCTTTGCTTAATCTTTAATTACCCTTTGATTAATCTTTAATTACCCTTTGATTAATCTTTAATTAATCTTTAACTATAGCTTCATCATCCTTTAAGTATTAATTAATAAGACCTAATTATTAATTAACAAAACTTAATTACAAATTAAGCACTTCTTAATTACTAGTTAAGTAACCTTTAATTACTTAATTAACAACTCTCTAATTACTAAATTAATCAATCTTAGTTACTTGATTAACTAAATTCTTAATTACTTAATTACTCAATTAATTAATCTCTATTCATTAAGTAATAATCTTTAATTAATAACCCTTAATTACAATTAATTAACTTTTAATTAATTAATTTATAACCCTTAATTATTTAATAATTAAACCAATTATTACTTTAATTAATTACTTAATTAGTCCTTTATAATTAATTAATAAAATTAATTAATTATACTTAATTTCCTTAATTCACCTAGTTAATCTCAAAAAATTATAACCTTAATTATCTAAGATAAAAACATTTTCTCATTAATGCCTTAATTACCATTAACATTTTTAAAACATTTTATCTTCATAATTGACTTTACTTAATCAAATCATTAACTAAGTTTTAAAATAAATAATCATTTAACTTGATAAATTGAAGTTTAACAAAATATAACTTCCTTTAAAATAACTTGAAACATTATCAAGTTAAAGTTTAAAAAAAACTTATTCCAATTTGTATTTTAAAACTTGCTTTTATAAAAATCTTAAACTTTCATTTAAAATTAAGTTTTAAAATCACTTTAAATTTTACAAAATTTAAATTAAACAAAATTTCAAAACTTCTCAATCAATAGTTAAAGAAAACAATTATAAAAAGAGTAAGTTTAAATAAGAAAGTTTAAACTAGATTTACATTTAAATTTCAAAAATAAATTGATTTTAAAACATTTTAAAAACTATTCCACACTGCTGCTCCGGGCAAACCCGGAGACCACTCGAGTTTATCCCCGAGTTTTCTCCCCTTTCTCCCCTTATTTCAAAAACTTAAATTTTATTTTAAGTCTTAAAAACTTACAGGCTTATCTTCCACAAATCACTCAAGAACAAACCCGAGTCTTTTGCCCAAAATACTCGAGCAATGCTTCGAGCAAAACCCCAAATCAAAACATCAGACAAGAATCTAGCCACCGTGCACATGCGCCATCGGCTGAAGCTCCTCCGTTCATCGACGAACGTTCCAACACCTCGACTATCTTCCAGACCTTCGTCCCTTACCCCTGAATCACTCGCATATGTCTCTAATCACAATCGAGCAAAGGGAATGAAACTGGAGCATATGACCATCACCAGAATTCCCCTCGATCCCACGCCTCCGATCATCTGAGCAGCTACAACCCCGGCCACGTCTTCGACATGCTTTCATGCAACCAACGCTAAAACCTGATGTCACTCGATCACCCAAAGGCCTCGCATTGCTCCCTCACCATACTCGACCAAAATTAGGTTTGAAAAACCTAAATCGCTTCGTTGCTGACGCCATGATGATTAGGAACCCCTCCAGTTATTTTTCCTAGACTCATCGTACACCCTTCCACCCCCAGACGAAACCCCGAGTCCTCATCTCCAACTGATCACCAGAAATTGCCTCAAAACCAATTTCTAGTCAACCCTGAAATGCACAATCATTTCAATATTAAAAAATTTCATTTTTGTTTTAAAAACCCTATTTTCCAGTGACGATTCAAGGTATAAACTTGAATCAATAAAATTCAACATTTGGCTTTATCAAGTTATTATGATTTGCTACTGTATATCTAGATTCTAGCATATTTTTAAATTTAAAATTTTTTTACATGATTTTAAATCTTAGATTAAGTTAAAACTTAACTAATTGTTTGAAGTCCAAAGTTTAACAATGAACAGATAAAAAGAATTGGAATTTTGTTTTAAAATTTAAATCCTGTATCAAGAACAGGGAAGAACATAACATGCATACCTATATCTTAATCATATACTTCAACTTTCATATAGAAATACCACATAAATATTCATAAGCAAACATCAACTATCTTAGAAATATTCACAAGCATCAGACTATAATTTACTTAATTTTTAAATAGGTGTTTACTCACCAGTTTTTTTAAAAGGCGGAGAGTTAATTTTTTTACTGTGAAGCTTTGAAAACTTGAAATTTTGCATGGTTGAAGGAAATAAATTGACACAGACATGCTTTGATTAACTAGCCTCAGGTTGCACTTGAAATTAAATCCTGGTTTACAGGCTTGCTTGCTTACAGATTTTGGGTTGAAGCTTATTTGCTGATGATTCAAGATTTTCATTTGTTCAGGTTGCATTTGAGAATAGCCTTTGTCACAGTCTTTGAAAAGATTGAGCTTCTGATTTTGAAAAAGATTTACAAGGTTGGATTGAAAAAGTGTTTATAGGCCTGAGTTTGATTTGTTTGAGGAATTTTACAGGCTTGAGTATAAAGCAGTTACAAGATTTTGATTTTTTTGTTTGAGGAATTTTTTTGTTTAAGGAAGTTTTTAGGTTGTAACTGGTTTTAGAGATGAGGTTCAGGTGAAGTTTTCTTGTTTTGAAAATGTAAAACAAGGAAAGAAATAGAAGGGAAGGAATGATTTTTTATATAGTTTAAATTAGAATTTTAAAATTAAAGAAAAATAAAGATAAATGGAATGACACTTGTTTTCAAATGTTAACACTTATCAAATTAAATGCTAATTATCTTACACATGTTTTTAACATGGTTTAAAAGGCTACACTTGTAATAAGCAATTTTCTTAATTATTTTAAATGATTTTTAAAAGCTTTTATATTAATTTTCCAAATTAATAAATACATTTCTAAATTAAATGTTTCCTGGAGATTTAACCAGGCAACTTGGCACTCGGCGCCTTAAACGTTCGGCATACAAGGAATGCACGGCATCCACGAAGGTTCAGCATCCATGAAGGTTCGGCCTGAATCTTGTTCGGCATGCCGAGACCATTCGGCAATCGAGAGAGCTCGGCAGTCAGCGCTCGACATTCAAGAGGCACTCGGCATCCAAGTTCGTTCGACGTCTATGGAACGTTCGGCATGATAGAGCATTCGGCATTGAGTGACGTTCGGTGTGGAATAACGTTCGGCATGTGAGAACGTTCGGCATGGCAGGATTGTCCGGCATCAACTACCGTTCGGCCTAACTATTGCTCGGCCTAAGGATCGTTCGGCCGAAACATAGTTCGGCCTGGGTAACGCCCAGCCAAAATATCGTCCGGCCTAAGATCTGCTCGGCATACAAACATCATTCGGCCAAGTCACTGGTTCGGCTTCCAGTATCGTCCAGTGCAAGTGCTTCCCACGGCGGCCTCATTGCGCTCGGCATGAGAAGACTGTTCGGCGTTCATGCCCTGTCCGGCATTCTACATTCGGTATCTATCGGTCGGCACACAGAGACTACTCTATTTGGGCCGAGATATTCATCCACCAGGTCCACCAGGGAAGTCCAACCTATCTTCATCTATAAATAGAGGGGCAGGGGCACAGTGAAAAAGGAGGTTTTTTTAGGAACACGGGGGAAACTCTGCCGCATTCAACGCTCATTCAAGACTTAATCTTTTACTTTGCAATTGTATTCAAGTAATTGGAAACGGATTGTATCTGTAATCAACTATCAAGGAAATTAATAGAAATCAACTTCAAAGTGGACGTAGGCAGTTATGCCGAACCACTATAAATTTGGTGTTCTTGCCCTCTGCATTTAAATTTATATATTGTTATCTATTTTAATTTACTTTCTTCATTAATCTCTCTACACAATCTTTCTAAGGGTGTTAGTGACCAACTTTGGTGCTAACATTTTGGTGCTTTCATCGAGAATTGAATTCTCAGGCTGTTAGGATCTGCAGCTGCCGGATTGCATAAATCCCCCGGAGAAGATCCAAGAACATTCACAAGGCATCTGTTGATTCTATCAAAGTTACAACCAACAACTCTACTATTGGGAGACCATGAACCAGATCGGCCTCCTACAACGCAGATGTCCATGAAACTGTTAGTGTACAACAAGTTGGACCTGCAAATCAGCAAACAACAAGAGGTGCAGGGCCCTCCACCCAAAACCAAGCGGAAGTCGTTTCCCGAACGGAGTTCAACGACTTGATAAGAGAACTCAAGGAAAGTAGAAGGCAACTTGCCAAGAAGATTCAAGCCAACACTAACCTCATGACTCAGCTTGCTCAGCAGCAACGCTAGAATGCTCGAGGTAACCCTGCCCCTTATTCTGAATCTGATAGCTCAACCTCAGTTGACGAACCTCCTAGGCGTAGACGCCGTAAGGATGAAGGTGCCCAGACAGGCGCTGGGAATCAAGCCCACGAAGAGACCGGACACCCAAACCTCCAAGACCCAAATCAGACGAGACACCAACCCGCATGGTCCCGTGGAATGGAAACCAACCTTCCATCCTCCATACAAACTCTGGACTTAATAGCTATGGTCAGGAAGTTGTTGAGAGAGAACCAAGGCTTGACCAATGAAGATTGGAGAGTGACCAGAAGCCATACTCCCTTTATAGATTGTATCCTGCAGGCTGAGTACCCTAAGAAGTTCAATATGCCAACTATCCCAGCCTACGAAGGGAAGACGGATCCCAGGCAGCATGTGATGAGGTGCGGATAGATGATGGATTCTACAAAAGCAAATGATGCGACCAAGTGTAGGTGCTTCCCAATCACTCTGTCTGGAATTGCCACCATGTGGTTTACTCGATTTCCCCCACGGTCTATAACCAGCTTCGACGAATTGGCAATGAAATTCATAGAACATTTCAGAATACACACCACTCGTCCAAAGGATGTGATGTCCTTATCAAGCGTAAACCAAGCTCCAGGAGAGTCATTGAAAGCATACTTGCAGAGATTTCATGTTGCTGCTACTGAGGTGAGCAATCCAAACGACTACGTAATTTTGATGGCGGTAATGCGTGGAGTGGATCTAGACTATGAATTTGGAGATTGGTTGGCGGGAAAGCCCCCAGCCACGCTGGAGCATTTTTATTAGAAAGCTCATCAGTTCATAAGAAGGGAAGAAGCTTGATGGACAAGACGAGACAAGGCACCAGGGCCTGCGCAGGAGACTGAGAAAAGTATCGTCGCCATGAAGCAAACCAGCGATAATTCGGGAAAATCCCAAGTCAACGTCCAAAACAAGCCTGGGCAGTCTAAAGGATCCGGAGGTGGAAATCCCGGAAAGAAGAGAGAGACGGGGAAATGGAAGTCAAGGATCCCGACTTACACTGAATACACCCCCCGCAACGCATCACTTGAGAACATCTATTTGTCAACTTGCAACACATTCCAGTATAGGAAACCATACCCAACGGAATCAACGGAGGAACAGAAGCGGACTGGGAAGTACTTCCGCTTTCACGAGTCTTATGGGCACAATATAGAAGAGTGTAGGCACCTCCATGATGCTATTGAAAAGTTGATTAGACAGAAGAAGCTGCAGGAGTTCGTCAAAGACCCACAAGAATGAAGACAAGAGACATCGGACCCTGGACGTGGGCCAGCTCCATGCCAACCAGAACAACCTGCTCGAACTGTGGGTAGATTGGTCATCAACACGATTGCGGGCGGACCTCATCCTGCGGATAAGAATTGGTAGGAGATGGAGCATATGCTAACTCTTTAACACATGCGGAGTATGAGTGCTATTCGAATGTGGAGGATGGGACTCCTTCAAAGTAGCAGCGCACGATGGATGATGATATTGTACTCAGGAGCCGAGATGCGGATAAGGTGGAGGCCCCTACCATTGACCTGATGGTCATATCTGCGACAATCGGGCCGACGTTTGTGAAGAGGATTCTAATTGATTGCGGAAGTTCCGTTAACATCATCTTCAAGAAGGCATATGACCAAATGAAGCTGGAGGATAAGGATTTGAAACCATCCAATGCCAGAATCCATGGCTTTAACGGCGCAGCAACGGATGTAGTGGGATATGTGGAGTTACCATTTGAACTAGGGCAAGGAGAGCGTAGGAGGGTGTGAATCCTACCATTCATAGTGTTGGATGTTGACTCTCCACATAACGTATTTCTAGGACGTCCAGCCTTGGCAGAATTTAGGGAAGCATTGGCCCTTTGGCGTCTGACGTTGAAATTTCCCACAGACAGTGGTGTTGGAGTGGTACACGGCGATCAGGCGACCGGACGCGTATGCTATGTGGCTGAGCTGAGAGAGGCTCGGCGTAGAGAGAAAGGAAAGGTTGCGGACAGCTTCGTCCGCATCCAAAATTCTGATAATTGACAAGTAGCGCCTGAGCCCTGGCTCGGGCAACATTCTCGGATCTATAGAGACATAGATTCGAGAGACGATGATGGGGGACTCAGGGAAACCAATGCAGCACCGGTTGAACTCACAATTGACATCCCAGTCAGACGGGATGACCCATCATGAATTCTTAAAATGGATCACAACTCGACCCCGTGGTGGCCGAGAACCTCACTGACTTCCTCTGAGTGAATCTTGATGTTTTTGCTTGGACTCACTCTGATATGTGCGGGATTTCTCCAATAGTTGCGAGTCATATGTTGAACATAGACCCCAAGTACGTTCCTGTAAAACAGAAAAGGAGAGGTATGGACCCGGAGAGGTCCGCGGCTCTCAAAGAGGAGGTGGACAAACTCAAAGCCAATGGATTCGTCCACGACGCCCTCTATCCTGAATGGGTATCTAACCCGGTGCTGGTAAAGAAAGCGAATGGAAAGTGGAGAACTTGTGTTGATTATTCTGATTTAAACAAAGCATGCCCGAAGGACAGTTTCCCGTTGCTGAGGATTGACCAACTGGTCGATTTAACTGCCGGACATGAGTTACTATCATTCATGGATGCATACTCTGGATATAACCAAATCCCAATGCACCTCCCAGATCAAGAACATACCAGTTTTGTCACAAACGTTGGGTTGTATTGCTATGTAGAGATGCCCTTTGGATTGAAAAACGTGGGAGCAACTTATCAGCGTCTGGTAAATTGGATGTTCAAAGACCAGATTGGTAAAACGATGGAAGTATATGTGGATGACATGCTCGTGAAGTCATGGCAGTCAAACGACCACATCCGAGACTTAGCGGAAATGTTTGACATACTCAGGCATTATGGAATGAAGATCAATCCTTTGAAGTGTACGTTCAGCGTAGCATCATGAAAGTTTCTGGGTTTCATTGTGAATGCGCGGGGAATCGAGGCTAACCCGGAGAAGATTCAGGCTATCCGAGATATACAAGTGCCCAGAACCATAAAACAAGTGCAAAGCTTGAACGGAAAGGTGGTCACGCTGAGCCGATTCATATCCAGGGTCATAGACAAGTGTATACCTTTCTTCGATGTCATAAAGAAAGGAAAGAGGAATTTCGAATGGACATTCGATTGTGAGGAAGCATTCCGAGCTCTTGTAAGGCACTTGGGAAGTCTCTCGATATTGTCAAAACCAATAGACCACGAAATGTTGTACATATACTTGGCTGTATCCCAGCACGCTATCAGCGCAGCCCTGGTTCGTGAGGAAGACCGGGTTCAGAAGCCATTTTACTATGTTAGTAAACGCTTGACGGGGGCAGAAAGAAATTATCCAAAGATTGAAAAACTAGCCTATTGCTTGGTGATTGCATCACGCAAGCTTCGCCCGTATTATCAGGCACACTCATTCCGTGTTTATACCGATCAACCTTTGCGACAGATACTCCAACGACCGGAAACTTCCAGAAGGATGTTAAAATGGAATATTGAGCTAAGTCAGTTCGATATTACCTACCTGCCGCGAAGGGCCATACAAGGACATGCACTAGCTGACTTCATTGCTAAATTCAATATGACAAACGAATCAAACGATCACAATGTCATAACTCCCGTTCGATGGAAGATGTACACTGATGGGGCATCTAACGACCGTTGTTCGGAGGTTGGCATAGTGCTTGTAACTCCTGAAAACCGATCGGTTTGCTACGCTTTGAAGCTCAAATTCACAGCGATGAATAATGAAGCCAAATATGAAGCGCTGATCGCTGGCTTAAGACTTATTAAAGAACCGGGAGTAAAATCGATTGAAATCTTTAGCGACTCTCAACTGGTGGTGCACCAAGTGCGAGGAGACTACCAAGCAAGGGGGCAGAGACTTGCCTCATATTTGGTCCGAGTTCAGGAGCTGCTAGCGAATGTCGAGTACTACGATATTTCACATGTCCCGCGTGAGCAAAACAGTGCAGTCGATTCATTGGTAAAATTCGCAAGCACTGGCGATGCACAACAAATGGGATTATTGCCCGTTGAGTCCCTCCATGCCCTGAGTATAGATATGATGGAGGTGGATTTCGTGCTAGAAACAGAAATCGAGGAGGAATCGTGGATGACCCCAATCAGGCAGTACTTGCTATTCGAGATCTTACCCAAAGAAAGGAACGAAAGACGACAAGTCCTTCGTAAGGCTACTCGTTATGTAATATAGGAAGGAATAATGTATCGAAGGGGATTCTCAACACCATTACTCCGATGCATTGCCCATGATGAGATAAAATGAGTCCTGAAGGAAGTCCATGAGGGAGAGTGTGGTGACCATACTGGGGGCAGACATTAGCGAAGAAAGTCCTATGTTATGGATACTACTGGCCAACTGTGAATCGGGATGCCATAGACTATGTGAGAAGATGTGACAAATGCCAGATATATGACAAATTCCCAAGAGCTCCGCCGACGGAGCTCACGCAGATGGTTAGTCCCTGGCCATTTGCAATGTGGGGGATTGACCTAGTCGGCTCTTTACCCATATCCAAAGGTGGAGCGAAATATGCAATAGTTGCGGTCGACTACTTAACCAAATAGGCAGAAGCTGAGCCTCTGGCCACACTAACCACCAAGAAGGTTATTAATTTCGTCGTACGAAATATCATATACCATTTTGGCCTTCCACGGACGATCAATACAGAAAATGGAACTCAATTCGAGAGCAAGGAGTTCGAAGATTTTTGTTAGAAATACGGCATTGAGAAGAAGTTTGCAGCCGTTGCTGACCCGAAAGCCAACGGACAAGTGGAAGCCGTAAATAAGATAATCAAGTCCATATTGAAAAAGCGTCTGGAAAAGGCTAGAGGCAAGTGGGTGGATGAACTTCCAATGGCGCTTTGGGCCTATAGGGCCACCCACAAGACCGCGACTGGCCACACTCCATTCGCATTGGCATATGGCGCGGAAACCGTCATACCCATGGAACTTGAAGTTCCATCACATCGGGTAACTCATTACGACCTGAGTTGGAATCATTGGACTTCATTGACGAAAAACGCGAAGAAGCCAACTTGAGAGCGACCGCGTACAAACATAGAGTCACCAAATATTACAACGAAAAGGTCCGACCGAGAATTTTCCGTGTGGGAGACCTCATTTTGAAACGAGTTTTTCCAATCCCATCTCATATGAATCCCGCATGGGAAGGTCCATACTTCATCGAACGGAAGCTTGGAGAAGGAACTTTCAAGCTAGCGACCGTCGATGGTGCGACACTCCCCCGAGGCTGGAACAGCAAGCACTTGCGGCATTATTATACTTAGTCTATTTCTTTCATGTATTAGTCGCACTTATTTCCAGTACGCTTTTATTTCTAGTTCTTGACATGTAATAAGACAATTCAACTTGCTCTCATTAATAAAGGCTTGAAGCCGTTTTTCCATAAATGACTAATGTTTCTGTGTATGATGATCCCGTGACAGGAAAACAAAACCGTATTATTCCAGCTGACGTACGAACGCGTATAAACGACTCAAAATCTCTAAGTCCCCGAAGTGCGGACTGGAGTACTCTAAGTCCCCGAAGTGCGGACTGGAGTACTCTAAGTCCCAGGAGTGCGAACTCCAGTATAAACGACTCAAAATCTCTAAGTCCCCGGGGTGCGGACTGGAGTACTCTAAGTCCCTGGAGCGCGGACTCGAGTATAAACGACTCAAAATCTCCAAGTCTCCGGAGTGCGGACTGGCATACTCTAAGTCCCCGTAGCGTGGACTCGAGTATAAACGACTTAAAATCTCCAAGTCCGTACAGTGTGGACTGGAGTACTCTATGTCCCCGGAGCGCGGACTCGAGTATAAACGACTTAAAATCTCCAAGTCCCCGGAGTGTGGGCTGGAGCACTCTAAGTCCTCGGAGCGCGGACTCGAGTATAAAAGACTCAAAATCTCCATGTCCCCGGAGTGCAGACTGGAGTACTCTAAGTCCCAGGAGCGCGGACTCGAGTATAAACGACTCAAAATCTCCAACTCCCCGGAGTGAGGACTGGAGTACTTTAAGTCCCTGGAGCGCGGACTCGAGTATAAACGCTTCAAAATCTCCAAGTCCCCGGAGTGTGGACTGAAGTACTCTAAGTCCTCAGAATGCGAACTCAAGTATAAACGATTTAAATGACCAGGTCCGCTGAAGGCGGACTGGATATAAATGACTTGAAGTCCTCGAGCCTTCGGCGCACGTATTAGAAAATATTCTAAGTGCTGGGAGCGCGGAAGAAAAAACAGACAGCTCTTAAAGAATTTTCGAGTTATATGAAGATGAACCGAGTGGTCTATTATATTCACAGCAGCTTGGATTTGAATCACAATCACAAAGAAAATTGAACGATAAGAGCCATGGAAAGACAAAAAAACTAAATTTTATTCATCGAAGATGAGTTTCCATTACAACTCCTTTGAAGCTCGGAATCAAAAGTTTATTTTCACAAACTAAGAAAACAAAAGTACTTGCATAATCTAAACCGAGTCTCGTTGAACGAGAGTAATGATTACTTCTTGTGCTTCTTCGCCATCTTCACCTACGTTGTCTTCTCAGACGACTCTTCTCCTCTGCGTTTACCCTTGGTACCCTTCTTTGATGGAGGAGTGACAGCCGAAGAAGTATGAAGGACATCCATGGGTTTGGACCTGCCAGGGAGAATGATCTTCAGCGGCTTATTCAAAGGATCATCGGTGTCCACGGCTTGAGGTTCGACCTTGATCTTGGTCGTTTCTTCCTTCTCTTTCTCAAGCCTCTCCTTTATGCTTAGCTCGGATGTGTACTCGGAGACGCCTGTAATTTCAACTTCATAACTCTCGTCAATGGGAGAGGAAGCCTCAGATTTATCTTCATCAAGCGCTCCGATCACTTGGGCGTCAGGACCGTGAGCCTCCCTGCATGAGGGGCCTCACTTGTTTCCTTCCCCACCTCCTTCGAGACATCGCTCCTCGAAGTGGGATCGGGATCAAAACGGCCTGCACAAAATCGGAAAAAACGAGCATTAGAATACAATAGTCCTTTGCAAAGAATGACGACTTCTGGAATCTTAAAATAAAGGGTTCTCTACCAGGTTCCGACAAGCTCTCAGCCGTCAAGGGGGTCTCACCCTTTGGAATGGGAGATAGAATATGGAGACCAAGGCCAGGATCCTCCGAATTATAACTAATATGCCACTCAAATGGATCGAGTATCAGCTGATTAGCCGATTGGATAGGCACATGAGCTGGAGGCACGACCCCAGATGGACCGGCAACAACTTCTTTCCCTTTCTTTGAGGGGGAGCCTTTGCAATAAATAGCTTTGGCCGCCGACAAGTCCGAAGGCTCATTTCCTTTAAGGAATTCTTTTATCAATGCCCCCTCATCAATCTCTTCGGTGCCATGCTCGGCCTTCCTGATTTCTATCAAGGCCTCCCATGCTTCAGCTAAAGATTCAAGATAGCCCTCACCCAAAAAAGTCAAGTCTCGGTGCGTGAGAACGCGGGCATTGAATTCAGTGATTAGCGGGTCAAACGTGCTTTTGACCTCTTCCCTGCCTTCTTCCCTAGCCGCCTCGAGACGTGAGTCGATATCCATGGATGCCATTTTCTTGCCCTCTTCACGGGATTCACTCTTTAACGCCTCAACCCTGGAAAGCTCGCCCTCAAGTTTTTCTTTTAAAAGTCGAGTGGCAATGATCTCGTCACAGCATTATTGTGACTCTTCTTGGGCGGCCGTTTTCTCTTCCTTCTCCCTGCAAAGCTGCTCCTCAAGTTCCTTGACTCGGAGGCTGAGTGCGTCCTCTCCTTTTGAACTGAGTCCTTCTCTAAAGCCAAAGCCCTACATCGTTGAACCGCTTCGTCGAGTTCTTTCTTATGAGTTGATTCCAGGCGAGTAACGGCCTCAGCATTGTCCTTGGTGCTCTGATGGGCGACCTCAAGTTCAGACTTGTAAGTTGCAATATCTTCGTCTTGAGCTTTAATGATATCTTTGTCGTTGATAGCCTCAAGCTTCAGACGATCGATTTCTTGTTGGCGCTCTACAGAGACTTCATAAAGTTTTTCAGCCAGATGAACAAATGCGTCGTGTTGAACATAGACATCGTTTGTACAGGCGATGGCGCTCTGCTTGACGTGTTCGGGAATAGGATGAATCGCTGGGAGGAATTTCAGGCCTTCGAAGCAGACTTTTGGAAATTTGTCTTTAAGCTCGGCCAGCCTCTTCGATACTGATGAGTCTGTTGCAGGAGCGGGAGGAGACGACTATGAAAGTTTGCCTCTCCTGTGAGAATCTCAAGACTGCCGAGTGGAAGAGGAATCGAAGTGTTGGTCCCGGGGAGCAGATTGCGACCTCTTATGGTCGCGCTTGTCTTTACTTTGCTCCGGGTGAGAGGAGGTATCCTGGTGGTATTTTGGCTGATAGTAGTTTTCCTCCGAGATGACGAGTCCCGAAAATGATGGTCTTTATCGCCGTCACCATCTCTATCTCGACGTCTCCGGGAACCCGAGTCCCGTCCGGACTGATAAAAAATAGACGAACCACGAAGACGATCGAATCCATGTGAGTGCCCCATGTCACCTGTACAGAATCCAAATAACAGCGAATTAGCAAAGAATAGTGTGACGACAAAAATCTAAGTGCAAATTGAAGTGCAAGTGTTCGTGTGTATCCTAGTGTTTCCCCCGACAGACCAGTCGCTTTGCTAATAGGAGTTTTCTCTCCCTGACTTTGGATTAGGACACCCGCATCGCCTCTGATGGGCGAATGAAGCTTAAATGCCTCTGGATCGTCAAAGTCGTAATTGAACAGATCACCCAGAATGTAGAGTTCGATAGGCCCTTTAAAGGACTTTCTACGTGCTGTGAAGATGCCTCTTTCTCCGTTGGAATAAGCATGACTTTCGAAGTTCCGCCAACCTTTTCCTTTCTAATCTTGTACGTCAATCCCTTTTTCCTCTTTGAAGGAGAAGATGACGTTTCAATATCGTGCACTTCGACTATAGTATCTTGAGCGGTACCCAAATTCTCACCTTGTGCTTTGGGTGTTTCATTCTCTTTGATTTCCCCTTCTTCTTGTACATCAGAGGGGTGGCGTGATGACGACTCAGCTAATTTTTTCTCTTTACCGGATGCGGGCTTGGGTATGGAGACGCCATCGGAAAGGCTTACCCGACGACCTTCTGCTAACAGTCCGAACCGCGATAGTGACTCATTTGAAATGAGAGTTCGGATGCCTCGTTCTTCGACGGGAAGAGCTCTAAGAGCTTCAACGGTATCAGAATATCCGCGGCCGTCAGGATGTGGATTGATACTTGAGAAGATGAAACAAGAGTTAGAAAAGGCATAGCCTTGACCAAAACATGAGTATGGTTCCAAGAAGAAGACTTACTTCCTTCAACCCATCTCCTCATGAAACCAGGAAGCAACGCACATAGAACCATTCCTGTTTGTACAGGGAAAACTTGCTCCATGCCCCGGTTAAAATTTGGCATTTGTGGTGCGGCTCGAGGAACACAAAGGAGGGGCTATCTCTCCGCTTCTTGATTATATAAATATATCTGATGTTGCCAGGAATTGAGGCCTAGAGAAGACGGTCATGAAGAGTATGTAAGTGCCATAGATGAAGGCATGATCGTTTGGGTGCAGCTGCGACGGGGCGATGTCGATGTATTGCAGCACATCCCTAAGAAATAAATTGAACGGTGGCACGCTGCCAACCCAGCATATGAATTTATTACACACCGTGTATCCAACTGGGGGCAGGTGTGGCCGATCGTGCCCCGATGGAACCAGCACGTCGTCAAAAGGTATTCCGTGGACGGAACATATTCGCCGGAGCGCAACTTCATTGATTTTTGAAGCCTGTGAATCGACAGGGTTGTCCAAGAAAATCGATGCCTCCAGGGCATCAGGGGCTAAGTTTTGTGCAGGGGAGGTTGGTGGATTTGAGACATCTGCGACTTCCTGTCGAGAGGATGGTCCCGGTCTGTCAGAAATCTGGCGGAGCTAGATTTCTTAGACATTTCCGATAAATATCGAGTTTGACAAGAGCACCTGTTTGAGCTATACTTGAAAAACAATTGACGTCAGAATTAACAACATAAGAATTCCCCCCGTGTGGTGTGTGAACTAGTGTGATCATTTGTTTGTAAGCGCTAAAAAATTGAAAGTCACGGGGTTACGGGTATAAAACTGAGCTCTGAATCATCACCTTCGAAGACCGTCATCGCTGACTGTCTCCAAAAGCCTACCTTATGGTGTCTACTATTTCGGATTCAGAAAAGGTTAGAAGAAGTTATCCGATTATGTCAATTTAAGTTCAGGTTCGTGTCTACTGAAACTAGGAGGTTATCAGTCCAGATCAGTTCGATATGCTAGTATGCTGGAGTCCTTGTCCATGTTTTGTCGTATGATTAGGCAAGGTAAACAAGTGTTCGGCCTAAGCTAAGGGATGGTGCGGCATTCATAATGGCTCGGCCTAAAAGTTGTTCGGCCTAAGTATCGACTGGTCAAACTGTCGTTCGGACCGGCTACCGTTCGGCCTGAATATTGTTCGGTCAAACTTTTGTTCGGCCTAACTAACCTTCGACCTAGGTAGCGCTCGGCAAAGTATCGTTCGGCCAAGATTCTGTTCGGTCTAAACAACACTCAGCATCCCATCTAACTCATGCTTCCTCCCTAACCTCCCAACCCACTGTTCGGCATGTGGTGAGACATGCCGAACCAGACTATGCCGAGCCCAAATGCTCGGCAATCCTCCCTTAACTACGATTTCATTTTTTTCTCTATTCCTCCATCCACGCCGAATTGCCAAAATAGGTCATTCGACGAGTCATACCAGAACATGCCGTTCGGCATCCTAGCCACTTCGTACTCCTCCTTCATCTTTCTTCTCCTTCAATCTTGTTCGGCACAAGAGAACCATGCCGAACCACAATACACCTCCCAACATCTCCCTTGTATACTCGACGTAGGCCACTGCTCTCTCCATCCATACTATCCAGCCCAAAGAAATATCCTAATAGAACTTCGATTCCTCCATCCGCGCAACACCTATCCGCTACAGTTCAAATTTACGGACTCGGGCATCGTGTTAAAACCCAATAATTGGGGGGAAAGCTTAGATAGAGGGATCATTACCTAGCTAGTAGATCGAGACTTGGACAAATCTTGGGTTAAGGGAACGGCTTTAATCAATGCCAAATGGATTGGGAGGGAATGGTTGTTAACAAGTGAAATTTGCAAGTACGTGATAACGGAGGTAAAAAAAGTGAAAAGAGAAGAAGGAGGAAGACGCTGGCCTTTATAGCGAAGAAGAAGAAGTCGAAGAGTCTATGGCCAGTGGAGCCGATCAAAGCCGCAACGTCCGACTTCGGCATACAAAGCCGTTCGGCACACGTGGAGCATTCAGCTTCAGCCGTATCGTTCGACATTCGCGTTACGCTCGACACACACCACTTCATCATGTTCACATAGGAAAACAACCTCCAAGGGTAATGGGCCAAGGTTCGAAGCGAAGCACAAAGGATTCGTAGTTCAAAGCGTATCGCATTCGGTCACGCGATACACTTTGGGGGGCAAGTGTTTCTTAGAGATTTGACCAGGCAACCTGGTACTCGGCGCCCTAAACGTTCGGCATAAAAGGAATGCTCGGCATCCATGAAGGTTCGGCCTGAATCTTGTTTGGCATCCCGAGACCGTTCGGCATTCGGGAGCGCTCGGTAGTCAGGGGCGCTCGGCATTCAAGAGGCACTCGGCATCCAAGTTCATTTGGCGTCTATGGAACATTCGGCATGACAGAGCATTTGGCATTGAGTGACGTTCGGTGTGGAATAACGTTCGACATGTGAGAACGTTCGGCATGGAAGGATTGTCTGGCATCAACTACCGTTCGGCCTAACTATTGCTCGGCCTAAGGATCGTTTGGCCGAAACATAGTTCGACATGTGTAACGTCCGGCCAAAATATCGTCCGACCTAAGTTCTACTCGGCATACAAACATCGTTCGACCAAGTCACTGGTTCGGCTTCCAGTATCGTCCGGTGCAATTGCTTCCCACGGCATTCAGAGTGTTCGGTTTCACTGCTCTCGGCATGAGAAGACTGTTCGGCATTCACGCCCTGTCCGGCATTCGACATTCGGTATCTATGGGTCGGCACACAGAGACTACTCTATTTGGGCCGAGATATTCATCCACCAGGTCCACCGGGGAAGTCCAACCCATCTTCATCTATAAATAGGGAGGTAGGGGCACAATGAAAAAGGAGAGTTTTTTGGGAACACTGGGAAAACTCTGTTGCATTCAACACTCATTCAATACTTAATCTTTTTCTTTGCAATTGTATTCAAGTAATTGGAAACGGATTGTATCTGTAATCAACCATCAAGGAAATCAATAGAAATCAACTTCAAACTGGACGTAGGCAGTTACGCGGAACCACTATAAATTTGGTGTTCTTGCCCTATTGCATTTAAATTTATACATTGTTCTCTATTTTAATTTACTTTCTTTATTAGTCTCTCTACACAATCTTTCTAAGGGTGTTAGTGACCAACTTTGGTGCTAACATTAATAAATGCTTTCTAAATTTATATATATATAAAACTTTTAAAAGAAAGTAAAATAAAACCAATTAGATTCTAAATAAAATCATAAAAATATATTTTATCCTTTTTTAAATGTTAATATAAAACTTTTGCATTTATTTTACAATTTAATGAATACTATCATAATTAATAAAAATAAATTCTTTGTAAGGAAAACAAATATTATTTTAAATAAAAACTTATTCATATATTTTATATCCAAAATAATTTCAAGATATATATTCATCTAAATTCTAATTTAAATCTAAATTCAAACCGAAATTCAATTTTAAAACCTAATTTAAAATCGATTCAAATATATATTAATTTTAAAACAAACACAAATTAAATTTGAAAATAATAACTTTATTTAAAAATATATTTTAAAATCTATTTATAAAACAACACCAATTGAATTTGAAAATAATTATTCCATTTAAAAATCTATGTATAACTATATTTAAAATCATCATATTATTAATAATTATTGTTACTTATATTTGAAAATAACAATTTTATCAATTTTAAATAATTTAATAAGTATATTATCATATTTTAAATTCCTTGAAATTCCGGGATATCACATTCCTCCCCCCTTAAAAGAATTTCGTCCCCGAAATTTAAAACAAAGATAATCCAATTTTTTTTCTATTTCATTTCAACAATCTAAGCATCCATATCAAATATACACTATCACCCAAACAAACAATTTCCACCCAAACAAACAATTTCACCCAAACAACCAATTTATTTGAACAAACAATTCATTTAAACAAACAATTCTAGCTATCCGGACACATATCCGGATAAGCCTTCTTAAAACTATCCAGAGTTTCTCAGGACAAACTCTGGCATCCCCACTCTTCAGAACCTTAACTAGCTATACTATTATGATCTAGAGCTTCCTCTCACTCCGATCCAAAAATCTAAACCAAAAATCTGACCATACTTAACACCAACTCAACTACCAGATCCGTCTGAACTGCAGATCCCAACTAAGATGGATCATTCATTTATGTCCTTAGATGAGATACGTGAAAAACAAACGTCATGAATTCCAGCCATCCAAACTGGCAATTCAATCCTGTAGATCATGGCACCAATTCTCTCGAACACTTGGAACGGACCAATATACCTTGGGCAAATTTCTCGTCTTTCCAAATCAGGTAACTCCTTTAATCAGGAAACTTTGACAAAGACTAAATCTCAAATCCAATTGTCCTTGTCTCCTGTCCACAAATCCTTCTGGCGATCCTGCGCTACTCTTAAACTCTTCTAGATAAGCTCTACCTCCGTAGATGCCTATCGGATCAAACTGGACCAAGAACCAAACGATCTCTCGACTGCACCCAACAGAAAGGGAATCTTCCAGGTCTTCCATACAAGACTCCATAGGGTTCCATCTAGATACTCGCCTGCAAACTATACAAAAATTCCATTCAATGCAGATGGTCCTCCTAAGATCCATCAAATTCCAAAACACAAGCCCTTAGCACAATCCTCAAAAATTCTATTCAGCCCTACCATCCGACCGTCGATCTGAGAATGATAGGCTGAACTCAAATTCAAACTCGAACCTAAAGCTGATAGCAAAGCCTCCCAAAATATTCCGGAGAAGATAGGATCACGATGGCTAACAATGCTGACGGGAACATCAAGCAGTCGGACAAACTCCTTCAAGAAAACTCAGCCAAAAATGCTGCAGTAGGGGTCGCCTTGACCGGAAATAAATGGGTGTTCTTAATTACTTGGTCTACAATCACCCATATTCCTTCATTTCCCTATTTGGTCCTTGGCAAACTATCGATGAAATCCAAAGAAATCATATCCCACTTCCATTTTGGAACTTCCAAAGGCTACAACAAACCAACGGTCTTCTACTGATTGCCTTCACCTGCCGACAGATCACACATCCCTTGACGAAAGCAGCCACATCCTTCTTCATGCTCTTCCACCAGAAGACTCTCTGATACTACTCCTTGCCTCAAATCCTAGATATTCAAAACACAAATCCATCCGATGATCCCAAAGTTCCTTGGCCATCAAAACATAAAAATGGAACTCTGACCATTCTTGACTCAATCCATCCATAACAGGCACACACAACGTCCATGTAGAACCTTAAACTTGCTCTTGCCATACAAAATAGGTAGAACAGGCATACTAATCAGCCTTGCCTTCAAATCCAAGAAAGCCGCTTCACACTCGGGGTCCACCTAAACTTTTCTCCTTCCCGAGTCAACTTGGTTATGAGCGAAGAAATTTTAAAATAGCCCCTGATAAACTTCCTGTATAAACCTGCCAAATCCAGAAAACTGCGGTTGCTTCACTCCTGAATAGTAGCTACCCTGGCTGGATCTATAGAAATACCCTCACTATAAAAAAAAATGCATCCTCAAAGAAATCTTGGGTCTGCTACACCAACTCTTCTCTCTCCTTTAGCGCCATCCTTCACTAGGCTGAACAACAGGGACTACTTTCGAAACTAAGAGGATTCGAAACTCTATCTCCCGATGAGGGAAAATCTTCACTTCCTCGGAATCATCCGAAAAATCTCATCTTGATGGACTCTACGCCTTATGGAGATGCCTCACTTCCAATGCAGAAGATTACTCAAATGAACTCTGGAATCATCGCAAGTCACTTTTGCGATTCTTCCCAACTCAGTCTCCAAAGACACAATCTTCATATCACACATCAAACAGACTTACTCTTACCCATCCAATCCATATCCAGAATAAGATCAAACCCTTCGAGATCCAATATTGAAGGGTCACAAGAAAACTATGGGGGAGATAAGAAAGTCTTAACCTTCTACAGATCTTATCAACTCAATTTCCCCACCTATAGGATTAGATGCAAAGATAGAACAGTCAACCAAACAAAGAAAAGATGAAACTTCTCTAGAACTCACGTTGGCAATCCGAACAGATACCCAACAAATTTAAATAGGTATATAATTATATAAAAATTATAAATACACACTCTCAAGATAGACACTACTCCAGAGCCTAGGTATTATCTCAATCTATGCTCTGATACCATGTGTGACGACCCACATTTCATTCCACAGAAAGACGCATCATCAATAAGAAAGAAAGAGGTAGAAATAGAATAGATAGAAGAAATAACTCAATAATATCAGAATCTCACAGCGGAAATGGAACAAAATATAATATATCACACAAATATTACATAGTCAATACATCAGATTGCACAGATTACAACAACATTTTACATTAGACAGTTATAAAGATTTGTCTAATCCATTACGTTTCAAAATACAATAGACAAAGACTTCAACACAGCAGAAATGGATAGATATAGCTATGTCTGGACTCCTTCTCCATGCTATCCAATATTCGTCAAGCCAAAACCTGATCACTTGGCTACTCATAAAAATTTGTGTACCCAAAAGTTTAAGAAAAACATAAATAAACATCGGGTCAGACATGGGTCTAGTGTGAGTAAACGGTTTAAAGTTGTTTAACTTTTAAAACCATTGAAAACAAAGGTATCCCGTAAGACTTCCCACACATAAACATGGGTAAGTTTTTACTTCATGCTAACCAAAACATTTGATAGAAAATTCAGTGATATTATAATAGGGTCTAGGGTTTTCAAATAAATAGAAAATAGCCGAAATTGTTACATTCATTAAATTCCAGCATACTAGCCACAAAGTGGGTTATACAATCAAAATCGTAAGAGCACGTAGGAAGAATGGGTTTCCATCAATGGCGGGGCTACTGGGGTACCGGCCGTCACAGTATGTGGCCTAGATCATCGTACCGAGGATCCACCCTAAATCCCCTACAATACAAGGTCGGAACCATCCCTTACTGGATAGTCCCAAACAAGACAACCCCGTAGTTGGCTGCAGACCAACTGCCCACACAACCGAATAAAAAGGGACCTCTAGACAGTGGAAGCTCTTGTCCTACTTGAGCGTGACTCACTTTGCCTTGCTGCGTCTCCCCTATTTTAGCAATTCTCGGTTGATGAGGCTTGAGGCTACGATTACCTTTATAGAACACATCTATCAATGCTCATCGTCCACCTGACGATGTTCTGAAAGCATTCAATCCATACAAGTTCGTTTCGGGTTCGAACGAAACCGAAGGGATTATCTCATTACACTCATTTTAGAATCACCCTCAGAGTTAATGACAATAACCCTTGTTTAAATCAATTTTAACTATAATGCCATCATTTATCTTCAAAATACTTCCAAATCTCCGGGATTTAAATTTCCAAATCCTGCTTAAATCAATTTTAACTATAATTCATTTGCACAGCTTATGCTCATACAAATTCTCATTTGATTATATTTCAATTTATAATTTACATTTATAATTCATATTTATAAATTTCATTTTATAATGAATTTATTCCCTTAAACTTTGGTTATATTTTCAATTTCAAGTTAAATTTTCACTTAACAATGATAATACTTTAATATTATTCTTCCTAACATCCGCGCAACCATATATTAGCTAAAATAGTTTACAAAAAATTTTCTTTATGTCAAAATATATTTTTGGGTAGAATTATTTCATTCACCCACATTAAAACAATACCGTGTTGATTGTTCTATTCAAGTGTTTAGAAACCTCTTCGATACAGTTGTACAGACTGTGCCGACGAAGGTTCATATGCCGGTCAATAAATCAATCAGCACGATACTAAAATAATTTATATTCACTAATAAATACGCGCTCATATCTATTAATCCGCTCAAACTAATTCTAGAGTACAACGGACTCTAATTTAAATGAGTAAATTCCACCAGAGCCAAGGTTATCTCCAACATAAGCTCTGATACCACTGTAACAGCCCGCAAATCCATACCCCTTAAGTCAACACTATTCTACCAAAAATCAACTCAAGTTGTACAGAAATACGAACCATTTGGGTTAAAGAAGAAGAGGTAGAAGAAGAAAACAGAAAACAAGAACATAATCTAACCATCGCAGCGGAATAAAATACAATAGATAATAAATAATCTTTACTCAATTCAAATATATCCGTTCATATATTACATCATCAGAGTACATAAATCACAGTCAAACAACAACATACAAATGAATACACAGCACTCAACACATCGGAATATATATATAAACAAGTACGGAAGTACGTATCGTCATCCAGCTCGTCTCTTGAGCTCCACAGCATCATATCCTGTATCCTATAATACTCGGTCTGACCCGAGCATTACAGTTAAATAATATCCGAGTCAGTCTGGAATACCAGCGTGAGAAAATCACACCCAATTGATTTTTAAAGTTTCAAAAATCTTTTGAAAATAAAAGCATCTCGTAAGACCACGCCACAAATAAACATGTCGGGTTTTTACCTTACGATAGCTAAAAACAATTTTTATAGAAATCCTCTGATATTATAATAGGGTCTATATACAAATACTTATAAAATAGCCGAAATTGTTACATTCGTTAAATTCCAACTACTAGCCACAGAGTGGGTAATACAAACAAAACTCTTATAAGGTTCGTAGGGAGAATGGATTTCCAACTAATGACTAGGCACTGGGGCACCACCTGTCACAGTACGGGGCCTAGATCACCGTACCGAGGAGTACGCCCACTCCCCTGCAACACAAGGCCGGGACTACCCCTTACTGGATAATCCCAAGTGAGATCACCCCGCGATTGGGATCAGCAACCGCCCACTAAGCCGAAATAAAAAGGGACATCTAGACTGGAATGACCTCACCCTGCTTGGGTGCTACCCACCTAGCCTTGCTGCATAACCCCTGATTTTCAGTCATTCCCATTTGATGAGGCTTGAGGCTAAGCGTTACCTTTATAGAACATATCTCTTAGAATGCCCATCGTCCACCTGACGATGTTTCGCAAGCATTCATCCATACAAGTCCGTCCCGGGTTCGAACGGAACCGAAGGCACTATTCCTACTACATCCATTTTGGAAATATCCTCAGGATTAGTAGCGACTAGCCCTTGCACTTCACTGCTCCATCTTCGAATCCAAAATCGTTTTTCACGAAAACGTACAAACCGGATCGAAGTGGTTTTCGAGAAATAAATCTCGATCCCGGTCTCTTCGAAACGATCAACGCATTTGGCCAATATTGATAGTCGGTTATTTAACTATCAATTAATATTCACAAACATCCATCACACAATAAATAATTCTCCACATTATTTATTTATCTCAAAAATATCTTCCCAAGATATGTGTTTACTTTTCAAATTCCTTTGAAAACAGTTTTCAAGGCCATCTGCCTTCTCAGAATAAATTTCAAGTATTTCTATTTCCACGGAATTCCCAAGCACAAACTTTAGGTTTAAAAATAATTAAAACACTTTATTGTAAAATATATTTAACATTTAATATAGAAAAATTACTTTAATACTTAATTTAAAATAATATTCTAGAAATAAGGTTACCTTATAACTATACATTAGATTTCTTCTTTAAACAAAATACCAAATCACTCTTTAAATAATTATTTCGATAATAAATTACTTACTTTAGAATTTACTTTAAAATATTTAAATTAAAACTACTTTAATAATTGATTAAAATATATATGATATGAATATTTGAAAATAAGGTTACTCTATAAATATAAACTAGGTTTTCACCTTTAAAACAGAATTACTAAGTCCCTCTTTATAAATTATTACTACGATAATAGATATGAATAAATATTTACTCTAGAATTTAAATATTTAGAAATAATAAATTTCCAAGAACATACTTTGTAAAACAACATTAAAGCCTTTATTTCATTTAAAAAAACTTACTTTGAAAACGTACTTGGCTATCCAAGGAAATATACTTCTCTTCACAACCTTTAAAAATAAATCACTATTTATTTTTACACAAGTTTTCTCATTTCTTTAATAAATTCCCATCTAGAATTTATTCTTCCAAATATCCAATTTCAAACTCTTAAATCAATTCCCAAATTGATTTCCAATTTACTTCATTTATTCAAAAATCTTTTAATTTCATATTTTATTCCTTAATTATGGTTTAAAATACTTTTAATTGAAATACCAATTTAGATTTCTCAATTTACTTCTTATTCCTTTAAATAAATTTAAAACTTTAAGTTTTAAATTAATTCTTTATTCATTTAAATTAATACTACAAAATTTTACAATGCATTAATTACTGTTTATTCAAACTCTTTTTTTTCATACTCGAAGTTATTTATCAGTATTTAACATATTTCTATTTATTTTTCAATTCATTCTTAATTTATCAAATTTTCTAAGATTATTTCATTTACAAATTTACTTCCTTTATTTTCTTTCCAAAATCCAATTTATATATTTTTGGTAATTCATTATGACCAATATATATATATATATATATATATATATATATATCCAATCCAATCATATCATTCGATATTCCAATATATTCAACATAGAATATCAAGTAATCACAAACAGAGAATATTAAATAATAATGTTGAGGGGTCCAGTTGGATCCCTCCAACCTGTTTTTTTTCCTACATCCACAGATGTTAGCACAATATAATATGCCAATTCCAAAATTACCACACTACAGCACATAAATCAATTTCAACCATCCAAACAATTATTTAAATTTAATCATTTAAATTTAAATTAACCGAGTGAGATTAACTAACGTTTGCTTTTATTATTGTAATCCGATCCACACCGTCCTGATTCTCAACGATTTAAACCTTGTAACATTATATAATTTTTTTTATTACTATCTGAACTATTTGAAAAATCAATCACCGTTTAATAAATTTAACTTAACCCAATAATTTAATTTTAACTATTGATTAAATTTTAAACCGATCTTCCTATAATAATCAATGTTTTTAGTAGCTAAATAGTTTAATAAGTTAAACAAATTGGTCTTCCTAATATATTATTTTAAAGTGTGTCTATGTATATTTTCTACTTAACTAAACCAAGAATGGAATGAGATATACCCTTAATTCTAAAATAGATCTGTGCATATATAGAATCGAACTGGAGTAGTTAAACCTTACTGTAACTATTTCTATCTTTTTTTTCTTTTCTTTTCTTTTACAGTTTAAATTCCCAACACCTATATCAGATTTAATTAAATAAAAAAAATTAAATAAAAAAACGAAAGCAAATACCTCCTGCCGATCCTCATCTTAACCCACACGTGCGTGGAGTCGCAACCCCAATGAATTTGAACTCGAGTTCGAAGCTCTGATAAGCTGAAACCCTAAAGAGTCGCGCCTCCAGCCGCTCCCAATCCTTACACGCGAGTTGCTCTACTTGTGACTCTTTCTCTTGCACGCGCACGCATCTTCCTAGAGTCGAGATGCTCGTCGAATCTGGGGTTCGAATGACCTCGCCGTCACTTCCCACGAAGCCTTGCGACCTACAGCCTCGAGTCACTCTCGAGATCACCTGTCGACGAACTTGAAATCGAATCCCACAAAAGGGAGCTCGGCCCTAAAGTTTTCATTAAATCGAAAACTATTCGATTTTAAATAAGAGATAAACAAGGTTTATCAGTTGATCCCCTTCGATCTGAACGAGCGAGCTGTTTTGTTTCATTTTTTTTTCTTTTTTCTTTTTTTCTCAGAGGAACGAACGGGTATGTCATGAGGAACAACTTGGCTGCCAATAAAAGATGGAGGAAGATACCTTACGTGATGAAGACGCTAGGCTACAGTGTTTTGAAAGTGATAGGATCACGGCTGATAGGAAAGGAAGCGGCTGATGTTAAAATATTTTGACCTAGTACCACATATGTTATTTAGTTTACGATATAAATTCCAACGCGTTAATGTATCGTATGCTCACAAGAAAACTCCGACCAATACAAAATTTGAAATTCGATAATAATTTAATATTATGGACCCAATGGAACTGGTTTCGTCCAATTCCGAGACCGTTCCTCGGAAAGCTATTTTTAAATTCAATTTAAACGATAAAATTTTCAAAACTGAACCATTCAGCGTTAGATTCAATTTTAACACTTCTATCATCTTCAACGTTATCAATATAAATTTCATAAGCCTTCAAATTATTTTTAACAAGCTTAAAACTCCAGATTCAACATTTCACCCAACTTCAAATTATTTAATTCAATATTTTAATTATCAAATAAATTGTGATACTCGTAATACAAGTTAAAATTACTCCTTTGAATATTTACAATCAATTAAATATTTTGATTTTAAATGCTCGAAAATTCCGGGTCGTCACACACCATCTCGTATCTAAAAGAACTATCTCCATTATACTCGTATTGGAATCACCCTCAGAGTTTTAACGACAAATAGTTCTTACACTTCGAGTCTTCAACTTGCTCTTCACTTGAATTCATGACCTAACGTTTAACTTGGATCGATGTGGTTTTCGGATAATCAAATTTGATGTTCGATCCGTCTCATCAAAAACCAAATGTATCCTAAAGGCCAAGTTGTTTAATGTTAAACAATTCATTTCAATTCAATTCAATACTTTGAATTCACACAGCATTTAACCCAGATAAATATCGCACATTTATCATTGATATATCCAATATCACAATATAGAATATCATAGCATATCATCCAATAGATATCAACCAATTCAAATATTCTACTCAAACAATCATCCATAAACAGGAATTATTAATCCATGCTATAATTAATTTAATTTATTTAAATTAAATTAATTACTTAAGAATTATTCACCTAATCCTGTCCAATTTATCATTACTTAATTATAAAAAAATTAATTAATCATCACTTTAATTACCCATTCCCTTAATTAATCATTCTTGATTAATTATCCTTAATTACTTTATCAATCAATTAGTTAATCTCTAATCACAAATTAATTATCCTTTGACTATCAATTAATAAACCTTAATTATTAGTTAATCTCCTTCAATACAAAGTAATCAATCCTTAATTACTTTTATAATCAATTAATTAACCTTTAATTAACTGATTAGTTATCCCTTAACTATTAATTAATAACCTTAATTATTAATCAATATCTCTCAATACAAATTAATTAATCCATAATTACTCTTATAATCAATTAATTAGTCATCAATTAACTAATTAATTATCTCTTAATTATTGATTAATAAAACTTAGTTGTTAATTAACAATGTTAATTACAAATTAATTAATCCATAATTATCAGTTAATCAATCCTTGATTAACAGTTAACCCATCTTTTAATTAATCTTCAATTACCCTTTGATGAATCTTTAATTACCCTTCGATTAATCCTTAATTACCCTTTGATTAATCTTTAATTAATCTTTAACTATAGCTTAATCGTCTTTTAAGTATTAATTAATAAGACCTAATTATTAATTAATAAAATTTAATTACAAATTAATTACTTCTTAATTACCAGTTAAGTAACCTTTAATTACTTAATTAACAACTCTCTAATTACTAAATTAATCCACATTAATTACTTGATTAATTAAATTCTTACTATTCATTAATTAGTAATCTTTAATTAATAACCCATAATTACAATTAATTAACTTTTAATTAATTAATTTATAACCCTTAATTATTTAATAATTAAACCAATTAATTACTCTTAATTAATTACTTAATTAATCCTTTATAATTAATTAATAAAATTAATTAATTATACTTAATTTCCTTAATTCACTTAGTTAATCTCAAAATATTATAACCTTAATTATCTTAAGATAAAACATTTTCTCATTAATGCCTTAATTACCATTAACATTTTTAAAACATTTTATCTTCACAATTGACTTTACTTAATTAAATCATTAATTAATTTTTAAACTAAATAATCATTTAACTTGATAAATTGAAGTTTAACAAAACATAACTCCCTTTAAATAACTTAAAACATCATCAAGTAGAAGCTTTATAAAAACTAATTCCAATTTGTATTTTAAAACTTGCTTTTATAAAAATCTTAAACTTTCATTTAAAATTAAGTTTTAAAATCACTTTAAATTTTACAAAATCTAAATTAAACAAATTTTCAAAACATCTTAATCAATAATTTAAGAAAACAATTATAAAAGTGTAAGTTTGAATAAGAAAGTTTAAACTGTATTTACATTTAAATTTCAAAAACAAATTGATTTTAAAACATTTTAAAAACTGTTCACACTGCTGCTTCGGGTCAATCCCGAAGACCACTCGGGTCTATCCTCGAGTTTTCTTTCCTTTCTCCCCTCATTTCAAAAACTTGAATTTTATTTTAAGTTTTAAAAACGTACAGGCTTATCTTCCACAAATCGCTCGAGAACAAACCCGAGTCTTTTGCCCAAAATACTCGAGCAGTGCTTCGAGCAAAAACCAAAATCAGAACATCAGACACGAATCTAGCCACCGTACACATGCAACATCGACTGAAGCTCCTCCGTTCATCGACGAACCTTCCGGCACCTCGACTATCTCCCAGACCTTCGTCCCATACCTTTGAATCACTCGCATACGTCTCTAATCAAAATTGAGCAAAGGGAATGAAACTGGAGCACATGACCATCACCAGAATTCCCCTCGATCCCACGCCTCCGATCATCTGAGCAGCTGCAACCCCGGCCATGTCTTCGCCACACTTTCTCGCAACCAATGCCAGAACCGATGTCACTCGATCACCCAGAGGCCTCGCATTGCTCCCTTACCAGACTCGATCAAAATTAGGTTTAAAAAACCTAAATTGCTTCGCTGCCCACGCCACGACTATCAGGAACCCCTCCACTTATTTTTCCTAGACTCACCGTACACCTTTCCACATCTAGACGAAACCCCAAGGCCTCATCTTCCAATGATCAGCAGAAATTGCCTCAAAACCAATTTCCAATCAACCCCGAAATGCACAATCATTTCAATATTAAAAATTTTGATTTTTTTTAAAAAATCCTATTTTCCAGTGACGATTCAAGATATAAACTTGAATCAATAAAATTCAACATTTGGTTTTATCAAGTTATTATGATTTGCTACTGTATTACCAGATTCTAGCATATTTTTAAATTTAGAACATTTGTACATATTTTTAAATCTTAGATTAAGTTAGAATATAACTAATTTTTTTGAAGTCCAAAGTTTAACAATGAACAGATAAAAAGAATTAGAATTTTGTTTTAAAATTTAAACCCTGTATCAAGAACAGGGAAGAACAGAACATGCATACCTATATCTTAATCATATACTTCAACTTTCATACAGAAATACCACATAAATATTCACAAGCAAACATCAATTGTCTTAGAAATTTTCATAAGCATCAGACTATAATTTACTTAAGTTTTTAAATAGGTGTTTACTCACCAGTTTTTTTAAAAGGCAGAGACTTGATTTTTTACTGTGAAGCTTTGAAAAATTGAAATTTTGAATTGTTGAAGGAAATTCTTTGACACAGACATGCTTTGATTAACTAGCCTTAGGTTTCACTTGAAACTAAATCCTGGTTTACAGGCTTGCTTGCTTATAGATTTTGGGTTGAAGCTTATTTGCTGATGATTTAAGATTTTGATTTGTTCAGGTTGCATTTGAGAATAGCCTTTGTCACGGGCTTTGAAAAGATCGAGCTTATGATTTTGAAAATGATTTACAGGGTTGGATTGATAAAGTGTTTATGGGCTTGAGTTCGATTTGTTTGAGGAATTTTACAGGCTTGAGTATAAAGCAGTTAATTTTTCTTGTTTGAGGAATTTTTTAGTTTGAGGAAGTTTTCAGGTTGTAACTGGTTTTAGAGATGAGGTTCAGGTGAAGTTTTCTTGTTTTGAAAATGTAAAATAAGGAAAGAAATAGAAGGGAAGGGATGATTGTTTATATAGTGTCAATTAGAATTATTAAAATTAAAGAAAAATATAGATAATGGAATGACACTTGTTTTCAAATGTTAACACTTGTCAAATTAAATGCTAATTATCTTACACATGTTTTTAACATGGTCTAAAAGGCTACACTTGTAATAAGAAATTTTCTTATTTATTTTAAATGATTTTTAAAAGCTTTTATATTAACTTTCCAAATTAATAAATACATTTCTAAATTAATAAATGCTTTCTAAATTTATATATACATAAAACTTTTAAAAGAAAATAAAATAAAAAGAATTACATTCTAAACAAAATCATAAAAATACATTTAATCCATTTTTAAATGTTAATATAAAAGTTTTGAATTTATTTTAAAATTTAGTGAATATTATCTTAATTAATAAAAATAAATTCTTTTTAAGGAAAACAAATATTACTTTAAATAAAACTTATTCAAATATTTTATATCCAAAATAATTTCAAGATATATATTCATCTAAATTCAAATTTAAATCTAAATTCAAACCCAAATTCAATTTTAGAACCAAATTTGAAATCAATTCAAATATATATTAATTTTAAAACAAACATAAATTAAATGTGAAAATAATAACTTTATTTAAAAATCTATTTTAAAATTTATTTATAAAACAACACCAATTAAGTTTGAAAATAATTATTCCATTTAAACATCTATTTATAGCTATATTTAAAATCATCACATTATTAATAATTATTGTTATTTATATTTGAAAATAATAATTTTATCAATTTTAAATAATTTAACAAGTAGATTATCACATTTTAAATTCCTTGAAATTTCGAGATATCACAATAACGACGTCATGGTTGTTTACGGGTTTTGACATCTCCTATCCAGTGTTAACGTGAGTGCAATAACTTAAGAGAAGTTCAAGGTTCCATCTCATAAAGATCCGTTAAACTATCTGCATACATGGTATAATACGCTAATATAATAATGTCTACAATGATGTAAATTTAGGATCGATTTCACCCTAGAGGGGAGGTGAATAAAGTGATTGTATTAATTATAAAAATTAATTGCGAAAGCTTATAAAATGATTTCAAGACATATCACAGAATAATAGCAGCAGAGAAAAATAACAGAATAATAAAATGCAGAAATAGAATGACACATAATTTACCCAGCTTCGGCGAAACCCTGCCTACGTGCCGCCCCCAAGGTTTCTACTAGAAATTAGATAGTCAGACGCTTACACACGTAAACTTGCGACACCGGTTATCGACTAAACCTAACTCTACGCTCAAAACCCTGCCATAACTCAGCCACTGAGTTGCGAATTCTCAAACTACGCCACGTAGTTTGTCCCCCAGTCACACGACTAGAACTTACAACGGTTCAAAAAGGAAATTACAAACAATTTAAATTAAAATAACCCTAATTAAAAATTAAAAGCCCTTATAATTATAAAAAGAAAAAGCCCTTGTAATCAATAGAAGCCGACCCCTTTTATAATTTGGCCCGTTCTCCCTTTTATGTTAATGGCGGCTTTTCTTTCTCTCGTTCCTCCTGATTAAAAATTAGGGCTTTGTTCCCTTTATTCCAAATTAGGGTTTTGCGAAGAGCCGACTTTATGTTGAACGATCGCGTGGATAATTTGCGAGTAGCTTTGATCGATCTTTTCCTTGTTGCTTACTTTGGCTTCTTCGTTGATCGAGTTCTATCCTTGCTTCGGTATGTAATTTATGCTTTTGTGCTTTAGTGTTTTCGTACTTGAACTCGATACCCAATAGACGATGATGTTGATTGCAATTTATAGGAGTCGAACTCCTAAATTTTCGTTCGTTTGATTTTTTCAATATTATGCTTTCAGCCGTTTGATTATTGCTTGGATGTTTGAGATTGATTCTGACTTCTTCAATTTACTTGAATAACACGGTGTTGATTTTGACTTGGTTCGATTCCTTTATTGACAAGGTTCTGACTTTGTACTGTTCGATTTCCTTGGTTTAATATTCATCTGACTTCGGTCTTGATTTGTTCAACTTGAAATTGTTTTGATTTCTGGCACTTGTTCATTTTCGCCCATTCGTGTCAATCTGTACTTGTTTGATTTTGATAAAGTCACGGCTTGATGATTGTTTTATCTCCTTGGTCATTACGGTTTGATTTTCATTTGACTTCGGCATTTAAACAAGTCTGGTTACATTATGTTGAACTCGTGATGCATTCTCCACTTGCTGTTGGTCTTCACGCATGTATATTCTCGAGCTCTATAGCATTGCTTACATCACAGTCTAGTTGCCTCTATTTGTGTATTTATTACTGGTGTCTTTGTAGTTTTTTCCTTCATGTTGTATTGATCATTTGTATACATACATTCATGTATGTACATAGGTGTATGTCTGCATTCATCTTTTCCACCGAAGTATTTACTGACTCGAGTCTTGTTGCGTTGGCTAATTTGGTTCACCTGTTTGTTACTTGAATTTGAGACTCTGTTGTTGTTTGCCGAGGTTGTTGTGCACTGACTTGAGCTTCTGGCCTTGATGTCATGGTGTACATGTAAGTTGCATTGCATATGTCTTTACCTTGTACTGACCACTGCCCTTTTTCATATTGCTGGTTCATTGTAGTAGTTGTTAGAATTGGCTTGTGGTCTTGGTTTGGTGCAGTTGCTATGCCTTTATGCATTTCACTGTGTTCACGCACTTGAACTACTCTCTCGCCTAGCTCGTGCACATATGATTCTTTGAGCTGGCCTTGTTGTCATTTGTTTCTATGACTTAAATGCGGCACTGTTGTATTATGATTTGTATATTGAGTTGAATCCAGCTTAAACGCTCGGGTTTGACCTTGTGCTTGTGTCAAGATTTTATTCATATTGCACCTGAGTTGAACCCGTCCTTTTATTTTGGGTATGACCTTGTGCTCACCTGTCCCTATAACATTATCAAGTGTACATCGGTGTGCACGGCCTTGTGGCATGTACAGTGATAGACTGTGCGTGTCACTTTGTTCGTGTGTGATGAATTCAAATGTAAATGATGACGAACAACCCAAATAACTGAGGCAAATAATATTTTCAAAATCCATATTTTATTTTATATTGCAAAGATATTTCTTTTTCAATTTTACTACGTTAGTGTATATTTTTGCAGATTGCTCAGATGTTGGATTCTATCTGGAATGAAGTTGAAGATAAAATACGAATTGAGTGAATGAGTGATGTGTAGTGAGGTTAAATGTAAATATGAAATTGTGATGTATTGTAATCAAAATTATATATGTATAGTGAGAGCTTGAATTTGTACTACTCAAAATTGTAATAAATATTTGTTTGAATAAAATTTCTGTTTGGATTCAAATTCTGTGTTATTTAATTTTATTCAGCAAATATTTATTTAATCTGTGAATAGTATATTAACAAATACATTTACATGAATATATATATATATATATGTTTATTTTCATCAAACAAAAATCATATAATCGCATATTCAACAATCTCCCCCTTTTGATGATAACAAACATATATTTAAGATTTTGAATACGTTAAATGTATTTGATCATTGATATGCTCTAATTACTCCCCCTATTTAAATGCTTCCTCTCTACACAAAGCTCCCCCTACATATATGCATACAATTAAAAATATGCAAATGAGCCTAGATGCAAATAGAAAATATTTGACCTTTGCTTGATTTTATTTGACCAAAATCTTAACTTTTCTCTCCCCCTTTTGTATCAGCAAAAGTATAATAGTGTTAGAGAAAATAGAGATAAAGTGATCGATACTAATCCAACATTAAAACTCAACTGAATATAAATATTAAATTTCAATAAAAAAATCAAACAAAAATCATAAATATTTTGTTAGGCGCATATTCCACTTTTAGAATGATGGGAATGATGTCATCATATAAAACCATACAGTTGTGTCTATTTGTGGTATATTTATATCAGGAATTTGAATATCTACTAACCATGCATAACCGTTAGGACTTTTAAATGAGAATAGTAGTATTCCAATTTTATTTTTAAAAAACAGGAATTCAAGTATCTTCTAACCACGCATAACCGTGAGGACTTTTAAATGGGATTAGAATCAACTTGTTTATTAAAAAATCAACTTTTGATATGCGTTCCATACACGCATAACCATGAGGACTTTCAAATGAGCATGGAAGCACATAACAAATTCCAAGTAATTCCCCATGTATAACCGTGCGGACTTTTAAATGAGAGTGAATACTTTGGTATTTATTTATTAAAATTTATTTATTTTATTTTTATTTTATTTTTTTATTTAAAAAAGGGGTAAAATGAAAAAAGAATGATTCCTATTTGAAGTACCACATGTCGACAAACTATATAGAATTTTGATGAGTGATGGTCGTTAGAAATATGATAGAAATAGAGATGGTCATGGAATTTTAACCAACAAAAGTTTTGTAATTCTTGTTTAAATTTCTAAAGAAATTTACTAATTATACCGTCTCGAGTCATAATATATGATAAATATCAACACTCATCACTTTTTCGATCACTATTTATCTTTTCGATAATTACTAGGGAGTCTGATTAGTCAAAATAGTCATTTAAAATCCAATTCAAAAATAATTATGAAATCAAATTTTCAAAATGACTAATCTGGAAATATGGTCAAAAATGATTTTCTCGAGGGGGTTTTATAAGAAAATTTTCTGCTATTTAAAAAATATTTGAAATGAAAAATATGCAGATATTTTCTTTGAAAAACGATGCAGTTACTAAATGTCTCAAAAATCACGTTCAGCTAGTAATTTTTCTATCAACTAGATTACCAGTGTAATCTGCATCTGAATTTCTTTTTCACTCAAAATTATCATTAATTGAATTTGATAGACCATGAAGTGTGCAACAAAAAATTTCAAAATCAATTTTAACAGCTTTTTAAATGACATTCTCTTGAATTTTAATTGAAGCCGTGTAAATAATCAGAAACCGTGAATGTAGAGTTAGCCGTATTATAACCAAATGTATTATCATCCAACAAAACACTATTTTTAATCCAAACTGATATATAAGAAGTAATTCAAAGAATCTAGAGATTTATAGTGTTTTGGCATAAGAATATAATTTGGCCAACTATGTTGAATAAGCCAGAATCTAAATCATCGTCTTTTCATTATTGGTTGATTTAATTCAAAATACAGTGCAGATTATCACATTTAATATATCGTTCAAATAAATATACCATTACCTGTTTTACCTTTACGATATTTTTTGTTGTTGCCCATTGTGATAATGTCACCTTTGTACTAGGCTAAGGAACTTTGCTTTGTCGCTCGTTGTGTCCTTGGAACAGCCAGAATCCAAGTAACACTATTGTTGTTCCTTAGCCTGCCACCGCACCTACACGGAAAAGGAATTATGTGACCTATTTATTTTTATAGGTCCATGGTTGTTAGTGGCAGAGTATTTAGAGAAATAATTTTGTGGAGACTCAAAACTATTTATAATTGTTCCCTTCGGCGCCCAAATTTGTTTCACTTTGAGAGATTTTATATTTGTGCCTTTTGGAAACCAAATGGTATAGTTTTCACATGTTTGGGTCTATACCAACAATTATTGTGATTGTGTCCATATTTTCTACAAATTGTGCACATTGAATTTTCTTGATTAATCTTGTTTTCAACAATTTTAGATCGATTATATCCATGTCCTTTTCTAGCCGTATTAACAGTTTGCTTTCCTAATAGCATATTCAACGATTTTTCACTTTTTGAAAATTTATCTAAAGTCGTTGACAATTGTTGGACTTGTGTTTTGAGAGATTCATTATCGTTTAACAATTGTGTGCACCTTTTAATAGAATTCTCTCTCCTAGTATTTTCATTTTCTTTCAGAATCAGAATTTCATTTTCAAGCGATTTTATATTAATTTTTGATTTTTTAATTTCTTCTTCGAATGTTGGACACTTATCACACTTAGGATCCTACTTTGATAGGTTTTAACTAATTGGTCAAGTTGTTCATTTAATTCTATCAAAGTGTCTTTTTGTGATTCAAGTTTGGTATACTTATGCCTAAGTCGTTCAAAACAGCCATTCACTTCGTGGAAATAAATAAGTAATTCTGAGTGAGTGAGTTTTGATACCCCGCTTGGCTCGTCATCGTCACTATCAGTTATATTTCCATGAAGGCACATATCTGCTTTCTCACTCTCACTACTAGAACTTTGATTATCTTCGTCACTTGTATTCCACGTGGCTGCAAAACTTTTCCTTTTTGATTTCTTTTCAAAGTCGCATCGATTTTGAGGACAATTGGGCTTGATGTGTCCAGGTTGGTTGCACTTGTGACAGATGATCTTCTATTCTTCAGAGTAGTCTAGTGCTTTGGCTATTCTGCTTTTCGCTTTTTGAATTCGAGCTGAATTTCCATATTTGTAATTCCGTCTTTTGAATTTCTTTATTAATAGCTACAACTCTGCTGCTGCATCATCATCATCATCACCATCACTTTCTGTTGTTCTTTTAAGAGCTATTGATTTCTTTCGAGTGTCACTTCCTTCACGCTCTTCCCTGAATTTCATTTCTAGCTCATAAGTGGTGAGATTTCCGATGAGTTCTTCAACTTTCATTTGTTTTAAATCTTTCGATTCTTGAATGGCAGTCACCTTTGCTTCAAATTTTCGTGAAAGGAATCTGAGGATTTTTCGGACTATCTCCGACTCTGTGTATGATTTTCCAAGAGCTTTTGATTTGTAAACGATATTGGAAAGTTGATGTGCACATAAATGTGCATATTTTTACCAACATATTTAATCTATTTGAATTAAATAAATGATCATATCGGGTATTTTAACTTGTTTAAATCAAAAATTCAAATTATTCCAAATTGTCACATATTCATCTTAATATATGAGCAAAACGGTCATTTGTGTGCATATATTTGTTTGAGAAAAATTAATTGAAAAATTCTATATATTTTTGTAGGAAATTGATCTCAAATAGAAGTGGTTTCATGAAGATATGCATACAAAGGAATGAAGATGGAAATAATTCAAAGGCTAATGCACATGCTTTTGGAGTTAATGGCTTCATGTACACTTGATGGGGGATTAAGACATGTTAATGATAACTTGGCCTTCACACTTCCTAAGGGGCACTTTGGGCATTCCCTAGAAAAATGAATTAGGGTTTTAACACTTGTATAAATACCCCTTATCTTTCATGAAGATCTTCTCTCTTAGTTAGTTAGTTTTAGTTTAGAAAATATATCAAATCTCTCTTTCTTTCCATGGCTACTTAGCCATGTCTTCTCTTATGTAATTCTTTTTTTTTTATGCAACTTCAATATATGTTCTTTTTCTTTTCATGCTTATTTACTTTCATGTTGTAGTGTAGATCTCTTCTCTTTTATGCAAGTAGAATAATTTTTCCTCTCATTTTCCTCTCTTTTTCCTCTTCTTTTTATTCAATGTTGTTTGCTACATTTGTTCATATGATGACAAATATGAGAGGCTAAACCCCTTCAACTTAGGGGTAATGAAGCTCTCTAATCATGTAGCTTCAACTTAATTTGATGTTTATGCTCTCTTTTTGTGCTTAATGAGAATGATTGAAGTGGTTAATGATGTTGTTTAGCCTTGAATTTGATAGTCTATGTTGTTCATAACAAATAGGCTATACTTAAACAAACAAAACACAAATTGCCTCTTCATCTATATATGATTATGGCAAAGAAGTGATTGTTGAAATTAAAATTTGATGGCTTATATTTCTAATTACTAGTTAATAGGGCATGCTTAAAATAGATTTTGCTTTCAACTTTGTTGTCATATTTTATGAGATTTAAAAGTGTATTGGTGGTTGTGTTATAGTTTGATGGTTTATATTGGGCTAATTAATAGCACAAATATATCATACTTATGATAAACACATCAACTAATTACACTAATGAAAAGAAAAGAGAGATCATAACTTCATTTTGTTGATTTATATGATCTAGAGAGTGGATTTATCTCTAAATTGTTCTTTTGACTCTCATATTTTTATCATTTTCTTTTGCTAGTTTTTGTTAGTTTCTTACATTTTTATCTAATCGCACTTTCAACTTTGGTTAATTTGATTGAATAGAATTTTAAAATCATCAATTCCCTGCGGATCGACCCGTATTCGCCACGTGCTACATTCGTACACCGTGCGCTTGCGGTTATATTTTAATTCAAAATTAGTTCGACGGTTTTCTAAACCGATAGAATTTCCGTCGACGAACAAGTTTTTGGCGCCGTTGCCGGGGAATTAGTTTGATTTTGATTTTCTATTTTTCGAAATATTTGTTTCTTGATTTTTGTGTGTTTTTATTGAGTGTGTGATTGCATTATAAAAAAATATTGTGTGTTTGTTGTTTTATTTTAGTTTTCAATTTGTTGGGTGCATGTTTTAGTTATCGAATTGCATTTGCATATTTTAAAAAAAAAATTGCATTGCATCTTTCTTGTTCACTTTCTGTTTGTGCATTTCTATACCCATTTTGCATTGCATTTTGTTCGCTGTTCTAGTGCATTTCCATCACTGTTTCTGTTGTCATTTAAATTTCTATGCATTTTCAAAAACAAAAAAAAAAACAAAAAAAATCCCATTGCTCACTGTTTACATTTTCAAATAAAATTGTAACAGGGACCATTTGCATTAGCATTTTTGTTCACTTACATTACTCTCACACTAACATTTACAACTAGGTTTTCCAAGTGCTTTTCTGTTGCCATTTACAATTCAGTTTTCAATTGTTACAGGCAACTGAACAACCCACCCCATCTCATTTCATCTTCACTTCCATCCACTTCAACGTTCTTCAGCCTGTGAATTTAAGTATGTAAATTTGAAATAAATGTGATCTTCGACTTTAAATTTTATTTTTTAAAAAAAGTAAATAATTGAAATTAAATTTAAAGTTTGAAATGATATTTAAAGTAAAATGCCAAGTTTTATTTAATTTATAAGTTAATAAACAGTTAAATTTTGACTTAATAAATGAATTGAGTTTTAGAAATTGAACATTTGATTTTAAAATTTTATTATGATAAATCATATGTTGAAATGATTTAAATATGAAATTTTGAAGTCTAGAAATATGATCTATAAATTTAAATAACAAGAATTGAAGTTTTATTGTTTTTGAAAAGTTAAAATAAAATCTGAAATTTTATTAACAGCATTTCCTAAAAATGCTGTAGTCTTATAACAGCATTTTAAATGCTGTTGTTTTGAACGTAACTATGTTTGAATAACTAAATATCTATTTTGGCATTTTATAAATGTCGTTATTCTTGAACTAACTATTTTGGAAACTATAAGCTACGATGGCACTTTATAAATGTCGTCGTTACTATATTTTGTCAATGTTTTGAAATGTTATAAATTTTAACACTGTTTGTGTTATATTTTGAAGTGTTATACGATTTAACTATTAGAATTGATTATTTGTGAAATATAAGGAGTTTTGAATATAATTTAATATTTAAATTTGAATTTTACGGAATTTACATTGAATTTGAATTTAAATAAGGTTTGCTTGGTTATGTGTCAAATTGAATGAAATCAAATGAGATAAATGAACTTTTGAATGGAATTTTGAAATGTATTTTTGTAATCATATTTGAAATAATAAATGAATGGCATATTTGATTTTTAAATGATATTTAAATTTGAATATTTGAAATTGAATTCGAATAATGATTCGTTAATGAGGTTTTGAAGGATATGATATTTTAATGATTTCGAAATGGTTTTAATGATATAATCTTTATTTTGATAAAGAATGTGAATTTGGAATGATATTTGATTTTGATAAATGAATATTTGAAGTTTATATTTGTATGAAAAGATATTTGGTTTAATTGTAATTTAAGCTTATTTAAACAATATTGGATTTATGAAATGAATATTTCAAAACTAAATAATAATGATATTAGATTTGAGATATGAATTTATGAAATTATAAAATTTATTTTTGAAATGTGGGATATTCAAGTTTGGAAATATATTAAAACTGGATGGTTTATTTTGTAGATCAAATCTATATTTGAAATTTATAAGATTTGAAAAGTTTTGTTGGAAAACTGAATTGAATTGAAACTGATGGTTTGAATTGAATTAAATTGGAAATTTGAAAATTGAGTTTAACTGAATAAATTTGAAAAATTCAAATGTATGATTTCGAAATGTTATGATTTTTAAAGTGTAATGATTTCAAGTATTTTGGTTTCGAAAGAGTTATAACTTTGAAGTATTATGATTTTTGAAAGGTGAATATATGTTTGAAATGGAAATGATATCGTATTGACTTGGACATAGTTTTGGAATAAAAATGTTTTGGTTTCGAAGTATAAATTATTTTGATTTGAATATAGTGTTGAAGTAAAAATGGTTTTGGTTTCGAAGTATAAACTCTTTCGATTTGAATATAGTTTTGAAGTAAAAATGGTTTTGGTTTCGAAGTATAAACTATTTTGATTTGAATATAGTTTTGAAGTAAATATGGTTTTGGTTTCGAAGTATAAACTATTTTGATTTGAATATAGTTTTGAAGTAAAAATGGTTTTGGTTTCGAAGTACAAACTATTTTGATTTGAATATAGTTTTGAAGTACAAATGGTTTTTGTTTCGAAGTATAAACTATCTTGAAAGGAATATAGTTTTGAAATGAAATGATTTGATTTTTGATGTATAAACTATTTTGAAATGACCACGGCCTTGTAATAACGTTTGGTTGTTAAAGAGTCCGGGATCGGAAGTTGTCATACTCTCTGCTAACTTCGAAAACCACTTTAACAACTGTGAAAGCGGTGGAGATTCCAGAATGAAGTAGGTTGGTGGCGACGTTCTTAAGGTATATTACGTGGACCCGACTCCCGTGAGTTGGCTTAAGGTGGCTAAAAAAGGAGCGATCTCGGGCAGCTCCTCTGGTCGGATACGCTTCTTCGATACTATACACTTATATGTGGTTGATTAGATGGCCATCCTTCGATTTTGATTGGGAGTGTATTCCGGGGTGGGCGTAGTGGCTACTATCTCACCACCAGCCCGTGTGCGTAATTGGTATATCTACCCTGGCATTGCCTTGTGTGCCGTGTCACCTACCATACAGAGCCTTTACTACGAGTTTTTTTTCTCCCGTAGCCCGTGTGGTATCCTCTGATAGTCTCCCAATCTGGAGATATCATGATATTTGGTGGACTACTGGGACTATTATGTGTGAAGGGTGATATGGGTAAGCTCGGAACGCTATTTTAAAGTATGTTTATTTTACTGTAGACATTATTATAATAGCGCAATATTACTACATAGTAAATAGTTTAACGGATCCTTAAAGGATGGATGATCCCAAGCATCCTTTAAGTTACTAGTGCATTTTATTACTGTTCACTTGAGTTGATTTACAGTTCATAAGTATTTATGTCATGACTCGAGTGTTTTGCTTCACGCTCGAGTCAGGCTGAGTGATTCAGCATTCAAGACTCACCTTCGAAGTTGGGGAATGTTTGAAGATCCAGCCGTCTATTTTTCTTTCTGTATCCAGTGGTTTCAGTGATGTATTCTGATTTGTACCTGATGTATCTTATACTCCGTTGTTGTATCTTGTTTAACTCTGATGTATCTTTTTTTTTATAGTAGCTTCATGAACTACTATCTCTTTAATTCCATTGCATTATTATTTACTCTGTGTTTGTGATCTGTGTTTATTTATTTACTGTAAATTCTAAGATTTGCCAAATTTTATTTACAACGCGGTATTTTGAGCAATTCAACTCCAAAATGTGCGGATGCGAATGGTTGAAAATAACGGGTTGTTACAAAATTCTATTTCGTGTTTTAGTGGTCATAATGATCTTCATCATAAATAATGTATACCTAAATTTAGTATACTTGAGAAATATTTAAGGAACACGGGTAGCTAGTTATAAATATCAGACTACTTCATTTTTAAATATTCCCTAAATTCCATCATCTATATTGTGAATTCAACATGTCTTTGAATCATTCAACATACTCTACTTTAGATTTAGCTCACCATCATCAAAAAGTGTACATGTCTCTCTAAAAATTGCAACCCCTCCATCAAATAAATCTATGTCTAAAAATGACTATCATGTTGGATATCCACCAAAAGGAAAGAAGGTAAAAAGAGCCATTAATCTTGAATTATCATCTTTGGAAAATGAAGTTGACGAAATCTTCCACTATCAGTAAGAAATGATAGGAATACTAAGAGAAATGTACTACAAAAAAAACGATAAGGACGCCATCTAAACATCTTGGAAAGATGCACACTAGCTATTTGTGGCCACTCTCTACCCGATATTTTTGTGGGAAATATAATTAAAAAAAAATTAAAAGCGCATTTGGTATAGTGGTAAAGGCGCATGTTGACTTCCTTAGTGACCAGGGATCAAGTCACATTGTCGTCCAAAATCTAGAGCGATGTTTTTTTAAACTAGTTCTTTTCCAGTGATTTTCCTACGTATTTCAACAGTGTTTCTGACATGTAGCGGTTTCTCATTCGCTCCAGTGATGTAATAGGATGAGATGGCTAAATTTTATTGGTTGAGTGATGTGTATGGGCTAGAATGGATAACCATTAAGTGTATGAAAGAATCAGATTTAATCTAAAATAACCTGATGGATTATATTCACTGCAATAATTTATAAATAAACCATCTAACCTAAACCAAGTATCTTATTCAACCGTCGCTATAATTCTACAGTAAAATTAATGTGTATTATTCTTCCATCTTTTCTCTACTAAATAAACAAATCTCTCCAAATTAAATTATCTATATATATTCAAGCAATTTGGAGAATTTAGAATAATCAAAGGGATAAAGATTAAAGAAATGTTTTTTTTCAAATTTATGCAAGCTCAATTGCCAGGTGAGTGAGAATTAATATGAAATAGAAAAATAAAGTAGTTCGATTTCAATTCTTTTCTGGCACTTTAATATGAATTTATTTTTGTTATTAATTGAGAATAGATGTCAATTATTGCAACTTGTTCTTCTTCCACTTCTCAAATTTAATTCATATTTGGTTTAAAATATGGGACATATAAATTGTTATTCACGTTTTATGGCATAAATAATATTGAAAATTATGTAAATGATTGTATCTTCTTCTTCCACTTCTCAATTATAATTCATGTTTGGTTGAAATTTGTAATAAATAAATTGTTATGCACCTTTCATGGTGTAAATAAGATTGGTTTAATTAAAATGAATTAGAATTGTTATTTAATTTCTAATGGTAGAACTGGTTAGTTGAATAAATTTAGAATATGTTACATAAAAAAATTGTGGTTTTAGTCGATATAATTACATAATTTTGAATATGGTTTTGGAACAAAATTAGGAAGTCTAATTGGCGTAGTTTTTTTTTCATATGTGGCCTAAAAATGTACAAGTGGAATTTTGTGTAATTAAATTGTTTGTGGCTATTGGATAAATTTTTTGTATATATTAAATCTTTAAAAGGAGAACGTAAATTAGAGAGGAAAAAAGAAAATAAAATGTAAATTAAATAGACCCTAAAGGCTAGTGTAAATCTGTAACAAAATGGTATAAAAATTACAGACAAACCATACGGACTGAACGGACGTGAAATTAAAATACCATTTATGTAGGAATAAGGGAAATTTTGTAATAACCTAATCGGTTGTAAAAATGGCTTAAAGCCGATTAATGGAAAGAAACAGCATGTAAACTGTAATGGCAAAATTAAGTAATCTGGAAGCAATTTGGTAGGCATATCTTGTAAAGGTCTAGATAGGTGTTTCATGTAGTTAAGACCAAAATATAATTTTGACTGCACGAACTAGGAAGGAGCAAGTAGATTCGTGAGGATGTTTGTTACCTTTCAAAGGTTGCTAGTACAAAAAATAGATAGCATTCGCAATTGTAGACTTCTTTAGGAAGATCGATGCGGATGGAACATGACAAGTATGCTTCAACATGGGCGGCTGATCGTTGGAGGATTTTGCGCAGCCGACCCAATTTTGGGCGCACTTTCGGAGGACCGACACTTTGGATAGGGGCAAGTCCACGTTGGTGACCGAGGAGACAGAAGGATAGGAGTCCAGTTTAGCTGAGCCTGAGCGCAACTTTGGAGTCCTACAAGGTTGTTTGAGTCCATGCCGGCCAAACTTAAGAAGCATTTAGTCACAGTGCACGAATGAAGAGCATGACTTTCATGCTGTAGCACGTGGATAGGTAAGGACAGTAGGTCCGACAGGCCGATTGACATTTATTATTACTACATGGTTGACTTCCCTAGAGCTACCATGGGCTTTGGCTTCTAAGGAACTTTGTCTAAGAAAGATTCACTTCATTAAATTACTCACCCTCCGTCATATCCGAGGAAGACCTAGAATCAAATTGTTTTATTCTTTCTGCTTCATTTTATTTTTCATTCACCAGACTTTATGTCTAACCCATTTCTATTTTTCCTATTTTCCCCAAATCATATAAAGGCAGGTTTAGATTGTAGTTCTTTGCAGCTTGGAGAGTCATTGGAGCAGTTGTTATCTTCAACTTTTGTTTCATTTTTTTCATGTACTTCGTTTCTCTTGTTTTCGTACTTTACTCTATATACAGGGACCTATATTGTGAAATTTGTTATGTTTTATGTTTTAATAGAGACTACTTGGAACTTTTGGTTTCAGAAATAAATTTCGGATAATGTTGTTTTTAATGAAGCTGTTTTGCTATTAATTTATAATTATTGAAAGTTTTTTTCTGCTGCAATATTTTAATCATATTATGTTGTTGCTTTAGTCTCTGTGCTATGTTATGGATTTTTATTTCACCCGACCATCCATGCTTCTAGTCATGTCCAATTTTCGGGGTGCTTAGAGGTGCGAGGTGTCACAGTTGGTATCAGAGCTAAGGTTTCGGTAATCCTAAAAATATTTTAAAAATATGAAGGTTTTCGAATAATTTTTAAGGGATATTCCAAATAATACTTTAAAAAGTATATGTATATATTTTGGAAAGAAAAGAAATTTTAGAAATAGGTCCCTTATATCTCTACCTCCCTATCTATTGGACTATTTGTGGAGTACCTAGTCCTATATTTTTATTATCCACAAATAGAAATGTCTGAACCGCAAGATATCCCCGAAGTTCTAGGCCTTAATATGCCGGCTTGGTACAGACGTTATTTGCAGGCTACTACAGAGCAAAGCCACCAGCCCGTCTGCCAGGCATTCTCGATTTTCCTAAGTTATGCAAGGATCACACCAGCTTAGGAGGCAAGATGTTTCTTGGCACCGTATCATATACTAAGGCGAGAGCTTGGATCCGTAGTTATGAGCGGATATTTAGACTTATAAGATTAGAGGATTTGGCTCGGAGGCAGTTGGCTTCATGACAGTTGAAGGGTGAGGCTCCTTATTGGTGGGAGATTATGGAGGATGAGGCTGAGAATTTAACTTAGTACGATTTTCATACTAAGTTCGAGATGAAATTCTTATCGCAGGCTGAAGAGGGAGTGCAGCTAGAGACATTTATAAAGATCAAGCAAGGGGATATGATAGTTAAGGAACATGTTAATCAACTCAATGAGCTTTCTAGATTTAGACTAGACCTGATTAATACTCCTCACAAGAAGGCGCTGAAGTTTGCTAAGGATTTGAATCAACCACTGTAGATATTGGCGGTGAACCACATTCCGATGGTAGCCACTTTTAAGGGATTGGTAGAGATGGCTTTACTTGTTGATACTAAGAAGAAAGGGGATGTGGCGCAGAAGAGTGATGGGAAGATGCAGTGGAAAAGAAAGAGGAGAGGAGGAGGATCCGGTGGAAAAAAGGAAAGTTTCGAGGAAGAACAAGAAGTGCAATACTTATGGGAAACCAGGTCATCTTGCTAAGGATTGTAGAGGGGCAGGAAAGCGACCGAGACTGAGGTTCTATCTTTGCGATCAAGTGGGGAATATAAAGAAGGATTGTACATCGAATCCTAAGGATAGTTCACAGACACCTTCACAGCCTGCTCAGGCTTATGTGTTAGAGGCAGCTCCTTCCTCCAGTACTCGTCCAGTTGTGGACAAGGGAAAGATGGTGATCATCAAAGGTGTGTTATCTACCTCTGATTTTCCTGTTCGTACCCTATTTGATTCTGGAGCTTTGGATTCTTTTATATCTAGTACTCTAGTAGGGAGTCTTGGTCTTGGTGCTTGCTTAGTGACCGACCCCGTAGTAGTATCAAATCCCATAGGAGGATCGGCCTATTTGTACATGTTATGTCAGGATTTGAAATTGTTTATTTTAGGGGTTGAGTTTGACTGTAGTACCTTTGTATTGGGCCTTTTCGAGTTCTTGTTGATTCTTAGTATGGACTAGCTATCCATGTATGGTGTTGTTCTTGATTGCGATAAGAGGGTAGTAAGGTTAGGCACTTGTAGTGGACATACCTTTGAGGTATCTTATGATCCTAGAGGATCAGTCATGTTGAGCTATCTTTATTCTCTTGACTCATTTCCCGATAGTTTGAGTTTGGTGCCCGTTGTTAGAGACTTTTCAGATGTGTTCAAGGAGGTTGATGGTCTTTCACCTCGAAGAGAGATCGAGTTCAAGATTTATCTTGTTGATAATGCCAAATCGATTGCTTTACTGGTAAGGCATATGGCTTCTAAGGAACGTTGTGAGTTGAGCAAGCAGATTGGAGAGCTATTGGAGAAGGGCTTCATTCATGGGAGCATTTCTGAGTGGTGGCACACCCATTGTCTTTACCACTAAGGCGGATGGCTCTCCCAGACTTTGTTTTGATTATAGGGAGCTTAATAAGCTGACAAAGAAGAATTGCTATCCTCTTCCCTGTATAGACGATCTCTTCGACCAGCTATTAGGAGCCAAGATATTTTTGCAGCTCGATTTGACCACAAGATTTCATCAGTTGCGTGTGGTGGAGGATAGCATCGAGAAGACTGTAGGACTCCAGATGGGCTATTTGAGTGGTTAGTCATGCTATTTGGGCTAACCAATGCTCCACGATATTTTGTGGACCTGATAAGTCGAGTATTTTGCGAATCGTTAAATAAGTCTATGGTGGTGATCGTCGACGACATTTTGGTTTATTCGCAAAGCAAGGAGGAGCATACTGTTCATTTGGAAGAAGTGCTTAGGACCCTGTGAGTACATAAGTTGAAGGATAAATTCTCCAAGTGCCACTTTTGGAGGGATGAGGTTTGCTTTTTGGGACACATCTTTTCGGAGGATAGACTTGCGGTAGATTCGACGAAATTCGCAGCAGTACAGGATTGGCAGACCCCTAAGAATGCCATGAACATAAGGAGTTTTTTCGTCTTGCGGGCTACTATAAGAAGTTCATTAAGGACTTCGCTAGAATATCAGCTCCACTTACCCGGTTTACTAAGAAGAACTCAGCTTTTGTTTGGGATGCCAAGTGCGAGGATGCCTTTAGTTGATTGAAGGAAGCTTTGACTACTGCATCCGTATTGGTATTACCAAATGGAACCGAGCCTTTTTCAGTTTATCCGGATGCTTGTGGTATGAGGGTAGGGGCGGTACTGATGCAAGAGGGTAGGGTAGTGTGCTATGCAAGTAGACAGTTGAAAACACATGAGAAGAACTACCCGACGCATGATCTTGAGTTGGTGTCTATAGTTTTTACTCTTAAGTCTTGGAGCCACTATCTCTTAGGAGAAAGATTTGAGCTTTTCATGGACCATAAGTCGGTGAAGTATCTATTCTCTTAGAAAGACTTGAATTTGAGACAGCAAAGATGGATGGAGTTTTTAGCCTCTTATAACTTTGAGATTTCCTATACCCCTGGCAAGGGTAATGTAGTGTCAGATGCGTTGAGTAGACGCAAAGTGGTTTTAAGTCCTCTGTTTTTGGAATGGAAGCATTTGGAGTACATTCTACCTTTGATTTTAGACCTCCATCTGATTTAGCTCCAGGATTGTTAGTAGCCCTCGATGTCCAGCCTACTTTGATGGTGCAGATTGGAGCAAGGCAAGGTGAGGACGAAGAGTTAATGGACATTTTAGATAAGCTTGGTAGAGGAAAGTCATCACCACATCTTAGGTGCTATACCATGGAAACTAAGGGATGGTTTAGAAGGGATGGTAGACTTTATGTTCCCCGTAATGAGGATTTAGTAGATGCGGTGTTGGACGAGTCACATCATTCTAAGATGGCAGTGCACCCCGGTAGTGATAAGATGTACCGGGACATGAAGAGAGTATTCTATTGGCCCGGAAGGAAGAAGAGGGCGGCGGAGTATGTATCGAAGTGCATCACTTGCCCAAGGGTAAAGGAGGAACAGAAGAAGTCCGTATGACTATTGCAACCATTAGATATTCCATTATGGAAATGGAAGAGCATCACTATGGACTTCGTGGATGGATGACCAAGGTCACAGAGAGGGAACACAAGCATTTGGGCTATTGTGGATAGACTGATGAAGATCGCTCATTTTGTACCCATTAAGAGTAATAGGACAACATCCTCTTTGGCGACTCTTTATGTAAGGGAGATAGTTAGGCCTCATGGAGTTCGCGCCAGCATTGTGAGCGATAGAGATCCACTATTCACCAGCGAGTTTTGGAGGAGTCTTCAGCAAGCCTTGAGAATGGAATTGAATCTAAGCACAGCACATCACCCTTAGATCGATGGGTAAACTGAGAGGGTAAATAAGGTTTTGGAAGATTTGCTCAGATTGTGCATCATTGACTTCGGAGGCTCTTGGGAAGACTGCCTACCTTTGGTGGAGTTCATGTATAATAATAGTTATCAAGCAAGCATTGGGATGGCACAATTCAAGGCCCTCGATGGCAGACCATGTAGATCACCGGCATGTTGGTGGGATACCACCGTTAGGATCTTGCTTGGACCAGACTTGGTGTGGGAAACTTCCGAGAAGGTGGATTTGATTCCTAAGAGTTTGAAGACTGCACAAGATAGACAAAATTCATATGCCGACATAAGACGTTTATATTTGGAGTTAAAGGTTGGAGATGTGATTTTTGTCAAGGTTTCTCCTCTGAGAAATGTTATGAGATTTGGATCAGTGGGTAAGTTGGAACCGAGATTTGTAGGACCCTTCCCTATTACCACACAGATTGGAAAAGTGGCATACAGAGTTAATCTTCAAGACAAGTTGGCAGGAGTTTACGATGTTTTTCATATTTCGCATCTAAGGAAGTGTCTACATGATTCTGTAGTAGTATTAGAACCCGATCAACTAAGGGAAGTGGAGATAGAGCATGAATCACTTGTGCGTCGTACACCCACCCGTATATTGGAACACGGTGTCAAGAGATTATGCAATAAGGAAGTTCATCTAGTGAAGGTTCGGTAGGGAAATGACCCCAAGAAGTGCACATGGGAATCTAAGGAGAGAATTCGAACTTCTTATCCTTTTCAATTTAAAGGTGCACTTCAAATATCCTAGCTTTGATCTTTGATCTTTACTTAGTTAGGGTCTTTTCAATAATCTTTAGGTGAAACCTATGGATGGTAGCTTGGTTGTAAACATGTCATCAGAGCATGTTATTTTTAATGGATGAAAATGATTGCAAGTGGATGCCAATGTTTGCAAATGGATGCATTACATGCACCAGATAGATATTTATTAGGATAATCAGCTACTAGATAAACACACCTAAACATATGTGCTTGTTATCTATTGTATTTGCATATGGTTATGTGTGTGTGTAAATGGATGTTGCATATGGATGGTGCATTTGGGTGAATGATTGAAACATACATATAGAACTATCAATTATATTAGGGTAATTGCATACATTTGGTTGCATGGCATAGGCATACATGCATTACAGGAGGTCAACTGAATCAGTAGACTGACTATCTTTTCGCGTTAGGTAAGTTCATACGCATTTCACTTTGCATAAATCATAAATTGCATTTGTTAAAAATAAGGACAATGGTAGAAATGGATGATGGTTGAGTAGATGGATGTAGTTCTTGGATGTTGGTGGTTAATTATGTTCTTCCATCTTTGGAGATTTCGGGGATGAAATCCTTTAAGGGAGGAGAATTTACAGCCCGATATTTTACAGGAAATATAATTAAAAAGAAATTAAAAGCGCATTTGATATAGTGGTAAAGGCGCATGTTGACTTCCTTAGTAACCTGGGATCAAGTCCCGTTGTCGCCCAAAATTTGGAGCGATGTTTTTTTAGCTAGTTCGTTTCCAGCGATTTTCCTACATATTTCAGCATTGTTTCTGACATGTGGCGGCTTCCCATTCGCTCCAGTGATGTAATAGGATGAGATGGCTAAATTTTATTAGTTGAGTGATGTGTATGGGCTAGAATGGATAGCCATTAAGTGTATGAAAGAACCAGATTTAATTAATATTCTAATGGATTATTTCACTCAAATAATCTATAAATAACCGTCTAACCTCAACCTAACCTCTTATTCAGCTATCTCCATAATTCTACAGTAAAACTAGTGTGTATTATTCTTCCTCCTTTTCTCTACTAAATAAACAAATCCCTACAAAATTAAATTATCTATATACAATTAACCAATTTGGGGAATTTAGAAGAATCAAATTGAGAATGATTAAAGCAAAGGTTTTTTTTCAAATTTATGCAAGCTCAAGTGCCTGATGAATGGAAACTAATATGAAATAAAAAAATAAAGTAGTTCAATTTCAGTTCTTTTCTGGCATGTTAATATGAATTAATTTCTGTTATTAATTGAGAATAGATGTAAATTATTGCAACTTCTTCTTCTTCCACTTCTCAAATCTGATTTATATTTGGTTTAAAATATGGAACATATAAATTGTTATTCACGTTTTATGGCATAAATAAGATTGAAATTTATGTGAATGATTGTATCTTCTTTTTCTTCCACTTCGTAATTCTAATTCATGTTTGGGTTGAAAATTTGGAACAATCAAATTGTTATTCATGTTTCATGACATAAGTAAGATTGGTTTAATCATATTGAATTAGTATTGTTGTTCAATTTCTAATGGTGGAAGGGGTTAGTTGAATAAATTCAGAATATGTTACTTGAATAAAATTGTGGTTTTCATTGATATAATTACATAATTTTGAATATGGTATTGGAACAAAATTGGAAAGTTTAGTTGGAAATTTTTTATTGTTTCATATGTGGCTTAAATATGTAAAAGTGGAATTTTGTGTAATTAAATGGTTTGTGGCTATTGGATAAAGATTAAATCTTTAAAAGGAGAACGTAAATTAAGGTGGGAAAAAAAAGAAAATAATAATATATAAATTGAACGGACCTTAAAGTCTAGTGTAAATCTATAGAAAAATGGTATAAACCTACATACAAATCATACGAAAGTGAAAATGAAATACCATTTATGTAAGAAAAAGGGAGATTGCGAAATAACCAAATCAGATATAAAAATGTTCTAAAGCAGATTAATGGAAATAAACAATATGTAAACTATAATGGTAAAATTAGTTAATCTGGAAGCGATTTGGTAGGCAGACCTTGTAAAGGTCTGGATAGGTGTTTCATGCAGTTAAGACCAAAATATAGTTAACGTACTAGGAACAGGAAAGTAGGTTTTCAAGGATGTTTGTTACCTTTCATAGGTTGCTAGTACGTAGGATGGATATCATCCTTAATCGTAGGCTTCTTTAGGCAGATCGACGAGGAGAGAACAGGACAAGTGTGCTCCGACGTAGGCTTCTTTAAGAAGATCATTGGAGCATTTTAGACAGCCGACCCAACTGCGGGTGCTCTTTCGAAGGACCAACACTTTGGATAGAGGAAAGTCCACGATGGTTACCAAGGAGACAAGAGGATAAGAGTCCAGTTTGGTGTAGCCTGAGTGCAACTTCGTGGTCCTGCGAGGTTGTTTGATTCGGCGCCGGTCAGACGTAAGAGGCATTTAGTCAAAGTGCATCGATGAAGGGCATGACTTTCGTGCTATAGCACGTGGATAGGTAAGGACAGCAGGTACAACAGGCCAATTGACGTTTAGTATTACTGCATGGTTGACTTTCCTAGAGTGACCATAGACTTTGGCTTCTTAGGAACTGTATCTAAGAAGGATTCACTGCATTATATTATTCACCCTCCGCGATATCCGGGGAAGACCTGGAATTAAACTGTTTTACTCTTTCTGCTTCATTTTATTTCTCATTCACCGGACTTTATGTCTGACCCATTCCAATTTTTCATATTTTCCCCAAATCATAGGAGGGAAGGTCTAAGTTGTAGTTCTTTGCAGCTTGGAGAGTCATTGGAGCAGTTGTTATCTTCAGCTTTTGTTTCTTTTGTTTCATGTACTTTGTTTCTCTATTTTATGTACTTTACTCTATATATGGGGAACTATATTATGAACTTTGTTATGTTTTACGTTTTGGTGGAGACTACTTGGTATTTTTGTTTTCAGAAATAAATTTGGGATAAAATCATTTTAATTGAAGCTGTTTTTCTATTAATTTATAGTTATTGAAAGTTTTCTTCCGCTGTAATATTTTAATCATTTTATACTGTTGCCTTAGTCTCTGTGCTATGTTATCACCCTATCACCCATGCTCCTAGCCATGTCTGATTTTTGAGGTGCCTAGAGGTGTAGGATGTCACACTCTCCAACTAAAGATTATCCCCACAAAAAACCACCTCGACTGAAAGAAACACCAGTTAGACTGCACAATATTACTCCTCGAAATATATGGAGAAAAGGTTTGTCTTATCAAAAGCAAGCACCACATACTCCATCTCACTCATTCTGGTCTCCTCTCCATGCATTTATTGAAAATACCAAGATAGAGGGTACAGGTGATACTCCAAGTTGGTCATTGATAAAATATGAACCAAACTCTTAGGATTTACAAGAGCAAAAAAATCAGACTTGGATGAAGACAAATGAAATATTTTCGCATATCCTACCTCTTCGATTATAAATATTAAAATAAATTCAAAAAGTATTTTTTATAATTTACTTTGAACTTCGTATCATGATCATTTATATATATAACAAACAATTGTATCATAACACTAATCGGAATTACATATAACAGAGCTCAGACATATGTGGCGAGGTGCAGGAAATATTTTTCCTATAACCATAGATGTTTGTGGAAATCCATGGACATATGTGATAATATTTGGGTTTTAACTCCCTAAACCCACAGACGTTTGTCAAAGATCATAGACGTATGTAAAGGACTTTCGGTTTTATAATCCTAAAACCCATAAGTCTGTAGAAATCTACAAACGTCTTTGGCCATGCTCGAATGACTATTTTGCCAACTTCTATGTAAAGTATTTTACCCTATCCCTTTATTTTTTACCAGCCTCTACTCCTTCTAATCCCAATCTAAAACCTTAAACTTTCAAAATCCTTAAATTTTCTTCAATTGCTCCCAAACAGCCTTTTTAAAAAGATCAAAACACATCCAATCTTCTTTCGGAGCTACTTAAATTGCTAATGAAGTTCAAATCTCAAATAGGCTAAGAAATAAGGAAATTGCCAACAAACGATTCCAAGCTTGGACTAACAAAGGATTTCATATAGGTCCATTCTATAACGTACATACCACTGTAGAATATGATCTTTATTGCTTAACTACCAATGTGGGTTGTAGACATCTTATTGACATGGAGTCAAATAATCGAATAATAGTTCCTTTAGCAATCTATCTCTTCTACTCAAATCTTTATAGGGAAAAGATTTGGAAACATGAAATGATGAGGTTATGGACAACTGTATATGGAAAAACAATAAAAATTGATGTATTTACCTTAGGACGACTCCTAAAGTTCATACGAAGGTATAGGCTTGGAAGAAATTTTTGACTATAATGTGCTACCTAGAAATGAAGTAACTCATCAAATTTGGGAAGATGAAATTCTCCAATGGAGGTCAATCTATCTTCGACCAAGAGTCATCTACTAACTAGAATGATAATTGATACCATTATTCCTAGATTAGGTAGTCATAAGCAAATTCATTAAAATGAGCATAAAGCATTATTTGCTATATATGCTCAACTTCTTGTCAATTGGGCAAAATTCAAACATGATCAAATAAAAAGTTATTGGAGTCAACATAAAAGGATTATTCACTATGCTCCATACATAACAAGAATATTAAGAGATTTAAACGTGCCTTCGAATATGTCTCAATATGAAGAAATACCAGTCAAGGATTATGGGAAGAGATTTCTGCCCTTAATGCAACTCCTAACAGTTTCTCCTCTCATTATTCTGAACAATGGAAACTCCGACACCAACGTCAAAAAGAACTTCCCTAAGTCACAATGATTTCGGTCATGATGTAATCTTACAAAATCAGGGAATTATTACCAAAAATATAAAGAAACTGGAGAAGAGAATAATTGGACTAGAACGATTGTTTTCGACTCATATGACTAAGGTTGAAAAGACTTCAGACAAAGTTGTTTCCACTTTAGGGAAGGTTATGCACAAAGTACGTGGTCGATCATCTTCTTGCTTATCATCCTCGCCTTCACCTACACCTCCATCGCGGGCTCAAACACCAATTTATCATTCTCAAGCTTCACCCGAATCTAACGACCTACCAATTTATCGCTTTGATAACTGAATTTATTTTTAAATAAAAGATGATAATACAAATAATATCATTTTGAGTGCTGATAAGTAACAGTAAAATTATTTTGAATAAATGTTTATAATGGTATTTTCCTCGAAATTTATGGCGATAAGTGGCATCGTAATTAAATATAGATTTATTTAAATTAAATCAAAATTTAATGATTTAATAATTATGTCAATTACTCAAATAATTATTTTAAATGGTTATAAAGGATAACAAATCATTTATAATAGTTTTATAAAGAGATATATTTAATTTGGGAATATAAGGAGAAAAATCATTATCACTTTATTGGTATATAGCAGATATCGTACATAATTTTGTATATGAATTTATATGGTTTTATAATTCAAATGTGATCATTTTAATTAGTTTAAAATGATAATAAATTTATTTTTTTAATTTTGTTTACAAATATATGTACGTTAAAGTATAGGTGAAAATGTGACCGATAATCGGTTCTCCGGATTTCAATGATTTAACGAACAAAAGTTGTTAGAAGACGTTCGTAGTGTTATACATCTACATGTACGTACAGATATATGTTACATGCACATGATAACATGCACATAAACACACACACACACACACACATATATATATATTAAGTATAAGTAATAAAATATAAATTATATAATATATTTTAAGATTTCTTACTCCTTAAGCTTACATAAGTCAACATGTGCATACATGAGATTATGGAAGTGATGTGCACATGGGGGGAGTGTTTTTGCTGTGCATATGGAGGGGGGAGTATGTTAGAGAAGTTTTGAAATAGTGATAAAGATGATGATGTATGTATAGATACTTTTACACTCTTCCTTTCCTATAAATACCCCACCTTATCTTCAGTTTCATTCATCTTCTTCTTTATATTCTTAAGCTTTTGCTTCCATTTTAATAGTTACCATCCAAAGAGAAATAATGTCAAATTTATTTTAAAAAGAAATTAAATTATAATATATAGTTACATATAGTTAAACACCTCAAACAAACCCGAAGCTCCACTTTTTCTCTTTGTTCTTCATAATCTCCACCCTACTTCATCATAGGCCAAGCCATTTCCTTGCTCCACCATAGGCCATGCTTCCTAAGCAACACTAAGGCTAGGCCGAGCTCCTCTTTGAGTCATAGGCTTGGATTTGTTTGCTTTGGCTCGATCGTAGCAGAGCTATGGCCGATTTTCTATTTGCTCGAAGGAAAATGAAAGTGGGAACTCCTAAACTACAATACAATATGTTAGATGATGATATGATGTTGCAAACGGATGTTATCATCAAGTTTGGTTGTTTTCATATGAATGTTGAAAATGTATGCAAGTCACGAATATCAAGTCAAGAATAAAATGGTATGCATAGAATTATTAAATTTTCTTTAAAATGTTTTTGGTATGTTTTTGTGAACATTCAAAAGTGTTTTTGTGAAGTTTGAATGTGAATGGAAAATTTATTAAAAAAATAGGGGTGTCGCGAACATTTCGCACTATAAAGTCAAACTAGGGTAAAAGTGGAATATATCGCGGTTCTTTGAGATAAAAAATTTCCAAACTATTATATCCATAATTTTCCAGTAAAGAAAGAAAAATGAGATTCTGATAATTAAATTTTAAGGTATGAGCAAAAAAAGATTTTTGAAAAATCTCGATTTTGCAGTTCGGAATCTAAAATTGGATTTATTTCAAAATGATGTTTAAAATGTTTAAAAGTGAGGAATAAATCTTAAAAAACTGTTCAAATGTTCTAAATGTGATTTGAGCAATAAAAACTTATTATCAAATAATAAAAATTCATTTTAAATCAATATAGCTTGAAAAGAACTTTCCGTGCACTTTTCTATAGCACTTTTTATAACTTCTGAAATATATTTTTAATCGCAATTGTTCTTTCCAAAATCTTTTGTAAATGATTTGAAATGATTAACAAAGTGTTTTGAAGATGATTTGAAGGACTTATGAAATGACTAAATGTTTTAATGATTTAGAGTCGATCAAATAACTTAACCGCCTTATGGGTATCAGAGAGATAGTATCTATGCTTCAATTTGGAAAACCAATTTCCTGCTCTCCCTGGATTTCTAGACTGGCCCGATGGAGGCGATAACGAATTTTTTTACTTGGATCAATATCTTCCTATATGTAAAATAAAATTATTTTGAATTATTCAAAGTTTAAAAAAAGATTTCAAGTAATCAAAGGTTTTGATAAGAGAGGTTTAATAATTCAGTATATACCTGAAAGAATGTTTTGGAAATATATATCTCCAAAAGAGATTTTTGATAAAAAGAACTTAAGAAATTAAAGGATTGTTTCCTATTCACAAAACCTCTTTTTTATAGATGACTGGATCGAAGGAACCGAGGGAAGATCTGGTGAAATCCCTAACCGAAAACCACTTTGAACCAATGTATGCGTTCGAAAAATAAAGATCTAATAGAGAGAATGAAAAATGAAGACCAGGGATTTTAGGATGAAAGGACTGCTTGTTGATAATTCTGGTTAGCTCCCAAATACTAAAGTAGCAGTTGTCCCTTCATTTCTGAAACTCTTTGGGTTGCAAGGACTGCTCTCTACTAATCCTAGGGTTAGTTGCCGATAGGATGTGGTAGGAGAGTGTCTTCGGTTTCATTCAATCCTAGAATGAACTTCTATGGATGGATGTCTAACACTGCATTCTTGAGATTTCGTCGTTGACTTTTACAAATATACATCTTCATGGTGGATAAGAAGGCAACTTCTCTTAGCTTAGTACACATCTCTGAGTTGTATGAGCATGGAGGCTATATGTTTGTGGAAGTCAATAAGGATTGAAGGAATGGTAGTGTGGCATTCAAAGGAAGATGATGTGCAAAGTGAAAGGTAACCGCTACCTCAAGCCTCACAACCAGAAATGACCGAAATAGTGTTGATGCGGCAAGGTAATGTGGTTCGCAACCTTTAGAGTATGATCATTTCCTTCTAGATATATTTCTACTATTACTTTCAGGATTAAATTAATATAGATGTTTGTACAAGGATCCTCGGATAGGTTGGTAACGACCGGGGTGATGACATATCCGGTACTATCTAGGAAGAGATAGGTGGGTCTTGTATTTGTAGGATTGATTTCACCCTAGAGGGGGGTGAATAGGGTGAAACTATTAATTATAAAATTATTGCGGAAGCTTATAAAATTATTTCAACATATATATATCAAAATAATAGTAGCACAGATAATAGCATAATAATAAATGCAAAAATAGAATGACACAGAATTTACCCAGCTTCGGCAAAATCCTGCCTACGTGCTGCCCCCAAGGTTTCTACTAGAAATTAAGCAGTCGGACGCTTACACACGTAAAGTCGCGACACCCGCTATCGACTAGCCTTAACTCTACGCTCAAAACCCTGCCACAACTCAGCCACCGAGTTACGAATTCTCAAACTACACCACGTAGTTTATCCCCTAGTCACACGACTAGAAATTACAAGAGTTTAAAAGAATGATACAATTTAAAACAATTTAAACAAGACAAACCCTAATTTTAAACATTCTAAGCCCAAAATAAACCGGCCCAATTAATATTAGAAGAAATCCTTTTCTTTTGTCTAATGTCTTCGGCCCTGTATTCATTGCTTAATAATGGCTGCTCGTTCCCCTTCCAGATTTAGGGTTTTTCTAATTTGAAGCGTCGCTTGATATCTTTCGATTGTAGACTTCAATGTTCTTCGATTTGGCTTGCTGATTGTTGCTTGTGGTAGCTTCAAATTTTTCGAGCGTGTCTGCTTCATATAAAATTGGTACATGATGTTTCTTCAATTTCAATTACGCTTGACTTTGATTCGAGTTGTTGATTGAATTTGTTTTGTATCTGTTTTGTTTGAACTTGAATCTTTCCCTTTTGCCGATGATGTTTAGGTTTTATATATAGGGTTTAAAGCCCTTGATTTTTCTTCGTATATATTTGTTTGAATTCGTCTGATTATATGCTTGGCCGCTGATCTTCATATGGATGTATGAGATGATATCTGACTTTTTCAAATTAGTAAATTTGATTGCTTGGCTACTTGATAATCACGGCTTTGAATTTTCCTTGCTCGATTCTTGACTACCACATCTCTGACTTGTTCATCATATTCTTTGATCATGGCTTTGACTTTGCTGTGACGATATCGATTCTTTCATCTCTATAGCATGTTGGAACTTGACTCTACCGTGATATTTGTATCACTGCAATCTGTACTTTTGCACGACATTTTTTATACTATGATTTCGATACTGTACTTGATTGCTTACATGTATATGCATTCATGTATGTATGTATATATGTGCTATCTCCGTCATTGTCGTGCTATGCATTTGTTGTCCCTGCATGTTTGAAACTCTGTTGGTCTGCTACCACATTGTGACTGTATGTTGTGTTGCTTTGAGTTTGAAATGCTTGCAGGCTTTGAGTCTTTGTACATTTACTTGTACATTGTTTACTTGCATCCTTGATATCTGATGCATTGTGGTATTGTGCATTTCATCTTGTATTCATCTGATTTGAGCATTTCTAGTTTCTCTGTCTTTGAGACTTCTTCATGTTGACATAGTCTGTTCATTTTCTTTTGTACTGTCTGCACTTTATTCTTCTCGTCTTCAATGATGATGTTTTGAGTCGTGTCCATTTGAGTATATTGCAGTCTTTATGTTTTTATTATGTCAACTCTGTATATATGTATGATCTACACTTGATTCATTCGAGCTAGTTCACATTGTACTAGTTTATTGTTTTCATACTTCGTGTCATCCAGACATGAGAGCTGGTTTGTATATGACACTTCAATTTGTGTTTGCACTGCGATATGCACTCATATTTTGCGCTATGTATTTGATAGCCTCGAGCCTTTGTGACATTTGCAGTTTGATTATGCAGTTTCACTTTGTTGATGATGTTTTGACTCTTGAACTTGTATCTGTAGTTTGTATATGTGTAGTTGCTGTGCACTGAGAATTGCTTCGAGTCAGGTTGTGTATGCACACATGTATATGGATATGCATTAGCTTTGGGTTTCATGTACATTGTCACTGTTCGACTCGAGGTCTGGTTCAAATCTTCATTTGGTATGTTGGTCTGGGTTTGTACTTTGTTCATTTGAGTCGTTTTCATGTGTGACTTGAACTTTAGTCGAGGCTGCGTATATGTATTGAGCTGGTACATGTTTGTGATGAGTTGCACTGAGTCACTACTTGTATCAATCCATATCATATATCATTGTGCATATGTATGTTGCATCGCTGTTGCATATTCAAGTGGTTATGTTCATTCTATAGCCTGGTTTTTCTCTTGTTTGGTTTGTGGTGCACTTGCTTCTCTGACAGGTTCTTGTGCTTATGCACGTCACTTTTCATTTTGATTTCACTTGAACTTCATCTTGATTTTTGGAATTGCACCTATGTTGAATCCAGCTAGTAGCTCGGGTTTGACCTTGTGCTCATGTTATGACTTTATTTGTATTGCACTTGAGTTGAACCCGGCTATTCATTGGGTTTGACCTTGTGCTCACTTGTCCCTCTAGATTTATCAAGTGTATATATCGGTATGCACGATCTTGTGGCATGTACAGTGATACACTGTGCATGTCACAAGCTGTTCGTGTATGATGAGTTCAAATTTAAATAATGACAAACAACCCAAATAACTGAGGCTAATATTATTTTCAAAATTACATTTTATTTTGTACTGCAAAAGTATTTCCTTTTCAATTTTACTGCGTCAATATTTATTTTTGCAGATTGCTCAGATGCTGGATTCAGATTGGAATGAAGTTGAAGATAAATACGAGTGCGAGTGAAATGTAGTGAGGTGCAAATGTAAATGTGAATCTTGATGTAATCAAATTTGTATTGTAATTGAAATTGTATATATATAGTGAGAGCTTGAAATTTTTACTATTCAAAAATTGTAATAAATATTTGTTTGAATAAAATATCCGTTTGAATTCAAATTCTATGTTATTTATTTTATTCATCCAATATTTAGTAATCTGTGAAAATAAAATAGTATATTAGAAAATACATATATCACGTTCTACTAGTAATTTCACCCTAGAACGACATTATTGTGGCTATGTTGTCCTTGCATGTTTGAAACTCTGTTGGTCTGCTACCACATTGTGACTGTATGCTGTGTTGCTTCGAGTTCGAAACGCTTGCAGGCTTGGAGTCTTTGTACATTTACTTGTACATTGTTTACTTGCATCCTTGATATCTGATGCATTGTGGTATTGTTCATTTCATCTTGTATTCATCTGATTTGAGCATTTCTGGTTTCTCTGTCTTTGAGTCTTCTTCATGTTGACATAGTATGTTCATTTGCTTTTTTACTGTCTGCACTTGATTCTTCTCGTCTTCAACGATGATGTTTTGAGTCATGCCCATTTGAGTATATTGCAGTCTTTATGTTTTTATTGTGTCAACTCTGTATATATGTATGGTCTGCAGTTGATTCATTCGATCTAGTTCACATTGTACTGGTATATTATTTTCATACTTCGTGTCACCCGGACTTGAGAGCTGGTTTGTATATGACACTTCAATTTGTGTATGCACTGTGATATCCACTCATTTTTGCACTGTGTATTTGATAGCCTCGAGCCTTTCTGACATTTGCAGTTTGATTATGCAGTTTCACTTTGTTGATGATGCTTTGACTGTTGAACTTGTATCTGCAGTTTGCATATGTGTAGTTGCTATGCACTGAGAATTGCTTCGAGTCAGGTTGCCATGTATATGCACACATGTATATAGATATGCGTTAGCTTTGGGTGTCATGTACATTGTCACTGCTCGACTCGAGGTCTGGTTCAAATCTTCATTTGGTATGTTGGTCTGGGTTTGTACTTTGTTCATTTGAGTCGTTTTCATGTGTCACTTGAACTTTAATCGAGGCTGCATATATGTATTGAGCAGGTACATGTTTGTGATGAGTTGCACTGATTCATTACTTGTATCAATCCATATCATATATCATTGTGCATATGTATGTTGCATCGTTGTTGCATATTCAAGTGGTAGTGTTCATTGTATAGCCTGGTTTTGCTCTTGTTTGGTTTGTGGTGCACTTGCTTCTCTGACATGTCCTTGTGCTTGTGCACGTCACTTTTCATTTTGATTTCACTTGAACTTTATCTTGATTTTTGGAATTGCACCTATGTTGAATCCAGCTAGTAGCTCGGGTTTGACCTTGTGCTCGTGTTATGACTTTATTTGTATTGCACTTGAGTTGAACCCGGCTTTTCATTGGGTTTGTCCTTGTGCTCACCTGTCCCTGTAGATTTAACGAGTGTATATATCGGTGTGCACGGCCTTGTGGCATGTACAGTGATACACTGTGCATGTCATAAGCTGTTCGTGTATGATGAATTCAAATTTAAATGATGACGAACAGCCAAATAACTAAGGCAAATATTATTTTCAAAATTACATTTTATTTTGTACTGCAAAAATATTTCCTTTCCAATTTTACTGCGTCAATATTCATTTTTGCAGATTGCTCAGATGCCGGATTCACATTGGAATGAATTTGAAGATAAATACGAGTGTGAGTGATATGTAGTGAGGTGAAAATGTAAATGTGAATTGTGATGTAATCAAATTTGTATTGTAATTGAAATTGTATATATATAGTGAGAGCTTGAAATTTATACTATTCAAAAATTGTAATAAATATTTGTTTGAATAAAATATCCGTTTGAATTCAAATTCTGTGTTGTTTATTTTATTCATCGAATATTTATTAATCTATGAAAATAAAATAGTATACTAACAAATACATTTAAATGAATATATATATATATATATATGTTTATTATCATCAAAAAAATCATATAGTCGCATATTCAATAGTATTGGTAGGGGACCATCTGTTGGGCCTCGGTATATTCCTCTAGAGATGTACTGCCGGAAGGAAGTCCTTTCACCTAGTCATTTGTATGGAATCTATTCTCCAATAAGTGCCCACCATTTTATTTGTAGAACTCGCATTTCTGATGGAATTTAACCAATGTAACAATTCAGCTAAGACTAATAAGTTTATGTAACGACCCGATATTTTCAACCATTCGCATCCGCACATTTCGGACTTGAATTTCTCCAAATACCGGGTTGTAAATAAAATTTGGCAAATCTCAGAATATACAGTAAATAAATAGTCACAGATCACAGACACAGAGTATATAATATTGCAGTGGGAGTAAAAGAGATAGTAGTTCATGAAGCTACTATATATGAATAAGATACATCAGAGTTAACAAGATACAAAACAAAAGTAACAAGATACATCATATAGAAAATAGAATACATCACTGAAATCACTAGATACTAAAAGAAAAATAGATGGCTGGATCTTTAAGGAAAGCACCAACTCCGAAGGTGAGTCTTGAATGTTGAATCACTCAATCTAACTCGAGCGTAAAGCAGAACACAAAACACTCGAGTCAGGACATAAATACTTATAAACTGTAAATCAACTCTAGTGAATAGTAACAAAACACATCAGTAACTTAAAGGATGCTTGGGATCGCCCATCCTTTAAGGATCCGTTGAACTATTTACTATGTAGTAATATTGCGCTATTATAATAATGTCAATAGTAAAATAAACTTACTTTAAAATAGCGTTGCGGGCTTACCCATATCACCCTTCACACATAATAGTCCCAGTAGTCCATCCAATATAATGATATCTCCAGATTAGAAAACTATAAGAGGATACCACACGGGCTACGGGAGAAAAACAAACTCGCAGTAAAGGCTCGGTATGGTAGGTGACACGGCACACAAGGCAATGCCAGGGTAGATATACCAATTGCACACTCGGGGTTTTGGTAACCTAGCAGCCACATACGCCCACCTCGGAACACATTCCCATATCAAAATCGGAGGATGGCCATCTAATCAATCACAAGTAAGAGTATAGTATCGAAGGAATGTGTCCGATCAGAGGAGCTACCCCTTTTGGCCCGAGATCGCTCTTATGTTAGCCACCTTATGCCAACTCACGGGAGTTGGATCCACGTAATATACCTCAAGAATGTCGCCACCATCCTACTTCATTCTGGAATCTCCACCACGTACACGGTTGTTAAAGTGGTTTTCGGAGTTGGCAGAGAGTATGACAACTTCCGATCCCGGTCTCTTTAACAACCAAACGTTATTATAATGCAGTGGTCAATTCAAAATAGTTTATACTTCAAAAAGATCAAATCATTTCATTTCAAACTATATTCCTTTCAAAATGGTTTATACTTCGAAACCAAAACCATTTTTACTTCAAAACTATATTCAAATCAAAACAATAATATTTCCATTCCAAACATATATCAATTCTCAAAAATCATAATACTTTCAAAGTTATAATTCCTTCGAAACCAAAATACTTGAAATCATTACACTTTGAAAATCATAACATTTCGAAATCATACATTTGAAATCATCCCTTAATTCATTTCATTTTAAAATTTATTAGAATCAACTCAAATTTTCAAATTTCCAATTTAATTCAAATCAAACCATCAATTTCAATTCAATTCAATTTACTTACAAAACATTTCAAATCTTATCAATTTAAATATATATTTGATCCATAAAAAAAAACTATTCAATTTTTAATATATCTCAAAGCTTTAATATACCATATTTCAAAACTAAATTATATAATTTCATATATCTCTAATTTAACTTCATTATTACTTAGTTTTAAAATATTCATTTCATAAATCAAATATATTTTAAATAAACTCAAATTACAAGTAAAACAAATATCCTTTCATACAAATATAAACTTCAAATGTTCATTTATCAAAATCAAATATCATTCCAAATTCACATTCTTTATCAAGTGAAGATTATATCATTTCCAAACCATTTCAAAATCGTTAAAATAACATATCTTTTCAAAACCTCATTATCAAATCATTATTTGAAATCAATTTCAAATATTCAAATTTAAATATCATTTAAAAATCAAATATTTCATTCATTTATTATTTCAAATATCATTACAAAAATACATTCCAAAAATTCATTCAAAAATTCATTTATCTCATTTGATTTCATTCAATTTAACACATAACCAAATAAACCTTATTTAAATTCAAATTTAATGTAAATTCCTTAAAATTCAAATTTAAATATTAAATTATATATTCAAACTTCTTATATTCACAAATAATCGATTTTCAAAAGTTAAATCATTTAACACTTTAAAATATGACCCAAATAGTGTTAAAATCTATAATACTTCAAACATTATCAAAAAAATAGCAACGACAACATTTATAAAGTGCTGTCATAGTTTATAGTTTCCAAAATAGTTGAGTTCAGGAATAACGGCATTTATAAAATGCTGTAATAGATGTTTAGTTATTTTCAAACAAAGTTAAATTCAAAACAACAGCATTTAAAATGCTGTCATACGACTACAACATTTTTGGAAATGCTGTTAATAAAATTCCAAATTTTATTATAACTTCAGAAACATAAACTTCAAAAATTTTATATTTTGAATTTTTAAAACATATTTATAGACTTTAAAATTTCACATTTAAATCAACTTAACATTTGATTTATCACAACAAAATTTTATAATTAAATATCCAATTAAAATTCACTTTCATTCGTTAAGTCAAAGTTTCGCTGTTTCTTAACTTATAAATTTCAACAAAACTTAACATTTTTCTTCAAATATCATTTCAAAACTTTACATTTAATTTCCATTATTTAGTTACATTTTTAAAATAAAATTTAAAGTCAAAAATCACATTTACTTCAAATTTACATAGTTAAATTCACAAATTCAAAACTTAATATTTAAATTTCTTAAAACCATAAAATATATATTTTTAAATCAAAATTCATACTTTTAAAAATACATATTTTAATAAAAATCATTTAAAAATATACCACGGGGTCTGTATATAATTTTCTAACCTAGGTCAAGTGATACGGATATATATCATTTCAATCCGCAGTTTAAAAAGAAAACCCGGGTTCTATCATTTCAATCCCGCAATCCCAAGTAAATAAAAATAAATAAAAATCGCTCAGGCATATCAATTCAGCCCATAATGATTTTCCCCTATTCTAAAGTCCGTTCGGGTATGTATCATTTCAACCCATAGTGATTCTATTCTAACAGGGAACTTGCAGTGTGAATATATGCATAAACAATATAAACAATGTCAATGTCACAATATAATGTCATATATCAAATGCCAGGTGATAATTAACATTTTTAACATGGTAATAACATAGCATAGCATATCATATGATCCTCATTAACTTGCATAAACATTTTTAATTACTAATCACTTGTCATCGATTCACCATTTCATAAGTAGAAATGTCGGAGTAAGAAAGACTCACCTTTCAAGCTGAAGACCACTACGACACACAAAACGATTCCAAAGGCACGACAAACACGATACAGCACGACTAGTGATTCAAATGAGTGGAGAGAGCTAAGATATCATCTTGTCACAACAACCAAAACAAGACAATTCAATATAACATATGAACATATTTAACACAAAACACATTGGAACAATATGGATTTAAAATGCAACAATGGACAAGATGACTTTACCATACCTTAGCCATTCAAAAGCTTAGTCATAGCTGGACCTAGGCTTGGCCATGATGTGTGTTAAGCTCAAGTTATGGCATCAAAATAGCACGGCAACATGAAGTGAAGGGGTAGTGATTGCAACATAGGAGATACAAAAGGAACAAGGCAAGTAGGTGGAGTTTTAGGCAAAGAAGGCTTGGCCTATGGGTCAATTTGGGCTCGGCCAAGGTCATGTCAGGTCTGGACAGTGGCTAGAGTTGCGGCTAAAGGTGGTGGAGTGGCTGGCCGTGGTGGCTAAGGGGTTCGCCAAGGCATAGATGAAGGGTATGTGAAGCATATATGGTCTAGGCATTGTTTTTCAAGTGTTGCTTGCAATTTTGAGAAGTTTTCATCATAGAAGAGGCCACGGCCTGTCATGTTTAGAGGGTAGGCATGTGGTGCTTCTGTAGATGGTGGTGGTGATGGTGGAGCTGATGGTGGAGAAGTGGGGCCGAGCAAAAGCTAGGTAGAAGAGGAAGGCAAAAACTTAGAAAAATAGGAGAAAAGTGGGAAAAAGATGCCATTAGAAATTTTAGAAAATGGTAGCCGTGAGTTTTAGATGAGGAGAAAAGGAAGTATTCACGTGAAAAGGTAGAGGAATACATGGCAAAAACAAATAGAAGTGTATGGTCAAAAGATAAAATGAAAAGCCAAATGAAAATGAAGAGACAAGCATATGAAAAGTCAATGGAAAGTGAAAGGTTTTTTACTATTGGAATTTCCTTTTCTTTTAAATCAAATAAAGCAAAATAATTTCAGTAAATACATTTAAAACTGAAACAAAGTGAAATAATATGAAAGTACATAATTAAATTTAAAGAAAATAGAAAAAAGAATAAAAGAAATTGCTTAAAAATCCAAAACAGTGTTCAAAAATTAAAAATAAATCATCACTAGCCTTAGAAAAATATCCACTTCATTGTGAAAATATTATAAAGCAAAAATTTGAAATAAAATAATTAATTTGTAATTTCTAAAATGAAATAAATAATTAAATTGGAGAAAAATAGAAAAAGAACTAAAGCAGTTGTTTAAAAATTGAAAACAGGGCATGAAAATTACAAAGAAAAATACCATTGGCTCTAGAAAATTTCTTTTTCACTTTAAAACAAATAGAATGTCAAATAAATAAAATAAATGAGGACAAAAATAAAGAGGGAATGAAAATAAATAAGTTCTTAAGAAAAATATAAAGATAAATAAAGAATTACTTTAATTAATTGAAACTGGAAATTAGAAATTTTAAAACAAAAATACAACTGACACTGGAAAATGCCAATTACACTTTCAAACTGTTTTAAAACCAAAATATATACAATACGTGTTATTTACCCATATAAACATAAATTAGAACATTACATGAACAAATAAAATATTATTTATATAATTTAAAATAAACAATTTTGTTAAATACATCAAATTTCTCACAATAGTTAAAAAGGCATAACTTTCACACTATAAATCAAATTTCAACAAAATGAAAAGCAGTGTTCTTAAAATTTTATTTACTTTCGTAATAAAGGATAAAATTAAAAAATCTAAAACTTTCATATTTTAAATTTAAAAGTCAAAGTTAGACCATTTTGACCAAAATTCACTTTTTTGGAAAATATTCAATTTATACATGTTTGAAATTATAATTTACATTAAAATCAAAACTTATGTTTAAAATAAAAAAATTATTCATTTTAATAGATAAAAATAAAGTTTTAAATCAGGAATTTAATTATAATAATTAAAATATACAATTAAAACAATCAGAAAATACAGGGTTGTTACACTCTCCCCCACTCAAAACTTTTCGTCCTCGAAAAGGAATGAGGTAGGAGAAAAAAAGATAGAATGAAATAGGATTAAGAAAAGATGACAAGAAGATTGAAATTTATACCTAATAACGTTGTTATATGTAGTTTAACATGGTGGAGATGATCTTCTCAACATCCTCAAGAATTAAGAACACAAGCACGAAAAAGATCTTCTAGAATCTGATTCACCCTTTCCTCTCGACCGACGGTCTGGGGATGGCAAGCAGTGCTCAGATTCAAGATGAGTACCAAAAATTATCAAAGATTATAAAAGATTTCTAAACAGACTGGTATAAGCAGTAGCTTCCCCATTCTGTAGCAAGATAAGGAAAATAAGGACAATCAAAAGATAATTTGAAAAATAAAATAAGATCATAAGTTTGGAACCATGAAATTTTCAACTTAAATTGAAAATTAAATTTTTACATAAGTTAAATAAATCTTAACCATCTCTAATTTCACTATCTTATCATCAAGTTATCTTAAATAAACAATCTCTAAAATCATGGATTTGAAAAATCATTTATATACTCATAATGTACTCAATAAAATAATTCTTCTTTATTCCTAATTATAATTAAATTTATTCCTCTCAATATATTTTATCACCTATGTTAAATATACTTACACTTATTGTAACTGCTTTAATTTATTCCTAGTTCCTTTAGCATCATTTTATATTGTAAATTATTCCATTACCCTTTTTCTTTATTTACCACTGTTAATCTTTTTATAACTAAAATTTAAGTGTATAATATGTATTATAACCACTCAAATTTCATTTATAAACTCTTTTTATATTGTATATTATCCAATTACATATTCAACTTCTAAAATTTAAGGTAAGTTATATTGGATTGAAATTTTGTATTGTACAAATAGAACTTTCTAATTTAATCATTTCAAGATTGAATATTTATTCAAATCTTGAAATGATACTTAAAATTTATTTTTTAAGATAAAATTTAGGGATTAAATTTTCAATAAAATTCCAAACTATTTAGAGATGAATAAATGCACATATACTATATATATCCATTCAACTTTAAATCATATATCAGCATATGTTATAAATCCAGTCTTATTTTAGAAATTCAAATCAATTAAATTCCCAAAACAAAACCGTAGCAAGATTACAGAACGATCTCTTCACTTCGAAACCCGAAAATGAATGTCAATGATGCTGCAGTCATCACCGAAATTATTTACCAGCGACAAAGAGAAGAGAACTAAATTTAAATTTAAAATTCTTTGGAAACAAATTTCTATTCAAAAATACTTTAAATAATATTTTCTTTAAAACTTTAAACACAAAGTTTGAAATCCATTGGAAACTAAATTCTCAAATTCTTGTTTTAAATTCATTTTAAATTTCCAAATAAATTTATAACCATGTTTATAGTTTAATTGTTTATATATGAAACAAGAGATAGTGATATATAAGATCAAATGTTATTTCTTAACAACCAATTCAATAAAATCCAGAAAAAGATTTATAATATAGTTACAAAATTTATTTCATTACTAAATTTGAAAAACATATTGTGTCAGTTTGCTCTGTTCGAGTGTTTTGGAAATCTTATCGATAGCGTTGATCAGACGAATCGATCAGAAACCCAAATCAACATTAACAACTCAAACAACACAATGTATAAAACAATTTAAATATTAGTTTACAAATATACTTCAAGAATAATTTGAAGATAAATTGGAAACAAATATGAGATGATTAAGTAACAGAATAGGAAGATGGATGAGCTTGTATAAATCACGGGCAACCTTAACTAGGTCAACGGTGACTTAAAGAATAAGATCGATGTGGATTTCTAGGGGGAAAATCAACATTCGGTCTCAAGAGATAGAGTTTGGGATAATAAGAGATACTAGCATCTAAACCGAGGATATAAAATCCTTGGTGAATCGATGCTATTGTAAAGGAGTTTCACCCCTTTACAAATACTTTGAGATTGGCAGGACTGCCGACTCATTATAAAGATCCATTGAAGTGGAGTTATGGGATACTCCAAAATCAAAAGAAAATGAATAGTGAGGGACACGAAATGAATTTTGGAACCGCAGGAACGTTCCAAAATTCAAAGGAATCGAGTCAAAAAGGAAGTGATTTAACTCGAATGAAAGTGATTCGGTAAATACGTTTATCCTATATACTGAGTTTTTCCTAGAGCTACCAAAGCTCTGATACCAAATGTAATGACACAGTATTTTCAACCATTCACATCCGCACATGTCGGACTTGAATTTCTCAAAATACCGCGTTGTAAATAAAATTTGGAAAATCTCATAATATACAGTAAATAAATAATCACAGATCATAGACACAGAGTATATAATATTGCAGCGGAAGTAAAAGAGATAGTAGTTCATGAAGCTACTATATATGAATAAGATACATCAGAGTTAAACAAGATACAAAAGAAGAGTGACAAGATACATCATATATAAATCAGAATACATCACTGGAATCACTGGATACTAAAAGCAAAATAGATGGGTGGATCTTCAAGGAAAGCTCCAACTCCGAAGGTGGGTCTTGAATGCTGAATCACTCAATCTAACTCGAGCGTAAAGCAAAACACAAAACACTCGAGTCAGGACATAAATACTTATAAACTGTAAATCAACTCAAGTGAACAGTAACAAAATGCATGTAACGACCCGATATTTTCAACCATTCGCATCCATTATAAGTGTATGGGTAGACACTCATGCCGAAATTGAATTGCTCAAAATACCGCGTTGTAAATAAAATTTTGGCAAATCTCAGAATATACAGTAAATAAAATCACAGATCATGGACACGGAGTAATGATAATGCAGCGAAAGTAAAAGAGGAGATAGTAGTTCATGAAGCTACTATATAAAATATGAGATACATCAGAGTTAAATAAGATACAACAGAAGAGTAACAGGATACATCAGGTACAAATCAGATACATCACTGAACCACTGGATACTGAAACAAAATAGATGGCAGGATCTTCAAGGAAAGCTTTAACGCCGAAGGTGAATCTTGAATGCTAACTCAATCAATCTGACCCGAGCGTAAAGCAAAACACAAAACCCTCGAGTCAGGACATAAATACTTATAAACTGTAAATCAACTCAAGTGAACAAAATGCATCAGTAACTTAAAGGATGCTTGGGACCGCCCATCCTCTAAGGATACGTTAAACTATTTACTATGTAGTAATATACGCTATATACGGTAGTGTCTAATCAGTAAAGTATAATCATATAGAAAATAGCGTTAAGGGGATGGTGAACCTTAACGCGGTCGGATCTTTAAAACCAAAATCGTAGCGGGCTCGATATAAGGATATGACACGGCACGCGAGGCAATGCCAGGGTGGATACACCGTTTGCACTCCCGGACCGGTGGTGACGGCAAGCCAGCAGCTTCCACCCACCTCGAACAATACCCCCGAATCAAAGTGGCGCCACCGAATTGAATCACAACAGTAATAGAATGGTTTTCCGATGGAGCATGCTCGATGAAAGGGTGCGACCCTTTGTGTAGCCCGGTATAGCTCTTGTTTAAGTCATATATGCCAACTCACGGGAGTTGGGTCCACGTAATATACCTCGAGAACGTCGCCACCATCCTACTTCATTCTGGAATCTCCACCGCGTACACAGTTGTTAAAGTGGTTTTCGGTATTGGCCGGCTATAAGACAATATCTGATCCCGGTCTCTTTAACAACCAATCGTTATTATAACCCGTAGTTGTAACTTTAAAACAATATTTTATACTTCAAAATAAAATACCCTTTTCAATCCAAATCTTTATCAAAATAAAGATTAAATCATTTCCAAAACCATTTCAATATATCATCTTAAAATATCTTTCAATTCAAATATTTATCAAAATAAATATCAAGTCATTTCTAACCATTTCAATATATTAAATTTTCATACCCTTTCAACACTACCTTTCAGTTCCAAAATATCATATCTTTTAGAACTTCTTTTTTTAAATCATATTAATATCAAAATGTCCTATCTTTAAAACTCCGTTTTTCAAATCATTTAATATCAAAATATCATATCTTTCAAAACTCCTTTTTCAAACCATTTTAATATATCAAAATATCATATGTTTTCAAAACCACATTTCACTCATTTAATATATCAAAATGTAATATCCTTTCAAACCACATTTCAATCATTTAATATATCAAAATATCATATCTTTTCGAAACCACATTCATTTCAAATCATTATTCATTTTATTAAATTTAAAATATCATTTCAATCCATATTTCAAAACAGTATACATTCCAAAAATCATTTTTAATCATTAAAATGAAGTTATTATGTTTAATAATTAAATTATTAAATTTCCAAAATTTTCGACTTCCAAAGTTCATTTATTCACTTAAGTTTATCAAAGCAGTGAAAATTTACTTTTCGCATCATTTAGAAAACTCTACGGAAAGTTACATTCAAAACAGTTCAATTTAACAAAAGACAACGTTTAAAAATGTTGTAATAGAGTTTTCTTAAATTTCAAATAAACTTAGTTAAATTCAAAAATCATAGTACTTACAACAATTTCTATAATAGTTTTTTTCAATAGCTTTTTTTAGTTCATTATCATCAACTACAGTATTTACAATTGCTGTAATATCATTTACATTGTAATTAATATCACTTCAAAAATGCAGTCAATTAACTTCAAATATTCAATAAAATTTCTCAACCAGTTATATTTTTATTAAAACATTTTTAACTTATAAAGTCATACATTTTCACATTTATAACATCATTTAATTTTCCTCAAGTTCATGATTTTACAGGGTTAAATTTCCATTCAAAAATCAAGATTTAATAATAATCCACTTATTAAAATGCAATGTTCAATTTTAAAATCCATTACATTAAATTTCAACTTAACACTTAAGTTCAAATTCTCAAATATAACTTAGTTTTATTTTTATTTGCTTAACTAAAAGTTCACTTTACGTCAATTTCATAAATTTCTAATTCTAGTTATATTTCAAAGTTTCAACTTAAAATATTTATTCATTTCACATTTCAACTTTATTAAAAATCATAAATATGATAAAAATCATTTTAAATTCATTTAAATTCAAATTATAATAAATTTATCATAATTTCATACTCAATTAAATTTCCAATTAAAATTAAATCAAAATTTTCAAAATAACTTACGTTCAAATTTTCTAACTTTTTCATTAATTCATTTCACTTACAATTATTCAGAAAATCAATAATATTTTACAAAAATCCTTTTTTATATATTTAAAATCAAAATATTATAATAATTAAATTTCTAAAATATTTAAAATTTTAGAAAAACATATTTTAACTACGGGCCTGTATATAATTTTCTATGCTAGGTAAAGTGATATGGGTAATATATCATTTCAACCCATAATTTACAAAGAAAATCTGGGTTTTATCATTTCAAACCCGCAACCCCAAGTCACAATGAAAAATTTAAAACCATTCAGGCCTATCATTTCAGCCCATAACATTTTTTTTCTAACAGGGAACTTGCAGTGTGATCATATACAGAAATAATATAAACAAGGTCAATATCACAATATATAGTCATATATCAGATGTCAGGTGAAAATTAACAGTTTAAACATGGTAATAACATGGTAATAACAAGGCATAGCATATCATATGATCATCATTAATTTTCATAAACATTTTATATTACTACACACTTGTCATCAATTCACTTTTCATAAGTATAAATGTCAAAGTGAGAAAGACTCACTTTTTTTTCAAGTTGAAGACCAAAACAACTAACACAAGTGCGATTCCAAAAGCACGACAAGCACGATGACAAGACTATGGACATGAGTGGAGAACGAATCCAATCTACAACTCTTGTGTACAACCCAAAACAACAATCAAAACAACAAAATTCAATACGACTTTAAAATGCAATAACATTGAAATAAAAGGAGATACGACTACGCAGTCTTTTGCTTTGCCTTCTCTATTGTTTGGTATGGCTTTGGAGTCTGATGTGGTTCAGATGTGGTTAAGTTTTGGGTCAGGTTTGGGCTAATATAGCTCAGGTTCAAGGCGAGACAAGGTGGAGTTTGTACATGAGGAGGTGATGTGGTTTTGAAGGCAATTAGGTGGTTTTGGTCAAAACAAGGGCTCGGCCTTGGGGATTGGGCTCAGCCTGTGATGTGTCATGATTGGACAGAGGTGAGGAGGGGTGTGTTGTGGTCAGGTCTGGGGAGTGGTGGCGGCTATGGTGGTGGTTTGGGTGGTGGTTGAAGTGGATGAGCATGTAGAGGTCAAATAAGCATGGATCTAGGCATCTAGGTTGTAGTTTGAGCGGTTTGACCATCAAAAGGGGTTCGGCCATGGTCATATCTGATGGGGTAGATGGTGGTGATGGTTGGGAAGAGATGTAGGAGGTGGTGGCCGTGGCTATGGAGGAGAGGCCAAGCAATACACATGAGAAAACAAGGCAAAATATAAGAAAACAATGGAAAAAGAAGAGCAAAAGGAAGAGGAAAAGAGGAGCCATTACCAAACCTTTCTAGCCATGAAAAATGAATTGGAAAGGAATGTTTTCATGTGAAAATGAGGTAAGAAATGCACAGCTACAATAAAGAAAGGAACGGTCAAAGGAAATTAAATCTATTAATTGGAAAAGAAACGGAAGAAGAAACGTTAAAACGGTTTTACGTTTCTTTGCTTTCAAACCCTTTAAACTTCCTATATATATTCATATACATCTTAAATAACTGAAAACACTTATAAATTTTAGTTATAATTCGAAAATATAACAGATAAACAAAATATTAATAATTAATTATTAATTAGATATGATTAAAATAAGAAAAATGACACAGAAAATGAAAACTAGACTTAGGAATTAGAAATAACTTCAATACCCTTTGGAAAAAATTTCTTAAATTTAAATACATGTAAAATGAATAAAATAAAGTAAAATACAGCAATAAAAGTGAATGTATAAAATAAATCAATAAATTGATGTATTAATTGCAAAAAGAAACGGATAAAACGCCTTTACGTTTTAGGCTTTTAAAATCTCTTAACTTTCTAAACCTTTTGCATTTCCTTTTCTTTTTAATTTTATAAAAACAAAATAAACTCAGAAATGTTATTTAAAACCGAAACTAAGTAAGAATAAAATAAAATAAATAATTTATTTTGAGTAAAATAGAAAAAGGAAATAAGAAATTGCTTAAAAATAGCAACCCTGACATAAAAATTACAAGAAAATCTCCAATGACTTTGGAAAATTTATTACTTCGCAAAAAAAATATTTTAACACAAAATCTGAATTAAAAATGGTTTAAAAAATTTTCAAGGTAAAATAATAATTTAATTTTTATTAAATAGAAAGTTAAATAAAGAAAAATGCAGTAAATACCAACTAGGCTTTATAAATTGCAATAAATTCAAATAAACTTTAGAAAAATTATATTATCATTTTAAAAATACTTAAAAGTCAAAATATACATAATATAACATATTATCACATATTAAAATAAAATATAACAAAGAAGAAGTAATTTATACAATTTAAAATAGTCATTGTAAATAACCCTATATACGCACAATATTGTAAAGGGTATAACTTTCACAATTTACATCCAAATTCAACGAAACGAAAAGTGGTGTTCTTAGAATTTTATGTACTTTCATAATAAAAGAAAAAAATTAAAATTTTAAACTTTTAAAATTTTAAGTTGAAAGTCACAGTTTGACTATTTTGACCAAAATCAGCATTTCAGGCAAATATTCAACTTACACAAGTTTGGAATTATAACTCATATAAAAATCAAGATTATAATTAAATAATAAATTTAATCATTTCAAATAAGTAAAATAATTTTTTTTTAAATCAAAAACTTACATTAAAAATAATTAAAATATACAATAAAATAATTACAAAATACAGGGTTGTTACACTCTCCCCCACTCAAAACTTTTCGTCCCCGAAAAGGAATGAGGTATGGAAGGGCACAGAAAAGTAGAGTGAAATAGGATTAAGATAAGATGACAAGAAGATTGAAGTTATACCTGATAACTGTTGTTATAGGTAAGTTTAACAAGGTGGAGGTGATCTTTCCAAGATCCTCCAGAATCAAGAACACAAGCACGAAAAAGGTGGATTAAAAATGATTACCAAAGGTCTATCAAAGACTATAGAAAGATTTCTAAACAGAAAGATTATAGAAAGACACATATACCGGTCTATAGCAAGATAAGGATGATAAGGACAACCAAAAGATAGTTTGAAAAACAAAATAAGGAAATGAATTTGAAAGCATGGGGGTTTCAACTTAAACAGAGAATAAATCTTTACACAAGTTAAATAAATCTTAACTATCTCAAATTTCATTATCTTATTATCTAATCATCTAAAATTAACCATTTTTAAAACTATGGGTTTGAAAAATAATCATTTATTACACTCACATTGTGCTTAATAAATTTAATTCTTTTTTATTCCTAATTAAACTTAAATTTATCCCTCCCACTATATTTATCACTTATGTTAAACATACTTACACTTATTATAACTGCTTTCTTTCGTTCTTAGTTCTTTTAACATCATTTTATTGTAAGTTATTCAATTGCCCTTTATTATATTTACCTCTGTTAATCATTTTATAATTAAAATTTAAGCCTATAACATTTGTTATAACTACTCAAATTTTATTTATAAAATCTTTTTATATCGTATATTATCCAATTACATTTTTAACTTCTGAAATTTCGGTAAGTTATATTTGAATGCAATTGTATTATACAAATAAAATTTCCAATTCAATCATTTCAAGCTTAAATCATCAATTTTTTTTTTATATAATTGAAATTATTCTTTAAAAATAGAATTTAAGAATTAAATTTTTGATTTCTTCAGATCATTTAGAGATAAGAAATAATATATATACATATATAATATGTCAAATCAAATTTTAATCATATATATATATATATATATTATAAATCAAGTCATATTTTAGAAATTCAAATCAATTTAAATTTCCCAAAACAAAGCTGTAGCAAGACTACAGAACTGTCTCTTAACTTCGAAACTCGAAAATGAACATCGATGATGTCGCGATCATCACCGAAGTTATTTTCCAGCGACAAAGAGAAGAGCACTAATTTTAAACCTTTAAAATTCTTTGAAAACAAATTCTATTCAAAATACTTTAAATAATATAACCTTTTAAAACTTTAAACCAAAGTTCGAAATAATCGGGATTTAAATCCTCAAATTCTTGTTTTAAATTCATTTCATTAAGTTCCATAAATTTACTTATATATCAAAATTTATTTCATTAACCAAATTTTATTTTTTTATATATTGTGTCCGTTTGTTCTGTCAATGTGTTTTGGAAATCCTATCGATAACGTTGATCAGACGAATCGATCAGAAACCCAAATCAACATCAACAACTCAAACAACACAATATATAAAACAAAACATAGATATACAAGTACTATTCAAAATGTTTAGAAGAATAGATTGGAAACAAAAGACAATATGATTAAATAACAGAGTAGGGAGGTGGATAAGCTTAAATAAATCACGGGCAACCTTAACCGGGTCAACGGTGACTTAAAGAATAAGATCAATGTGGATTTTCTGTGGTAAATCTACATTTGATCTCAAGAGTTAGAGTTTGAAATAACAAAAGATATTAGCATCTAAACCAAGAATAGATAAGAATCTCTGGTGAATCGATGCTAACTGCAAAGGAGTTTTCCCCCTTTTTCAATTAAATTTGAAATTGGCGTGATCGCCGACTCACTAGAAAGATCATTCGAAGCGGAGTTATGAAATACTCCAGAGTCAAAAGAAGATGAATAGTGAGGGATACGAATGGATTTTGGAACTGTAGGGAACGTTCCAAAATTCAAAGGAATCGAGTCAAAAGGGAGAGATTCAAACTCGAATGAAAGTGATTCTGTAAATACATTCACTCCATATGCTGAGTTTTGCCTAGAGCGACCAAAGCTCTGATACCAACTGTAACGGCCCGATATTTTCAACCATTCGCATCCATTATAAGTGTATGGGTAGACACTCATGCCGAAATTGAATTGCTCAAAATATCGCGTTGTAAATAAAATTTTGGCAAATCTCAGAATATACAGTAAATAAAACCACAGATCACAGACACAGAGTAATGATAATGCAGCAGAAGTAAAAGAGGAGATAGTAGTTCATGAAGCTACTATATAAAATATGAGATACATCAGAGTTAAATAAGATACAACAGAAGAGTAACAGGATACATCAGGTACAAATCAGATACATCACTGAACCACTGGATACTGAAACAAAATATATGGCTGGATCTTCAAGGAAAGCTCTAACGCCGAAGGTGAATCTTGAATGCTAACTCAATCAATCTGACCCGAGCGTAAAGCAAAACACAAAACCCTCGAGTCAGGACATAAATACTTATAAACTGTAAATCAACTCAAGTGAACAGTAACAAAATGCATCAGTAACTTAAAGGATGCTTGGGACCGCCCATCCTCTAAGGATCCGTTAAACTATTTACTATGTAGTAATATACGCTATATGCGGTAGTGTCTAATCAGTAAAGTATAATCATATAGAAAATAGCGTTAAGGGGATGGTGAACCTTAACGCGGTCGGATCTTTAATACCAAAATCTTAGTGGGCTCGATATAAGGATATGACACGGCACGCGAGGCAATGCCAGGGTGGATACACTGTTTGCACTCCCGGACCGGTGGTGGCGGCAAGCCAGCAGCTTTCGCCCACCTCGAACAATACCCCCGAATCAAAGTGGCGCCACCGAATCGAATCACAACAGTAATAGAATGGTTTTCCGATGGAGCATGCTCGATGAAAGGGTGCGACCCTTTGTGTAGCCCGGTATAGCTCCTGTTTAAGTCATATATGCCAACTCACGGGAGTTGGGTCCACGTAATATACCTCGAGAACGTCACCACCATCCTACTTCATTCTGTAATCTCCACCGCGTACACAGTTGTTAAAGTGGTTTTCGGTATTGGCCGGCTATAAGACAATATCCGATCCCGGTCTCTTTAACAACCAATCGTTATTATAACCCGTAGTTGTAACTTTAAAACAATATTTTATACTTCAAAATAAAATACCCTTTTCAATCCAAATCTTTATCAAAATAAAGATTAAATCATTTCCAAAACCATTTCAATATATCATCGTAAAATATCTTTCAATTCAAATATTTATCAAAATAAATATCAAGTCCTTTCTAACCATTTCAATATATTAAATTTTCATACGATTTCAACACTACCTTTCAGTTCCAAAATATCATATCTTTCAGAACTTCTTTTTTTAAATCATGTTAATATCAAAATGTCATATCTTTCAAACTCCGTTTTTCAAATCATTTAATATCAAAATATCATATCTTTCAAAACTCCATTTTCAAACCATTTTAATATATCAAAATATCATATGTTTTCAAAACCACATTTCACTCATTTAATATATCAAAATATAATATCCTTTCAAACCACATTTCAATCATTTAATATATCAAAATATCATATCTTTTCGAAACCACATTCATTTCAAATCATTATTCATTTTATTAAATTTAAAATATCATTTCAATCCATATTTCAAAACAGTATATATTCCAAAAATCATTTTTAATCATTAAAATGAATTTATTATGTTTAATAATTAAATTATTAAATTTCCAAAATTTTCGACTTCCAAAGTTCATTTATTCACTTAAGTTTATCAAAGCAGTGAAAATTCACTTTGCGCATCGTTTAGAAAACTCTACGGAAAGTTACATTCAAAACAGTTCAATTTAACAAAAGACAACGTTTAAAAATGTTGTAATAGAGTTTTCTTAAATTTCAAATAAACTTAGTTAAATTCAAAAATCATAGTACTTACAACAATTTCTATAATAGTTTTTTTCAATAGCTTTTTTTTAGTTCATTATCATCAACTACAGTATTTACAATTGCTGTAATATCATTTACATTGTAATTAATATCATTTCAAAAATGCAGTCAATTAATTCAAATATTCAATAAAATTTCTCAACCAGTTATATTTTTATTAAAACATTTTTAACTTATAAAGTCGTACATTTTCACATTTATAACATCATTTAATTTTCCTCAAGTTAATGATTTTACAGGGTTAAATTTCCATTCAAAAATCAAGATTTAATAGTAATCCACTTATTAAAATGCAATGTTCAATTTTAAAATCCATTACATTAAATTTCAACTTAACACTTAAGTTCAAATTCTCAAATATAACTTAGTTTTATTTTTATTTGCTTAACTAAAAGTTCACTTTACGTCAATTTCATAAATTTCCAATTCTAGTTATATTTCAAAGTTTCAACTTAAAATATTTATTCATTTCACATTTCAACTTTATTAAAAATCATAAATATGATAAAAATCATTTTAAATTCATTTAAATTCAAATTATCATAAATTTATCATAATTTCATACTCAATTAAATTTCCAATTAAAATTAAATCAAAATTTCTAAAATAACTTACGTTCAAAATTTCTAACTTTTTCGTTAATTCATTTCACTTACAATTATTCAGAAAATCAATAATATTTTACAAAAATCCTTTTTTTTATTTAAAATCGAAATATTATAATAATTAAATTTCTAAAATATTTAAAATTTTAGAAAAACATATTTTAACTATGGGCCTGTATATAATTTTCTACGCTAGGTAAAGTAATATGGGTAATGTATCATTTCAACCCATTATTTACAAAGAAAATCCGGGTTTTATCATTTCAAACCCGCAATCCCAAGTCAAAATGAAAAATTTAAAACCATTCAGGCCTATCATTTCAGCCCATAACATTTTTTTTCTAACAGGGAACTTGCAGTGTGATCATATACAGAAATAATATAAACAAGGTCAATATCACCATATACAGTCATATATCAGATGTTAGGTGAAAATTAACAGTTTAAACATGGTAATAACATGGCATAGCATATCATATGATCATCATTAATTTACATAAACATTTTATGTTACTAAACACAAAATCATCAATTCACTTTTCATAAGTATAAATGTCAGAGTGAGAAAGACTCACTTTTTTTTCAAGTTGAAGACCAAAACAACTAACACAAGTGCGATTCCAAAAGCACGACAAGCACGATGACAAGACTACGGACATGAGTGGAGAACGAATCCAATCTACAACTCTTGTGTATAACCCAAAACAACAATCAAAACAACAAAATTCAATACGACTTTAAAATGCAATTACATTGAAATAAAAGGAGATACGACTACACAGTCTTTTGCTTTGCCTTCTCTATTGTTTGGTATGGCTTTGGGGTCTGATGTGGTTCAGATGTGGTCAAGTTTTGGGTCAGGTTTGGGCTAACATAGCTCGGGTTCAAGGAAAGACAAGGTGGAGTTTGTACATGAGGAGGTGATGTGGTTTTGAAGGAAATTAGGTGGTTTTTGGTCAAAACAAGGGCTCAGCCTTGGGGATTGGGCTCGGCCTGTGATGTGTCATGACTGGACAGAGGTGAGGAGGGGTGTGTTGTGGTCAGGTCTGGGGAGTGGTGGCGTGTAACGACCCGCCGTTCTGACCGCCCCTAGTCGGTAATTATACTAACTTGAAACGTTCAAAATGACGGATTGTTATTCAGTTTATAGAGTTTAAACAGAATCAGCCACAGAATCACAGAATAATCATAATATTTTACATAAATGAATTTTTTATACATATATCAGAGTTTGTACAATGCATTATATTTATACAGCGGAATATTTCTTTTAAGTACACAAATTCTTCGAAAAGCTAAAGTGAAGCAATTTCCCCAACCCTCTCTAACTTCGCGGCCTGAAAATCTTCAAGCTGTAAAAATACTCGGTCTGACTCGAGCGTTTATTGCAAAACACAAAAACACTCGAGTCAGGATTAATCTTTATTCAAGTAATTAAATTTGTAATGAACTGAATAAAATGGTAACAGAGATGACGAATCACATGAATCAATTTAAATCTATTATGGATAGAGATGACGAATCACATGAATCAATTTAAATCTATTATGGATTTTTCACATTAACAACTTCAATTTTTAAAATCTGTCAATCCTGTGTGGCTGCAGTACACACGTATATTTATACACATGTGCACTGCCTCGCCAACTCGTGTGCACCAAACAAAAGCACAGCTATCAGATCAAAACAAGGTCAAACCCAAGTTTCAAAACTAGGTTCAACTCAAGGCCAATGCACAGATAAAAGAGTCAAGAAGGCATCAGACAAAGCAATACAAACAGCAATGTCAAAGCAGGCTATCAAAGGCGGAGGCTCAGAAATGCCAAAGACATGAAGCAACGAAAGGTTCACAAATACAACTCAAAGTTTACAGAGTGCAGACCAAAATGAGCACAACTCATTAAGCTCATAACAACAAAGAAATAGACCATAAGAAATGCATCAGTGAATCAACATATATGAGCAAGTGAACTAGTCAACATGCATATATCTCAAAACAAAGGGACTGCACTGTTTCAAATGAGACAACAAATTCAAACTCAAGTGAACAGTATAGCAAAACACATGTTCAACAAAGATCAGGCTACAAAAGCATATGGTGGTGCAGACTACAAATGAGTGCAACAAAATAAACTAAATGCAACAGGGTATTAGAGGAATAATTAAAGCACAGAATTGAACCTCACACTTCCATTTTTTCTTCTTTCCAAAAGAATTGAAGGATAGGGATTTTGAATCATTACTGTAACAAAAAAAGTTACAGGCAGGGGAAACAAGTGATACAAGCTACAAATAAGCAGAGACCATATGGTTAGTGCACAAGAACAAGGCCCAACAAAATCACAAACCAAGTGCAACTGGAAATAACAAACTCAGAAGGATGTATGGGAACTTACACATGGACTCGGCAAATGCAAGACAACAACACAAAATGACAACAGCAGAAGTGATCAAGGCAAAGCACAAGTGCATACAAGAGGTCAAAGATAGTTATATATTAAAACTGTATAAGTTTGTAGTTGAAAACAAGACTATACTTTCTGAAAAACTCTAACATTTTCAAAGTCATGTATATATGAAACTTCATTTGTTCTCAAACTAGTACTCATACTCTTAAAATTTTATTCTTATGAAATTAACATATTTAAAGGTTTATATATGCTCAAAGACTATGAATATAATCCTGTTATGCTTACAGCTCAAATCCAATCCTTTTGGAATTTTTTTTTTTTGAAATCAGAAAATACCTGATCATTAAACTGAATAAGAACAAAACACTTAATCCCATAGTTAAAGAACAGAGCACTGCACTTGAATTTCAAGCATGCACACAGAGATAACCATAACAAATATACACAAAATCATTTAATTACAACATGCAAACCATTTTTGCCTATTTAAGCTTAAGTTTCTGCATGCAACAGGGGTTTAACAGATTTTTAAAAACTTTTTAAATCAGGTATGTTTACTCACAGTGACATGTATATGCAAAAATACATATTCACATACATACTTTTAATTCCATACTTAAACAAACATTCAAGCTTCACATAATGGTTCCAAGAATTTTAGCATGCATCATTTTCATCAAACAATTGTTTTAAACTTGTCAATTTTGTTATTTTCAGATTATAGGATGTTCGCAGACCTTTATAACTGAGATCATTCATATATAGGCATGCAAGCATGATACACAGCAAACCATCAAACCATAGGGGGGTTTACAGACACATATGTACATCACATATGAACAGAGGTTCAACCAAGCACATATAAACACAATTTTCCACAACCAGATTCAAAGATCCATCACATGCAGCAACACAAAGCAAGTCAAGTTTTTGATATAGCATCTGTTCTTATCAATTTAAAAACAAATTTCAAGTAGCATCTGTTCTTATCAATTTAAAAACAAATTTCAAGTAGCATCTGTTCTTAACAGTTTAAATTAAAGTAACCGAGCAAATGATAACAGACAACACCCCAAATCATAGCATGCAATCAAGCAACCAATTCAAACAAATTTAAAAACTTGAATCAAAATTAATCGTGAGCAAAGAACTCACCTTTATAATCGAAACAGCCGAAGAGAGTACTGAGCACAATTAAACGAAGATCGAAGCTGAAGCCCTAATTGTTGAAGCACGGAATCGAAGAGACGAGGCCGCCATTATCTCGAGAAGGAACGAACGAAGAAACTCGTGGCCGCCATTATTTCTTCGGTTTGATTTTTTTATGAAAAGGAAGGGTTTCGATTGAATGGGGTAAAGGGGTAGGGTATAAAAGAGAATAGAGAACGTGATTTTAGCGTGGTTGAAGGCGTGTGTAACGGCGTAGATTTCGGTGATAAGGTAAGGCAACATACTCTTTATATTTTATGTTTATTTTTATATTATTATTTTTTCCATTTTAAATTCAATTTGTTTTGTAAATTATTTTCTTTAATAAATATATAAACGTTTTGCAGTTCAACTATAAATATCAATTTATAAATTTACATAAAAATAATTCGTAAATCCAAACTATTTTTTCTAAGTCATTAGTTAAAAATTTAAATACAAATTCAATATTCAAATTCAACTCCAAAGTCGAATTCAAATTTTTATTCAACTTTCTATAGATTAAATTTTAAAATTTAATCGCCAATTTATCCTGAAAATTTGAACTTCAAGTCAATCATCATTCGAATATTTAAAATTAATTAAATATTTTCATTTTTAAATTGTTCAAAATTCAGGATCGTTACATGGCGGCTATGGTGGTGGTTTGTGTGGTGGTTGAAGTGGATGAGCATGTAGAGGTCAAATAAGCATGGATCTAGGCATCTAGGTTGTAGTTTGAGGGGTTTGACCATCAAAAGGGGTACAACCATGGTCAGATCTGATGGGGTAGATGGTGGTGATGGTTGGGAAGAGATGTAGGAGGTGGTGACCGTGGCTATGGATGAGAGGACAAGCAATACACATGAGAAAACAAGGCAAAATATAAGAAAACAATGGAAAAAGAAGAGCAAAAAGAAGAGGAAACGAGGAGCCATTACCAAACCTTTCTAGCCGTGAAAAATGAAGTGGAGAGGAATGTTTTCACATGAAAATGAGGTAAGAAATGCACAGCTACAATAAAGAAAGGAACGGTTAAAGGAAATTAAATCTATTAATTGGAAAAGAAACGGAAGAAGAAACGTTAAAACGGTTTTACGTTTCTTTGCTTTCAAACCCTTTAAACTTCCTATATATATTCATATACATCTTAAATAACCAAAAACACTTATAAATTTCAGTTAGAATTCGAAAATATAACAGATAAAAAAAATATTAATAATTAATTATTAATTAGATATGATTAAAATAAGAAAAATGGCACAGAAAATGAAAACTAGACTTAGGAATTAGAAATAACTTCAATACACCTTGGAAAAAGTTTCTTAAATTTAAATACATGTAAAATGAACAAAATAAAGTAAAACACAGCAATAAAAGTGAATGTATAAAATAAATCAATAAATTGATGTATTAATTGCAAAAACAAACGGATAAAACGCCTTTACGTTTTAGGCTTTTAAGATCTCTTAACTTTCTAAACCTTTTGCATTTCCTTTTCTTTTTAATTTTATAAAAACAAAATAAACTCAGAAATGTTATTTAAAACCGAAACTAAGTAAGAATAAAATAAAATAAATAATTTATTTTAAGTAAAATAGAAAAAGGAAATAAGAAATTGCTTAAAAATAGCAACCCTGACATAAAAATTACAAGAAAATCACCAATGACTTTGGAAAATTTATTACTTCACAAAAAAAATATTTTAACACAAAATCTGAATTAAAAATGGTTTTAAAACATTTTCAAGGTAAAATAATAATTTAGTTTTTATTAAATAGAAAGTTAAATAAAGAAAAATGCAGTAAATACCAACTAGGCTTTATAAATTGCAATAAATTCAAATAAACTTTAGAAAAATTATATTATCAGTTTAAAAATACTTAAAAGTCAAAATATAAATAATATAACATATTATCACATATAAAAATAAAATATAACATAGAAGAAGTAATTTATACAATTTAAAATAGTCATTGTAAATAACCCTATATACGCACAATATTGTAAAGGGTATAACTTTCACAATTTACATCCAAATTCAACGAAACGAAAAGTGGTGTTCTTAGAATTTTATGTACTTTCATAATAAAACAAAAAAAATTAAAATTTTAAACTTTTAAAATTTTAAGTTGAAAGTCACAGTTTGACTATTTTGACCAAAATCAGCATTTAAGGCAAATATTCAACTTACACAAGTTTGGAATTATAACTCATATAAAAATCAAGATTATAATTAAATAATAAATTTAATCATTTCAAATAAGTAAAATAATTTTTTTTTAAGTCAAAAACTTACATTAAAAATAATTAAAATATACAATAAAATAATTACAAAATACAGGGTTGTTACAATGCATCAGTAACTTAAAGGATGCTTAGGATCGCCCATCCTCTAAGGCTCCGTCAAACTATTTACTATGTAGTAATATTGCGCTATTATAATAATGTCTACAGTAAAATAAACTTACTTTAAAATAGCATTTCTAGCTTACCCATATCACCCTTCACACATAATAGTCCCAGTAGTCCATCCAATATCATGATATCTCCAGATCGAGAAACTATCAAAGGATACCACACGGGCTACGGGAGAAAAACAAACTCGTAGTAAAGGCTCGGTATGGTAGGTGACACGACACACAGGGCAATGCCAGGGTATATATACCAATTACGCACACGGGCTGGTGGTAACGCAGCAGCCACATACGCCCACCTCGGAACACATTCCCATATCAAAATCGGAGGATGGCCTCTAATCAATCACAAGTAAGAGAATAGTATCGAAGGAATGTGTCCGACCAGAGGTGCTACCCCTTTTGGCCCGAGATCGCTCCTGTTTTAGCCACCTTTTGCCAACTCACGGGAGTTGGGTCTACGTAATATACCTCAAGAACGTCGCCAGCATCCTACTTCATTCTGGAATCTCCACCGCGTACATGGTTGTTAAAGTGGTTTTTGGAGTTGGCAGAGAGTATGACAACTTCCGATCCTGGTCTCTTTAACAACCAAACATTATTATAACGCCATGGTCATTTCAAAATAGTTTATACTTCAAAAGGATCAAATCATTTCATTTCAAACTATATTCCTTTCAAAATGGTTTATACTTCGAAACCAAAACCATTTTTACTTCAAAACTATATTCAAATCAAAACAATATTATTTCCATTTCAAACATCTATCAATTTTCAAAAATCATAATACTTTCAAAGTTATAATTCTTTCGAAACCAAAATGCTTGAAATCATTACACTTTGAAAATCATAACATTTCGAAATCATACATTTGAAATCATCCCTTAATTCATTTCATTTTAAAATTTATTAGAATCAACTCAAATTTTCAAATTTCCAATTTAATTCAAATCAGACCATCAGTTTCAATTCAATTCAATTTCCTTATAAAACATTTCAAATCTTACCATTTTAAATACAGATTTGATCCACAAAAATAAACTATTCAATTTTTAATATATCTCAAAGCTTTAATATACCATATTTCAAAACTAAATTATAAAATTTCATATATCTCAAATATAACTTCATTATTACTTAGTTTTGAAATATTCATTTCATAAATCAAATATCTTTTAAATAAACTCAAATTACAAGTAAAACAAATATCCTTTCATACAAATATAAACTTCAAATGTTCATTTATCAAAATCAAATATCATTCCAAATTCACATTCTTTATCAAATGAAGATTATATCATTTCCAAACCATTTCAAAATCATTAAAATAACATATCTTTTCAAAACCTCATTATCAAATCATTATTTGAATTCAATTTCAAAAATTCAAATTTAAATATCATTTAAAATTCAAATATTTCATTCATTTATTATTTCAAATATCATTACAAAAATACATTTCAAAATTTCATTCAAAAATTCATTTATCTCATTTGATTTCATTCAATTTAACACATAACCAAGTAAACCTTATTTAAATTCAAATTCAATGTAAATTCCTTAAAATTCAAATTTAAATATTAAATTACATATTCAAACTTCTTATATTCACAAATAATCAATTTCTAGAAGTTAAATCATTTAAAACTTTAAAATATGACCCAAATAGTGTTAAAATCTATAATATCTCAAACATTGTCAAAAAAAATAGCAACGACGGCATTTATAAAGTGCTATCGTAGTTTATAGTTTCCAAAATAGTTGAGTTCAGGAATAACGGCATTTATAAAATGCTATAATAGATGTTTAGTTATTTTCAAACAAAGTTAAATTCAAAACAACAGCATTTAAAATGCTATCATACGACTACAACATTTTTGGAAATGCTGTTAAATAATTCCATTTTATTATAACTTCAGAAACATAAACTTCAAAAATTTCTCTTTTAAATCATCTTTCTAGACTTCAAAATTTCACACTTAAATCAACTTAACATATGATTTATCACAACAAAATTTTATAATTAAATATCCAATTAAAACTCACTTTTATTCGTTAAGTCAAAATTTCACTGTTTCTTAACTTATAAATTTCAACAAAAATTAACATTTTTCTTCAAATATCATTTCAAAACTTTAAATTTAATTTCCATTATTTACTTACATTTTTAAAATAAAATTTAAAGTCAAAAATCACATTTACTTCAAATTTACATAGTTAAATTCACAAATTCAAAACTTAATATTTAACTTTCTTAAAACCATAAAATATATATTTTTAAATCAAAATTCATACTTTTAAAAATACATATTTTAATAAAAATCATTTAAAAATATACCACGGGGTCTGTATATAATTTTCTAACCTAGGACAAGTGATACGGATATATCATTTCAATCCGCACTTTAAAAAGAAAACCCGAGTTCTATCATTTCAAACCCGCAATCCCAAGTAAATAAAAATAAATAAAAATCGCTCAGGCATATCATTTCAGCCCATAATGATTTTCCCCTATTCTAAAGTCCGTTCGGGTATGTATCATTGAAACCCATAGTGATTTTATTCTATCAGGGAACTTGAAGTGTGAATATATGCATAAACAATATAAACAATGTCAATGTCATAATATAATGTCATATATCAAATGTCAGGTGATAATTAACAGTTTTAACATGGTAATAACATAGCATAGCATATCATATGAGACTCATTAACTTGCATAAACATTTTTAATTACTAAACACTTGTCATCGATTCACCATTTCATAAGTAGAAATGTCGGAGTGCGAAAGACTCACCTTTCAAGCTGAATGCCACTACGACACACAAAACGATTCCAAAGGCATGACAAACACAATACAGCACGACTAGTGATTCAAATGAGTGGAGAGAGCCAAGATATCATCTTGTCACAACAACCAAAACAAGTCAATGCAATATAACATATGAATATATTTAACACAAAACACATTGAAACAATTTGGATTTAAAATGCAACAATGGACAAGATGACTTCACCATGCCTTAATCATTCAAAAGCTTAAGCATAACTGGACCTAGGCTTGGCCATGATGTGTGTTAAGCTCAGGTTATGGCATCAAAATAGCACGGCAACATGAAGTGAAGGGGTAGTGATTGCAACATAGGAGATACAAAAGGAACCAGGCAAGTAGGTGGAGTTTTGGGCAAAGAAGGCTTGGCCTATGGGTCAATTTGGGCTCGGCCAAGGTCATGTCAGGTCTGGACAGTGGCTAGATCTGTGGCTAAAGGTGGTGGAGTGGTTGGTGGTGGTGGCTAAGGGGGTGGCCAAGGCATAGATGAAGGGTATGTGAAGCATATATGGTCTAGGCATTGTTTTTCTAGTGTTGCTTGCAATTTTGAGAAGTTTTCATCATAGGAGAGGCCACGGCCTGTCATGGTCAGAGGGGAGGCATGTGGTGGTGATGGTGGAGCTGATGGTGAAGAAGTGGGGCCGAGCAAAAGCTAGGTAGAAGAGGAAGGCAAAAACTTAAAAAAATAGGAGAAAAGTGGGAAAAAGATGCCATTAGAAATTTTAGAAAATGGTAGCCGTGAGTTTTAGATGAGGAGAAAAGGAAGTATTCACGTGAGAAAGTAGAGGAATACACGGCAAAAACAAATAGAAGTGTATGGTCAAAAGATAAAATGAAAAGACAAACGAAAATGAAGAGACAAGTATAAGAAAAGTCAATGGAAAGTGAAAGGTTTTTTACTATTGGAATTTCTTTTTCTTTTTAAATCAAATGTAGCAAAATAATTTCAGTAAATACATTTAAAACCGAAACAAAGTGAAATAATATGAAAATAAACAATTAAATTTAAAGAAAATAGAAAAAAGAGTAAAAGAAATTGCTTAAAAATCCAAAACAGTGTTCAAAAATTACAAATAAATCATCACTAGCCTTGGAAAAATATCCACTTCATTGTAAAAATATTATAAAGAAAAAATTTGAAATAAAATAATTTATTTATAATTTATAAAATGAAGTAAATAATTAAATTGGAGAAAAATAGAAAAAGAACTAAAGCAGTTGTTTAAAAATTGAAAACAGGGCATGAAAATTACAAAGAAAAATACCATTGGCTCTAGAAAGTTTCTTTTTCACTTTAAAACAAATAGAATGTCAAATATATAAAATAAATGAGGACCAAAATAAAGTGGGAAAGAAAATAAAATAAGTTCTTAAGAAAAATATAAAGATAAATAAAGAATTACTTTAATTAATTGAAACGGGAAATTAGAAATTTTAAAACAAAAATACAACTTACACTGGAAAATGCCAATTACACTTTCAAAATGTTTTAAAACCAAAATATATACAATACATGTTATTTACCCATATAAACATAAATTAGAACATTACATGAACAAATAAAATATTATTTATATAATTTAAAATAAACAATTTTGTGAAATACAACAAATTTCACACAATAGTTAAAAAGGCATAACTTTCACAATATAAATCAGATTTCAATGAAACGAAAAGCAGTGTTCTTAAAATTTTATTTAATTTCATAATAAAGGATAAAATTCAAAATTTTCAAACTTTCAAATTTTAAATTTAAAAGTCAAAGTTTGACCATTTAGACCAAAATTCACTTTTTTGGAAAATATTCAATTTATACATGTTTGAAATTATAATTTACATTAAAATCAAAATTTATATTTAAAATAACAAAATTATTCATTTTAATATATAAAAATAAAATTTTTAAATCAATAATTCAATTATAATAATTAAAATATACAATTAAAACAATAAGAAAATACAGGGTTGTTACAGTTTACTTGTAAATGTTTTCAAAGATATGTCATTAAAAATAATATCATGTATTTTTACATAAGAATGTTTTGGTTATCATTAGGCAAAAACCCATTCAGTTTTTATTTGCGTCGTGGTCTTGTGTGATACCTTCTTGTTTTCAAAACGTGTATTTTGAGTTCTCACACTAGTCTCATGACTGACCCGGAGTTTATTTTCCTTTCCTTAGACTCTGGCTTTCCTAATTTTCCCCATGAAGCCTAGTAGTCCAGTTTAGTTTAGAAGAAAGCTGGATGGAGCACGAAGCATGGAGTTAGAAGATTTTTCTGGATATGTTTATCTATTTCCACCATACTCTTATATTATAGTATTCCAAAAATTTGTAAGGATAAGAATTTATGACTGTCTATGTTAACTCTGATAAATTTATTTTAATTTCCGCTGTAAAGATTATTTTTTGAAATAACATATGTGAGATTCTGTTATGGATTTATTTTCTTTCTTACCCTTGAGGATGTACTTCTTCGAGACTTTAATTTACGGCACATGAATACTAAGGATGTATTAGTGTCGATTTTCAGGAGTCAAAGAAACAAGCCTTTACATTTGGTATCAGAGCTTGGGTTGAGCAACACCTGAGCATGGTAGGGGTAGATGACTCATCAAACATAGCATTAGTAATACCCTAGGATGAGTAACTAATTAGAGATAGGGTAACACCCAAGAATGAGTTTGAGAGTAGTATATATAAGCGTGTATTTGTTAATAAAATATACAAATGAATTTAGTTTTATAAGAGATCATTTTATTTAAATATATATGTGTGTGTGTATTTAAAAATGAAAGTAATATTTTGGTAAAATTTTCAAAGGATTTTTGAAGTAGATAAAATATTTTGTACAAAGAATTTTGAAAGCTATCTTTAGAAATAGATCTCAAAAAAAATTCTGAGTATTGACAAAACCTCTTTACCTAAGCATACATTAGCAGTTACCTACTACTTATGTCAAAATAAACGATTGTTTGCCTTGTAGTAACCAAATGGGGGAAGTTATGCGAAAGGGGAGTCTCTAGAGCAAATTGGGCTGAGAAGGATACCCTTATAGTTCTCTCTAGTGATGAAAGGGAACAACCAAAATTTCTACCTAGCAATGGTGGATTTTTGATCGAGGAAAATTATGCCCCGTATACACGAAAGGATGAAGATGGATACCCTATTGCGGAATTCTTATTTCACCCCCATCTCCAGTAATAATTATGATCTATAGCGATGACGAACCCGAGCAAGCCTCGGAGGGAAGTTGGGTAGTAGATCCCGCTAGTTCTATTTTGGAACCAATGGAGGAGGATGAGGCAAAGGAAGAGGAATCAAAACCCATAATAGAGGATGTAGAATTAATGGAGGAGGAATCAGAGCCGATGGAAGACCCTGATGCTATCATATCAAGCGAGTGCAGCAATGTAATATGGGATATGAATGGGGAAATGTTATATGGAAGGAGAAATCATCCAACTCACATATAGACTAGAACGTAGTAGGAAGAAACAATGAGCAGACGGTAGAAGTAGAAGAGGAGGAGGTAGTCAAAGAATTGCAAAATCCTTGGGAGAAAAACATGCAAGTATTGGAAGAGTTAGAAGAAGGGTGAATCATAGCTGGAGTACCAGTAGGCATGGGACATGTCCCATGGAATCAGCTATGGTTACCCCGGGGAATAGAAGAGGCATGGAAGGAAGATGGCAATGAGGTCAATGATGAGCTGTATAGTAAAGAAGAGGGAGAAGGGGAGGTGATGACTGATCTGAGACGTCGGAGTCCACCATTATCTTCGGACTAAGAAAAATGAAAATAGAATATGAGGAGTTGAGTATGTCTGAGTGGGATGTTTTTTCGATGTAATATTTTGAACTGTAAAAATTTAGGAAGGGGAGGGGAAATCTTCTTTTTGGACCCTTGTGTTGGAAGGTTTAAATGACGTAAGAATACAAAGATTTATAATATGACAATTGTCCTAAATTTTCAATAATGCAAATTTTTAAGTAAATAATTAAAGATTGATGGTTTTAGGTTTGTAGTAAAAGATGTTTTAGCAACATTTGTTTAAAACCCTTGAATAAAACTTTGGAAGAAATCTTATGAATATATTTTAATCTATAGTAAAGGTATTTTAAAAGACAATAACTAGTATTGGAGTCTCTTATAAAATAGAAAATATTACGATTAATAGGTTATAAAAAGTGAAGTTCATTATCACAATGTTTTGGTGGTAGTTATTTTAATCTCTTTAATTATATTTTAAAGTAAGTAAGACTTGTTAAGTAAATTGGAATATACTTATAACATTTGAATAAGTATATAAATACTTTTTAAGTATTAAAACTTACTCAAGTAAAGGGAATATATATATATAAAGGAAGTTTTCACATTTAGTATTGGTAAAAAGGAAGTTTATGGTGATCAATTTAATGAATTATTTTGAAAATAAGTTTCCAGAAACCACTAAGGTATGTTTAGAAATGTTGAAGAAAAAAAGCAAAGATAATTATCTTTTGAAGAGAAAGATGTTTTTTAGTTGAAATATTTTGAAATAAAAATGTAAAAGGGTTGTTTATAAAGAAGTATCTTTATAAAGGTTTGAATAAAGAATGAAAGTTTTATGAAATACTTTCAAAGAAATTTGGGAAGGTTATAAAAAACATATGAAGTATGTGGATTATTTAATCGCACTATTTAATCTAAGATTCAAGTGCAGAACTTTGACGTGTTTGATCTGAAAGAGGATTAATCACTCGATTCTTAGCAACAAACATGGTGAGATTTATGGTTAAAAGCTTGAGTTTTCTATCATAGTTGAGAGCTATGCAAGGAGAACAAATGTTCTGATTAGAAAACCTGGTCAGAGCCCGCATTAAAGGATCGGGGGTGTCAATGCAAGCTCGAAAGTAAAGTAGTGAATTCGAATGGTAGATCGAATCAGATATTGTATACGGATGATCTATGTACATCGTATGGATGTAAGTTTAAAAATATTTTAGGCAAAACCTTTGGGTTTTTTTTGGATAATTTCAGGGACGAAATTATTTTAAAAGGAGGAATCTATAACGACTCGCCAATTTATCACTTCGATGATTGAATTTATTTTTAAATAAAAAATGATAATACAAATAATATTGCTTCGAGTAATGATAAGTAATAGTAAACTTATTTTGAATAAATATTCACAGTGATATTTTCCTCGAAATTTGTATCGAGAAGTGGCATTGTAATTAAATATTTATTTATTTAAATTAAATCAAGATTTAATGATTTAATTATTATTTTAATTATTCAAATAAGTATTTTATTTGACGATAATTAATTTGAAATGGATATAAAGGATAACGAATCGTTTATAATAGATTAATAAAGAGATACATTTAATTTGGGAATATGAGTAAAAATATCGATATCGCCTTATAGGTATAATACAAGTATCCTAAATAATTTTTAGTATGAATTTATATGGTTTTATAATTCAAATGTAATCATTTTAATCAATTTAAAATGATAATAAATTTATTTTTGAATTTTGTATACAAATATATGTACGTTAAAGTATAAGTGAAATGTGACCGATAATCAGTTCTTCGAATTTGAATGATGTAACAAACAAAAGTTTTTTTAAGACGTTCGAAGTGTTTTGCACCTATATGTACATACATATATATGTTACATGCATATGATAACATGCTCATAAACATACATATATAAATATAATTAAGTATAAGGAATGTAATATAAAATATATCACATATTTTAAGATTTCTTACTCCTTAAGCTTACATAAGTCAATATATGCATACATGAGATGATGGAAGTGATGTGCACAAAGGGGGCTCTTGTCATGCATATGGAGGGGGGACGTTTGTTGGAGGAGCTTTGGAATGGCGATAAAGGTGATGATATATGTATGGATACTTTGACAACCCTGGTTTGGGAATTACCTGTTAATATTGAATTATAATGATAATTATAATCTAATATTTTGATTTAAATTAAAATTGAAAAAATTAAATTGTTTGTTTCGAACAAACAATGAATTTTAGAATTTAAAATGAGAAAATGTAATTCTAAGCTTTATTTTATTTTGTTTGTAGTGATTATAAATGGAATATGGGCTTTAAATAATGAAAATGATTTTAATTTAGAGAAAATACAATAATTATATTAATTATTGCCCATTTTCTTTTTTAATAATTTTTAAAAGAATAATGTAATTTTTAAAGGTGTTTTATTGAAATAAACGGTGGAAATTGGTTTAAAATATGTGTTGGCTACAAATTATGTTTGGAAATGGTTTGAAATATTTTTCTAAGTGGGAAAATAAATTTTGTGGAATTTTAGAAGTTAAAAAATAATGTTTTATTCATTTATTTGAGTAAATAGTGCATTTTTGTAAGATAAAGGAACTTAGTAATAAAAATATTTTAAAATACAAATTAATCTTTTTATATGATAGAAAATATTTTAATTTATAAGTATTGAAGAAAATGCATTTTGTTTTTGGTGCATATGTGATATATGCATATATATTTCTTAAGTGTTGTTTAATACTTCCGGCCAATTTATTTTCTTTTATTATCAAACCCAACTTGGCCCATTTACCTCACTTAACCTAGTTAGAAGGGAGAAAGAAAGATAATTGTACGTTCTTTTTCAGGCTATCATCTTCCTCTTCCTCCTAAAAACAAAAATTCAGTAAACTATTTTCTTAAATTGCAAAACCAAGCCAAATTTATTCATTAAAACTCACCAAATTCAAGTCATTTTTCAATCTATTCATAAATCAATAATTATCTCCAAAGTACTTAATTTCATCAAAAAAATTTTTATTATAGTGAATGATTTCTAGTTAACAATAAATATTGGTTTGCATGCTCTATATATTTGTTCTACAGGTTCTACCGGCTTGTAATCTCAGGCAAAGCTTCAGTCTTGCATCACAAATCCGAGTTTTAGCTTGCAATCAGCAAGGTGGGTTCCTAAAACTCACAAATTCTAGCCAAGCAAAGCTCAAATCTCTCAAAAATGTGAAAATCTGCTTGCTCTGTAAAATTTTCTGTAGTTGATTTTTCTTGTTCATAATCCGATTTCTCTTGCTAGTTTGAAACCTTATAACTTTTTATTTCGACAACAAAATGCTGCTGGATTTATTGCATTTAGTAACTTGCATATTGAACTTCATCCTTGTAAAATTTCATTGAAAAATATTGTTGTTTGATATGTCAAAATTTGCTCAGAAAATCAGTTCGCAGCCTGAAATCGAATTGGAAAAAATTTGTAAACTAGGTCGACAACCCCCTCTCCCTAGGTCAACCTACCTATCGACCCAGAGTCTCCTAGGTCGACCTAGCGGTCGACCTATGGACCAAGGAGGTCGACCTCCAGGTCGACCTGGTTGCAGCCCTTTTTGGCTCCTTATTTGCTCGTTGTTTATGTGTTTTCGACTCATTTTTCTTGCCAATTTCTTGCCATATTTCGAGTTATTTCTAATTGTATTCAATGGCCATGATATCTATCAACATACTATCCATATTTTGGATATCTTGAAATTTAAATTTTGAATTATTTTGAATTTAGTTTGAATTTAAATTCGAATATCGGTTTGTGTGATTTTCCTTGTTTTTATTCGTTTTCGAGCACGGTTTTCTCCAAATCTTTTTAAAATGATTTTTAAAATTAATGGGAATTTCAAAATAATTATTATATAATATTTTCAAGTATTTTCAAGTATAAAATCTTTTGTGCTCTATAATACGGGAAATTTGCAAATATGGTTTTCAAATTGATTTTGAAAATTGGTTTTAAAAGCTTGTTTTCGAAGAAAATTATTTTATATATAAATTACACGTTTTTGCACATTTTGAGCGAATGAGAAGGAGGATTAAATGATTTGGTAAAGTATGTGTCATGGGACACATGCGTTTATCTTATTGGTTAATTTCTAACTTGTCTATTTGATCGTTTTGACCTTCAGGTAGAGTTTACCGATGAGATGAGGTAAACTTTTTACTGCTTTAAGTGTGAAATTTACTAGTGTTTAGTAAACTGTTTAGTGAGAACGTGTGGTATGGGATGCACGTTAACACTATTCAGGTTCCTATCTGAGAGTTCGTAACACATTTGTCATCGAGACGTATGCCAGTACCGGACCTTCGGGTCATTGTTCTAGAGACGTTTGCAATTATAGTGTATTTTCCATTGCAGCGTATTTGTCTTCGAGATGTTTGCCATTGTGGTGTATTCGTCTTCGATATTTTTGCCATTGCAGCGTAATTGCAGCATATTTTTCCATTGAGATATATTTGCCTTTGAGCGTGGTACCACATTTGATAGGGAACATTAATTGGCAGGCTTCGGCAAAATGCACGTGCAAATTTTTGAGATGGTCTTATTGTGATTTTCCAAGTGTATTGCCTTTTTATTATTGGCCATTCGAGCCTTTATATATATATATATATATATATATATATATATATATATATATATATATATATATATATATAGCGATTACCTTAAGGAATTTATCTATAGAGACGTTCTATCTTTCAGATTTGAGTTGCCTACACTTGCGTTATTTAAGATTTGCCTTTTTGCGTTTATTTGAGATTTTATTCTCAAATTTGGAGATATATTAGCTATATGGCTATTTTAAGATGGGATCTCTTTGAGTATGTTTTGAGTTTCCAATATGGCGGGTTCAGGATTTACCCCTAAACCATATTTGATGTTTTGACAATCGCAGATGATATGAGGCGCACTTTTGTTGGAGACTTTTTTTAGAGTTTTATCTCTTTTGATATTGTGCACATGCCTTGTGATACCTTATGCCACATGAAGTAACCATCCTTACTTCACTATGTCACTTGAAGTAACCATATGGTTGAATTGTATCTACTCTTTTGAGTAGTCTATCACCTTGAACCTTATGCTTATATTATCATATTTCCCTTAAACGGATTTGGTTAGCTGGATTGACCCGTGTATTTTATACTCAGGTCAGACCGAGGTGTTTCAGGTTAGGTACATTTGAACTTGGCCTATTCTACTTCCGCATGGACTCATTTTTCTATTGCCTTTTTAATATAGCTTTTTGTATAGTCCTTTTATTGCTACTTTGATATGCATATTCTTTTGACTCGTGTTTGTATTGTAGTCATCATACCACATATGTGATGTATCATTCTGTATACTCTATGATGTATTTGTACATGTGTATATATGTGATTATCTGTTGTTTTGTGACGTGTTTGCATTTAAGTTGTTCTCTGATAGATCCTATCGCCAACTATGGCTTTGTATTAAGTATTCATTGGATAAGTCGATCCACTCGAGTTAGAAAAAAATAGCATTTGTCAACGTATTCAATAGATATTTAAGACAAGGCTATAGATGATCGCTCCCAAATATCTCTATTCACCGCATTAGCAGATAGTTATACACTTGGTTAATATGGGTCTCGAGGTGGGGCATCACAGATACTTTTACACTTTTCCTTTTCTATAAATACCTTACCATCTTCTCTTCCTTTTCATTCATCTTCTTCTTCATATTCTTAAGCTTTTGTTCCAGTTATTGGCTTCCATCTTAAGAGACATAATGTCAAAATTAATTTTGAAAAGAAATTAAATTATAATATACAGTTATATATAGTTAAATACCTCAAAACAACCCCGAAGCTTCACTTTGTCTCTTTGTTCTTCACAATCTCCATCCCCACTTCATCATAGGCCAAACCATTTGCTTGCCCCACCGTAGGCCATGTGCCCTAAGCAACACCAAGGCTAGGCTAAGCTCCTCTTTGAGTTGTAGGCTTGGATTTGTTTGCTTTGGCTTGATCATAGTAGAGCTATAGTCGATTTTCTATTTTCTTAAAGGGAAATGAAGGTGAGAACTCCTAAACTACTATACTATATGTTGGAGGATGATATGATGTTGCAAATGGATGTTTAATATGCTTTGATCATCAAGTTTCGTTGTATTCATATGAATGTTGAAAATGTATTTGAAATTTTTTATGAACATTTAAAAGTGTTTTGGTGAAGTTTAATGAGAATGGAAAATTTAGTCAAAAAATAGGCGCGTCGACTAACGGCGGTTCGCAATTTCGCATTATAAAAGTCAAACTAGTGTAAAAGATGAAATATAGCTCGAGATTCTTCGAGATAAGAATTTTTCAAATTATTATATCCATAGTTTTCCAACAAAGAAATAAATAGAGATTCAGTTAAGTAGGTTTTGAGATATAAGCAACACAAGCTTTTTGAAAAATCCCGATTTTGCAGTTCCTAAAACTGGACTTATTTGAAAATGATATTTGAAAATGTTTAAAAATGTGGAATAACTCTCATAAATCTTTTAAAAATGTCTTAAAAGTTATTTGAGTAACAAAAATGAATTTTCAAATAATAAAAAGTCGTGCTAAATCAATATAGCTTGAAAAGCACTTTCCGCGGCACTTTTCTATAACTTTTGAAACATAGTTTTAAACACAAACGTTCTTTCCAAAGTATTTTGTAAATGATTAATAAAGTGTTTTAAAGATGGTTTGAAGGTTTATGAAATGATTAAATGTTCTAATGATTTAGAGTCAATCAAATAACTTGACCGCCTTATGGGTGCCAGAGAGATAGTGTCTAGGCTTGGGTTTGGAAAACCAGTTTCCTGCTCTCTCTGGCTATTCGAATTGGCCTGACAGAGGTAATAGTGAATTTGGTTTAATCGGATCAATATATTCCTAAATGAACAATAAAATTATTTTGAATTACTCGAAGTTTAAAAAAATTTAAGTAGATTTCATAATTTCGTATACACTGGAAAGAATGTTTTAGAAATATATATCTCCAAAGATATTTTTGATAAAAAGAACTTAATAAATTAAAGAATGATTTCCAATTCACAAAACCTCTTTTTATCGATGGTTGGATCAAAGGAACCGAGGTCGTATCTAGGGAAATCCCTATCTGAATGTATGCATTCGAAAAATAAAGATCTGATAGAGAGAATGAAGAACGAAGACCAAGGATTTTCAGGATGAAAGGACTGCTCGTTGATAATTATGGTTAGATCCTAAATACTAAATAGCAGTGCTCCCTTTATTTCTAAAACTCTTTGGGTTGCATGGACTTCTCACTACTAATCCCAGGGTTAATTACCGACAGGATGTGGTAGGGGAGTGCTGTCGGTTTCGCTTAATCCCAAAACGAACTTGTGTTGATGGATGTCTGGCATTGCATTCTTGAGATTTCATCGTTGACTTATATATATATATATATATGTATATATATATATATAGACACACATCTTCATGGTGGCAGAGGAGGCAACTTCTCTTAGCTTAACACCCTTCTTTGAGACACATGAGCTCGGAGGTTGTATGTTTATGGAAGTCAATAAGGATCAAAGGAATGATAATGTGGCATTCAAAGGAAGATGATGCACTAAGTGAAAGGTAATCGCTACCTCAAGCCTCACTCCAGAAATGACCGAAAAAAGGTAGATGCGGCAAGGCTATGTGGTTCGTAACCATTAGGGTATAATCATCCCCTTCTAGATATATTTCTACCCACTATGACGATCGGGTTTAAATTTGTAACGACCATATTTTTAACTGTTTAAATTATAGGATTTGATATAATTATTGAATAAAAATAGGAAAATAATTAAAAATAATGAGTTGTTAATATAGGTATAACGGGTAATTAAATTGTTTAAATTTATGTTGCAGTTATTTAAATTATGGAATTTTGGATTTAATGTGAATGAAAATGGCATCGGAAATTGAATCAAATTTTATATAAATATCAATGAAGATCATTTACTTTCAAAATTTGTTTTAAATGTGAATATTTAGAATTTGGAAATTTCATATATTAATTGACGAGTATAAATAGCTTTTTGGCTATTGTCTCGCATTTTGAGAAACCTGTTTCATCGGATCCGTAATAGTGAGTTATTATAGGATTTCAAATTTTGTAGTGAAAGGATTATCATTTGACCATGCGAGCGAAACGCATAGAGTTTAATTTAATAATTCGACTTGAAAAACAATCTTCTGCATACGATCGAATTGGCTTTCGTAACTAGTTTCATTTTGTTTGGAATGGGGGTAAAGAAATAGGGGTAAAACATTATGAAATCCTAGCAACACGTTTCATTTGGAGTTCGGAATTTCGGATGGTTATAAGCGTGATATTTTATATTTTTAAAAATAATATATAACTATAAATCCTACATACATCGTGCTATCCCTTTTTCTCACCATCATTGGCTTTCAGCTGTCAGATTTGAAACTAAATAAGATCGACATTTCAAAATAAATAAAAAGGCCGATCTAAAAAAGGGATCAGATCTGATAGAAAAAAGAAGTCGATATGCGAACGACTTCGACCAGAGAGGACGCGCGATGTGGATCGGCAGCGATCAATTGCGACGAAGCTCGAGCGTGATGACGAAGGCGAGAGCGCGACGGTTGGAGTTGTTCATGTGGTTCGGACTGTTGATCGATGTAGACAATCGATGGTAGGCAGAGCTAGAGCGCGCATGCGATTGGGGGTAGCGGTGGCGTAAGGCTGATGTTGGTCGGTGACGCAGTGATAGATAGGTTTTCGGCGACTAGTCGACGATGGCAGCAAGATGTCGTCGATTGTTTACAAAAAAGAGAGGAAGAAGATGTCGCGTTCCACCCTGGAGATGGCGGAAGCGTTACTGCCTGGTCGTGATAGAGCCGGTATGCGAACATGGAGATGATGTGGTTAAGTGGTAAATGTGATTAAGGTAATTAATTAAGCCATTAGTTTAATTTAATTAAGTTACTTAAATCGATCGCTCTTTAATGTATAACTCTTTCATACGAGGTTGAATTCGAATGCAGTAAATTGCATTGGATTCATGCAACTTTATCTTCAACATGGAGTTGGTTTTATTGCTATTTGACTCATTCAAAATTTTGACATCACAGAAAGGTGAGTGTTTATAAGCTCACAATAGACTAAGAACCATTTTTATGTTAGATAAATTTATATCGTAAATTGATTTTAATTTATTGACTGTTGTTTGAAAAAAATTAGCTGGCATTTAAATTGGCGTGAATTAAAATAATAGGAATTTGAATTGGTAGTTAAAATTTGGAATGAAAATTAAATTTCTAGTTAAATTCCTGATTTTTTTTATACCTAGTAAATTGTTATGATTTATTGACTGTTGATTGTGATGGATGCTATTGATTGATATTTTGGATAGTTAGGATGTTTATTTATTTTGATATACCATGTTATCACATTGTACATAATTTACAGTATATAAAACTGTAAATTGAATCATTTTGAACAAATAAAAAAATATAGGTTTAAATGATATATACCTTGACATTTATTTAGGATTGAAATGATATATCCATCCCTGAATTGAATTGGAATAACCGATTCACCTGGCCATAGAATAGAGAACTATATAAGGACACCGAATTGGTTAAATTAAATGATTTAAAATTTTGATTTGAAAGTATTTAAATGACTTGTTCTAAAAAGACCAAATTTATGGAAATCGAATTATTTTCGAATTAGAACTCGAAATTGATATAAATCAAAATGGTTTAAATTTGGAATTAGAGTTGAAATTAATTTGAAATTGGAATTTAAATTAACTTGGAATTGGAGTTGAAATTAATTTGAAATTGGAATTTAAATTGATTTAGAATTGGAAGTTGAAATTAAATTGGAATTGGCATTTAATTAATTTGGAATCGAAATTGAGTTTGACTTGAAATCGAAATTAAACCGATTAAATCGAAATGGAAACTGGAACTGATTTGAATTGAAAAATCTAGAAAGTGAACTGCTTTGACTTTGAAACTATTTGTAAATGAATTATTTTTAGCATAAACGATTTAAAATCTATATTCTTTAAATATTCATATTATTTTGGTTTTCCAAATTATTTTTCTACATAATCATTTTTAATACTCAAACTAATTTCTATTAAACTATTTTAACTATTTATCAATTTTAAAACTATTTAAACTATTTTCTACAAAATTCAAACTGGTCAAAGGGTGGAATGTTTTTAAATCTTGGATTTAAATACGAATTAGGTTAAAGTGAGTTATAACCTAAATTGCAAAAATCAGATCAAATTTTGAAGTGAAATCGATATATCAACTGATTTGACATTTTGCAGCAAGATATGATTTTTGAAGTGAATATAGTAAATTTCGAAATGGATTTGATTTTGAAGTGACTATGATATTTTGATATCAAGTACGAACTTTTTTCGAAATGTAAAAGAATCAATCGGTGTGTAAAATGACGTTTGGTTGTTAAACAGGTCGTGGCCTCTTATTGGCATACTCTCTGTCAATACTGGAACCACTTTGACAACTGTGTACGCGGTGGATGATATTCATAATGTAGTGGTTGAATGGCGATGTTTACTGGCATGAAGTAAGAAAAGGATGATGGATAGCTTTGACACTCATGTCACAATTAAAATGACTAAAATAGGAGCCCATGTCTGTCCAATGAGGTTAGCTACCTCTAGCGACATTGAACCTTCTCATTACTATTGTGATTTTGTATTCGATGGGTGCACATTTTTCGTTTGGGTTGATTGTCGCGGTTGGCCACGGATGGGTTACGACTAGCCAGAAAGAGTAAACTAGTAGAATCCTACCTTGGGCATTGCCTCATGTGCCTTGTCATATTTATCCCTATACGAGCCTATTACGACTTTGGTTTGAAACTATAAAAATTGTTAAAGGGGATAATGTAAAACCTTAACGCTATTTTGATATTTATTTTACCAATAGACAATATCTATTATAGTGTATACTATTATATATAAATAGTTTAACAGATCCTTAGAAGATGGAAAATCCAATAAGATCTCTTAAGTTATTGTAGTCATATTTTGTGATATTAATTTGACTTACATAAGAGTATTTTAGTCCTAACTCGAGTGTTTGTCTTTTCATTACGCTTGGGTCGGTATTGAGTTTTTCAACGTATTGAAGATTATTCTCTAGAGGAAGTAGACAAAGATTTTGGTATATAACTACTATTATTATTCCCTTATTTATTTATGTTATCCTGTATATTGATCACTTATCCTTGATGTGTGTATATATATAAGTCTACTAAATGTGTATATACTATAATCAAATGTATAGTAAGCAGCTTCATGAATTGTTATTTGATTATTATCTTTTATCGTTTCTTCTATGAGATTCTGTGTTTGTTTTCTTCTTCTTTTCTTATTTTTCTTATTTGATCCCATTGATTATCTACGTTCCGAATTGTTTAAGTTGGACATGTGTGGATTATTGTCGATTTAAACCTTCCGAAATGTGGGTTGTCACAAAATTAATGTGGATATATGCTACAAGGATCCTCGAATAGATCGGTAATGACCGGGTGATGACATATTCGGTACTATCTAGGAAAAGGTAGGTCGGTCTTGTGTTTGTAGGGGACCATCAGTTGGGCCTCGGTACACTACTCTAGAGATGTAATGCCGGAAAGTAGTTCCTTTACCTGGCCATTTTTATGGAATCTATTCTCCAATAAGTATCTTCCATTTTTTTGTAGAACCTACGTCTGTGGCTAGTATTGCTGGAATTTAATCAATGTAACCATTTCGGCTAAGATTAATAAGTTTAGTTGCAAATGTATTCAAAGATATGTCATTAAAATTAATATCAAGTATTTTTACGTAAGAATGTTTTGGTTATCATAAGGTAAAAATCTGTTCCATGTTTTATGTGTTGTGTGGTCTAATGAGATACTTTTTGTTTTCAAAATGCGTATTTTGAGTTCTCACACCAGTCCCATAACTGACCCAGAGTTTTTTTTCCTTTTCTTAAAATCTGGGTTCCCTATATTTCCACGGAAAGCCTAGTAGTCAGGTTTAGAAAAAAGCTGGATGGAGCTCAAAGCATGGAGTCGGAATATTTTTTTTGAAGCTTTTTATCTATTTCCACCACATTCTTATACTATAGTATTCCACAAATTTGTAAGGACATGAATTTATAACTGCCAATGTTAACTAATGTATTTTAATTTCCGCTGTAAAGATTGTTTGCTAAGATAACGTATGTAAGATTTTGTTCTATCCTCATTTTCTTTTTTATCCTTGAGAATCGTCTTCTTTGGCACTTGAATTTACGGCACATAAATACCAAGGATGTATTAAGTGTCGATTTTCAAGAGTCGAAGAAACAGGTCCTTACACTGAAGGTACCTATCACGATAGAAGTGATAGTGGGAAGAATCCTATGCAAGAACAACTTGAGGAAGAAGAAGAAGATAGTGATGACATGTACATGTCTGATACTCTGCATTTCGAACAACAATCATACATTGTGTTTCAAGGCCTCTTAATTCAAGAAGATAAGGAGTACAATGACCAAACGCAATGGTCGGCCACATACAACCAGGGGTTTATCTTACTCACATAATTAATACAATTAGCATTTGTTTCAGTTATCTTCTTACTATTTTTCCCTTATCTATTTTTATGCTTATCTGTTTAACTATTTAAAGCTTCTGCTACATTTGTCATTGATTTTATTTGAACTTCATTTAGTTTTAATCTTTCATTAACTTATTTGTATCTTATAGAATGCTATCAAATGTCTATTTAATATTTATGTATCTTATATCATTCCTTCTTTTTGATAATATCAAAGGAAGGGAAAACGATATGCATATATACAAGGGAGATCACATACTTAAAGGGAATAAAAGTATATAATTGTACATTATTAAGTGGTTGCATAGTTCTCATCATCAAAAATGGGGAGAATGTTAGAACCTCCATTCTTTGTTTCAATAACAACAACTATACAAATACATATATACAATATAGACATCATTAATATGCAGGTACATGCAATAAGATCATGGCTAGAAGAAAAGCAAGTAGAAACCTTTACTTGTAAGGTCATATTTAGTCCTAGATAAAATATGTAAAATCTTCTTGAGTGATTCATAAAACAAAATTTTGGTTTGCAACTGAAAAAGAAGTTGTCTTAAGAAAACTAAATCCACACACGTTGTGAAAAACCACAGACGTCTGTGACATTACACGGGAAAATTAACCTATATAATGACAGATGTTTGTGGCATTAAATCTAAAACTTAACGGCTCTTTTTACGAAAGGTTGCTTCTTACCGAAATTTTCAATACACTCAAATTACTCGAACATTGTAACTCTTTGAAAAGAAATGGTTGCTTCTCTTTGAGAAACAACTCTTGAATCTTATGAGTACAACTAAACGATTAAGGCTAAAACCACACCTTGGTTGTTATACTCTTATTCTATATTCTTACTTCTGTGTTTTCACTAATTCAATTTACTCAATCATATAAATTACCAGAACTTATATTTTGGTTTATACTGCTTCGTAAAAATAAAAATACTCATAAACAGTATCACTCAAAGGAGATTATAGGAAGAAATTATATTGTACAGTCAATTTCTATGTTATTCAGAACATACAATTGTCAACGAAATACTTTTGTATTAAGCATTTTCCTCCGGATGAAGTGAGGGTTATTGGTTAGTAAATACCAAACGGAAGCTTCGAGACAAGATGTAGAACGGGAGGTCCGAACTAGTATAAAAACACAGGTTTGCAGGCATTTTATACTTCGCTATTTATTGCCGACTACAGCATTAGCTCACACACTTGCATATTATACACAAGTTAGATAATATACTATCCATTAGATTTTCAGATTTAAATGTCAAACTTCAAATATAATTATCATAGTATATATACTATTTAAACTTTATTTATTTTGGCAATTATATATATATATATATGATTTCAAAGATATATAAACACCTGTATATATTTTATAGTCAAAAAGACATTTCCTACATTGCCAGAAAGACATTATATAAATATACAATGGCCAAAAACAACATTCTTATATATACAATCACCTATCTTTAGAAACCATCAAATATATAATGAGATAATTTTGATAATGTTTTTTCCCTTATGACCATAAATCACAATGGTTACACAAATACATTTTATATTGTTATTCGCATAACTATACTAATTTAGTTTTAACATTTATGATGTTCACATTATTAATGTGATAACATACACACGTATATACATGCATGCATATGTATTGAAGTTTTAAAGATAAATTAAAACAAAAATAAATTAAAATAACAAACTCCATTTTACCACTATTTACTAAATATGATATATTGTAAATAGATTATTTATTTAAATATGCAATAAGGTATAGTGCAAAATTAGTGAAAGCAATTTTTATGAAATTTCCTTTTTTTTGCCCCATTCGCAACTCACTTGATCCAAAAGTTGTAGTAGACCCCAAATTGTGTTAACAAGAATAATTAACCAATATGTAGAGTAATCGCTTGAAAAATCCAATTAGATGGGTGTCTAGGGCAAGAGTATTTTCTAAGGAGAAAGTTACTCTAGTTAAGGATCATTCTTCTGAATAGAATACCATCTATTTCCTAACCCTTACCTACCTCTTTGATGTGGTCCATTTCAATTCCCTTAGCGGAAGGCTAACATTTGTTCCTTAGGTTGATCTAAATATGCTTATTTGAATATTTTAAATTCATATTACAACTATTTTGAATTGAAATAAAATATAATAAATTTTATAAAGGGTTATTAAATGCAAATTTAAAATTGTTTTAATTATTATATAAATATACATGTTATATATAATTATGTAAAAGGTTAAATTATAAATGAATACTTATATATATATATAACTTGATGACTTATAAATGTCATAATAAATTAAATATATATATATATGTCATATGCGTAAGAAAAGGGAGATCAAAATGATTTAAAAGATTTATAAGAGTATACATAAGATGTAGAGACATATGATATCATGAAATATTTTATTCCTCTTTCTTAGAATGTTTATAGTGCTCGGTTGTTATTATCTTAACATATGAAATTAAAATAATATTTTTCTCCATGATTTATAATATAAATAGAGTACTCTACATACTTATGGTTGTTGAGCACCTCATGCCATAAAATATTTATATTGATGTTTATATTGCCCCTAGATTGAAAGTAATATTGTGTTACTTCATTGAGCTTCCTTAAAGGCTATAAAATTATTCTTGGGCTATCAAGAAATGATGGGACTACATCATCTAGTGTACCTTTTGTTTTGTTGAGTACCCTTAATGTCATAAAGATTATTAGGAGCAAATGAATATATGGTTAAGAATTATATACGTCATATAACTAGTAAAGTATTACTTATTATTTATAGGAACTCCAATTTGTTAAGCACCCTTAAGGTTGCAGTAACATGATAAATGGAGCCTAATACCCATTAGAGGAATATGAGAAATTCCTATATCTCTTTAGCGTTTTTGAGAGATGTATAGTCTAGTTGAGTCCTTATTAAACTAATGTTATAAGCAATTAAGCGAATATCATAACATATCTGAAGTTACTAATCTACTTTAATAAAATTTGCATGAATTGAATGGCAATAATGATGCGATTTTAGAGAAAAACACTCTAACTGACACGATCTATACAAACTGGTTAAGAAATGTAGAAATCGTACCCGCCTACTAAAACATCTGGCACGTAGTCACAAGTAAGCCTAAGGCTAAACCCAAAAAAGATTCTATGCCTGAACAAATAATATCCTATGAGTCATGGTGTAACGGTCCTTACCTTACTAATATATATGTTGTCCCCAACTTAGTCATCTCCTCCTCAAAGGCTAAGCCATGTTGTGGGGTTTTGTTTCTTAAAAGGACTCGATGTTTTTATGAGGTGAAGACTTTGTATGCAAGCAACCACTTATAGAGTTTTTCTCAAATTGTGGTACTATAGCCCCCTTAATAGAATCTCTAGCACATACTTTCGAATCTTGCTAAGAACAGTATTTCACATCAGTCTCCATGGAAACCTTAAGGGTCCAATGGAAACCTTGATGATCCAAGTTCGATTCCCACCCAAAGCATTATTTGAAGGACATTACATTCTTCCTCCTAAGAGCCCAACATCATTGGCGGCTCTAGGATACATATTTTACTTAGGCTTTATGGTTTTAACACACACCGATGTGTCCACAATCTGCAAATCCAACTGAGAATAGGCTCTGATACCAAATGTAATTGTTTATACTTCACTAATGAAAATATTGTCCCTAATTTAGTTACCTCTGCCTCGAAGGCCAAGCCAAGGTATGTTTTCTTGTTTCTTAAAAGGCCTTGACATTATTATGGCTTGAAGACTTGGTATATAAGCACTTCATCTAGAGTTTTCATTGCAATGTGGAACTATAGCCTTCTAATTGAACCTCTGTCGCACATTTTTGAATCCTATTAAGATTAGTATTTCAAATTGGTCTACATAGGAACCATGAGGACCCAAGCTCAATTTTTGCAAGGAGCGTTTTTTGAGGGGTATTACATTCTCCCTTTATGAGTCCAACATCCCCATTAGTTTTTGAACGCATACTCCACGTAGCATTAGGGTTATGACACGTTAATTTGTATCCATAGTCTTACTAGGAGTGGGCTTAGATACAAAATTTAACTATATGTACCTTACTAATGCAAATATTGTTCCTAACATAGTCACCTTTGCCTCAATGTACAAACTAAGGAGTGGGATTTTGTTTCTCAAAAAGGCTCAAAATTGTTATAAGGTGAAGACTAGGTTTATAAGTATTTGTACCAAAATTGGACACAACACTCGTCAGATGTAATTGAAGAAATTAGAATAAAGAAATTAGAATGGAAAATGAGGCTAATCTAACAATCACACCAAGAAAAGTAAGAAGAAATAGGAAATGACAAGAATTTATAGTGGTTCGGCATTGTAGACTACGTCCACTTTGCAGGGTTTGTTGTTTATTGATGATTCTCAATAGATTTACAATAGTATAATAGTTAGCACTCAAGTTACAATGGAGTTTCAGCAAAGTAACGGCGTAGAAGCTTCAAAAGTCCTTTTTTTAGTTGGCATAGAGGGGGTTATATATGGGGTTGATTTGGAAATATCTGCCTTAAAACTCGGAATACATCTTCTCACACGTAGGTAGGCCTACCCGATCGATGTGCGGTTGTTTGGGATCGATCCCTGTTGTATTCGTATCGATCAAGATTGGCCCCAATCGAGCTGCGATCGATCAGGGGAGATCTTGAGTTGATATGCAAGCTCCTATGAAAATTTCATAGCATTTGAACTTGTAGTTTAAGAGATATGATTAATCCAATGTTGAGTTTGCAAGCGGGGCTGAGGGCTTCGTATCGATAGACTTCATACCGATGACGTGGCACAAAAGTTCTATGGAGATCCATGTTTCTTGCCTAAAGACCTTTTCCTTTGAATTGACCTATTCCTTCGTATCCATTTGAGGCCATGCTCTTCGTACTGATGCTTGTATGCGGTTTCATATCAATGCTTGGCCCCTTGCTACGTATTGATCGATTGGCTTATCGAATCGAAATTTGCAGGAGTGTGATCGATACGAAATGGGTAGCTGTGGAGAAAATGAACTATGATCGATCCGGGAGGCGCTATTGCTTGATGGATACAAAGTGGATGGATGCTGAGTGATGAATTGTTCCCATTTCATATCAGTCCAGATGGATACGAAATGATGGATGTAGGCTGATGGATACGAAATTGATTGTTCCACATGAATCTTGATCATCTATAACTTGAGCATACGAACTCCGATTGAACTGAAATTTGGAATGTCGCCTTTTATAGTTTTGCTTGTCATACCATGCTAATTGTAGCTCGATCCAGACTCGGACCTAGTTTGCATGTATCCAGTGTGGACCTATAGATAACCGATCTTCGGGATGGATTGTCTTCAATCTCTAGTCAAATCCTTGGTGTCACGGCCTTGCCAAAAGGCAGGATAACATTTGCCTTCCAAAGTATGTCTTATGTGAAATGAAGTACTTTGTAAAGCTGCAATCTTATTGTGAAAAGATTCTATTTGATTTTTTGAACAGTTGTTGTTTTTTCACCAAGGGATGTAATCTTCGGTAGAATTCCACTGATATAAATGTTGAGTTGTAGACTGCCAATGATCATGCAGTTTTGTGTTGTAACCGAAGGTCGAGTGCTAGTAATTTGTTATTCATTGTTCTGGTTATCACTGGATAAGCATTCAATTCCTGTTAACTTTGAAAATTGAGTGTTAATATAGCATACATGCACATATGTTAACCTGACTCCCATTCATGTTTGCATGTTTACGGGTCATTGTCATGTTCTTTTTTTCTTGTTTGGATCGAGTTTCGTATCGATCCTCTCCTAGATCGATGTAAAATTCAAGTTGTAATAATAATTGATGATCATTTTAATTCATTCCTTCGTATCCATCCTCTCTTGGATCGATTTGGGATGTATGAACACAAGCTTCGTATCGATGGTTATCAACACGAGATGGATATGACTTTGGAGTGCTTCATATCGATTGATACGAAATTTACAAGTGCTTTCTTCTTATTGATGGATATAAAGCATTGAGCCAGAGATCGATCTGCATCGATGGATATGAAGTGTCGGGCATCACAATGATTGATACAAAATACATTAGCTCTAGATTGATTCGTGTCAATGGATACGGAAGTCATTCTTTATAACGATGGATAGGAACTTTCCAGACACAATTGTGCAACGCTCTTATATCAATTGGAGCTGACCTTTTCTATCAGTTTATATGATTAGGATACGAATCATCCCTCTTTGGACACAAATGCATACATATAGTTTTTGGACTTAGAAATTTTTTTACTTGGTTTTGTTACTACTTTCACTTCGTATCAATCTGAAGAAAGAAAAATTGCAGGAAACTTCGTCTTCAAAACTGCCAATAACCCTTAATTGAATTCCTTTAATCTTGGTAAACAATCAATGTAACTGCGCTTTTAATGGAAAGAAGCAAACTTTGCGCCGTCTCGTCTAAGGTTATGGCCAACTCCAGCATTATTGGTGCTGGAGTATGGCTGGAGTGAGGTCGAAGAAGTGATTTAATGGCTACTCGGAGGAGAAGGAGGAAGGAGAGTATTGGAAGGAGTCTAAGGGTTCACTAACTTCAAGTCTTCTTAAACTCATATTTGTATCAACGGCAAGGTGGAGCGATCAAAATATGTTGGAAACGGATGAGGGCAGTCCTACTGATCGATACGAAGCGGTTGATACTTGTACAATCGATATGAAACATGTGATCGACACGTAATGTATCCACACGAAAAGATTATCGATCAGTGTCTTGGACCGATACGAACTCAAGCTTCAGGAGAACGATCCAATTCAAACCATAATGGATACAAAACCAATTGCCTTTTGCATACTCAAACACTTGACTCTGACGAGCTTTAGCCTTGCATACTTGGACTTGACTGAAAAAACTGCATATATGACCACCCTTCAAAGCTCGTCGATGGAACTATAACTCCATAAAACAACAAATCTTAACTTGGATCGTTCTTGAAAGTCAGGATGGCACGTTTGAGACGGTCAACGATGACGATCACTTTGGTCAAATCTCGAAGTCTTATTGCTTTACCATCTTTTGAACTTGTAGAAATTCAGAGTATTATGTAGCACTTCACTGCACAACACGATCACTCACTTAACACTGGGGAAACATGGGTTTCTTGCCATCTAATAATGGTTTTTACTGAGTTCAATAGCTGGATCCCGAAAGCTCTGAGCAACAGGAAGTTTATAGTCCTCCACTTCCTAGAATAGAAAGGCAAGACAACACGCAAATGTAGTAAGCCCAGCTCCGAATGAACTGCCGGGTGCAGTGTTGGTTTGAATCCGAAGGACTCATTATGTTCCAGGATTCTAAAGATATGCTAGGTAGATTTTGTCTCAGACATGGAATATCTTTGGAAGATGTTCTATTATCAGGGCCAGAAGATAGTGCGCACAATCCCTAGTAAGGGTTTAATGCATGCAATAGATTCATGTGCGTGGCTGGAATGCTGCCACCGTTTAACCAATTCATTCGAGATGTGTTAATTTTCTTGAGGATCGCGCCTTCTCAACTGCATCCGAATGGATTTGCACTTCTCAATATCTTATATATCATATTTATGGAGCATCTCCTTCGACCTTCGACCATCGAAGAGATCAGATACTTATTCAAAGTCAAGAGTAGGGGGACAATCCGTCGTTCAATTTTCCAGAAGTGGTCAGGAACTACCAAGTCGTGCCAGGTGCTTGGAGTAAGTTGAGCTACTTCAAGACTAAGTGGTTCTTCGTGACATGCCCACCGGGATTTTCTAGGCGATGGTTGGATAGACATAAGTGCTTTAACTTCTTCATCAATTAACTAGGTAATACAAATCGATGCTGAACTTATTACTGCATTTCTTTTACACCTCCCATTCCATGGCCCGAAGGAGCACATTTCAAGGAGATAGTGAGAATGCTTCAAGCAGTGCCCGCCAAACCTAGAGAAATAGATGAGGTTCTCTGTGATGATAACTAGATCGCCGTCAGGCTCATTGAAAGAGGCCAGAGTATTGGGCTAATAGGTGTTCCTAGAGAGGTCCTAGTAAGGCATAGTGGAAGACGGGCTCCTATTATTCCCCTAGTCGAGGGAGCTCAAAGTGCACCTGGAGTTACAATCATTGAACTGGGCGATGATGAGAGTATAGTAGCTAGACATGAGCCCACGGTCGTGCCTTCATAGGGCCTTCGATCATTAGAATCAAAGAGAAAGGGCAAAACTCTCATCCACAAAGCCAAGAGGCATATGAGTGTTGTAACAACTCAGCCCGCTGCAACTTCTATAGGTCTGAAGACCTCTTCTCCACAAATAGAAGGTTCATTGAGAGGATTGTCGGATGTTCCAATCCCAAACAACATGTCTTCGTTCCATGATCTTCGATTTAAGGGGCTCCACTCCCCACCACGAACTGGCGCAAGCGTAACTTCTTTAGACATAGGGGAGCCAACTCCAATGAGCAAGGCTACCACAATCGGTCGGTTAAGGGATTTGCACATGCATACACACACTTCACGGCACTACACGACTTCTAATCACATGCTTCTGAATTTCTGGAGATAACTAAATCTACTTCTCTTTTCATTTTACAGACATGATGATAATGCAAGGGTCCATGCTCAACAACCTCTTCTCTTCATGCGATTCATCTGGATCACGCTTCGCATGAGAGCGAGAGAGACTACAGTCATGATTATTATTCTTGCCAAGAGCGCAAGCGCTATGATAGGAAGAAAGAAAGGTCATATCAAAGAAGGCACCGCTCTCGGTCACGATCTCGGGCATCAAAAGGACCTTTAAAACCATATGGCTCCGGTAGGCCATCTTTTGAGACCTCATATCAAATAGCGCCACCTCATGCTCCAAAATCAAGCGATTAATGTCGTAGAACTGAAAATAAAAGCTCCCATCGTAACAAAGCAGACTACTATAGAGCCCACAAGGGAAGGAGCCATCCGAATTGCCAAGTTAAAGAAAGACTTCCCGAATATTTTTTTTGATGGCTTCCACTTTCCTCCAAACTTGAAAAGAATCCTAAACAACATAGAAAAAATGGTACAAGCTTACATGCATGATGTGTACAGCCGGTACTGGGAGTGGGTTAAGACGGCTGAAAGGGTTTCGGCATTATATCTCGAGTGGGCTAAAACGATCGAGAAACTGAAGAGCGACCTTTGTCAAAAAGGAAAAATAATAACGGCGCTCACCAACGAACTTGAATCTTCAAGGAAAACAGAGAATGAGGCTGACCAAAAAGCCAAAGAGGCTAGGCAGTCCATGAAAAACATGAGAAAGAATCACATGGATCTGGTGCAGGAGATGGGTCACCGTAATACTGTCATCATTTGGGAAAGAGATGAAGCGTGGAAAGAAGTTGAGGAGCTAAGGACAAAGCTAACTGAGGCCTTTAAAGATAACGATTAAGCTAATAAAGTGGCCAAGGAGGCATGTGAGGAGATGGTAAGTCTCATGGGAGAAAGAGGTGCAGTGAATCTAAAGGTCGAGGAGGCAGATGTCAGGATTGAAAGGAAGTTAAAGAATTTGAGGCTAGGATGGAGAGCGAATTTAAAGATCTCCTGGTTACTTACAATGCGAATGTTTTGAGAAACTGCAACCTTAACTGGCCCAGCAAAGACTATCCCTTTCAACTATATAGGGCCTCGAATTGCTTGCTTGAGGACGAGAAAGTGATTCGCAATACTACAACCGTCGACAATTCGAACTAGAAACTCAAGTGCTAATTGGAGATGAGCCCAAAATCCTCCTGAGACAACCATCGCTCTTAAGAAAGAAAAACTGGCCGCCAAGTATCCAAAAGCTGGAGAATGATCCGAAAGCGAATACCATGAAGTAGGTTTCAAAGTGCCTCCAGCGTCCTAATCTTAGCCTACTTCTTCTGTTGATCCTTCGGTCGTCCCGAAATACGATCCTGATAGGCCGCATCTCTCTCCGATCACCGGGCACAGCTCAGAAGACCCGTCAACCCAATGTGGGAGCCAACATGAGAAAGGTATTTTGGACACTTCTTATATTCCTCAAAATGCAGGAGCATTATCAGATGATATTACAAATATATTCTCTTATCTTCATTCAGTCTTAGTTTTGCACCGGCCGACCCTCCTACAACTCAAGAAATTCATCACAAGCAGGAGGCACTAACAACAAAGGCTACAATTGTGAAGGTCACCACTTCGGCTCAGGAGAAGCATGATAACAGCTGCATGGTTGATGAACAATTGATGGAAGCACTCTTTAGCCATCAAAGTGATCCAAGCGTCGAAGTACCTTTCAATATTGAAGAAAACGTAGTCATAACGGGCTCCTCCGGTCCAACCAGCAGCGTTCCGATGGGTATACTTGCAGACTGGGCAGAGTAGCTATTGGACGAAATCAAGTCCCAGAATGAGCAAGCTGAGCAGGCTCGTAGAGCTGGTGGTGGTAAAGCCGGTCCCGATCCGGTCTCGATACTTGTCGTTTCTTCGGGTGGCACTTTTATCGAGTCCGACGCGCCGCATTCTTCTATCATTGAGAGTGCCACCATCCCTTTGGTTCTGTATATAGAGGATACTTCGATCTTTCTGAGTTTCCAAGAGGAGATTGTGTCAATTCCCTCGGTTGGAGACAAGCCAGCTGGAGCAGGCCGGGGAGGTAAAGGTTCAAAGAGAGTTCTAAGTGGCAGTTCGAGCGGGTCCACGCCGAAGAAAAGCAAGAAGGATAAAAAACCAAAAGAGTAGACTTGCATATTTTTTTCTTCTCTTTTAAGATGGCTAGAATAATCTTTTGCTTTTGGTAGGCCATGTATAGATGCGAGCTTACCCTTCGCTTATAGGAATTCTTTGAACAGATTTTGCACTTACTTTCTCAAAGAATAGTGGAAATAAAATTTCTTTTTGGTTTTTGTCTTTACTCTATGTTCGTTTGTCTAAGTACTTTAGCACTCGCATTTCCATTCAATGTACTTGTGTAGTTTAAGTCGCTGAGTCGAACTTGAATCCGGTCTTTAGATCTCGAAGTCAGGGCTTCGGGTCATAATCAAATGCCGAGTCGAATTCCAACGTTGCGTTGTCCTGGTCAGTGACAGGTACTTGAGTTATGCTCTCAGTTCTGGGAAGAATTGAAGTAGTTAGTTTGTAGTCATCCTCCGCCTTCACTAACTTTAACTTAACCTGGTCGAAACAAAGTTAAATTGACATAAGTTTGAGTGGTCGGATCACACTCGCTCGCTTGCTAATATTTGCATCCACACTCTAGGAATTAGACTTGTATGCTGGCGGTCAGTCACGCTTGCTTAATATTTAGAATCATATCTATACTTCGGAGATACAAGTTATTTAATGGGTGACTGTTCACACCAGTTTAATGTTTAGGATTACATCCACACTCCATGGACATAAGTTATTTTACAAGCGATCAATCACACCCTTTTAATGTTTAGGATTACATCTACACTTCGGGGACATAATTTATTTTATGGGTGGTCAGTCGCACTTGTTTAATGTTTATAATCTAGTTCACGCTTTGGGGATCTAGATTCAATTAATAGACGGTCAATTACATCTGCTTAAGTACTAGGATCTCGTTCGCACTCTAGGAACAAGGATTTGGTCAAGATTGTGGATGGTCGGATCACATTCGCCTTGATCCGACAAGCGAAGTCATAGATGAATGGATCCATCTTCTTCAAGCTTGAAAGGAAGCGAGGTCGTGGATAGACAGATCCATTATCCTCGAGATTTGGAAACAAGCGAGGTCGTGGATGGACGGATCCATCCTCCTCGAGCTTGGATTTAAGCGAGGTCGTGGATGGACGGATCCATCCTCCTCGTACTTGGAAATAAGCGAGGCCGGGCATAGATAGATCCATCCTCCTTGAGCTTGGATTTGAGCAGGTCGTGAATGGAAGGATCCATCCTCCTCGCGCTTGGATTTTAGGGCTTGTACTTCAGCTCATACTCTAGGAGCTAGAGTTCATTGGAGGATTGTCGTGTTTCAATGCTTCTTTACTTTATCGTTGCTTGCCCTTGAGCTCGAGGTTTCACTTAGCAAGTGACCGGTCAGTTCACGATCACTTCCTATTAGAATAAGTCCTACTGTAGGATGGAACTTAACTCTTCGTACATCATGACGGTCGCACGATGCACTTCAAGAATTGCCAATCTAGCTTGGTGAGTCTACGCTTTATTACTGGAATAAGAAAGTGCAGTAAAGTCAGTTGCCTTATTACAAGTTCAAATCCTAAAATTGCATAAAAAATTTCAAAAGAAAAGCAAACTAAACAAATAAAAGCCAGTTATGTGCAATAGCGGCAAAGACTCTTGCTATGCCATGCCCTTGGTAAAGTGAGACCATCAATAGCTAATAATTCGAATGTGCCATCTCCAAATCTCCTCTTAATGACATACGGTCCTTCCCACATCGGTTTCATGTGTGAGGGGACTGGATAAACTTGTTTAAGTATGAGATCGCCAATTTTGAAAGTTCTAGGTCGGACCATAGCATTGTATAATCGACTAACTCGATTGCGATGTGCGGCTGCCCTCAAATCAACCTCTTTACGCTTCTCATCTAGTAAATCCAAAGATTCAACAAGTAAGATGACATTCGTCTTTGGATCATAATAGGTCATACGTTGAGAAGTTACTTCTAGTTCAACTGGAATAATAGCTTCAAAATCGTAGGTAATTGCAAATGAAGAATGGCCAATCACGGACTTGTGGGTAATTCACTATGCCCATAAGGCCATGGGGAGCTCATCGACCAACTTACCTTCGGCCTTCTCCAGTCGTTTCTTCAAAATGGACTTTATAACGTTGTTGATAGCTTCGACTTGTCCATTAGCTTGAGGGTGAGCCACTGTTGAGAACTTCTTCTGGATGTTGTAGCATTGATAGAAATCCTTATACTCGGTACTATCCAGTTGGGCTCTGTTATCAAATATAATCATTCATGGGAGGCCAAAGCAATAGATGATGTTGCGTACAACAAAGTTGATCACTTTCTTTGTCGTGATAGTAGCAAAGGGCTCGGCTTTTGCCCATTTAGTAAAGTAATTAACTACAATGATGGCGTACTACGCACCACCATTGACCAGGGGTAAAGACCTTATTATGTCAATGCCCCATGTGGCGAACGACCATGGGCTAACCATCTGAGAAATCTTGATTGGCGGCACTCTTGGAATCCTAGCTTGTTTCTGGCACGTGTCACATCTCTTAGCATAATCTGATGCGTCTTGGTTCACGGTTGGCCAGTAATATCCATATCTGAGTATCTTTTTTGCAAGGGCTTGCCTCCCGTTGTGGTCACCACACCCTCCCTCGTGCATATCATGTAACCCTCGTATGATTTCTACGTGGCCGATGCACCGAAGAAAAGAAACAGAATATCCTCTCCTGTACAGGACTCCACTCTGGATAATAAATCGTGAATCTTTCCAGAGAACCAATCTTTTCTCGCTTCTATGTTCGGGTAATCCTCCGTGCTTAAGATAATTTTTGATTAGAGTCATCCAAGACTCCCTCTCGAGTATTGTCTCGTGCACCTGGTCGGTCTCCATCTAATTGATACTTGTAGCAGTAAGTGTCTCCACCGGGACAAGTCACATCTGCTGTGCTTTACCAGTGCTGGCTAGTTTCGCTAAAGAATCGGCTTTCTGATTTCTCGAGGTATAAAGTGGATAGCATAATAGTCGAACTGATTCAACACTTCCTGAACTCGAGTAAGGTAGGTGGCCAATCTCCGGTCTCTGGCTTGATGCTCCCCTCAAACCTGGCATACAACCAACTATAAATCATAGTGAATTTCCATAGCAATAACTCCTAAGTCTCTTGCAAGCCTAAGTCCAACAAGAAAAGATTCGCGCTTGGCTTTATTTATAGTCGTGCGATAGTCAAACTTCAGAGCATAGCGTATGGATCGACCTTCTAGCGTATCAAGTACCACTCCAGCGCCTGAGCAACGGTCGTCTAATGTACCATCAGTGTATAGCTTCCATGTACACTTGGAAGATTCACTGGCTTCGTGCAAATCCTCTGGAATGGTGAATTCAGCTATGAAGTCTGCCAGAACTTGTCCTTGAATAGCTTGCCTTGGTGTATAAGTGATATCAAATTGACTTAGCTTGAGGTTCCATTTAAGCAATCTACCAGATGTCCTAGGTCGTGTTAAGATCTACCGCAATGACTAGTTGGTGAAGACAGTGATCGGAAGAGCCTGGAAATATGGACGGAGCTTCCTCGAGGCTATGACGAGACAATAAATTAGCTTTTCCAGCTTCGTGTAGTTTATCTCTGTCCCAGTTAATCTTTTGCTGATATAATAGACTGGTCGTTGTATTTGATCCTATTCTCGAATCAAAGTAGAACTAATTGCGCTTGCCGAAACCACCAGATAGGCATATAATCTCTCATGATCAACCGACTTCGACAAGATAGGTGGCGTTGCCAGATATTGAACTAGTGCTTGGAAAGCGCCTTCGCACTCCTCTATCCACTAAAAATTTCATTTTTCTTTTCTGATCAGATCGAAGAAAGGAATGCACTTGTCTGTTGATCAAGAAATGAATATGCTGAAGGCTGCCACCTTTCCATTGAGATTTTGCACCTATTTTATGCATCTGGGAGTTTCAAGATTTCGAATCACCCAGATTTTTTTAGGATTATCTTCAATTCCTCCGGCGTTGACGATAAATCCAAGGAATTTTCCTGATGCAGCTCCAAAATGATAGTTCAACAGATTGAGCTTCATTATATACCGTCGGAGTATGTTAAATATTATTTCCAAATCACTGATATGGTTGATGGATAGTCGCAATTTCACGAGCATGTCGTCCACGTACACCTCTATAGTCTCTTCAATCTAGTTGGCAAACATTCAGTTCACGAGCCTCTAATAAGTTGCTCCATCGTTTTTAAGTCCAAATGGCATCACCTTATACCAATAAAGTCCCAAATCAATGACGAAGCTAGTATGTTGCTGGTTGGGAAGGTGCATTGGGATTTGACTGTATCTAGAGTATGCATCCATGGAAGATAAGAGCTCATGTTCGGCTGTTGAATCCACAAGTTGATCAATTCTGGGAAGTGGAAAATTATCCTTGGGGCAGGCTTTATTTAAATCTGAGTAGTCCACACGTGTTCACCACTTTCAATTTGGCTTTTTGACAAGCACCGGATTCGATAACCACTCCGGGTATAAAGCATCACGAATAAACCCATTATGCTTGAGTTTATCCACTTCTTCCTTTAGGGCTGCAGATCTCTCTAGATCCATATCGCACCTTTTTTATTTCACCGGGACGTGTCGCGGGTCGATATTTAATGCATGGCTCATGATGTTCGGCGAGATCCCACACATGTCCGAATGAGTCCAGGCAAACATCATCGAGGTTCATCCGGAGAAAATCAAACAATTCCTGCCTCATCTGGGGGGCTGAGTTGAGACCCAACCTTTACCATTCTGGAATTGTCGTCATCATCAATTGAAACATTGATTGTCGATTCTACTGGGGAAGCCTGGTAATCTTTGACTTCCTTCTCATTATTATTGTATTTGGGATCAAGGTCCTTAAAGAACTAGTTGTGGTGCTCGAGCCTAGGCCATGGCGCTAGTTGTCAATTTTTTGAAAAACATACACTGAGAGATTCTTTTATGCCCTTTCCTTTCTACTTCCGTTGCGCATCCCGCAGCTTTGCTACATAACAGACGCATCCAGCTGCTTAATCACCATGCACTACCCCTACCCCATTATCAGTGGGGAATTTTAGAGTCAAACAAGGGACAATCGCTACCTTGAAATCTACGAGGGCAGGTCGGCCCAAAAAATTATTATAAGGTGAACATATGTCCAACACAACAAAGTACAACATCCGGACTCTCCGACGATCTCCAATACCCAACTTAACGGGTAACTCTACCGTCCTAACTGGTATGGTTGCGTTTTCATTAAAGCCATGTATACGTGACAGCAATGGCTTCAAGTCTTTCGCTTCCATCCACATTTGGCCATAAGCGCGCTTGAAAAGTATATTGACAGAACTTCCCCTGTCGACTAAGATCCTCCTCATCCAAGTAGATCTATTTAGGTTGGACTACCAAGGTTTCTAATCATGTTCTCTCCTCATGCTTTCATACCCCAACTTCGGTAGGGACCCAAAGAGCTGCCTTCGCTTTTGACGTTCAAAATAACCAACAAATCGATAGTGGGGGCCTCGACTCTGTCAGCATCATGATTTTTGAATTGATGTCGTCTGTCATTGTCCTCTGTTGTTTTGCCGGAGCCCCATCATTAGTATTACTATAACGTTCGAAGTCCACATGCCTAATCGAACTGGCATATGACTCCATTTCCTTCCAGCTCCAATCAACGGGATGAGGACCACCACTTATAGTATTAATTACCAACCTCTCGCCAATACATGCGGGTTCTTCAGTCCTAGCTTGGCCTCGACCATGATCTGGATTAGACAATCCCACAACTCCATCCTACGAAGCCCGGACGAACTGTTATAACTTTCTTTCTATAATCAATCTCTCGATGACATCTTGTAAATGACAGCACTCATTAGTGTTATGGTTGTAACAATCGTGGAACCTACAGAACTTCCCAGTTTGAAATTGTTTGTCATATGATGGTTTCGGAGCTGGCTTCTTGTACTATCCAGTATTACAAGTCTGAAGATAAAATTTTCCAATGACATGTTTAAGGGAGTATATTGGTCAAATACAGTGCTTTGGGTCTCCCACGATGTGGGTCTCTTCTCTTTCCCTGACCTCCATTACCCTTTTATTGACCCTGCTTGTTCTATATGTTGAACTATACTTTACCAGAATTCTCACTGGTCTGCTTTACTTCAACATTGCTCTTAATGCCTTCACCACTATGCCCCACAACATCCTGCTTCCTAGATCGTCTAGCGTCTTCTCTCCTCAAAAACCAGGCTTCCTTAGCATGGAAACGATCCAACGAAGAAGGGGTTTCCCAGCAAATCAATCACAAAATTCGAAATCAAGATCGATCCCTTTAGTCAATTCCATCAGAATAGAGGTGTCATTGGATTTGCTGACCTCAGCACAAGCAGCATGGAACCTTTCCAGATAACGCTTAAGTGTTTCTCCTGGAGCTTGAGTAACATTGGACAAGGTATTGACATCCTTCGGTCTCGTAGCATGCATACGGAACCGTTCAACAAACTTTGTAGCCAACTGACTGAAACATGAAATAGATCTGGGTGGTAGACGAGTGAACTACATAGTCGCAATGCGTCCCAAGAAAATAGGGAAGCTTCTACACTTAACTACATCGTCAGCTCGAGCGGCGTTTATGAGCCATTCATATTTCAGGATATGCTGGTTAGGATCTGAATTTCCTTCGTACACCTGCAAGGTCGGCATCATGAATCAACGGGGTGGTTCTGCATAGAGAATGCCATTGGTGAATGGAGTGCGACTTCAAGAGATTCTCCGGTCATCGTTTGTGAGGCCTTGACTGTCTCTGATCATTTGGTATATCATGCTTGGGATGTCAGGCATCTGGATGTTTGGGGCCAAGCCACGGTTGGGTTCAATGTTATAGGGATGGTACGGTCACTGTTTACAGTCTTTTCCATGCCTCCTTCGCTCTCGATCTTCAGGAAAATGAGGATCCTAATCATGAACGCATTGATGAGGGTCTGGATCTGGTTGGTTCTAGATCTCAGCTTCTAGATCTATAGCAGCAGCTGCTGTGTAGTCATGAATGTTATGATAAGGAAGTGCTCCTCCTCGGGAGGAGGGTCCAACTTGATGCCATTTAGAAGGACCAATCCTGGCTTGTCCGAGAGTCACAACATGCTGATGGGCGGAGGCTTCAGCGTAGTTTTCATCCAATCTGCGATGTGTAGATCTGTGATTAAAGTCGGATGAAGCCAAGCTTTCAGACAAGGAATAAGAGGTGTGCTCCCTTCTAGATCTCCCTCATCTTTCTTTGTTCAGTTGGTTTGGAACTCCTCTCTAATCAACGGACAAAGGGGATCTTGAGCTCCAGCTGACGGTTGGCCTGATGTGGTCAATTGTGTGGGATATTGCCTATCCTTTCCTTCTGGATCTACAGCATTTGAAGCGGTTTTGGAAGCATGCACCATGTTGACGGTAGTTCTTCAAAGATTTGGAGTGATCTGAGTAGAATGGAAGGAACTACTGGAAGTCAGATTTGGATTTCCTCCTCAGATTTAACAATCCAACAACGGTAGAGGATTCATGGAGTCGAAGAAAAATGGAGTGTTCTCAATGAACGCACCAAAGCATTTGTACAAAAATTGAGCACAACACTCAATGGATGTAATTGAAGAGATTAGAATGAAGAAAGTAAAAAAATGAGGCTAATCTCACAATCACACCAATAAAATTAAGAAGAAATAGAAAAGGACAAGAATTTATAGTGGTCCGGCGTTGTAGACTACGTCCACTTTGAAGAATTTACTGTTTTTCAACTGATTTACAATAGTGTAAAAGTTAGGACTCAAGTTACAATAGAGTTTCAACAGAGTAACGGTGTAGAAGCTTCAAAAAGTCCTTTTTTGATTGGCGTAGGGGTGTTATTTATAGGAGTTGATCTGGAAATATCTGCCCCTAAACTCGGAATACTTCTTCTCACACATAGGTGGGCCCACCAAATCGATCTGAGGTTGTTTGGGATCGATCCCTGTTGTCTTTGTGCGATCAAGATTGGCTCTAATCGAGCTGTGATCGATCAGGGAAGGTCTTGAGTTGATACGCAAGCTCCAATGAAAACTTTATAGCATTTGGACATGTAGTTTAAGAGAAATGATCGATCTGATGTTGAGTTTTCAAGCAAGGCTGAGGGCTTCATATCGATAGACGTCGTATCGCTAATGTGGCATGAAAGTTCAGTGGAGATCCATGTTTCTCGCCTAAAAACCGTTTCCTTCGGATTGACCTATTCCTTCGTATCCATCTAAGGCCACGCTCATCATACCGATGCTTGTATGTGGTTTCATATCAATGTTTGGCCCCTTGCTTCATATCGATCGATTGGTTGATCTATATGAAATGTGCAAAAATGTAATCAATACAAAATGGGTAGTTGTGGAGAAAATTAGTTATGATTGATCCAGGAGGCGCTATTGCTTGATATATACAAAGTGGATGGATGCTAAGTGATGGACTTATGCTTATTTTGTATCGGTCTTAATGGATACGAAATGATGGACGTGAGCTGATGGATACGAAATTGATGTGTTCCACATGGATCTTGATCAATCCATAACTTGAGCACGCGAACTCCGATTGCCTTAAAATTTTGAATGTCTCCTTTTATAGTTTTCTTGTTATACCATGCTAATTGTAGCTCAACCCGGACTCAGACCAAGTTTGCCTGTATCCATTATGGTCCTGTAGCTAACCGATCTTTGGGAAAGATTGTCTTTAATCTCTACTCAAGTCCTTGGTGTCACGGCCTTGCACAAAGGCGGTTAACAAAAAAGCACCTCTTTTAGATTTTATGTTAGAATGTGGGAACATAGATTCCTAATGGAACCTCTACCATACACATTCATCCCCGCTAAGAGTATTGTTAGTCTTACTGGCAACCATGTGGGCTCAAGTTTGATTCCTGCATGGAGCTCTATTTTAGAGATGTTACCAATGGTCAATAGACCATGAACTTTCTCGATGTTATACGTTGTCAACCATGAGCACCGAGCCCAAAAGATGGCATGAGAATATGGATGTTTGATCAATATTTTAGCAACTACAAAAGTTGTATAGTGAATAGTCTCATACCAAAAGGTACAAGATCTCATGGAACTTTTTTTGCATGAAAATCAGCATAGGAACATGAGTCCAAGGTCAAGAACTCAATATGGTTGGATGCATTGAGTGGCTAAGTTGGGAACGACTCTTTAAACATAGTTACATACCGACTTAATTCGTGGATCAGTGACTTCGTATTTGATCTATTTATTTTGAATTCAATATATACTTTCTGAAATTTACTATCGTGGATCTCCTTAATATGGTAGGAACAATTGAGAATATGATCAAGAGAGTAATGAGTGTTGTACTCATAATTAAGGGGGTATCTTATTTGAATAGTTCAAAGAAGAGAAAGTGTAGGCGAAGGGCCATCTATGGCCAAAGAGAATGCTGAATGTCACTGGTGCTAAGAAGTGACACTAGAAATGGAACTGTTTAGATTATCCGAAGATGCTCAAGAGGAAGGAAATTAATTTTACTTCTAAAGATATTTTCCTCATATTAAATTGTTCATCTATAGGTGCTCCATCTTGGGTATTAAATACTGGATTTGAAACTCACGTAACTATTAAAAGGGACTTAGGAGCAAGAGTAATGTGCAAGAGAGACTATGGAATTCCAAGTTGCAAAGATAGCTATTGTAGCTGTCGCGATAGTAGGAGATTACCATTGTGAACCTTACTAGTGGACATAATTTAGTTTATATAATTGTTATTCTATATCTAACTTTATTACAGGAATAATTCATGTATCGATGGAAAATGGAAATTGTTCCATTTATGATGACAATGCTAAGAATATTTGTTATGATAATAAATCTATTTGCACCAAAAATGGTCCAAACCCCAATATCGTGAAAGCACCCGTTTATGAACACAAATCAGGAATATTCAATACAAATCTTAGATCTAAGCAATACCAAACACAGCAATTCAGAAATAACAGCCACAAACACAGGATTTATAGTGGTTCGGCGATCTTGCCTACGTCCACTCTGAAGTTTATGTCTTTATTGATTCACTTGATGATTTCAATCGATTACAGCGGATTACAGTTGATAATAACTCTGAAATCTGATTACAACAACGGTAACGAAGAGTAGAATTGAATCCGGCAGAGTCTGGACGTCGAATGGCCAAAAGATCCACTTTCTATAGGCTTCACGGTGTTATTTATAGGCGTAGGAGGCTCAGATCTCGCTTAAACTTCGGGAGACTTTTTCTGGCACATGAGTGGGCCCACGCGACCGACCCCACCAAGTTTTGACTCGATCTGAGATCGATACGAAGTGATTTCATATCCATCAAAAAATGACCCAATCGAGAAACTTGGCAGGAACAATCTTTACCTTGTATGGAAGCTTCTGTGAAAATTTCGTTGCATTTGGATCAGCGGTTTGGGGGATATGATCAATACGAGTTGGTATGTTTTGGTTGGCTGTTTATTTCGAATCCATCAATTCGAAACGATGCCTTCGACTCGATCACCTCACGTGGTCTCATGATAATGTGGCGTGCATACTTCGCCTCGATCCGATCTTTACTCCGAGTTGACCGTATCGACTCCATAAATTTCGCCTTGTTCGTATTGAGGGATGACACGTCACCCAAGGTTCGTTGACCTGATGGATACGAACAAGCCTCTGTTCATGGATTCGAACACGGTCTTAGGATGGGGATGAAGCAGCGAATCTCTGATGGATACGAAGTTGATGTTAGGTGATCATTACGAAGTAAACTGCATACTGATGGTTCGATCAAGGAGCCATGCTGATGGATTCGAATAAGACACTCTAGCCGAAGTTCGATCGATACGAAGTCCATCGATGCGAAGACCTGGCCATTCTGATCGATACGAAGCCGATGGATACGAACCGAGGCGTGGTGATGGATACGAGTATCGATACGAAATGCGGCCTACTGATGGATATGAAACAGTGCTCTAGGATGGATACGAACATGCTGAGGCGATGCCCATTTGATCGATTCGAAACCGATCGATTCAAACAGACCGATATCATGTTAATGATCGATTCGAACTCGATAGATTCGAAGTGTGAGAAACCTGATGGATTCTAACAAAGCAAACATTGATGGATACGAATCCGATGGATTCGAAATGAGCATCTCCTCAATAATTCGATGGATACGAACAACGTACTTTGGCTAACTTGCATCGATCATATCTCGTTCATACGAACTCCGTTTAACCCGAAATTTAAAACACTGGCTTTTATGGCTTTGCTTGTCATGTCTTATCAGTTGCAACCTGATCCGGGCTCGGAAAAAATTCATCGATATCCATAGCGAAGCTATGTATAGCCTATCTTTGAGGCGAACTGTCTTTTGTTTTCGATCGATCTTTTGGTATCACGGCTTTGCCAAAAAGCGGGGTAACAAAATCCATTTTCTTTAATACTTTTAAAATAGAATTTATATACTTAATTATTATCAGGTATTTACTGTTTAAAATAATAATGTATGAAAAATAAATGACAGTTATCTTTAGCACTATAGAGTAGGCCTTATAAATAATAAATGATTAAAAAAATTAAGAAACCAAGTGGCTCTACCATCTTTGGATTCTGAATCATTTAATATTTGTGCATCGTGTCTTGAAGGTAAATTGGCCAAGCACTCACTTAGTGGGAGTGACAAAAAAGTTGTAGAATTCTTAGGACTAGCACATATAGATGCATGTGGGTCAATGCCTATAGCTACCAAAGTTGGGTCCTTATACTTTGTTACATCAACTAATGATTTATCTAGATACCAATATGTGTATCTTATGGAACACAAATCATACATCTATTATAAATTCATAAAATATAAGAACAAAGTTGGAAATCAGACATGTAATAAAATTGAATAGTTCAATAAACTAAGAAGGTAAGTGCTTTGATACCAGACCCGCCTTTTTGGACAGTTTAAACCGACGATCAAATACACATGCCGGTTCCAAACCATTCAAAAGGGCAGATGGTTATTGGGGTAAATAAGAAAAGAAAAGAAAGAGAAATAAAGGAAATGAACAACACAGAATTTCGCAGCGGAACGATAAAATATAATAGTCAAATAAACAGTTCATGAAGCTGTTTACTATACTTTGATCATTATTTATACAACATTTATCAGAGTTATACATATACACCTGGACAAATAGAATAATGCAGCAGATAGCATGATGCAAAGATAATAATAGTAATAGAATACCAAATCTTCGTCTTCGTCCTCCAGAATAGATCTTCAATAAGCTGAAAAACTCAGGTCTGACCCGAGCGTAATGAAAAGACAAAACACTCGAGTCAGGACTAAAATATCCTTATGAAAGTTAAATCAATCGTAAATAAATATGAGTGTAACGGCATCAGGGATGTTTACGGGGTTTTACTTCTCCTATCCAGTGTCAACGTGCATGCCATAACTCAAGAGATGTTACGGGATTTTTCATCTCTCAAGGATCCATTAAACTATCTACTAGGTAGTAATGTACGCTAAGTAGATAATGCCTATCAGTAATATGAAGTATCAAGCGTTAAGGTGTTACCATAATCCCCCTTAACACATTTTTATAATGCCATAGTCTATACAGCACCGTAAACTAGTGGTTATCAGAGGGTACCCCATAGGTATAACAAAAACAAAATATAATGGTCGCGAATAGGATAATCAGTATGACAAGGTACATGAGGCGATACCAACTAGGATACTAGTAGTTGCGTGATCCGGACTGATGTTGAGCATAGCTAGAAGCTACCTCAACGCCGCGAAACAACACTCCCAAATCGAGGGGTGCACCCAAATCGAATCACAAAAGGTAATAGTTATGGTATCGAAGAAGTGTGTCCGCTAGAGGTGGCGAACCTCAATGGGCCAACGCGGCTCCTGTTTTAGTCATGTCAGGGGTCATCCAATATCGTTCTCTTTCTTCAATGAACGCGTTCACCGAACCATCCACTTCATTCTAGGTCAACACTCCGCGTATAATAGTTATTAAAGTGGTATTCGGTATCGACAGAGAGTATGTCCATATCCGATCCCGGTCTCTTTAATAACTACGTATTATTACACTGGTGGCTCTTTTACATTTCAATCAATTCATAATTGATATCAAAATATCGTATTCGCTTCAAAAATCAAATCCATTTCAAATATCATCATATCTATTCAAAATATAAGATTCCGTTTCAAAAATCATTTTTCGCCTCAATATCTCATTTCAAGTTCAAAATCAGTTCGAATTTCAATTTAGGTAGCAACTTCATTTAACCCAATTCGTATTTACATTCAAGATTTAAACATAAACATTTCACCATATTGACCAGCTTGAAATTTTAGAAAATAGTTTTAAGTAGTTTAAAAGCAGTTTAAATAATTAAGATAGTTAAAAATACTTAAAATCTTAAATGGATTTAAAATAGATAAATTAGTTTAAAATAATTTAAATTGGGTTAAGTAGATTTAAAATAGATTAAAATAAGTTAACATGGTTTAAGATGGGTTAAAAATAATTTAATATAGTTAATATAGGTTAAAATGGTTTAAGTATTTAAAAATGGTTTACATAACAGAGTAATTTGGAAAACAAAATGAACAGCTTCAAAACCAAACCATTTCAATTATGACTTCCCAATTCAAATCAATTTCAATTTCCATTCTACCGATTCAATTTCGATTTCAATTTAAATCAATGTCAACTTTGACTTCAAATTAATTCAATTCTACATTCACCTTCAATTAATTCAATTTCAATTTATATCGATTTGGAGCTTGATTTTTCAAAATATCAGTTTATAACACTTAACAAAATTATCCTTCAATATTCAAATTTAAATCCAAATTTCAAATATGGTTCAGTTCCAAGCTCGAATTCAAAATATCATTTTTATATCACCTTTACTTAGTAATATTCAAAGCTCGAAATAATGTTCAATCTTTAAAACAAACAAATTTCGAAATTCAATCATATCCCAATTTTTAAATTTCAAAGTCTCAACTTATATTGTTTAACAATTTATTTTAACCAAAATTTATTTCAACATTCCGAACTCAATTTTTCTATTAGTTTGATTTCTATAAATTGATTTCTATTTATAACCTTTAAATCAAAACATTTAAATAAATTTCAAATCGACGATTTTAAAATTATTAATTTAGCCAATTCGGTGTCCGTATATAATTTTCTACCCTATGGCCAAGTAATTATTTATTTCAATTAAATGTCAGAGATGAATATGTATCACTTAAATCAAATTACAGTTTCATATGTATGCCTAACAGGATATATATAAGCAAATAAACATCCAAACATTTAAATATCAACCAATAGCATCCATCGAAATACATCATCCAATAGACAATACAATTCATGGCAATTTCATAGTTATCAATATCAGGTAATTTAATCGCAATTCAATTTTAATTTCAATTTAACTGTCAATTTAATTTTCAATGGTCAATCTATATGACAATTAAATTTTTATCAAGCAACGACAAATAAAATTCATATCACTTCATAATATATATTTTTTTAGCAAAGCTAGCGGGGTTGAATGGTCCCCTACCATTATTATAATTAACCAAAAATTTCAATACAATGGATTACAACATGCTGTCCACCACAGTACTGATGTAAGCAAAAGCAAAAATTATATGTTACTAGTAATAAAAAGGACCAATACATGTTTAGAGGTAGCTTGCCCTTTAAACACCCTATTGGTCCTCTCCAACCAAACAAAATACAGTACCTTCTTCAAAATTCTCAACAGCATTCTACTTCTCTCATTCTTCCACCTAGTTTCCTTAAAGATGTCGTACCATTCCATACATGAGCTTCTCATTGGCCTGTGATAACCATAACATTGCATTATCGTACTCCAGATATGGTAAGTGAACTCACATTCAAAGTATAAGTGCGCAACCGTTTCCACCCCTACACCAAAGAATAGACATTTATCACATTGAATTACCCCATAACCTTTGAGCTTGGATAGAGTCAGGATACCATTCATCAAAACCTTCCACATGTACAGGTTTTCCTTTGGGATAGACCTATGATCCCAGATGCGAGAATACCAAAGAAAAGTAGGCAGTTGCATGGAGGGATCAAGTGCCTTATAAACATTTTTAATTGAATGCACCCTGTCATTCCAAGTCATATGAACAGAACTGAGTTTGTAGGACCTATTTTGTATAGCAAACCATTCATCCCTTACCACTGTAGAGCTGCAATTAGGGAGGGAGACAGCATCATCAGCCTAGAACCTAGATAAAGTAGCATTACAACTAATGCCAGTGGACCTCCTCATTTCATAATCAATTATATTAGCTAAAGTGACTCCTTTTGAAGGCCATGGATCAAACCAAAAAGATATCTTGTTAATATCTTTAATTCTCTATTGCACCAGAGGTAGGAAAAATTGTCTTCCTCTCAAGATATTCCTCCAAGTCCAGTTGCAGTCAGTTGGAGATGAAATATACCAGAAGTTGCTTTGACGTATGAGGTATTGCCTACACCAAGAAGCCCATAGATTTTTGTCATTCCTTAATAACTTGTCAATTCTAGCAGATAACATTACAAAGTTCCAGTTCTTAATATTTATAATTCCAAGGCCTCCTTTTTCCAGTGGACAACAAAGTTTACTAAAAGCTATAGGAATCATTTTCTTAGAGAAAGGATTACCATGCCACAAAAAATGATTCAAAGCCGAGTTGACCATGCTAATGAGTTTGGCTGGGAGAATAAATATTCTGGCATAATAAACACACATGGATAATGCAATGGATTTAACAATTACAAGCCTACCAGCCATCGAAAATTGAGATACTTTCCAGCTAGCAAGTTTAGCGGTAATTTTTTCAAATAGTTGTAAGCATTGGAATATCCTGATTCTAGAATCACAAAGTGGCACCCCAAGATAATATTCATTTTCACTAAATGGAGAGAGGCCAGACATAGTGTACATCATCTCTTTACCATCATCAGTGAGACCAGCAACTAGCAATCTAGATTTACTTCTGTTAATGACCAGACCAGTCAAGGTACTAAAGGTATCAAGAACATTTAAGACCCCACTAATTGATTTCAAATTAGGCTTAGTGAATAAGAGTAAGTCATCAGCAAATAGGAGAGAGGATATACTGTTCTTCCTGCATAATGGATGATAGTCAAGTAGCTTATTGCACATAGCATCAGATAGAAGTGTAGTGAGCAGCTCCATAACACGGATGAAGAGGTAAAGGGGAACTAGGTCACCTTGTCTAATACCCTTAGTGGCACCAAAGTAGCCAAATATATTTCCATTGATACAAAGGGAGTAGTTGACAGTAGAAATACATGTATATAGCCAACATAAGAAGGGGATGGGGAAGTTCATCTTATGCAAAATATAGATGATAGATTTCCACTGTAAGGAATCATAAGCTTTCTGAATATCAAGCTTAAGGACACATCTAGGAGAAATGAGTTTCCTTTTATACCCCTTCATTAGTTCAGAAGCAAGGAGTATATTATCGGTTATGTCCCTACCAGGAAGAAATGCACTCTGATTAGCAGAGACCAAACCATCCAAAGGAGTTTTCATTCTAGCTGCCAATATCCTAGCAATGCACTTATATATAACACTGCAGCATGCAATGGGTCTGAACTGATCAACAGACATAGGATGGTTAGTTTTAGGGATCAGTGCAAGTTTAGTAACATTAATGCCCGAGATAAGCTTGCTGTGTCTGAAAAAGTTCTTAATAGCCTTGATCAAGTCCCCACCAATAATATCCCAAGTGACTTTGAAAAAATGAGCATTAAATCCGTCAGGACCAGGAGAACTATTAGAGTTTAATCCGAAGATAGCTTGTTTGATTTCAGTATCCGAAATTTCCTTAATTAAAACAGTGAACATGTCATCAGGAATTTTAAGGAGTTGGTACTGGAAAAAAATGATGCAGAGAAGTTGAAGGAATTTGTGTCTTCCCAAGATTATGCTGAAAATACTCCATAAAGGCATCTTGAATGGAATCTTGGGTATCACAAGGCTGACCATGCATATCAAGAATAGAGAAAATATTTGCAGATGACTGTTGAATTTTTAACCTTTTATGGAAAGTGGATGAATTTTTATCCCCATTCAACTGCCATTCCAGTTTTGCCTTTTGCTTTTCCATCTTATTTTCTTCAATGAGAGCATTGGAGAGGTCCTTAAGAAGAGATGTTTCAGTATTAATCAGCTGAGGTTGGTCAGGACATTTTTGTATTTCCAGTTGTACTTGATATAATTTTTCACGTATTGAAGAAGACAAGCTATTCCCATTACCATATGTTTGCTGAGCCCAGTCCTTCAGATGAATCTTCAAATTCTTGAGTTTAGCCTGCAAAACAAACATGGGGTTGCCAAAAGTATGAAAGTTCCAGCTATATTTTACAATTTTTAAGAAATCAGGGTGTTTAGACCAGTTATTAAAAAATGAAAATGAGGAGCGTCTTCTCATAGTGTCCTTGCCCCAGGAAATGATGAGAGGGGAATGGTCTGATAATGATGGGGGAGGGATAAAGGTAGAGAGATTAGGCCATTTGAGTATAGTGGAGTAGTTAATATAAACTCTAACAAGTTTACAATACGTTCTCTTTCCAGATTTACTGGAGTTATTCCAAGTAAAGAGAGCCCCAGAAATGGTGGATGGAATAAGATTAGCATCATAAATGGCTTTGTTTAGAGGTCGTGTCTGACTGTATGATAATGGAGAACCCCCACATTTATCAGAAGATAGTTGCATGCAGTTCCAATCACCAAGACAGATCCAAGGCAGATTGGACTTCTGAAGAGAAGGTAGAATGTCAAGAAAGAGTTGCCTTTGAGTAGCATTATTGTCAGCATAAACAGTGGTAAGGAAAAAAGAAGTTGAAGAGGGGATGTGTAATATTTCTGAGTGAATGAACTGCCTGTGGACAGTGATAGGGGATAGGGAATAGATCATAGGATTCCATAAGATTAACAATTTACCAAAAGGAGCCTGTGATAAATTGTGGATACTGCTCCATGCATGTCTAATGTTGGAGAGAGCTTTAATAGTGGTTTCATGATTGAGTTTAGTTTCAGAAATGGCCATTAGTTGAATGCTGTGAGATGAAATAAGGTTGGATATTTCAAGTTGCTTGTCAATGGAGTTAGCACCCCTAACATTCCAATAGCCTATATTTTCATTCATTAATATAATGATGATGATGAAGCTCTGGTTTGTACACCAGAGGAAGAGTTAGCCATATTATTTTGAGACAAAACATCAAGTCCAATTTGATCAATGGAGTAATTGATACCATTGTCCAAGTCAATTGTGGGTATATTAGTCGATTTCTTTGGACGTCCTTTCTTCTTTTTGGTTGAGGAATCTGGAATGTGAGGTTGAGAAGGGATGGGTAGATTTGTTGAAGCTGAAGGAGAAGGGTTGATGATGTCATTGAAAATATGGTTTGGGAGAGAAAGGGAAGCATAAGGAGATACTGCATTGAGATGATTGTTGGAATGTGAGATTACAGAAGGGGAAATTGTTTGTGGAGATAGTTTGTGCATGTCAGTGCACAATGAATTGTTGTGAAGCTCTGGAATTTGAGATATGTGATGTTGATTAGCCTCATCATTTTCACTAATTTCCTGAAGCAGTGAGAAAGCATTGTGTGTAGACACATCACAATTAGCATGTAGTGTATTTTCAAGTATTGCTTCATTATTATCAGGATACTCTGTTAAATTGTGGATTCCACCAACTTTCTAAATAGTACTGCATTTATCATACTCCGAGACATTCAATGTTTGCTTCATGACATCCTCAATGGAAATAAGTTGTTGATGCATATCAGAGACATTATTTGCACTACTGTTAGTTTCCAAGACAGTTACATTCCCACCGGTTCGGAGAGGATTTGATTCATGACAGTCACTGATTTCCTGAAGCACTGAGAAAGCATTGTGTGTAGACACATCACAATTAGCATGAAGTGTATTTTCTAGTATTGCTTCATTATTATCAGGATACTCTGTTATATTGTGAATTCCACCAACTTTCTGAATAGTACTGCATTTATCATACTCTGAGACATTCAATGTTTGCTTCATGACATCCTCAATGGAAATAAGTTGTTCATTCATATCAGAGACTTTATTTGCACTACTGTTAGTTTCCAAGACAGTAACATTTATTGATTCTTTTTGTTTCAACGCTTGTAGTATAGCATCTTCATCATTCCTTTTGCTTATTTGATTCACATCAGTAAGTCTTCCTACCTGACCACCTTCCATACCATTATTGTTACTTTTATCCTTATATACTTTTCTCCAAATCTTTTGACCAGCTTTTATTCGCTTTTTGCTTCTTACAAAATAACCCCTTTTATCTTTATCATCTTGTATTTCATCAACATCCCTGGCTTTATCATCAGCTGAAGCATATGTTGTAATTAAGTTATCAGGCATTACTCCATCTTGCTGAACTTTATTCCTCTCACATTGGTCAGTAGCATGACCAAAAGCTGTACATGTAACACAAATGAGTGGTTTCCATGAGTATTCAATCTGAATATTAAGGCAAGAATCATCTCCAACAGATAGGGAAAGGGGCAGTTCTTTATCAGGAGCTACTTCAACTAAGCATGTTGCATATTCAAATCTTTTCATCCTTTCAGTGTTCTCATCAAAGAAAACAAGCTTCCATATGTGACATGCTATCCAGTTAATACCCATCAATGACCATAGCATTATTGGAATTCTATAAAAATGAATCCAGATTGGCACCAATCTCACTGCCGCCTGCGCTGAAGATAGGGTGGGATTCCATTTAGTTATGATAAACATTTGACCTCGTATGAACATGGGATCGCGTCGCAAAATATTGATTTTTTCTTCCTCGGCAGCAAATTTAAAATAGTAATTTTGATTATCAAAAAAGATGTCATATGATCCTTTAAGCTTCCACACTTTTTTAAGGTGAGTTTTAACTGCCATATAATTAACATTTCCGGCCAAAAAGGATCCAACTAGGCAACCAGACCATGCCTTAATACCCTCATTCAATACTTCCTGAGGAGGTTCAATCGGGGAGCCAGTGTAATTAACATCAAAATGCTTAGGGATGAAAGAACCAGCATTCCTAGGTTTCGAGTTAAAAAGTGAGGACCATGAAGCAGGAGGAGCAGAAGAAGTGGTGGCACCAAGGGAAGGAAAGTGTTCAGAAGAGAGAAGTGAAACAATAGGCTTGGAGGGGTTCAGAGAAGAGGGAGGAAGATCATCAGGAGGAGGAGGAGTAGGAGGAGGAGGTGGATTAATGGGGATGGGGGAGGGGTTGAGAAGAACAGGAAGCAAAGAAGAGCTGGATATTGGTACAGGCACAATGGGAGGAAGAGTATCCTGATGAACCACAGCAGGACCAGTTAGGACTGAGATTGATGAAGGAAGAGTAGTGGCATCAAGAGTAGTCTGAAGAGGAGGAGGTGGAGGGGACTGGCAGTCAGCAGAAGGACGTTGGGGAAAAGAAGTGACTAGAACGGGAAGTATGGGATTGGAAGAGGAAGGTACAGAAGGGGATGGGAGAAGGACAACATGAGCAGACATGAATAACTACCATAAAGATATTCAGTACGTAGTGAGCGTTATAAAACACTCACCTTGATTTCAATGTAGTTCCAGCGTTTTATTTCGAATAAAATTAAACGAGCATTTAATTTTATCTGAAATTTTCACTAGCTCCAAACGATTCCAATCCATCTCCATAGCGTAGTGCTCGTCGATACGATTCCAACGCAAAAAGTTTCGTACGTTTTCGACCTCGTATGAAAAAGATACAGCATTTTAAAGTTTGTATGAATTTAAATGTAAACTAATATACTATTTTCTTTTTAATTTAAACCCACACTTAGATCATGGTTGTTGATTTCACAAACTACAGATCTGGGCCGCCCTCCCCTTTCTCTTCTCTCACGCATTTCTTTCCAGTAAAACATGTACGTGATGAACCCATAAAGCCTCCACAAAACCCTAATTCACGCGCCATCTACAACGATCTTGAAGATGATCAGGAACCACCATTTTGAAGCTCAACTCGAATGCTATCATCGGCCAGAGGACGGCCATGCTCGGCGCCCGCGCAAGCCTCGAAAAACGTGAAAAATGCAGCAGCTCCAATCTTGATTTGTCGTTAATCTGTGGCTCCGTTTCCGATCTCCACCATTGGATAGCTAGATCTTGATGCCCTCTACAACTTTGCAGTTGACGACTTTTGCTAATTGTTTGTAGATTTGGAGATAATAGAGGAAGAAGTTTCGAAATTCTCAGCCATTCATATCTAGGGCCGGCTGGAAGAAGAAGCAAGGGTTTGAGTGCAAAATGAAATGTTGAGGTCCTTATATAGAAAATTGCAAAACATTATTCATCTGAAATTTTCCGAACTCCAAACGAAGCGTGCCGGCTGGCGTTTCTAGGGTTTATCCCATGTTTCGGACATAATGGAATAGGTTTCGGAAGCTACTTCGATCGTATGTGCGAGTTACGGAAATAAACGATCGATTTTAAATTAAATCGATTAAACCGATTTCTATGCGTTTTGGCTTGTCCCGGACAAACGATAAATCCGATTGACACGAAATTTGAAACCTTACAATAATATGACATTACGAATCCGATGAAACTAGTTTCGTCGAAATCCGAGTGTAACGACCCGGAATTTTGAGCAATATCAATTTAATAATCTTTGATAATAATTAAATTGATTTGATCATTTTATATTATAAATTGACAAGTTAATTTAATTTTAAAAGGGCTGAAAATAACAATTTGTTAATATCTATTAATATTTTCTTAACAATATGAATTGGCAAAAGTAATTCTTTTGAAGTTTATAATAATTTGATTTGGGAATATTTATTTTGGTAATAAGAAGTTTTTAATGTAATAAAACTTTGTAATCAAATTGTAATATATATATGAATGTATATATATTATGATTTGATATTTTTTTTTAAATTTAATATGAAAATTAATAAATATAATGTTAGTATGTTTTTCTATTTGAAATATGTATATATATTTGTGTATATATATATATGTTTTAAATAGGAATTTTATTAATTTGAGTTTAATAAGTGTTTTCGAACTTTAATATGAATATAATTTGAGATTTGAAAAGTTAATTTGATTTTATACTTTTGGAAATGATATTTAAGATTTAAATTAAAAGTTCATTTGTTTTAATAGTCCTTCATTTTTAATTTTAACATAAGATAAATTGTTTTAAATTTTTTATATAAAGAGTTAAAATCAATTTCTCAAGTTTTAATATATAATACCATTACAATTTAATTCAAATGTATAAATAAAGTTATAATTGTTAATATGAATTCACTTTTATATATATATATTGAAATCCAAAACTTATTCTTATAAAATAAATACATCTTATAATCATGTAAACATTTCATAAATATTTTTATAAGCTTTAAATAAATTATTAAAAAATAAAAATAAAATAACAACTAAAAGTAAACATTAACTAAACATAACAACACTTGTTAAACTTTTGAATATGTGTTAAGACACTTGTAAATTAATATGTATAGGTGTAAGCTAATTAGAATATAGATAGACAAATGTCACTCTCTAATAATTTAATGTAAAATTAAATTGTAAATTTCAAATGAGCTTCATTTTCAGGAAAAAGAATTCCTTTTACTCTCTTCTACAACAAAATAAATGTAAATCAAACAAAGATCTGAAAAAAAAACAAATGAATGAAAAACTGCAAAGAAATCTGGAAATAACAAGGAAGTAAAACCTGAAATGGCAAGCAAGATGTAAACTTCAACAATTCAAATGGTCAGCTACAAATCAACATGCAAAATTATTCAAGCAATTCAGGATTAAAATCAATATGCAACAAGTTCAAGAAGGAATGCAGAAAATTTTAAAAGCCTGGAAAGAAGAAATGCAGTTCTCTGTCCTCTGCATTAATCAGGTGAGTAAATGAAATTAAAAACAGTTTAAACTCTGGTTTTCAAAATTTTTTTATGATTGAATATTGTGATATTACTTGAATGCCTCGGTTAAAATTAAAATGCATGTTGGAATGATTGAATATTTGATTTATCATGCTGTTGAAATGGACTCTGTGTGATATAAACAGACTTGGATTTCTAAGTAAATTCAATAATTCAATTTTGGATCCAAATTTGTTTATGATGTGTAAATAAAGATTGTTTGTAATCGTATAAGCTATCATGTAAAAATAATTAAAAGATTTTAAATTGAATGATTTATTATAAATAGTAAAATTTACAGTACATTTCAAATTTGGGTCAAAACTTTTGTATTCAAATTCAAGTTTTGATATTATAATTGGTTTACCATTACGAAACCATGAATTTTAGGGATTGAATCATGATTTTTACTTTGGTAGTTTAAGAGAATTTAGGATTTTTCTGTTTTGGGCAATTTGCTCGAATCTCGGCAAACTACGGCGAATTGGACATCGCCGTTGAATCCGAAGGTGGAGTAGACTTCTGTGATCTTGCGAAAAATGTTTCATGAATTTTTAGAAGATTGTGATGATTGAAATTTGAAGGGATAGGGTTTAACAACCTGTTCGCGTCAGTGTTGTTCTGATGGGTTTTGCAGGTTCGTGAGTCTTTTGTGAAGGATCGCGAGGGGTTAGGGAGTTGATGGGAAGTGAGATGAAGCCACGGTGGTGATGGCGTGGTCTCCAGTGAAGGGGATGGCCGGCGGTGGTTGAAATTGATGTTGGGGTTTTCGAACAGTTTGGGGCTGAAGGTCGAAATCTCGTGCTCGATCGAGTTTGTGTTTTCTGGGTTGGGAAACTAGATGTTGGGGTTGAGGGCGACTTGTGGATGACCGGCGTGGAGTTCGCCAGCGACCATCGGCGACGTGCACGTTTACGTGCACGATCGTGTGTTTTGTTTTTGGGTTCTGGGTAGATGGAGGGGTAGGACTCGAAGATTGCATCGGGTATTGGGCGTTCTAACTCGAAGCAGTGGGTAGGCAGGGGAAACTCGGGTTGTTTGCTAGTTTTACTCGAGGTAGGCACGGGTTATTAGCAGGGTTTACTCGAGTTTTAGGTATTCAGACTCTAGTACAGAAGTTAGATATGATTATTACAAAGGATATTTGTTTTAGAAATAAAGTTTTTAAAATAAAGGTTGAACAAGTTTCAAATTGAATTTGTTTTCAAAGTTATGTTTTAAAACAAGTTTATATATTTTAAAATATGGAAGTTTTAAAAGAAAATAAGTGGATTTGAAATAAAGTTTATATTAAACTTTATTAAATGAATTTGGAAAGTTTTTTTTTTTTAAAGATTTCAAAGTTCAATTTAAAATATGTTTAAATTTAATTGATTTCTAAATATTATATTTTATTTAAATAAAGTTTAATGATTTAGAATTTGATAATCAATTGTAATAAAGATTATCTTTAGTTATTTTAAATTTGATTTAATTAAAGATAAAAACATTTGTAAAGTTAATTGAGATAATTAAATTATTTTTAATTATCAAGTTTTATTTGTTCATAAATGATTTAATTAAGATGATGTTTTCTTAGTTAAGAATCTTTTTAACATAATAAATTAAAGAATCATTTAATTAATTTTAAATGATTAAGTTAAATAGTTAATTAAGTAAATAACTTGTGATTAATTAAGATAATCACTTTGGATTAATCTAATCTAATTACTTAGGGAAGTAACTTAAGTAATTAAGTGATTAGTTTAGAAGGTAATTAAGTAAAGGATAATTACTTTATGGAAAGTAATTAAGTAATGTGATTAAGAGTTAATCATTTAGTTATTAATTAAATAATTAATTAATAATTAGTTAAAGGTTTAAATTATTTGATTAATGATTAATTAATAAAAGTATTAAGAGTAATTAATCAAGTGATTAATTACATGTTAAAGTAATTTAACTAATGAAGTAATCATTAATTAATGTAAATAATTAATTAATTGTAAATTAATAATTTAAGAATAATTAGTTTATAATTACTAAATGTAATAAAAGGTAATTAATCAAAGGTGATTAATTAAAAATAATTAAGTATGATTAATTAAAAGTAATTAATCAGTGTGATTAATTAAAAGTGATTAATCAAGTGTAATTAATTAAAGGTAATTAAGAAATAATTACCAGAATAATTAGAGGATAATTAATCAAGGTTGATTAATTTAGAAAGTTATTAAGGGCTAATTACTTAGTAATTTTGGAAGTAATTAATCAGGATGATTAATTAATATGGTAATTAAGTAAGAATTACTTAAAGTGATAATTAATCAAGGAAGATTAATTGAAATGGATAACTAAGTGAGTTAATTAATTAATTTGTAATTAATTAATGAATAGTAAAATGGTTGAAGATAATCCAAGTATCTAATTTAAGGATTAATTAAATTAATCAAGTTTGAATCAAACTTGTTTATGAATGATTAATGATTGGATGATATATATCATTGGATGAGTTAATGATATTGGTTGTTGTTGGATGACATTGATTGATATGTGATGTTGTGAATATGCTATATCTGAATGTGATATATATGCTGCTTTGTGATATGTATAGATGCATGTGATAATAGATGCTTATCTATCTGTGTAATATGATACACCCATTTATGCTAAGTGATATTTGTAAATATCTATTGTTTAAATCCCTTAAGAATAACTTGGACATTAAAATGGCGTTTGGTTTCGGTGAGACCGGGATCGGGTTTCCATATTTGGATATCCGAAAACCACATCGATTCCAATTAAACGTAGGTCGTTAATCCAAGTGGAGCAAGTGAAGACTCGAGGTGTAAGGGCTATACGTCAGTATAACTCTGTGGGTGATTCCGTAATGAGTTTGACGGAATAGTGCTTATAGATTCGAGATGGTGATTCAGAGTGCAAGGGCTATGGTAGTTGACTCTGAGGGTGATTCCAAAATGAGTGCAACGAGATAGTGCCTTTGGTTTCGTTCGAACCCGGAACGAACTTGTATGGATTGAATGCTTTCAGCACATCGTCAGGCGAACGATGAGCATTCTAAGATAATTGGTCCTATAAAGGTAATCGCAGCCTCAAGCCTCATCAACCGGGAATGGCTAAAACATGGGAGGTGCAGCAAGGCTTCGTAGGTCGCTCCCACTGGAGAGCGAGATACATCCCTGTCTAGAAGTTCCTTTATATTTCGGCTGTGTGGGCAGTTGGTCTGCAGCCAACTGCGGGGTGGTCTTGTTCGGGACTATTCAGTAAGGAATGGTCCCGGTCTTGTGTTGCAGGGGATGAAGGGAGTAATCCTCGGTACGGTGATCTAGGCCACGTACTGTGACGGGCGGTACCCCAGTAGCCCTGCCATTGATGGAAACCCATTTTCCCTACGAGACCCTACGGTTTTGTTTGTATTACCCACTTTTGTGGCTAGTAGCTGGAATTTAATCATGTAACAATTTCGGCTATTTTCTTATTTACTTGAAAACCCTAGTAATATAACTGGATTTCCTATCAAATGTTTTGGTTAGCGTAAGGTAAAAACTTTTCCATGTTTATGTGTGGGAAGTCTTACGTGATACCCTTTCTTTTAAAGGATTTTCTAAAGTTAAGCGATCTTAAACCGTTTACTCACACCATACCCCTGTCTGACCCGGGTGTTTATTTTCTGTTTTATTAAACTCTTGGGTACTCATATTATGTATGAGTAGTCAAGTGATTCAGGTTATCTCTTGACGAAATCTGGAGGAGCTATGGAGCAGGAGGCTTCAGCGTGTAGATATATGGTTAAAGTTTCCGCTGTGTTTTATTCTGTATGATTGTCTTGTATTGTATATTAGACAGAAGTGATATAACTGTCTAAATTGAGACGTTTAGTTGTATACTCTTATGTATATGATACTATGTATATGTTCTATATTATATTTAAATCGTTCCGATGTGAGATTCTGATCTGTTGTTTCTTTTCCTTCTCTTTCTTTTCTTCTTCTATCCCTTTCTTTCTTAATTAGTGATGCGATTTTCCAGGAGTGGAAAGTCGGGTCGCTACACCGAGACTGTTTGAAAAATGGCTATTTTAATTCGTCAATTTAATATTAAAATATTCAATTTTCACAAATTTGCTTTTAATTCGATTTTAAAAGTTCTACAACATCATTCTAACTTTAATATGATAAAATAAAATTTTACAAATAATTTTTAGTCATGTTAAACCCGTTATTCAATTATTCAATAAATTCCAAATATTAAATTTAAACAATTTTGACTATCCAATAATTCATTATCCTTTGAAATATTTGAAATTGAACTTATAAGATTCAACTTTTAAAACCAATTCACATCTTAGAATACTATTTCCAATTTACAGTTATTCAATTATTCAATAAGTTTTAAATATTTACTTTAAACAATTTACCTGTTCAATATTCAATTATTTGATTTTAAATAGATTTTACTTATCAATCAATTACTCTATTATACCCAATGAATTCAACATTTATTATCATATCCACCTATTGATTGCAAAGGCATTCACTAAGTAGCATTTATTTTTCAATACTTATTACTATTCAAATATTCGGAACCAATCTATTAAAATTGTATTACTACCAAAATAATTCACAATTCTTATTCACTTATTTACATTTGTTTTTCCATATATTCCCTTATAACCAAGTTATAACATTTGAGTCAATTCAATTAGATTGGAACTCCATTCAATCTATAAATAATTACTTGGATAATTATTGTTGCAATTCATTCAAGTTATTATTATTCCAAAAGAATTACAATTTTTTTTCTAACATTAAATCACGAAATCTTATTAAATTAGCTATTTTAATTATCGAAAATTTACGGGTCGTTACACTCTCCCCCACTCAAAACTTTTCGTCCCCGAAAAGGAAAAAGAAGGGAAAAGAAACTAAGTATAGAATTCAACATTAGATATATTTTATTCAAAGTTACCAACTTATAAAACAATGAAATTCCATTTATAAAGTCATAACTACGCTTCCACTAAGTTACTCCAAATGGCTTTCTAACTTTAAAAGTTAGTTATCAAACAAGTTATAAAATTTTAAAACTCGAAAATTTTCTAACACCCAGATTTACAAAAAATTTCAGCAGAGTCTCCTTTGCGCGGCTCGATCGGAAAAAAAATGAGTATATATATATCACAAATATACATCTCATCAAGTGATGAGGCATCCCGAAGGGAAAAAAGTGTAAAAGTACGGTATGTAATCCGAGATATGTACCTTATATATTATTAGCGAGCATATACGGCTAATATAGCACAAAAGCGAGCTCCAAATGCGAAGCAAGCGCAATCCGCACCTATTAAACACTCAACAAACCATGAGAAACACGCATATATGAAAATAATATCAATATACACCATATAGCAACATAACAACTACATGTGCCAACATAGCAAATGTAACAAAACAACAAATGCATTCACCAAATCAATTATCATCCAACTATCATCCAACAAATCCATAACCAATCAATATAAATTCACTTCTCATTAATATTTATTGACTTGGTTTTCAATTTTAAATCACAGTTGATTCATTAACATTGGATTTTACTAACAATTATTCTCAATTCATTAGTTAACATTCACTAATTTATATTTACATTAGTTCACTTTCAATTTGAATCAAATTAAATTCTATTTAAATTCATTTAACTTCCAATTTGATTTCAATGATTTATAGCTTTCAATTTCAATAACACTTAATGAATTATATACAATCAACTAACAATCATATAACCACCAAATCATACCCAACATAACCAAATTATTAATTTTACATTCAATTTGGTTTATCTCTTTCAATTCCAATTTATTCTTAGCCATACCAAATTCTTTTGTTTACATTTACTTCATATTCAGTTTCAGATAATAACCAATTTATTTGCGGAACATTTTATTAATGCAGAACATTTTATTAGTCATCACTTTAATTTATAGTCATTCCATAAAAGTCTAACTTCTTATATATGACTTTTCTTAGTTTATAGTTATCTCAAAAGTTGCAAATCTATCTTCACATATTTGGCATCTTAAATTTCCAATATTAACTTTTTATTAAGTCCGTAAGCCGTACATATATCATCCGTGAGCAATATCAATCTAATCGCTTATTCGATCACACAATTTCACTTCCAACTAGTATCGTTCACACGACTCTCTAGTGCGGACTCAGATTTGGTTCCTTGATTGGAAACTGTTACTCTCCTTGCATAGCCATATACTATGATAGAGAATTCCAGAATCAAATTAAAAATCCATATCTAGGGTTCGCCGTCGAAAATCGAGTGAAAAATCCTAACTTGGATCGATATAAATCATCTCGAAATTTTGTGCTCGAATTTGGATCAAATCGTTATGCGAATAAAATAATATACGTACAATATCACGTATTACCTACCAATGGATTTCTATCCAATTTATCTATACTAAATTATTTTATTGACTTCTATTTTTTTCCACTTAATTACTCACAATCCATTATTCAGTTAGTATATTCATTTCTTTACATAGCATATTCTTTAACATTATCTTTTCTTAAACATCATATCAAAGAATTTGCTTACTCAAGTTCATTTAAACATTCTATATAATTTAATTAAATTCAATTTCATTATTTTAGTTAATAACAAATTTATTTATGGAACATTTTATTAACCAGCACTTTAGTTTATTAATCATCCTATAAAAGTCTAACCTCTCATAAATGACTTTTCTTAGTTTACAGTTATCTTAAAGGTTACAATCCCTTTGCAATTTATATTTATTTTCTATAACCAATTTACAAAGATATAATACGATTCATTTATCTTCTTTCGTAAGTTCACTTACTTGTTCCATTTATCCATTCATCATTTCATGTTATATTTAAGTATATAACATTTTTATCACAACCAAATTTTTCATTAATATACATTTAATTCCCTTTGAGTTTTCCTTACTTGTATATTTCAATTACTTTTAGGTTCTGTTTATCTATACAATATCTCATTACATATCCAAAACATCATTTTAACTTTTAACATTTGGTAAGTCTTGTTATATGTTATCAGAATGTTATTTTGGCATTATACAAATTTATAGAATTTCATTTTACTTAATTACAATATTCACAAATTTAATTTGTTAAAATCCTCTTTACCTTTCAATTTTAAAGGTACACTACAACTCTAAAGTTTTCCCAAAACATAAGCTTAGATATCTTAATCCTCTTATTTCAGAATTCTGGTTATTCACATTTCATTTGAAAATTACTAATTTGCATAACTTAGAATTTTAAATGCCTGATTCTTTTCAAATCGTTTGAAATAAACATATACACTTATATCTTTAATATATCAAATCATACCTTTGGAGTTTAAACCAAAACCCATTTACCCAAAATAATTTCGAAGAAAAGCAAAGCTTCTTAGAAGTCTCCCCCACTTTGAGACTCGAAAATGAACGTCGATGATGCTGCGCAGTCATCACCGAAATTATTTTCCAGCGACATAAGAGAGGAGTACTGAATTCATTCCTTCCTTTAAAAAAATCCTTTCAAAATATTTCCATAAACATTTTCCCACTAATATCTCAATATATTTTCTTCAAAGCTTTGAAAACCATTTTAAAACCTCCGGGTCTTAAATTCAATATTTTCCAATTTAAATCTATTTTAATTTATAAGTCACCTTTATAAAATATTCTTATAGGATTTTCTTTCTTAAAACATTCCACAAGTGTTTTATCATTGTTTATTTTGTAATTCAGCTTATTTATTAAATTACAATATCCAATTAATGATAATAACCAATATTTTCATTCCTAACAACCAGGTAAGCTAGATATGTCACAATAATTTCTGAATTTTTTTCCTTATATAAAAAATTATAATTAGAGCAAAATTATTTCATTTACCCAATTTAAAAACAATACTATGTCGAATTGTTCTGTTTAAGTGTTTAGAGATGTAACAACCCGCATATTTGTCGAGTTCGTATTTAAATATTTTATTTAAATATTAACTCGTTAATCGGATTTTGGTCCGAAAAGCTACTTTTTGCAAACGGTCAAATTAGAACTCGAGACCACTTCCATTGAGTTCGAAATGTCGTTTACAATTTTTTTAAGTATAAACATCGATAGGTTTGGAGTTAGTGAAATTTCACTAACTTTTCCCGCTTTGGACTTTGGGTTAGTTTAGCCTATTAAGCCCAAGTTCCAACCCTCTTCTCCTCACTCTTCATAAATTTCCTAACTAATCAAGCTTTGGCATTAATGGTGGAGGGAATGGGAAATTAAAATTCCAAAACTCAAATTCAATTGCAATCCATCTTTCTACTCCAAATTCAAGAAGAAGACATTGGATTCAAGCTTCTTGTGCTTAGATAGAAGAATGATTGATCCTTGCTTGCTTAAAACTTCATTTTCATTGATATTTGGTGCAAAGGTGAGATTTTTACCTCACAATTCTAGCCTATAACTATATTGGACTGTTGGGAATGATTCCCTATCATTTTTGCATGCATGTTAGCATTTGGTTTGGATTGGATTGGCGAAAAACTCCAATTTTTAGCGTTTTGGTGAATTTTCTGCACTTAGGTCGTTCTGGCCGTTTTTAGGTCGTTCGGAGTTAAGTCGTTCGTCCATAAGTCGTGAGTCGTTCACGAGTTAACCTTAGGTCGTATGACCCTTGAGTCGTTAGGTCGTATGACCCTTGAGTCGTTAGGTCGTATGACCCTTGAGTCGTTAGGTCGTATGACCCGTGAGTCGTTGGGTCGTATGACCCTTGAGTCGTTAGGTCGTATGACCCTTGAGTCGTTAGGTCGTATGACCCTTGAGTCGTTAGGTCGTATGACCCTTGATCGTTAGGTCGTATGACCCTTGAGTCGTTAGGTCGTATGACCCTTGAGTCGTTAGGTCGTATGACCCTTGAGTCGTTAGGTCGTTAGACCTCATTTTGTCTTCACTAGGTCGTACCGTTTTGGTCGGGGCGCTGCCCCTTGGACCCCCGCGACCTGACCGGGCAGGTCGAACCCCGTAAGCGGTGGCGTTGCCCCCGCACCCCCACCTTGGGGGGTTGCCACCCCCTGGACCCCCCCTCCGTAGGGGATCTTATCTGAAAAACATTGAGCTGATTTCCTTGGATTTTATTCACATCTCCGTATGCGATTTTTGTGACTGATTGTTTCTACAATTGCTCCTGTGTTTTGTCACTTTATAATATAAAGGTTTCAATACTAGTAGTAAATATCAAAACTCTTTTAACAAGCAATTTCAACTCTATTTTTAATAACAAAGCTCTTTTCTTAAACCGTTTTCCAATCTATTAGTATATACAAACCTTTACCTCACTCGGATGAGAAATCTAATTAAACGACTTAGTAAAACAAGTGGTATGAAACGCTTGCGTTCACTTCGTCGGTTAATTCTTGGACTTGTTCGATTGAACCTCTTGTGACAATTTTATTAGTGAAGATTTACAGTTTGTTCGTAAATATTTAAGTTAAGCAAGTGGTTATGGGACATGAAGCTAAACTTCTATATTTACTAGCTTAGTGTAATTGACACTTCTCGTTGATCATGATGATCATTCTGATGATTTAGACTAGCAACTGTGCGATGTCTCTTGTTACGAGGTTAGACTAGACACCACTTGTGTGATTCCACTCACACTTACCTTTTTGCTTTTTGGCTAGTCTGGACCTTAATCTGTGTGATTCCATTCACACATGTGGGGTAGATCCCCTTGGTCTTCGGACCGTCATGTGATAGGCCTCTTTCTCTTTTCTATGATTTCTGGACTTCTTGCATTGATTTCTAGAATTTATGTCATTGACTTGTTATGAGTACAAGTTTGGGGTATGATGCCCTTTCCGAATCTTTGAGAAGATTCTTGTGATATTGATTATCTCTTATTGATTGTTCTTCTGTTGATCATTATTTACATACTTATAGTGGTATGTCATTATGGATGTTTATGTTTATGCCATATCTTTTATGTTATATCATGTCATCTGATATTTATAGCTAGACTGACCCGTTTATTATTTTCTTAAATAATACTCAGGTCAGACCGAGATGTTACAGGTGCTTCTGCTTGACTTCTTCCCAGGGATTCATCACTCTGACTTTTGGCTAACTGTTTAGATTAGCAGTTTTTGTTGTATACACTTGAGATATAGACTCATAGTTGTATTCTTTTGTATAGCACGTGTTGCTATTCTTTTGTATTATCGTGGATCTTACTGACCACTACTTTGATGTACACTTTCATGTGTTAGTTATATGTTCATATCTTCTTCCGCCTTTGTAATATGGATATCTGTGACTGATTTGTGATATGATTATTTCTATGTTTGTTTCCGAAGATTATTTATAGCCACCGTGTGATAAGCAATTACATGGATGGTCGCTCCTCAACAGCCTTATTCTCCGTGCTAGTTGACAGCACTACTCCGGAGTGTTCTTGGCTAGCGTGGGTATAGAGGTGGGGCGTCACAAGAGATCCCTATCAATGACGTTAATTACTCATATTGACCAGAATCCATAAGCCACTCAACAAATCAACCGACATAATATAAAACATTTTATATCACTAACAAATACGCTCTCTCATATATATACACTCAGCGACTCATCATAGGGTATTACTACCCTATTTATAAAGAGTCGGACCCCACATAGCTAAGGTTGTCTCTAAACCAAAGCTCTGATACCAACTGTAACGACCTGCCTTTTTGGAAAGTTTAAACCGACGATCAAATACACATGCCGGTTCCAAACCATTCAAAAGGGCAGATGGTTATTGGGGTAAATAAGAAAAGAAAAGAAAGAGAAATAAAGGAAATGAAACAACACAGAATCTCGCAGCGGAATGATAAAATATAATAGTCAAATAAACAGTTCATGAAGTTGTTTACTATACTTTGATCATTATTTATACAACATTTATCAGAGTTATACATATACACCTAGACAAATAGAATAATGCAGCAGATAGCATGATGCAAAGATAATAATAGTAATAGAATACCAAATCTTCGTCTTCGTCCTCCAGAATAGATCTTCAATAAGCTGAAAAACTCAGGTCTGATCCGAGCGCAATGAAAAGACAAAACACTCGAGTCAGGACTAAAATATCTTTATGAAAGTTAAATCAATCGTAAATAAATATGAGTGTAATGGCGTCAGGGATGTTTACGGGGTTTTACATCTCCTATCCAGTGTCAACGTGCGTGCAATAACTCAAGAGATGTTACGGGATTTTCCATCTCTCAAGGATCCGTTAAACTATCTACTAGGTAGTAATGTACGCTAAGTAGATAATGCATATCGGTAATATAAAGTATCAAAATAGCGTTAAGGCGTTACCATAATCCCCTTTAACACATTTTTATAATGCCATAGTCTATACAGCACCGTAAACCCCACCGTAAACTAGTGGTTATCAGAGGGTACCCCATAGGTATAACACGGAACAAAACGTAGTGGTCGCGAATAGGATAATCAGTATGACAAGGTACATGAGGCGATACCAACTAGGATACTAGTAGTTGCGTGATCCGGACTGATGTTGAGCATAGCCAGCAGCTACCTCAACACCGCGAAACAACACTCCCAAATCGAGGGGTGCACCCAAATCGAATCACAAAAGGTAATAGATATGGTATCGAAGAAGTGTGTCCGCTAGAGGTGGTGAACCTCAATGGCCCGGCGCGGCTTCTGTTTTAGTCATGTCAGAGGTCATCCAATATCGTTCTCTTTCTTCAATCAACGCGTTCACCAAACCATCCACTTCATTCTTGGTCAACACTCCGCGTATAATAGTTATTAAAGTGGTATTCGGTATCGACAGAGAGTATGTCCATATCCGATCCCGGTCTCTTTAATAACTACGTATTATTACATTGGTGGCTCTTTTACATTTCAATCAATTCATAATTGGTATCAAAATATCATATTCGCTTCAAAAATCAAATCCATTTCAAATATCATCATATCTATTCAAAATATAAGATTCCATTTCAAAAATCATTTTTCGCCTCAATATCTCATTTCGAGTTCAAAATCAGTTCGAATTTCAATTTAGGTTGCAACTTCATTTAACCCAATTCGTATTTACATTCAAGATTTAAACATAAACATTTCACCTTATTGACCAGCTTGAAATTTTAGAAAATAGTTCTAAGTAGTTTAAAAGCAGTTTAAAAAATTAAGATAGTTAAAAATACTTAAAATCTTAAATGGATTTAAAATAGATAAATTAGTTTAAAATAATTTAAATTGGGTTAAGTAGAATTAAAATAGATTAAAATAAGTTAACATGGTTTAAGATGGGTTAAAAATAATTTAATATAGTTAATATATGTTAAAATGGTTTAAGTATTTAAAAATGGTTTATATAACAGAGTAATTTGGAAAACAAAATGAACAGCTTCAAAACCAAACCATTTCAATTATAACTTCCCAATTCAAATCAATTTCAATTTCCATTCTACCGATTCAATTTCGATTTCAATTTAAATCAATGTCAACATTGACTTCAAATTAATTCAATTCTACATTCACCTTCAATTAGTTCAATTTCAATTTATATCGATTTGGAGCTTGATTTTTCAAAATATCAATTTATAACACTTAACAAAATTATCCTTCAATATTCAAATTTAAATCCAAATTTCAAATATGGTTCAATTCCAAGCTCGAATTCAAAATATCATTTTTATATCACCTTTACTTAGTAATATTCAAAGCTCGAAATAATGTTCAATTTTTAAAACAAACAAATTTCGAAACTCAATCATATCCCAATTTTTAAATTTCAAAGTCTCAACTTAAATTATTTAACAATTTATTTTAACCAAAATTTATTTCAACATTCCAAACTCAATTTTTCGATAAATTCGATTTCTATAAATTGATTTCTATTTATAACCTTTAAATCAAAACATTTAAATAAATTTCAAATCGACGATTTTAAAATTATTAATTTAGCCAATTCGGTGTTCGTATATAATTTTCTATCCTATGGCCAAGTAATTATTTATTTTAATTCAATGTCAGGGATGAATATGTATCACTTAAATCAAATCACAGTTTCATATGTATGCCTAACAGGATATATATAAGCAAATAAACATCCAAACATTTAAATATCAACCAATAGCATCCATCGAAATACATCATCCAATAGACAATACAATTCATGGTAATGTCATAGTTATCAATATCAGGTAATTTAATCGCAATTCAATTTTAATTTCAATTTAACTGTCAATTTAGTTTTCAACAGTTAATTCAAATGACAATCAATATGACAATTAAATTTTTATCAAGCAACGATAGATAAAATTCATATCACTTCATAATATTAAACTTAACTACCATAAAGATATTCAGTACGTTGTGAGCGTTATAAAACACTCACCTTGATTTCAATGTAGTTCCAGCGTTTTATTTCAAATAAAATTAAACGAGCATTTAATTTTACCCAAAATTTTCACTAGCTCCAAATGATTCCAATCCAGCTCCATAGCGTAGTGCTCGTCAATACAATTCCAATGCAAAAAGTTTCGTGCGTTTTCGACCTCGTATGAAAAAGATACAGCATTTTAAAGTTTGTATGAATTTAAATGTAAACTAATATACTATTTTCTTTTTAATTTAAACCCACACTTAGATCATGGCCGTTGATTTCACAAACTACAGATCTGGGCCGCCCTCCCCTTTCTCTTCTCTCACGCATTTCTTTCCAGTAAAACACGTACGTGATGAACCCATAAAGCCTCCACAAAACCCTAATTCACGCGCCATCTACAACTATCTTGAAGATGATCAGGAACCACCATTTTGAAGCTCAACTCGAATGCTATCATCGGCCAGAGGCCGGCCATGCTCGGCGCCCCCTCAAGCCTCGAAAAACGTGAAAAACGCAGCAGCTCCAATCTTGATTTGCCGTTGATCCGTGGCTCCGTTTCCGATCTCCACCGTTGGATAGCTAGATCTTGATGCCCTCTACAATTTTGCAGTTGACGACTTTTGCTAATTGTTTGTAGATTTGGAGATAATAGAGGAGGAAGTTTCGAAATTCTCAGCCATTCATATCTAGGGCCGGCTGGAAGAAGAAGCAAAGGTTTGAGTGCAAAATGAAATGTTGAGGTCCTTATATAGAAAATTGCAAAACACTATTCATTCGAAATTTTCCAAACTCCAAACAAAGCGTGCCGGCTGGCGTTTCTAGGGTTTATCCCGCATTCCGGACACAATGGAATAGGTTTCGGAAGATAATTCGATCGTATGTGCGAGTTACGGAAATAAACGATCGATTTTAAATTAAATCGATTAAACCGATTTTTATGCGTTTTGGCTTGCCCCGGACAAACGATAAATCCGATTGACTCGAAATTTGAAACCTTACAATAATATGACATTACGGATCCGATGAAACTAGTTTCGTCGAAATCCGAGACTGTTTGAAAAATGGCTATTTTAACTCGTCAATTTAATATTAAAATATTCAATTTTCACAAATTTACTTTTAATTCGATTTTAAAAGTTCTACAACATCATTCTAACTTTAATATGATAAAATAAAATTTTACAAATAATTTTTAATCATATTAAACCTGTTATTCAATTATTCAATAAATTCCAAATATTAAATTTAAACAATTTTGATTATCCAATAATTCATTATCCTTTGAAATATTTGAAATTGAACTTATAAGATTCAACTTTTAAAACCAATTCACATCTTAGAACACTATTTCCAATTTATAGTTATTCAATTATTCAATAAGTTTTAAATATTTACTTTAAACAATTTACCTGTTCAATATTCAATTATTTGATTTTAAATAGATTTTACTTATCAATCAATTACTTTATTATACCCAATGAATTCAACATTTATTATCCTATCCAACTACTGATTGCAAAGGCATTCACTAAGTTGCATTTATTTTTCAATACTTATTACTATTCAAATATTCAGAACCAATCTATTAAAATTTGTATTACTACCTAAATAATTCACAATTCTTATTCACTTATTTACATTTGTTTTTCCATATATTCCTTTATAACCAAGTTATAACATTTGAGTCAATTCAATTAGATTGGAACTCCATTCAATCTATAAATAATTACTTGGATAATTATTGTTGCAATTCATTCCAGTTATTATTATTCCACACGAATTACAAATTTTTTTCTAACATTAAATCACGAAATCTTATTAAATTAGCTATTTTAATTATCGAAAATTTATGGGTCGTTACAGTAAGTGCATTGGATATGGACCCAAGTGTACTTAAAGAAGAATGAATTCTCTCTCAAGTAACTCCTCCCTATAATCCTCAACACAATAATGCTTTGGAAAAAAGAAATCAAACTCTATTAGATATGGTTTGTTCAGTGATGGGAGACACTAGGTTGCTTCTTTTCTTTTGGGGATATATGCTTGAATCCATGTGTAACGACCCGGAATTTTGGACAATAACAATTTAATAATCGGTAATAATAATTAAATTGATTTGGTAATTTTTCTTTGTAATTTTAATTTAAATTGGTAAATTTAATCTTTTCAGGGTTAATAAATTTTTAATCTGGCAATAATTGGTAAGAATTGATTTTTTCAAAGCTAATAGAATTTTATTCTATTTATAATATATATATTTAATATATATTGTGAATGGAATATCTTTTGTTTAAAATAAAGATTGAATTTTCAAATTGTAATATATATGTATGTATATGTTATAATTTGGAATTTGTTTTGAAATTTAATTTAATCTATTCATAATTTATATATGAATGAATTGTAATTTAAAGGTTTGTTTTAAAACTTAATATTTTTCAAAAGTTAATTTAAAGAGTTATTCGTTTGTTTTCAAGTATAAGATAATTGTTATTTTAAATATGATAGTAAAAAGGGGATTTAAATAAAGTTTTGTTTTGCTTTCTTTTTAAAATGCTTAATATAAATGGTTATAAATGCATATATATATATATATATATATATGTTTTAGATTTTAAAATATATGTATAAGAATGTTTATATTATAACTAGTTTTAGAATATTTTCTTTTAAAAGTAAATTTATAAATACATATGAAAACATTTATTAATTAAAGAATTTAAATATTTAAGTTTATATTTACATTTGAATTCAATAAAAATTAATTTAAAAACACTTAAAACATGTGTAAACATAATAAACACCCTTAGTAACACTTGTGAACTTTTTAGATCATGCTTGAGACACTTGTTTAATTTTATAACAAGTGGCCTTTCTTTTTCCTTCATTTGAAAATTTTAACATAAAGAAAACTTGTTTTCCTCTTTTAATTTCCAATTGTTAAATTATTGTCTTCCTTCATGAATTAAAAAGCAAATTGATGGCAACCTGAAATATTTCTCAAATCTGAATTTAACTAAAAGCAAATCTGAAAAACTTCAATCTGCAAATACAAATCAACTTCAATCTGCACTTCAAACTTCAGAGCTGTAACTTCAACCCAACTGCAAATTCAAATGGAATTCATCAGCAAGTTTAGATCATTAAATTTTAAAGCATGCATGCATTCAATATCTTCTGTAATCAAAAACACTTTTCAGATTTAAAGATTTGAAGCTTGGGAAATAAATTCTAAACCGCTCTGCATATTTTAAATAAAGGTGAGTAAATTTCTTTTAAAAACAGTTGATCTAAATTATACTACCATGCATGTGTTGATATTGTCTTGAATTAAAATTCTATAGCTTAAATTTATATGAATTGGTATGTATATGATGGATGAGCTTGTCTGTTTATAGACATACAAGAGTTTTCTCTGTTAATTTACAGAGAAGGTTCTGTTAAAAGAAAATATTCAATACAAATAAATCAAATCAATATTTGATTTCGAAATTTAAATAAAAGTTGTTTGTTTGAGGAAGATGATGGCTTTTAAAATAATTTTAGGATCTTAACTTTAGCAAATAAGTTTAAAAAATAAGAAAAACAGTAAAATACTGTTATACATGATAAATCAACAATTTTGATTTATGATTTAGATTACATGAATAAATTAGTGGGTAAAAATCATGATTTTTAATGCAAGTTTCATGATTTTTAGTTTGATGAATTAAGAGAATTTTGAGTTTGAATGTTTTGGGGATTTTTTTGAACTGCTGATGATATACTCAATAATTTGATTTGGTACTTGGGTTGAAGCTTGCATGTATGTTATAGATTAAAGGAAAAATGCAAGGGAATTTTTCCAATGTTCAATTTGTTCAAATTAGATTAAATTAGGGTTTAAGCTTGCTTTTTATTTGGCTTTACTGTTGAGATGATTGCGTCGCGAACGAAGAATCGGAGGTGTTCTCACATGGGGGGAAATGGAGCTCGTGACGTGGCATTTCGATGGAGAGGTTGGCAAGGAGCATCGTTGCCGTGATAGTCGGTGGTGGGTTTGGACTTTTGCTCGTGTTTATGCAGTTTTTGTGCTCGAGTACGAAATTTTGATTCGATTGGTATTTCGTGATTCTGGGTTTGGTAGTGGGTTCGCACGCGTTCAAGTGACCAACGTCGATGGTCGCGACGATCAAGCTTGGACGGAGTTGATGGGACACATGCATGAGGAATGGGTGTGTGCACTAGTATTTGTGATCTAGGGAAGACGAGTTTTCGTCTTGGGAAGTTCTCGCGTTATTCTCGTGATTGTCTCGAAGTCGAAGGTCTGGGTTTTGCTTCGGGGAATGCTCGAGTCCTTGAGGAGATTTACTCGAGATTTTTTTGGTTGTCGTTTGCTGGGTTTTTCTATGTAAATATTTAGTTGTAAATTAAACTTGAGTTTGAAGAGAAAAAGAAGGAAAGCTTTAAAATTTTAAAAAGATTATAAAAGGAAACAATTTTCAAAGTTAAACTTGTTGTAAGTAAAAAGTTAATCAACTTTTAAAGGTATTAGTTGAATCCAATTTCAAAATTTGAAATGTTTTAGGATGATTTCCTTTGTAAGTAAAGTATTAATTGAATTTATTTTAAATTTAAATGGTTAAGATATTTGTTTCTTTGAAAATAATTATCTTAATTTAATTTTGAATTTCAATTTAAAAGAGAGTTTTGAATTTAATTATTTAATCAGAGTCTTAAGTTAAATTTTAAAGTAATATTTAAAACTTAAGTTTTAAACTTTATTGAAAATGAATAAGTTTGAATTATTTAAAGTATTTTAAATTTGATTTCCAAATGTATTATTTTCAAATAAGAGTAATTTTATGATTTTGAAAACCAAATTGAATAAATTTGTTTTAAAATTTGATTAATTTCAAATAATTTATTTATGAGAATATTAAGGTTAAATTATTATTGATATGAATTTAAGAATACATAATTACATATGATTGTAAATAAGTAAAAGATTAATTAAGAATAATGTTTTCTTAATTAATTAAGGATTTTTAAATATAGGAAGTTAATTAATTAATTGTTTAATTAATTTTAAATAATTAGTTAATTGTTTGATTAATTTTAAATAATCACTTAATTATGGATTAATTAAGTGTGATTACTTAAGGAAGTAGTTAATGGTTAATTATAGAATGTAATTAAGAATGATAATTACTTATGGAAGTAATTAGAGAAATTACTCATGGGAGTAATTTAATGGAAGTGGTTATTGGTTAATCACTTGATGACATTAATTAAGGGATTGATTAATATAATTCTTTGAAGTTAATTAATTATGGAGTAATTAATTAATTAATTAATTAATTATAGATTAGTAATGATGGGATTAATTATTTGTTAAGTAATTAATTAAGAGAGTAATAAAGAGTTATTAATGAAGTAATTAGAGATAATTACTTATGTAAGTAATTAAGATTTAGTTACTTAATTATTTTAGTTAATTAATTGATGTGATTAATTAATTAATGAATGTAATTAATTTAAGATTAATTACGAAGTGTAATTAATTAAAATGTAATTAATTAATTAAGTAATTAATGATGGATTTATTTGTTAATTTAATTTAATTGAATAATTAATTACTTAATGAAGTAATTAAGGATTAATTAATTAGATTAATTAATCAAAGGTTAATATAATTAATTAAGAAGTTAATTAATTAAGATAAGTAATTACAATTGTTAATTACTGATTATGATTAATGAGTTGATTAATTAAAATTTAATTATTTAATTAAAGAGAATTATTAATTAATGGGGATCATTAGTTAATATAATTAATGATTGATCAAGGTTGATTAATAAAAGTAATTAATTAAAGTATGATTAATTAATTGTAATTAATTAAGGTTTAATGTAATTAATTATAATTTATTAATTAATAGAAGTAAATGAAGGATCGTTAATTATTGTAATTAATGATAGTAATTAAAGGTTAATTACTGTATATGGTTAAGGGAAATTACTTGAATGTAATTAAAAGATAATTAATCAAGTAAGATTAATTAAGGAAGATCATTAAGGGATGATTAATTTATTAATTTATTTGGAATAAATAAATGAAGGAGGATTTTAGGTAAACCATTTTAGGTAAACCATTTGATTAAGAATTAATCAATTTTGCTTTGGATGATTTATTAATATTGGTTGATTGATTGATATTGGATGATCAATATTGAGTGATTGATATTGAGTGATTGATATTGGGTGATTGATATTGGTTGATACTGGATGATTTGAATATCTATGTTATGTGTTATGCTGCTTTGTGAGATGAATGTTTGATATGAATTATCTATTGTGGTGATGTTATTCATCTATCTATTATATCATCCTGAATATAAGTTAACTGTTTAAACCCTTAAACAACTTGGACATCAAAATGGCGTTTGGTTTCGGTGAGACCGGGATTGGGTTTCCATATTTGGATTTCCAAAAACCACATCGATTCCAATTAAACGTCAGGTCGTGAATCCAAGTGGAGGAAGTGAAGACTCGAGCTGTAAGGACTATTCGTCAGTATAACTCTGTGGGTGATTTCGTGATGAGTTTGACGGAATAGTACTTATAGGTTCGAGATGGTGATTTAGAGTGCAAGGGCTATGGTCGTTGACTCTGAGGGTGATTCCAAAATGAGTGCAACGAGATAGTGCTTTCGGTTTCGTTCGAACCCGGAACGAACTTGTATGGATAGATAGCTTTCAGAACATCGTCAGGTGGACGATGAGCATTCTAAGATAGATGTGTTCTATAAAGGTAATCGCAGCCTCAAGCCTTATCAACTCGGGAATGGCTAAAACAGGGGAGGTGCAGCAAGGCTAGGTGGGTAGCGCCCATTTCAGGACAAGATTTTCCCCTGTCTAGTGGTCCCTTTTTATTCGGCTGTGTGGGCAGTTGGGTCGCGGCCAACTATGGGGTTGTCTTGTTCGGGACTGTTCAGTAAGGAACGGTTCCGGCCTTGTGTTGCAGGGGAGCGGGCGTACTCCTCGGTACGTTGATCTAGGCCACGTACTGTGACGGGCAGTACCCTAGAGCCCTGCCATTGATGGAAACCCATTTTCCCTTCGAGACCCTACCGTTTTGAATTGTATTACCCACTTTTGTGGCTAGTAGCTGGAATTTAATCATGTAACAATTTCGGCTATTTCTTATTTACTTGAAAACCCTATACACTATTATAATATCACTGAATTTCCTATCAAATGTTTTAGTTAGCGTAAAGTAAAAACTTTTCCATGTTTATGTGTGGGAAGTCTTACGGGATACCTTTTCTTTCAAAGGTTTTTCTAAAGTTAAGCAATTTTAAACCGTTTACTCACACCAGACCCCTATCTGACCCGAGTGTTTATTTTATGTTTTATTAAACTCTTGGGTACTCATATTATGTATGAGTAGTCAAGTGATTCAGGTTTGCTTGACGAATTCTAGAGGAGTTATGGAGCAGGAGGCTTCCACGTGTAGATATATTATGGTTCCGCTGTGTTTGTTTGATATCTGTATCTTGTATACTTGAGTTGTATAGTTAGACAGATGTTTATAACTGTCTAATATGAGTTGTATAAGTTGTGTACTCTGATGTAATATGATACTATGTAATATTTTATGTAATATATTATATTTCATTCGTTTCGTTGTGAGTTATCTAATGTTGTTGTATTCTTCTTTCTCTTTCTTTTCTTCTTCTATCCCTTTCTTTCTTAAATAGCGATGTGATTTTCTGGAGATAGGAAGTCGGGTCATCACAGTTGGTATCAGAGCATTAGGTTGAGTGAATACCTAGGCTCTGGAGTGGTGTCTTTCTTGAGAGAGCGTACTTGTAATTTATATATATATATATATAACTATATATTTATATATCTATATCTACCTGATCGGTTGGGATATCTGTTCGGATTTTCCAACATTAGTTTTAGAGGTAGATGGAGTAGTGGTGTGTGTGTAACACGACTACCACTAATGAAAGGGGTCCATATGTTGTGGTTGGAAGTATTTTGTCGAGACTGTAGACCTGGTGCTGTCTCGAATGAGATTTGTAGTTTGAAGTAAGGATTTCTCTAAATTCCGAAGGCGTTTTTTTTAAAAGATTCGAAGTTTATTTTGGAAATATAAGTTTGGATCTGTCGGAAATGTAGAAGTAAGTGATGATATCTGATAACTGCATGGTGAGATGCAGTATCCATAGATATTTTCTGAAGATGTTTTCTCTTGAAGTAGTTTAGAAGTAGTTGAGAAGCAGTCTTTACCTGCCGCAGGGAAGATTCGTCTGTGTAGAAGTTGTCTGAATCTTTAGCAATGAGGTTGGCTGTTTTGGAATATGAGACTAAGGTCTATAAGATGTTTCGCTTCGGCAAGGTCTCATTTGTCATTCCTTAAGGAGAGCGAGATGTTGATACTTGGTTTGGAGCCCGAATTTCTTGAGAGGTTATCTGCCATCTCGAAGGTCCGATTGTGTGGTTTGTTGATCATTTTGGTTTTTGAGAAGCCTCTTGGAATAGAAGTCTTTGGTTAGCTGTGGTAGCAGTTTCAGTTCGAAGTGTTCGGTGTGCTGACGAGAAGGTCTTTTAGCTTTGCAATATCTCGAAGTAGAGTTTGGAAGTAGCAGTGTGGCTCGTTTCTCCGATGGTTCGGAAATCTTTGTGGTTCTTCTTTCAGCAGTCTGGGCAGTTGGTGGAAGTGTTCTTGAAGAGTTAACCTTGCTTGGAAAAGTTTAAAGCTGTTCTAATTGGTAAAGAGAGGACAGTTTATTTGGAATTCGAACTTGGTAGGATCGCAAAAGTGACTTGCGATTAGTTTGGGAATTTTTCTTGGGCAATCTTTTGTTTGAGACTGAGGATTCTCATGTAGAAGTAGGAGCTACTGAAGTAATCAGAAGGTTGTCTGCATCTAGAGTTGAGTTCCATGTTGTTTTGGTTCCAGAAGCGATTTTGGTGGTTAGCCTAGAAGAAGAGTTGGTCTAGCAGCTCAGAATTTTTTTGGAAATTGGTTTGGTTAGATCTAGTTTTTGAGTTTGATTTCTACGGCAAGGTTGTGTGACCGAGTAAGATGGGTCACAAAGATTATATGGGTTTGATGAACAAAGTTCCCGGATATATTGGATAAGTTTGTACTTGTGTTCATCAGCAGTATTCTCGGCTATTTTAGAACCTGAGTTGTGCAGCGGAAGCAAGGTAGCAACTGTGCAAGGAAGGAAGCAAGTTCAGTTTGCTATTGCTTGAGGAGTAGAGTTTGTGTTCTGGATTTCGACAGATCTTAAAAGACTTTTCTGTTGGATAGGATCCAGGAACTGGTTCGCTTTGGTCTAGTTGTTTCTGCAAGCATCAGCATAGGCTAAGCTGGTCAGGAAGAGATTGGCAGCCAGGATTGTCTGTTGAGTTATGCTGATTGAGATAAGGAGTTTGGAATTCGAAGTTGGAGACTTCATTGTTGTTAAGATTTCTCTGGTTAAGAGAACGGTATTTGGGTAAGATTGGATGGTTAGTTCTGTGGTATTTGGGATTTCTTATCTGTGTTCTGATAAGATAAGATTGAATTGCCAGTTTGGATAGCTGGAACTCATTGTATTTCACGTATCTCTGAGGGAGTACGTGTACGATTCATCATTGGTTGTTGAATCTACAGTTCAGTTGGAGTTGGAAGTTGAGCTAGACTTGAGTATAGTCTGATGTCCTTTTCAGATTGATGGATCTAGAGATGAGAGGAGCTCTGGTTTTTAGTGGTGTAGTTGTTTAGCTTCTGTAGAGCGAGTCTCTCGGTGATTTATAATTGGGAAACTCTAGATAGTATTAGTAAGATTTATTCTAATTTGTGTCAGGATAATTAGTTAGGTTTGTTTGTTTGATTGATTGTTATGGTTGTTAGTAACTGGATGTTAGTTATGCTTTGCTGATTGAAATTAAAAATTTTGCTGGGTTATTAAATTACCTTTACTTTTAAATTTCGGGGACGAAATTCTTTTAAGGGGGGAGAGGATCGTAACGACCCAGAATTTTAGGCAATAACAATTTAATAATCGGTAATAATAATTAAATTGATTTCGTAATTTTTCTTTGTAATTTTAATTTAAATTGGTAAATTTAATCTTTTCAGGGTTAATGAAATTTTAATTTGGCAATAATTGGTGAGAATTGATTTTTTCAAAGCTAATAGAATTTTATTCTATATATAATATATATATTTAATATATATTGTGAATAGAATATCTTTTGTTTAAAATAAAGATTGAATTTTCAAATTGTAATATATATGTATGTATATGTTATAATTTGGAATTTGTTTTGAAATTTAATTTAATCTATTCATAATTTATATATGAATGAATTATAATTTAAAGCTTTGTTTTAAAACTTAATATTTTTCAAAAGTTAATTTAAAGATTTATTCGTTTGTTTTCAAGTATAAGATAATTGTTATTTTAAATATGATAGTAAAAAGGGGATTTAAATAAAGTTTTGTTTTGCGTTTTTTTAAATGCTTAACATAAATGGTTATAAATGCATATATATATATAAATGTTTTAGATTTTAAAATATATGTATAAGAATTTGTTTATATTATAACTAGTTTTAGAATATTTTCTTTTAAAAGTAAATTTATAAATACATATGAAAACATTTGTTAATCAATGAATGTAAATATGTAAGTTTATATTTACATTTGAATTCAATAAAAATTAATTTTAAAACACTTAAAACATGTGTAAACATAGTAAACACCCTTAGTAACACTTGTGAACTTTTTAAATCATGCTTGAGACACTTGTTTAATTTTATAACAAGTGGCTTTTCTTTTTCCTTTATTTGAAAATTTTAACATAAAGAAAACTTGTTTTCCTCTTTTAATTTCCAAACTTCTTTTTTCTTCTCAAATTATTTTCTTCCTTCATGAAATAAAAAGCAAATTAATGGCAACCTGAAATATTTCTCAAATCTAAATTTAACTAAAAGAAAATCTAAAAAAACTTCAATCTGCAAATACAAATCAACTTCAATCTGCACTTCAAACTTCAGAGCTGCAACTTCAACCCGACTGCAAATTCAAATGGAGTTCATCAGCAAGTTTAGATCATTAAATTTTAAAGCATACATGCATTCAATTTCTTCTGCAATCAAAAACACTTTTCGGATTTAAAGATTTGAAGCTTGGGAAATAAATTCTAAACTGCTCTGCATATTTTAAATAAAGGTGAGTAAATTTCTTTTAAAAACAGTTGATCTAAATTTTACTACCATGCATGTGTTGATATTGTCTTGAATTAAAATTCTATAGCTTAAATTTATATGAATTGGTATGTATATGATGGGTGAGCTTGTTTGTTTATATACCTACAAGAGTTTTCTCTGTTAATTTACTGAGAAGGTTCTGTTAAAAGAAAATATTCAATACAAATAAATCAAATCAATATTTGATTTCGAAATTTAAATAAAAGTTGTTTGTTTGAGGAAGATGATGGCTTTTAAAATAATTTTAGGATCTTAACTTTAGCAAATAAGTTTAAAGAATAAGAAAAACAGTAAAATACTGCTATACACGATAAATCAACAATTTTGATTTATGATTTAGATTACATGAATAAATTAGTGGGTAAAAATCATGATTTTTAATACAAGTTTCATGATTTTTAGTTTGATGAATCAAGAGAATTTTGAGTTTGAATGTTTTAGGGATTTTTGTGAACTGGTGATGATATACTCAATAATTTGATTTGATAATTGGGTCGAAGCTTGCATGTATGTTATAGATTAAGGGGAAAATGCAAGGGAATTTTTCCAATGTTCAATTTTTTCAAATTAGATTAAATTAGGGTTTAAGCTTGCTTTTTATTTGGCTTTACTGTTGAGATGATTGCGTTGCGAATGAAGAATCGGAGGTGTTCGCACATGGGGAAAAATGGAGCTCGTGACGTGGAATTTCGATGGAGAGGTTGGCAAGGAGCATCGTTGCCGTGATGGTCGGCGGTGGGTTTGGATTTGTGCTCGTGTTTCTGCAGTTTTCGTGCTCGAGTATGAAATTTTGATTCGATTGGTATTTCGTGATTCTGGGTTTGGTAGTGGGTTCGCACGCGTTCAAGTGACCAACGTCGATGGTCGCGACGATCAAGCTTGGCCGGAGTTGATGGGACACATGCACGAGGAATGGGTGTGTGCACTGGTATTTGTGATCTGGGGAAGACGAGTTTTCATCTTGGGAAGTTCTCGCGTTATTCTCGTGATTGTCTCGTAGTTGAAGGTCGGGGTTTAGCTTCGGGGAATGCTCGAGTCATTGAGGAGATTTACTCGAGATTTTTTTGGTTGTCGTTTGCTGGGTTTTTCTGTGCAAATATTTAGTTGTAAATTAAACTTGAGTTTGAAGAGAAAAAGAAGGCAAGCTTTAAGATTTTAAAAAGATTATAAAAGGAAACAATTTTCAAAGTCAAACTTGTTCTTTATAAGTAAAAAGTTAATCAACTTTTAAAGGTATTAATTGAATTCAATTTCAAATTTTGAAATGTTTTAGGATGATTTCCTTTGTAAGTAAAGTATTAATTGAATTTATTTTAAATTTAAATGGTTAAGATATTCGTTTCTTTGAAAATAATTATCTTCATTTAATTTTGAATTTCAATTTAAAAGAGAGTTTGAATTTAATTATTTAATCAAAGTCTTAAGTTAAATTTTAAAGTAATATTTAAAACTTAAGTTTTAAACTTTAATAAAAATGAATAATTTGAATTATTTAAAGTATTTTAAATTTTAAATTTGATTTCCAAATGTATTATTTTCAAATATGATTAATGTTATAATTTTGAAAACCAAATTGAATAAATTTGTTTTAAAATTTGATTAATTTCAGATAATTTATTTATGAGAATATTAAGGTTAAATTATTATTGATATGAATTTAAGAATACTTAATTACATATTTGTAAATATGTAAAAGATTAATTAAGAATAATGTTTTCCTAATTAATTAAGGATTTTTAAATCTAGGAAGTTAATAAATTAATTGTTTAATTAATTTTAATTAATTAGTTAATTGTTTATTTAATTTTAAATAATCACTTAATTATGGATTAATTAAGTGTGATTACTTAAGGAAGTAATCAATGGTTAATTATAGAATGTAATTAAGAATGATAATTACTTATGGAAGTAATTAGAGAAATTACTCATGGGAGTAATTTAATGGAAGTGGTTATTGGTTAATAACTTGATGACATTAATTAAGGGATTGATTAACATAATTCTTTGAAGTTAATTAATTATGGAGTAATTAATTAATTAATTAATTATGGATTACTAATGATGGGATTAATTATTTGTTAAGTAATTAATTAAGAGAGTAATAAAGAGTTATTAATGAAGTAATTAGAGATAATTACTTATGTAAGTAATTAAGAGTTAGTTTTGAGAAAAATGTGTGATCCTCTAACATGAGAGGAGAGCACACATGGAAAACTATATATACAACAAAAAGATGGAGCTGCCAACATGCCTGACAGGTGGCAAGACTAAAAACAAAAATAAAGATAAAGAAGTAGATACCCCTCAAATGAGCTCCGGCAAAGCCACCGCCCATTAACCCTAATATCGAGCTCCGGCAAGGCCACCACCCAATACTAAAGTGTTAGAGGTATCTAAAAAAACCAGACTCTCTAGAAAAAACCAAAGAGACCAGGAGAAGTCGAAGTGACAAGACAGGAGCAATCCGAATCTCTGAGAAGAGCCATCCTGAAAATCTGAAACATGCTAAAAGCTATCCAGCAAACCTGATAAGAGAAGAACCCGCATCCGACCTAAACGAAACCTGGAATAAAACTAGAAAACATATTAGAGAGAAACACATATATGTATATAAATAAAATTTATATACATACATGTGAGAATAAAAACCAAAAAGGGAACTAAAGCAAGAAAGAACAAAAACATGCAAGAAACTATTTAGGAGCCTAAAATAGGAAGAGAATTGTGATTAAAAGAATTATTAGAAACAATATAATTGAAGATAAAATTAAATGAGTTAATATTATTTCTAACCTTATTAAGATAATCCTTAAAGCAATTATTTTTGGCTAATTTATAATTAGGATTAGAAATCCACTTTAAGCAGAAATTTGAGATTAAAATAATCAATTCATTATTATGATGATATTTATTATTAAAAATTCTTTGGTTTCTTTCAAACCAAATGTACCAACAAGAAATAATGAATAAAGTATCAAGCAAATATCTAAAATCCTTATTAAACATAAATCTAAAAGAGTTCCAATAAAATAAGCAATTAGAAATTCTAGAGTTACTATGAAACTCAAAAATATTAAGGGTCTTAATAAGAATAAAATAGGTATCCAAGCAATCATAGTAAATATGATTAATATCTTCAAAATATGTGTTGCAAAAAAAACATTTATTGTCAATACTAATATTTTTCTTTTTTAAAAATTCAATAGTGTTTAACTTATCATGAATGATGAGCCACATATGAATCTTAGATTTTGGAGGAGCATTAGACTTCCAAATAAATTTAAAACAATTGACAGAAACCCCCAAAAAGTTGATAAATTTGTAAAAGGAATTAGAAGAATATTTCTTACTCTTATCCCAATCCCAACTAATAAAGTCATTATCATTGTCAATATTATAAAGATTAAGTTTAGCATAAAGCAAGAAAAGATGTCTAAGAGTAGGTCCTTCTAAAATACAATTAAAATTGAAAGTCCAAGGAGGATCACTATCAGAATTGAAGACATCAGAAATTAACGCAAATTTGAAATTACAAATATCATATAAATCTTTATACTCAATCTTAAGAGGAGTAGAGGAAATCCAACTATCATGCCAAAAAGAAGTACAGTTACCAGAATGAACAATAATATTTAAACCCAAGTTAAAGATATTACTGCAATTTAATATAGATTTCCAAAAACAAGATATATTTCTAAAACTAGAAGAACTAATATGATATAGATTATAACTACCATTGTAATAAAAAGTAGATATAATATCTTTCCAAATGGCATTATCACTGATGTCCCTGAATTTCCATAACCATTTACCAAGAAGAGACAAGTTCATATTATGTAAATTAATGACTCCTAAACCACCCTCTTTTTTAGATTTACATATAATATCCCAATTAACTAAACATTTAAAACTACTATTAGGGTTATCACCACCCCAAAGAAAATCCCTTCTAATTTTATCTATTTTATCTATCACCCAGTCGGGAAACAGGTGCATAGACATCCAATATATAGGAAGAGCTGATAAGACAGTATTAATCAAAACCAATCTACTTGCTCTAGATAGAAATCTCACATTCCAATTAGTGATCCTATTTTTAATCTTATCAATAATAATGAACCAATCATCGTGTTTAAGTTTCGAAGGTCTGATAACAAAACCAAGATAGTCAAAAGGAAAGCTCATAGTTTTACAATTTAAAGTATTAGCAACTAAATTTTCTACATTATCAATATCATTTAAAATTAAAACGGAACTTTTATCAAAATTAATTTTTAAACCAGATAATAGTTCAAAACTATAAAGAATAAACTTGAGAGCAATAATATGTCTAGGGAGATGGGAGGAAAAAAGCAAAGTATCATCAGCAAATTGAAGGACGGATAAGCCAAAATTAGAAATATCATTACCAATGACACCCAAAAGGTTTTTGCTAACAGCATTTTTAATAATCTTAGAAAAGACATCAGCTGCTAGATTAAACAGAAAGGGCGATAAAGGATCCCCTTGCCTTAAACCTCTCTTAGATCGAATCTTATTACCTAAAACACCATTAACCATAATACTGGAGTTACCTGTTTTAAGCAAGATAATAATCCAATTAATCCATCTATTACTAAAGCCTCTGGCACGGAAAATCTCTATAAGGAAATCCCAATCAACCGAGTCAAAGGCTTTAGCAAAATCTAATTTTAAAATAGCACAAGTTATATTATTTTTACAACAAAAATTAATATATTCTTGAACAACCGCTACACCATCAGTAATATACCTGCCTTTAATGAAAGCAGATTGTGAACAGTCAATGAGGTCGTTCATTTTTAGACTAAGTCTATTAGCTAAAACTTTAGAGATAATTTTAACAGAGCAGTTCATCAAAGAGATGGGCCTAAAATCTTTTAAAGTATTAGCACCCACTTTTTTATGTAATAAAATAACATTAGCAAAATTAAAACGACCTAATTGGAGATTACCATTATAAAAATCATTGAACAAACAAATTAAGTCTAATTTTAAAACCTCCCAAAAAGATTGATAAAAGAAAATAGGAAAACCATCCGGACCCGGAGATTTGTCTCCTGGTAAATCAAAGATGGCTTTACGAATTTCCTCTTCAGTAAAAGGGGCATCTAAATCAGAAAGATTAATGTTAGAGGAGGATGGGTAAAGATCATTCCATCTAGCACTAACTCTATGCTTAATTTTGGTACCAAAAATGTCTTTGTAATAATCAGTAAAAGCATTATTAAGATATCTTTGATCAACTAATTCCACATTATTAACTAAAAGGAATTAATTGTATTACTACGTTTTCTATTATTAGCTAGGTTGTGAAATAATTTAGTGTTATTATCACCTTCATTTATCCAGTGAAAATTAGATCTCTGTTTCCACATAACTTCCTCTTTTTCAAGAATAGAATAGAGATCCTCTTTTAAATTATTAAGGACATTCCTATCACCTATATTTAATTGTCTAGATTCTTCAATCCTATTAAGTTTAAGCAATTCATTAAGAATATTATCCTTTTTAATTTTAATATTACCAAAAACATTTTTATTCCATTTTTAAGAAAAATCATGAGATTTCTAAGTTTGAGCACAAAAGCTTTGGCTGAGTTACCACTATACTTAAGGCAATAATAACTCATAGAGGACCATTTATTGATGACTAAATTAGAAAAACCTGATTCTAAAAACCACATTTTTTCAAATTTAAAAACATTATTCAAAAATCTATGACTATCACAAGTAAGAATAATTGGACAGTGATCAGAAAGGGTGTAAGGTAAACCTGACACTCTACAGATAGGAAATTTGTCCTCAATATCATCACAAACGAAAAATCTATCTAAAAGAACAAAGGAGGGAGACTCTCTATTATTGCTACAAGTAAAAGATCTATTGGATAGAGGAATTTCGATCAAATTACATTGAATAATAAATTGATCGAATTCCTCCATAGCCAAATAATCACCTACCCGAGGAGAGCGCTCCCCAATAAAACGAGTCACATTAAAATCTCCCCCCAAAATCCAAGGACCAGGGGCAAAAGACCTAAACTCGAGGCATTCATTCCAGAGAATCCGCCTCTCAATTTTAGAGTTAGGCCCATAAACATTAGAAATATTAAGGAAAGAATTATCAGAGAGATTAATTAAGATGATGTGTAAAGAGTGCTGCTTCTTAATACACTGAAGTAATTTAAAGAGATTATCTCTCCAACCAATCATTATGCCCCCAGATGAGCCCAAAGAGGGAAGAAAAACCCAATTTCTAAAACGAAAACCACCCAATCTTCTAAAAAAACGAAAATCAGGACATTCTATTTTGGTCTCTTGAAGAAGAGCAATGTCAATCGAATAATCTTTAAAAAAGATTCTAACTTTATCACATTTACTGAGGTCGTTCAAACCTCTAATGTTCCAACTAATGACTCTCATAAACCCATAGATCTAGCCCTATCAAGTTCTTTACTTCTAATAAACTCACGATCTAACTCAATATCAGAAAAAATAAAAGCAGAGCTACTAGCTAACTGACTAAACTCAGAAGCGGATAAATCACCAAGCGCATAAGAAGAATAAACGCTACCAAAATCCAAACGCATACCTGAGCCTGGTTCCAAAACACTACTCGTAGTGCTTGAACCAGGAAACTCACCCGTCGACTGAGAGCGACAGCCTCTAATCCTGACACTGCGACGAACCAAACCACTCGAAGAGACCTGCTTTTTACGCCTACCTCTCTTCGAAGTAGCAAAAGAAGGCACTGAATTGCCAACAGCCTCAACATTCAAAACAGATAATAATCCATCAGATCCCACACTTCCAACAGTAGTATCAGCAAAATCCACACAAGCCACAGCACTATCACAATAATCCCCTTGAAAAAAGGTCGAACTCGGATAAGCAGAAGAAGGAATATTAACAACAGGATGAAACTGATCCAGTGCTAGGAACCCATCTGAACCAGAGTAACAAACCAAAGCTGATTCGCTAGATTCACTAGGCAAGAAGGGGAATTTATGCTCTGAATAGCAACCAGTCTGATCAAAAGATCCAAGTGTTTCATGCACAACATGCACAGAATCACTTTTAGGAAAAATCTCATCAATGTGTGAAACATCATCTACAAACAATGTCGAACTCTCATCTGAAGAAGAAACATCTGATAAAAGCCAAGCAAGAGGAACTTCAGAATGATGCAACAGCAAACACTCATCAACACCATCACCTTCTAAATGAATATCATCAACCCAGTTATTAAAATCAGAAAAAACAGAGCAACTCGGAGAAACTGAGACCACCGGCAAATCCACTAACTGCCTCACTTCCAACACATCAAAACAATCAACAACATTATGAGGGAATTGATCACAAACTGGAGCAATGGACTGAAATTCAAAGACAGAACAAATAGGAGAACCATCACATTCCAAGCACATGTTACCCAAAGAGTCAACCGAGGAAAGTGCAGAAAACTCTTTAGATTGAACACTATCCACACAAAAAAATCCGAGCATTCAGAGACAATGTCTGAATCGAGACATGCATATCTATTACTGGTAGATATCTTGAATGGTTCCAAAAGAGAAGAAGAACCTTTTATGGATTTAGGATGAATAAATCCACTAAACAAGTCATTATCCAAAGAAGATAAACAGCGGTCGACATCTGGATCAGATAAAATGGGATCTAACCTAACAGGTTCTTGAATAACTTCATCAGTAACCATCTCCGTCTCTGAAGAGACCGAAAAGTCCAACATGTCAACAAGCATCTCTGAATCGCCACTAATAACAAGATCATCCTTATCAGTATTTGGGGAATTAATGTTGTTAAAGTGGGATAAAAGATCATCAAGTAATTTCAAACCATCGAATCTCCTATGTCCAAGATTGCTGATTAATAAACCTCTCAAGTTTATGAAGTTAAGAACAAACTGAAAACCATGCATTGCCAAATAATCAGAGGGAAAGGACTCAATCGGTGAGGAATCAGAATAACCAAAATAAATCTCTGGATCTCCAAATTTAGCTTTATATCCCTTGCCAATGTTTGGGGCATTAACAACATTAAAGTGAAATAGCAATAATTCCAGGAGATTAAAACCATCAAATCGATACCGCCCAAGATGATCATGAATAAACCTTTTCAGAAGCATGATTTTAAGCATAAACTGAAAACCATTTTCAACCAAGAAATCCGACGAAACCGATGAGGACGATTTGATCGAACACTTATCACTCTTGTGACCAAACTTGCCGCAGCAGAAGCACCTAACAGGATCACGGCACTGGGATGCGAAATGTTTACTATCACCACATCTATAACAAAAAGATCTGCTGCCTTTGGAATCAATCCATCGCTTGAAAGAGATCTGGGGTTTCGCGTCGCGTAATAAATTCCCAGGCAAGTGGTCTTTAACCACTTGAGCATATGAGCGACGATGAAGATAATCAGGAGCGGTAGCCTCAGAAATAACAAGCGAAGATAATGGAAGCGGCGGGAAGAAGAGAGATCATGGAGAAGAAGAAGGAGCAATCGCCATTTTCTTGCAAGTGAATGTATTCAAATACGAACTGTTTTCAAAATGTAAAAGTACTACAAAAGGAGTTAGTTACTTAATTATTTTAGTTAATTAATTGATGTGATTAATTAATTAATTAATGTAATTAATTTAAGATTAATTATGAAGTGTAATTAATTAAAATGTAATTAATTAATTAAGTAATTAATGAAGGACTTATTTATCAATTTAATTTAATTGAATAATTGATTACTTAATGAAGTAATTAAGGATTAATTAATTAGATTAATTAATCAATGGTTAATATAATTAATTAAGAAGTTAATTAATTAAGTTAAGTAATTACAATTGTTAATTACTGATTATGATTAATGAGTTGATTAATTACAAGTTAATTATTTAATTAAAGAGAATTATTAATTAATGGGGATCATTAGTAAATATAATTAATGATATTAATCAAGGTTGATTAATAAAAGTAATTAATTAAAGTATGATTAATTAGTTGTAATTAATTAAGGTTTAATGTAATTAATTACAATTGATTAATTAATAGAAGTAAATGAAGGATCATTAATTATTGTAATTAATGATAGTAATTAAAGGTTAATTACTGTAAATGGTTAAGGAAAATTACTTGAATGTAATTAAAAGATAATTAATCAAGGAAGATTAATTAAGGAAGATCATTAAGGGATGATTAATTTATTAATTTATTTGGAATAAATAAATGAAGGTGGATTTTAGGTAAACCAATTGATTAAGAATTAATCAATTCTGCTTTGGATGATTTATTAATATTGGTTGATTGATTGATATTGGATGATCAATATTGAGTGATTGATATTGGGTGATTGATATTGGTTGATACTGGATGATTTGAATATCTCTGTTATGTGATATGCTGCTTTGTGAGATGAATGTTTGATATGAATTATCTATTGTGGTAATGTTATTCATCTATCTGTTATATCATCCTGAATATAAGTTAACTGTTTCAACCCTTAAACAACTTGGACATCAAAATGGCATTTGGTTTCGGTGAGACCGGGATCGGGTTTCCATATTTGGATATCCGAAAACCACATCGATTCCAATTAAACGTTAGGTCGTGAATCCAAGTGGAGCAAGTGAAGACTCGAGGTGTAAGCACTATTCGTCAGAATAACTCTATGGGTGATTCCGTGATGAGTTTGACGGAATAGAACTTATAGGTTCGAGATGGTGATTTAGAGTGCAAGGGCTATGGTCGTTGACTCTGAGGGTGATTCCAAAATGAGTGCAACGAGATAGTGCCTTCGGTTTCGTTCGAACCCGAAACGAACTTGTATGGATTGAATGCTTTCAGAACATCGTCAGGTGGACGATGAGCATTCTAAGATAGATGTGTTCTATAAAGGTAATCGCAGCCTCAAGCCTCATCAACCCGGGAATGGCTAAAACAGGGGAGGTGCAGCAAGGCTAGGTGGGTAGCGCCCATTTCAGGACAAGATTTTCCCCTGTCTAGTGGTCCCTTTTTATTCGGCTGTGTGGGCAGTTTGGTCGTGGCCAACTACGGGGTTGTCTTGTTCGGGACTGTTCAGTAAGGAACGGTTCCGGCCTTGTGTTGCAGGGGAGCGGGCGTACTCCTCGGTACGTTGATCTAGGCCGCGTACTGTGACGGGCGGTACCCCAGAGCCCTGCCATTGATGGAAACCCATTTTCCCTTCGAAACCCTACCGTTTTGAATTGTATTACCCACTTTTGTGGCTAGTAGCTGGAATTTAATCATGTAACAATTTCGGCTATTTCTTATTTACTTGAAAACCCTAGACACTATTATAATATCACTGGATTTCCTATCAAATGTTTTGGTTAGCGTAAGGTAAAAACTTTTCCATGTTTATCTGTGGGAAGTCTTACGTGATACTTTTTCTTTCAAAGGTTTTTCTATAGTTAAGCAATTTTAAACCGTTAGTCACACCAGACCCCTGTCTGACCCGAGTGTTTATTTTCTGTTTTATTAAACTCTTGGGTACTCATATTATGTATGAGTAGTTAAGTGATTCAGGTTTGCTTGACGAATTCTAGAGGAGTTATGGAGAAGGAGGCTTCCACGTGTAGATATATTATGGTTCCGCTGTGTTTGTTTGATATCTGTATCTTGTATACTTGAGTTGTATAGTTAGACAGATGTTTATAACTGTCTAATATGAGTTGTATAAGTTGTGTACTCTGATGTAATATTATACTATGTAATATTTTATGTAATATATTATATTTCATTCGTTCCGCTGTGAGTTATCTGATGTTGTTGTGTTCTTCTTTCTTTTCTTCTTCTATCCCTTTCTTTCTTAAATAGCGATGTGATTTTCTAGAGATAGGAAGTCGGGTCGTCACACCATGATACATATGTCTAATTCCATATCATCTAAATATGTTCCTAGTACCCTTTATGAATTACAAACTAGTAGTAAACCCTAACATAATTATTAATAGGTGCGAGGTTGTCTGGGTTATGTTATGAATGTAAACACCAGTGAACTTGAGGCACGATCGGTTTTATGTAAGTTTATGGGGTATCCCAGGAATTTTCATGCACCCATATTCTATCTTATTGGGGAACTATATTTGTTGTAAGACATGCCTCCTTTTTAGAAAAGGAAGTGTAATCCCTGGAAATAAGTGGTGGTAAGATAGATTTGCATGAAATCTAAGAAACATAAGTAGAGAAAGAACATTTTGATAATAGCTCAACACCGGTTTAAGACATGCAACATATTAGAAGGTCAAGTAGAGAATCATGTGCGCTAGAGAAGTGCTATAGGCCGCTCATTAATGGAAAGTAAGAGGATTGCATCCACTTTGACAATGATCCCCTTACATACCGACAAGACTTGGAGAGTAAATACTCTGTCTTATGTCTTGATGCGATGAAATCCGAATAAGATACCGTGTACAAGAATAAAGTTTGGAATTTGAAAAGTATACCCGAAGGGGTAAAATCCGTCAGTTATAAATAGATTATTAAAAAAATATCGGTGTAAATGGAAAGGTCAAAACCTATAAAGCAAGAATGGTGGTGAAATATTTATATTAAATTCAAGGTGTTGAATATGAGCAATATTTTCACCAGTTGTCATAGTTAAATCAATTCAGATTCTACTTTCATTCGCTGCTTATTATGACTATGAAATATGGCAAGTGGATGTTAAAAAGATGTTTTAAAATCCTGATTTAGAAGAGTGTTTATATTTCATAGCCATAAGGTTTCAAAGTCAATGGGAACGACGATAAGGCATGTAGATTCTTAAGATCAATTTATGGTTTAAGCAAGCATCAAGGAGTTGGATAAAGTTTTGACAAGGTAATCAAACAATTTGGTTTCATTCAAAATTGTTTGAGCCAAAAATGGCACAAACACCTAATTAATCTAGTATAGACCAAAAGGTAAAGAAAATAAATGAAAAAATGAGTAAGAAATAGAACAAACAAGATTTATAGTAGTTTGGCGTACTCCAGACTACTTCCACTTTAATTTTTTTATTTATTATACTATGTTTTTCAAGTACAGTTCTTACAGATCGGTATAAATCCATTTTGGATCGGTATAAACCATTGAGTGATTATAAGAAATTAGAGTAGGCAACAGGAGATAAGAAAAGATCCTTAAAAATGAGCACTGCCTTCCAATTTATAGAGGTAAAAAGCCTAAAGTTTCGCCTGAAGAACTCCACACCGAAGGCTACTTCTCCCAGACAATTGTACTCCACATCATCAATTTGTACGGAATGTTACCGATCTAAGGGCTTAAATCGACACTGATCCGTAAAATGGCCAAACTGGTCATCATGAAATCTAAGTGTTGGCTTATCTTGTGCTTAGCTTCACGATTCCAAACATGTTTGCATCTTTATTATCTTGTTGCTAAGTCCAAATGATGAATAGGAGGAAAAGTAGAGTTGTTGATTTTGAGTGCTCGTGGAGAACGATGGAGAATTGCATGGGATCAACAAAATAGCACTTGAAATATGCTTTCATCATCGAGTAGAAGAAGCTGAGGCAGCTTTGGAAGAAGGAATGTGGTTTGGTACTGATCCAGAAGGTTGGACCAGTACGGACCCAACACATGTTGGATTTGACCCCTCGAATTATTGTGTTGAGTTGATCTTCATCTTGCAGTTCTATTTGCACTTAGTTTCTGGACTCTTGGGCTATCTCTTTGGGCTGGCTACCTTGATAACTCCAAGTTTGAATTGTCACGACAATTTTCGGATACTCCTTGGTCAAAAGGAAGGATAACTCTTTCCCTCCAAAGCACGCGTTGCTAGTGAAAGGCGTGCTTCGCTCGAGAACAAATGTTGAAGCCGATGGAACATTAGTAGTGGAATTTCCTGGTTATCAGCCAATCAAGAAGTCGCAAATCGTCATGTTCCTTTGGATTCTCTTATCAATAATGGGTCGTTCTGGACCTATTGTAGCCTAAGAATCTAGACTCTGCCTAAGTGTATTCTATACATCATCATCGTTCTGATTTCGTTCGGAGTTATTACATCACAAATAAAAATCGTCCCGTGTTCATCCGAGATTTGTCAGTTCTACTCTATTTACAAGACATCCAAGCCTTTTATCAAATCTGTATATGTTCTAAGGTTCAATCTCTCTGGGTTATTAATTGAATTTATGTCCGTTCAGGGTCGATGGTTAAATCCATGGTCTCTCCGGATGTCTAATCAAATCCATGGATGTTCGGGTCCGATAATAAAATCCATGGTCTCTTCAGACCCTTGATGTGCCTAATCCGCTCTCTCTTCGACGAGGGGACCTATGACAAATAAGCCCATCCACTCTTGCTCCGGGGAGATGACTTAATTCTTACACTCTGGTCCCTGCTTTCCAACTGGGACTTAGAGAGATTAATATCATAAAAATACATCTGCTTGCTCTCTAGCGAGGAGACTTGCACCTTGCACTCTAGTCTCTAGACAGGAGTTTAAAGTGGTCGATTTCAATCATCACATTCAACGTAGTTTTTCAAAAATCCAAATATTCAAATAAAAGAAAACAAGCACAAATTTTAAGCATTCATCCTTGACATCCGACTTAGAGCGTGCCTAGAGACCAATCAAGGTCTCGTGCACGTGTAAGCGGTCCGATTATTGGCGTCCTAAGTAGTCATTTTAGGCATCCAACTTAGAGCATGCCTAGGGACCATTCAGGATCCCATACACATATAAGTGGCCTGTGGTTATTATTGTCTTTTTTGCTTAATACGAAAAGCGGAATGCAAGAAAAGAAATGAAAAAAAGTGTTGGAATCAGATTTTTCTCTCGTCCATCATGATCATGCGATGACTATCCTCGACCTCGATCCAAGTTCGTTTCCATTCGTTGTGGATGATGGTTGTTCCTGCTCCACCACCGTATTTCAGTTTCTCACATATTCCTACGATCGGTTGTTTTTGACCTATTCTTCTGTCAAATCATGCAGGTGTCTGCAGTCACTTGTGTAATATGTAATATTTTCCAGACATCCTTTCAGGGTCTATGGGATCTCTCCTTGTTGGTTTTCGATAGGGGATTTCTCCCTTAGTATTCTGGTAAATCCACTCTGACGTCTCATTTAAAACTGTATAAGAAGATATTTTTGATTCCCTTCTTTTCCACTTTGATCCTTCAAAGTCATCATCCATCTTATGTTTTCCTTTGTCTTTGCTGGATCCTCCTTAAGGCGGTCTTCCACCATTCACAACATTAATCTCTTCCTCTTTAACTTCGACGTCCTCCTAATGCTGATGCCTTTATCTTCATGATAAAATTCTACAAGGTCTATCGGTGGATCTCGCTCCAAAGCAACCATAAAACCTGTCTTACTAGCCACTCTAGAAACTGCTGTCATCAAAACCACTAATGGTTCTGACCTATCTACTACAGCAACCACCACATTAAATATCATTAGAAAACTCCTGATGGACTCTTCATCCCTCTGCTTCACACTCGATAATGTCATTACATTCTTAGGTCGAGAGATATGGACCCAAAACTATCTCATAAATCTATCCATAACTCGGTCCATGTGCTTATGGAACCAGTTTCCAGCTGTCTAAACAATAATGTTTCCAAATCCTCAAATACAATAGGAAGCACCATCCAATTACTTCTTTATATACATCCAACATCTCCATGTGCTACCTCATCAAATGAAATGTTGGATCTATCTTCCCATCATACGTTTCCAAGGTAGTAATTTGAAATCAGGCTGATTTCCAGCATACCGAATGTTTAGAGTGAATGGACTCCTGTTCACGTCCTCCAGGCTTCGATTGGGAAATTCACCTCTCATTGCTCGTCTCACAAGCTCGGCAATTTGTCATCGGCATTCAAAGGAATTCTCAAGTTAGCATTCTCGGCTTGCCCCTCGAATATGGAGGAATTCAGGCACATACTCCCCTGGTCATGCTTCCATATTGTGATCCATGTTCAAATTCCCAGCATCATTTCTACGATGCACATCATTTCTTCCTAGGATAGCATGACTCATGCCCACGAGTCCTTGTGGATTGGTACTGATCCGTAAAATTTGCTCGGGATTCACTTCGGTTTGCTCCACTCTACTTCTAGGTGCCTATGCTTTGGCTTCAGGTCTTTGGTTCTGGTTTGCAGCAACTTCAACTGTTCTTATTTATCCCGTTCTTCTGGAGAAATTCTCCATCATCTCTTCATGCTGGGCAATCATCCTTTTTAGCAATCCATTCATCGTAGTCTCCATTTCATCTCGGGTTATATAGATGGATGGGGCTTTGTGACGACCAACATTTTGGAAGATTCAAATCGACAATAATCTATACATGTCCAACTCAAACAATCCAAAACACTGATAATCAATGGGATTAATTAAGAAAAATAAGAAAAGGAGAAAACAAATACAAAATCTCACATAAGAGTGATAAAATATAATAATCAAATAAATAGTTCATAAAGTTGTTTATACTATACATTTGATTAAAATTTTAAAATATCTATCAGAGTTAAATATACAATAGAACGATAATATAATGCGGTAGAACAACATGATACAAGGAAATAATACTAGTACTATAATATGCTAAATCTTCGTCTTCATCCTCGTCCTTCAGAAAATAATCTTTAATGCGTTGAAAACTCAGGGCTGACCTGAGCATAAAGTAAACAATACACGAGTTGGAACTAAAATATTCATATGTGAGTCAAATCAATATCACGTATAACAGGAGTGTAATAGCGTCAGAGATATTTATGGGGTTTCACATCTCCTATCAAGTGTATAACGTGACTGCAATAACTTAAGAGATGTTATGGAATTTTACTCTCTTAAGGGTCCAACAAAATATCTATATATAGTAGAATACGTTACATATGTAATGTCTAATCAATAAAATAAATATTTCCTAGCATTAAGGCTTTACATTAATCGCCCTTAAAGCATTTTTAAGCATTGTCGTGCAGTTTGTATATGACGTCCCAGTAGCACATTGAGGGATAGGAATGTGACATGGTACGTCAACACTAAACCAAACTCATAGTAGTCTCGTATAAGGATAAAGGTATGACAAAGCATGTGAGGCAATGCCCAAGGTAGGATACTATCAGTTTGGGTCGCAGGGCTGGTGATAACGCATTGTATCCACGATCGCCCACCCCGTCCATCTATCCATACTGAGTCAAAGGGAGGTCATCCCAAATCAAGATGCACCAATCGAAACCAACATCAAGGAAATATAATGGACAAAGTCCAAAAATAAAATCGAAGAACGGATGTCTGCTAGAGATAGCTACCCTCATTGGCCCTGTCAAGCCGTCCTGATTTAGTCATTTTAAATTGGCACAAGTGCCGGGGTCTGACCATCATCGTTCTCTTTCTTCAAATGCAGCAATGTATAGCAAATCCAACCACTTCATTCTAGAGTCTCCTCCACGTACATAGTTGTTACAGTCGTTCCAATATTGACAGAGAGTATGCCAATAAGAGGCTATGCTCTTTTTGACGACCTAACATCATTTTGCACATAGATTGGCACTTTTACATTTCGAAAATGATTCGTATTTGATATCAAAATATCATATTCGCTTCAAATATCGTTTTCACCTCAAAATATCATATTTACTTCAAAAATCATATTTACTTCAAATATGTCATTTTCACTACAATAATCATTTTGAATTGCAACCTAGGTTATAACTTCATTTAACCACATTCCCATTTAAATCCATGATTTAAATATAAATAGTTCCCATTCTTAATAGTTTAAAATTATAGAAATAGTTTGAATAATTTTAAATAGTTCAAAATTTTAAAATAATTTAAATATTTAGATATTAAAATAGAATCTATATTAAATAATTCGAAAATTTAAATAATGTGAAAATTTAAATAATTTGGAAATTTAAAAAGATGAATTTTAAAATAGTTTATAGGAAAATAGTTTATAGTGAAAATAGTTTCAATTTCAAAGCGTTTCTTCCCATTCCCAATAAATCTGGACTATGGTCCAAATTTAAACCAAATGATTCAATTTCAAGTCTTCCAATTCGGATCATCTTAAATCTCAAATCAATTCAAATTGACTCAATTTTGATTTTAATTCAAATCAATTTCGATTTCAATTTGATTTCATTGATTCGTATCAAATACTTTAAGCTCAATTCAATTCTCAATCTTAAACCATTTAAATCAAATTTAAGTTCGATGTTCAATTTAATTTTCAAATCTTTAAAATAATTCAATTTCGAGCCAAATTTGAAATATCCGTTTAAATAATTTTTACTTGGATATACTTCAAAGTTCAAATAAAAGTTCCAATCCTTTAAAACAAATCAATTTCCATGATTCAAATCATATTTCGATTATAACTTCAAATTCAAAATAAATCCTTTAAACAATTTTTTTTACGAAATTTAAATTCAACATTTCAAAACTTAAATCCGAAATTAATTCAATCTCTATAAATTCGATTTTTATTTCTTTAGAACAAAATCGTTTAAATAATTCAAATTCAAGAATTTGAAACCATTTAATTACCAATCCAGTGTCTGTATATAATTTTCTATCCTATGGCTAAGTGATCAGTTATTTCAATTTTAATTTCAAGGATGGATATATATCATTTCAATCCAAAATAAAAGTCATTGGTATATATCATTTCAACCTATTCCTTAATTTATTCGAAAATAATTCAAATAACAGTTTATATGCTGTCAACAACATACACGGTGATAACAGGAATTATATAAAATATATAAACATCCAATCATCCAAAATATCAACCAATAGCCATCCATCACAATCAACGTCCAAAACAGCCAATATATCACAACAGTTGACTTGTTATTAAATATCAGATCTTAACTAGCATTTTAATTCCAATTTCACTTTACTGTCAATTTTAATTCTTAACAATTAATTCATATGTCAATTTAAATGTTAGTTAATTTACCAAACAACTATCAATAAAATAAAACACTTCATGATTTTGATTTAGTTATTCCGTGAGCGTTTTAAAACACTCACCTTTATTTAAAACTGAAAAAAAATTAGCTTCAAAGAAATTTCAACCCAATTCCATGTCGAAATCTTATCGATACGAATCCAAAGCAACTTGTTTCGGTCAAATTCGACCTTGCACGAGAAAGATATGAAATTTTAAACATTCTATATAAATTAAATTAAAATCAACAAAACTTGATTAACTTAAAAATTAAACATCATTTCCTTTCTTCCTCTCGTACATAGCATTGCTGACCTGCCTCCTGCTTCCTAGGCTCGAGCTCACGTCTTTATTTATTTTTTATTTTACAAACGAATGTCGTTCGATCGATGATCATCAGCACCACCACCCACCAGCATGTTGCGCCGCTCACGCTCCTCCTCTCCAGTTGCACGCGCGAAAATCGAAGCGCCAAAAACCCTAACCCTGCAGGTCGAACGTGAGACAAAATCAGCCACCTTAGGAAATCACGCCTTAATCCAACCGTTGAATACGTAGAGCTCATTAAGATCTACACTTTTTCTTTTTCTATCGTCCGATTTCATTGAGCGGATAAGGGAAATCAAGGGGAGAAAATCAAATGATATCGGCCATTAAACAATATAAAGAAGTGGTTATGATTTATTGCCTCTAAGATTTGCAAATGAAGACAATGGATGGCCTTATAAATAAATTTCTGATCCGATAGATCCACAAAAGTTTCAACTCCAAACGAATCATGCCACTTGGCAATATATATGTTATACCCCTGTTCCAAACACAATGGAACTAGTCTCCGGAGCCAATTCTATCATATTCAGAAGATAGCTTTTCAAATCAAATTATTTTAATTAAATTCCTTTAATTGATTTCTATGCATTTCATGATCGTGCGATCAAATGACAAGTCCAATCGCTACAGAAACTTGAAATCCTATAATAACTCGTTATTACGGATCCGGTGAAACTGGTTTCGTCAAAATCCGAAATAATGCCTACCAAGACTATTTTTACACATTAATTAAAACAAGCTATTTTCCAAAATCAATTTATTTACTTTAAATTCAATTTTAAAACTTAAAAATCTTCATTTCTACTTAAAAAAAATTAGCTCGACTTTTGAAATCATTTTCATTCATATTAAATTCAAGATTCAGTTATTTAAACAATTTCCAATATTAAATTTAATCAATTTAATTATCCAATAAATCTTTATATTTGAAATATAAGTTATTTAACTTAATAAATTTACTTTTAAAATGAATTAAAATAATAAAACAACCACTTCCATTTTATAGTAATTTAACATTTATTACCCAATTTCAGCTATTGAATATAATCACATTCAATACATAAAATTTCATTTCAATACTTGTTATTGCCTAAATCTTCGAAATTTGTTATTTCAAAATTATATTCAAGTTCATATTAAATAAACTGCATTAATAAATTAGTAAAATTTTATTTCTAACCGTTTTTGTTCAATAATCGTGTTAAATTTATTAATTTAAAATAGTTACAAATAAAGGTCGTTATATTCTCCTCCACTCAAAACTTTTTGTCCTCGAAAATGGGTTTAAGTAAGGAATCTAACATTTGATATATTATGCCCAAAATAATTGACATATAAAACATAGAAATCTATTTGAAAACCTTTATGACACTTCCATTACGCCACTCCAAGACCAGCTTTACGGAAATTAAAATTTATTTATAAAAATAGGTTATAAAATTTTAAAATCTCAAAAAATTTCTAACACCCGAATTTATGAAAATTTTTGGCAGCATCTCCTTTGCCCGGCTCGATGGTATACAGTATAGATATATATACACACAGACATCAAATATACATCGCATCTCAATGATGAGGCATCCCGTAGAGTAAAACATAAAAGTGTGGTATGTAATCCGAGATATGTACCTAATTATTAATATGTGTGAGTTCACTCATATTAAGCAAGCAAAAGCAAATCAAACCGAGTATACGTCTAAACAGTCTTCGTAAGTACCTTCCTCAACTCGAATTTGAATATTAGTCACTTATAAAAAGGTATAGAAACATGCATAAGTTTAATAGGACTACAGAACATGAATTCTGAAAACACTAATACACAACCATAACAATCTATACAATCAAAAGCAGTAATAACAATGGTTTGCAACAAAAGAAACCATTCAACCATTAATATTCATCCAATTAATTCATAACTATATCAATCTATGTTATCCAACATCCATAGTTAATTTATACACTTCATTTCTTATTAACATCCATTCTTATTAACATTTAATTGGTTTACTTCCAATTTATTTACATCTATTTCATTTACATTCAATTTACTAAAATTTCAATTGTTTCACTTTTTGTTTAACACATTTCATATCAATTCATTTATGGACCATTTTATAAAATCATTTCATTTAACCTTATTTAAGTTAAATTTTATTTCATTACAATTTAAAATATTCTCTTTAATACTAATATCATTTATAAACCATTTCATAAAACCATATAAGTTTATTATAAACATTTTATAAAATGCAACTCATATTTATTATTATTTCACAAATTAAGTTCATATTAATTCATTGATTCACTTCAATAGTTCATTTCATTAATTCATATCATTAACTTTACATAAGTAAATTTTATTTTATAACTCAAATTCATATTAATAAAGTTTTCTTTTTATCACAATCAATTTCATTTAACTTTTCTTAAGCTAACTTTCATCTTATAATTCATTTTATTAAGTTATTTCATTAATTCATTACATCCAACTTGACTTAAGTAAAATTTCATTTCATAATTCAAATTTCAACTTTCTCATTCCATTAATCATTGCGTAAGTTTATAATCATTTTATACAAATGTATCTTCTTTATACAATATTTTTCAAATTATAATTATCTCAGAAAGTTACAACTAAATCTTTAAACATCCTTTGCAGATTTATTTTTTATTTTACAAACAATTTACAAAGGTATGATTTAATTTGTTATTTTTTTTACCTTCTCTTAAGTTCATATCTAAATAGTATTTTCTTTTTACTACTCAAATTATTCATTTAACATTTCTTAGAACATTAAATTAGTGTTAAACATTTCTTATAACAACTTAATTTAATTTTTTTATAAACACTCCTTTAAACACAATTTGTATTCGAAACATTTTTATTACTTAAGTTCAAATTTGTACAATATTCTATTACATATTCATATTTAATATTTCAACTTTTTAAACATCTCTGGTAAGTTTTATATATGTTTTTAGAATGTAATTAAGCGTTTACAAATTTATCTTACTCATTTTAGTTAAAAGAATGTTCAATAATTTACACATGTTTAAATCTCCATTATCTTGAAATTTAAGAGTTATAATTTAACTTCTCATATTTCATTTAAACATTTAGCCTCAATTTCATATTTCTCATTTTAAAAGTTTCCAACTAAAATTCACTTTATTTCTACAACTGAAAATCATTAATTAAAAGAAATTAAGAATTCAAATACCAGGTTTACTGCAAATCATTTTGAAATAATATATATACTCATATCTTTTATATATTAAACCATATTTTGAAATTTTAAATCAAAATCTGTTTATTGAACCAAATGCATAACAATGCTACTAAGTGGCCTTCCCCATTTTGAGACTTGAAAATGAATCTCAATGATGCGGCCTTCATTATCAAAATTATTTTCCAGTGATAGAAGAGGGGAGTACAAGACTTATTTCCTTTTAGTTCCTTTTGAAACAAAAATCTACCTTTCAACTAAGTCGATAGGTCTTTCAATAAAGAAAAAGGAAAAGAAGCACAGCCCAAACCTTTTGAATGAGTCGAAGGGATGTAGTCATCAGAGTCTAACGGTCCCAAACCTTTAGAAGGAGTCAAAAGGTTCCATCTCTCAGTGTCCAAGGAGTTCTTACCTTTCGAAGAAGATGAAGAAGTCAAAACAAATGCGAGCAACTCCATGGTGACCTTTTCGAAAGCATGGCAAGCCTTTTGAACTGGTTAAAACACATCCAGGATACCTTTCCATAATGTCAAAAGGTTTCATGAAGAAAGCAACACTCATAAGTCAGTAAAGATTGAAAGACATCCTTTCGGCAACATTGAAGGGAAGCACTACTCTCGACAACATTTAAGTGAAGAGAAAACCTTCCGCCAAGCTCTAAGAGTTCACAACATTCAAGTGAAGGGCAAAGCTTTCGACAAGGTCGAAGGGTCCACAACAGTATATAGAAGGCAAATCCTTCGACCAAGTCGAAAGGTTTGTGAAGGCATAAGAAAATTAAACCGTTCGAAAACGTCAAAAGGTTCATAATGACATATAAGGGGAAAACCTTTTGACCAAGTCGAAAGGTTCATAGCTGCATATAAAAGGAGAACTTTCCGACCCTGTCAAGAGCATGGAATCGAAAAGGGGACCTCCTGCATCTATAAATAAGACCTATGGGGTCTTGTTTTAGGGATCTGATTTCTCTCATTCTAATCTTGTATCTTCTAAATCAAAGCATTGTAACCCTAATTGAGGATGATTTGGGAATTTAATAAAGATTTTCTTGGATAAAGAGGGAATTTCGAATATTATTGATTATTTTACTGTTTACTTAAATCTCTACTAGATTAACTTCAATTATCTAGGTTAGTCTCATCGAAAGGTTCTCGTCGACAAGGTCGACAACACATCTAGACCAAGTAACTTTTGTAACCTCTCGAAGCTATCAATCCTATGGATTAAACCTTTCAACAAGGTCGGTAACATTTCAGAATTTAGTGTCTACTGCAACCTTTCGAAACCATTTACCTTATGATTTGAAACTTTCGACACGGTCGACCATTCAACTGGCTCAACATTCATTGTAACCTTCCGAAACCAATCAACTTAGTGATCTAACCTTTCGACAAGGTTGAAACCAACCTCATATAAGTGATCTAACCATTAGACAAGGTCAAAACCTACATCATATCCACCAAAGTATATCATTTCTTTCTTGAACCCAAGGAAGGCTATCACCTTATCCTTTCGACAATATTGAAACTAACCTTTAAAGGACTAACTCGTGGAATTTCGACATAACCAAAAAGAAAGCTTTTGTAGGAGACCCCATACTAGTTCAAATAAGACGAAAGGTTACTTAATTCAAGAACTAAATCTTTTGACAACGTCGATAGGTCTGATTCAAACATCCTTCCTAAGTAAGATCAAATTGAAAGGCCATTCCTAAGGGAATCTTACTTGCTGCTATTGAAAAGGATATACGTCTTTCTTAACATTACTTTGGGGTGTTGATAAGAAATCTTATTAACATTTCAGCGCAAGAAGGAGGGCCCGAACCTTCGACTTGGTTAGCCCCTTAACATTACTATTCTCTAACCCCCCTAGACCAATCTTACATCAAGTTTACTCACTTTAGTTCGATCATTGTCGGAAAATTTAAAAGATCTGAATAAGGGTCTTCTGAACCACATTTGTTAAGGTTCTCCCATGTAAATATCAAAAACTCATATCAAGATGAAGAACAAAGATCAAGGCTTGAAGCCCTAAGGATTATAAACAAAAATAAAGAAGAATCTTATAATCCTGAGAAATGGAGTCTAAATGCCTATCATGTTGTCCCTACCCTAATCTTTGCACTTGGAAGGAGAACAAATGGAAGTGATAATATCTTTAATCGAACGAGAAGAACAATCCAACATTATTCAAAAGGCATAATCTTTGAGAAAGAAATAATGAATGATTACAATGCCTTTGCACATAAGTAGAAGCAAGAGCACTTCCAACCCAAGAGACTCAAAGGGTAGAAAAAAGAAAAATCATTGAAGAATATGAAATGATAAGGCCAAAATATAAAAAGTCAAAGTATCATCCTCAAGGTTCAATTTTCAAGTTTAGACTTCCAAAGGAATGAAACTTAACTACATCAATGGAAAATGTCTACTTGCTTACTAAGGATGAGCTTAACTATTGGCCATCGCCAAAAAAGAAGCTAAAACATGAAAGGAACTTAGGAGGGTCCTTCTATCATTATTATATGATGAATGATCACGAAACCAACCATTATAGAGCCTTGGAAGGGATGATCATCAATTTCTTTAGACAAGGAAAGATCAGTGAATTTGTAAAAAGTATTTGAGGAAAGATTAACTTTTTAGAAAGAGAGTCTACATGGTTGGGAGTGAAATGCTCCTTATATTTGGATACTGCCTAAGATGGTAGACAAGCCTCTATCCGCTCCGAAATTGCCAGGGCAGAGCACCTCCTGGAGGGAGAGTGGGTAAGCCTTTATCCATGCCAAGAGATGGCCAGGTTAAAGCACCGAACAAGCCCTTGGCCATGCCTCTATCCAGGTCAAGGTGCCTGCTGGAGGGAGGACAGAGTAAGCCTCTATCCGCGCCGTAAGATGACTAGGGTACAGCACCGAACAAGCCCTTATCCATGCCATGCTATGGCCAGGTTAAGGCACCTCCAGGAAGGAGGACGGAGTAGTCCTCTATCTGTGCCATAAGATGGCCAAGGTAGAGCACCGAACTAGACCTTGTCTACTCCGCAAAAGAGCCAGGGCAGGGCGCCTCCTAGAGGGAGGTCAGGCAAGCCCTTGGTTCAGCCTCTAAGATGTGCTAACCAAGAGCACCTGACAATAATGGACTAAGACATCCAAGCCCAAAAAGAGGCTCAATCAATAATGGACTAAGACGTCCAAGTCCGATAGGAAGCTCAACTAACATTGGACTAAGATATCCAAGCTCGAGAGGAGGCACAATCAACTAAGGACTAAGATATCCTAGCTCAAATAATGGTAGCTTATCTAATTATGGACTAAGAAGTCCAAGCTCAAGATGCAGCTAATCAAATTATTTCTATACTAGACCTAGAGGGTTTTTATATGAAGAAAAAGACAAAAGCAAAGGAGTAAAATAAGATCTCCATTGACTATTACCCGAATCAGGGTTTCGGGACTTCAGTAACATCATCTATTTATGCTCAAATCTGAGATTTGGGATTCTCATATTTGAATCTCAATATCTAACACACAAACCTGGATTCCAAGATTCTATCAATCGCCATCTTTACTAAACCCAAATCAATGCATGAGAACATTATCAATCGCTACAATTCATGATACTCAAACTTGGGTCTAGAGACTCTCATTTCTAAGATTTAGCTATTAATACCCGAATTAGGGTTTTGGGTCTTTTATATAAGAATTTCATCGCTTAACACTCGAATTCAGGGTTTCGGTTCTCTACCAATTATTAACTTATTATGCCTGAATCTGAGTATCAAAACTACTACTCATTTAAACCTAATCTGAGTATAAGATCTTTGGATTTTTATTCATCTCAAATTTCCAAATCTAGGCCAAAGAATATTACCAAAATGATCGCTATTAAGAGCCTCCGAATGGGAACTTCAGGCTTCTAGCTTTTCAAATCCCATTAATGTTAAGGAATGGGTGAAAGAGTTGCTACTTCAAAATTTTCGAACATTGGTTCCTTAGTTATGTTCTTTATTGGATAAAAGTTATATTCTAATATTCATGTCCTTATGATAAGGCGGAATCTACTACCAACAAGTTTTATGCATTCTAAACAAGTGGAAAGAGTTAAATCCTTGATCATTTCTCATTATGGTTAAAGATGAGATCTTAACATTTTGAATAAATTACTTTTCATACAATTGGCAAGATGATTTGGGCAATTGATACACATAGAAAATTTCAAGCTAACAATTAAAAATATTGTTTACTACATGTTTCTCAGGGAAATCAGAACCACAAGGAATAACAAAAGATTCAGCAAATACAAAAGTTGCTTGATGAGCAATTCAAAGGCATATCAAAAAGTTACACTACAGAAAAGGATCAAAAATTAGGTGATATTTACAAAATTCTATAATTTACATAAGTTATGGAACTATTTACAAACAAAAAAATTATGTATAAGACATATTTACATAGGTCAAACACATAGATAAATTACAAATCTTGAGCTGCTTTATTAAGAGTCTCAGCCACCAAAGGATCTACAACATGTTGGATTGTTGCGCGTAGAACTTCCTTAAGATTCTTTTCTTCTCATTGAGTTCTCATCATCTATGGCATCAATGTTAGTCTTTAGAGCACGATTAAAGGCCTTGTTAGCGGCCCTATGGGTTTTGTTTCCCCTTTTCGGATCTACAACTTGATTGTCAAGCAAATAATTGTCGTACTCTAACTTCTGATTCTTGGCAGCAAAATCATTAATGGTTTGGGAATATTTTATCTTCTGATGCTCATCAAAATATTTTGTTATTTCAAATTTCACTTTTCAGCACCAGTTTCCTATGACTTTATCATCTAAGCCCGAGCATGGTTAGAAATTTCTATGCCATAAGAAGTCTTGACCTGGTAGGCTTAACAGTTGAGGAAATTTTTTGGGGGACCACGAGATCGATATTTGGAGTTTTGTCCCTAAGATGAATTCCAAAGAAGCACATTACGCCTCAATATCTTTCAATTTTAACTCTAAGTCGCTTATTTGCTGAATGATTTTAGATATCTTTTCATCGAAGTCGATTGTGGGATTTGACTTCACTTGTCGTTTGAGCACAGTAGTTACTTTATCTTTCTTCTAAATTTCTACCTCAAAATAGTCAACATGATCTTTATGACCACTGGCGATGGTTTTTTAAATGAGGTATCTTTTGTGCCATTTTACATCTTCAGCGTTGCCACCAAAGTGCTCAAGTAAAACTTCATCGTGAACCACAATTGCTTCACTAGCTGTCAATGGTCTCTCTCTTACGGAGTCAACGCAGGATAGTATGTTTTGAGGGAGAGAAGTTGTAGATGACTATGGCTACTATTTAAAAGAAAGGAAAGAAATAAAACCAAAATTGGGATGAAAGATGTCCTATTTATTATGATAATAAATTACAACTCAAATAGAAACAAAGTTGAGAATACAGCAAACACTTTCATCACATCTAAAGCTAAGAGACAACATTACTAACTTTGTCTAAAGTATTAACTGAAAGCATGACTGTTGAATCAAAAGGTATAGTAACTCCTTCTGGAAGTTCATGACTGTTGAATCAAAAGGTATAGTAACTCCTTCTGGAATTATAACTGGCGGACATTTACTATAGTCCCATTTACCAACTGGTGGGCTATCGCGACCGCAAATTAATTTGAATGAAATTTCTTGATCTCTTTAACGAATTTTTCCTTCTCGCTGCTGAGGAAGTCAAAATGGAGGCGGGGATACCCCAAGTACAATTTCTGTAAATCCTGAAGAAAGCAATATTCTCGTTAACTTCAAAGTCTCTAAAATTGGGGAATTTTTAGAGTAAAATCTCCTTAAGTTAACAAATTGACTTAAGTGATCTCTTAGGATGATGCGACCTAAAGAAATGATACTCTGAAATAGTACAGTAAAAGAACCTAAGTATAAAAAATAGAGCCAAAACATATATTCATAAGTTGATTAGTTGTTACATATTTACAATCACTCACTGGTTCATACAAAAAAGACTTAGAGAAAACTTAGAAACCAATTTATCCTTATAGTACGTAAGCTTTTCAGGGCGAAGATCTTGAGGAATCGATCTAGCCCATGGGAAATTTCATCTGGCTCTAGGATGTAGGTCAGATTCGAATTCATCTAAGTGTCTTTTATTAAAATGTCTGAGTAGATCCCTACTGAATTCACCTAAGTATGAGAAATCTATAATCGAATGTATACAATAAGCTTTATACAAAAGTTAATTAAAATGTCTCTCTCTTCAATCATCATCTAGAATACAGTTACTCTCTATTTTCCTTCAACAGAGCGTCATACCAGAGACGCGCTCTCTTTAGTAAAAGGCAGCCCTCTGAAATTTAAATGATGCTAATACGGAGGTACTCCTGTCCAAACTGTGATATTTCTCAGATACAACATTGTGCTTCTTTATTAATTTGTCTAACTCCCTATATAACTTGTTAATTTCCGCCTGTTTGCTCTCAACTTTTTCTATAGTAAAAATTTTACTTCTTCTTTATCTAAGACAAATTATTTAGCACTAATTATTATCTTCAAAGTGTAAGACATTTAAATCGGGAATTCCATACCTGAGAGATTAGAATTGAAGTCTTGGGAGTCTTTTCTTTCTCTATAGGATCCTCAGTTTGGGCAGGAGCAGGGTCGCTTTCCGGAGCAGCGGAAGGCCCGAGGGAAGCGGGTGGCATATCTTTTGGAGAGAATTGATCTTTCTCAGGAGCTTCAGTTTGATCATAATTGTTCATCCCTGAAGCACTGGAAGGCCCCCTTTTGTCTCCACCAAGGCCTTGACCTCCGGAGGGGTTATCATCATCATAGTCGCTATCCCAATCAACATCGTCGTCGTCGTCTTTTTTCTCTTCCACACCAAAGTGTCACCCTCTTCCTTAGAATTGGATTTAATGTCGAAGGAGGGAATACCAAAAGAAAGAGCTTTAGATACAATAACTATCTCCTCCTCGCCTTCAGGTTTGGTACCCTGCCTAATCTGGTTGATTTTGTTCATTGCTCTTTCAGCTAAGGCTAAGTCGACAGAGAGGAAGCCAAAGTTAGGGCATTTCTCGTTATTGTCGGCGTAGGAAAGCATGAGGGCATCTACATAATTTTTCAACATCATGGGCCCTAAGATAGCTTTAGCCAACTCAAAGAGTTGCTTCTTGACATGGAGAGGGTGTGAACAGCCAGTTTGAGTGAAGTTCTGGTCCTTTTGAATTTGTCTTTCAAGGAGGTATTCTTGGCGACTAAGAGAGCTTTTTCATCTTCTAAGTCTTTCTGAACAAGCTCCATTGCAAATTTTCCATCAGTGGTGTGTTGATGAGCTTGCCTCTTCGCTTCTAGATCAGCTTCAACCGTAGTAAAGGAACCTTGAATTGCTCTAATTTTGTGGAAGCGTCATGTTGAGCGGCAGTAAAAGAAGATAATTGATTGTTGAGCTTAGAATTCTCTTTCTACAGCCTTGAAGATTCAGTGTACGATTTTGAAACATGGTCAATTAAAGCAATCCAGCTCCTAGAAATCTACAACAAGCAAGTGTAACACAAATTAGTGATTAGAGAAATCCAGTGACGATAAGATCAATTCGGTAAGAGCTTACCAAAAGTTGTTGCTCCATCAGAGAGCGATAATTTTTTGCTAAGTCTGGACAGCATGACTACGAAGAAGAAGCAAAAGAGTCTGAATATAGGATCAGCTTAACAAGTTCATCAAAATTGGTCAATAAAGGAGCAGAAGATGACGACTCTGGAGGAATTTTAGTCTTAAAAGGAGTCGCTAAAAGAGCAAGCCGCATCTATGCTGGTGCATCTGGGGAGTCGAAGATGGTAATATGAGGAAAGGGTGCCAGAGAAGGTGGTTTGGCTCTATTTTATCTTTAGAAGCTTCAATGATGGGGCTCTTCGGCACTCGTTTAGAAGATATGCACTCCTCTTCTTCCTCCATAACAGTAATTTTATCCATTTTCGCCGGAGGAGCATCTTCAGAAGGAGCTATTAATTTTCTTTTGAAAGATATTTTGGATTAAGCGAAAGCCTCCAAGATCAATGTTACTACCAAAGATGATGGAGGAGGGGCAGCACTAGTTGAAGATACAACTGCCTTGGAGGGAATTAATGCAAATTCACGTGCATATAAAATCAGCCAAAGTAATTCAAAAAATTACAAAGACAAAGAAGAAAAATACCAAACAAATAATATACCTAAAGTATCAGCACAAGTAGGCGACATTGAAGTGAAGTGTTCAGCATTGCCTAAGGAAAGGAAGCGCTTACCACGAGAAGTGTGCATGATCTTGAGAGGAGCTCCTAGGATCCTCTGGCCAGGAAGTTGAGACGACCTGACTTCCTATCTCTAGGAAATCACATCACCTTGAAGAAAGAAAGGGATAGAAGAAGAAAAGAAAGAGAAAGAAGAAACAGAACAACATCAGAGTACTCACAGCGGAACGAATAAAATATAATATATTTCATAAAATATTACATAGTATCATATTACATCAGAGTACAGAATAAACAACACAGATTAGACAGTTATAAACATCTGTCAAATTATACCTCTTACAATACACAAGAAACAGATACCAAACAAATAGCGAAATCAATATATCTACACGTCGAAGCCTCCTGCTCCATATCTCCTCCAAAATTCGTCAGGCCAACCTAAAACACTTGACTACTCATACATAATATGAGTACCCAAGAGTTTAATAAAATAGAAAATAAACATTCGGGTCAGACAGGGGTCTGGTGTGAGTAAACGGGTTAAAGTTGCTTAACTTTAGAAAAACCTTTGAAAAGAAAAGGTATCACGTAAGACTTCCCACACATAAACATGGAAAAGTTTTTACCTTACGCTAACCAAAACATTTGATAGGAAATCCAGTGATATTATAATAGTGTCTAGGGTTTTCAAGTAAATAAGAAATAGCCGAAATTGTTACATCTATTAAATTTCAGCTACTAGCCACAAAAGTGGGTAATACAATCAAAACCGTAGGGTCTCGTGGGAAGATTAGGTTTCCATCAATGGCAGGGCTACTAGGGTACCGCCCCTCACGGTACGTCGCCTAGATCAACGTACTGAGGAGTACGCCCGCTCCCCTGCAACACAAGGCCGGAACCATTCCTTACTGAATAGTCCCGAACAAGACCACCCCGTAGTTGGCGCGACCAACCACACACTAAGCCGAAATAGAAGGGACCTCTAGACAGGGGTAAATCTCGCTCTTAAGTGGGAGCTACCCACGAAGCCTTGCTGCACCTCCCCTGTTTTAGCCATTCCCGATTGATGAGGCTTGAGGCCGTGATTACCTTTATTGAACACATCTATCTTAGAATGCTCATCATCCGCCTGACGATATTCTGAAAGCATTCGTTCCATACAAGTTCGTTCCGGGTTCGAACGAAACCGAAGGCACTATCTCATTGCACTCATTATTGGAATCACCCTCAAAGTCAACGACCATAGACCTTGCACTCTAAATCACCATCTCGAATCTATAAGCACTATTCCGTCAAACTCATTACGGAATCACCCACAGAGTTATACTGACGTATAGCCCTTACACCTCGAGTCTTCACTTGCTCCACTTGGATTCACGACCTAACGTTTAACTGGAATCGATGTGGTTTTCGGATCCCAAATATGGAAACCCGATCCCGGTCTCACTGAAACCAAACGCCATTTTAATGTCCAAGTTGTACTTAAGGGTTTAAACAGTTTAATTCATATTCAGGATGATATGTAAACAGATAGATGAATCATATTACCACAATAGAAAATTCATATTAATATTCATCTTCACAAAGCAGCATATTGCATAACAGAGATATCTAGTATCAACCAATATCAAACATCCAATATCAACCAATCATCCAATATCAATCTCCAAATATTAATCATCCAATATTAATCAATTAACCAATATTAATCAATCAACCCATATTAATCAAACATCCAAAACAGAATTGATTATCTCTTAATCAATTAAATTACCATAATCCTTCTTCATTTATTATGATTCCAAATAAATTAAACTAATCATCTCTAATGATCTTCCTTAATTATTATTCCTTGATTAATTATCTTTTAATCACATTTAAGTAATTATCCTTAACCATATTCAGAAATTAACCTTTAATTACTATCATTAATTTCAATAATTAATGACCCTTTATTTAATTACATTAATTAATTAATTATAATTAATTACATTAAACCTTAATTAATTACAATTAATTAATTATACTTAAATTAAATCACTTATATTAATCAACCTTGATTAATTAATAAATGATCCTTATTAATTAATAATCACTTTAATTAATTAAATAATTCACTTATAATTAATCATAATTAGTAATTAACAATTTGTAATTACTTAACTAAATTAATTAACTCCTAAATTAATTATATTAATTCTTGATTAATTAATCCAACTAATTAATCCTTAATTACTTCATTAATCAATTTAAATTAACAATTAATCCTTAATTAATTACTTTATTAATTAATTACAATTTTAATTAATTACACTTAGTAATTAATCACGCTCATTAATTAATTAATCACATTAATTAATTATCTAAAATAATTAAGTAATTAACCCTTAATTACTTACATAAGTAATTATCTCTAATTACTTCATTAATAAATCTTAATTACTTTCTTAATTAATCACTCAACAAACAATTAATTCCATCATTAAATAATCCTTAATCCTTTAATTAATTATTTCATAATTAATTATCTTTAAAACAATTATATTAATCAATTCTTTAATTAATATCATCAAGTGATTAACCAATAATCACTTCAACTAATTACTCCATGAGTAATTACCGTTAATTACTTCCATGAGTAATTAACTTTCTTAATTACATTCAATAATTAACCATTAATTACTCTATTAAGTAATTATACTTAATTAATCCATAATTAAGTGATTATATAAATTTAAATAAATAATTAACTAATTATTTAAAATTAATTAAACAATTAATTAATTAACTTGTATTATTAAAGAAATTTTTTAATAAACTAAGAAAACCATAATTCTTAATCAAACTTAACTTATTAACAGATAAGCATTCTTAAGTTAATTATTCAAATAATTTAACCTTGTTTATTTCTATGAATAAATTATTTGAATTTTTTAAATTAATTTAAAGACAAGTTATTACAAAATCATAATGATAATCTTATTTGAATAGGAAATTTAGAAACAAATTTCAAAATTTTCAATACTTTAAAACATTTAAATTAACCTTATTTATTTCAAATATAACCTTGAAATCTTAGGTTTGAATCATTACTTAACATTTTAACTTAAACTTTGATTTAATATTTAAATTCAAAATATCCTTTTAAATCGAACCCTAAAATGAAATTAAATTGCTTTCAAATGAAATCACTTTAAATAAATTTAAAGTAAAATGAAATAAATAATTTTCAACTTATACTTTAAGAAGTTTGATTTAACATTTAATTTTAATTAATTTGTTTAAACTTAGCATTTAATTCCTTTATAAAACTTGTTTATAATAAATTGCTTGGTTTTTAAATTTAATTAACTCAAGTAAATATTGCAACATAGTATTATACCAAACTACCGGATCAGTAACCAAAATCCCGTAGCAAACCACAATTCATCCCGGGTCAACACCGAAGCAAACCAAACCTCCCCTGTCTTCGAGTCCAACACGCGAAAATCCCGAGAGCTTCTTCGAGTTACCCACTGTCTTCCCCAAAGCTTCGAATACCCAGTGCACAACCAAGTCACGGTGCGCATGCACCTTCACCGCCAGCCTCCATCAACCATCGCGACGACCCACCACAGTCCCAAAACCACTCGCGAGCACGAAGGTGAACCCAGATCCAACAAATTTTGTTCGAATCAAAATTCGAACATCAGGCTCGAAACTGCAGCAAAAAGCGACCACAAAAGCTCCCCCACAGCCATAGTCCTCGACGTCGTTGAACTCGCCGTCACCATCATCGAACACCACGACCATAAACCACCTCTTCCCAAAATACGAACGACTCCGGTCCAATCTTCAAGTCGCTACAGTCACTACCATTCAGCCGAGCAAAAACCCAAATAAAACCCTAGTTCATACGATTTCGAACAATTCACAAATTGGAAAAATTCTAGAATAATTTTCCCATCATCCATAACATACTAGCAAGCTTCGACCAAAGTTAAAGCTCCGATCAACATGCTGATCATCGACAAATCACCAAAACCCCAAATTCAAACAAAATCCAATTTGACATGAATTCCTCAATTAAAATTTATGATATGTACTTTAAAAATCATAATTATTAGTCCTCAACATATTCATGGAATCCAAATCAGAAAACATACAAGTTGATTTTTGACATGCAATTGATTCTTACTGTATAATTTCATTTTAAAAACAATTTACTCAAATAAAAATCCTAATTCCATTTTTAAAATCATCCTTATGCAATAACAAACAACTTCCATGTAATCATTAAAGTCAAATTTTGATGTTTTTGGGATATTAGAAATTTTGAATGTAAACTTGGTCTGAAAAGAAACAGGTAACAGAGTTTGATATATATACAGACATATATACACATATTCATCAATTCAATAATATAGAACCTGAAAGATTTTCATGCAACCTAGATTAATCTACAGATCATCACATGCATGGACAGAATTCAACTCATCTGTTTTTAAAATCAATTTACTCACCTGAATATAATTGCAAAGCAGGGAACAGGTCCTATATTTTCCAGGCTTGAACAACATTAATGTGAAAAATGATTTTGCTTTGCTTGCTGAAGTTGATTCCTTTGCGTGCTTTTAATTTTTGATTTAAAATGTTGAAATTGTTGTTGTAAAATCCATCTACATGCTTTAAAGATGAAAACTGCAGATCTTCATTTGCATATTGAAGTTGCAGGTTGAAGTTTCCAGATTTGCTCATGTATTTTAATTTGCAGGTTGATTTGAATTTTGAACTGATGATCTTCCTTCCATTTGCAGATTTCAATTTGCAGGTTGCTACTAAAACTTGATTACAGATTGGTTTTTGCTTTTGATTATGAAATTCAGGTTTAAGAGGATAGTTTACTGATTTTACCATTAACATTTGAAAGAAAGAAAACCAAAGAAAAATGATAATGTTATGTTTATTAAAGAAAAATGAAGACACTTGTTCTCAAGAATTAACACTTGTCATTTAATTGATTTAGTTACTTACAAGTGTTATTTAGAATGTGTTAACATGTTTACACATGTTCTTAACATTTTTAATTAATTTTTTTATTTAACTTAAAGGATAATAGAACTTACTTATTTTAATTTCTTAATTAATAAATGTTCACATATGTATAAATAAATTCACTTTTAAAATAAAAATATTCTAAAACTAATAAATACAAATACAAATATACATCTTATACATGTTATTTAAAATCTAGAACATATATATTTATCATTTATAACCATTTTAATTTAAACACTTTAAAAAGAAAATAAAACAAAACTTTGATTAAATCTTTTTTTAAACTATCTTATTTAAAATAACAATTATCTTATAATTTGAAAACATATGAATTAATCTTAAATTAACTTTTGAAAAATATTAAGTTTTAAAACAAAACTTTAAAATTAAAATATTCATTCATACATCAATTATAATAGATTAAATTAAATTTCAAAACAACTCCAAATTATAACATATACATACATGTATATTACAATTTGAAAATTCAATCTTTTATTTAAAACAAAAGATTATCCTATCCACAATATATATCAATTATATGTGTGTGTATATATATATATATATTATAAATAGAATTAAAATTATAAAGAAAATTATCAAACCAGTTAAATTATTTACACAGATTATTAAATTTATATTGCCCAAAATTCCAGGTCTTACAATCCTCCCCCCTTAAAAGAATTTCGTCCCTGAAATTTAAAAGCAAAGGTAATTTAATAACCCAGTAAAGATTTTAATTTCAACAGCAAAGCATTCCTAACAACCAATTACTAACAATCTAAGAAATCAATCAAACCAACAAACCGAACTAATTATTCTGACACAAATCAGAATAAATCTCTAATACTATCTCAAGTTTCCCAAGTATAAATCACCGGGAGGCTCGCTCTACAAAAGCCAACAAACTAACTAAACTACCAACATCCAGAGCTCCTCTCATATCCAGGTCAATCAATCTGAACAGAACATCAGACTATACCCAAGTCCAGCTCAACTTCTAAACCCAACTGAACTACAGATTCAACAATCAATCGATGAATCATACACGTACTCTCTCATAGATACGTGAAATATAATGAATTCCAGCTATCCAAACTGGCAATTCAATCTCATCCTATCAAAACACAGATAAGAAATCCTCAAATGCCACAACACTAACCAACCAATCTTATCCAATTACTTTTCTCTTAACCAGAGAAATCTTAGTAACAATGAAGTCTCAAACTTTGGATTCTAAAACTCCTTGTCTCATATCTGTAACTCAACAGAAAATCCTGGACTGCTAATTTCCCTTTCTGATCAGCTCAACCAATGCTGATACTTCCAGAAATAACTATACCAAAGCAAACCAATTTCTGGATCCTATCCAACAGAAAAATCTTCCAAGATCCGTAGAAATCCAGAACTTAAGCTCTACTACCCAAACAATAGCAACAGGACTTGTTTCCTCCCTTGCACAGCTGCTACCTCGCTTCCGCTGCGCAACTCTGATTCTAAAATAGATGGAAATACTGTTGATGAACATGAGTACAAACTTATCCAATATATCCGAAAAGCTTTGTTCATCAAATCCATAAAATCTGAGTGACTCATCTGTCTCAGTCACACAACCTTATAACAGAATCCAATCAAGAGCTAGATCAGTCCAAATCCAAATCCAAAAAAATATTCTGAGCTGCTACACCAACTCTTCCTACTACAAGAACCATCCTACTACCAAGCTAACTACCAAAATTGCTTTTGGAACCAAAACAATAGGGAACTCAACTCCAGATGCAGACAAACTACTGATTACCTCAGTAGCTCCTATTTCCCATGAGAACCCTCAGCCTCAAACAACAGATCACCCAAGATAAATTCCAAACTAATCGCAAGTCACTTTTGCGATCCTACCTAGTTCAGATTCCAAACAAACTATCAACTCTTTACCAATTAGAACAGCTTTAAGCTTTTCCAAACAAAGGTTAACCTTTCAAGAAACATTCACCGACTGCCCGGCTGTTGATATAAGAACCACCAAGATTCCCGAACCATTGGAGAAATGAGCCACACTGCTGCTTCCAAACTCTACCTTGATGATACTGCAAAGCTAAAAGATCTCCTCGACAACACACCGAACACTTCGAGTTGAAACTGCTACCACATCTAACTAAAGACTTCTAATCCAAAAGCTTCTCCAAACCCAAAACTAACAACAATCCACACAACGGACCTCTGAGATGGCAGACAATCTCTCAAGAAACTCGAACTCCAAACCAAGCATCCACATCTCACTCTCCTTAAAGAATGAAAATGAGACCATGCCGAAGCAAAACAACTCATAGACCTTAGTCCCATATTTCCACAACAGCCATCCTCCATGTTGAAGATCCAACAACTTATATACAGTCAAGTCTTCCCTGTGGCGGTTAAAGACTGCCCCTCAAACACTTCTAAAACTGCTTCAAGAGAAAACACCTTTGGAAATATCCATGGATACTGCATCTCATCACGCAGTTACCAAGATATCATTACTTACTTCTGTACTTCCGACAGATCCAAACTCAAGAAAAATTCGCTCAACCGAGCGAAATCTAAACTTACACTTCAAAGATAAATTTCGAATCTTTAAAAAGATTGCCTTCGGATATCAGAGAAATCCTTACTCCAAACTACAAATCTTATTCGAGACGGTAATAGGTCTACAGTCTCAACAAAAACTTCCAACCTCCACATATGGACCTCTCTATCAGTGGTAGTCGTGTTGCACACACACACCACTACTCCATCTACCTCTAAAACTTATGTTGGAAAATCCGAACAGATAACCCAACAAATTAGGTAGATACAGATATATATATATATAGTTATACATAAAAATTACAAGTACGCTCTCTCAAGAAAGACATCACTCCAGAGCCTAGGTATTCACTCAACCTAATGCTCCCTAAAGAAAGACATACTTCAGAGCCTAATTATCTTATACCAACTGTGACATCCCGGAAATTTGGGGCAATATCAATTTAATAATCAGCATTAAGAATTAAATTGATTTGATAATATTTGTTAATAATATTGAATTGATTTAATACTCTTCTTTAAAATAAATATTTAACTGATAGTTTATCTTTTAAAAGCTAATTTAATTTGTTCTCTATTTATAATGTATATATATGTGTATATATATTGTAAATAGTTAATCTTTGTTTTAAATATAACAAATAAAGATATGTTTTCAAATTCTAATATTTTTGATAATTTGGAAATTTGATTTAAATTTAATATTAAATGAGTAACAATTTGGCTTTAAAGATTAAGTTAAAATTTGTTTAAATGATTTTAACTTAAATTTAAATTTAACAAGGGTTGTTTTGTTCTTGTTTTAAATCTAGTTGATAAAATAAGAATTAATTTATATAGGGATGATTTCTTTATAAATTTATTTTTAATTTGATAATGAGATTTATTTATACTATAATATCTTTAAAAGTAGATTTTAAAATAAATAGAGATTGTTATATATATATACATATATTTGGAAGGAACTATGGTTTGAAGTTTAAAATAGAATCTTGCAAAAATTGTTTATAATAAAATAATAATAATCTGTAAACAAAATACAGGCTTTGAACTTAAAAGAGAGATAATATAAGCAATCATGTTAAAAATAGAATTAAATACTTAAGTTAAATTTTATAACAAATGACTATAGCAACTTTATATTTATAAGACAAAAGTATATATGTGAACATAAGATATAAATATACAAGTTAACATTATAACTATAATAACCATAACAACTTTCAAGTAAAAAACTAATTTAAATTCTAGAGAACCTTATATAGGAAGTTTAGATATGCTGGAAAGAAAAGAAATGTCTATGAACACACATACATAAATAGGACAAGTCTAAATGTATGTTACAGGCAAGTAATAAGTAAAAAGTAAAATATTGCAGGCAACAAAGCATAGGCAGGCAAGTATAGTTATAATAGATATGTATGTTGCCAGGTAAGAATGAAGGTAGCCTGTAGGATAAGTATGACAATAAAAATGTGCAGGCTAAAGAACAAACAAAGTAAAATATCTAAGGATAAAAATGAGTAATAGGAGACATAAGTACATTAACATTAAATGCTTCATTGCTTAGCCTGCAAACAAAGTCATTTCGAATTGTATAAAAAAAATCCTTCAGCCTCCAAAATGTTAAAATATCTCTGATCTAGGTACCTGCTTTTGCTTACCAATAAGCACTTACCTCTGTAATAATCTTTTCTATATATATTCTCGGTTCAATTCGAATCAACATAGCTAAATCAGAAAATAGTAAGTTTTCTTTTACAAACTTAAAACATGAAACAAACTTAAATAATATTTCCACTAAACAAGCAAGCCTGTACATTAGTTTTCTTCAACCTGGAAATTGTTACTGCATACAACTTCAACTAAACTAAGACAAGGAGGTTTAAAGGGAATCAAGCAAGACACAGTTTCAAGTTAATTGCACGCTTTCATGTTTTCAAATTCAAGTCTCTGGAATCAAAAATAAAAGCATGGAAATTTCATTTCATTTCAGTTTCAAGGCCCTCTGCATTTTGAGGTGAGTAACTTAAATTTTAAAATACTTAAGTATATATGTTGCTTAATTATGGTTTGATATGTGAATATATTTTAATGCATTCCTGAGTATGTGTTACTGCATGTATGTGAGTTGACATCCTGGAATCACCTCTGTTTAAAAAGTTGAGTAACATTTTTCTAAATAACTTAAGTTTAAACTTGTTGCAGATAAATATTGAATGCTTGAAATATTTGGATGAATATTTATGTCACCATTCTCTGTGTATTTGTGAGTGCAATATATGCATATTGAATACCCTGTAAGACCATCTTGTTTATAGTTCACAAGTTCATATCTTATTCCAAAAAAAATCATTACTGCTTGATCTAGTGATTTTTAGGACTTAGTATCTTAACAAGATATGTTTGTTTGACCATAAAGTAAATTTTGAATTTTGTATCTTAATTAAATAAAGTAACAATGTTCTGTAAAAAGACCAAGAACAGTTGATGATTGATATATGTGAAATTTTAATCATTCTAAAATATAAATTCAGGATTATAAATTGAATTTCTATCTGAAACTAGGATTTTTAAAAGTAAATTCATTTTCTTTAGTTAAGTATTGGGTTGGAAATTCTGATTTAATGGTTTTGGGAATTATGGGTTGCCTCAGGAAATCCAGTGGACATGGAAGTTCGTGGTGCTTCCTGGAGGTGCATGGGTGGTCGGGGTGTTTGGCAAAATTGGGTGGAGGATGAGCAGTGGCAAGTGGAAAGTGCGGTGGTGAAATTTTGGATGCAACCCTAGTTTTAACGGTTTGGGTTAATTCGATCATTTCTCCCTTTTTAGTTGATCGAGTGTATCGTGGTTCTGGGAAATAGATGGTGGGAGATTTTCGAGTTGTTGGCCGGAGTGGTATAAACTCCGGTGGTCTTGGTCGCGAGAACGGCGATGTTCCAGGTTTCGAGGGGGAATGCCTGTTGCGTTTCCAGGTTTGGGTTAGGCTTCGAGTTTTGGTTTCGAGATGATTGAGTGGGATTTGGGGGTTGTGTTGTGGTCGTGGATTGATCGGCGAGGGGTGGCGACTCTGGTGAGTGGCCGGAGGCGGCTGGAGGCACGGTGTACGTGCACCGTGTCCATTGCAGTGCTGTGTATTTTTGAGTGCAGGGGTATCACCTGGTAGCATATGAAGATGGAACTGTCTTGTTCCAGTTTCTATAACCTGATATCAATTGCAAATAAAATTACCTTGTTCAAGCTTTTACAACCTGATAGCAAATGCAAATGAAACTTTAATTTGTAAACTAGATTTAACAAAGCTTAAATCCAGGTAGAAGTTTGAATTCAGGTTTATTTTTGAATTCAAAATTGAAATAAAGTAAAAGTTGGAAGAAAATATAAGGTGGATTCCAGGTTTAAAAGCCTGACTGTTTCCAGGTTTTAAATTTAAAGTAAGATTTGAAAACAGGATTTTAATAGTAGTTTAGAATTCAAAGACAAAGTATAGATTCAAATGAACTCTTGTATCTAAGGTTTTTAAAAATGAATTTGGATTTTAAATCAAGAATTAAAATCAAGCTTTTAAATATAAAAAAACAAGCTAAACCAAAGTTTTAAACTCAAAGTTAAACTAATGAATTCAAGCTTTTCTTGAATTCAAATCTGAAAATTTAAATTAGTTTTTAAGCTTAAAACCGGTTTAAATCAAATAGTTTTTAGGTAATTTGTTTCACAATAAATATTTGAATTGATTTCGACATAGTTCTTTTAAAAGGGATTTTTGAATAGAAGTTAAATAAATTATTTTAACTTGAATTTGTAAGTAATAAATGTTATCTACATCAATTTAAAAGACTTTAAATTGAATTTAAATTGGGTTAATGCTTAAAAGAATGACCATTTTGAATTTTAAATTCAAAATGTAATTTAAATTTAAATTCAAGAGTGTAATGTTTTACACTTTAATGCTAATGAAATCACTATAAAGAAATGGATTATCTTAGAAATAATTAAGATATTAAAATGACTTAATGAATAGGTTAAATTTTAGAGTGACTTCTTTATTTAATTCATAATTTAGAATTAGGGATAAATTAAGAAGTAAATTAAGAAATGTTTTTAGTTAATAAAAATAATTAACTAAGAATTATTTGGATAATTATTTAATGTGATTAAATTTGATAATTAATTAGATTAATTAAATTAGATAAATCTATTATAGATTGTTAAGAGTAATTACTTGATAAAAGTAATTAAGAGATTAATTACTTATTGTAATTAATTTTGATGATATGATTAATTTAATTTAATTAATTCATTTTAATTAATTTAAGGAAATCATTTAATGGTTTGATAAGTGTAATTACTTGGTGTAATTAATGGAGCAGAATTACTTAGGGAAGTAATTAATGTTAATTACTGAATGTAATTAATGAAAAATGATGTGATAATAAAGTAATTTGGATAATTACTTTCATAATTAATCTTGGAATTAATTTGTGGAGATAATTAATTATGGGATATTTAATTTAATTATATGAGTAATTAAGTGTAGTAAATTACTGGAATGATATTAATCAAGGGTGATTAATAATTATGTTTAATTAAAGATCGATTACTTAAGGTAATTAATGTAATCAAAGTAAATTAATTTAAATCTAAATTAAAGGTCATTAATTAATTTAATTAATGATGAAACTAAGAATTGATAAATTAAGAAATTTAATAATGTGGTGATTAATTTATGTAATTAATCAACAATAAATGTAATTAATTAAATTTATAAATAAGGTAAGAAAATGTTATATACTATAAGTGATTTAGGATAATTAATTTGTAAAAATAATTAAGACTAATTACTTAATGTAATTAGAAAATGAGTAAGCAAAGGTGTTTAATCAAGACGGATATTTAGAGGATGATTAATTAATTTGATTTGTAATTAATTAATGGTTGTATAAACAGGATTTATAGATGAAGTAATTAATTTAATTTATTTTACATTAATTAGATATAGAAGTAGTTAATTTAACTCATTTTAAATTAATTACGAATTGTATGATTATAAATCATTTCTTATGGATGAATGATATTGATAACTCATTTGATGATTGTGATCTAGCATGAATTATATCTATGTGTCATGGATGTTTGTTTAAATATGATAACATTTGATTATCTGTTTGGATGATAATATTGATTATCTGTTTATGAGATTGTCTGTGATTATTTATTGTGATATTATGAATTATCCATCTGTGTGTATATTGAATTTATATTGAATTAAACTGTTAAGACTAAATAGACAACTTGGCCTTAAAAGACACGTTTTGGATTTCGATGAGACCGGTGTCGGTTTTCCGCATTAGGAACATCCGAAAACCACATCGATTCCAAATTAACGATAGGTCGTGAATCTGAAGTGAAGATGGAGATTCAGAATGCAAGGGTTATCGTCGTTAACTCTGAGGGTGATTCCAAAATGAGTGTAACGAGATAATGCCTTCGGTTTCGTTCGAACCCGGAACGAACTTGTATGGATTGAATGCTTTCAACACATCGTCAGGCGGGTGATGAGCATTCTAAGAATTATGTTCTCTAAAGGTAATCGTAACCTCAAGCCTCATCAACCGGGAATGGCTAAAACAGGGGAGATGCAGCAAGGCTAGGTGGGTCATGCCCAAGCAGGACAAGGATATTCCCCTGTCTAGATGTCCCTTTTTATTCGGCTGTGTAGGCAGTTGGTTGCAAACAACTGCGGGGTGTATCTTGTTCGGGACTGTTCAGTAAGGAATGGTTCCGGCCTTGTGTTGTAGGGGATGAAGGGAGTAATCCTCGGTACGTTGATCTGGGCCACGTACTGTGACGGGCGGTACCCCAGTAGCCCTGCCATTGTATGGAATCCACAATCCAATAAGTGCCCACGGTTTTGATTGTATTACCCACTTTTGTGGCTAGTAGCTGGAATTTAATCATGTAACAATTTCGGCTATTTTCTATTTACTTGAAAACCCTAGACCTATTATAATATCACAGAATTTCCTATCAAATGTTTTGGTTAGCGTAAGGTAAAAACTTTTCCATGTTTATGTGTGGGAAGTCTTACGTGATACCTTTTATTTTCAAAAGATTTTCAAAGTTAAGCAACTTAAACCTGTTACTCATACCAGACCCATGTCTGACCCGAAGTTTATTTTTGTTTTTCATAAACTCTCGGGTACCCAAATTTTTACGGGTAGCCAAGGGATTCAGGTTAGCTTTGACGAATTCTGGAGGAGCAATGGAGCAGGTGGCTTCAGCGTTGTAGATATATATATAGTTCCGCTGTGTTGGTATCTCGGAGTTGTTTTGTGTATTGAGTTGTATTAACTAGACAGATGTTTATAACTGTCTAGTATGTGATGTATTATCTGTATAACTCTGATTGATGTTGTATATGATGTAAATATTTATGTGATTATTATATTTTACTCGTTCCGCTGTGAGATTCTGGTGTTGTTGTTCTTTCGTCTCTGTCTTTTCTATTTTCTCATCCCTTTCTTTCTTCAAGACGAAACGTCTTCATGGTCGTAGGAGGGCGGGTCGTCACAGTTGGTATTAGAGCGCTAGGTTGAGTGAATACCTAGGCTCTTGAGTGATTTCTTCTTGAGAGAGCGTATTTGTAATTTTGATATATAATATATATATATTTATTTCTACCTATTGTTGGGTTACCTGTTCGGGTTTTCCAACGAGCTATAAAGGTAGATAGGGTGGTGGTGTGTATAACACAACTACCAATGGTTGGAGTTTGTATATTTGAGGTTGGAAGTATATTTGTCGAGACTGTAGGCCTAATACTGTCTCGAGTGAGTTTTGGACGGTGTAAGGATTTCATTGATCTCTGAAGGAAATCTGTTAAGATTCGGAGTTCATTTTTTGAAGTGTAAATGAGCTAGAATTTGGATCTGTCGGTTGGACAGAAGTAAGTCATGATATCTTGATACATCAAGGTGTACTAGCTGTGTGATTAGACACAGTGACTATTGATATCTCTGACGATGTTTCTTTGGAACAAGTAAGGAAGAGTGACTGCTTCGGTGTTGTTGCTGTGCTCAGCTGGGTGTTTTGTTTGTTTTGAGGTCCGAGTTTCTCGAAGAGCTTTGGATAGGAAATCTTAGCATTTGTGGCAGCAATGCAGCTTGGGATGTTTTCAAGGTTGGCAAGAGATCTTCTGGCTTAGCAGTTTTTCTGGAATGGAATTCAGAAGTAATTATGTAGACCCATTTCTTCGATGGATTGGCCACATAAGTGTAGGCTGTTCTGTTTGGTAGAGAGAGCAGTATCTTTGGAATTTGGTTGTATCGATCGCAAAAGTGACTTGCGATGGTTTGGTTGTTCTTTTGTGTTTCAGAATTTTTCTGGATGTCTTCTAGAAGTCAGAATTTGGTCAGCATCTGGAGACTGAGTTTGGTATCGACTGGATTCCAGGAATGGTACCGATGGATCAGCTTAGTAATAGGATGGTTTTTGACTTTGGTGAAGTAACTCGGATTTTGGAGGAACTTCAGAGCTTTCTTTTGATCTGTGGAGCCCTAATGTTGGGATGTGTTGTCCAGTCTGCGTTTGTGATCGTCATCAGCATTTTCATCTGCTCAGTCAGAGTTGCGCAGTGGAAGCATGGTGGCAGCTATTTTAAAGTGGAAGCAATTGGATGTTGCAGTGTTTGGATTGGGAGAGTTTTCTACAGGGAATTTTTCAGAATCTGAGGCCAGATTGGGAGTGCATCTGTTTTATCTCTTCTGGATGAGAGGAGTGAGATCTGTCTTCTGATTTTGGATTAGAGTTGTGTTTTGAGTTTTGGTCGATCTTGGAAAGATCATTTTTTTGGATTGTTTTTGGGTCCAGTTTGATTCGAGAGGCATCAGCAAGGGTTGAGCCGATCCGGAAGGATGTAGGCAGCCCAGGATCGTCCGAAGGATTTTGTGGATAAGAGACGGAGGAATTTGGATTCCAAAGTCGGAGATTTGATTTTGGATAAGTGTATGGTCTTCAGGAGTGAATTGTCAGTTTGGATAACTGAGATTCGTTGTGTTTCACGTATCTCTGAGGGAGTACGTGTAAGATCTATCTCTGGTTGTAGAACCAGCAGTTCAGAGAGTTTTGATTGTTGAGTCAGACTTGTTTATAGTCTGATATCCTGTCTTGTTTTGTAGATCTAGATAGGTGGAAGCTCTGTAGCTTAGTAGTATTGATTGATTGGATTTTATAGGGCGAGTATCCCGGTATTTATACCTGGGAAACTCGAGAAAATTCTATCCAGAATTTTGTCTGGATAGTTAGATTTGGTTGTTTGGATAAATTGGTTGCTATGGTTGTTAGCATATAATTGATATATGCTTGTGTTTTAAAAATTAAATTTATTAGATTATTAAATTACCTTTGTTTTAAATTTCGGGGACGAAATTCTTTTAAGGGGGGAGGAATGTGACATCCCGGAAATTTTGGGCAATATCAATTTAATAATCAGCATTAAGAATTAAATTGATTTGATAATATTTGTTAATAATATTGAATTGATTTAATACTCTTCTTTAAAATAAATATTTAAATGATAGTTTATCTTTTAAAAGCTAATTTAATTTGTTCTCTATTTATAATGTATATATATGTGTATATATATTGTAAATAGTTAATCTTTGTTTTAAATATAACAAATAAAGATATGTTTTCAAATTCTATTATTTTTGATAATTTGGAAATTTGATTTAAATTTAATATTAAATGAGTAACAATTTGGCTTTAAAGATTAAGTTAAAATTTGTTTAAATGATTTTAACTTAAATTTAAATTTAACAAGGGTTGTTTTGTTCTTGTTTTAAATCTAGTTGATAAAATAAGAATTAATTTATATAGGGATGATTTCTTTATAAATTTATTTTTAATTTGATAATGAGATTTATTTATACTATAATATCTTTAAAAGTAGATTTTAAAATAAATAGAGATTGTTATATATATATACATATATTTGGAAGGAACTATGGTTTGAAGTTTAAAATAAAATCTTGCAAAAATTATTTATAATAAAATAATAATAATCTGTAAACAAAATACAGGCTTTGAACTTAAAAGAGAGATAATATAAGCAATCATGTTAAAAATAGAATTAAATACTTAAGTTAAATTTTATAACAAATGACTATACCAACTTTATATTTATAAGACAAAAGTATATATGTGAACATAAGATATAAATATACAAGTTAACATTATAACTATAATAACCATAACAACTTTCAAGTAAAAACCTATGTAAATTCTAGAGAACCTTATATAGGAAGTTTAGATATGCTGGAAAGAAAAGAAATGTCTATGAACACACATACATAAATAGGACAAGTCTAAATGTATGTTACAGGCAAGTAATAAGTAAAAAGTAAAATATTGCAGGCAACAAAGCATAGGCAGGCAAGTATAGTTATAATAGATATGTATGTTGCCAGGTAAGAATGAAGGTAGCCTGTAGGATAAGTATGAAAATAGAAATGTGCAGGCTAAAGAACAAACAAAGTAAAATATCTAAGGATAAAAATGAGTAATAGGAGACATAAGTACATTAACATTAAATGCTTCATTGCTTAGCCTGCAAACAAGGTCATTTCGACTTGTATAAAAAAAATCCTTCAGCCTCCAAAATGTTAAAATATCTCTGATCTAGGTACCAGCTTTTGCTTACCAGTAAGCACTTACCTCTGTAATAATCTTTTCTATATATATTCTCAGTTCAATTCGAATCAACATAGCTAAATCAGAAAATAGTAAGTTTTCTTTTACAAACTTAAAACATGAAACAAACTTAAATAATATTTCCACTAAACAAGCAAGCCTGTACATTAGTTTTCTTCAACCTGGAAATTGTTACTGCATACAACTTCAACTAAACTAAGACAAGGAGGTTTAAAGGGAATCAAGCAAGACACAGTTTCAAGTTAATTGCAAGCTTTCATGTTTTCAAATTCAAGTCTCTGGAATCAAAAATAAAAGCATGGAAATTTCATTTCATTTCAGTTTCAAGGCCCTCTGCATTTTGAGGTGAGTAACTTAAATTTTAAAATACTTAAGTATATATGTTGCTTAATTATGGTTTGATATGTGAATATATTTTAATGCATTCCTGAGTATGTGTTACTGCATGTATGTGAGTTGACATCCTGGAATCACCTCTGTTTAAAAAGTTGAGTAACATTTTTCTAAATAACTTAAGTTTAAACTTGTTGCAGATAAATATTGAATGCTTGAAAATATTTGGATGAATATTTATGTGACCATTCTCTGTGTATTTGTGAGTGCAATATCTGCATATTGAATACCCTGTAAGACCATCTTGTTTATAGTTCTCAAGTTCATATCTTATTTCAAAAAAAATCATTACTGCTTGATCTAGTGATTTTTAGGACTTAGTATCTTAACAAGATATGTTTGTTTAACCATAAAGTAAATTTTAAATTTTGTATCTTAATTAAATAAAGTAACACTGTTCTGTAAAAAGACCAAGAACAGTTGATGATTGATATAAGTGAAATTTTAATCATTCTAAAATATAAATTCAGGATTATAAATTGAATTTCTATCTGAAACTAGGATTTTTAAAAGTAAATTCAATTTCTTTAGTTAAGTATTGGGTTGGAAATTCTGATTTAATGGTTTTGGGAATTATGGGTTGCCTCAGGCAATCCAGTGGACATGGAAGTTCGTGGTGCTTCCTGGAGGTGCATGGGTGGTCGCGGTGTTTGGCAAAATTGGGTGGAGGATAAGCAATGGCAAGTGGAAAGTGCGGTGGTGAAATTTTGGATGCAACCCTAGTTTTAATGGTTTGGGTTAATTCGATCATTTCTCCCTTTTTAGTTGATCGAGTGTATCGTGGTTCTGGGAAATGGAAGGTGGGAGATTGTCGAGTTGTTGGCCGGAGTGGTATAAACTCCGGTGGTCTTGGTCGCGAGAACGGCGATGTTCCAGGTTTCGAGGGGGAATGCCTGTTGCGTTTCCAGGTTTGGGTTAGGCTTCGAGTTTGGTTTCGAGATGATTGAGTGGGATTTGGGGGTTGTGTTGTGGTCGTGGATTGATCGGCGAGGGGTGGCGACTCTGGTGAGTGGCCGGAGGCGGCTGGAGGCACGGTGTACGTGCACCGTGTCCATTGCAGTGCTGTGTGTTTTTGAGTGCAGGGGTATCACCTGGTAGCATATGAAGATGGAACTGTCTTGTTCCAGTTTCTATAACCTGATATCAATTGCAAATAAAATTACCTTGTTCAAGTTTTTACAACCTGATAGCAAATGCAAATGAAACTTTAATTTGTAAACTAGATTTAACAAAGCTTAAATCCAGGTAGAAGTTTGAATTCAGGTTTATTTTTGAATTCAAAATTGAAATAAAGTAAAATTTGGAAGAAAATTTAAGGTGGATTCCAGGTTTAAAAGCCTGACTGTTTCTAGGTTTTAAATTTAAAGTAAGATTTGAAAACAGGATTTTAATAGTAGTTTAGAATTCAAAGACAAAGTATAGATTCAAATGAACTCTTGTATCTAAGGTTTTTAAAAATGAATTTGGATTTTAAATCAAGAATTAAAATCAAGCTTTTAAATAAATAAAAAACAAGCTAAACCAAAGTTTTAAACTCAAAGTTAAACTAATGGATTCAAGCTTTTCTTGAATTCAAATCTGAAAATTTAAATCGGTTTTTAAGCTTAAAACCGGTTTAAATCAAATAGTTTTTAGGTAATTTGTTTCACAATAAATATTTGAATTGATTTCGACATAGTTCTTTTAAAAAGGGATTTTTGAATAGAAGTTAAATAAATTATTTTAACTTGAATTTGTAAGTAATAAATGTTATCTACATCAATTTAAAAGACTTTAAATTGAATTTAAATTGGGTTAATGCTTAAAAGAATGACCATTTTGAATTTTAAATTCAAAATGTAATTTAAATTTAAATTCAAGAGTGTAATGTTTTACACTTTAATGCTAATGAAATCACTATAAAGAAATGGATTATCTTAGAAATAATTAAGATATTAAAATGGCTTAATGAATAGGTTAAATTTTAGAATGACTTCTTTATTTAATTCATAATTTAGAATTAGGGATAAATTATGAAGTAAATTAAGAAATTTTTTTAGTTAATAAAAATAATTAACTAAGAATTATTTGGATAATTATTTAATGTGATTAAATTTGATAATTAATTAGATTAATTAAATTAGATAAATCTATTATAGATTGTTAAGAGTAATTACTTGATAAAAGTAATTAAGAGATTAATTACTTATTGTAATTAATTTAAGTTAATTAATTCATTTTAATTAATTTAAGGAAATCATTTAATGGTTTGATAAGTGTAATTACTTGGTGTAATTAATGGAGCAGAATTACTTAGGGAAGTAATTAATGTTAATTACTGAATGTAATTAATGAAAAATGATGCGATAATAAAGTAATTTGGATAATTACTTTCATAATTAATCTTGGCATTAATTAGTGGAGATAATTAATTATGGGATATTCAATTTAATTATATGAGTAATTAAGTGTAGTAAATTACTGGAATGATATTAATCAAGGGTGACTAATAATTATGTTTAATTAAAGATCGATTACTTAAGGTAATTAATTTAATCAAAGTAAATTAATTTAAATCTAAATTAAAGGTCATTAATTAATTTAATTAATGATGAAATTAAGAATTGATAAATTAAGAAATTTAATAATGTGGTGATTAATTTATGTAATTAATCAACAATAAATGTAATTAATTAAATTTATAAATAAGGTAAGAAAATGTTATATACTATAAATGATTTAGGATAATTAATTTGTAAAACTAATTAAGACTAATTACTTAATGTAATTAGAAAATGAGTAAGCAAAGGTGTTTAATCAAGACGGATATTTAGAGGATGATTAATTAATTTGATTTGTAATTAATTAATGGTTGTATAAGCAGAATTTATAGATGAAGTAATTAATTTAATTTATTTTACATTAATTAGATATAGAAGTAGTTAATTTAACTCATTTTAAATTAATTACGAATTGTATGATTATAAATCATTGCTTATGGATGAATAATATTGATAACTCATTTGATGATTGTGATCTAGCATGAATTATATCTATGTGTCATGGATGTTTGTTTAAATATGATAACATTTGATTATCTGTTTGGATAATAATATTGATTATCTGTTTATGAGATTATCTGTGATTATTTATTGTGATATTATGAATTATCCATCTGTGTGTATATTGAATTATATTGAATTAAACTGTTAAGACTAAATAGACAACTTGGCCTTAAAAGACACGTTTTGGATTTCGATGAGACCGGGATCGGTTTTCCGCATTAGGAACATCCGAAAACCACATCGATTCCAAATCAACGATAGGTCGTGAATCTGAAGTGAAGATGGAGATTCAGAATGCAAGGGTTATCGTCGTTAACTCTGAGGGTGATTCCAAAATGAGTATAACGAGATAATGCCTTCGGTTTCGTTCAAACTCGGAACGAACTTGTATGGATTGAATGCTTTCAACACATCGTCAGGCGGGTGATGAGCATTCTAAGAATTATGTTCTCTAAAGGTAATCGTAACCTCAAGCCTCATCAACCGGGAATGGCTAAAACAGGGGAGATGCAGCAAGGCTAGGTGGGTCATGCCCAAGCAGGACAAGGATATTCCCCTGTCTAGATGTCCCTTTTTATTCGGCTGTGTGGGCAGTTGGTTGCAAACAACTGCGGGGTGTATCTTGTTCGGGACTGTTCAGTAAGGAATGGTTCCAGCCTTGTGTTGCAGGGGATGAAGGGAGTAATCCTCGGTACGTTGATCTAGGCCACGTACTGTGACGGGCGGTACCCCAGTAGCCCTGCCATTGTATGGAATCCACAATCCAATAAGTGCCCACGGTTTTGATTGTATTACCCACTTTTGTGGCTAGTAGCTGGAATTTAATCATGTAACAATTTCGGCTATTTTCTAATTACTTGAAAACCCTAGACCTATTATAATATCACAGAATTTCCTATCAAATGTTTTGGTTAGCGTAAGGTAAAAACTTTTCCATGTTTATGTGTGGGAAGTCTTACGTGATACCTTTTATTTTCAAAAGATTTTCAAAGTTAAGCAACTTAAGCCTGTTACTCATACCAGACCCATGTCTGACCCGAAGTTTATTTTTGTTTTTCATAAACTCTCGGGTACCCAAATTTTTACGGGTAGCCAAGGGATTCAGATTAGCTTTGACGAATACTGGAGGAGCAATGGAGCAGGTGGCTTCAGCGTTGTAGATATATATATAGTTCCGCTGTGTTGGTATCTCGGAGTTGTTTTGTGTATTGAGTTGTATTAACTAGACAGATGTTTATAACTATCTAGTATGTGATGTATTATCTGTATAACTCTGATTGATGTTGTATATGATGTAAATATTTATGTGATTATTATATTTTACTCGTTCCGCTGTGAGATTCTAGTGTTGTTGTTCTTTCTTCTCTATCTTTTCTATTTTCTCATCCCTTTCTTTCTTCAAGACCAAACGTCTTCCTGGTCGTAGGAGGGCGGGTCGTCACACCAACTGAGACGATCCGACTTCCTATATCCAGGAAATCGCATCATCTTGAAGAAAGAAAGGGATAGAAGAAGAAAAGAAAGAGAAAGAAGAAACAGAACAACATCAGAGAACTCACAGCGGAACGAATAAAATATAATATATTTCATAAAATATTACATAGTATCATATTACATCAGAGTACACAATAAACAACACAGATTAGACAGTTATAAACATCTGTCTAATTATACCTCTTACAATACACAAGAAACAGATACCAAACAAACACAGTGGAATCAATATATCTACACATCGAAGCCTCATGCTCCATATCTCCTCCAAAATTCGTCAGGCCAACCTGAAACACTTGACTACTCATACATAATATGAGTACCCAAGAGTTTAATAAAACAGAAAATAAACACTCGGGTCAGACAGGTCTGGTGTGAGTAAACGGGTTAAAGTTGCTTGACTTTAGAAAAACCTTGAAAAGAAAAGGTATCACGTAAGAATTCCCACACATAAACATGGAAAAGTTTTTACCTTACGCTAACCAAAACATTTGATAGGAAATCCAGTGATATTATAATAGTGTCTAGAGTTTTAAAATAAATAAGAAATAGCCGAAATTGTTACATCTATTAAATTCCAGCTACTAGCCACAAAAGTGGGTAATACAATCAAAATAGTAGGGTCTCGTAGGAAGAATGGGTTTCCATCAAAGGCAGGGCTACTGGGGTACCGCCCGTCACAGTACGTGGCCTAGATCAACGTACCGAGGAGTATGCCCGCTCCCCTGCAACACAAGGCCAAAACCATCTGAATAGTCCCGAACAAGACCACCCCGTAGTTGGCGCGACCAACCACACACTAAGCCGAAATAGAAGGGACCTCTAGACAGGGGTAAATCTCGCTCTCAAGTGGGAGCTACCCACGAAGCCTTGCTGCACCTCCCCTGTTTTAGCCATTCCCGGTTGATGAGGCTTGAGGCTGCGATTACCTTTATAGAACACATCTATCTTAGAATGCCCATCGTCCACCTGACGATGTTCTGAAAGCATTCGATCCATACAAGTTCGTTCCGGGTTCGAACGAAACCGAAGGCACTATCTCATTGCACTCATTATTGGAATCACCCTCAAAGTCAACGACCATAGCCCTTGCACTCTAAATCACCATCTCGAATCTATAAGCACTATTCCGTCAAACTCATTACGGAATCACCCACAGAGTTATACTGACATATAGCCCTTACACCTCGAGTCTTCACTTGCTCCACTTGGATTCACGACCTAACGTTTAATTGGAATCGATGTGGTTTTTGGATCCCAAATATGGAAACCTGATCCCGGTCTCACCGAAACCAAACGCCATTTTAATGTCCAAGTTGTACTTAAGGGTTTAAACAGTTTAATTCATATTCCGGATGATATGTAAACAGATAGATGAATCATATTACCACAATAGAAAATTCATATTAATATTCATCTTCACAAAGCAGCATATTGCATAACAGAGATATCTAGTATCAACCAATATCAAACATCCAATATCAACCAATCATCCAATATCAATCTCGAAATATTAATCATCCAATATTAATCAATTAACCAATATTAATCAATCAACCCATATTAATCAAACATCCAAAACAGAATTGATTATCTCTTAATCAATTAAATTACCATAATCCTTCTTCATTTATTATGATTCCAAATAAATTAAACTAATCATCTCTAATGATCTTCCTTAATTATTCTTCCTTGATTAATTATCTTTTAATTGCATTCAAGTAATTATCCTTAACCATATTCAGAAATTAACCTTTAATTACTATCATTAATTTCAATAATTAATGATCCTTTATTTATTTAATTACATTAATTAATTAATTATAATTAATTACATTAAACCTTAATTAATTACAATTAATTAATTATACTTAAATTAAATCACTTATATTAATCAACCTTGATTAATTAATAAATGATCCTTGTTAATTAATAATCACTTTAATTAATTAAATAATTAACTTATAATGAATCATTCTATTAATCATAATTAGTAATTAACAATTTGTAGTTACTTAACAAAATTAATTAACTCCTAAATTAATTATATTAATTCTTGATTAATTAATCCAACTAATTAATCCTTAATTACTTCATTAATCAATTTAAATTAATAATTAATCCTTAATTAATTACTTTATTAATTAATTACAATTTTAATTAATTACACTTAGTAATTAATCACGCTCATTAATTAATTAATCACATTAATTAATTATCTAAAATAATTAAGTAATTAACTCTTAATTACTTGCATAAGTAATTATCTCTAATTACTTCATTAATAAATCTTAATTACTTTCTTAATTAATCACTCAACAAATAATTCATTCCATCATTAAATAATCCTTAATCCTTTAATTAATTACTTCATAATTAATTATCTTTAAAAAAATTATATTAATCAATTCTTTAATTAATATCATCAAGTGATTAACCAATAATCACTTCAACTAATTACTCCATGAGCAATTACCGTTAATTACTTCCGTGATTAATTAACTTTCTTAGTTACATTCAATAATTAACCATTAATTACTCTATTAAGTAATTATACTTAATTTATCCATAATTAAGTGATTATATAAATTTAAATAAATATTTAACTAATTATTTAAAATTAATTAAACAATTAATTAATTAACTTCTATTATTAAAGAATTTTTTTCATAAACTAAGAAAACCCTAATTCTTAATCAAACTTAACTTATTAACAGATAAGCATTCTTAAGTTAATTATTCAAATAATTTAACCTTGTTTATTTCTATAAATAAATTATTTGAATTTTTTAAATTAATTTAAAGACAAGTTATTAATCTTGGTTTACAAAATCATAATGATAATCTTATTTGAAAATAGGAAATTTAGAAACAAATTTCAAAATTTTCAATACTTTAAAACACTTAAATTAACCTTATTTATTTCAAATATAAACTTGAAATCTTAGGTTTGAATCATAACTTAACATTTTAACTTAAACTTTGATTTAATATTTAAATTCAAAATATCCTTTTAAATCGAACCCCAAAATGAAATTAAATTGCTTTCAAATGAAATCACTTTAAATAAATTTAAAGTAAAATAAAATAAATAATTTTCAACTTATACTTTAAGAAGTTTGATTTAACATTTAATTTTAATTAATTAGTTTAAACTTAGCATTTAATTCCTTTATAAAACTTGTTTATAATAAATTGCTTGGTTTTTAAATTTAATCAACTCAAGTAAATATTGCAACATAGTATTATACCTAACTACCAGATCAGTAACCAAAATCCCGAAGCAAACCACAATTCATCCCGGGTCAACACCGAAGCAAACCAAACCTCCCCTGTCTTTGAGTCCAACACGCGAAAATCCCGAGAGCTTCTTCGAGTTACCCATTGTCTTCCCCAAAGCTTCGAATACCCGGTGCACAACCAAGTCACGGTGCACATGCACCTTCACCGCCGGCCTCCATCAACCATCGCGACGACCCACCACAGTCCCAAAACCACTCGCGAGCACGAAGGTGAACCCAGATCCAACAAATTTTGTTCGAATCGAAATTCGAACATCAGGCTCGAAACTGCAACAAAAAGCAACCACAAAAGCTCCCCCACGGCCATACTCCTCGACGCCGTTGAACTCGCCGTCACCATCATCGAACACCATGACCATAAACTACCTTTTCCCAAAATACGAACGACTCCGGTCCAATCTTCAAGTCGCTACAGTCACTACCATTCAGCCGAGCAAAAACCAAAATAAAACCCTAGTTCATACGATTTCGAACAATTCACAAATTAAAAAAATTCTAGAATAATTTTCTCATCATCCATAACATACTAGCAAGCTTCGACCAAAGTTAAAGCTCCGATCAACATGCCGATCATCGGCAAATCACCAAAACCCCAAATTCAAACAAAACCCAATTTGACATGAATTCCTCAATTAAAATTTATGATATGTACTTTAAAAATCATAATTCTTAGTCCTTTATATATTCATGGAATCCAAATCAGAAAACATACAAGTTGATTTTTGACATGCAATTGATTCTTACTGTATAATTTCATTTTAAAAACAATTTACTCAAATAAAAATCCTAATTCCATTTTTAAAATCATCCTTATGCAATAACAAACAACTTCCATGTAATCATCAAAGTCATATTTTGATGTTTTTGGGAGATTAGAAATTTTGAATGTAAACTTAGTCTGAAAAGAAACAGGTAACAGAGTTTGATATATATACAGACATATATACACATATTCATCAATTCAATAATATAGAAACTGAAAGATTTTCATGCAACCTAGATTAATCTACAGATCATCACATGCATGGACAAAATTCAACTCATCTGTTTTTAAAATCAATTTACTCACCTGAATATAATTGCAGAGCAGGGAACAGGTCCTATATTTCCCAGGCTTGAACAACATTAATGTGAAAAATGCTTTTGGTTTGCTTGCCGAAGTTGATTCCTTTACATGCTTTTAATTTTTGATTTAAAATGTTGAAATTGTTGTTGTAAAATCCATCTGCATACTTTAAAGATGAAAACTGCAGATCTTCATTTGCATATTGAAGTTGCAGGTTGAAGTTTCCAGATTTGCTTATGTATTTTAATTTGCAGGTTGATTTGAATTTTGAACCGATGATCTTCCTTCCATTTGCAGGTTGCTAGTAAAACTTGATTACAGATTGGTTTTTGCTTTTGATTATGAATTTCAGGTTTAAGAGGATAGTTTACTGATTTTACCATTAACATTTGAAAGAAAAAAAAAATGATAATGTTATGTTTATTAAAAAAAAATGAAGACACTTGTTCTCAAGAATTAACACTTGTCATTTAATTGATTTAGTTACTTACAAGTGTTATTTAGAATGTGTTAACATGTTTACACATGTTCTTAACATTTTTAATTAATTTTTTTATTTAATTTAAAAGATAATAGAACTTACTTATTTTAATTTCTTAATTAATAAATGTTCACATATGTGTAAATAAATTCACTTTTAAAATAAAAATATTCTAAAACTAATAAATACAAATATAAATATACATCTTATACATGTTATTTAAAAACTAGAACATATATATTTATCATTTATAACCATTTTAATTTAAACACTTTAAAAAGAAAATAAAACAAAACTTTGATGAAATCTTTTTTTAAACTATCTTATCTAAAATAACAATTATCTTATAATTTGAAAACAAATGAATTAATCTTAAATTAACTTTTGAAAAATATTAAGTTTTAAAACAAAACTTTAAAATTAAAATATTCATTCATACATCAATTATTAATAGGTTAAATTAAATTTCAAAACAACTCCAAATTATAACATATACATACATATATATTACAATTTGAAAATTCAATCTTTTATTTAAAACAAAAGATTATCCTATCCACAATATATATCAATTATATATATATATATATATATTATAAATAGAATTAAAATTATAAAGAAAATTATCAAACCAGTTAAATTATTTACATAGATTATTAAATTTATATTGCCCAAAATTCCGGGTCGTTACAGAAGTAGTAGAGAATGTTTTTTGAAATTAAAAGGGGTTAAGAGCCTCAGCCTACTTCCAAGTTGTTTTGAAGCTGCGGTTACAGAATCAATGGTTTTCTTGTCGGCATCACTGAGTTTCTTGGAAGATTCACCTGGAAAAAGTAAAATATTAGTTAATAGAAAGCGTAGAGTAAAGCAAAGACAACATTAAAGTAGAATTACGGGAGGAGGAAAAAGTCCCGTGAACATGGCGAAGCACTTGATGAAGAAAAATTAATTCTCCCAGTCCTTGAACTTATTGATACTATATGATATTAGCTTCTTATGTACATTGACTCTGTAAATCTGCTTGTTGAGATTACTTAACCTTGCCAACTTGGTCAACGAGTTTAGTACTTCGGCATTAATCGAAGGAAGTCCAGATTCCAATGCCAACATATCCAGAGATACAAGATGAGTGCAAACATTTAGGGATAGTTGTATTGGAGCAACTCCAACATGAGATAAGTATGAGATCAGGCACTCGGAAAATGGAAGAAATCCACCGTGCCATATGTGGATGGCCATGTAAGCAAAGTACCCTTCAGAAGGGTTGTTAATGGTATCAGTTGGTTCAAAGAGATAGCTTCGATCTTAGTAATACCAGTCTTTAAGCATAGCATTGACTTCATTCTGAGTTTCAATGGAAGAATGCTTAGCAATGGCTTCAACTTTTTGAGCGTTCATGATTCCGCCAGGCGAAAACATTTTAGTTGAAACCCTTGATTATTTATGAATTTAGAAGGCATTCAAGAATTAAACATGTAAATTTACTTGGATAGTTCAAGAGTAAAAACATATATAAAATCTTAAAATGGTGCAAACAGTTTAAGTCAAAAACTCAATAATTAAGCTTTCGAAAATGTCGAAACCTTTATAGTTAAGCTTTCGACAATGTCAAAAGGGTTTCAATTCAAGCTTTCAACAATGTCGAAAGGTTTATATTTAAGCTTTCAATAATGTCGAAAGGTTTCAGCTCAAGCTTTCGACAATGTCGAAAGTTTTTCAACTCAAGCTTTCGACAATGTCGAAAGGTTTATAGCTCAAGCTTTCGACTATATCGGAAGGAAAATGCCATCAACCTTAACTATTATACTTCAACATCATTGAAAACCTAGAAAGTAAACAAATAATAATATAAATTCCTTAAGCCATCAACAAAGTCAGAAAGAGATGAAACATTAACCCATTCATCACCTTTCGACAATGTCGAAAGCTCTATGGAAGCCTGGATACACTTCAAATGTAAGATAAAGCAAAGTGGTAGGACCTTTCAACATGGTCGAGATCAATAATTCAAAATTCATGAGTTAAAAATATTGATATTGCTGATGTTTTCGAAAGGTTTGGTCAATGTGTTCAAAACATGTCCTACCCATTGAAGTCGAAAGGTTTAAGGTTCAACTCATATGTGTTTTAAATGTTTTGAAAAATATGGGCAGAGACAACTCTAAGGTTGAAGAATTTCAACCTTATCGAAAGTTAGTAGTCGAAAGGTTTGAACTCTTCAACCTTTTCGAAAGCTCGTTGTCGAAGGGTTTGATTCACTCCATTTAACTACCTATCCTTTCGGCAATGTTGGTAAAGTTGGCTGTAACAATCCGCATATTTATCGATTTTTATATTTAAATATTTTATTTAAATATTTTATCGATACTCGGAATTTAGTCCGAAAAGCTACTTTTTGCATACGGTCGAATTAGGACTCGGGACCACTCCCATTGAGTTCAAAATGACGTTTGCGACCTTTTTGAGTATAAACTTTGATATGTTTGGAGATAGTAGAATTTTGCTAATTTTCACTTTGGGTTTGGGTTTGGGTTCAGCCCTATGTTTAACTTATACTCAAATCTGAACCACTTCTCTCCATTCACCCTCACTTTCTCCTCTTTTCAGTTCTAAAGCATCAATGGTGGGAGAGATGGGAAATTAAAACTCCAAAACCCTAGTTTCCTTTTGCAAATCAAGCTCTAGCTCCAAACTAATAGAAGAACCCATTGGTAAGCTTCTCTTCTTCTTCTCCAACTCATTCTCTTATCAAATTCAGAAATTCCTAAACCTAACTTTGGGAATGTTCTTCTTTTATTGCTTAGAATCAAGGTTCTTAAGTTGGATTTGAAGAGTGGTTGATTCTCCTTTGCTTTCGAGCTTCTTCTTCAATCGTTTGGGTTCAAAGGTGAGATTTTTATCTCACATCTTTTTCTATATCTATCTTTGTGGTTAGGTATGAATTCCTAACATTTGTGCATATTCATTTGCTTCTGATTTGAATTGAATTGGTGAATGTTCCAATCTTTGTGAAAATCCTTTTATGGATGTTTGATCACGATATTTGGGGTGTATTGAAGAGCCTATAAGGCCGGGTTGTCATTTGACGTGAATCCTTAGTCGTCGTTGCTCGCTCGATCGCTCTCGACATCGTTTTGGCCATATGGCCTAGGCAAATTGTTGCCCTTACCAGGTTTTCAGACGTCTGGAGACCAATGCCAGACGTCTGGTTTTGCAACCTGGAGAAAAATAAAATACGGCAGAAAAATAAATAAGGCAGTGCCTAATTTTAGACGTCTGAATTATCGTTTCAGACGTCTGGAGTAAGGGTAGACGTCTGATTTTAGGTTTCAGATGTCTAGATGGTTTTCTGGGAGATTTCCAAAAACCAAATCCAGACGTCTGGACAACCCCTTAGACGTCTGGAAATTCCTAGTTTTGCCTAATTGCCTAATTTTGAGTAAAACTTACAATATTAATGGATTTTTGTCGATCCGATTAGTTGTTATCACTAATACCGTCTTTGATGACTCTTTTTATGGATTTTTGGAAATATCCATTTCTATGGGTTTGGTATCGATTTCTTTGGATTTTATTCACGTCTTCGAATGTGAATTTTGGTGATTGATTGTTCTACCATCATTTTTGTGATTTTTCACTTTAAAAATATAAAGGTTTCAATACTAGTATTAAATATCAAAACCTCTTCATCAAAACGATTTCAATACTATTTTATTTACAAAGCTCGTTTTTCTCAAACCGTTTTCCAATCTACTAGTATATACAAACCTTTACCTCACTCGTATGAGAAAGCTAATTAAACGACTTAGTAAAACAAGTGGTATGAAATGCTTGCGTTTACTTCGTCGGTTAATTCTTGGACTTGTTCGATTGAATCTCTTGTGACAATTTTCTAGTGGAGATCTACAGTTTGTTCGTAAATATTTAAGTTAAGCAAGTGGTTATGGGACATGAAGCTAAACTCATATATTTACTAGCTTTGTGTAATTGACACTTCTTGTTGATCATGACGATCATCTTTGTGGTTTAGACTAGCAATATGCGATGTCTCTTTGTCTGCGAGGGAGACTAAACCCCGTTTTGTGGAGTTTCGACTCAAATTGGTGGGGTAGCAACCCATGGTCTTTGGGCCGTTTGTGGAGCTTCGACTCAATTTGTGATGGTTAGCAACCATGGAATTAGCATTCCGTTTGTGATACACGTGTTGGTGAGCTTTATGCTCCCGTTTGTGATAGGCCTTCCCCCTTTTTGTGATTTCTGGATTTCTTGAGATGATTTCCAGAATTTGTGTTTCACCAATTTTCGTGATTTCCATTGATAAGTTTTATCAATATTTGTGCATTAGTGAATTTGTGTGTCATTGACTTTTGTGATTGACATTGATATAATCGTCAACGTTTATGGTTTGGTGAACGAAAAAAGGAGTATGACATTTTTTTGATTCTTGTGTAGATTTTGTAATGTTGATTAATCTCTTGTTGATTTTCAATTACTTATATATATCACAGCTTGGCATTGTGATTATTATGTGTTTAGTCATATCTCTTACTCTATATCGTTTCATCTGATATTTATAGTTAGACTGATCCGTTTATTATTTTCTTATTAAATAATACTCGGGTCAGACCGAGATGTTACAGGTGCTTCAGCTTGACTTCTCACCTGGGATTGATTTCTCTAACTTTTGGTTAACTACTTAGATTAGTAGTTTTTGGATTGTATACGATTGAGATATAGACTCCATGATGTATACTTATTCTTTTGTGTTCTTGTAACTATTCTTTTGTGATATTGCGGATCTTTTTAGACCGCTACTCTGATATACATTTCTAAGTGTAATATTCATATCTATTTCCGCCTTTGTGATATGAATTGTCTGTGACTGATTTATGTTATGTTTATTTCTATATTTGTTTCTGAAGATATTATAGCCACTGTGTAGTACCTTTGAGTTTGTGTCGGTATGTCGGATTTCCCTCCTAATAAAGAAATGCATGTTATACTATCTGACATATCGATGCTCGCGCAAAGCAACTACATGGATGGTCACTCCTCAACAGCCTTATTCTCCGTGCTAGTTGACAGCATTCACCGTAATGTTCTTGGCTAGCGTGGGTATAGAGGTGGGGGTCACAGCTTGGTATCAGAGCCAAATTTCGAAATAATATGGAATATTATAACAAGGATCATAGTCCTAAGTCTTTCTTAGGAGTCATGCTTTAGGATTTAATTTGAGTCTCCGTACCGATTCATCCTATTTTCTTTATGATTCCTTGTTTTATCTATCAAGATTGCTTGATATTCATTAGTGAATAATCTTCTTCTTGTTCTTCTTTCTTTCTAAAGGAAGATAAATGTCTAGACCAGGCCGCCCCAGAGCCGTACCATCTAGCACTCCACCCCAGGATGGAGTTTTTATGACTGCTCAACAGCTTCTTGATTTAGTGACAAATGCTCAAGCAGCTGGAGCTAACCCAGAACCTACTCACCCAAAGTCGGGATTTGCACGCTTGTGCAGCGATTACACTAATTTGGGTGGAAAACCATTCAAAGGTTCTGAAACTATTATTGAAGTACAGGCTTGGCTAAGGTCATGCGATCGAATCTTTTCTCGCATGAATCTTATTGACCTTCACCGAGTTCAGGTGGCCTCTAGTATGCTCCAAGAAAGAGCATTGGACTGGTACGAACTTCTTATTTCTGAGATTAATGAAACGGATCTCACCTGGGAGCAATTCCGGGAACGCTTCGGATTGAAATTTGTACCAGAAGCAGAGAAGGTGACTTTGGCTCGCCGTTTTATTGACCTTGTTCAAGGTGAATCTTCTGTGGCAGAATGTCGCGTCTTTTGAATCTCTCTCCAAATATGGGGTTGAATACATCAACACCCCATTGAAGAAGAACCAAAGATTTGTCTATGGCTTAAACAAAAGTCTCAAGAAGCCATTACTTCTAAAGTTAGAAGTTTCTTTCGACCAACTCATTGATATCGCTCTTCGTCTTGAAGAGGCGGATAGGGAGAATGATGTTGAAGTGGTGGGTTCCAAACCAAACTTCAACAACAAGAAGAGGCCAAACAAATTCAAAGGTCCTTATCCCAATAAGAAAGGGAAGCAAGCAACCCCAGTGGCAAAGACTTCTTCCTTGGGTCGTGGGGAATGCTATAATTGTGGTTCGAAGGACCATTACGCGAACAAGTGCCCAAAGTTTCTCTCTTGTCGCTACTGCAAAGTTCCCGGTCATGTTATATCTTCATGCCCCAAGCTTCAGGGCAAGAAGGAGGGAAAGCTTAGTGTTGCTCAAGCCTTTGGCAACACATCTCGTGGCCAAGTAATTCCCATTCTATCCTTGATGGTATTATTATATTTCATGATCATCCTATTCGTGTTCTTTTTGATACGGGTGCATCCCATTCTTTTATATCAAAAGAACTGGTTGATACTTTTTCTTTGGATGTTTTGTGTTTAACGACTTCTTTGAGAATTGCGAATCCGGTTGGTGGATCCGCAACAATCAATTTATTGTGTAAAGATGTCGATATTATTTTGTGTGATTTTCCTTTCCTAGCCGATTTGCATGTCATGCGTTATTTAGGCTTTGGAATGATTTTGGGAATGGATTGGCTTAACCGTTATGAAGCTCATATCCTATGTCCTGAGCGGACTATTCATCTTCGACATCCTCAATCTGTAAAGCAGATTTCTATTAATCTTAAAGGTTCAGATTCCAGCTTGGTTGCATCTTTATATTCTTTAAATCCTCGTGATGACGATAACGATGATGAGGAAGATATTATTTCTCTCATTCACGTTGTTCGTGAATTTTCTGACATATTTGAGCCCGTTTTAGGATTACCACCTAAGCGCGCAATTGAGTTCAGAATTAATCTCATTCCTGGAGCTCAACCTATCACTCGTCCTCCTTATCGTATGTCCAATAAAGAAAACGAGGAGATGTGTAAACAATTATCCGAATTGGATACGAAGCAATTTATTCGCTCTAGTTCCTCGCCTTTTGGAGCTTCAGCTATTTTTGTGAAGAAATCTGATGGTACACTTAGGCTTTGCGTCGACTACCGCAAACTTAATGATCTCACTATCAAAAATAAATACCCTTTACCTCGGATTGATGATATGTTCGATCAACTTAGTGGTGCTAAAGTCTTTTCACAATTGGACTTGGCTACCGGTTTTCACCAGCTTCGTATTGCAGAGGATGGTATTCCTTTGACATCGTTCCATACCCGTTATGGATCTTATGAATGACTTGTTATGCCATTTGGGTTGACAAATGCCCCAGCTTATTTCGTTGACCTTATGAATCGAGTTTTCAAAGACTTCCTCGACCGGTTTGTTCTCATCTTTATTGATGATATTCTTGTGTATTCAAAAACCGAGCAGGAGCATGAAAAGCATCTTCGGATTGTATTGGAAACTCTTAGGAGTAATCAATTAAAGGCAAAGTTTTCTAAATGCCACTTTTGGCAATCTCATGTGAAGTTTCTCGGTCATATTATTTTCGAATCCGGAATTTCCGTGGATCCTTCAAAGATTGAAGCGATTCAAGATTGGAAGAGACCGGAGAGTGTGACGGAGATTCGTAGTTTTCTTGGATTGGCAGGTTATTACCGTCGTTTCATCAAAGACTTTTCTAAGATTGTCGTGCCCCTCACTAGCTTAATGAAGAAAGGTGTTAAATACATTTGGTCGGACAAATGTGAATCTTCTTTTCAAAAATTAAAAGAACTCCTTTCTGATGCTCCTATTCTTGTTATTCCCAAAGGGAATCAAGATTTCGTTGTTTATACCGATGCTAGTCGCATTGGTTTGGGTGTCGTTCTTATGCAAAACGAACGTGTTATTGCTTATGCTTCAAGCCAATTAAAGCCGGCTAAGACTAGATATGCCACACATGATTTAGAGCTCGCGGCTATGGTTTTTGCTCTTCGGATTTGGCGTCATTATCTTTTAGGAGAGAAATTTGTTCTTTATACTGATCATAAGTCCTTGAAGTATTTATTGTCTCAAAAGGAACTTAATTTGCGTCAACAGCGTTGGTTCGAATCTCTTGCACCTTATGATCTTGTTTTTATTCATGTTTCACCTATGAAAGGTGTTGTGCGTTTCAGTCGATCGGGAAAGTTAGCGCCTCGATATATTGGGTCATTTCCTATCACTGAACGTATTGGTTCTATGTCTTATCGCCTTTTATTACCGGCTCAATTTTCTGCTATCCATGACGTGTTTCACGTTTCTCAACTTCGAAAGTGTCTTCGAGATTCTGATTCTATTCTTGAGCCCGGTGTTGTGGAAGAGATTGAAGTTTCGCCTAATTTAACTTATGAGCAACATCCTATTCGTATCATTGCTTCGGAAGTCAAACGACTTCGAAATATAGATGTTCCGCTTGTTAAAGTTCAATGGTCTTCAAATCCTAAGGATTGTTCTTGGGAATCTAGAGAGTTCATCGAGCGATCACATCCGGACTTACTTTCCCGTGCTCCTTAAGGTAAACCTTTTATTTCAAATTTCTTTTGTGTTGAATATGATTTTGTGGTTGTTACTTTATATTCTCTTCTTAAATATTGCGAGGACGCAATTTCTTTAAGGAGGGGAGTCTGTAACAACCCGCATATTTATCGATTTTTATATTTAAATATTTTATTTAAATATTTTATCGATACTCGGAATTTAGTCCGAAAAGCTACTTTTTGCATACGGTCGAATTAGGACTCGGGACCACTCCCATTGAGTTCAAAATGACGTTTGCGACCTTTTTGAGTATAAACTTCGATATGTTTGGAGATAGTATAATTTTGCTACTTTTCACTTTGGGTTTGGGTTTGGGTTCAGCCCTATGTTTAACTTATACTCAAATCTGAACCACCCCTCCCCATTCACCCTCACTTTCTCCTCTTTTCAGTTCTAAAGCATCAATGGTGGGAGAGACGGGAAATTAAAACCCCAAAACCCTAGTTTCCTTTTGCAAATCAAGCTCTAGCTCCAAACTAATAGAAGAACCCATTGGTAAGCTTCTCTTCTTCTTCTCCAACTCATTCTCTTATCAAATTCAAAAATTCCTAAACCTAACTTTGGGAATGTTCTTCTTTTATAGCTTAGAATCAAGGTTCTTGAGTTGGACTTGAAGAGTGGTTGATTCTCCTTTTCTTTCGAGCTTCTTCTTCAATCGTTTGGGTTCAAAGGTGAGATTTTTATCTCACATCTTTTTCTATATCTATCTTTGTGGTTAGGTATGAATTCCTAACATTTGTGCATATTCATTTGCTTCTGATTTGAATTGAATTGGTGAATGTTCCAATCTTTGTGAAAATCCTTTTATGGATCTTTGATCACGATATTTGGGGTGTATCGAAGAGCCTATAAGGTCGGGTTGTCATTTGACGTGAATCCTTAGTCGGCGTTGCTCGCTCGATCGCTCCCGACATCGTTTTGGCCATATGGCCTAGGCAAATTGTTGCCCCTACCAGGTTTTCAGATGTCTGGAGACCAATGCCAGACGTCTGGTTTTGCAACCTGGAGAAAAATAAAATACGGCAGAAAAATAAATAAGGCAGGGCCTATATTCAGACGTCTGAATTATCGTTTCGGACGTCTGGAGTAAGGTTAGACGACTGATTTTAGGTTTCAGACGTCTGGATGGTTTTCTGGGAGATTTCCAGAAACCAAATCCAGACGTCTGGACAACCCCTCAGACGTCTGGAAATTCCTAGTTTTGCCTAATTGCCTAATTTTGAGTAAAACTTACAATATTAATGGATTTTTGTCGATCCGATTAGTTGTTATCACTATTACCGTCTTTGATGACTCTTTTTATGGATTTTTGGGAATATCCATTTCTATGGGTTTGGTATCGATTTCTTTGGATTTTATTCATGTCTTCGAATGTGAATTTTGGTGATTGATTGTTCTACCATCATTTTTGTGATTTGTCACTTTAAAAATATAAAGGTTTCGATACTAGTATTAAATATCAAAACCTCTTCATCAAAACGATTTCAATACTATTTTATTTACAAAGCTCGTTTTTCTCAAACCGTTTTCCAATCTACTAGTATATACAAACATTTACCTCACTCGTATGAGAAATCTAATTAAACGACTTAGTAAAACAAGTGGTATGAAACGCTTGCGTTTCTTCGTCGGTTAATTCTTGGACTTGTTCGATTGAATCTCTTATGACAATTTTCTAGTGGAGATCTACAGTTTGTTCATAAATATTTAAGTTAAGCAAGTGGTTATGGGACATGAAGCTAAACTCATATATTTACTAGCTTTGTGTAATTGACACTTCTTGTTGATCATGACGATCATCTTTGTGGTTTAGACTAGCAATGTGCGATGTCTCTTTGTCTGCGAGGGAGACTAAACCCCGTTTTGTGGAGTTTCGACTCAAATTGGTGGGGTAGCAACCCATGGTCTTCGGGCCGTTTGTGGAGCTTCGGCTCAATTTGTAATGGTTAGCAACCATGGAATTAGCATTCCGTTTGTGATACAGTGTTGGTGAGCTTTATGCTCCCGTTTGTGATAGGCCTTCCCCCTTTTTGTGATTTCTGGATTTCTTGAGATGATTTCTAGAATTTGTGTTTCACCAATTTTCATGATTTCCATTGATAAGTTTTATCAATATTTTTGCATTGGTGAATTTGTGTGTCATTGACTTTTGTGATTGACATTGATATAATCGTCAATATTTATGGTTTGGTGAACGAAATAAGGAGTATGACATTTTTTTGATTCTTGTGTAGATTTTGTGATATTGATTAATCTCTTGTTGATTTTCAAATACTTATATATATCACAGCTTGGCATTGTGATTATTATGTGTTTAGTCATATCTCTTACTCTATATCGTTTCATCTGATATTTATAGTTAGACTGATCCGTTTATTATTTTTTTATTAAATAATACTCGGGTCAGACCGAGATGTTACAGGTGCTTCAGCTTGACTTCTCACTTGGGATTGATTTCTCTGACTTTTGGTTAACTACTTGGATTAGTAGTTTTTGGATTGTATACAATTGAGATATAGACTCCATGATGTATACTTATTCTTTTGTGTAGTTCTTGTAACTATTCTTTTGTGATATTGCAGATCTTTTTAGACCGCTACTCTGATATACATTTCTAAGTGTAATATTCATATCTATTTCCGCCTTTGTGATATGAATTGTCTGTGACTGATTTATGTTATGTTTATTTCTATATTTGTTTCTGAAGATATAGCCACTGTGTTGTAGCTTTGAGTTTGTGTCGGTATGTCGGATTTCCCTCCTGATAAAGAAATGCATGTTATACTATCTGACTATCGATGCTCGCGCAAAGCAATTACATGGATGGTCGCTCCTCAACAGCCTTATTCTCCGTGCTAGTTGACAGCATTCACCGTAATGTTCTTGGCTAGCGTGGGTATAGAGGTGGGGCGTCACATTGGCATTGCAATACCTTCCGACCCTATCAAAAAGATGCTAAGAACGCAAGTCTATTATTACCGCCTCAACTTCTTTCAATGGGGTAGAAAGGTCATTTCATGCCGCTAAATTGTACACGAAAGGTTCCAAGTAATCATATCGGGTATAACCAACCCCAAACCCGACTATAGATCCAGCTTTCAAATTTTTCTTGAAGAACAAGTAAATCAAAACTATTAACAAAATGGATTCAATTTGAAATCAATCTATTTCGATCTCAAAAAAGGTATATATATTATCAATAGGTCAAAAACCCAAGGGTAAAACAAAAGGCAAAAATCAAAAACTTTGAATTAAAAACTAGACCAGATAAGGGGATTCCCTTTATCAAACACCACCAACCTCAAAATCCAAAGCCAAGGATGAATTTTGTTGATTAAAAACCAATTTAGGAGGAAAAAATTTCAGAAAAGCAAACTAAAATTGAATTTCAACTTTTTGGGTTTGCAAAACTGGAAATTTGATTCAAACTTATAAGAGTAGAGAATAGTCTAAAATTTACGAATCGAATTTGAGAAGTTACCTTGTTAAAGCGAAAGTCAGGAAGTTTTGGAGAATTCTTTTATTTGTACACAATAATTTTGATTTTAAGTAAAAGAGGAAGAAAGAGAGAAGGTGCAATGTAAGAAAAGTCGCCCAAATTCTCAACTGTTGGATCAGATTTAGATGAACGTCCCAGATCGAGAAGGCCAACAGGCGGGATGTTTTTCAGCTATCTACAAAGATGACTTGGAAAGTCAAGATCATCACTTTGAGTGGGGGGGAAAATGTTAGGCCAAAAATCTGTCTTTCGACTAAGTCGAAAGATCTTTCAACAAAGACAAAGGATAAGAAACATAACCCAAACCTTCCGAAGGAGTCAAAAGGATGCAGTCATCGAAGTTTAAAAGTCCCAAACCTTTTGAAGGAGTCGAAAGGTTCAATCTTTCAATATCCAAGGATTTCTTACCTTTAGGAGAAGATGAAGAAGTCAAAAAGAATGCGAGCAACTCCATAGTGACCTTTTCGAAAGCATGGCAAGCCTTTCGAACCACTTAAAACACATCCAATATACCTTTCAACAATGTCGAAAGGTTTCATAATGAAAGCAACACTCATAAGTCAGTAAAGAGTGAAAGATGACCTTCCGACAACATTCAAGTGAAGAGAAAACCTTTCGACAAGGTCGAAGGATTCACAGCATTCAAGTGAAGAGAAAACATTTTGACAAGGTCGAAGGGTTCACAACAGTATATAGAAGTCAAACTTTTCGACCAAGTCGAAAGGTTTATGAAGGCATAAAAAAAGAAAACCTTTCGACAACGTCGAAATGTTCATAATGACGTATGAGGGGCAAACCTTTTGACCAATTCGAAAGGTTCATAGCTGCATATATAAAGGGGACCTTCCAATCCTATCGAAAGCATAGAGTCGAAAAGGGGGCTGCCTACATCTATAAATAAGACCCAAGGAGTCATTTTTTAGGGATCCGATTTCTCTCATTTTAATCTTGTATCTTCTAAATCAAACCATTGTAACCCTAATTGAGGACAATTTGGGAATTTAATAAAGATTTTCTTGGATAAAGAAGGAAGTTTTGAATATTATCGATTACTTTACTGTTTACCTACATCTCTGTTGGATTAACTTCAATTTTCTAGGTTAATCTCATCGAAAGGTTCTTGTCGACAAGGTCGACAACACATCTGGACCAAGTAACTTTTGTATCCTCTCGAAGCTATCAACCATGTGGATTAAACCTATCGATGAGGTCGATAATACTTCAGATTTTAGTATCTACTTCAACCTTTCAAAACCATTTACCTTATGATCTGAATCTTTAGACATGGTCAACAACTCAATCGACTCAACATTCATTGTAACCTTCTGAAACCAATCGACTTAGTGGTCTAACCATTCGGTAAGGTTGAAACCTACCTCACATAAGTGACTTAACCTTTCGACAAGGTCGAAACCTACTTCATATCCATCGATGTACATCATTTCCTGCTTGAACCCAAGGCTGGCTATCACCTTATCCATTCGACGAGATTGAAACCAACCTTTAAAGGACTAACTCAGGGAATTTCAACCAAACTAAAAGAAAGCTTTTATAGGAGTCCCCATACTAGTTCAACTAAGACGAAAGGTTACTTAATTCAAGAACTAAACCTTTCGACGACGTCGAAAGGTTTAGTTCTTGAATCCTTCATAAGTATGATCAAATTGAAAGGCCAATTGTAAGGAAATCTTACTTGCTGCTCCTTAAAAGGATATACAGCATTCTTAACATCACTTTGGGGTGTTGATAAGAAATCTTGTTAACACTTCTATTCGTAAATATTATTAAATAATACTAATTATTACCATAATCTTAGAAAACAATTTGGAAAGCACTTGGATTTATGTTCTCAAATTGTCAAATTTTAAATCCTTTCTATTAATAAGCTATATTATAAATATATTTATACAATTTCATTACCTTATTATAAAAAGATTCTGTCAATTTACATCTTCATTATTGCAAAAAATTCTTATTATAATTAGATTTCAATTCGATCTAATTATGTTTTATGAAATAGAGTTCACAAAGTATTCATTTTTAGTTTAATTTAACGAACAATCGATGATACTATATATTATCATCTCTTAACAACTAACATCCATAAATAAATTCATATTTTCATAAACCTATATGGTTATTTATGGAAGATTATTTTTTTATATATAAGATATAATTTAGGTAAAATTATTTCATTTACCCTATTATAAAACAATATTATGTCGATTTGCCTTATTTAAGTGTTTAGAAACCCCTGTCGATAACATAGCCTCTTGCGCACCAACCAGGATTCATAAATAATTCAAAGGATAAGTAAACACAATACAAAACAATTTATAACACTAATAAGTATGCACTCTCATACACACACACACTCAAACAAACTCATCCTAGGGTATTACAACCCTATTTTTAATGAGTCAAACTCCATGAAGCTAAGGTTATCGCTAAACCAAAGCTCTGATACAAACTGTGATGACTGCATTTTAGAAGGTTTAAATCGATAATAATACATACATGTCCAACTCAAACAATCTGAAACATAGATAATAAATGGGGTTAATTAAGAAAAATAAGAAAAGCAAAAAACAAACACAGAATCTCGCAGCGGAATGACAAAATATAATAATCAAATAAACAGTTCATGAAGCTGTTTATACTATACATTTGATTAAAATTTTACAAAATATGCCAAGATATATATACAACAGAACAACATGATGTAGGCCAATAATGCTGGAAATATTATATAACAAATCTTCATCTTTGTCCTCCAGAAAATAATCCCCAATCGCTAAAAACTCGGGGCTAAACCGAGCATAAAGTAAACAATACATTCGAGTTAGAACTCAAATATTCTTATGTGAGTCAAATCAATATCACATATAACAGAAGTGTAATAGCTTCAGAGATGTTTACGGGTTTACATCTCCTATCTAGTGTATAACGTGAGTGCAATAATTCAAGAGATGTTACGGGATTTTCCATCTCTTAAGGATCCATCAAAATATCTATATATAGTAGAATACGCTATATATGTAATGTCTAGTTGGTAAAATAAATATCTTTCCTAGCATTAAGGCTTTACATTAATTCCCCTTAACTTGTTTTTAAGCATTGTCGTACAATTTACATGTAGTGCCCTAGTAGCACGTCGGAGGATAGGGATGTGCCATGATATGACAACACTAAACCAAACTCGTAATGGTCTCAGATAGGGATAAAAGTATGACAAGGCGTGTGAGTCAATGCCTAAGGTAGGATACTACCAGTTCAGGGTACAGGGATGGCTGTAATGCACAGTAGCCAAGACCGCCCACCAAGTCCATCTATCCCATATCGAGTCAAAAGGAGGTCATCCTAAATCACGGTGCACCAATTGAAACCAATATCAAGGAAATAGTATGGACCAAGTCAAAAAAACCGAAAAACGGATGTCTGTTGGAGGTAGCTACCCTCATTGGCCCTGTCAAGCCGTCCTGTTTTAGTCAATTCAAATTGGCACAAGTGTTGGGGTATGTCCATCATCGTTCTCTTTCTTCAAATCTAACAACATACACCAAATCCAACCACTTCATTTGGAGTATCATCTGCAAACATAGTTGTTAAAGTTGTTCCAATATTGATAGGGAGTATGCCAATAAGAGGCCTCGGTCTCTTTAACAACCAAACGTCATTTTACACAACGGTTGGTACTTTTACTCTTCGAAAAAGATTCATACTTGATATCCAAATTTCATATTCACTATATATTATTATTTTCACCTTAAAATATCATATTTACTTCAAAAAACATATTTACTCAAAATATGTTATTTTCACTTCAATAATCATTTCGAATCCAACTTAGATTATAAGTTCATCTAACCACATTCATATTTAAATCCATGATTTAAATATAAACGGTTCCTCTGACCAATTTGAATTTTTAGAAATAGTTTGAAATTATAAATAGTGTAAAAAGTTAAAATAGTTTAGATATTAAAATAGATTCTATATTAAATGATTTGAAAAATTAAATAATCGAAAATTTAAAAAGATAAACTTTAAAACAGTTTATAAGATAATAGTTCACAGTGAAAATAATTTCAATCAAAATTGTTTCTTCCCATTTCCAATAAATTTGGATTCAGGCCCGAATTTAAATCAAACCAATTCAATTTCAAATCTTCGAATTCAGATTAGCTTAAATCTCAAATCAATTCAAATCGACTCAATTTCGATTTCAATTCAAATCAATTTCAATTCAAATTAATTTTGATTTCAATTAGAATTAGTTTTGATTCGATTTCATTGATCGATTAAAATAGTTTAAGTTCAATTCAATTCTCAATCTTAAACCATTTTAGTATATATAAAGTTCGAGTTCAATTTCAGAATACCTATTTAAGTCATTTAAATCTAATTTAACTTTGATGTTTAGTTTAATGTTCAAGTCTTTAAAATAATTCAATTTGAGCCAAATTTGAAATATCCATTTAAATTATTTATACTTGGATATATTTCAAAGTATGAATAAAAGTTCCAATATTTTAAAAAAAATAAATTTCCATGATTCAAATCATATTTCAATTATAACTTCAAATTTCAAAGTGAATTCTTTAAACAATTTCTTTTACAAATTTTAAATTCAACATTTCAACACTCAAATTTGAAATTAATTCAATCTTTATAAATTCCATTTTTCTAAAATAAAATCATTTAAGTAATTCAAATTCAAGAATTTAAAACTATTTAATTTAACCAATCCAGTGTATGTATATAATTTTCTTTCCTAAGGCCAAGTGATCAGTTATTTCGATTTTAATTTCAATGATATATATATATATATATATATCATTTCGGTCCAAAATAAATGTCATGGACATATATAATTTCAACCTATTTCTTAATTTATTCGAATATAATTCAAATAATAGTTTATATGCTATCAACAACATATAAGGTGACAACGGGATATATATAAAATAAATAAACATTCAATCACCCAAAATATCAACCAATAGCCATCCATCAAAATCAACATCCAAAACAGCCAATATATCATAACTGTTAACTAGTTATTAAATATCAGATTTTAACTAGAATTTTAATTCCAATTTCATTTACTATCAATTTTAATTCCTAATAGTCAGTTCATATATCAATTTACATGTTAGTTAATTTACAAAATAACAATCAATAAAATTAAACACTCATGATTTCGATTCAACTAACATAAAAATATTTCAATATTTCACGAGAGTTTTAAAATAATCACCTTTATTTGAAACTAAAATATTTTAACTTCAAATACATCAATCCAGCTCTATCTCAAAGCCTTTGTCGATACGAATCCGGTGCAACTTGTTTTGCTTGAATCCGACCTCGCACGAGAAAGATATGAAATTTTAAACATTCGATATAAATTAAACTAAAATCTACAAAACTTGATTAACTTAAAATTTAAACCTCACTTCCTTTCTCCCTTTCATACACAGCATTCCAGGCCTACCTCCTATTTCCTGAGCTCGAGCTCGTGTCTATATATATATATATATATATATATATATATATATATATATATATATATATGTACATATATACATACATACATACACACACACACATACATACATATATATTATGAACGAATGTCGCTCGATCGACGATCAACAGCGTAGCCACCCACCTGCATGTCGCACCACTCACGCTCCACTTCTCCGGTCGCACGCGCAAAAATCAAAGCACCAAAGACTCTAAACTTGCAGCTTGAACGTGAGACAAAATCGGCTACCTCAGGCGATCACGCCTTAATCCAACCGTTGGATACGTAGAGCTTGTCGAGATCTACACTTTACTTCTTGGTGTCGTTTGATTTCGTTGAGTGGATGAGAAGAAACCAAGGGGAGAAAATCTAACAATTTTGGCCATTAGACGTTATAAAGGAAGTGGGAGATGATTCATTATCTCTAAGGTTTGTGAATGAAGACAAAGGATAGTCTTATATATGAATTTCCGACCCAACCTATCGGCGAAAATTTCTAATACAAGCGAAGCGTGCCGTTCGGCGTTCTATATATTATACCCCTATTCCGAACACAATGGAACTAGTCTCGGAAGCCAATTCCACCATATTCTGATCGCCACGAAACTTGAAATCCTATAATAACTCGCTATTATGGATCCGATGAAATTGGTTTTGTCAAAATTCGAGAAAATGCCAAAAAATGCTATTTTTACACATTAACTAAAATAAGCTAGTTTCCAAAATCAATTTATTCACTTTAAATTCAATTTTAAAAGTTAACAATCTTCATTCTTATTTAATTAAAATTTAACTCAACTTTCAAAATCATTTTCATTCATATTAAATTCAAGATTCAATTATTTAAACAATTTTCAATATTAAATTTAAACAATTTAATTATCTAAAAGTCGCTATATTTGAAATATAAGTTATTTAACTTATGAAATTTACTTTTAAAAAAATTCAAATTATTAAACAACCACTTCCATTTTACAGTAATTCAACATTTATTGTTCAATTCTAGCTACTGATTATAGACGCTTTTAATACACAAATTTTCATTTCAATACTTGTTAATGCCCAAATCTTCGAAATTGGTTATTTCAAAATTTTATTCAAGTTTGTATTAAATAAACTACAGGTAAATCATTTAATTTTTATTTCTAACCATTTTTGTCCAGTAATTATCTTAAATTTAATAATTTAAGATAGTTAAAAATACGGGTCGTTATAGGCTTAACTCTTGAGGACACCTCTTAGCTACCCCCTTGTTGATTTCCTCTAGTAACGGCTTTCCTAGTTGATTATCTTGTCATTTTTAATCTTCTCAAGCCTCACATCCCCGAATTCAAGTGGTTCTCAATGAGAGCACCAAAAATTTTGAGCCAAAAATGGCACAAACACCTAATAGATTTAGTATAGGATAAAAAGTGAAGAAAACAACTTAAATAACGAGTAAGAGGTAGAACACACAAGATTTATAATGGTTCAGTGTATTCCGGCCTACGTCCACTTTAAGTTTCCTTTTTATTATACTGTATTTTTTAAGTATAGTTCTTATGTATCGATATAAATCCATTTTTGATAGGTTTAAATCCATGTTGATAAGAAATTAGAGTAGAAAACAGGAGTTGAAAAAAGATTCTTATAAATGAGCCTTACCCACTTTTTTATAGAGGTCGGAAGCCAAAAATCTCGCCTGAAGGTCTCTACCTTGTTCTCCATGCCTAAGACCACCTCATCCGGACAAATGGATGCCACCACATCAATTTGTATGGGTCGATACCAAATCAAGGGCTTAGATCCGTACCGATCTGTAAGATGGCCAAACTAATAATCCTGAAATCGTAGTGTTTGATCGTCTCATGTTAGCTTCATGATTCCAAACTTGTTTTCATCCTTTTTAGCTTATTTCTGAATCTAAATGTTGGATTGACAGAGAAGTGGAGTTGTTGAATTTGAGTGCTCATGGAGATCGGTAAAGAATTTCATAGGATCGACAAAAAAACCTGGAATTGGCTTTCACTATCGAGTGGAGTGAGTAGGAGGAGCCGAGGAAACTTTGGAAGAAGCAATGTGGATCGATACCGATCTAGGAGTTTGGATCGATACTGATCCAACACAAGTTGGATTTGACTCCTTGAATTCTTGTGTTGGTTTGATCTTCATCTTGTGGTTCTGTTTGTGCTTAATTCATCGAATCCTAGGCTCTCTGGGCGGCCTACCTTGATAACCCTAAGTTTGACTTATCAAGTTTATTCGTATACTATCTTCTCAAAAGGAAGGATAAAACTAGCCCTCCAATGTAGGCTTTGTGAATGGAAGGTGTGCTTTGCTCAAGAATAAATGTTGAAGTTAAGGGAACATTATTAGTTGAATTTCCTTGTTATCGGCCGGTGAAGTAGTTGCAAGTCAACCTGTTCCATTGGATTCTCTTGTCAATCAGGGGTCGTTTTGGACCCATTGCAGACCTTGTTTAAGTGTGGTCCATACATCATCATCATTCTGATTTCATTTGGAGTTATTACATCACATATCAAAATTGTCCCATGTTCATCTAGGATTTTTCAGTTGTACTCTAACTACAAGGCGTTCAAATCCTTTTATCAAATCTGTTTCTATTCTAAGGTTTTGATCTCTTTGGTTATTAACTGAATTCATGGCAATTCAGGGTTGATAGTTAAATACATGATTTCTCTAAACCTTTAGTCAAACCTATGGACGTTCGGGGCTAATAATCAAATCCATGGTCTCTCCAAACCCTTACTGAGCCTAATCAGCGTGCTCTCCCGTGAGGCGACTCAACAACAAGCAAGCTCATCCACTCACTCTCCAAGGAGGTGGCTTACTTCTTGCACTCCGGTCCCTGCTCTTCGACCTAGACTTAAAGTGATCAATATCATACAAATCCATCTGCGCACTCTCTGATATGGAGATTTGCATCTTGCACTCTGATCTCGTCTCTCCGGATTGGACTTTAAAGCAAACAATTTCGATCATCGCATTCAATATGGTTTTTTTAAAATCCAAATATTTAAATCAAAGCAAAGAAAACAAGCAAAAATCTTAAGCTTTGATCCCAAACATCTAACTCAGAGTATGCCAAGAGACCAATTTAGGTTTTGTACACATGTAAGCGGTCCGAGGTTATTACTATCCTAAGTAGTCATCTTAGGCATCCAATTTAGATTATGCCTGGGGATCATTTGAGATACCTATACATGTGTAAGAAGCCTGAGGTTATTATCATTTTTATGCTTAATACAAAATGCAAAATGCAAGAAGAGAAATCAAGAAATAAAGTGTGGGAAATGGATTCGACTCCCATCCATCATGTTCATGCGATGAATTTCCTCGACCTCGATCTAAGACTGTTTTCATTCGCTTGCATTATCTTGTGTATGGTTGGTTTGAACCTGTATTCATCTTCTTACTTCACTTGCATCATTTGGGACATGGATCTTAGTGAATTTCTTATTTTAGGGGTAGGACAAGAGTGTTTCACTTATGTGTTGACGGTAATTGTTGATGTGAACTTGTGGACCATCCTTCATAGCATGTAATTGGTCGGGAATGATCTAACTTACCAAAGCATGAGGTAGATGACCATTTAGAGGAATTTTCAAGGATCGATGTCGACCTTAGTCAAGGATCGGTACCAATCCGTACACTTTGCTTCTTGACCTTTGGATCTATTACTCAGAAGATGGTGGGTGGCAGGACCATGCTTGGAGAATATTTGCTTTCAACAAGACGTGCTTTGGAACAAGATAAGCTAAAGTTTCTGTGTCTAATTTCAAGTTTCACTTCGAATAGATATCACCTTTTTTCTGACCCATTTCAGTGAAGCGTAGCATCATTCGTTAATCATTGTAATGCTTTGTTTGGCTTAAGCCTGCTAATTTCCTATAGTATAAAAGCCGAACACTGTTATCCAAGTTCACTATTCCAAATTCAGAAATCTTTAAACGATTCTCCTTTCCAGATTCTGCAGGTTTGACTCTATTCTCTTAGAGCTTCAATAGCTTAATGTTATATATATACACATACATACATTTGTTTATGTATTGCTCAGATATCGTATGCATACCATCCTTCATGGGCGTACATATATATCATATATGTATACATGTTAATTTCTTATGATTTGTTATTTTTATTTTATATTAGGGTTTGGTGCCGATCCTTGATCAGGGATGGTTAGATCGGTTCCAAGCGCTGCCTTGTTGAATTTAGGTAAAAAAAGTTGCCTAATCTTCTGGATCGAGTGGTATTAAAGTGCCAAGTTCACATTTCGTCTTCACTTTACACTCATTTGCTCCGCTCTGAAACCTTTCTTGCTTCCTAATCATCATTGCTGTTTGAGATTCATTAGTAAACCCAAGCCCAAAGCACTACCTCAAATCGCCATCATATACTATCTCTCTACTGATGTCGTCAAACGTATGGTTTTTAAATCTGATCTTTCATCAGTCAACTTGCACGAACGATTCAGATCACCAACTTGATTCTTCTTTAAGTCTACAACATCGTTCACCTTAGGTAGGTAGCGCAGCTCCAAAGGTTGAACTTGATCGCCATCCACATTTTTGGCTATGTACCAGATCACCAACCTGATTCTTCTTGAAGTCTACAACATCGTTCACCTTAGGTAGGTAGCACAGCTCCAAAGGTTGAACTTGATCGCCATCCACATTTTTGGCTATGTACAGATCAAGGATAAGAAGTAAAGCTTCTCGTGTTTGGTCTAGGGGTTCATCATTGTTCTCACAGTTAGGCACTTCTCACCTGAGCAATTTGATTTATTGAATGCATTTTGCACCAATGACTACCAATCCTACACTTGGGGATTTCAACTTGAGCAATTTTAGTGATTTGATGCATTTTGCATGCTATAAAATTGAATTCTTAAGTGAAAACTTCCCAAGTGTTGCTGTGAGATTACCAACACATGGTTAACAATGCAAGTTCCCACATTGGATATTGAGTTATCTTTTGAATGAACTGCTTCTCAATTCTATTTACTAATGTCAAACCATAACCATATTATTTAAAATTCATGCATTGTACAGTTTAACTGCATTACGATGCCCTCCTTCGATGTATGCAATCCGATAATCTGACAAGCGTCTAACTTTATCGGGATTTGCACATTGGCCACACAAGGTTTTCTACTATCAACTGAAGAATGTAGCTTTTAAAGTGATTGATATTACTTGTGTATTTAGTTTTGATAATTATGGATCATAGATGCTCCTCGTATCTATCTACAATGGCTGTAGGTCCTTTGACTTATAGTGCACAAAATACGACATAGAATCCAGTTCTATTATAGTTCCCATAGAAAGACATACTCCTTCGTCGACTAACCGCTAAGCAGTGCAGCACCTAGAAATGATTCCCTTTGTGCCCGTCGAGGGGCCTGTAGTAAAGAGTGCCCCTGATGTCGACAGGCGTGATGTCATTATTTCAGATGATCCTTAGGACTCTCCAACATCGAAATTGATGAGACATCACTTTGAAGAATATTTTGAGAGACATGACATCATATACGACGACGTGTTGGTTCTGTTACGCCATCAACGGGCGTATCTCCCACCAGTAGGATGCACAGCTTGTAACCAATATGTGTGTGTGGTCGGTTTTTCTCGCCATTCAATAACTTTATCTGCATGATTTCACGGTTTCTAAAATAAGCTCTAGCCCAAAGGCACTCCAATAGCTATGATTTTCCGAACAACACTTACATTATTTCACCCGCAATCTGAATCATGAGCCTAGCACTCGGGTGATCCTCTACCTGTAGAGGTTCAAACATCGGAAAGGATCTCCTCCATGGGTTGTCATAGTGTAACGGGCCTCTTGAACAAACTGACCTATTTTAAAGATGAATTCTTCCTTGTGCGATGCCCGCTTGGTTTTTTATAGAGGTGGTTATATGGACGCAAGTCCTACTTTCATCCTTTTTTGTGTGGACGATATAACTTTAGTTACCCCGTACAATTTTCTTTATTCTTATAGATAGCTCAAGAAGGCCTAGTGGTGTAGCATTGGTAAGCACTCTTGCATCCCTCTATCAAGTCCTGATCGAGGAAAGGGGTATGAGGGAACCTCTCATCAATGAGAATTTAAGAGCTTACAATCTCTTGAAAGGGATCATAGCATTGGCCACATTCCCGAGGCTGGTGATATAGATGATGACAGTTCTTTGTCAAAGGATGGAAATAACATCTAGGAATTAACCCCAGTCCCGAGTCCTATTTCAGGGTACCGGAAAGATTCACAAGCATATAGAGGAAGTACGAAGTGGCGGAGGGGGTATTGATGATGTCGATATGGGTCGTGAGCTATATAGCATTAACGGCAACGATGACCGGACTTTCTGCCTAAAGCAACGAACTAAGGTAAAGATAATCCCAATACGAGCTCCGTCACAGCCTTTACCAGCCACTGTAATAGAGGAAACCCCTATTCCGCCTTCTGAAGACATCTTTATAGACCTCAGTCCAATCCTCAATGATTTGGGTTCTTTTGGTTTTGGTAACATCAGTATAGGGGACATTGGATCCACTATCCATCTGCCTAATGAAGTTCCAATGACTCGTTTTAGGAAGATCGCCTCTATTAGTAAATTCCAAGTTTGTAACAACCCGCATATTTATCGATTATATATTTAAATATTTTGTTTAAATATTTTATTGTTATTCGGATATTGGTCCGAAAAACAACTTTTTGCAAACGGTCGAATTAGGACTCGAGAGCACTTCCATTGAGTTCGAAATGCCGTTTACAATTTTTATAAGTATAAACATTGATAGGTTTGGAGTTAGTGAAATTTCACTAAATTTTCCCGCTTTGGACTTTGGGTTAGTCTAGCCATTATAACTCAAGCCCACTTCTCTCCTTCTCCTCACTCTTCATAAATTCCTACCAAACTCTAGCTCAAGCATTAATGGTGAGTGGAAAGAGAAACTAAAACTCCAAACCTAGGCTTCTACTTCAAATCCATCTTTCAACTCCAAATTCAAAGAGAAGATATTGGATTCAAGCTTCTTGTGTTGAGATTAAAGTGGATTGATTCTTGCTTTGCTTCAAAGCTTCATTTTCATTCATTTTTGGCCCAAAGGTGAGATTTTTATCTCATAATCTACCCTATAACTATCTTGGACTGTTAGAAATGATTCCCTATCACTTTTGCATGTACACTTGCATTTGGTTTGGATTGGATTGGCGAAAAATTCCAATTTCTAGTGTTTTTGGTGAAAAACTGCACCTAGGTCGCACTGCCTCGAAACCCTCGGCCTGCAAATTTTCGTTCGCCCTTAGGTCGTCCGGTGTTAGGTCGGTTGGGTGTTGGGTCGTAGGTCGTTGGGTCGTAACTCGTTGGTCGTTCCCTCTGTTGGATAGGGCTCTCGGTGTTAGGTCGTTCAGTATGGCTAGGTCGTACAGTAGTTAGGTCGTTCACGACCTTATTCCTCTCGGCCACGTTTGGGTTGCTTAACCCCTTTAGGTCGCTAGGTCATATGACCTTAGGTCGTTAGGTCCTATGGCTTTTAGGTCGTTTCCACGCTAAGTCGTTCGACTCTTAGGTCGTAACACTTAGGTCGCTCGCCTCTTAAACCGATAGGTCGCATGACCTTTATACTTTTAGGTCGTTAGACCCTTAAATCATTAGGTCGTTAAGGCCTTAGGTCGTCTACTCGTTAGGTCGCATGACTTGTTTGCTTTCACTAGGTCGGTTGACCTTTATATGCCGTTAGGTCGCTTGAGGGTTAAACCGTTAGGTCGCTCGAGTGATAAACCCCTTAGGTCACGTGCCGTTGGGCCATTCCACCTTGACCCTGCTTGAACCCATTAGGTCATAGGTCGCTGGACATTAGGTCGCTAGGCCTTCAACCTTAGGCCGTTCTATTTAGGTCGCTCGACCGTGCTAATGATAGGTCGTGAGCTTCTTAAGTCGCTCGATCCTATCCTCTCTTATGTCTTCACTAGGTCGTACCGTTTTGGACGGGGCGCTGCACCCTGGACCCCCACGACCTGACCGGGCAGGTCGAACCCCGTAGCGGGGGTGTTGCCCCCGCACCCCCACCTTGGGGGTTGCCACCCCCTGGACCCCCCCTCCGTAGGGGATCTTATCTGAAAAACATTCAACAGAACTTGCTTTGTTGAGATGCTGAGTTGACCATTCTTCGAGACAAACTATCTTTGGCTTCTCAGTCGATTTTATGGTATCACGACCTTGCTAAAAAGGCGGGATAACAACTTTAGAAATATGAAGGTTTCAATACTAGTAGTAAATATCAAAACTCTTTCAACAAAATGATTTCAACTCTATTTTCAATAACAAAGCTCTTTTCTTAAACCGTTTTCCAATCTACTAGTATATACAAATCTTTACCTCACTCGGATGAGAAATCTAATTAAACGACTTAGTAAAACAAGTGGTATGAAACGCTTGCATTCACTTCGTCGGTTAATTCTTGGACTTGTTTGATTGAACCTCTTGTGACAATTTTCTAGTGAAGATTTACAGTTTGTTCGTAAATATTTAAGTTAAGCAAGTGGTTATGGGACACGAAGATAAACTTTTATATTTACTAGCTTAGTGTAATTGACACTTCTCGTTGATCATGACGATCATTTTATGATTTAGACTAGCAATTGTGCGATGTCTCTTTGTTTGCAAGGTTAGACTAGACCTCATGGGTGTAATTCCGACTCACACATATCTCTTTGTCCGCAAGGTTAGTCAAGACGCCATTTGTGTGATTCCACTCACACATACCTTTTTGTTGTGAGGTTAGGCTAGACACCATTTATGTGATTCCACTCACACATACCTTTTTGCTTTTTGGTTAGCCTAGACCTCATCTGGGTGATTCCGACTCACCCATATGGGGTAGCTCCCTATGGTCTTCGGACCGTCATGTGATAGGCCTCTTTCCCTTTTTCTGTGATTTCTGGATTTCTTGTGTTGATTTCTGGAATTTATGTCATTGACTTGTTATGAGTACAAGTTTAGGGTATGATGCCCTCTTTGGATCTTTTAGAAGATTCTTGGGATATTGATTTATCTCTTATTGATTGATCTTCTGTTGATCATCATTTGCATACTTATTGTAGTATGTCAGTATGGATATTTTATGTTTATGCCATATCTTTTATTTTATACCATGTCATCTGATATTTATAGCTAGACTGATCCGTTTATTATTTTCTTAAATAATACTCGGGTCAGACCGAGATGTTACACGTGCTTCTGCATGACTTCTTCTCGGGATTTGCTACTCTGACTTTTGGCTAACTATTTAGATTAGCAGTTTTTGTTACATACACTTGAGATATAGACTCATAGTTGTATTCTTTTGTATAGCACGTGTTGCTATTCTTTTGTATTATTGTGGATCCTTTTGACCACTACTCTGATGTACACTTTCATGTGTTAGTTATATATTCATATCTTCTTCCGCCTTTGTGATATGGATGTCTGTGACTGATTTGTGTTATGCTTATTTCTATGTTTGTTTCCGAAGATTATTTATAGCCACTGTGTGATAAACAATCACATGTATGGCCGCTCCTCAACAGCCTTATTCTCCGTGCTAGTTGACAGCACTACACCGTAGTGTTCTTGGTTAGCGTGGGTATAGAGGTGGGGCGTCACAAATTTGATGAGCGGTAAGGGGACACTGGGACACATTCACACACTTACATGATACTATATTCATCTTAATTTACTCTACACTCTAGTTTCATTATTACTAGTCTGTTTGTGCCTCATTTACAGGTACAATAGAATGCAAGAGCATGTATGATACTCTCAAAATCTAGCATAAGAAGGATATGAGGCATGGGTCACCATCCGTTCCAATGGTTCCTCTTACGATCCGATACCAGTAGGCGCTCGGGTCGAGATTAAAGGACCTCGGACAGGGGTTGTCGATCTCATGAATTCCCTTAATAGCATAGGTCTCGGTCACCTCTACCTCGGAGCATAAGAATATTCTTAATGAGACCTAATGATATTCCACTTATTGGGGTTCCGCGTGCCCCAGTTTGGCTCTCTTTGAAAGCACAGTAGACAGTATCCCATCTTGAGCCCCATCGCACCGAGCAATTGTCTGGGCCTTTTATTCCTAGTCCTTCCATCAGAAGCCTGGAAAAAGGCCAACCAAAAAGACCACTACTGCTATAAGATGGAAAATCGCCTCCAACCACGATTTGGAGGATCTAAAACGCAAATTCCCAAAAGTCTTTTTTGACTATATCATATTTTCTCATAATTTAAAAATCATTCCTCCGCATGTCAAAACAAACATTGTGACCTATGTTGATGATGTACATGACTAGTACTTTAAGTGGGGATGAAAAACTGAGATCGTCTTTGAGGTTCTTATAAAAGAAAGATGGAGCTTGAAAGAATGAAACTCAAGAGAAGGCATGATAAGCACATTATAACCAACCATGATAGGGAAGTTGACAAGCCAAATAAATTATTGAAAAAGGCCAAGAAAAAGGCTAATATTTGACTAAGTCGGCCAAACTAAAGCTACTAAACCATGAGAAATAGATTGAGGTCGCCCACCATAGAAATCACATCCTATTCAAAGGGAATGATCATCTCACAAAGGAAGTGGAAAAATTGAAAAGGCTACAAGAGATCAAAAAGAAAGAGAAAGACAAGGCCCTTTCACAATCCCAGGGCTACTATGAGGAGATAGTGGAAACTCGCATGGCAAGAAATGTTGTAGAAGCTTAGGCAAAAGATGTTGAAAAGCATGTTGAAGCTACTGAAAAATGGGTCAAGGATGATTTCGACCCCATAATCATCAATTAGAATGCGAATGTTATCAAGTTTGAGAACTTGAGTTGGCTTGGTAACTGATAGCCCATGGCCTTGACTCTGATGTGGGAAGAGATTATCAAGTAAGAGCAAGAGCTCTCTGGTGGAGCTAAAGTTGTTGTGGAGCAGTTAAAGCTCGAGCTTATGGATGAAGAGGACTTGGAGGCGCTTAAAGCTGTGAGTGCGTTATACATCCCGAACTAGCCTCCAAGGTTCGAAAAGATCAGGCTGAGAATTCTAAGTCAGCTTTTCATGACTCAATAGTGAATATCATCAATCCTTTGACCCCGACGCCATTAGTTATTGAAAGTGCTGCAATTCCTCATGGCGCAAGAATTGTTTCTACATCCGGGCCGCTTTCGGAGTTTCCATGTTTCAACATCTATGACAGATGTTGCATGCAATCCTAAGGAGCCTTTTTTTCCATAGCCTCTCATGTTATCTTCACCGTGGAAAGGGACTCAGGCGGCATGCCAAATCATGTTGGATCTGTATCGGTATTTCATTAACATCGCATATGTTTTAGATGGCTCACATGACATCAGTCGATGTCATTAATCTCTGCTTTTATGTTTCTTAATTTTCAGTTTAGCCTTCGATTGTCCCCTTACCTAAAAACTTGTCAGTGGGAACACAAGCAGCGTGTTACAAATTCAGTCATTGTATCTACCTTCCGAACGCACCAAGATGTTGCGATCGATAAAACTTTAGGACATGGGGATGAAATGATTCATGCATTATAAGAAGAGGTAACATGAGGCTTTCATGGCACAAATAAGGAAGTGGACATCATCATAACTGGAGCTTCTAATCCTTGCTCGAAATGCACCATGGAGCAGCCTCTTTGAATTCAAGCCTTACTGGCTATGGAGATCAAGAAGGAGGAAGGCATCGATATACCTCTTCCCTTGTCCATCTCATCGCTCGACCAGTCTATCTTTGTGCTTCTTGAGACTTTGGCAAGGATCCTCCATATGGTCATAAAGAGAAAGACATAAGCTAGAGGAAACATGGTTAGGCTAGAGCATCCTTTTCCGAAGAAAAGAAAAAAGAGACAAAGAGGAGAAATAAAGTTTAGTGCTCCCTTTTTTTTGTTCACCTTTTATTTTGATTTGAATAATCATGCAAACAGGCTGAACTTGTGTAACCGCAGCCCTCACTTTTTTTTAAGTGGTATGTTAATAAAATTAGACTTGTTTTTTGTCCGAGCCTCGTGTCAATATATGTAAGCATTGAGTGATATGTTTGCTATTTATGCTTAGACGCTGTGAACCATTTCTTTGTCCTCTATTAATTAACTCAATAGAATACTTTGCTATCCATTAGTTGAGTTTTGTCCAACTAGAGATAATGATGAAATTACATTATCTATATTCTTGGAGAGTAATGGCCTGGATGCTTGTCTTCGAGCTTTTATCGGGGCAAGGCTAAACCCACGTCTTGGCGATAATTTGTTGTTTAGAGCAGCAGTCAGAACATTCATTTCGTGAACGTTTCCTCCGATCTCACCTAACTCCAAGCATTGGTCGGGTTTACTACCTAAAATGGTAGCTATAGTGTTCATCCCCAAGGAAATCGGGGAAGATCTTGTCTTGCTCCATTGTGATTCTTTGACCTAATCATACTTTGGGTGAAGATTTTGAGCCCTGCCAAAATCCAAACGACAGTTTTGTCACAGCATAAATCGTTTTTTTCCAATTCCAAGCAGCTATTCTTAGGACGAATCATCTCGTTCTACTTTCCATGTGTTTCATACTCCAATGTCTAAGTCATGGTCAAAGGAGTTATTTAGCATCTGCTCTAGATGCCCGAAAAAATTGCGTTCCATAAGTCCGGTCATAGACTGCAATGTTTGATCGGCACTATCTCCAGGCACCAACAATTATGTATTATATAACCATGCATCCTTTAATCACGTTGTTGTTTACCATGCTAAAATTATTTAATGGCAATGTAAATTCATCAGTCCCCAAAGCCAATTCATTCCATACCCTCAAGAATGACCAATCATGCCTCTTTACATTAAGATTAATAAAATATGTTTAAAGACAGCTCTAAGAAAAATAGCATCGTAAATGTTTGCTATTCCACTCCCTTGAAAGTGAAATTTCGTTTGTAGTCACTAGCTTCAATGTTCCATCACCAAGCTTATGTTCAATCACATATGGACCTTCCCAACTTGGGCCCATATTCATGGGACCACAGAAGATACTTTTATGGACAAGGCATAATGGATTGCTCAATGAGAAGTCACTTCGAATTCAATTGGAATCATAGCCTCTGATCCATAGGCTAAAGTGAACGGAGTATGACCGGTTGTTGACTTATGGGTCATTCAGTAAGCCCAAAGCGCTAATCGTAATTCATCAGCCCACTTGTCCTTGGCCTTCTCCAGCCACTTCTTTAGAAAGGACGAATTATCTTACTCATTTCTTCCACCTGTCCATTTTCTTATTGGTGTGCAACCACCGCAAGCCTCTTCTTAATGTGATGTTGGGTGCAAAATGTTTTAAACTCGACACTGTTGAATTGGGTCCTATTATCAAAGATAATTGTTCTTAAACCTCCAAAATGATAGATTATATTCTCAAGCATGAAGATGATTGCCTTCTTCATAGTGGCCATGGCTGGCGGTTCTACTTCCACTCATTTTATGAAATAATCAACAACAACGATGGTGCACTTCGCACCGCCTTTAGACATTGGCAACACACCAATGATGTCAATTCCTCAGGCTGCAAACAGCCATAGACCGACTATTTGTTTGCTCTCCATTGGCAAGGTCCTAGGAATTCGTGTAAACCTCTCACACTTGTCGCACCTTTTGGTGTAATAAGCCGCATCTTGGTTGACGATTTGCCAAAAATATCTATAGCCTAGGATTTTCTTTGCTAAGGTCTGGCCCTTAGTATAGTCATCACAAGCCCCTTCATGCATGTCTACGAGGACCCTTTTGGTCACTAGTAATGCAATGCAACAGGGAGATTGAGAATCATTTCCTGTACATAACCCCTTCCTGAATAGCAAACCATAAAGCTTTACAGAGGAGTATTATCATTTATTCCTTCCATTGGAAATGGTTCCATTTAGCAGGTAATCCTTGATCGGAGTCATCCATGACTCCCTTTCACATTCAGCCTCCAAGATCCAATCGGCATCGATCTAGTCTATGCTTGAGGCTCATAACACTTCCATTGGGACTAGGCCCATGAGTTTCACAACCCTTGAACTAGCTAATTTGGCTAGGTAATCGACCTTTGCATTTTCCTTTCTAGGAACACACATTATCATGTAATATTCAAAGTTAGCCAGCAACTTCAAGGCCTTGGTTAGATAAGGAGCTAGCCTTTCTCCTTTTTCTTGAAACTCCTTATTCGCTTAGCATATCACCAGTTTGGAGTCGCAGAAGATGTGTAAAGTTTGATTTTTAATTTCTTTGCAATATTGAGTCCCATGATCAATGCTTCGACTTCATTAATCGTCGTTGGACAATCAAGCTTCAAGGCTTAGCGGATTGAACAATCTTGAGGAGTTACCATGACAACACCTGCCCCCAAACAATGCTTGTTGGATGCTCCATTAGTATACAACTTCCATCTTACATTCTGCTCTCCACTACCTATCATGAGTTGTGTATTCGACCACGGAATATGCCAATGCGTGATTGAATTGCTCTCCAAGGACGATATGTTATATGGTTGAGGTTAATTTTCCACTTGAATAATCTTTCCAAGGTCTTATGCCATTGTAGAACTTGTCTCAAAGGTTAGTTAGTTAATACTTTAATTAAGTGATCCTAGAAATACAGACAAAGCTTTCTCGAAGCGATCAACTGGCAATGTGCTAGCCTCTCTAGGTTTGGGTAGTTTCTCTATACCCACGTTGATCATTTTCTAATGTAGTTACACCAACCTTTGAATTCGAGACTCCTCATGTGCAAGTGCGACGCTCAAAGCATGCACAGAAACTGCTAGATAAATAAACAAATCCTCTTCCTCTATCAGCTTTAACAAGATGGAAGGCATCTCCAAGTGATCTACCAAAGCCTGAAAAGCATTCTTGCACTTCTACATCCATGCGAAGTTCCTCTTTCCTTTCGTGAGAATGTCGAAGAAAGGTATGCACTTATCTTGCCTTTCGAAATAAACCATCTCAAGGCAACAACCTTCCCATTCAAACTTTGAACCCCTTCCATCAACTTTAGGGCTTTGATGTTCCTCAATGCCTAAATCTTCTCTGGGTAAGCTTATATTCCTCTCGAGTTCACTATGAAACCCAAGAAATTCCCCGTCGCAACTCCAAATGAACATTTCAACCTGTCAAGCTTCATCCCATATCTCTAGAGCACATTGAACATACCTTCCAAGTCCCAATGTGTTTCAATAACTGAATTGACTTCATAAGCATATCATCCATATAGACCTCCACTATGCGTCCATGTTCACCAGTCTCTAGTAAGTTCACTACGCCATAGATGGCCTTCTGCAACAGATTTGCAAGGTGTTGCCAGCTAAAATGTTGTGATAGGTATGCTGATTTTTGTCTATTGCAACACACGCTTTAAAGTGTTAGCATAGATATCAGCAAAATGTTGCAGTAGCTATAGCTGTATTCAAATTAAAAAATTAATAAAATTAGCAATCCGCGTGAATACGATCCAACGATCTATATTTAATCCGACTGTTAAAATGGATCACCGCTGCACTTTTTACCAAATTTTCGTTTTCCCGCGTATGTTGTTGTAGATCCCCTTTCAGTTTTCAATTCATAATTCTCAAATCAAAAAGCAAATTCACGAAACCCTGTAATTTCATACTTCCAATTCGCGATTAGAATCAATTCATAATTCTTAAATCAATTTGCATGGAGATGGAAGATGATTTCAGGCGATTAGAATAAATCAAGTATCAAGTTCCAATTCGCGATTCATCTTCTTTGGGGATCCGCAAGTCTGACTGATGAAGTCGCCTGCTGCTTCATGTTGTGTTCAGTGCTTGGAAAGTTTGCTGAAGATTGCCGAGATAGAGGCTTGGATACTACTGAGATTACGATGCCACTGGCCGGTGATGCTATGTTTCAGATCCATAGTGGCTCACAGTGCCATCGTTCGGTCTAGAAGCGAAATTAACAACAGACAACGAATGTTGTGTTTCAGATCTAGAAGCAAAATCAAGGGCGTCATCTTCAAATTCAGCATCTCAGACTCAAGCATCTTCTCAGCAGCAATCTGTTTTGCATATGAAGGCTTCTGGTTTTTTTTTTTAATATTATTTGTGCTTTCTGATGATTTCTTCTTCAGTTTTTGAAGCTTGGGAATATGTTAGCTTATTAAATTTGGATGTTTTGCAGCTCCTAAGAGAAAAATTCATTTTATAAAATATGTATCCAAATGAGTTCAGATTCTTGATGGATACTAGTTTTGTTGTACAGTCAAATTTGGTATTCAGGCTCAACTTATATATTTAGTTTGTTAGATATATATCTAACCTTAAGTTTGTTAGATATATTTAGTAAACTTTAACTGAAATGTAAGATACATGTCGAACTTCAAAAGCTGGGGTGATTTTGTATGTACTTTGATGGAACTCTATTTTATCAACAGATGTAGCCAAACAGTCGAATTTGAATGAAAATGAAAATTCTTTTTCCCTAAACAGCGTCTACTTACCTCTACTATTGTATATCTACAAGGTTGAAGTATGTGGAACAAGAATTGGCAAAAAAGAGAGGTAAGAATGTTGAGTCAGGAAATAAACAGGACAATGATCCGGTGGATGAATTATATGTTGTACCTGAGCATCTTAAGGTTAGCTTTTGAGTGTGATTATGAAGTGTAAACTCTACTCCATTCTCGACTGGTAGCTTAGCAGTTTTCATTTTTAGAATTTTTAGAATTTCATAGGATGTACTGATGATTGTAATTTCTTAATACCTGGTAGCCTAGCAGTTTGCATTTCATAGAATGTATTCATGAGGCAAATATGGTAAATCTTTCTTGACTGGAAACCAATGATTAGAAATGACCATAATGTTGATTAACAGGTTGTGGCATTTGTCGTTTGAAATATTTGATGTTGATTAACAGGTTTGGTTTCTTAAGAATACAAACCATATTTTGATTTTGTTCCATACATCAGTGTACAAGTGAATGGTAGTCAGCCTCTGGTATTTAGATATTGACCCACTCGCCCATGTGCTATAAAGAAAAGAAAATGTAGGTAGACTTTTCTATAGCAGGATTCTACAGCGAACTAACTGAAATCACTTCCTCCGCATGTTACTTTCAGGTATGCACCAGATTCTTTTTTTTCCTCAGCTTCTCTTGTCTATCGTATTTTAAACCATGCATTATTCCACAACCAGGCGGTGTTGCTTCTGGATTCAAACATGCTGAAGTTAATGAGGATGAGCATGAAACATGGCTATTTATTTGTAGGGGAAAGCTCATGGTCCATGTCGAGGAGGTAACTTTTATCATGTTGCCCTAGTAGACTTTGTGTTATTTTTATTGCAAAAACTTATTGCATTAGAGCCGTTGTTTTTAGGTTCCTTTTGCTAGAACTTCTCTGGGACATGACGACATATATATTTTGGATACAAAGACTAAGATATTTCAGTTCAATGGTTTGAAATCTTCTATACAAGAAAGAGAAAAAGCTCTCGAAGTCGTGCAATACATAAAAGATACGTATCATGATGGAAAATATGATGTTGCAGCTGTTGGTGTCTGTATTTGTCAGCGTCGGTGTACGTATAAATTGAAACTGCATATGTAATGAGTGAACTGAGTGATGTAGTGAGGAATATCTGTATATGTGAATATCAGTGTTATATATCATTGAATTGTAAAATAGTGGAGTCAGGAATTTGTACTATTTCAAATGTTGAAATAAAATATTTATTTAAATAAATTACTATTTAAATATCAAATTCTGTGCAATAGCATTTTATTAAATAAATATTTATTTCTATTAAAAAATCAAATATGTTCTACATTGTGGGCTCCACAACTTCAGAAAGTTAATATCTATAGCAATAATTTTGAAATGTTGCTACAGATACCTATGGGTGTTGCCATAGACCCAAATAGGGTTCTATTGCAACAATATTACTTATGTTGCCTTAGATAGTCAAAATGTTGCCTTTGAGGTCTAAGGCAACGGCAAAAATTGCATCACCCTAAAAGTGTTGCCACAGACCTATGGCAACATTTTTCGGGCCTGAGCCAACATTTTTTTTGTGTTGCAGAAGGCCATTTATGGCGTAGTGGTTGCTCATGCATTCTTCAAACCAAAGGGCATAATAAGATAATAATACCATGCTATGACGCCCCACGATGAAAAACTAGACTGAATCAACTACTTGGACTCAAGCCTTAAAAGTTGTGTAATAGCCCGCAAATCCATACCCCATGAGTCAACACTATTCTACCAAAAATCAACTCAAATTGTACAGAAATACGAACCATTTGGGTTAAAGAAGAAGAGGTAGAAGAAGAAAATAGAAAACAACATCAGAATCTAACCATCGTAGCAGAATAAAATATAATAGATAATAAATGCTCTTTACTCAAAATCAAATTTCTCGGTTTATATATTACATCACCAGAGTACATCAATCTCAGCTCAACATCAATAACATACAACTGGATACACAACTACTCAACATGGCGGAATATATATAAAAAACAAGTACGGATATACGTATCGTCATCCAGCTCGTCTCCTGAGCTCCACAGCATCATATCATGTATCCTATAATACTTGGTCTGACCCGAGCATTACAGTTAAATAATACCCGAGTCAGTCTGGAATACCAGCGTAAGAAAATCACACTCAATTGATTATTAAAGTTTCAAAAATCCTTTGAAAACAAAAGCATCTCGTAAGACCACGCCATAAATAAACATGTCGGGCTTTTACCTTACGATAGCTAAAACAATTTTTAAAGAAATCCTCTGATATTATAATAGGGTCTATATACAAATACTTATAAAATAGCCGAAATTGTTACATTATTAAATTCCAGCTACTAGCCACAGAGTGGGTAGTACAAACGAAACTCATACAAGACTCGTAGGGAGAATAGATTTCAAACTAATGACTAGGCACAAGGGTACCACCTATCACAGTACGTGGCCTAGATCACAGTACCGAGGAGTATGCCCGCTCCCCTGCAACACAAGACCGGGACTACCCCTTACTGGATAATCCCGAGTGAGATCACCCCGCGGTTGGGATCAGCAACCGCCCACTAAGCCGAAATAAAAAGGGACATCTGGGCAAGGATGACCTCACCCTGCTTGGGTGCTACCCACCTAGCCTTGCTGCATAACCCCTGATTTTCAGTCATGCCCATTTGATGAGGCTTGAGGCTAAGCGTTACCTTTCTAGAACATATCTCTTAGAATGCCTATCGTTCACCTGACGATGTTTCGCAAGCATTCATCCATACAAGTCTGCCCCGGGTTCGAACGGAACCGAAGGCACTACTCCTACTACATCCATTTTGGAAATATCCTCAGGATTAGTAGCGACTAGCCCTTGCACTTCACTGCTCCATGTTCGAATCCAAACTCGTTTCCACGAAACGTACAAACAGGATCGAAGTGGTTTTCGAGAAATTAATCTCGATCCCGGTCTCTTCGAAACGATCAATGCATTTGGCTAATATTGATAGTCGGTGATTTAACTATCAATTAATATTCATAAACATCCATCAAAAATAAATAATTTCCCAATTATTTATTTATCTCAAAATATCTTTACAAGATATATTTTCACTTTCAAACCCTTTTGAAAACAGTTTTCAAACTATCCTCCTTTTCTCAGAATAAATTCCGAGTATTTCCATTTCCACTGGAATCACCAAGCACAAAACCTTAGGTTTTTAAAATAATTTAAAAACATTTTTATTGTAAAATATATTTAACATTTAATTTAGAAAAATTTACTTTAATACTTAATTTATAATAATACTTCAGAAATAACTAAAATAAGGTTACCTTATAACTATACATTAGATTTTCTTCTTTAAAAAAAATACCAAATCATTCATTAAATAATTATTACGAAAACAGATTAAACAAAATGTTTGTTTTGGAATTTACTTTAAAACATTTAAGTTAAAACTACTTCAATAATTGGTTTAAAATATATACTATATAAACATTTGAAAATAAAGTTACTTAATAAAATATAAAACTAGATTTCTACTTTTAAAAACAAAATACTTGGTTACTTCTTAATAAGTACCGCTAAAATAGATTAAAAGAAAATACTTACTTTAGACTTTAAATATTAGAAATAATAAATTTTACAAAACTTGCTTTCTTTTTAGAAAAAACAACTTTAAAACATTTAATTTATATTTAAAAATTTACTTTTAAAAACATGTACTTGGCTATCCAGAGAAAATTCCAACTTCAATCACTTAAATCAATTTCCCCAAATTGATTTCCAATTTATTTTATTTTGAAATAAGTTCCTTTAATTACTCAATTCATTTCGTAATTCATTAGTTATGGACTTATTATTATTGTTATTATTTTCCGTTTGATTTAAAAACTTTTAACTGAAATATACCAATTTCAGATTTTCCCAATTTCTTCTGTATTCTTCTTAAATAATTTAAACCTTGAATTTTAAATAAATGTTTTAATCATACTGAAGTTTAAAAATTCATTAATCTTCTGTTTATTCAAAATTTCCCTTCCATATACGGAACTTATTTATTAGAATTTAAAACTATTATTATTCTTATCCAATTCATTCCTAATTTATTTAAATTCTCTATAATTATTTCACTTACAAATTCTCTTCATTTTATTTCCAAAATCCAATTCTATATATCATGATAAATTAGTGCACGGGAACATATTTAGGTAAACCATAACATCCAATATTCCAATTGTCAATAATATTCATCACAGAATATAAAATAATCCCAACAGAAGGTATTAAATAATTTAAATAAATGTTAAGGGATCCAGTTGGATCCCTCCAACCTGTTTTCCCTGCATCACAGACGTTAGCACAATACAATATTCCAATTCTAAAATATTATACTATAGCACATTAATCAATTCAACCATTCAAACAATTATTTAAATTTAAGTTTAACTGAGTGAGATTAACTCACCTTTGCATATGCATTGGCCATCCACTTCAATACCCCCTTGGTTTTCTCGATTTTTAACCTTAAATAAATATTATATGATCTATTAATATTTGAATTTATCGAACAATTTATTATTATTTATTCATTTAATTTAAACCAACAAATGTTCTTTTAAACTAATTGTTTAATTTTAACTTAATTTCCTTTTACTAAAATATTTTGGTGGCTAGAATAATTAAATAAGTTTATTTGATAAATTAATCTTCATAATACATTATTTTAAAACTAACTTGTACGTGAAAATATGTATATATATATATATATGTATATATTAGAAGTTTAATTAGTTAACAATTTAATTCTAACTAAATAATTTTTTTCCTTTTTAAAGAATCTTTTAGCATCTAAAATAAATTAGCTAAGCTATTTGAACAGATTTACTACCTAATCCATTTTTTCTTCAAATAAACCTAGAAAATCAAAATATGTATGCATATTTAATTTATATATGTTATCAATTTAAAATTAACAGAAGAGCAAAAATTGAACCTCACTACCGAGTCGACATCGAAACAGAACCCTAGATTCCCCTTGCTCGTACCACCGAGACCATGCTGTCCACCAAGACCATGCGACTCCAATCACTGCCCTCACGAGACCATCGAACCGACACCCTAATCAAAATCGCCTCTGGACAGCGTCGCCACCACCTCCCAAACTTGTGAACTACAACCTACCACCGCTTCGCCTCCGCGCGGCAAACACCAGCTCGAGCTCAAAAATACAAAACACAGACAATCGCGAGTACACACGCGACCCTAACTCTTTGATTCGAACGCAGATTCAACGCCGACCCCCCTCTACGCCTCTCGATTGATCGAATTGAATGATAGCGCCCCTCTCACGCCACATCGAAGTCGACTGAATAAGGAGACGACGCTTTCTTCTCTTTTTTTTGATTCGGTCGGAACAAAATGGAAAGCGGCCATTATTAAAATTTCCTGATATTCGTTCGATTCTATAAGAATGAGGGTTCGCGAATTTACTTAAAAGGGCTCGATTTTGGCTTCTCAAAGAAGGATGAAGAATCGTGTTTGGTAAGCCAAAGGAAGTGTGCTTTGCACGATTTTATCGCCGTGATTTTTAAACTGAAAAGGAAAGAAAAGAAGGACGTGAAAGGATTTGACTGTTTAAACAATGTCTAAATTTGATTCAAGCTTAAATTTAAATCGACCCGAATTTTCGATATGGATTTAAGTGCGTTTATATGTCGTATGCTCACACAACAACTCCAAACAGTACGAAAATTGAAATCCGATAATAATTCAATATTACGGATCCAATGGAACTGGTTTTGTCGAATTCCGAGACTGTGCCTCGGAAGGCTATTTTTAAATTCAATTTAAAATGATAAAATTTCAAAACTGAACAATTCAGTGTTAGATTCAATTTTAACACTTCTATTATATTCAATGTTATCAATATAAATTTTATAAGCCTTCAAATTATATTTTAACAGGCTTAAAATCTCAGATTTCATATTTTATCCAATTCAAATTATTTAATTCAATAATTTAATTATCAAATAAATTATGATATTTGTAATTTAAGTTAATAATTAACTTTTAAATATTTAAAATCAATTAAATATTCCGATTACAAATGCTTAACCAGGTCATCACATTCCTCCCCCCTTAAAAGAATTTTGTCCCCGAAATTACTAATTAGGAAGAATGGTCTAATACTCATTTATTTTTATTTTATTTTTTTCCAAATCCAAACAGTTTCTAACAATTCAACATCTTACCAACTATCTTTTTATAAAAGACCCATTATCATTCTTATTAACTTCCCAAGCTTTTCCATAGTTCCCAAATAACCTTACTTATTCACCTATTCAAATATAATTCAAAACCAAGTTTAAAATTTTCAAAATTTCTCAAAAAAATTCTAACTCTCTAAATTTCTGAAAAAATTTGCCAGCGTCTCCTTTGCGCGGCTAGCTCGGTACAACTACAAAAGGTCTCTACGGGCTCCCAAATCCAAAAAGAAAACAAAAGGCCAAGTGGCTCGATCAAAATCCCAATCAAATTTCATATAGAAATTTAAACACATACCTTTTTGTCGAGCATTTCAAATTTATCTTCTGAAATCAAAATCAATTCTCTTTTCCCTTTATATAATACCTGCATATCCTGCTTAGCACTAATATCCAATCACAATATTCCCAAAACATTTTATCGACTTCCTCACAAAATGCCAATATATATTCATTCTAATATTATCTCAGAATACATTGGTAATATCAGTTTCCAATTAAGAATACACCATTCCTTATACTTAAGTTGAATATAAGCATTATATATGCTTCTTATATTTATTTTCATCTTACCACTTCAGTTTATCTATTTCTATTCAAATTGATTCTTTTATTTCCGGATTTAATTTATCTTCAACTTTGAATATTTGAATTTTATTTTCCATTTATAACTAATTTATGTCATTCTTTTATATTAGTATTATTTACTAATTTATTTCAATTTCCAGTTTGAAATTGTTTTGTAGTTAACAAAATTTTCCAAAATTTTCGAAAATTTTCTAACTCCCAAAATTTTCGAAAATTTTCTAACTCCCAAAATTTTCGAAAATTTTTGGCAGAGTCTCTTTGTACGGAGGAGCTTTTGTAATTTGACAAAAGATATAAATATATATACATCGACCCACACGGTTGGCAAAACCAAAAACAGTTCATATTTCCTATTTTTATTGCGTAGGCGTACCTTATTTAGCATTTTTAAGCAAGCGGCTTATAATTTTAGCAATTAGCGCAACCCAATCCAGCCACTCGGCTTCCAAGTACCTATACTTACTCAATTTAAACATGTAAGTGCCAAATATATGAAGTTTAACAACTTTCACTTATTTGCAATAGTTAAAACATATGAATTCTAAAAGAAAACCATACCAAACACCTTCCATAAGCAATTTATATAGTTTTCATACTAATTCAACTGTTTCAATTAATTTACAAACCATTTTCATTCAATTCGGATGATTTAAAACTCAATCTCTTACATTTAATTTATTTTTAAGCAAAACGAACTCATATTTAATTCAATTACTCTCAAAATCAATTTATTTTACTCCTATCAATTCATAGCATCTTAATTACTTCCATTTACATTAAATGACATTTATTCTATGCAATTCGACGAGATCTATGTGAATAAATAAGTACTTATGTTTTATAACCAATTTAAATTGATTTCAAATCAATTTATACTTAATTCTGTTCTATTTTTAAAATTTATTCACAATCTATATATTCTCATTTTCATTGCATTTTAAATTCGAATCCATTCACTTGCATTTCATTTTACTAACCAAACTAGTTCGTTCAAAACCATTAACAACTTAGGTTCATCTTAATTACCAATTAAATTTCCTTTTATTTTAATTCATTCACAACCATTTATTTAGCTCGACACATTCCATTTCAATTTTATTCACAATCCATTCATTTACATTCCATTCCATATTTGTTTATTTCAAACTATTTTATTTAGCTCGAAGACAATCTAAGCTATTTCATTCAATAACCATGTCAATTTTTCTTATTGACTCCAAGTTTTCAATCCCTTAACAATTTAAATGGTTTACAATTATTTATTTAAGAATTTCATTCCATTAAATATTATCTTTAACTCACCGAATTTTATTTCGATTAAAATTTATTTTCACTTGATTTAAATCCAACCCAGTATCATTAAACTTAGTTTAGGTCGAATTCAATTCAATTCTCCTCCATCTATATAGCTTAAGTCAATTTACTTCAATTTATTCAAATTTTTATACTTAAGCTCATTTCCATTTTACATGTAAATTTTTCTCTTCTATTCAACTTAATTCTCTCTCAATTAAATCTCATTTTAAATCTGCAATTTCATTTGATTGGTTATTATAGAATTTAACTTTCCAGATTCAACTCATTCAATTTATCACAAGGCTATTTTCCAATTTATTTCCACATATTTGGATTTTATTCGCAATACAAACCATTACCATTTTAATCCGATTTCATTTTCCTTTATTCGACACATTTCCAATTATATTTAATTTGTTAACACTTAAAGTTAAATTTTTAATTTATAACTCGAGTTCTGAATCCACCATTCTCTTTTAATTTACCATCCAATTTTATGAACTCACATTTCAATTACATTTACTTCACCAACAATTTAAGTCGATTTTAATTTATAACTTGAGTTTTATTTCCAAACTTCATCATAATCTCATAATTCATCTTCTATCTAACTACATTAGGTTCCCATTACATATTTCATTAACTAATTTATTAACAAATTAGTTCTCCCCTATTTATAGTTCAATACTTGAATTTTAATCTCAAAATTTCTTCATTAAATTTCTTGAGTTCAATTTTATTTTATAATTCAAGATTGGATTTTCTTTCGTTTTATTATCCAAAACATCGAACAATATTTATTTTGGATTTTGTATTCCATTTTCAATTTATAAGTCACAACTTATTATTTTACACAATTCCATTCATTATAGGCTTGAATATATTCTTCTTTTATCTTTTACTCAAGATTTACGCTTATTATAATTCAAGCATATTTTCCATTTATTCAGGTAAGAATCTAATTCCATCCATTAATTCAATTGAATTCTTATTCCAATTCAATTTTATTTTAACTCAGATTTATATAACTCAATTCGATTCCAACTTAATTCGAATACAACTGGATATTATTTTCAGCCTATTTAATTAATTTCAATCCAGCCAAATTTTTATTTCCCAGTCTAAGTTAATTTCATTTTTTAAACTTTTCACCTTTAACTTAAATTTCAACATTCAAAGCTTATATTTCCTTCCTGATTTAAAAACCATCTTAATTTATAAGCTTACAACCTATCTTATCAGAATTTTTAAACTCCTGGTTTTTGTTTCAAATTATTTTGAAATCTTCAACATCTCAAATCACATTTCTCAAAAGTTAAACCGATCCTGGTTTTATTCCCAACAAATTTCTTTTGAGGCTTTCAAAACAACTAACTTTTTCTGAACAAACCAATTTTTTTGGCAGCAATCCTTCACCTAGAAATTCGAAAATGAATACTAATGATGCGGCCGTCATCATCAGAATTATTTCACAATAATCCAAGTGATTTCAATGCTATATCACTTTCAAAATCCATTTAAAACAGATTTCCGTTCAGAAATATATCCAAAACAATAATGCCATCATTTATCTTCAAAATACTTCCAAATCTCCGGGAATTAAATTTCCAAATCCTGCTTAAATCAATTTTAACTATAATTCATTTGCACAGCTTATGCTCATACAAATTCTCATTTGACTATATTTCAATTTATAATTTACATTTATAATTCATATTTATAAATTTCATTTTATAATGAATTTATTCCCTTAAACTTTGGTTATATTTTCAATTTCAAGTTAAATTTTCACTTAACAATGATAATACTTTAATATTATTCTTCCTAACATCCGCGCAACCATATATTAGCTAAAATAGTTTACAAAAACTTTTCTTTATGTCAAAATATATTTTTGGGTAGAACTATTTCATTCACCCACATTAAAACAATACCGTGTCGATTGTTCTATTCAAGTGTTTAGAAACCTCTTCGATACAGTTGTACAGACTGTGCCGACGAAGGTTCATATGCCGGTCAATAAATCAATCAGCACGATACTAAAACAATTTATATTCACTAATAAATACGCGCTCATATCTATTAATCCACTCAAACTAATTCTAGAGTACAACGGACTCTAATTTAAATGAGTAAATTCCACCAGAGCCAAGGTTATCTCCAACATAAGCTCTGATACCACTGTAATAGCCCGCAAATCCATACCCCTTGAGTCAACACTATTCTACCAAAAATCAACTCAAGTTGTACAGAAATACGAACCATTTGGGTTAAAGAAGAAGAGGTAAAAGAAGAAAATAGAAAACAACATCAGAATCTAACCATCGCAGGGGAATAAAATATAATAGATAATAAATGCTCTTTACTCAAAATCAAATTTCTCTGTTTATATATTACATCATCAGAGTACATCAATCTCAGCTCAACATCAATAACATACAACTGGATACACAACTACTCAACACAGCGGAATATATATACAAAACAAGTACGGATATACGTATCGTCATCCAGCTCGTCTCTTGAGCTCCACAGCATCATATCTTGTATCCTATATAGGTCTGACCCGAGCATTACAGTTAAATAATACCCGAGTCAGTCTGGAATACCAGCGTGAGAAAATCACACTCAGTTGATTATTAAAGTTTCAAAAATCCTTTGAAAACAAAAGCATCTCGTAAGACCACGCCATAAATAAACATGTCGGGTTTTTACCTTACGATAGCTAAAACAGTTTTTATAGAACTCCTCTAATACTATAATAAGGTCTATATACAAATACTTATAAAATAGCCGAAATTGTTACATTATTAAATTCCAGCTACTAGCCACAGAGTGGGTAGTACAAATAAAACTCGTACAAGGCTCGTAGGGAGAATGGATTTCCAACTAATGGTTAGGCACTGGGGTACCACCTGTCACAGTACGTGGCCTAGATCATAGTACCGAGGAGTACGCCCGCTCCCCTGCAACACAAGACCGGGACTACCCCTTACTGGATAATCCCGAGTGAGATCACCCCGCGGTTGGGATCAGCAACCGCCCACTAAGCCGAAATGAAAAGGGACATCTAGGCAAGGATGACCTCACCCTGCTTGGGTGCTACCCACCTAGCCTTGCTGCATAACCCTTGATTTTCAGTCATTCCCACTTGATGAGGCTTGAGGCTAAGCGTTACCTTTTTAGAACATATCCCTTAGAATGTCCATCGTCCACCTGACGATGTTTCGCAAGCATTCATCCATACAAGTCCGCCTCGGGTTCGAACGGAACCGAAGGCACTACTCCTACTACATCCACGTTGGAAATATCCTCAGGATTAGTAGCGACTGGCCATTGCATTTCACTGCTCCATCTTCGAATCCAAACTCGTTTCCACGAAACGTACAAACCGGATCGAAGTGGTTTTCAAGAAATTAATCTCGATCCCGATCTCTTCGAAACGACCAACGCATTTGGCCAATATTGATAGTCGATGATTTAACTATCAATTAATATTCATAAACATTCATCAAAAATAAATAATTTCCCAATTATTTATTTATCTCAAAATATCTTTACAAGATATATTTTCACTTTCAAACCCTTTTGAAAACAGTTTACAAACTATCCTCCTTTTCTCAGAATAAATTCCGAGTATTTCCATTTCCACTGGAATCACCAAGCACAAAACTTTAGATTTTTAAAATAATTTAAAAACATTTTTATTGTAAAATATATTTAACATTTAATTTAGAAAAATTTACTTTAATACTTAATTTATAATAATACTTTAGAAGTCACTAAAATAAGGTTACCTTATAACTATACATTAGATTTTCTTCTTTAAACAAAATACCAAATCATTCTTTAAATAATTATTACGAAAATAGATTAAACAAAATGCTTGTTTTGGAATTTACTTTAAAACATTTAAGTTAAAACAACTTCAATAATTGGTTAAAAATATATACTATATAAACATTTGAAAATAAAGTTACTTAATAAAATATAAAACTAGATTTCTACTTTTAAAAACAAAATACTAAGTTACTTCTTAATAATTACTGCTAAAATAGATTAAAAGAAAATACTTACTTTAGACTTTAAATATTAGAAATAATAAATTTTACAAAACTTGCTTTCTTTTTAAAAAACAACTTTAAAACATTTAATTTATACTTAAAAATTTATTTTTAAAAACATGTACTTGGCTATCCAGAGAAAATTCCAACTTCAATCACTTAAATCAATTTCCCCAAATTGATTTCCAATTTATTTTATTTTGAAATAAGTTCCTTTAATACTCAATTCATTTCATAATCAATTAGTTATGGACTTATTATTATTGTTATTATTTTCCGTTTGATTTAAAAACTTTTAACTGAAATATACCAATTTCAGATTTTGCCAATTTCTTCTTTATTCTTCTTAAATAATTTAAGCCTTGAATTTTAAATAAGTGTTTTAATCATACTGAAGTTTAAAAATTCATTAATCTTCTGTTTATTCAAAATTTCCCTTCCATATACGGAACTTATTTATTAGAATTTAAAACTATTATTATTCTTATCCAATTCATTCCTAATTTATTTAAATTCTCTATAATTATTTCACTTACAAATTCTCTTCATTTTATTTCCAAAATCTAGTTCTATATATCTTGATAAATTAGTGCACCGGAACATATTCAGGTAAACCATAACATCCAATATTCCAATTGTCAATAATATTCATCACAGAATATAAAATAATCCCAACAGAGGGTATTAAATAATTTAAATAAATGTTGAGGGATCCAGTTGGATCCCTCCAACCTGTTTTCCCTACATCACAGACGTTAGCACAATAGAATATTCCAATTCCAAAATATCATGCTATAGCACATTAATCAATTCAACCATTCAAACAATTATTTAAATTTAATCGTTTAAATTTAAGTTTAACTGAGTGAGATTAACTCATCTTTGCATATGCATTGGCCATCCACTTCAATACCCCCTTGGTTTTCTCGATTTTTGACCTTAAATAAATATTATATGATATATTAATATTTGAATTAATCGAACAATTTATTATTATTTATTCATTTAATTTAAACCAACAAATGTTCTTTTAAACTAATTGTTTAATTTCAACTTAATTTCCTTTTACTAAAATATTTTGGTGGCTAGAATAATTAAATAAGTTTATTTGATAAATTAATCTTTATAGTGCATTATTTTAAAACTAACTTGTACGTGAAAATATGTATATATTTTTTTTAGAAGTTTAATTAGTTAAAAATTTAACTCTAACTAAATAATTTGTTTTCCTTTTTAAAGAATCTTTTAGAATCTAAAATAAATTAGCTATGCTATTTGAATAGATTTACTACCCAATCCATTTTTTCTTCAAATAAACCTAGCAAATCAAAATATGTATGCATATTTACTTTATATATATTATCAATTTAAAATTAACATAAGAGCAGAAATTGAACCTCACTGCCGAGTCGACATCGAAACAGAACCCTAGATTCCCCTTGCTCGTACCACCGAGACCATGCTGTCCACCGAGACCATGCGACTCCAATCACTGCCCTCACAAGACCATCGAACCGAAACCCTAATCAAAATCGCCTCTGGACAGCGTCGCCACCACCTCCCAAACTTGTGAATTACAACCTACCGCCGCTTCGCCTCAACGCGGCAAACACCAGCTCGAGCTCAAAAATACGAAGCACAGACAATCGCGAGTACACACGCAACCCTAACTCTTTGATTCGAACACAGATTCAACGCCGACCCCCTCTACACCTCTCGATTGCTCGAATTGAATGATAGCGCCCCTTTCACGCCACATCGAAGTCAACTGAATAAGGAGACGACGCTTTCTTCTTTCTTTTTTTATTTTGATTTGGTCGGAACAAAATGGCAAGCGGCCATTCTTAAAATTTCCTGATATTCGTTCGGTTCTATGAGAATGAGGGTTCGCGAATTTACTTAAAAGGGCTCGATTTTGGCTTCTCAAAGAAGGATGAAGAATCGTGTTTGGTAAGCCAAAGGAAGTGTGCTTTGCACTATTTTATCGCCGTGATTTTTAAACTGAAAAGGAAAGAAAAGAAGGACGTGAAAGGATTTGACTGTTTAAACAATGTCTAAATTTGATTCAAGCTTAATTTAAATCGACCCGGATTTTCGATATAGATTTAAGCGCGTTTATATGTCGTATGCTCACACAACAACTCCAAACGATACGAAAATTGAAATCCAATAATAATTCAATATTACGGATCCAATGGAACTGGTTTCGTCGAATTCCGAGACTGGGCCCCGGAAGGCTATTTTTAAATTCAATTTAAAACGATTAAATTTCAAAACTGAACAATTCAGTGTTAGATTCAATTTTAACACTTCTATTATATTCAATGTTATCAATATAAATTTTATAAGCCTTCAAATTATAATTTAACATGCTTAAAATCTCAGATTTTATATTTTATCCGATTCAAATTATTTAATTCAACAATTTAATTGTCAAATAAATTATGATATTTGTAATTCCAGTTAATAATTAAATTTTAAATATTTAAAATCAATTAAATATTCCGATTACAAATGCTTGAAAATTCCGGGTCGTCACAGTTTGCTTCTTGAGTTCCTCATTTTCCTTTGTAGACATCCTCATGGGAGGACGACTAACTGGCTGAGCACCTGGAATAAGATCGATACGGAACTCTATAGCCCGCTTGGGTGGCAAACCTGAAACAGGCTAAAAAATATCAGGAAATTCACAAACCACTAGAATACGAGATATATCATCGTCATCTCGTGAATCAAGACAATTTAAGGACACATCGGAATTATCCACATCCCAAAGCACTAGAGATAGCTGAGATGGAGAATCAGGATGTCGAAGATATAATATCCGCTGAGCACAAACAATCCTGGCATCATATCGCACTAGCCAGTCCATATCGAAAATCATGTCGAAACCCAAATAAGAAATCACGTGCAGATTAGCATGAAAAGAAAATCCAAATAACATAATCTCTCGTCACAAAGCATGTTAAGGGTCGCAGATCCCTCAATAGGATTCACAATCCTCAGTGAAGTAACCATACATGATACGTCCAAAGACAAATCATCTACAAGCTTCTTTGATACAAATGAATGTGAAGCATCCGTATCGAAAAGAACTCGAATACTGCGGTCATGAAATAAAATAAAACCTTCCAAAATAGATGGAGATATACCTCTGTGCTAAGAAGACTTTGCAGAAGCATCCATAACATGGAGTTTGCCATACTTGGCATTAGATGGAGCAATAGAACAAGTAGAAATACGATGGCCCTTTTTCTTGCAATATCAACAAAAAAGAGGCTTAGGACACTCCCAAATCATATGGTCAGACGAACCACAATTGAAACACCCCTTGCGAGAGGGAGGTACTCCAATAGACTGAGGCTAAGATTGAGGCTGAGACTGAGGTTGAGAAGTAGAACCAACTGGCTTCTTCTTCTTGGACGGAAAGAACTTGGATTTCTAAAAAGGAAACCGCTTCTTGTTGGGGTCCTTACGAACCTCAACATCATCACCACTATCGATCTCCTTCTCGACGGCTTTAAGATGAAGCGTCGAGTCAACTAGCTCCTCAAAATAAAGCTTAAGTTGCAATATCAAAGATTTCTTCAAATACTTCTTAAGGCCAGAAACGAACTTGAGGTTCTTCTTGTATGGAGTGCTAATATACTCAAAGCCATACTTAGAAAGAGCCTCGAAAGAAGACACATGATAAGAAACAGAAGATTTCCCTTGCTTTAGCTTGAGGAAGCGACGGGCAAGAGATGCTTTCCAAAACTCAGGAATGAACTTAAGCTCGAATCGTTCCCGAAACTAAGTCCATGTAAGAGTAGACTCGTCGAGCTTGGCAGTGAATAACTCGTACCAATCAAGAGCACCCTCTTGTAACATGCTGGATGCTATAAGAACCCTGTGATAATCCGAAAGATCCATACAAGAAAATATCCGCTCGCAAGTACGAATCCAAGCTTGGACCTCTAGAATGGACTCGGAGCCTTTGAACAGCTTTCCTCCGAGATGTGAAAAGTCATTGCACATGCGCATGAAAGGAGACTTGCACGAAAGACGGCTATGAACCTAGTGTGCTCTTGATCTGGGACATGCATTGGAATCTGGTTATAGCCAAAGTAAACATCCATAAATGATAATAGCTCATGCCAGCGGTTGAGTCTACCAACTAGTTGATCTTCAACAATGGGAAACTATCCTTCGGGCATGCCTTGTTCAAATTAGAATAGTCAATGCACATTATTCACTTCTCGTTAGATTTTTGACTAGAACTGGATTGGACACCCACTTCAGGTATGGAATGTCATGGATGAAGCCATTATCTTTTAGCTTGTCTACTTTCTCTTTCAGTGCAGCGGATCACTCCGAACCTAGGTTACGTTGCTTTTGCTTTATGAGAATACATTTAGGGTTCACATTCAATACATGGCCATTATTTCGATGATTTTCTGCACCTGCTAGAATGCATCAAAGTGAAAGTATCTAGGTTCACCAAAGAAAACCCATCAACTCTTTCATTATCCTTAAACTAAGTTGAGATCCAATCTTCAAGGCTCGTAAAGGATCGTCCTGACTGACTGGGATATTGATCGTCGACTCGACAGGGGCCGCCCTCGCATCCTCCGGCTCTTTTCTTGGATTTATATCCTTGTCATATCGACTTACTGCCTAAGCCAGGGCTTAAACAATGATTACTATGCGTCTAATGACTTACTGTAGAACATATTCTCTACGTGCTTTCCCTTTTCATGTCACTCTGCTTCCTTCATTTCTACGACGCAACATTCTCGCTCAAGACTTTTGTCTCCTTAGATAACTCCCACACCATTATCTATATGAAATTTCATCGTAAGGCACCATGGGGCAAGGGCCATTTAAAAGCTAGCCAGGGTTGGTCGCCCCAAGAACATATTATAAACAGAAAAAATGTCCAACATCAAGAAAGTCATAACCCGCACTCGCTTGCGGTCACATTCGCTTAAAACCTCCAACAGATCCACACAAGTCATAGGTTCCATTGCCGCTCTATTAAATACCTAGATCGAGGATTTTTATGGCTTCGGTTCCTGATCATCCATGTTCATATGCTCTTTTAAACAAAATATTTACTAAGCTATCATAATCGACTAACCTCATCTTCATAATTACTGGATCAATCATTGCTGAAATCACCAAGGGATCAAGCGTAGGCGCTTTAATCATGTCCACATACCAATTTCTAAATACAATTTCATCGGTCATCGTCCTGAGTTGCTTTGCCGGAGCTTTTTCTTCGATGGAAAAACAGCTCTCATTCACCATGTACTTCAAAGAATTCTCATATCTCTCTATCTCGTTCCAGCTCTTTATAGCTGGATGAGGTCCACTAGAGATCGTGTGTGACTAAACATTTTCCAAGCTGCTTAGGTTTGTCATCACTGGGCCGGATGTGGCCCCGTTGGAACTGTATTCCTTGGGATGAGCATTTCCTTTCCTGCCATCCTGTGAGACTTTAACAAACTACTTCAACTTCTTCTTTCAAATCATGCCTTCTATCACATCACACAAGTTCCGACACTCATTCGTGTTATGACTGTGGATATCTTGAAAGTGGCAGTACTTACAGGATCTCTTTTTATTCTCCATCAACTTCCTTAGAGGCGATTTCTTATAATGATTGTATCCTATGTTGCAAGGTGGATATTTTCAACCAATTTATTTAACGGAGTGTACTCTTCGTACTTCGAACACCTAAGATATTTTCTTGAGTTTGATTTTTGATCTCCACCTCCTCAGTCGTCTCTTTTCTGACTACTGCCCTTATTCTCAACATTCACATCTACATTGGTGAAACACCCTCCACTTTGATTTGTTGTAACATTACCTTGTTCCACATCTTCTAACTGTTCATCACCAGCTTTTCTGGCGATCAAACTTGCCTTTTCCAAGCACAAGAACCGGTTCACCTCTCTATAGAAAGGGGGTTTTATTTTTTAACTGTCTTCCAGAATCAGTATCAGGATGTATTCCCCTGATCAATGCCATCAACACTATATCTTCCTTTGCATTACTTACCTTTATTGCTGTCGGATTGAAACTTCTTAAGAAACTCTCCTGCTCCCTGTAAGAGATTCGACAATGACATTACATCTTTTGAATGAGTTGTATGCAAACAGAACTTCTCAACAAACTTCCTTGCTAGTTGATCAAATGATAATATAGATCTTGATGGAAGCCAAGTAAACCAAATTATTACTACGCCTTTAATAAAAATCGAAAAACATCGACATCCGATGGCATCAGTTGCTCTAGCAATGACCAAGTTCCATTTTACTTCAACAAGTGCTACCTTGGATCTGTCGTTCCACTATAGGATGGCACCCTCGGCATCGTGAACCTTCAAGGGTATTTCTCATGTCAAATTTCCTCAGTAAATAGGTTCCTACCAAGAATAATACCCCACTCATCGTTACTTCTATGCTTGGTCTCATTTACTAGCTATTTTCCCATCTATGCCAACGAATCTGGCTCAGCCTGATCCACTAGTTGTCGATAGTCATGACCTACCCCGAGTATTTTACTTCATAAACGTTCTTGGTGAGTTCCACGATATCTGGGTTCCCTGACTCCGAGAGAATCGTTTTTCTGATTGATGCATTATTATAGTTTATATGAGGCCAGCTATTATAGTTTATATGATGCATTATTATAGTTTCCACGATATCTGGGTTCCCTGACTCTGAGAGAATCGAAATCTTGGTCTCACTAGTTGAAGCTCATTAACTCAGCCAGCTGTGTAAAAAAAGCCCGATAAAAATTTTGTATTAAATTTTTATGTAAGCCTAGAAAATTAATCAAAATAATGCAATTCATATATATTAGCTAGTGAAATATGTGGTCTTAATAAATTTATTAAATATTTAACTAATATATGGTATGTTAATTGAGCCCAACACCATGGATGACCATGATAAGGGAGGCAACCATATAAAGAGAGAAGTGGAGAGTTTTGACTATATATTTTGATATATATCAGATTAGATTTAAAAGAGATGAAAAGATGGAGATCTACGTCAGATTTAGGTTTATAAAAGATGAAAAGGTAGAGATATTATATTTTTCAATGGCTACAAATAGCCCCACCTTCTCCCATTCAAAACGCACACAAAAGTAGTTGATCCGTGAAGCTAGTATTTATGCACCAAGCTTGTAAAGAGAAGGGTACAGTTATTCGAGGAGGAATATTTAGCACACAACATGTCGATAACCAAGAGACGAAAGGTACGTATTACATTTTTAAATATTGCATTACTACATATGTATATATATTATGTTTTATTTTTAGCCAGTTTTCTTCTTCTTAATTTTGTAACATAAATAAGTACTTATATATATAAACTAACATATATTAATATATAATTATACACTATACATACATATACATATAATATATGTATGGATGTATGCATAAAAAATATACTTATGTTTTTCCCATTTCCTATGTAACGACTTCGAACAATTCGTATTTAGATTCTAAATTATTTAATTATTTGAATCTTATATTTAATGTGATTAAATGGATTTCATAACCTTGCAACCTGCTTTTCGTTAATAACTAATGATAAGAAACTTGTTTTTAAAAAGTGTTTACAAAAGTAAATAGTTCAAAACAAATATCGATAATGTGATCGAAAATCGTTTTATCAATAAACGGCTTTTTTATGCAATAGTAGTTATTCACACTTATTGTGCTTGTCTAATTAATTAATGTTTCATTAATTAGAAACTAAAAGTAATTATCATAATTAAAAGGTTCTAGAAGGAATTTAAAGATATTTTGGGAGAGGTATATTTTGGGAATTTACTAAATGGGGGTAAGAAGATGTTTTAGTTAAGTGAGGTGGAAAGGAGAATTGATGTGCACATGGAGGAAGATGTTGGTTGGCCACTTGAAGGGTCAGGGGATTCATTTTCCTCTTGTAAAAGCTACCTTACACACTTCATTGGATTCATAATATTTTTGCCTAAGTTTTGTGCAAAAATCCTAAGTATTCATACCTCTTCTTCAATCTTCATTTTTCCTGTACAAATCAACTTCAATCCCTCATAACATTGGTAAAGGTTTTAAATCATCTTGGCATTATAGTATAGCAACCCAATAGAGTAAGAAGTGGACAAAAATGGGCAACCAACGCTAGGTCGTGAGCAAAACGAGGAAGGTGAGGAGTGGCTTTGAACTTGTGAAGGCTAAAGGTGGAAGCATTGGATGTTTGGTATGGTAGGAAGTATTCATATGTTCTTTTGAACTTGTGCTTATGTTAGCTTGGTTATGGAGTGAGTTTACTTGCCATTTGATAATATGTATTATGTTATATTTGTTGTGCTTGAAATATAAAGTAAATGAACTAATTTAAGTTATAACTTTATACCATGCTTGCCTTTTAAAGAAAATGACAAATCTATAGCATATATCATCACTTATATTATCATCTACGACATGTAACATGGCTTTTACTCTATGTTTGCATGTTTGATTTGGTTGTATGTGCCATTTAAGTGTGTTTGACTATGTTTGAAGCGAGAACGGTCTCAATAAGTGCACTTTGAACACCTTATTGTTTAACTTGTGTTAAATGGTTATTTGTAAACATATTTTGGTTATTATTTACACTTATATTAGTGTATAGGATAGAAAGGAATTGGTTTGGTGAATTAGAGAAATGATATAACAAAGTTGAAAAAGATAGGAGCAAATTAGTTGCTAGGAATGCACTTTTAAAATGCCTTGCGTCTGGCGAATTTTAAAGTTAATTTTGAAAGACTTCTTAGGAATTTATTTCCATGGTTATTATCTACTTTTGGTGTACTTTTTGCTTAAAAAATGTAAACATGCTAAGTGGGTGGTAGCGACGGTGGAGAAGATGGTACGAGAGGTGGTTGAAGCAAAGGATAGGGTGGAAAAGGAGGCGGTGGATTACAAGGATATTTGGAGAAGGTTAAGAGGGACCTGACCTAGTGCAACATGGAATGAAAGTCAATTTGTGGTTTTAGAGGCTACCTAGAAGTGGGAGGAGTATTTATGGCAGATCCAGTTGACCAACATGAACAAGGCCCTATTCGGTGAAAATCATGAGCTGCCTATTTCTATGCGCCACCTAGATGTCAAGACTCTCGCAGCGACCCAAGCTAAAGTTGCTCCTAAGATGGAGGCAGCTGGGGAGGCCTTGCTGACTGTCTTGATCGAAGAGCAAATTGACTCTTGGAGCCGGCTAGCTAAAGAGTCGTCCTTATTGATAATTTTCTTCCCTCTTTTCTTTTTGTAAGCTTAGCGGGATGGGCTATTTGCCCCCACATTTTTGAAAATGAATAGAGTTGTTCTTGTTGAAATTTCTTTAAGTAATTGATAGTTATATCTGCCTTGATCTTCCTATGCTGATTTATAGGATAGCATACTTTGAGTAGTTAGTAGCCTGTTGATTTAAAATGAACACAGGGTTGGTATGGGCTGATTAATGGACTCAAAAGCGAGCATTAACCATGCAACCCAGTTGCTTCTTTAAGCACCGAGGCTAGCATATGGTAGCCAGGGTTTTATGTATTATTTTTTTGTTGGACGATCCTAATACAAACCTAAGCATCGAGAAGCTTGATTGTGGAAAAATTGAGGGTGGGTAGTCTCAAGATGAACCTAAGGGCAGAGTGGCTCGAAGGTTACTCTTGGGTGACATGCTGCAGAATGGAGGGCAGGAGGTACTAACATGAACCTAAGCATGAGTGGTTTAGAGGTTACTCTCAGGTGACATGCTGTAAGAACGGAGGAAAGGAAATGCTAACACAAACCTAAGCATTGGTTGGCTTGAAAGTTACTTTTAGGTGACACATTGCAAGAATGGAAGGCAGGCAGTCCTAACACGAACCAAAGCACCGAGTGGTTTAAAGGTTACTCTAGAGTGACATGCTTCACGAATGGTGGGCAAGCAGTCCCGGCATGAGCCTAAGAATTGAGTGGCTTAAAGGTTACTCTTAGGTGACATGCTGCAAGAATGGAAGGCAGGCAGTCATAGCACGAAACAAAGTGCTAAGTGGCTTGAAAGTTACTCTCGAATGACACGTTGCAAGAATAGGGTGGGGTTGTTCAAAGGCTCTAAAGGGTGATAAGATGCCAGTTGAAAGTGGCAGGCGGGCCCAGCATGAACATGAATGCTATGTGGACGCACCAACAAGGAAATAAATGCAAGATAACTCATCCTCGTGGACACCCATCGGGCAAGGAAAGGAGCATGGCTTGCGAGTATTTGGAAACGGAGATTGGCAATCCCTAAAAATTTAATGAGCGCAAGATAACTCATCATCGGGTTATTCAAAGATTCTCCAGAATGACATGTTGTTGTTGAGAGTTGTAGACGGGCCTGCCATGAACCTGAATGCTGGGTGGTAGTCCCTGGAAAAGAAGTGAATACACGATAATTCATTCTTGTGTATTGTCAATCAGCAAGGAAAGGAGCATGGCTTGCAAGTCCTAGGTAGTAGAGGTCGGCATTCCCCAACTAGGTAATGAGCACATGATAACTTATCCTTCATTGGCTAGCCTAGACCGCTCGAATGTTCTCTAAGGTAACATACGGTAGATGGGCCTGGCATGAACCTGAACATTATCTGGCAGTCCATAAGGAAGTAAATGCTCGGTAACTCATCATCATGGATATCTAACAAGCAAGGAAGGAAACATAGCTCATAAGTCCTTAGCTAGAGAGGTCGGTCGGTCGTTCTCAATACGGTAATGAACACATGATAACTCATCCTTCTTTATAGACTTGGGAAATGTATTGAATAATGTTAGCTTTGGAGTCTTCGATGGACTCTTCACAAAAGATATTTACATAACCTTATAATTGTGGCCTACTCTTATATATGATTAGCCAGAGGTACATTGAGTTTCAAGTGCGAAGAAGGTAGGTTCCATCCAGGTGGGAGAGGCGGTAAACGCCATTTGTTAAGACAGTGCTTATGACATATGGCCCTTCCCGGTTTTGGTTAAGCACTCCTTCAGTCTTGTTTTTTATGGTGGTGAACTCCCAGCATAGGACAAAGTCATCGACAATGAATTTCTAAAGCTTTACTCTTAAGGTGTAGTGCTTGGTGATCTTTCTTTTATAAGCTTTAGTATGGAGTTCAAGTTTTCTTTTTTATTCTTCTATAGTGTAGAGTTCGAGCTTGAGTAGCTTGTTGTTTTGCTTGGACTCGAAGGTCGGACACCTAGGTTATGGGATGACTACTCTATGGGCAGCATGGCATTATACTCATCAGATAACGAAAAAGGAGTATGGCCAGTTGAAGTGCGGCTGGAAGTGCAATAGGGCCAAAGAACGAGCGGTAGTCTCAGTCTAGTTCCTCGCAGCTTTTGTGATGCGTTTATTAAGTGTTGACTTGATGGTTTTGTTGAGGCCCTCAACTTGTCTATTAGCTTGAGCATGGGTACAAATATGTATTACTGAAAATATAGGATATATTTTTTGATACTTCTCTTCAACTCCAAAGTAGTTTAGTTCTTATTTGATAAGAATAGTTGAAGTGGATTCTCTGAAGAGAGGATGGATGGATTATGGGAGCATACATAATTATTGTATACTCTTTGATGTATATGGTGCAACATAATCTTTTTTTCCAAATTTTTGATTGAATTTGGGAACTTTCCACTTTGAATCCAAAAAATATATCTAAATTTATTAGTTTCTTCATTATTTATAACAATTCTTACATAGGCGGGTGGAATTTCTCTATTTCGTATATATCTATTCCCGAATTTATCGGACCGCTATGGACGGTCCCGCGTTTAACAAACGAATATCTCCTCTAGATTGGAGGAGATCTTCTTTAAAAACTAATTTGGTTCCATCTACTATAGCTTGAAGAAATCCCGATGGACTGGCATAACTAAATGCTTTTTTTATTTTATCGTTTTTTTCTATTTTATATACGACTGATGTTAAAGAATCAGGGGACGAGTTGTGGTTAGGGGTGAAATGCCACTCAATGGAAGAGAAGCACTTCTTAATTCCATTCCTTGAGTAGAAGTCTTGAAATAGGCTGCTCTTAAATTGAATACCATTATCGGTTATGGTCTTCTTTGGCAAGCCAAAATGGTAGACAATGTTCTTGATCACGAAGTTCAGAATCTTGGAGGCAGTGTCCCATTGAGGAGCTCGACCTTGAACAATCTGGTGAAGCATTCGATGGCGACCATTGAGTGATTGTACACACTATTGGCATAAAGTAGCTTTTCAATTAAATCGATACCCAACATATTAAATGGCCATAAGGAAGTCGGAGGAGTAAGGAGAGTGGGGGAGGCTCTGGGGATCTTGATGAACCACTAACATCTATTGTATTTCTTCACATATGGAATATATTGTCATATTAGGCCAATAGCAGCCTTGTCGGGTGATATTTTTTGCTAGGCTTTTCCCACGTCGTGATCCACATAAATCCTTCATGTAGATCTTCTAGGATCTGGCCAGCTTTGTCTTAAGCACACACAACTAAAGTGGTATGGAGTACCCATATTTGTAGAGCTTTCCTCCATGATTGTGTAATGTGGAGCCTGATAGAGGACCATCTTGGCTTTCTTTCGGTCAGTAGGAAGTTTCTCGCCATAGTCATAACCCCCGGCTCCTAGTGTGGGTGCCATAAATCTCTAATGGAATCTAGGGAGTGATTTCTTCTAAGTTGTTTGCTGCATTGGCCAATTGATTGGCCTTGGTGTTCTACTCTCTGGGTATGTGCTCCAACTTGAACTTGAAAAAGGTGTAAATTATGTTCTTTGACTTAGCAACGTACAAGGCTAGTGCCTTACCCTTCACCTGAAAGCGCTCGCTAATCTAACTGATGACCAGTGATGAGTCACTGAATATATGGATGGGCTCCATATACAATTATCATGCCATCCTAAGGCCAGCTAGGACAGCTGCATACTCTACTTCATTATTGGTCGCCTTGAAATTAAAGTGGACCGCAAAACATCACTTTCTTCCTTTGGGTGTGATAAGAAACACGTCGGCCCAATCCCCTTCTCATTTGAGCTTCATCCACATATAGGTGCCAAGCTTGCTAGGTAATGATGTCCCTCTTCAACATTGTTCGGGCTTGAGCACTTGACAATGAAATCTGTCATGGCTTGGCCCTTGATAGAAGTGCAAGGCTAGAAAGAGATGTGATGTTTTCCAAGCTCTGTCATGGCTTGGCCCTTGATAGAAGTGCAAGGCTAGAAAGAGATGTGATGTTTTCCAAGCTCGACAGACTACTTTAATAGTCAGCCTACTGTATCAGGCCAGCTAAGGACTTACTTCAGAGACTGATTGGTCAGGACTTTGATAGGATGAGCCTGAAAGCATGACCAGAGTTTTTGGATTGCCATGAACACGTAGAAAGCAAGCTTCTTTAGCCATGTATATCTCATTTCCAGGCCATTTAACATTTTTCTAACATAATAGACTGGTTGTTGAACCTTTTCATCTTCTTTTATCAAGGCAGCGCTGATTTCATAACCAACCACTGCAAATTATATGTCCAAATCCTCCCCGTCAATGGGCTTAGATAATATCAGGGGAGTGGCTAAATTTTCTTCAGCTCCTTGAATGCCTTGGTCTATTTATCGTTCTTGGTGAACGACTTTCCCTTCTTGATGAGGTTAAAAAAAGGAAGACGGCGGTCGGTTGACTTTGATACAAACCGGCTTAATGCTACAACTGATGTGCACGTAAAATGCATATATTCACATTGATATTTTATCAATTTTATTTCAATAAATGTCATATTTGTGTATTTTAACATTTTTAAACCAAAATTCAATTATTTTCATATCATCACATATTCATCTGCATACAGATGCAAAATGGTCATTTTTGTGCATCTGACAATTTGGGAATTTATTCTTGGACATTTTTTATGATTATTTAGGAATTTAGATGCATATGGAAGAGGGTTTCATGAAGATATATACATGCACAAGAGAATACAAAGGAAGGAAGATGGAAATAATTCAAATACATGATCATGGAGGACTCCACCTACCCACCTATCTTAATGTACAATTAGAAGCTAATGGACGACTAAATGGAGGTTAAAGCTTCATACATATTTGATGATGGATTAATTAGAGGCTAATGGTTGCGTGGTGGTCACACTTCCTAAATGGCATTTTGGGAAGCACCCCAAAAATTGAATTAGGGTTTTATGCATGTATAAATAGCTCACTTATGTAAATGTAAAAGATCTTCTTACTCTTCATTTTTACTTATGAAATTAGCAAGTTGTAAACACCAAATCAAAGTGAAATAAAAATAGCTTCCTAAGCCTTCTCTTTTCTACATGCTTTTCTCTACTTTCATATTCAATTTTATTTCTATGCTCTCTTCTTTTCTTTGTTAGTAGATTAGATTTACATTCATGCAAGTAGTGTAGCTTTATTTTTTATACAAGTAGTTTAGTAGTTAATCTCATTTTCTTCCTTTGTCTATTTTCTATTTATTTTGCCTTTAATGTTGAAATTTACATATGTTGATATGGTAACGCAAATGAGTAGCTAAACAGTATAGTCCCGTTTTCCCGTACTCTTTGAATTGATAATAAATCACACATGTCCAACTCAAATTGCACGAAAAGACGGATCTTTAAGGGTTAAAAAAAGTAGGCAGAACAGAATCTTGCTCGAATGGAATAACATATAATATTGAACAAATATTTTTACAGCGGAAAACTTCTAAATACATATATCAGAGTCTAACCTAAATTCAGCTTGGACAGTTATAAACATCTGTCTTTACAATTACTGACAAACATCAAACAAAATACACTAAGTACAGCAGATAATAGAATATGCTCATACGTCAATGAATATCTCTAGCTCTCCTCTGGAAACTCCAACCATCTTCGACCAAACCTGAAACTACTCGGATCTGACCCGAGTATTGAAAATACACGGATCACGCTTGATAAACCAGCATGAGAAAAATTCAATAATAAATGACAGTGTCATATATCAGCCTTTATAAATCCTTTGAAAATAAAGAGTATCTCATAAGACCACGCCCATGCATAAACACAGACGGGATTTTACCTTATGATAACTAAAACACTTTTATATCAAAACATTTGATATTATTTGTAATGACATCTCTTTAAAAACATTTGCAAATAAACTTATTAATCTTAGCTGAAATTGTTGCCATTATTAAATTCCAACATACTAGGCTCTACAAACAAAACCGTATGTTCTTATTGGAGAATCGATTTCCATACAAATGATCAGGCGCATGATCTACCTTCCGAAGGGGTACACCTCTAGATGAATGTCCCGAGGACCGTCACAAAGGATCCTCTACCAACACAAGACCGGCCTACCTCCGTAACTAGATAGTACCGAATATGTCATCTCCCGGTTGTTACCGACCTTTATTCGAGGGCCCTTATAGCATACACCATATTAATTTACACCCCGACGTTCTAGCAGGAAGAAATATATATAGAAGGGGATGACCATACCCTAATTGGGAATGACCCACTTAGCCTTGTCGCATCTAATCCTGTTTTGGTCATTTTCGGTTTGATGAGGCTTGAGGCAACGATTACCTTTTCACAAAGCACATATTACATCTTTGAATGCCACATTGTCATTTCTGTTAACTACTAATTGCCTTCCATAAAAATACAACCCTTAAGCTCGTACGTCTCAAGGATGGCGTTAATCTAAGAGAAGTTGCCTTCTCCGCCACCACTGATGTACGTTTGTAAAAACCAATGTACGTAATCTTTAGAAATGCAATGTCAGACAAACGTCCATACAAGTTGTCCAGGAATAGGACAAACCGAAGGCACTCTCCTACTACCACTAGTAGCGAGTAGTCCTTCCAATCCAAAAAATCTCCCGACGAGGAGACCACTGCTATATATAAATAGGGAGCTACCCAGAGCAAGTCAACAAGCAGTCCTCATGCTATAAAGATCCACGGTCTTCAATAATCATCATCTTCAACATGTCTTCACGTTCGAACGTATACATTGGTTCAAAGTGGTTTTCGGATGGTATTTACCCAAATCTGACCCCGGTTCCTTCGAAATCCGATATCGATAGAAAGTGAATATGAGTATGCAGAATTTATTAAGTCTCTTTTCACTTTAATTCTTTTCGGATGATTTCGAAATCTCTTTCTTTTGACTTAGGATAATTCTAAGTAATTTATTCTTTTGCTTTGGAAAATATCTCAAATTTCCTTACTTAACTTTCTTAATCAAATTCTTTAACTTTTAGGCGGGTCAAAAACAATGTTATTTAAGACATCATTTACAATAAACTCTAAATCAATCTTAGCAAACATTTTTACGTAAATTAGATCATAGAAATCATTCATTTTGGAGATTGCTTATATTTTGGAAAATATCAATCTTTTTTATTTTGGAAAACTTAACAGGATCTTTTATTGAAGAGCATCCGGACTTTCCTTTCGATCTGTTCCACCCCTCACCTAAGAAAAGAAAACATAGGCCAGGCAAGTTTAGGGCAATGGTTGCTCCATCCCTAACCTCAGTTAAACACCCTGTTTTATCTTTCCAGATCTCACAGGCGGGACAAATGTACTAGTCGTTTCCGCATACTCAGATTTACAAATTTATTTTGGAATTGCTTATAAATATTTCAAATTATCTTCCAAAATTCTTAATTATCCTTTTTAAAACGTTCACAATTTATTCTGAGAAACGTCGTTACATTTAAACTCATATTCCAAAATTCATAAAATTCACAGCAGAAAAGTGCTGCGAAAAGTGCTAAATAAGCTTATTTGAATTAAACAATTTTTAAACATTTGATAATTCATATTTTCCAATCCAAATCTCTTTTAAATCATCTAAATAGATTTATTTCATATTTTTTCATAATTAAAAACGTTCATCTAAACAGATTTTCTATTGTGGCCACTTAACTGCACTAGCGCGATTTTTTTAGAAAATTGATTTGGACTTAATTCAAAATCTACTCATCGAAACTTTGATTTTCTTTCTTCGTTTAGAAGATATGGATATAATAGTCCGGAATTTTCTTATCTCGAAGAATTCCGAGCTATATTCCACTCTATACACTCATTTGAACTTTTCGGCGCGAAATAGCGAACAACCGTTGCGCGACGCATCTAGTTTTAACTTATTTTTCAGTATTTGAAATAATCTATTCAAATTGGATTTCAATACTTATAAAATCATTACAAATTATTTTAAATCAATATTTTCACTTTTTAAAGTATTTAATATATATTTTCACTATTACCATATTATAATATTATTAGATTTCCATTATTTTAATATTACATTTTAAATTCCAATTTTAACTCAATTTCAATTCTAATCTCAAATTAAACTCATTTAAAACTTAGATTTCAAATCTAATTTCAATTTAAACTTCAAATCAATCTCAAACTAAACTTCACTTTTCAAAATCGATTTCAATTTCAGTTTCAGTATTCATCTCAATTTCAATTTCAAATTAACTATCCTTTTCAAATCTGTTTCACTTCAAATTTCGAATTCTCTTTTATTTTAACTTTAATTTCACTTCTAAATGAAAAGAGACTTATTTTTCCACAATATCTCATATTACTAAAATATGGTCTTTTTAAACAAAGGGTTACTTAATTAATAGAAATTTGATGTTCAAATTATCATCACAACCATACAACAATCATATAACACTACCATATTCAATATGGCAAATGTCATAACATTACTACAGATTATCTAACATATCCAAACAATCAACCAAACATCCATATCATCAAATAGTGTTCATCTAACATAACAATTAAACATGATAATTAATACAATTAAAAAAGTAGTGAGAATTTCTCACCTACATATCCACTCCGTCAATCTTTAATGCAAGATTTCCGTCTCTCGCTAACGTGCTATTTCCAAAGTCTTGCCATTTGTCGTTTTCTTTCGAATGCTTTTGTTTTTCTTTTCTTTTCCTCTCTCTTCTTTTTTTTCTTTTCTTTTTTATATGGAGGAGAAGAGTGTACGGCCTTGGGTAGGTGGATGTGGAGGAGGGTATGGCTTGTAGGTGATTGGGTAGGTGGGTTTTAGGCTCGGCTTGGGTGTAGGGGGTACGGCCTTGGTGTAGGAGCTCGGCCTTGGGTGGAGATGGCCTTGGCTGTGGGTTTTGGGTGGGGATGTGAGGTGTTGGAGGCTTGGAGGAGGCGGGTAGATGATTTCAGAGAGGGGTAAGGTGGTTTAGGTGAAGGTGTGGCTAGGTATTGATGATGTGGTGGTGATGGCTTGGAGGTAGAAGGAAAATAGAGGTGGAAGAGAGGTTGGATGCCATGAAAAAGGAGGTGAAGAAGAATAAGAAAGTGGAGAAGAAGGTAGAGAATGAAGTGTGAAAAATGAAAGGTATGGATGCAAATTTATACTTGAGCTTTGGATGACAAACAACTAAAGTACCCTTCTCTACTTTTTAACTTTTTATTTATTTTTTTCCCTTGATTTGACCTTTGCTTAATGGAGAAGAAATGGTTTGATTTGATTTTGTACTTAAGAAATGATTACTCTCTTTTTTCTTAAATTTTTTGTTAAAAGAAAGAAGACTTTTGCTTGATTTGATTTGCATTAATGATGGAAATGATGGTTATGGAAAAGTGTGTTAAGAGGTAAAGAGGTGTCACCTTCTTATGATTTGTAGTTGTTAAAACATATAGTTTTGCTCCTTTTATATGTAAAAGTATTACATCTTATTAATGAGATGAGAAGTAAGATAATGATGTTATTTTTATGTCAAATCATGTCTTTTTAAATTTATTTATTTTAATTTAACTTTTAAAAAGTAAACTCTTTTTTTTTAGTGCTAAATGTAAAGTGTTTAAACAGTTTGTAAAGTTTTATTTATGCATATGTGAATGTTAGAAAGTGTATCAAGTTGCAACAACTTGTCGACAACTTGTTTTTGTTGAAAACGGTGTTTGTCTCGACAAATTTTACCCTCAAAATTTGACGTTTTTATTAAGCTGTATATTGAAGTAAACCAAACTTTAAAATGAAATTTTTACTTCTTTTAATAAATTAAAATAAGTCTCTTTATATTTAAAAATCATATTTAATTAATATCAAAATCTCTAATTTTACAGTGTATGTAAAACTGACAAAATGCGACAAATTTTGGTTATTTTTGTAAAACGATTATCAATACTCTTTTAAATCTTTTAATATACTTTTTTATCTTTATTATATGTTTTAAATAAGATTTATCTTTCTAAATAAATATTTAAATTCATTTATATAAGCCTTTATTTATTATTAACAAAACTTAAGTTTTGCCGATTTGTTCTAAAATCCAAATTTATACTTTTTAATTTATTAACTATAAGAATAGATATTTTATTTAGTATATATAACATATTTATTTTAAGATTTAAATTCCTTTTAAATTTAAAAATAAGTAAAGTCTCTCATTTTCGAAGTAGCAAAATTACGGGTCGTTACATTCTCCCCTACTTAAAAGTATTTCGTTCTCGAAATGAAAGTTAGATAAAAGAATCTACCTCATACTCATATCCTCAAATAATTTGACTTATTTCTACTGATGATAGAAAAGAAGAAGGTTGATATCATAACAACACTAAAAGCAAATAATGTCAAACATACATATAGAGATTCCCCCCACTAACCTGAGTACATATCACATACTTACGATTATATACACATACATCAAATCAAACTTCTAACGCACCCATCCTAGTGCATAATGCACACTTAAGATAGAATATACAACAACAAAAGGAGATTATAAAAAAACAACCATACTGATACTTATCAAGATAAACGAATACAACCACATAACTCATCCTCTGTCCTGAGCACGTACTATATCTGTGGTCTATATATATGCATACCAAAACATCAGTCCAACCACTATATCTTAGTGCCTACTATTTGGGATAACTATCCAACTACGAAGTAGACAAAACCAACAAATTATACTATATGTGATATTTGATTCGATCTATTATTCGAATCCACAACTTTTCTTTTGAACTAGTATCGATCCCCCGATTTTCTAGTGCGGACTTTGATCAGACTTCTTGATCATAAACGCTTGCTTTCCTTGCATAGCTCTAAACTATGATAGAAAACATGTGTACATAATCATAAACTCCAATCAATGCTCACCGTCAAGAATCGAGTGATAAATCCTTTTTCGGATTGGTGTAAACACCTCAAAGTTATATTCTCAAATCTTAGATCAAAATTTATGCGCTGAAATGATCTATATTTATCTTATATGCTTATTCACATTCATCTTTGCCTAATACATTTCTTCAAAATTTCTATTAATCCAAGTTTATTTCACAACCATTTACTTTCTTCTAAATACATTATTACTTAAGCATACAGATATGACTTAAACTTGTATAATATACCTTTACTTCTTAAGAATATATATACATATCCCCAAACTTCAAATTGTTATTACTTCAACTAAGGTGTTTAACTAATATGGAACTCTACTACTATCTCAAATTAATAAGTTATAAAACTCAAACCTTAGTTTTCTTTATCTAAGGTTTTCGTTTAGCTAATATTATTTATCCAATCCATATATTAATAAGACAACTTTACTAAGCGTACACCTTTTTCTCACTGATTTTATGATCAATTACTTAACTTATTTACCTATCCATTTTCTAAATCAAATTTCTTAACCTTAAATCCATCAAATACCTTAAAGTTAAATTATGAAACTTAATTCACATGGTATTTGTTATTTAAAATTTTCATCCAACAATCAACCTATTAACCATGTTATTCAAAAATATCCACTTTTATTCTTACTTCATTTTGCAAATGTTACCCTAAATGTTTCACTAATTCAAATTTTTATATTAGAATGATATTTCATATACCTCTTATTCCTAAATTTCACTTTGATTTTAACCTAGTCAAAGTGCCTAAATTTCAAATTAACTTAACTCCTTTATAAGTTATAGAACTTACCCTTTCATATTATATTTACCCAAAATTTCAATTTTGGCTTATCTTTTTCTATTTTATTGATAACAATTTTTTTCTTCTATGTGTGCATTTTCTCTTTACTTTCTCTAGTTACCTCTTGTAGCTTCAATATTATCATCAAATATCTTACAGTTAAATTGTGAATTTTTCTTCACAAGATATTTGTACTTAGCTTTTAAATCCATCCATTATGATAATCATTATTATTTCTTAATACTAAATATCTAAGGGTATATGATTAAAGTTCTAAATTCCAGCTTTCAACTAATTAGTTCTATATGGAATATCTTATAGTCAAACTATGCAATTCTAATCACAAGATATTCATATTTTAGTTTTGCTAAGCAAAATTACAATCAATCCTTAATTTCTAACCCAAAAGATAATAATATCCCCTTTAATATTTATAATATGAACCCAAGGTAAAATTATTTCATTTACCAACTTCTATAAAAAAAAATCATTTTTATAAAATTAACAAATACGCACTCGTATATATTACTCTCATAACTCATTCTAGGGTGTTACTATCCCTATCTCTAATGAGTTACTCATCCTAGGATATTACTAATCCTATCTCTGATGAAACTTACCCCTATCAGGCTTCGGTGTTCGCTCAACCAAAAGCTTTCATACCAAATGTAAAGTCCAGTTTTCTCGTACTCTTTGAATCGACAATAAACCACACATGTCTAATTCAAATTGCACGAAAAGACGGATCTTTAAGGGTAAAAAAGAAAAGTAGACAGAACAGAATCTCACTCGAATGGAACAACATATAATATTGAACAAATTTTTTTACGGCGAAAAACTTCTAAATACATATATCAGAGTCTAACCTAAATTCAACTTGGACAATTATAAACATCTGTCCTTACAAATGCTGACAAACATCAAACAAAATACAATAAGTACAGCGGATAATAGAATATGTTCATACATCAATGAATATCTCTAGCTCTCCTCTGGAAACTCCAACCATCTTCGAATAAACCTAAAACTACTCGGATCTGACCCGAGTATTGAAAATACCCAGATCAGGCTTGATAAACCAGTGTGAGAAAAACTCAATAATAGATGACAATGTCATATATCGGCCTTTATAAATCCTTTGAAAATAATGAGTATCTCATAAGACTACGCGCACACATTAACACGGACGGGTTTTTATCTTATGATAACTAAAACAATTTTATATCAAAACATTTGATATTATTTCTAATGACATCTCTTTGAAAACATTTGCAAATAAACTTATTAATCTTAGCTGAAATTGTTACCACTATTAAATTCCAACATACTAGGCTCTATAAACAGAACCGTAGGTTCTTATTGGAGAATGGATTTCCATACAAATGACCAGGTGCAGGATCTACCTTCCGAAGGATGCACCTCTAGATGGATGTCCCGACGACCATCACAAAGGATCTTCTACCAATACAAGACCGACCAACTTCTGTAACTAGATAGTACCGAATATGTCATCCCTCGGTCGTTACCGACCTTTATTCGAGGGCCCTCATAGCATACACCACATTAATTTACACCCCGACGTTATAGCGGGAAGAAATATATCTAGAACGGGATGACCATACCTAATTGGGAATGACCCACTTAGCCTTGTCGCATGTAATCCTGTTTTGGTCATTTTCGGTTCGATGAGGCTTGAGGCAACGATTATCTTTTCACAAAGCACATATCACATATTTGAATGCCACATTGTCATTTCTGTTAACTACTAATTGCCTTCCACAAAAATACAACCTTTTAGCTCGTACGTCTCAAGAAGGGTGTTAATCTAAGAGCAGTTGCCTTCTCCTCCACCACTGATGTACGTTTGTAAAAAACAATGTACGTAATCTTTAGAAATGCAATGTCAGACAAACGTCCATAAAAGTTGTCCAAGAACAGGACAAACTGAAGGCACTCTCTTACTACCACTAGCAGCGAGGAGTCCTTGCAATCCGAAAAATCTCCACAACGAGGAGACCACTTCTATATATAACTCGAGAGCCACCCAGAACAAGTCACTAAATAGTCCTCATGCTATAAAGATCCATGGTCTTCAATAATCATCATCTTCAACATGTCTTCACGTTCGAACGTATACATTGGTTCGAAGTGGTTTTAGGATGGGATTTACCCAAATCCGACCCCGGTTCCTTCAAAATCTGATACCGATAGAAAGTGAATATGAGTATACAGGATTTATTAAGTCTCTTTTCACTTTAATTCTTTTCGGATGATTTTGAAATCTCTTTCTTTTGACTTAGGATAATTCTAAGTAATTCATTCTTTTGCTTTGGAAAATATCTCAAATTTTCTTACTTAACTTTCTTAATCAAATTCTTTAACTTTTAGGCGAGTCAAAAACAAAGTTATTTAAGACATCATTTACAATAAACTCTAAATCAATCTTAGCAAACATTTTTAAGTAAATTGGATCATAGAAATCATTCACTTTGGAGATTGCTTAAATTTTGGATAATATCAATCTTCTTTTATTTTGGAAAACTTAACAGGATCTTTTATTTAAGAGCATCCGGGCTTTCCTTTCGATCTGTTCCACCCCTCACCTAAAAAAAGAAAACATAGGCCAGGTATGTTCAGGGCACTGGTTGCTCCATCCCTAACCTTAGTTAAACACCTTGTTTTATCTTTCCAGATCTCACAGGCGGGACAAATGTACTAGTCGTCTCTGCATACTCAGATTTTCAACTTTATTTTAGAATTGCTTATAAATTTTCCAAATTATCTTTCAAAATGTTTAATTATTCTTTTTAAAACATTCACAATTTATTCTGGGAAACGTCGTTACATTTAAACTCATATTCCAAAAGTTATAGAACTCACAGCAGAAAAGTGCTGCGGAAAGTGCTAAATAAGCTTATTTTAATTAAACAACTTTTAAACATTCGATAATTCATATTTTACAATCCAAATCTCTTTTAAATTATCTAAATAGATTTATCAAATTTATTTCATATTTTTCCATAATGAAAAACGTTCATTTAAACAGATTTCCTATTATGGTCATTTAACTGCACTAGCGTGATTTTTCTGGAAAATTGATTCGGACCTAATTCAAAATATACTCATCGAAACTTTGATTTTCTTTCTTCGTTTAGAAGATATTGATATAATAGTCTGGAATTTTCTTATCTCGAAGAATTTCGAGCTATATTCCACTCTATACACTCATTTAAACTTTTCGGCGCGAAATCGCGAACTACCATTGCACGACACATCTAGTTTTAACTTATTTTTCAGTATTTGAAATAATCTATTCAAATTGGATTTCAATACTTATAAAATCGTTACAAATTATTTTAAATTAATATTTTCACTTTTTAAAGTATTTAATATATATTTTCACTATTACCATATTATAATATTATTAGATTTCCATTATTTTAATATTAAATTTTAAATTCCAATTTTAACTCAATTTCAATTCTAATCTCAAATTAAACTCATTTACAACATAGATTTCAAATCTAATTTCAATTTAAACTTCAATTCAATCCCAAACTAAACTTCACTTTTCAAAATCGATTTTAATTTCAATTTCAGTATTCATCTCAATTTCAATTTCAAATTAACTATCCTTTTCAAATCTGTTTCACTTCAAATTTCAAATTCTCTTTTATTTTAACTTTAATTTCACTTCTAAATGAAAAGAGACTTATTTATCCACGATATCTCATATTACTAAAATATGGTCTTTTTAAACAAAGGGATTGCTTAATTAATAGAAATTTGACGTTCGAATTATCATCACAACCATACAACAATCATATAACACTACCATATTCAATACGGCAAATGTCATAACATTACTACAGATTATCTAACATATCCAAACAATCAACCAAACATCCATATCATCAAATAGTGTTCATCTAACATAACAATTAAACATGATAATTAATACAATTCAAAAAGCAGTGAGAATTTCTCACCTACATATCCACTCCGTCAATCTTTAATGCAAGATTTCCGTCTCTCGCTAACGTGCTATTTCCAAAGTCTTGCCATTTGTCGTTTTCTTTCCGAATGCTTTTGTTTTTCTTTTCCTCTCTCTTCTTTTTTTTCTTTTCTTTTTTATATGGAGGAGATGAGTGTACGGCCTTGGGTAGGTGGATGTGGAGGAGGGTATGGCTTGTAGGTGATTGGGTAGGTGGGTTTTAGGCTCGGCTTGGGTGTAGGGGGTACGGCCTTGGTGTAGGAGCTCGGCCTTGGGTGGAGATGGCCTTGGCCGTGGGTTTTGGGTGGGGATGTGAGGTGTTGGAGGCTTGGAGGAGGCGGGTAGGTGATTTTGGAGAGGGGTAAGGTGGTTTAGGTGAAGGTGTGGCTAGGTATTGATGATGTGGTGGTGATGGCTTAGAGGTAGAAGGAAAATAGAGGTGGAAGAGAGGTTGGATGCCATGGAAAAGGAGGTGAAGAAGAACGAGAAAGTGAAGAAGAAGGTAGAGAATGAAGTGTGAAAATTGAAAGGTATGGATGCATATTTATACTTGAGCTTTGGATGGCAAACGACTAAAATACCCTTCTCTACTTTTTGACTTTTTATTTACTTTTTTACCCTTGATTTGACCTTTGCTTAATGGAGAAGAAATGGTTTGATTTGATTTTGTACTTAAGAAATGATTACTCTCTTTTTTTCTTAAATTTTGTGTTAAAAGAAAGAAGACTTTTGCTTGATTTGATTTGCATTAATGGTGGAAATGATGGTTATGGAAAAGTGTGTTAAGAGGTAAACAGGTGTCACCTTCGGTTTGTAGTTGTTAAAACATATAGTTTTGCTCCTTTTTTATGTAAAAGTATTACATCTTATTAATGAGATGAGAAGTAAGGTAATGATGTTATTTTTATGTCAAATCATGTTTTTTAAGTTTATTTATTTTAACTTAACTTTAAAAGGTAAACTCTTTTTGTCTTTTAGTGCTAAATGTAAAGTGTTTAAATAGTTTGTAAAGTTATATTTATGCATATATGTATATTAGAAAGTGTATCAAGTTGCAACAACTTGTCGACAACTTGTTTTGGTTGAGAACGGTGTTTTTGTCGACTAATTTTGCCGTCAAAATTTGATGTTTTTATTAAGCTGTGTATTGAAGTAAACCAAACTTTAAAATAAAATTTTTACTTCTTTAAATAAATTAAAACAATTCTCTTTATATTTAAAAATTATATTTAATTAATATCAATATCTTTAATTTTACATTGTATGTAAAGTTGACAAAATACGATAAATTTTGGTTGCTTTTGTAAAACGATTATCAATACTCTTTTAAATCTTTTAATATAATTTTATTATCTTTATTATATGTTTTAAATAAGATTTACCTTTTTAAATAAATATTTAAATTCATTTATTTAAGCCTTTATTTATTATTAACAAAACTTAACTTTTGTCGGTTTGTTCTAAAATCCAAATTTATACTTTTTAATTTATTAACTATAAGAATAGATAATTTATTTACTATATATAACATATTTATTTTAAGATTTAAATTCCTTTTAAATTTAAAAATAAGTAAAGTCTCTCATTTTCGAAATTGCGAAATTATGGTTAAATTTAAAAATAAGTAAAGTCTCTCATTTTCGGAGTAGCGAAATTACGGGTCGTTACATTCTCCCCTACTTAAAAGCATTTCGTCCTCGAAATGAAAGTTAGATAAAAGAATCTATCTCATACTCATATCCTCAAATAATTTGACTTATTTCTACTGATATACAAAAGAAGAAGGTCGATATCGTAACAACACTAAAAGCAAATGATGTCAAACATACAGAGATTCTCCACACTAACATGAGTACATATCACGTACTTACAATTATATACACATACATCAAGTCAAACTTCTATCGTACCCATCCTAGTGCATACTGCACACTTAAGATAGAGTATACAACAACCAAACAAGATTATAAAAAAAACAACTGATACTATATCAAGATAAACGAATACAACCACATAACTCTTCCTCTGTCCTGAGCACGTACTATATCTATGGTTTATATATATGCATACCAAAACATCAGTCCAACCACTATATCTTAATGCCTACTATTTGAGATAACAATCCAACTACGAAGTAGACAAACCCAACACATCATACTATATGTGATATTTGATTCGATCTATCATTCGAATCCACAACTTTTCTTTTAACTAGTATCGATCCCTTGATTTTCTAGTGCGGACTTTGATCAGACTTCTTGATCATAAACCCTTACTTTTCTTACATAGCTCTTAACTATGATAGAAAACTCGTGTACATAATCATAAACTCCCATTAATGCTCACCATCAAGAATCGAGTGATAAATCCTTTTTCGGATTGATATAAACACCTCAAAGTTATGTTCTCAAATCTTAGATCAAAATTTATGTGCTGAAATGATCTATGTTTAACTTATGTACTTATTCACATTCATCTTTACCTAATACATTTCTTCAAAATTTCTATTAATCCAAGTTTATTTCACAACCACTTACTTTCTTCTAAATACATTATTACTTAAGCATACAGATATGACTTAAACTTGTATAATATACCTTTACTTCTTAAGAGTATATATACATATCCCAAACTTCAAATTGTTATTACTTCAACTAAGGTGTTTAACTAATATGGAACTCTACTATTATCTCAAATTAATAAGTTATAAAACTCAACCCTTAGTTTTCTTTATCTAAGGTTTTCATTTAGCTAATATTATTTATCCAATCCATATATTAATAAGACAACTTTACTAAGCGTACACCTATTTCTCACTGATTCTATGATTAACTACTTAACTTATTTACCTATCCATTTTCTAAATCAAATTTCTTAACCATAAATCCATCAAATACCTTATAGTTAAATTGTGAAACTTAATTCACATGGTATTTTTTATTTAAAATTTTCATCCAACAATCAACCTATTGTTTGCATAAAAAATGGACAAACACCTCAAAGTCGTATGATTTAGTTGATTTTACGCTGTTCTTAGCAGTTTGGATGATTTATGCAAATATATAAAAAACAGGGGCTAAACTGAAAAAAGACACGCAGATTTATAGTGATTCGGCCAGAACGTGCCTACGTCCACTTTATATGTTATTCTCTCTTTTCTTTCAGATTACAAGTACAACGCTTTGTATACAAGTATATGAAAGTTGTTTGAAAGTTCCTTCCTTGCTTGAGCTCTCAAACTTTTCTGCCATTGTTGTACCCTTGCCCCTCTATTTATAGAGTGAGGCTGGGGGCAGGGGTCTTGGACGTATATAGCTGCTGGTGGGCCTGGCCTGAAGCAATCTGGTCTGGCATATCTGGTTCGGCGAAGCTTGGTTCGGCCGTGGCTGTATGGCGCTTGGTCCGGTGATGAGCTAGGAGGGGAGTTTGGTATTTGATTCGGTGGTGCTGGGAGTGATTTGGACCAGTAGGGTTGGTCCGGCTAGGTGCCGGTCCGGTAATGCCTGGTTCGGTGATGGTGGTCCTGTTGCACTCTGGTTCGGCAGTGGTGGGCTAGGAGGTGGTTCGGTGTTGGGTTGGAAGAAACGTTGGTCCGACGTTGGGTTGATTCGGTGGTGTTGTTGGTTCGGCGTTGGGTTGATTCGGTGGTGAGTTGGTTCGGTCATGAGGTGGTTCGGTAGCAGAGGAGAAACACTTGGTTCGGCCCGTAGGGAGCTTGGTCCGGTGATGAGCTAGGAGGGGAGTTTGGTTCGGTGATGCTCTGGTTCGGCTAGGGATGGATTTGGTTCGGTGGTGAAAATTCGTCCAACACTTGCCCCCCCAAAGTAGGGCATATGTTTAACATATGTCGTGCTTTGTTTTGATTTAACGACCATATTCGGCCTGAGAGCCGAACCGGCTGGTCCGGTTATCCAACCTTCCCCTATAAGTAGGGGCCTAGGGCTTCTGTTGTTCCCCACCGAACGAGCTATCCGGATCAGAACTTCCTGCCGAATCAATCACTCTGCCGAATCAGATGACCGCCGAATGGCTTCTTTGCTTTACTTCGTTTTACCGAATGGACTTAAATATTTTAATACCGAATGAACCTTGTACCGAGAATGCCGAATGAACCTTATACTGAGAATGTCGAATGAACCCTAGTATTGGGAATATCGAACGAACCTTATGCCGAATGAACCTTATGCCGAATGAACCTTGTTTATTTGCATCTCTGCGCCTCCTTGTTAATATTGTGTTTTTCTCGTGTCGCAGATAATGTCTCGCAAAGCAGAAACTCGATCAGATAAACGGAAGTCCAGGGGCGAAGGAGAGTCCTCCTCCGTGCCCCTAGCCCAGCCAGGATCGGAACGTCATGGACCTGCCCCGAGGTCGCTGGTAGATGGGTATGGCCCCCAAGAGCTTCTGAACTCTCCCCCCGATTGCTTTCCGAGCTCCCTCAAAGAGGAGCAGCTTGATGTCATTTCTCATTCCTTCGGGATTGACAGGGCTCTTATGCTGTTGCCGGGAGAGGGGGTTATGCCATATGACCCTCCTGAAGGATATTTTGCGTACAGCAGATATCATTGCATGTGTGGTGCTATCCCGCCTCTCAACGCCTGGATAGTTAGCTTTATCACATATCTGAAGGTGGCTCCATTCCAGCTTCAGCCCAACTCCTACGCCATTCTGGTGAGCCTTTTCGTCATTTTTCAGAGGAAATATGGGCGTCCCCCTTCCAACCGGGAGATCCGGTATCTGTACAACTTGAGAGGCTACATGAAAGGGTCTCCATATATCAGTTTGGAAGCGGCCGTGCCCTTCAAGCCTGTTCTGGATTTGTACTCAAAGTTTAGTATATTCAAGAAGGAATGGTTTTTCATTAGGGATGACCATGTTTCTTTCCGCCTCTTCACTTCCGGCTGTAAGTTGAACTTCATTTATATTTTCCTTGTCCCGATCACAATGCTTCTTCTTATATGCTTTTATTTCTTGCTAGCAACAGGTGGCTTTGCGGTTGTGGAGAATGATTCCTTGGCGCGGATGGCTGCTGAAATAAAGGTCATTTCGGGAAGGGATAGGTCGGCCTCTTACCTGATCAGGAACGCCACTCTCCTGGAGTATAACTTGATTCTGCCACATCAATCTGTAGTTAAACAGAGAGATACAGCCGAGGAGAGGGCTGCTAAAGCTAAGGATGGGGCTACTGCGAAGAGTAGCAGGAAGAGACCTTTCTCGGTACCTCCAGCCGTTGGGGGAAAGAAGCTTAAGAAGTCTGATGGACCCTCTCCCAGTACATGTCCAGATATTCCGGAGGAGGAAGGTGGAGAGGAGGAAAGAGACGAAGAGGAGAGCGGAGGAGATGGAGAAGGTGAAGGACAGGGTGGTAGTGGTGCCGGGGCTTTGTCTTCTGAGCAGGCAGGGGAGATCCAGGAGTGGACGGACGATGCCTTCCGCCAGGCTTTTGAAGGGTTGGAGGAAGGATCAGCCTCGGTGAAGAAGGCAAAGGAGGTTGACAAGGCTGGGGCTGGCGCCGATCTATTCCCTAAGAGTTCTTCAGCTGAGGTGGTTCCAGCGATTCAAGGTGAACTCTTGACTTCTGCAGATTCCATTTATGATAGGGACTTAGGAATATTTTACGGTTCGCTTCCGTACTGGACTGAGATTCAGGACTTATTGCAGTATTCTCCTTCTCCGCAGGGTTTGTATAACAAACGTGCCTTCTCATTCTTTTTAAGTTAACATATTTCTTGAATTATGGACTCTTGTGTGTTCGTAACACTTGTTCTTTATTACAGGGGCAGGCGAGGTGGCCAAAACTTCAGACGTTCGACACCGCCTGGAACAATACAAGTTACTTAGAGCTTCTGCCAAGCCTAAGCCTTCCACTAGTCGTCCAGGAGACGTAGTTAGCTACCGTCCTCTTCTTGGGGTCATTGAAGAGAGTATTCAGAAAAAGAAGAGGAGTCGCTCCTTATTTGAATCTTCACCCAGTCCGCAGCTTCCTCCTCAACCTATTCATGATATCACGGAGGAGGACACTGAGCATATTCCCTTCCCGCATCCGTCTGAAAATCCTACCGTTATCCGCATAAGACGTCCCGACGTGCCTCGCAATCCCTTTGCCGGCCACCCGGATTTAGACCCCAGTTCTTAGGATATCTTATTTGACGAGGCCACGGACGAGCATCTTCTCCCCCGCAATCCCATGGTTCGGGTTCTTAATGAGGCTAAGTCCCTGGATCTGGATCTACTCACTACTCGGATAGCTGCTATGGGGGACGAAGCCAAGGCCAACATTGACCGAGTCGCGAAGGAGGCCAAGAAGTTAATGGAACATCACGCTCGATTGGCCAAGGTCGGGGAGGAGATAGGGAGTGCCAATATAAGGCTGCGGTTAGTGGTTGCTGATCAGGCCAAGCAACTTGCCGACCAGGCTATTCAAATTTCGCAGCACGAAGCCGACTCCCGACGACTGAAGAAGACCATGGAGGAGGCTAGCAGAGCCGAGTTGCGGAAAATGGAGGCCGCTTGCAAAAAGCGCATTGACATGGCCATTACCACGGTTGATGAGGTTAGGAGGGCGGATCTCGAGCAGGTTGAAGAAATATCTGGGAGGCTCGAAGCTGCAGAACTTGCTCAAGCCAAGTTGAAAGAAGAGATGGAGGAGATGAGGAGATCCCTTCAGGCTGAGTGCTCGAGATACCGGCGGGAGAGGAATGTTGCAGTCGCTAAGTTGCGGTCCTCCGAGGTCCGGGTGAGAGAGTTTGAGGAGAATGAGGGGATGATGGATGAGATGCTGCAGGACATGTACTTCCGTACCTGGAAGCAGGGTAATCTATCTTGGATGGATGATTATCCCCGGATCATGGCCAGGATATATCTCCGGGCTTTGGAGGAGGCCAGGGCCGATGCAGATAAGGAAGGTGGAGCGGCATTCAGTATGGATGTGGTTACCGCCCAGTTTTCGAAGGAGGAGAAGGTAGCAGTGAAGGAGGGGATGCGGCTACTCGCTGCGGAGGAAGCCGGCGTGCAGTTGGGGGATGAGGACCAAGAAGCAGGTGTTGGTGAGTTTTCTCTTTTTAGCTTTTCATAACTTGATCGTTCGTTGTCGGTTTTAATGGACTCTTTTTCTGAATTGGACATGTGGGACTTCTGGTCAACATGCTGGGAGCTCCGATCCTGCTGTCAAGTAGATTCGGAGAGCTAGTGAGATGGGGGTGGAGCACTGATGCAGTCGACTACTTGATCTGATCCGTGTAGTTTTTGATTTTCTTGACTTTCCTGTCTATACTTAGTCAAAAACGTTAGTGTATTTTTGGATTGTAATTATGTTAGTGCATGACTCTACATAATTTTATAACACGAGCTGATTTTGTTATATTTTGAATGTTGTCGTTGCTTTTGATGTGTTGTATAAGAAATATGACCATGCATATGCCTGTGATTTGATTGTGTTTGACACTAAGTTTCTGCTTGTAATATAATTTCATGTTTTGCAATGTTAGTGTGATGTATGAATATGAATTGCAGCTATGCATTAATGTATAAAAGTGGAAGGTACCGCCCTTCATGTTTCGGCTATGGACGGCAACTTTGCGCGCCCTGCAAGACTAAGCACGGAATGCTGATGAGTGCCTCGTTATCCAGTTGTAAGTTTTTGTTCCCATTAGCGAGCGTTCCCTATTTCATGTCATGTACTTTCAAGCACCGTTAAGGAGAATAGGAGAAAAGTTTTAAATGAAATGGAAATATAGGAAAAGTAAAACTTCCAGTCACGGAAGGCCGTCGATGTGCTTAAGTTCATGGCAACGGGTTTTGTAGTCACTTTCCCTAGCTGTGGGTCTTGGAGACATTTGTCACCCATCTTACGCCTCTGCGGGGAGTTTTTTTTTTTACCACAGCCGCACTTAAGACACATCGGAGCCGATCGCGCACAGTAACTACCCGGACCATTATGGCCCGTAATCGTGGGTATTATTCGATTTACTGTGGCCGGCTAGCGTGGGGGCCGATCGTCAACTGTGAACTGCCCCTGGCTGGCCACACCTTATGTTGGGGCTTATGATCGGTTCACAGTTGCCGGCGAGCCGAATCGCTGTAATGAGCTGCCATGGCATAATCGGCCTTCTCTGTGGCTTATACTCGGCTTATTACAGTCGGCTTTAAGGGCCGAGGCAAACAATGAGTTAACTCGCGGTAGAGGGATACCGGAGCAAAGTGTCTCATTGGCGAGGGCATAGGAGCGCAGCGTACCTGTTAGATTTTGTCCAGGTGGAGTTGTGTTGTGAAGTTCTGAATTGAAATGTCATATGCAAAGGATTTTGTTCAACAGCAAAGGATAAAGCTTAACAAGTGGCCAAGATATAAAGGAACAAGTTAACAAGAGCCAAGTTTTTTAAAGTGGTTCGGCATGAAAATGCCTACGTCCACTGATTCTCTTTGTTAATTCACTTCATATGGGCAGTACAAGTTAAGAAAAGTAACGACCGAGGTGTCGGATGTTCCATGCCCTCTGGAACACCTCTCCGTCCATTGTTGACAAAATATAAGCTCCGTTGTGGAGATCTTTATGAATTACATACGGTCCGTCCCAGATTGGATCCAGCGCTCCTGGGCGCGGAAAGATTCGCTTGAGGACGAGATCTCCTTCTTGTAAGCTGCGATGTTTGACTTTGGAGTTGTATAGTGCTGTCACTTTTTGTCTGTGAGCTGCTGCATTGAGTGCTGCATCATTCCTTCTCTCCTCAATTAGATCCAAAGACATGTGGAGGAGTTCTTCGTTTTCTTCTGGGTTGTAGTGGATCCTACGGTGGGAAGGCACAATAGTCTCAACTGGGAGCATTGCCTCTGATCCGTATGCCAAAGAGAAAGGAGTATGCCCCGTTGATGTTCTGAAAGATGTGCGGTAGGCCCAAAGTGCTGTAGGAAGTTCGTCCACCCAAGCACCTTTTGACTTTTCAAGCTTCTTCTTGATTAGAGTCTTGAGGATTTTATTGACAGCTTCGACTTGGCCGTTTGCTTGAGGATAAGCTACAGATGAGAAGCTTTTGTGAATCCCGTGCTCTTGGCACCAATTGGTGAATTTTTCGCTGTCAGATTGAAGTCCGTTGTCTGATATGATCTTGAGTGGGACTCCATACCTGCACAGAATGTTTTTGATCAAGAAGTTGATAACTTTGGTCGAAGATATTTTATTTAGTGGTTCCGCCTCCACCCATTTGGTGAAATAGTCAACCGCCACTATAGCATGTTTGGCTCCGCCTCGGCCTGCTGGCAGTTCGCCAATTAAGTCAATTCCCCATACTGCAAAGGGCCAAGGGCTGGTCATTTGAGTAATTTCATTTGTTGGCAGCCGAGGAATCTTAGCAAATTTCTGACATCTGTCGCATCTTCTGACGAAGTCTAAAGCATCTTTGTTCAAGGTGGGCCAGAAATACCCATATCGGAGTATCTTCTTTGCCAGGGTCTGCCCTCCGGTGTGGTGTCCACAACTTCCCTGGTGGATATTGGATAGAATTTCCTTGGCTTCTCTTTCAGCAACGCACCTCAATAAGGGGTTAGAGAAGCCGCGCCGATAGAGAATGCCTTCTTGTATCGTGTAGCGGGAAGCTTTCCTTAGAATTTTCTTAATTTCACTTCGCCCGTCGGGCAGGGTGCCGTTTTGTAAGTATTCCCGGATAGGGGTCATCCATGTTTCTTCTTCGGTTGCAGCTATCAGATTTAATTGCTCGAAACTCGGGGTTAGTAGCCTTGAGACAGTTATCGCTCCAGAAGTGGTATCATCTCCCATGCTAGCTTGCTTTGCCAGCTCGTCGGCCTCTTGATTTTCTTCTCGAGGAATGTGTTTGATCGAGTAGTGCTCCAATTGATTGAGCAGCCGCTTGGTCTTTTTCAGATATGTCGTGAGCCGCTCTCCTCGAGTCTGGAACTCCCCTAGTATTTGATTCACGATGAGTTGTGAATCACTATGAAGACATAAGGAACTGATTCCGATCTCCAGGGCGAGCTCTAATCCGGCTATTACTGCTTCATACTCGGCATCATTGTTGGTGGCGGCGAATTCCAGCCTTAGTGCATAACGCAGCTTTCTTCCCCTGGGAGTGATGATCACTACGCCTGCCCCCGAGCCTTGTTCGTTCGATGCTCCATCTACGAAGAGATTCCACTTGATTCCTTCTGCTACTTCAGATAGGTCCTTACCTTCTCTAGTAGTGAATTCGGCAATGAAATCAGCTATGGCTTGCCCCTTGATAGCGGTGCGAGGATGGTAAGTGATATCATATTGTCTTAGTTCGATGCACCACTTGAGTAGTCGCCCAGAGGTGTCAGGACGATGGAGCACTTGCCTCAATGGTTGGTCGGTTAGGACTCTGATGGGGTGAGATTAGAAATAGTGTCGCAGCTTCCTTGATGTGATTAGTAAACAGTACGCCAGTCTCTCGAGTTTGGGATACCGGGCTTCTTCTCCTGTGAACCTTTTGCTTATGAAGTACACTGGCCGTTGTGTGTGGTTTACTTCTCTTACCAAAGCGGCGCTTAGGGCATGTGGTGACACAGCAAGGTATAGGTATAGTCCTTCGCCTTCATTAGGGGTTGAGAGCACCGGTGGCCGCTGGAGGTGTTCGATTAGGTTAAGGAAGGCTGTTGAACACTCATCGGTCCATTCAAATTTTCCTTTGTCTTTCTTCAGGGCTTCGAAGAAAGGAATGCATTTGTCAGTTGCTTTAGAGATGAACCGGCTTAGGGCGGCCACTTTTCCGTTTAGGCTTTGCATCTCTTTTCGAGTGGATGGTATCTTGATATCTTGCAAGGCCCGGACTTGTTCGGGGTTTGCTTCAATCCCCCTGGCATGAACGATGAATCCCAAAAACTTTCCCGATGATACTCCGAAGGAGCACTTCAGAGGGTTCAGTTTCATTCCATATTGGCGAAGTACTTGAAACATCTCGTCCAGATGGTTTACATGGTCGTTGGCTTTCCTTGATTTTACCAGCATGTCATCCACATAAACTTCCATAGTTCGTCCTATCAATTCTGTAAACATCTTGTTGACCAGGCGCTGATAAGTAGCTCCGGCGTTTTTAAGTCCGAACGGCATTACCTTGTAGCAGTACAATCCTCGGTCGGTAATGAAGCTAGTGTGGTCTTGATCGGGGGCGTGCATAGGGATCTGGTTATATCCTGAGTATGCGTCCATAAAGGATAAAAGTTCGTGTCCGGCAGTGCTGTCCACGAGTTGGTCGATTCGAGGGAGTGGGAAGCAGTCTTTCGGGGAAGCGTCATTTAAGTTGGAGAAATCGATGCACGTTCGCCACTTCCCATTAGCTTTCTTTACCAGTACCAAGTTGGCGATCCATTCCGGGTAGATGGCTTCACGTATGAAGTCATTGGCAAGTAAGTTCTTTACTTCTTCTTCGAGGGCTGCTGATCGTTCTGCCCCCATACTTCTCTTCTTTTGCTTTACCGGTACCTTGGCAGGATCGATGTTCAGTGCGTGGCATGCTATGTCTGGGGAGATTCCAGTCATATCAGCGTGCGTCCATGCAAATACATCCATGTTGTGGCGAAGAAAATCAATGAGTTGATTCTTTAATTCTCTTTTTAACTGAGATCCGACTCTCAGCAGTTTACTTGGATCGCGTTTGTCTACAGCTACGAATTCCATAGCCTCTGCAGGCTCGGCGGCGGCCTCCTCCTCTTTGTCCCTGGGGTCTAATTCATTGAAAGGATCACTGGTATACCGAAGAAGAGGGGCTTTCTTTAGTTGCTATGCTTCCAAGCTTTTCATGCAGAGAATAGTCTCTGCATTTTTCCCTTTGTCTCTCCTGCGATTATTGCGAAGTTCGGTTACATAGCAGTCCCGAGCGGTGTCTTGATCCCCATCTACTTCTCCTACTCCATTATCCGTTGGGAACTTCATCTTCAGGCACCATGGGGCGAGGACAATTTGGAAGTCGGACAAGGCTGGTCTTCCCAAAAAGGCATTGTAGGCCGAGTGGTTGTCTATTAGCACGAATGTTTGTTTCCGAACGGCGGAGCGGGGATGACTTCCCAATTCAACAAAGAGATCCAATTGTCCGAGGGGCATCTTTGCTTCTCCAATGAAACCATGTAGCGGTTTGTTGCAGGGGGACACGTCCTTCATTGACAGCTTCATTTTTTCGAAAGCATGCTTGAACAGAATATTCACTGAGCTTCCAGTGTCTACTAGGATTCGAAAAACTTTAGCTGGGTCGAACCAGGCAGAGATGACCATAGGATCCATATGAGGGTATTGCCTTCCTTCTAGGTCGTACCCACTGAATGTGATGTCATTATTTTCCCTCCGCTTAGGGTGGCGTTCTTCCATAACAGAATTGACGCAGTCTCCCTCGCTTCTGAGTGAGTTTCCATATCTTTCCATTTCTGCCCAGCTCTTGTCGGCGATGTGTGGCCCTCCAGATATTGTACGGACCACTATCTTCTCTTGGCTGGAACCGCTGGTGTTGCGATTTCCTCCGCCTGTCTCTGGGTGGAGCTGCCCTGGGTTCCCCTTAGCGGGAGCTGGAGTCATATCCTGGCCCTTTACATAGCGTTCCAGCCTCCTTCTCCTGATATGTTCTTCAATTAGGTCTCGGAGATGGCGGCATTCATTGGTATCGTGCCCATGAGACTCGTGGAAACGGCAGAATTTTTCGGACTGGATTGCGCGATCTGACTCTTTCTTGTACGGGGGTGTTTGTATGTAAGTTCGTCCTGGGTGGCCAGGAAGATGTTCTTGACTATTTCATTCAAGGGAGTGTAAGCGTCAAATCTCGGTCCTGGTCGGTACAAGCGCTTTTCTCCCTTCTTGCCCCCTGCATTGTCTCTAGAGTCGTTCCTCCGAATGTCCTTCGCTGCGGCGGGGGCGTTTCCATGAGCCGTCTTAGCCTGTGGTCTTGTCTGCCTTTCAGTGGCAGCCTCTTCGAGTCTCATGTACTTCCCGGCTTCATGGAAGAAATCGGGCAAGGTAGCTGGTTTTTCTTTAGTTAATCTCCTAGCAAACTTGGTATCTGGGTGCACACCACTACAGAGGCCATTAGGGTGAGCTTCTCATCAGCATCTTGAACTGCGGCCGCTGCGGCGTTGAACCGGGTTAGATATTGTTGCAGTGTCTCTCCGGATTTCTGTTTAACAGTAGATAGGGAATAAGCATCCTTGGGTTGTTCCACATGAATGCGGAACTGGCTAATGAACTTTTCTTTCAACATCTCCCATGAGCTGATAGATCCTTGGGGTAGATGGCAGAACTAGGAGGTAGCTAGGTCTGCTAGGAATAGTGGAAAGCATTTACACAACACTCCTTCCGTTGCTCCGCTCATGAGCATATGCTGTGTGTATCTCTGCAAGTGTACAACGGGGTCGGAAGTTCCCTTGTACGGTTCCATCGTCGGCATTTTCCATTCTCGGGGGGTGATGGCGGTTTCGATGTCGCGGGTGAAAGGGCTGGTTACCCTAGCGCATATCCCTCGATCCCTTTGCTCCCGTCGAACGCATTCCCTGAATAATCGTGTCATTCTTTCATCAGAATTTGGAGCGGACAAAAATGAGCTTAGTTCTTCCCTGCGGGATCGATCTCGTCCAGATGACCTGTAGGGATGGTATAGCCTATCACTTCTGACGTTATCCAGTGGCTGTCATTGGCTGCTCGGATGCATGCTAGGACCAGCTACAGTTGCCCCCTGCCTTGATCTTCCCCTGTGGGGTTCTGTTTCGAGCATTTCCATGGGATCAACTTCGGGCTGGATCCTACCTCGGCTCCGTTCAGCGGGGTTTCTATGATTAGGCGGCATGACTGGCTCAGCTACATTCGACCCTCGCCTGGTGCCTCCCCCATTGGGTTCGGTTCCAAGCGCTTTCTCGAGTCGGAGTTCGGGCTGAGTCCGGGCGCGGCCCCTATCATTGTTGTTCCTGTTAATAGCTTCTTCGAAGAGGGAAGACCTTTGTTGTCTCTGAGATCCTCCAGATTGAGACTCACCCCATGATTCAGTATTGCGGTTGGATTCTTCGGCATCCCTCAAGCGTGACATAAGTTGGTTCACCAAAGCTTCTTGTTGGGATGCGAAGCGGTTAGTCACTTCAACCACGACTCTGTCTAGGTCTGCCCTAGTGATTGCTGCCGGTTGTTCCGCGGTAGGGGCTGACGGATTTGCCTGATCTACATTTGGCACTGCTGTCGTAGTGGGGTGGTTCTCTTGATCTGGATTCGCTGGATCTGGAGCGCTGCTGGTTGCAACGTTCTTTCCCTTTTTGGCGTCTTTTCTCGGCCTGGAAGTCGTGTTTCCTAGGCAATGAAGGGTGCTATTGGGAAAGAAGGTTGAATGAGGGAAGCTGAAGCTTCGAGTTCCAAGCCGTTCTCAGTGAAAGCACCAAAAATGTTTGCACAAAAAATGGACAAACACCTCAAAGTCGTATGATTTAGTTGATTTTACGCTGTTCTTAGCGGTTTGGATGATTTATGCAAATATATAAAAAACAGGGGCTAAACTGAAAAAAGACACGCAGATTTATAGTGGTTCGGCCAGAACGTGCCTACGTCCACTTTATATGTTATTCTCTCTTTTCTTTCAGATTACAAGTACAACGCTTTGTATACAAGTATATGAAAGTTGTTTGAAAGTTCCTTTCTTGCTTGAGCTCTCAAACTTGTCTGTCATTGTTGTACCCCTGCCCCTCTATTTATAGAGTGAGGCTGGGGGCAGGGGTCTTGGACGCACTGTTACATCACATAACAAAACCATAACCTTCCTTCCATCTCTGCACTGTTACATCCTTCACTGCCCATACCCAGTCACGCTGCCAATAAGCAATCCATTTCAACATTACACTCCTTCCACCACCTCCATCAACTAAAAAGAGTCACCCCACAACTGTCAAATTACAACTGTCTCATCCGCCAGTAGCATTGAGGCTGGCTACCAATGCTGCCATTCTGGCTTGCCTAACCTTTAACTGTTGACATACATCCTTGTTACATTTCCATTCACCAATCTACAACCTCAATTCATACTGCTTCCATACAAACCATTATAGCTGTCAACACCATCACTGTATAACTTCATAGCCTTATCACAAACTGTCAACATCTTTCAAATCCATCACCACACTGCCAATCAAACTTCATTGTCTCTACTACCTGCCCTGACTTCTGCATACTTCACTGATAACATATCAGTGCACTGCACCTCAAACATTTCCACCCACTATCGAACTCAAAAACGACAAGCAGCATACTGCCATCACACACTATCATCACAAATTCCTCCTGAACTAAAGCATACATCACCATCAACTGTGTCAACAACATCTGCAATAATCACTGTACAAACAACCATCTTGCCGAAGCTATCACCCAAGTCCACCACGAACACCAACAGTCTACACTCCAAAACGCAGCTTCACACTCGACGTCGACACCCAATTCAGCAACTCCCCATCGACAACTTCATCTCTATCTCACAACTGTACATCTGGTCACGACAATTGCACACAGCCTTTTCCATCATCACTTACCTTTTCATCTACGCCTGACTTCCCCTTCCAATAACCATCTACCACTGCTGACTCTTACAACTATTGCAAACCGAATATCTCCTCTTACAACTGCCTCACTTCTGTCTACTGAAAACCGATCCATCCCCTGCATCACTAGCAACAGTTTACATCTCTTACTGGACATCTCCTACTTTACATCTCTTACAACAACGCCACTATCATATATACCTTGACTACCTGAACTTCATCAACCAACTTCCAACAACAATCAAACAGCCTAGAGACCCCAATCACCACTCCCAAAACAGCATGCCAGCAATCGAAACAACTTCAAACCGCGACCCAAATCGAACGCCTAAACCCTATCGCCATCGCCTCCAATCCACCTCTTCGAATCGCATTGGCCAACCAACTACAAGTCGCCGTGACCTTCGCCACTCAATCGCCTACAATTCCAACCCTTCAAACCAAATCACTGTGCAACGAGTACTCGAACTCACGCCACTAGGAGTCGAAAAAAAATTTGGAATTGAATTTAGGATTCTGATTTGGTTTTGGTTCAAACGAGAATTTTGTCTAGCATTTCACTCTGTTTTGAACTTTATAAAAACGAAAATTTTAAAAATTGTGTGGTGGAATTTTATTCGGAATCGAGAAAAAATAATTTCTCTGGCAATTTTTTTTGAACGAAAGAACAAAAAAAAGAAGAGTTGTGAATCTCGTATGACAATTTTTGGGGAAAATTTTGTTTACGGTTGGGTTAGTGGGCCCATGTGGATTCTTGCGGGCTGAGTTAATGGTTTGTTTAGTTTAATTTTTTTTAATTTCCTTACTCGTAGTTGATTTAAAAACAAGACAAAATAATAAACAAACAAAAAATTGCAAGCAAATTCTTTTTTATTTTGTTTTATTTTCAAGTGTTTTTTTTTAATTTTTTTTAGTCTCTTCTTTGATATAAAAAAAACTTGTATATATCTTTTTTTTATTTCAGGTTGGCAAAGCAGATTGGAAGAGTTGCTCACTTCGCTTAGTTTGCCAAAAAAATATTGGTTGCTTGCTTATAAAAAATTTGCTGCTTTCATCTCTAGTTTTATTTGAATTGCATTGTTGATTGCTTGCATTTAGAAAAAAGTTCAAAATCTGAAAACAAAAACAAACTTCATTTTACTTACATTGTAAATTCACGTTTAATTTTTGCCTTGCATTCATCTCATCTTGTTTTATTTTATAAGGGCAATACCTCAATTCACATAAAGTAAGGCATTTCATCACCTTTTTCTTGGCCCACAAATCGCATTTCATCGTAGAATTTGACTAATAATAAAGGTTAGACATTCGACTTAAGGGTGTCGTGAGCTCACCTAGGGCTTAATTGTATCTTGACAATTGTCTTCTTTAAACAAGTTTATTTCTTGGTGTCTAGGCTACGGCAAATTATTACCATTTATAAATATTATGGTGATTCGTAAATATTATAGTGGTTGTTTCTCTGAATGTATTTAAACCTTCGGTTGTACTGATATGGTGATTCGTGGTGCACCGTAACCCCTACTGGTTACCAAACTAAAAAATATTTTTCTTGATTTAAGACAAAGTGTGATTATACAATTTTGGTTAGGAGCCGCTAAGGACATAAAACTGTAATTTAGTCCTTTGCATTCATTTAGTTGCGTTAATTCATGCATATTTAAAAAAAATCCAAAATCCAAAAGAATTGTAAATTTTACTTAACTTGGTTTTTTATCCAAAAAATCCTTTCAATCCTTGCCTTTGAAAATTTTTAATCAAAAAACAACAGAAATCCAGAAAAATATATAAAATCTTTTCAAAAAAATCGAAAATTCAAAAAAGAAAATCAAATTCTCATTTTCTAAAAAAAATCCTTTTGGTAAATATTTGAAATTTATAAATACAAAAAAAAATTACAAAAACAAAAACATATAAAAAAATCGGACTTCTCTTTTGAAAATAAATTTCACTTGATAAATATTTTTCTTCCTTTAAAAAAAAAACAATTTTTCACTTAATTTCCAAATCTTGTTTCATTCTCTAAATTTGATTCTAACTTCTGTTTCTTCTCAACTTGCACTAGTGCATGAGTACTTGGATCGTGACACTTCTACGTATACTTGGATTTGAGACTCTTCTACAAATCATTTAACTCGACAAATGATCCTTTTGAAATGGCGAATGAAAACAACCCTCAAACTCTTATGGATTAATCTTCCACAATCGAGTTTTTATCCCTTCTTGCATCACCTTACCCGCCCCGACGGTCAACCACTTTGAGATTCATTCAAATGACATTAATACGCTTCCGAAATTCGGCAATCTTGAACGAGATGATTTTTATATCTTTTTAACCAAATTTGAACAAGTTTGTGCAACCATTAAACTCCAACAACTATGTGACGATGGAATCAAACTTAGGTTAATTCCACTCGCACTTACCGATTACACTGGAAAATGGTTGTATAGTTTGCCTTCGAATTCAATCAAAGCTTGGGAAGAATTTACTAGTACCTTCTTAAAGAAGTTTTACCCTTTGGAAAAAACATCAGAAGTTCGAAATGAAATTGTAAATTTTTATCAATTCAGGGGTGAATCATTTGCAAAATATTTTGAAAGATTTAATGAACTTTTAATCAAATGTCCACACAATAATTTGAAAAATGGACTCCTAGCCAAATTCAATATGATGGGCTTGATAATAATTTTTGAATAATGCTCGAATCAATGTGCCAAGGCAATTTTCTCGCCCAACATCACGATGATGCTTGGCAATTTCTTGAAAACCTAGCCGAAAAGTCGTCCCAATAGGAACGTTTTAACGAAAATCAATTTACTCACGGTCCAGCGCCCATTCGGTAGGATCCTCTTTGTCCTTAGAAGCGAAAATCGATGTAATGATAACCAAATTCGATAACGTCATTTCCTCAAATTAAATGAATCAAGCTTCTCAAGCCTTGTGTTCTAAATGCAACAATCTAAATCATATCGTTGATCAGTGTCCATATTCGTTAGAACAAATCAATGCTTTTAATAAAGTTAGGAATGATCCTTTTTCTCCAACGTACAATCCTGGTCGGAGAAATCATCCTACCTTCGCTTGGAATCAAAACAATTCGAACACGAGTTCGATTCGACCATTTTTTCAATCATTTTCGAACAACGCTTCAAATTCGAATCCTACTTTCCAACCGAAACAATTTCAACAAATTTTTTTGCATCCTTCTCAAAACCAAGCATAACAATCCTTTGTTCCTTAAGATGACAAACAAATGACCTACCTTGAAAAGAGTTTTGAAGCCTTGGCTAAAGCGGCAACGCAATCACAGAATGTGTTAAATTCATACATGCAAAATACGAGCCAATCAATCTCTAAACTTGAAACGCGGATGGGTCAATTAGCCAACCTCGTGAGTGAACGGGAAAGAGGTACATTCCCAAGCCAACCAATCACAAACCCTAGGAATCAAAACGCGAACTCGAGCCAGGCTCATGTCGTTTAAGATAGCAATTTGAATCAAATGAATGCTATCACCACTTTGCGAACCAGTAAGATAACCAATAACAAGTTATCAATCCAAACGACTTACCGGTGTTCCACTGGACACTTCGAAAACCACAATGATGGCAATCAAAACATCGAGTTGAACCCCGATCTAAATTCTGAGTCTAATACTTTTCCAACTCAAGAAGACCGTTGGATTGAGTTTCGAATCCCACTCCCAAATCGACTTCGACCTAAGAAACATTCGGAACAAATGGAAAAGATGTTAGAAATCTTTAAACAAGTCAAAGTGAACAATCCTCTCTTAGATACATATAACAAGTCCCGACCTATGCCAAATTTTTAAAGGACTTGTGTAACGTCCCGCCTTTTCGCACGCTTTAAATCGACACACGTGCCAATTCAAACCATACGGAAGGGCGGATTGTTATGGGGCAAATAAGAAAAAGAAGGAAGAAATAAAACAAAATAAAATCTTGCAGCGGAACGATAAAATATAATAATCAAATATACAGTTCATGAAGCTGTTTTATAAACATTTGATTATATTTATACAATACATATCAAAGTTGCACATACCAGTGAATAATAACAATGCAGCGGAATAAAATGGTGTAGATGAATAATATAGTAGATAATAGTAATATAAATCTTCGTCCTCGTCCTCCACAGCTAAAATCTTCGAATCCTGAAATGCTCAGGCTGACCCGAGCGAATTGAAAAGACAAAACACTCGAGTCAGAACTAAAATATCTTATGTAAGTTAAATTAACAGAAATAAATATGAGTGCAGTAACTTAAGAGATGCTCGGGATTCACATCTCCTAAGGATCCGTTAAACTATTTACTATGTAATAATATTTCGCTATTATAATAGTGTCTAATAGTAAAATAAACTTACTTTTTTCTTAGCATTAAGGGGTTACCCATATAGCCCTTAACACGTAATAGTCTCAGTAGTCCATCCAATATCATGGTCCCTCCCAATCCGGAAGCCACCAAAGGATACCACACGGGCTACGGGAGAAAACTAAACTCGTACAAGGCGCGATAGGGTAGGTGATACGGCACAACTAGGCAATGCCAGGGTAGATATACCAATTACGCATCCGGGCTGGTGGTAACGTGTAGCAGCTACTACCGCCCACCTCGAACAGCACCTCCAAAACAAAAATCAAAAGTGGCCACCGAATCAAATCAAAATGTCAGAGTATAATATCGAAGGAGTGCGTTCGATTAGAGGAATGACCTTATTGGCCCGAGAATCGCTCCTGTTTTAGCCACCTTATGTCAACTCACGGGAGTCGGGTCCACGTAATTACCTTAAAGGAAACGTCGCCACCATCCTACTTCATTCTGGAATCTCCACCACGTACACGGTTGTTAAAGTGGTTTTCGGGGTTGGCAGAGAGTATGACAACTTCCGATCCTGGTCTCTTCAACAACCAAACGTTATTATAACACCACGGTCAATTAAAAATAATTATACTTCAAAACCAGAATAAATATTTCATTTCAAAACCATTAAAATACGATATCATTTTCATTTTAAAACCCAAATCAATATGATATCATTTTTATTTCAAATATATCCTTTTTCAAAAACCATACCACTTAAAATTTATGATATCTCGAAACCATACATTTGAATTATAACTCTTCAAAACATAATACTTCGAAATCTATAGCTTTAAAACCATAACTTCCAAAACTTAAATAGTTTGGATATTCAAACTGTATATAAAATAAAATGGTTTGAATTTAAAATTACTTTATAAAATAAATAATTTCGACGACTTTAGAATTTTATTCTCTTTAAATTAAGTCTAAATCCATAAATTTTAAATTCACTTTCAGTTTTCAATAAACCACTTCAGTTTCAATATATTTCAAACTTTAAGTGTTAAACAATTAGAAATTAAGGTTGGAAATTTCTATTCAACAATTCAATGTCCTATTATTTAGTTTGAAAGATTTACATAATAAATCCATAATCATTTAAATAAACTCAAATTTCCTATAACTAAATATTTCCTTCAATTTAATTATACTAGAAATATTTATTTAATTCATCTTGAATAAAAATTTCAGTTATAAATATCATACCATTTAAAATTTCAAGTTAATAAGTTCTACATCAACTTATGGAGTTTAATTCTTAGATAAGCTTAATTCCAAATAAATTTCCAATTTACCTTCCAATCTCAATTGATTTAAATTATTAAAACTCTATATATATACAATATCTTAAACATGTACTTAACCGTAATATAAAATAATCAAACTCCATTATTCAACTTATTTATTTTATTTAACGAATTTATACATAGCTTAAATTCAATAATTTAACTATATATGTATATATAAAATAATATTTATATAATATCAAAAATTAATATTTATTTAACCGTATCCTATTCAAACCATAGAAACCATTTTCAAAATATTTATATATATATATATAGACCAACGGTGTTTGTATAAAATTTTCTATCATATATCAAGTGATACGGATATTTATCATTTCAATCCGCAATTTAAAAAATAAAAATTTACGGTTATATATTATTTCAAACCGCAATCCCGAATGAAATAATATGCATAATAACTTGCAGTTTGTGATGATATAAATAAACATCCATTCATCCATCATAAAATCATACATCCATTCATCAAAATCATCATCCAATTCAAACAATACATCAATATATAACAAATAATAAACAACAGGTATCAACTAGCAGTTCATATTCAACAATAATTTAATTAACTATTTAACTGGAAGTTTATATGCAATAAATAAATAAATAAATAACAAATTTAACTGGCTGTTTATATGCAAAAAAAAAAGTAACAATTTAATTAAATTAATTTAATTTAACTGGGATGATGATTGAAAATATGCCAAACAGTTATAAATTAATTTCTAAACACATTATAGATCAATTTAACAAACATAAGAAATTTTAGAAGTTGTGAGTGGGTTAAAACACCACCTTTTGAATTTAAACTGAATTTAAATCCAATTTAAACCTAAAAATTGGACAGTCTCAGAATTCGTCCAAAACAGCGTCAAAATGTCTGGAATTTCAATATGATCCTAAACAAAAAAAATCGCGCATGAATTGGAGTTCGTATGTGAAAGATATTGTGAAAATTGTGATTGAAATTCAATATTAAAAATAAACAAAAGAGAACACTTTACCCACTTCATACTTGCCACGTCATCATCCCCTCAACACAACGCGCGCACGTACCTTGCTCTCGAACGTGTTCTGCAAATCACGGTCGCCACTTTCAGGAACCCAAATCCCAAATTCTGTCGTCCCTACGCTCGACTACGACGAGATCTACACCAACCATCGCAATCCCCACGCCAAGCCGCACCACCTGGAGCATCGACAGTGCTCGCGTCGCCCCCAGTACCTCCGACCACCACCCAAACTCTCAAACCCTAATCAAACTTTGCCGAAAATCCAACCGTCAAAATGACGAATAAACTATGCCAATGCGATCCCCTCGGTCCACTCTTCAAAACCCAGAAACGGTTCGTTGATCCGTCGAGTTTGATTTCGACGTGATGAACGGCCGAGACTTCTTCAATTTTTACCGGTCAAATGACAATCCAAAACGAAAAACAAATTTCACCAGAAGATTACGTACTTCGAGAGCTTCAACATATATTTTTTTTGAATTTTTCTGAGGAGTTTGGATTTTTGAAGTTGATTTTTGAATTGGAATTTGAATTGGATAAATTAGGGTATACAGCCATTGAGGAAGAGGAGCACAAAAGTTTTTGTATGTATAGAAATGAGGGATAAAGGGCTGCTAGGGTTTATAATAGGGTTTATATAGGTAGGTCAGAAATTAGAATGGATAGATAAGGTTGGATATAGGCGCTAACGCCAAAGTGGCCCAAAAAGCCTGTTTCGACTCCGGAACGAAATTGGGTCAACCCATATAACAAAATAGATGTTTTAAAATATTTTAAACACAATGGAAGAGATTTCAAGTCCAAATTCTATCGTATGAAGAAGTTATGTTAAAATCAATATTTCTCAAATTGATTTCAATTGATTTCAATTTCATAAATTTTAAGGCGTTTCGAGTCAGTACGATCAAACGACAAGTCCGATCGCTATGAAACTTGAAACTCTACAATAATTCACCGTTATGGATCCGATGAAACTGGTTTCATCGAAATCCGAGTCGGTGGCCAAAATGGCTATTTTTCCACTAATTAATTAAATAAATAAATTAGCTAATTAAATCAAATTTTAAATTTCAATTTGAAAATTGACAAATTTCATCACTTATGATTCCTCAATCATTTATAATGATTTAAACAAATTTAAATGTCAATTTAGAGATGATTAATTTATAAATTTCAATATTAACCCTAATTTCATTAAATTCAAAGTTTATAAATTTAATTTCCAAAATTCTATTAGATTCACTTTTCATTCTATTCAATTCACTATTCTTAAATGGATAAAATTTTACATTGAATTTTCAAACTGTTACCATAATATTCTTACATTCCATCTAACTTTCTATTAACGTAATAATTTAGTGTTAAATTTCATTTATTTGCCATTAATTCAATTATTGAATTTTTACACTTCAATTAAATTAAAAATCTTACTTTCCATCCTTTTTAAATTCAATAAATCATTATCTTATGGGTAAATTTTACATTACTGTAAATCCAATTTCCTAATATTTTCTAGTAATCAGCTAAATTTATATCAACGTAGTGATTAATTACGTTTTATTGCAATGGATTTCGATCTAATTCACTAAATTATATACATAGGTAAACAATTAATAGTTATCACAATAAGCCAAATCTACTCCCATTCATTCCCTATTATCAATTGACTAAAATAAAATTTCTTACCTATCATCGATTATGTCAAATTACAATTTTACTGCGTATTATTTCATCAATTAATATAACTTGAATTTATTTCCCAATTTGCTGATATCAATCAATTAAAACTTTACCATCTGTTTCAATTAATTGGGTATGCACAAATTTAGCTATTCAATCAATTTCAATTTATGGTACAATTATCATGGTTTATATCATATTGCATTAATATCCCTATTTTATCTTAATTTCAAATGATAGAATATTAAATTCCATTTACTGCAATAGATCCAACTTATTAAAATTTTAATTCGATAAATCGTTTTAAATTTTCCTTCGACCTTTATACTCAACTAAAAGTTTTAAAATCTAATAACATAGTTAACGTTCATTACCTTAATATACCCAAATTTCCATCTTTATTTATGTTGACCAATTTATTTCCATAAATCCATTATTATCTTTTGTTCATTGTCTATTCCACTTAAGTTTATATTTCCAACCAATTACTAAAATATCTTACATAATATTGGATTCATTCAACTACCTCTGATTATAACATTTCATTATTTATTATAATTGCTTACATCATATGAATTCATTCTGTTACCCTAAATCAAACATTAATTCATGTATTCTTACAATACTTACATTTATTCACATAATTTGCATTAACGTTATTACACCAATTACTACTTTATAATAAGTTTACGTTTCAGTTCTATTTACACTTACGCTTTCCGTTATTTTATAAATTATTATCCTTAATTGGCATTGTTACGTTTTAATTTATTTATTATTTCATTAATAAGTTACAAAAATTTATTTCTCCAAATATTAAATCACAAAGTCCTATTTAATTTACCATTGCTACATTTCCTTTTTAACGTTTGCTTCATTATAAATTATAAAAACAAATTCTTTCTTTCTAAATTTAATTACAAAGATCCAATTAAATTAACCAATTTATTTATTAAAATTTACGGGTCGTTACAACTTGTGTACTCAAAAACAACACACTCAAGTGCCAAAGAAAGTCCTTTTAGCCGCTGGTCTAAGCGAAGTCTTGTCTCAATCCATTCTCGTTAAATACAAAGATCCCGTTTCCCCACGATCTCATGTATAATAGGAGACAAGAGTATCAACAAATGTTGTTAGACCTAGATGCTAGCGTAAACTTGCTCCCATATTCAGTTTACCAGCAACCAGGTCTAGGTGAGCTTAAATCGACTAAGGTCACCCTTCAATTGGCCGACTGTTCTGTAAAGAAACCAATAGGAGAAATCGAGGATGCACTAATTATAGTGGGGAAATTCATATTCCCCCTCGATTTCATCATCCTTGAAACTCAACCTGTAAACAATCTGACGAGCCAAATTCCTTTGATTCTAGGATTATCTTCCTTAGCCACTTCGAATGCTTTAATTAATTGTCGAAATGGTTCAATGAAGATTTCTTTTGGTAACATGACCATTGATTTAACATCTTTAATTTAGAAATCACTTCAATGGACCATTCGACGACATGTTGGAAGTTAGTACCATTCAAGAATAGTTTGAAAATGAATCGGTGAATCCTAATGATAAACGTGAGGCCGAGTATGAGAAATTGTTTCAAGATGTTCCTCATGAGATCGAAAACACGCTTCTTTTCGAGCCTCTCATGGATGAGTCCGAATCTCAACCAAATTCTTTGATTGAGCCACCTCCTAGGTTAGAGCTTTAACCTCTTCCTTCTCACCTTATGTATGTGCACTTAAGAGAAAATGAAACTTGTCCTGTCATAATTTCTAACGATCTTTCTCTTGACCAAGAAGCATGTCTTCTCTCTATTCTTTCGGAAAACAAAGAAGCAACTGGGTGGTCCATTACCGATATTAAGGGAATTAGCCCTATTAGTGTTCAACATCGCATTCACTTAATTGACGAAGCCAAACCCACTCATGATGCGTAACGGAGGCTTAACCCAAAAATGAAAGATGAGGTTCGTAATGAAATTCTTAAGCTCCTCGATAATGATATCATATATTCTATCTCCGATAGCCCATGGGTTAGCCCAATTCATGTCGTGCCTAAAAAATCCGGACTTACCGTTATAACAAATGACACTAACGAAATCATTCCTACTCGGACTCAAACTTGTTGGTGTGTTTTCATTGATTATCGAAAATTAAATGATTTGCAACACGTAAAGACCACTTCCCTCTTCCTTTCGTTGACCAAATGCTCGAACGTTTAGCCGGCCACGAATTCTACCTCTTCCTTGATGGTTTTTCCAGCTATAACCAAATTCCAATCGCTCCCGAAGATCAAGAGAAAACGACTTTCACATGTCCATTCGGTACCTTTTCTTATCGACGTATGCCATTCAGAGTTTGTAACGCTCCTGCTACGTTCCAACAATGCATGGTTGGCATCTTTTCTGACATGATCGAACGCTTTCTAGAAGTTTTTATGGACAATTTCTCTATCTTTTATGATTCTTTTTTCGATTGTTTACATCATCTTGAGTTGGTTCTAAATCGTTGTAGAGAAAAACATTTGACTTTGAATTGGGAAAAATGTCACTTTATGGTCAAACAAGGCATAGTCCTTGGACATACCATCTCAAATAAAGGCATTGAGGTAGGTAAAACGAAAGTTGACATAATTGCAAACCTACCCATTCCCAAATCTGTTGAGGATATTCGATCATTTCTTGGACATGCTGGTTTTTATCGATGCTTTGTGAAACACTTTAGCAAAATCGCTCGTCCTTTGACTACTCTTATAGGAAAAAACATTCCTTTCGATTTCAATTCTGATTGTGTCTCTTCTTTTGAACTTCTTAAAAATGAACTCATTTCTGCTCCAATCGTTTGCGCACCCAATTGGGATCTTCCTTTCGAAATAATATGTGACGCTTCTAACTTCGTGATTGGTGCTGTCTTGGGACAATGCATTAACAAAATCGTTCATGTCGTTTACTACATAAGTATGACTTGGAATGAACTCAACTCAACTACACAACAATCGAAAAAGAGCTTCTAGCTGTTGTTTTTGCGCTCGAAAAGTTTCGATCTTATTTGATAGGTTCACACATCACGGTCTACACTGACCATACTGCTCTTCGATGCCTTTTTGCCAAAAAGGACACTAAATCTCATTTGATTCGTTGGATTCTTTTACATCAAGAATTTGAACTTACAATCAAAGACAAAAAGGATCCGATAATATCATAGCCGATCACTTGTCTTGTCTTCCCAACGCACCATCGCCTTTGCTAATTAATGAAAACTTTCCCGACGAACAACTTCATTCTGTCTTTGTCAATATGTGATATGCTGATATAGTAAACTATTTTAGTCACTAAAGAAACTCCTTCATTTTGGTCGAATGGGTAAATGCAAATTCATGTCCCAAGTGAAATATTTCTATTGGGACGATCCATACTTGTCCACGTATTGTTGCGACCAAATCAATTGACGTTGCATCCCGAATTGCGAAATCAAGAGTGTTCTCTCATTTTGTCACGATCAAGCATGCGGTGGGCATTTCGGTTCTCGAAAAACTATAGGAAAGGTGCTTCAGTGTGGTCTCTATTGGCCTTCTCTTTTCAAAGACTCGTTCGAATTTTGTAAAACTTGCGATCGACGTCAAAAGCTTGGAAGAATTTCTCGACGAAATATGATGCCTCTAACCCCATTCTTATTATCGAAATCTTTGGTGTTTACGGTATCGACTTTATGCGACCTTTTCCCAATTCCTTTGAAAATTTGTACATACTTCTTGCGGTCAATTATGTCTCCAAATGGGTCGAAGCCATTTCTTGCAGAACCAACGACCATAGAATTGTTGTGAAATTTCTCAAAAAAACATCTTCTCGAGATTTGTCACACCCCACACAATAATCAGTGATAAAGGAACCCATTTTTGCAATCGCTCTTTTGACACATTAATGAAGAAATACTCGATAACCTACAAGTTATCCACTCTATATCATCCTTAAACTTGTGGGCAAGTTAAAGTTTCAAATCGTCAAATAAAACAAATCTTAGAGAATACTGTCAACAAAAATCAAAAAAATTGGTCTCAAAAATTGGTCGGTGCACTTTGGGCTTACCATACTGCTTTTAAAACTAACCTTGGGATGTCCCCATTTCGTTTAGTTTACGAAAAAGCTTGCCATTTACCCGTTAAAATCGAATATAAAGCATTGTGGGCAATAAAGAACTTAAACTTTGATCTCGAGAAAACTGGCGTAAATCGAAAACTACAACTCAATGAACTAGAAGAACTTAGAAACGACGCATATAAAAATGAGAAAATTTATAAAGAAAGAACAAAAAAATTCATGACAAGTCAATCCTAAGAAAAATGTTTTCGCCTAACCAAAAAGTTCTTTTATATGACTCTAGACTTCATCTATTCCCTAGGAAACTTAAATTGAGATGGACTGGACCATTTGTGGTACGAATTAATTTTCCATCCAGTGCCATAGACATACAAAACCCTCAGGATGGATCGTTTTTTGAAGTCAATGGCGCTCATTTGAAACCTTTATTGGAATTTCCAAGTAACCAAGAAGAGGAGCTCGTGATTCTTCATGAGCCATGCTACGCCTAGTAAGAATGTTAACCCTCTTTTGTAAATATATACATATTTTTCCCCGTTGCACTCATTATATTATGCACATGTTGTGGGGACAAGGTAAAAACTAAGTGTGAGGGGAGTCTCATTTTCATTTTTTTAAGTTTCATGGAATTTTTGAATTTCCATTTTCTTTTAACTCAAAAAAAAGAAAAAAAAAGAAAAAAAAAGTCTCAAAATTTCTAAATCTCAAAAACATTTCTTTTTAGCAATTTGATTTATTTTTGAAGAAACACTATAGGATAAATATAAGTTTTGGTTAATAAACTGAAAATTTATTTATCTTAACAAAAATAAAAATGAATTTTGATTACAAATAACAATGGTTTAACTATTATATAGGAAGGTTCATGTGTGTAAATTATGAAGTATATTCTAATTGAAAATCTTTGTTTGAAAAAAGTGGTAAATTTAAAGTAAAGAATATAACATTTTTATCTTCTAAGTTAAATGGTGCTAAGATGATTTTGCAAACTCTCTCTTTTTTTAAAAAAAAATAGGAAAAAAACAAAAGAAATATATAAGACAAAGAACATTTGTATATATGTATATATTTTTTTAACACCTACGGTCGATGGGAGTACACACTTGTGTGTACACTCGTCATGCTCTGTACCCTTCTCATGTAAGCCCAAAGCCTGAATGCCTTTGGTACTCATAATATATCCTAGGAATATACCAGACCAAATGGTAAAGAAGCACTTCTTTGGATTTAGCTTCATATTGTACTGACGTAGTATGCTGAAAGTCTTGTTTAAGTTTTGTACATGCCTCTGGCCTTTTCAAACTTCACCAACATGTTGTCCATATAAACTTCCATGGACGGATCGATCTATTCAGACAACATAAGGCTGATAAGATGATTGGTGGCGCCCGCATTTTTCAAACCAATAGGAATGTGCGGTAGTAGTACGGACCGACATTTGCAATGAAGGAGGTGTGCTCTTGGTCAAGATCATGCAAGTAAATCTGATTTTACCCCGAATAGGCATCCATGAAGTTGAGGAGCTCGTATTCATTGGTTGCATACATAAGCTGATCGAGGAGAGGCAAAGGGAAACTATCATTGGGGGAAGCTTTGTTGAGGTCAGAGAAGTCAATGCAAGGTCTCCAAGTCCCATTTGGCTTTCGAACAAGTACAAGGTTAGCTACCCAGACTAGGTATTCTTCCTTTTGAATGAAGCTATAGGCTAAAAACTACTCCACCTCTTCATTGAGAGCTTGGTACTTTTCTGGGTTAAGAGATCGGTGTTTTTAACGGATGGGAGTGGCTTTAAGATCGATGTTGAGTGCATGGAAAATGATTTTGGGATCAATGCCACTCATGTCAACATGCCCTCATGTGAAGATGTCTTTACTCTACTATAAGAATCTTATAAGATCCTCCCTTACTTCTAAGTCGAGCTCTATATTGATTTAAGCTACTTTTCTAAGGTCTGCACAATCTATAGAGATTAATTCCATGGGAGTGATTGAGCCGCCTTTAATGCTTGAGTCACCTATGCGAGGGTCTAGTGGATCGTCGTTTAGATCAGAGCTTGTTTCCAAGTTGCACTGATCAAGAACTTAAATCATGTGCTCCATGATATCGTCGGCCATGTCAGATATCCATGCCTAAGTCGGGGTAATGATGTTGCCTCTGGCTCTCACAAATAAGTCCGTCTACATTGCAAAAGCGAGAGTCATTGTATTGGTGACTGCGCTTTCCAATAGGAAGAGACTTATTCATTACATGCTATGATGAACTCTCTATTTCTTTGGGGAGTGGCCAAGGATATAGGATTCCTGCCATTCGAGTCTTCATTTTAGCTAATAGTCCTAGCATGACCCTGGGCGTTATTAGGCTTGAGGGTACTTATGGGTGACATGCGGTCAGTCGATGCAGCTTCGAGGCTAAAGGTGGTCTCCGTATGGCCCTAAGCATTGCTTGGCTCGAAGGTACTCTCGGGTGACACATCATCGGTAGTTGTATCATCAAGGGTGGGGACGGTCCTGGCACAACGTTGAGTATTGTCTAGCTTGAGGGTACTCTTGGGTAAAACACTGTTGCTTACCATAGCTTGCTCAGGTGATTATACCACAGCTGACCGGCTCAATGGCCCTCTCAAGTAACTCACAGCTGAGTGTTTCAAGTTCCCGTTGGAGCATGAGAACACTCTTGTTTACTTTTTAAAGGGAGGTTCCATAATACTCATTGCCTTAGATCTTTTCAATCCCACCCTATACAGGGAATTTATAATAAGCCGATTGTAGGAGACAATGGCATCCAGTTCAGCAAGTGCTGGTCATCCTCTCTAAAGATTGTAAGAGAAAGGGCAATTAACCATAACAAAGTTTACTTGAGCCTTTCCAGCAAAGGTTTCCTGGCTGAAGATTGTCATAAGCAAGGTGATGATCATAAAAATAATGCCCACACCTCCAAAACTATAAATTGGCATGGCATAGGGGGTAAGGCTGGATGTAGGAAGCTTGAAAGCTTCGAAAGCATGTTAACATGACATTGACTGAGATGTCCCCATCCATAAAGGCTCGATTCTCATTTAAGTGGGACATTGTAAGAGTGATGACTATTGCATCATAATGTGGGTATGAGGTTACCTCACAGCCCTCTACAGTGAAAGTGATGGGCTAATCTGATTCCAACTTGGGTGCTTTGGATGCTTGGTGCTCTAAGGAATATACTGGCCTATTGAGCCCACTTCCCTGTACATGGGTTATGCTTCCTGGATGCTGTCGGCAACATGTGGGCCTTTGCATATGGTCAAAATGTCAATGATTGCAGTGACATTGTTGTTGGGTTGCTAAAACAGAGCTAGTTGATTGTCAAGATTGTCCCTTTTTTCTACTTGATTATAAAAAAACATTAGAAGGATTCCTTCCTGGATAAGTATTTCAATTTCATACTCAAGCACCTGACACTCATTGGTAGCATGGATGTTGATTTGTTGGAGCCGACAGTATTTGCTGTTGTTGCGAGGCTCTTCCCTTCTTCAATTATGACGATTTTTGGTCTTTAAAATCACACCCAGTCTCAGGTCACGAGATATATTGTTTCGATATCCCTGTTCAAATCAATATAGTTAGTATATCTAGATCTCTACTGATGTTGGCTCTAACTCACCATTTTGTGTAGTTTTTTCAACCATAGGGTCAACGATCAATGTTATTACAAGGATCGGGATAGATGGTACACATTTCAATGTCACTATCATAAATATCAGCATCTTCCATTCTCATTATGTTATTCCCCATTGATAGAAGTTGGTCAAGGATGTAGCATTATAGTCGGCTGCTATTGAAGCTCTTCCCTCATTTTGGACTTATACCTGACTACTAAGAAGAAAGCAGTGACCAGATTATTCATGTCGGCACCCCTAGCCCGAGTGGACTCCTTATTGAAGCCATTAATATACGATCACAAGTTTTCAGTTGGCTTCAATTCTGATTTACCTAGCTCACCAGCCATCACAACGTGGATCTTAGAAGTGAAGAACCTAGTCTTGAAACCTACACATAGTTAGGCCCAAGAACTAATGTTGCCTGGTTTGCAAATGTAAGAACCGGTAAGAGGCTCGTCTTTTGAGAGTGGATAGAAAGAGTGGGCATTTTGTTGGACCAAAAAGTTAACTGAGATGGGTGATGGAGTAAAATGCAATAATGTGACTAGATGGGTTAGAACTCCCATCATACTTGTCAATGGACGGGAAGGCATATCTCCTATGAATGTAAGTATTCAATATTCCCTCAAAAATTGGCTCGATGTTCTCGTCATCTGAAAATGCATTGCCCCTTAGTATTTCAGGCTTGCATTCTATTGAGCCGCTGACGAAGGATGTTCATTTCCTCCATAAGGCCAACATCTGCATATTGCAGGATGGTCTAGCCAACTATTGCTGTGGGCTCAACCAACACCTTGGTGGAGTAGGGGGTCAATGAGGGGAAGGGGAGTGAAGATGATGACGATAAGCTGGAGTGGGAGACCTCCTCTTCCTATGCACAAAAGGTGACGTAAGTGACCGACCTACCCTTTCCTGGACCTATTCCTGGTCATACCCTCATAAGTTCTGGAGTGTATCATAGGAGCCACATGCTCCCTACCAACGACCAGACCATCATCGTTAAAACGTTCAAAAGAAAACGTCCGCAGACGCTCAAATGCAGATAGTCGTCCCGTTGAAGGGGAACGATGATGTATTGGCTTTCTATGCGTAGCTACATCTGGAGCAATAACAACATGGCTTGGTATGCGTGTTACATATCTCCTTGGATGAGCATGAACATATATGAGTAGGGTTTTAGGCATTAATCTGTCCTAGGCCTCAGCGGTGTTCATGAGGTCTTAGGCATTAAGAAGGGCCGGTTGGTGAACAAGCAAGTCAATAAGGTCGAATGTAGGAGGAGTCGGTGGGATATAGTTTACAGTAGCTTGGGTAGTCAACCCCATTCTTATACTTTGCATTCAACGGGCCAAAGTGCCCATGTTTGTTAACTGTTGCAACACGATGCCCCACACATCATTGTTGAGCCCAAGAATAGGCAAACAACATTGGCGACGGTAGTGCCATTGGTTCCATGCTTATTGGAGTTGTTACTATTATTCTTAAGAACTAGGTCCATTGTAATAATTTAGATCGGATTTTTATGAAAAACAAAAGTGATGAAAGGAGATAGCTTTAGGGAAAGGAGTCTCCTTCTAGCATCAAAATGTTTGTTAGAGATTTAGCCAACATTGAATTAGTCTAATCCATTGTGAAAGAAAAGGTTACTTGCTAATCACAATGCCAAATTTAAAATAAGGATGAAAGCAAGCAAAGCAAAGTAAATCACAACAAATATAGAGTGATTTGGCAAGCTTTCCTACATCCACTATGAAGACTTACTATATAGCTCTCCTATAGTTACAAGGAAATTATAAGAGAATAATAAGAAATAAAGCACTTAAGACTAAGAAATAGCTAATCTTAAGACTTAAGACTTTGATTTGCTGTGTGAAAAGCTTTGGAAGGAGATAATAACTAGAATTCTAACAATTTCTAACCCCTTAGCAGTGGCAACGCATAGGGTATTTAAGGTGGTTAAAATGGATGATGAATGGCTGTGTAGTAAAACAGGTGGGAAGCATGCCTAGCCTTTGATCTGATCGGTTAGACTGATGAGAAAAGCTGTAAAGGCAGAAATGAATGAGTGGGTGAGAAGCATGATAATTATTTCCTATATTAGGCATAAACCTTGCATTTAATGCACATTAAATGCTAACGATTTGCTACAATAGTGGGTATTGTTCTAGCTGCATTGCTATAGTACATTGTACAGTTAGTTTTACAGCTTGTTAATTACTTTCGCATGACTATGTGGCAAGATAGATGAGTGACTTTGATCGGGCTACAGATGATAGTGGAGGTTGAATATAGCTATGGACCAAGGCATAAAGAACGTGTGGGGTCGGTTGTGATATGATGGGATGAGCTGTGGTGATGTTGGGCCAAAGAAGGGTCATGTTGAGCCAACCTTGGCAGATGAGTTGGCCGTTGAAGATGTCTTGATCATGCCAACCGGCAATGGAGCTGGTCTCGATAGGCTAGCCTGGAGCCAGATTTGATGTAGACAGCCATGAGCGGGTCGATTGCTTAACACCTAAGCTTGCTGAGTTAAATGGTGCTAAGTGCCAAGTTACAAAAGAGGCATTCGGCCAGTTGTGAGATGATGAGATGGATTGCTTAGGTTTGGTCGAAGATGGCTGTGATGGAGTCGGGTCAAAGATGGGTCACGCTTGAGTTGGTCATGTATAATGGGCTAGCTGGTAATTGACTTGGAATAATGCTAAGTATGGGCCAGCATGAGAGGGCTGGTAGCATATGAACCGGGCCGGTTGGGACCAAGCTAGGCGTTGCATAGTTATCTTGTCCTTGTTAGATGGGTTGGTTGTTGAAGTCGCTTGGGAAAAGGCGGGAGGCCATCAATTTTAAGTGCTACTAAGTGGATAGGCTAGTTTGGGACCAGCTTGATTTTGGGACGATATGAGTGGATCGATTGAAGATTAGCTGGGCCGGCTTTGATTGGGACGGGATATGATTTAATCGGCTTGTTAATTACTTGCGAGAAAATTGAGCAACATTTGACTTGCCTCCGAATGATATGTTCCCTTTCCAACTACATTAACTTCTTTTATTTGTCATTTTAGCATAGAAAAAAGAAGTAGCCCCATCACCCAAGAGCAGCCAGTCACATTTTTCTTTCTATAAAATGCATATCCACTGTTGTTGAATTGCTTTTTCCAACTTAACTTTCATTTCTTTTATTCTCTCCCTATCCTCTCTTCAAAGCTTATTTCTAGTTCCTTTTGCAACTAAGCATATTTCTCCCTATAAGACTCTACTTCCTTCTTACCATTTTTAACCCTACTCCATTTTCTGATCTCCTTTACTACTTTCTATTTGTGAATTAATTGATTTAGTGTTCTACCGTCAACCTGAACATTCCTTCCCTCTTAAAATTTATTCTGATTATCCTCAAATAGGCTACGATTGTTCATGAATTTAAATGCCTTTGCAAGCGTTGTTGTTGTTCTACAATAATAATCCAGATTGGAGAGTGGTCACTAACTCCTATCGGAAGATAAGTTGCTAACATGTTGCTAAATTTCTCTATCCAATCTACATTAACTAGAAATATATCCAATTTTGAAAGTATATTCTTGTCTAGACCTGACCGTCAAGAATATTTGGAGCTGTTAACTTTCGCTTTCGATAAGACTTTTCTCATCATTGACCAATCAAAATCTTGCATTTTGCTAAAGGAGACCCGGTTTCCATCACTCTTCTCACTTGACATGAAAATGCAGTTAAAATCCCCTTGAAGAATCCATGATCCAAAAATAGTGAGGGCATCCTCGACTAGACCTCCCCATAGTTTCTTTCTTACAATTCAAAGTTTTAGGCATAAACAAAGGTGTGGTTGCATTTAACTCGTCCCTTATTAATAATTTCAAGTAATATGTGCTGATCGCTTATACTTATAATGTTAAAACCCCATACTTCAGAATTCATCAGTACCAAAATTCTACACTTGAAATAGCATGAAACATCACTCAACATAACCTACTTCTCTTCAAATTTATTTCTAAGATTTTCTATTTCATAAGACCTTAACTTGTTTCCTATGATATCTATACAATCCACATCGAATTTTTGTACGTACCTTTTTACTTCCATCACTTTACTGAGTTTATGAAACCCTCTTTTGTTTGAGCTCAAAATTGTCATTTATTGAGTTTTAATTTGCTTCTCAACTCTCTACCTTGCTGATTGGCACCCCTATTCTCCCCCTTCTTATATTATCACTATCCTCCTATTCTAGATTTCTTTTAACTAATTGCTCCTTTTTAGGCTCTTTGTTTTACTGGCGGGTCTCTTGGGAATCTCTGGCTAGTTAACATTGATATTTTCCTTTGTATGATCATACGAACTACCTCGTGAGGTGGTCATATTTTCCCCTTTTTTCTCTAACTCTATGATTACATTCACCTATAAAGAATTTACATTACTTTTATCTAAATGCTTATGTAAGGGAAACACAAAAGAATAGCTATCAGAAATCAAAATGCATTTCCTAGGTTCTGGAATGTTAATTTCATCGCTCAATGTATGGATTGAAGCTGTTGGTGGTGTTTTATGGTTCTGAAATCACCGGCTCCCTCTTTGTGTTGTGAGATTGAAGTGAATCGAGTGTGTTCAAGTTCACACAATGTTGCCCCCTCCTCGTAAGAGTTTGAGAGCACTACTCCCTCTCTTTTATCTCTCTCTCTCTCTCTCTCTCTCTCTTACTCCTTCGAGACTCCCTTCATCATTCCTAGATTCTTCTCTCTGTCCTATGGCACTTCCGCATGGACCTTCCTTTCTTTTACTCCTAGGAGTATTCATGGCTTTTCTATGTATTGCCTCATTCGTTATGGCTTCCTATATAGACTTAAGTTGTTTAATAGCTTCTTCCAATTTTTCCCTCGTTTTCCCTGGGTCATCTTCTTGCCCTTTTTCCATGTTGTATATTGCTCCCTCTTTTCCCTCTAATCCTTCTTTCATCCTCTAACTTATTCGGATTTTCAACTGTATCCGACCTGCCTTGACTCTTTGAACTGTCGCCCATTTCTTCCTTTTCCACCTCTGAAATTTTCACTTTACCTTTCTCCTCTTTCTTCACCCACATCTTCGCCATTGGACATTGTCTTTTCAAACGCCTGAAGCGTATACAGTTGTCATATCTCGATGGAGGGTTGTCATAGATAACTTCATGTTCAAAAACCTCCTTGTTCTCTCCCACTACTTCAAGCGTATCCAAAAAAACCAATTTCTACATTCATTTCCACGGGAACCGTGACAAAAAATATTCTAACTTGTTTGAATGTTGGTTTATCCAGTTTGACCGAAACACCAGTTGGCCTGACCAACTAATAGCTCAAGGACCCCATAGTCTGAAGCTTAGTCCTAGGAATCTAATCCAAGCCGGCATTAATGTAAGCAGTCCCTATCCGTTCTCATCTTAGGGTTAATTTTCTCATCATTTTAAGCTTACAGTCAAAAAACCATGGACCCTCTTCCATTATTTTATCACAATCCTTTCATTCTCAAATCTAACTACAAAGAAGCCATATCCTTTGATTGAATTGAAAATTCTCCCACTGATTTCAACGATCTCTTAGCAAACACTTCGAAAGCCTTAAAAATGGTCTATGCCCAATCACATGTAGCATCACACAATTAGATGATCCCTCATCTGCTTCCTTAATGGAATCATTTGATATTATGTCTTTCCTAATCCCATTAATCGTACTCGACTCCACATATTTCATATCCGGAATCATAGATCCATTTTTACATGTGCCTCTAATAGCAGCACAATAGCTCACCTTGACAACATATCCGGGAACTCAAAAAAACCCTTTACTTGTTGGATTTTGAACGGCTTCCTCCACTTTGAGGATCCAAAACTCATTACGTTCCTATTCGCAAGATTCCGCTGTTCGTGACCTGCTCCATTGCTAACCCCTAGCACTTCCTTCCCCTTCCTTCGAACCACCTTTTCCCAACCCCGCCTATGCATCCTCATTGATCGTTGGATCTTGCGGTAAAGATTTTGATATGATAGGTTAGAGAATAAAAGAAGAGAATGAAATTGAAGACGAAAAATTGAAAAAGAGAAAGCCGCCATGAAAAAAAGAGCTTTCTTTATATTTTTATATATTAAAATCAATAACTATCTTTACCATCATCCCTGATTTCTTCTCGGTTATTTTTGTCAGCCCTTTCAACTTCCTCATTTGCTTTGTCTTTATAACTTGCGTCTTTAGTTTATTCGGTAACCTGTTTACTTTTATACTTTCAAATTTCACTAATTACGAATTGTGATATCAAAAGTCTGAAACACTTATTGGCTCATCCATATATTTCGTAGCGAAGTTCTTAGAGTTGGAAACCAAATGCATATTGCCATTGATGTACCAAGTCTTGTCTAGTATATCATAATTAAAAAAGAGCTGTGCTAATAAATCAACACAAAAGTATCTTCAAATTAACAAAAAGAAAGAAAAAAAGAATTGATTCTACAAATTAGTCAGGTTGATCAAAATTGTACTGATCAAGGTTCAAATTTTCTCGGTTTTTGGTTCCGTTCGCTATAATTCCAGTTCCAGATTTGGTTGCTTTTTGGAGCTTTTTCACATATTAATATGTTTGCAACAGGAGTTGTAATATAACAAATATAACTACAACCACATCTAATGGGCTAAATTTATGTTTTAACAACCCAATCCTTGAAATTTCTCTCCAATAATAAAAAATCCAACCAGCCCACCAACGCTCTAAACAATATTCCACATTTCCATTAACCAATTTCTCTATCACCGCGTTGGTTCTCTCTTAGTCCTGAATACTCTCTTCGCGCGCGGCTTCTCTCTTCCCATGTTTGATTTCTCTTGCTGTCAAACAAACCCTAATTTTGGTTAATTTCAATTGATGCTTCCATTTTTCTTGTTTAATGCTTTTTGGTGCCTTTGTTTTGCTCGATGTTGTCGGCTAAACTGGAAACGAGATTCTAAACATATTCCAGTTCAATAACCATCGCAACGGAATTGGAGTTCTTGAAATTTTGTGGTGTCTACCGGAATTTGAAACCATGGCACCGATAGTTGAAGTAGGTAGTTTGAAAAGAAAAAAAAAAATACCCCGTTAAATCAGCACTGTACTGCCTATCTACAGCATACAATTATTGTTCGAGCTGGGCAATTTTAAAAATTAAAATGATATATGCGTTCAAATGCAGCATGGGAGAGGAACAAAGCAGGTAAAATGAAGATTTGTTAAATTAGAAATGGTTCTGGAGTGATGCAATGTTCTACACCACCCATCTTTACAACTTAACATCCACTTTTTCCCAAGTGAACTTTAAAAAAACAAAAAACAAAAAACAAACCGTTTCCTTCATTTTCACATCAGTCATCCTGTTATCATCTCTTGCTTCGAAATGATTATCATTTTGATCAAGAACTATAGTCAGTCCTCAGAGTATACAACCAACAACATTTCAGATGTTCTACATACCACATAAATACATACATACAAATGAAACAAATTGTTATTCACTCCTCACAAATACAAATTTCAATACTTACAAAAACAAAACAAAAAAACAAATCATCATACACCCAAAAAAAATAAAGCATAAAAAATCCATAAAAAAATAAAAAATAATTAAAACCCATCAACTCCTACCCACAACGCTTCCATCATTGCCAGCCAGCATTAAGTATTTATGCTTCCTAGTCAACTCAGTACACTCAAACCCTAACGCATCTCCCAGCATTCTTTGTATCCTGTTAGCCACCTCCACCCCTTTCAAACTCCTCTCCTTTTCAACCACCCCCAAAAACCTCAAATGATACTCGGGTCTCGGGTTCATCAGGAAGAAAACCGGGTCCAGCCACTTGAATCCGCTTGCCGTAGTCCCGTAGAACATGCCCACCTTCGTGTCCACAGCCACCGGCTCCATCTCCTCCACCAGCTCAGCAAACAGCGCGCTGAACCTCAGGAGGTACGGCTCCCGGCACGTCGTCCCTTCAGGGCATACGACCAAATCACCTTCCTCTAACAGTCTCTGTATGGTTTCTGAATCAGTTTTGCGGTTACGGGTCAAACGGACGGTCTTGATCGGAGCGAGGATCTCGGAGAGGGGGCTCAGGCTGTAGGTGACGGCGGCCAAGGGTTTGCCGAGGGCGGCTGTGAGCATAAGGGGGTCGAGGAGGGTGCGGTGGTTGCAAACGTAGAGGACACCAGCCTTGGTGGTGGTGGGCTTTTTGGGGAGGTTGTGAGCTCGGAGGTGGAAACCAGTGTAGGGCCCGAGGGTCATGGCGAGGTTGTAGGGTAGGATGATGCCGATGAGGAGGCGGGTAATGGCTAGGATGATGCCGAAGGGGAGGTAGAGGAAGAGGAAGAAGGAGCTTGAGGGCGTTGGGAACACGGCTAGTCTGCCGTCGTGGAAGATTAAGGGTTTTGGGTATTGGTTTCTTGGTAGCTTTGATGATGGTGAGTTGTTTGCTTCTTCGGTTACTATGTATGGTTCCTGCATGATGTTTTGAAGATTGGTTAGTATGGTAGAGAATGATTATTTGAATACATTTAAAAGTATATGTAAGTGTAACATACATAACTATATGCATATGAGTGAGTTTAAACTGATGGGTACTGACAACAGATTAGTAATATGCTCAAACTAGAGGAAATCGATACCTTTAAGTTGATAACATTATCGATAGGAGAAACTAAATACTGAAGTAAAAGCAACAGAAATTTCACTTCCAGAACTTATAAAATGATTATTATTATTTCAAAATGTTATAGCCTTTACAAATAATAAAATGATGATTATTGTTACTACTTTCAAATAATCAGAACAATGGTAGAATTCAAAAAACCCAAGGAAAAATATATTGAAACTTCGATAACCTCACGAACACTAAAAGTAATAAAAGTCCAAAACAAGTTTAAAAAAATTACAATTTTGAAGATAAATTGTAAAGAAATTCATAAAAATATATATTAAAAAATGTATAAAACGTCTAGAACTTTGAAAATATTAGAATGATTCAACAGTTTATCAAAAACGTCTAAAAAATGCAGAAAATGTCGAAGGGTGAAAAAAAACTAAAACAATATTGAAAAGTATTAAAAAAATTGAAAACTTTAAGTAACTTAAGAAAAATTGAAATTAAAGAAAAGAAGAAAAGTTTTAAAGTAATCATATTATCAAATTTCCAATTTAATTCTATTTTATTTTTTTGAAATTGTAATAATTTCAGAAAATAAATAATCTATAAAAGATTTTTATACATAACAAAAACAGAAAAGCAAATATATGATAGTAAAATAAGGTATTTTGTATATTATGGGATAGTTTGTTTACTTGTATCATGTTTTCATGACCAAATTGCTTTTTGAATTAACCAATTCTAAGGATATATGAACTTTACATAGAAAAGAATAAAAAAGACCAACCTTGCAGAAGGGAATGAAGAGATTATCTCTAGGATTGGAAGAGCTAACAAGGCCAAAGTCAGCCATCCTTTCTCCAAACAAGCTCTTAAGAGACATATGTCTCTCAATCAAACTACATCCACTTGAAACTAAACCAGTATAGAATGTTTCGCCAATCATTTGCAACTCAACTCCTACAACTTCATCAACTTCCAAATACCCCCTCAAAAACTCTTCTATAATCACTCTTGGCATCCTACTAACAACAACTCTTCTTTTCTTCGAAGCTACCAACACTTCATACGAATATCGATTCAAATTCTCTAAGTAAAACTTGGGCAACACGGCTTTACTTACAATATCCACATCTTTTCTCCTCAAACCACAAAAGGTTATGAACACCATAATCTTAACACTAACATCTTCATTTTCCCCGATGAAATAAATCAAAGGATAAGACAGAAGTAGAAACAAAGCTCTTAACAAACTACCACCTTCAAATGCCACAAGCATGAAGTACGCAAACATCGATCTATATCTTAACAAACTCGTTTGAAAATCACATAGAAGCGATTTCGGCTGCGATGAATCCCTAACGTGTTGTGATGAGAATTTCGTAACGCTTGGATAGATCGAAGAGATACTGGAGTTGAGTCGGGAAGTTGTCCTGTGAAGAGATGCTTGCCTTTTCAGCTTTCCTGGTTGCTTGTTGTAGCTTGTTAATAGCCAATGAACTATTGGAAATACCATGTTTCTCATAGTGATAACTTTTGAGACAAGCTTTTTTATATGTGCAAAAGTACAATACAAGTGATTATATTGGAAGGACTTTTGGTATGATAGTTAGATGAGTTTGATAAGGGTATATATAGAGAGATTGTTGAGGAAGTTGACCAAGTGGAGATTGAGTATAAGATAATAAGTACAAAGCACAACATTCTTGGTTAGGTTTACTTTTGATGCATGTTGGTGACCTGAACATGACTATTTGGTCACGTGTCACCTTAAACAAAAACGTGTTCGGATTAAAATCATGCTTAATCGCGTTGAAGGTGTTTCAAATCTTTGTTTTATTTTCTTGCATGGGAGAGAGTCTTCCCCTTTGTTTATATTTGATTGGTTGATTGTTCGTATAACTGGACATATGTCCATGCGTTTCCTCAAATGATAAAAATAACAAAATATCCCATTTGAAATTAATTAACCGGCTTATCATCAGCTTGTTGCAAATTTTTTAATAGGAATTATGTCATATGAGCGTTGACGTGATTACCAAGTTATACAGTGTTGTTTACCATGTAAAACTAAGTTGAGTTGTGGAAGTGTTTGAACTTTGAACAGCTTGACAACGATAATACTGGTGATGTTTTAACTGCTGACTAAACACAATAACTGTTTGTACGAACACCCTTTTCATTTCATTAGTTCCAAGGCTAAGATATCTCTCTACCAGCGACAGCTACTGTAATGGAGAGGAACAATAGACGTGACAAAAAACGAGTCTTCACAGATTCAATTGGCCATATGTTACCATTACTAACAATTCGATCTGTTCACTTCGCTCTCGCTTATGATTTTCGACTGAACGAACGAACTGCACATAAAACAACCACGTGTTGGATAAAAAAATTTATTCCATTTATAACAGTGAAGCGTCCGCCGTTATATTTATAACGGCGAAGTCTTTCCGTTATGTATTTATAACGGCGAATATACCTCTAACCATCCCCCAACCATCGTTTTCATTCAATCACCTCCCTCACTTTTTTTTCAGCCGAGCTCCATCCCTTTCAAATCAAAAAATCACCTATTTTCATCCCTAAAAGTCCAAATCCGTTACTCAATACCCAAATTAAAGCTCATTTTTTAAAATCGTGTTCGAAGAAATGTCTAGAATGCTAAAAAATTTCTTCAAAAAATTCATGAATGGATAAGGCTCCAGCAGCGGCGACGGAGGCACCGACAGACGCGGTGAAGAGCGGATTATTGGACCATGCTGTCACGAGTAAAGAATAGACGATCTGCTAGAAGCCGCTTAAAATCTCGATAATCAGGGTGGAGTCAAAGAAGAAGGCGGTTGTCGAGATCGCGGAGGCCACAAGGGTGCTCGATCAGGCAGAACGCGCAAGGGAGCAGGACGGATTTTCGCTAGAGTTGCCGAGCTTAACAGTTTTCAAGATTCGAATTTTAGCACGGCGAAGTTGGTGACACTTACTAACTTTTGAACGCTTCCAGAGAGAGAAGGCACGTCGACACGTAGACGAGCTTGGCTATAGGTATTTTTTTTCAAATTTGAAATGATTAAATAATTTATCACTTTAAATTTATGTTGAAGAATTCATTTAACATACATAGTCACGGAATATTTGTTCATGTGGTTCATTAGCGAACACTCTAAGATATTTCCATAGCAAATTGGCAAGCATTGATAGAGTTGTAGCACTTTTACATGAGCTTGAATTTCATCATTTTTTAGGTAATCTAAATGACCCCTTACGTTAAAAAAAATCCATTAATTTATTGTAGCTTACTTTTACTTGTTACGTAATTTATAGTCCAAGGCATCGGTAACGTAATCAAAGGTGATGTACAATTGTGTGCCGCTATTATTTTACGGTGGTATAAAACCACTCATACATTTCATTTTCCCCGCGGTGAGTTAGGAATTACACCTTTCGACTTTTCTATGTTGGCATAAGCATAGAAGTGACTGCTTTTCCATCGATCCCATACGACTCTCGATGGTGTGATGCAGCTTTTGTTCAGGATCTTCTGCCACACTTTGCCACTTCGCCGGCATCGTATCACGGTGCCGGCGCTATTCGAATTAGTGCGATTGTTGCTGCCATGGACATCATCTTGAGCGGTTACTCCCAAAGCACGATTTGGAGCTTGCTAGATTGTTTGTTTTATACTTCATGGGGAACTTGTTTTTTAGCACCGGTAGCATTAGCTTATCGGTCGACTTTATTGAGGTGGTTTTCATTTGGATTTTGATAGTGTTGTTCAGTATGATTGGGATGTGTCTATTCTTGCATACCTTTACAGATGTTTAGATGTGTAGTGAACCATCTCCGACTCACGGGTTTTCTTGTATGGATTTTGGGAATTATTGCAGTGCTGGTACTTTGAGTACAGTTATAACTTTAATTTCGTTACACTGACCACGGATGCATTTACTTTGTTCCTTCGTTTGTCATTTGGTGTGCGACCGTTAGAGGACCTAGGGATATTGAATCCCTGCATACAGATGGGTATCCAACATACAGGATACGTAGAGCACAGGCGTAGCATTGACTATTATAATACTGAGATGCAGCGACATGCAGCCGAGACAGCATGACTGCAAGCATTGCTATAGTTAGAGCGTCAAAGATTTGCTGACTTTGGTATATACTAGAGACATCGATGACGGGACACGTCCCCATCTTCGACCCCATCCACATACGTGGAACAAACTATGTTCATTCATTTTAGCTCGTACAATTATATATCCTCTCATTCTGAACCACTTCAGCACACAACTGCATAAAACTATTGCAAGTTTAGAAATCAAATTACTTCATCTTTCTACAATAATGGATCCTTACCATTACTACCAGTACAACCATGAAATGAACCAAAGATTCGACGACGAACAAGAAGTGGATGATGAAACCATAGAGTTGCAAATGTAACAAATTATATCAGGATATTCTAACCTTTTTGAAGAAGTATTTACGAGCAATCACCGTGGTGTATGTCTGGACGGATTGACCACTGTGTTAGAGGACATAAAGGGCTGACGAAGGACTATTTCATTGAGACTCCAAGCATATTTTGTTCCGTCGTCAAATTTTCATTGGCCCGGATGTTTTCTCTAAAATTTATCGTAAATTTCATAAAAATAACTCATATTTCACTTCCAGGCTTAACGGAGCACTTCAACTCGGACATCCGCCCCACATCAAAATCTCGTTTGCTTTACGTATGTTAAGCTATAGAACATTTGGTGATCAATTGGACGAATATTTCAGAATCGCGTCATCGACGGCAATAGAGAGCTTAAAGGAGTTTTGTAGGACAATGATTGAACAGTTCGACGAGGAATATTTACAAACGTCGGGACCAAATGATGTAGCTAGAGTATTAACAAGCGGAGAAGCTAGAGGTTTTTCAGGTAGGCTTAGAAGTTTGGACTACATGCATTGGGCTTGGAAGACTTGTCCGACGGGTTGGAAAGTAATGTTCATCGGACATAAAAAAGTGCCAACAATGATTCTTAAAGCAGTAGCTTCCAATGATTAATGCATTTAGCATGCTTTCTTTGGAGTGCCAGGTTCGTAAAACGATATAATGTTTTAAACAATCATATCTGTTCTCCGAGCAATCTAATGAACTGTCGAAGGAAGTTTTGTCGAAGGAAGTTTTGTTCAAAATTGGTAACGTTGAGCATAAAGTGAACATTACCTAGAGGATGGCATTTATCCAAAATGGCAAACTTTAATGCAAGATTATAGAGTACCAAGAAATGACAAAGAGAGCTATTTCATTGAAAAATTGGCAAGTTATAGAAATGAGATCGAATGTACGTTCGGTGTCTTACAAGCAAGGTTTTAAATTTATGAAACCCTGCCTGATTTCATGATGCAAGAGGTCTATCTGAAATTATGTATGCTTGTATAATAATTTATAGCATGATCGTGGAAAGCAAATGAGGTGGGCATAAAAATCAAAAAAATAACTACCTGGACATGTTTAAGGGTACTAACAAAAAACGAGAGCACAACATTTATTCGATGGAGGAATATATTTCTATGGTTTAGCATATTGAAAATCAAGCGGCACACTTTCAATTGCGTGACCAATTGTTGGATCATTTTTGGGCACATAGAGAAAGGAACGTCAGGAATTCATATGTGTTTGTTTATGGAGTTGTTGATAGAATTGTTGATAAAGTTGTGATGATGTTTGTTATGAAGTTATTGATGAAGTTGTTTGTTTACCATACTATGTTACTTTACGGTGTATGTTGTACTTTGTTTCATTGTGATAAGTTGATTATTGTGAATGTTGTACTATGTTTTAAAATTTTAAGGTTCAACGTTTAGTAATATTATTGTGGAACTTGTTTACTTAGATGTTGAAAGACCTTAGTCTGAACTACATAATAATTTGATAATATTATAACCCAAACAACAAATAACAAATACACATCAAATACACTTCCAAATATAGTAGTTACCGGCCTCTAGTGTTATTCCTTAAAACACTATTCAACCCCCCTCTAGTGCTATTCCAGCCTTAAGATCTGTAATCTGCATTTCTCACATATAATACCCCTTATTACTCTACCCTATTTCTCTCTCTCTCTCGCTATCTCTTAGCAAACATGCCTCGACTACTACCTACACCACACCACACCATTGTTACTCAACTCATTTACTGATCGTGCAACTCCTCACATAAAAGATCAAATTTAGCGGCAACAAGGGATAGGGTATCCCTATTGTAGATTAAACGATTGGCAGAATCAATATACTGCTTAGAAAGCAAACTCAGAGTCATGGGTTTATGCTCTTCCTAGATTTCAAATATACCGCATTCATCTTTATTAGTAGCCCGTCTAAGGTATTCAATTACTACTTCGACGTATTTCCCTTTTTTATCTTGTAGGTGAGAAATGTCCATAGGAAGATCAAAAGATTTGTTAGTGAATCTTTGTGTAGAACTCTTTCAACTTATCCCAAATTCCTTTACCGGCAGTTTCATCACTAATTTATAGTATTATGTTCTCTTCCATACCAAGTTGTAGTGTACTAAAGGCTCATTCCTCCTCATTCCTTCTTAACATTTCATATGTCCGCAGGCAACAAATGAGTCAAAATATTGCTTCATGAAATTGATTCCTATTAAAAAATCATTCTTATCTTCCATTACCACTTCTTAAAATCATTAACTTCATTCCACAGTTATCAAAGTTGAGTCGAAACACCACATATGAATCTCGTACATGCGAAGCAGCAACAACAGGACCAGACTTGATGGAAAGTCTTTCGAGGTCGACATTCCAACAACATCTCTTAGGCACCAAGATGCTCTAGAACCGCATGTTAGTGAAAATATATAGAGGTCCAGTTTAAAAGATTTCCAAAGAAGTGTTGCACAATGAAAATGATGGATTGCTATAGACATGGTGAAATAAACAAGCAATGCAATGATATGAAGAAAAAAATAGTTTTAATTTCATCAAATTTTACAATTTACTCCGACACAACAATAAGAAAAGGCACCCGAAGTAATGAACAAAAAGGATTTATAATGATTTCACGCATACGACAGTGTACATCCACTTTTGTAGAATTATTGTTGTTTTTGAAGAAATACAAGAGACTAAATACAATTAATTTGATATAGGGTGGCATATGGATCGTTTTAATGCAAACTGAATCCCTTATTGTCAAGAATGGAGTTTGATCGCAACCAATTGTGTTAACCAAACAGTGATAAGTCTATACGGGCATTTAATTATGTTGCATTCATCTAGTCACCAGTATAAGAGGGTTCAACATTGAAATCACCTATGTCCACAAGTTCAACAAATTCTGCACCAAACTACAGCATATTTTATGCCCATTGATCAACTAGTAGGGTGTGATTGATCGACCATTGAGGTGAATACGATGATCGATTTTATTTAGTGTACGTTTAATTGTCAATTGATAGTGCACCTAAAGTACCAAAATTGCTATTTGCTTTACCTATCTACGTGCACCTTTAATTGCTTTGATCATATCTTTTAAACTATAACATCGATAAACGAACCGTTTCATTGTTGTAATACATGCTTGATCCTTTTTCGGTATAATATATATGTTGTGTCATTTATTAGAAATATAATTTTTTTTCTCTTGATATAAAGTTGAGTCGAGTTTTATAAATTAAAAACAATAGGAAAGTCTATACTTCAAATTATAGCCAAAGGTGATGATATTATTATGAAAAAATTCATAATATAACCAACGCTTCCAATAAATACTTAGAATAATTACCAAGTATAGTTTAGAATTCGTTATTCAAGTCCAATTCTTTGTATCAAAGACAGATTGATTTATACAATAATATTTTTCTCTATTAAAAAAAAAGTTAAAAGAACAAGTTGGCTAGAAGAACAAGAAGTAGTTGTTCAAACCAGAGAAATCGGTTACGTGAACTTCGTGGGCCACCAACTTCTGCTCAAATATAACTACCAATCGAATTACTTTGATTGGTGAGCAAGAATTGAACTAAAGCCCATGCAACGTAACTGGACCCCTGCGGATGAAGTAAGATCTTACTCATCACTTATTGGTCCACGTGTCGTCTCAGTCTCATCTCTATCTTTCGGTTAAGTTATAGTTGTATAAAGAAGTAGCATATAATTAGCACAGAATACGTTATAAAAGAGTGGCATTTTTCAAAATACACACTATCTTCGTTAATTCTACAACTTGTTTTTAGATTCAATATATATATATATATATATATATATATATATATATATATATATATATATCGCTAAGTATATCTTTTGTATTGTAAAGTATAAAACTATTGCATGCGTGTGTATGTGTATGTAGCTACTTACTTATATAGGTCTACTACGCGGTTTCTCGAACATTCAAGCAGCCAGGTGAACGTAAATATTTCAAGGAAAGAATGTTTTGTTGTTAATTTAGAAATAAGAAAAACGTTACTTAAAAGAATGTTGGATGGTACTTTACTTTATGCTTTTAGGTAATTTGTTTTACTTGTGGTTTTGTTCCACTTGCGCTGTTGCTTCTAGGCAAATGAATGATTATTGCTTTCTTAATTAGACACAAATGCATGATTATGAGATTTCTTCTAATCAACGTTTATTTAGTTATAGTTTCAAGATTACACGATAGTTATCCGCTGAAGATTCTGATCTTAGCGCTTGGATCGATATGCTGCAGATGAAAATGGGAGAACACAAGTGAAATGTATTAATATATTTATTATATCGCTGTTGAGTGGATTGGGTTTGAATACGCAGGCCTGATAGTGATATTTGGGGTAGCTGATGGTAATGGGCCGTAGTTTTAAGGATTTTGCTGGCTAATCTGAATTATTGGAAGGATGATTTGCCGGCTGTAGAACCTGGATGGGCTTATGTACTTCTATTGGACCGTGGCCTACGTAGCTAGGATTAGAGAAATTGGTGGCCCTTGGAGTAGAATTCGATGATTTATCAACCAACGTGAGGTCGTTAGAATATTTGCACTTAAAACCAAACCGGGGGTTCATTATGGTGGTGTTTCACAAAATTTGCTTTTGAAAGGAAAGTATGATAAATTTGAAAACAAGTTTGCCCTCGTCGATTTTCATCTATTTTGTGTCCCGCTATTTCAAACTTGGAAGAGTTGGAAGGAAAGACAAACTTTAGGAAAAGATTGAGAAGGAGATCAAGTTTTAATTTTGGACTGAATAATAAATCCTATTTATAATTGGATTAGCATTATATTCAATTTTAACACTGCCGCAATGCTATAACTAGCATCATATTTAGTTTTACACTATACAAAATGCTAATTATAATTTGTTTAAATTTTTATTTTCCTTTATCCTAATTTTTTTTTCAAATTTTGTACTTATGTCAATTTACCTGTTTAAACTTTTATGACATATTTCTTAATATATTAAATTATGGTTGTTATGGTGATGGTAAATTTACCATTACCATACCATTACCATCCAATCGGTTACCATTTTCGAGTGAAATCGGTATACCAGTTTAATCGGTATGCTAACGGTAAATTTACCATTTTCTACAGTAAATCATCAGTAACATTTCTTTAATACCGGTGGTAACAGTAATTTTACCAGTCAATTTATAACATATGTATATTCATGTAACATGCTTTATTATAGGCATTTAAAACCAAGAAAATGATTGAATTTAGTTATTAATTAGGTGAAATAATGGTAAATACAATTCACTTCTTTCTCATTTATGTCTTTTATTAAGTAACACTATAAATTGTATAATAAAGCACCGTTATGGTGTGAATCCGCGTTATGTTATTGACATTTTTCAAACAAACGGTAATTTACCATTACCAGTGTAACGATTAGCAGATTATTGGTATACCAGTCTATCGGTAACGGCAAACAATTTTCGCTTATCAGTAAAAATGTTACGGTAACGGTGTTTGTGAAATGGTAACGGTAACCATTATCATGATAGCCCTATATTAAATAATTGCAAAGTAAAGAATTTTAACTTCTCCCGTTAATTTTAACATTTTTCAAGCTTTTCATCGATTCGTTCTAACACAGTTATAGTACCAACAAGTGGCACAAACACCCGAGAAATTAAGTAGAGAATGAAATGAGGAAATATAAAAGGAAACGAGCAAAAACAGGACACCAAACTTTTATAGTGGTTCGAATAACTGTTGTCTGCGTCTAATTGAGAATTCTATTGATTATCTTGTTGTTTTACAAGTATGGTTCTTATGGTTCGGTACCACTCCATGGGTGATTACAAGCATGTAATAATTGCAAGGAACCAAAAATATTCCTCAAAATATGCCTCTAGCCTCCTATTTATAATTGTAGATCACTGAAAAATGCTCCACCACATTTTCCTCCACGATCTCCACTACTCAGCAGCGGTTGTCCTTAAGAAAACGTGGCAATGTTAGCAAGCAGCTATGGATCGGTACCGACCCATAAGATTCTCTTATGGATCGACCATGTTGCCTTATGTGATGTCGTCTTATTGTTTGCTTCATGACTCCTATCTTTTTTGCATGGTTATGAGCTTATTTTCAAGCCAATAGGATGGATTGATAGAGAAGCAGAGCTGCTGATTCTGCACTCGAGCCATTCAATAGCAAACAATGTGCGAACGATCAGTGGGGGGAAGATAGGGCATTTCTGGAGAAGTTCTATGGATCGGTACCGATCCATAGGGATGGATCGATACCGATCCATCACTTGGATGGGTATTGATTTGGAATTTTGTTGGATGGCTTGGCTTCCATCTTATGGTCTTTATTGTACTTGGCTTCTGGACTTTATGGCTACCTCTCCAAGCCTCCTACCTCGATAGTTTTCAAGTTCGATCTATCAAGTTAAATTTGTCTAGATACTGTCTTGTCAAACGGCTGGGTAACACTTGCTCTCCAAAGTACATTTTGTTTCAAATATGGTGTACTTTGAATCGAGACAATTCGGAATTGCTATATCAGACTCCAATCTGTGCTTCGAATAGTTGTTATTCTTCCTTTGGACCATTTTGGTTAAGTGTTGTGTCTCTGGATATTTGCACGATGTTTCACTAGCATCTGGCATTATGAAACTTGAGTGTGCTCTTATGATCTGTCATTCCTAGCTCGGTAATTTTGAACCAGTCCCTTTTTCGAAATTTTCAGGTTTGAACTTGCTTTTCCTCGATTCCAGTCACTGAATGTCAAACATGCACATGTACATGAAAAGACATGCGCACACTTATGGAGTCCGCTAAGTATATGTACATGCATATATAAATCATCATTCTTCTCTTTTTCTCTTTTTTTTTTCTTTAAATGGATTGTTTGGTACCAATCCATGGACACGGATCGGTACCAATCATGCCCTTAAGATTAGGCGATTCAATTGCCTATTTTTCTGGATCGGAGGTTATATACCCAACCTGTTTCCTCTTTCTTCTTCACTTTATTCTTGCTTCTCTCGTTCAAGCTCTTGTCTACCATTAATGCACCTCGCTTTCAAAGCTTGAATCGATGCCTCTTGACACTTGAATTGTCGCCGCTGTCACTCATCATTCACTTGAAAAAATCATTGATTGCCACGCTTGGATCGAACCCGATCCATTTTAAATTCATACCAACCTTCGATTTAAATCCCAAATCAGCTGTTCCTCTAAGCTTTGACATCCATAGGTAGGTGGCTATGGTGATGGAGAGGTTGGAGACACTTTCCTTTGGACAGCGTTAGATGGATCAGGGGAGAAGATGGAAAGGGAGGCCGAAATCCATCCAAGGGTACGGATCGGTACCGATCCACCCTTGGTGGATTTTAGGTTTCAAACCTCTTTGTGAACTTTTTCATGTTGATTAGTTATTTGATTTGTACCAAACTTCATCTCCCAAGTTCCAAAGCATTTCAAGTACAAGGCTAACAATGTGAAGCCTGTTGGGACGGTCGGCGATGACGGTCGGCTAGACTATCAAATGAATTGTTGTATACTATCGAAAACTGATATTGCACTACACTGACAATACACTATAACCTACACCACACTAGGCATTCACAATAACATGTGACGGTCTTTTAATCCTTCTGATATAACTTGTATATTGAGTTTTGATAGTTATGGGTCAGAGACGTTCTCACCGTTTCCCCGCTCAAGTTGTAGGCCTATCAATTTCCAGATACGTCGAGTCAGATATTGAGTCGAGCTCAACTACGTTTATGTTTGCATGACAAACTCCAGTGCAACCTATTCCTCTACCTAAAAATCTACAAGTAGAACAACCTGCTTTGGATGTTTCAATGGAGCCTATAGAAGGCCCAGAAGTCGAAGTTGCTACTGACACACTTGATGATGTTGTCATATTAGATGATCCAGGAGATGCAGTATCATCAAAAATCGAGGAGGGGTCACTCAAAAGGATCTATTAGAAGCACGGTATCCCTTTTGAGGATGTGTTAGTTCCTACACGCCACCAGAGGGTACATCATCCCCCAAAGGGGTATACAACATGCAACAAATACATGTGCTTGGCAGGATGTGTCCCGCCGTTCAATCAGTTTATCCGACAAGTCTTGCACTTTACGACGCTGGCTCCATCTCATCTCCATCTGAACAGCTATGCATTCCTTCATAGCTTGTTTATCATCTTCGCTTGCCATTTCAACCTGGTTTCCAGTAATTAAGAGATTCGATAGCTATTCAGCTTCAAGCACCGCAAGGGAAAACCTTCCCTCATTTTCTTAGAGTCGTCTAAGGGTTGTCATGCTGTGGTCGGCACCTAGAATAAACTGAGATATTTCAAGGATGAATGCCTTTTTGTTCGCTGGCCTCTTGGGTTTACACAGAAATGGTTATCTACACGTAAGCTCCATTCTTGTCCTTTTCATACAAGTCTAGGTTCATAGTTCCGCTATCGTTGTGCATCTTTGTCATTCTTTGTAGATGTCCACATAGGCCTAGCAATGCTTCTCTAGCAGAAAGTCTCCAACAACTTTATGAAATTTCGAAGGCAGAAAGGGAGGCTAAGTCAATGCTTAGTGATGAGAATCTTTGAGCATATAACTTGTTAAACCCATATCGTATTGTCAGTCTTTGTCCTAAAGCTACTAATGGTGATGACGACGGTTCTTCATCCGAAGATATTGGGGATCATTCACTGGTGCTCCAAGTTTAAAGTACGGTTATTGAAGTTGAAGGGGCAAGAGAACACCTTGACGAAGGTGATGGAGCTGCTCATAATGATGATGATGGGGGCCACAACACATCTGTTGATGAGGGTGATGACGACCAACAACCTCTTTAAAGAAGAAGTCTCAAAATTAAACTCACTAAAAGGCAGACTCTGAATTCGACTCTGACTCCGCCTCCGCCTCCGTGGCCACAATTGCATTTAAAACTCCTGTACGACCTTTAGAGGATCCTTATGTAAACTTTGGACTAATCACGGATGCAGTCGACTCTTTTGGCATCGGCAATATGAGCATTGGGGATGTTGGGTCCTCCATTCATTTCTAAGAAGATCTACCTTCAACTAAAGAGGAAGAGATTACCCCTATTAGGAAAATTCAAACCCACAGTCCATCGAGGAGACATTAGGAATCCTGCATGCGCACACACATGCATTGCACTGTGCTCAGCTTATCTTGTGTTCTTATCTCGTTGAGGCTGATTCGTCTTTTTTCATTTGCAGATTCAATGGAACGACATGGTTTGTACAAGGATCTTGAGGACCAGATGGCGTTTCAGCCAAGACACAGACCAATCGGACGACTCCACAGGACCGGTCATAATTTTGACTTTAGCCGGCGTTCAAGCCACAATCGAGGAGGTAGGAAGAAGGACTATAGGCCACATGACTCATCATCGAGGCATCGATCCAGATCTAGGTTTCCCCTATCTAGGGGTTTAGAGAGGCACTTCGGTCATCACAACGACATTCCTCATGATGACCCCTCTCGTGCTTCCTTTTCTATCAAACAAACAGTGTTGCTTCATGCTTTCGGGTAACTTGATCGTCCTTCGCAATCTGCTGCTTTCGATTCCTCTCGACACAGAACTGATAAAGCACCTATCAAGCAGCCTACTAAATAGCCTGTTATTGAAACATAGTAGCCAATCTCTTCAAGTCCTCGGAAGCTGAATTGTAATGTCGCTTTCTAAAAATCCGTTTTAAAGATTGTAAGTTTGTTCCAATTTTGAAGATATTCCTTATGATATCAAGGATTAGATGGTAGTGTACATTGGTGAGGTGTACGATCAATACTTCATTTAGAGGAGGTTGGCCGAGAATTTTTTTGGATAGCTGAGAGCTTGGAGACTGAGGCCGCGGGATTGCGGCTTATGGCGAATCAGAACGATGAGACTATCGCTTATCTTGATGTAGCGGTCGGCGAGCTGAAGAATGCAAAGGTGGTAGCCAATCAAAATGTCAAGGACTTAAATGTGGCAATCGAGCGGGAAAGAAAAGATCACTTAAGCCAAGTTGAATATGTCCATTACAGGAATTTCGAGCTAGCTAAAGAGGTGAAGGAGTTGAAGGCGCAACTAAAAAAAGAAAATGGAGAAAGATGAAGCCCTTCAAAGGGCTCAAAACTATTGTAAAGAAATGCTCGACACTGGTAAACAGAGAGACGATGCATTGAACAAGGCCAAGAAAGTGAATGGGTTGATGGCAAAAACACAAATTCGAGCCACTTATCGCCAATTACAGCGCCGACATACTCAAGTTTATAGATTTGGCATGGCTTGGTAAAGGTTACTCCCAGCACTAGCATTGGCCTGGAAGCAGATTATATGGAAAAAGCAACAACATTCAGAAGGAGGTGAAGTAAATCTAACAAAGCTAGAGAGCAGGATTCTAAGTCCAGCAGAAATTGAGGCGCTAAGAGAAGGTGAGCTTATCTGACACCTGGAGTTGGCTATTACAATTGAGAAAGATCAAGCCAAAGGCTCTAGAAACACTCCTTAGGATATTACTACATGCCTTACTTCTAGGCCTCCAACTATATATATTGCTCTGTATGTCCCTTTGTACAACCCGGGTGCACCACAAATGCAGATAACAAGCATGTTGTCCCTCATCCAAGAAAGGAATTTATATGGTACACTAACCATACAGAGCCTCAATTCGGTGGTGGTATATCGTGGACCTCACCCGTATTTGAGAAGGCACACATAACACCAATCGATGTCGCTAATCTCCTATTTCATCTTTCTCAAATTTCAGGTCAGCTTGCGATTTCTAGTCTCCTGAAGAAGGGCTCCCGTTCGGGATAGCAAGCAACAATGACCAATTAATGGTCATGACTATTTCCGGGACGACTCTGAGCATTCCAGTTAGGGACAGTCCAGGTCCTGGCATGCAAATGATTCATACTTTGTAAAAAGAGGGTCCCGGTGACCTCCAGGTACGCAAGCTGACGATGATGTTCATATCATTAGGTCGATCGATCTTGCTCAAGGGGTTTCAATGAGCGAGCTTCTTGAATACCAACTCAAGTCCGCTATAGAGATTAAGCAAGAGCAGGTTGAGTTCATCCCACCTCCTCTATCTATCGCATTGCCTGGCAAGGCCATTTTCATTTTGATCGCACTACCTATGGCCGGAAGCACTCAAGGTGATTCTGTCGCCTCGTTGCATATTTCACCTTCATAAAGCAAAGGAAGCGGAGGGAGATTAAGGAATAAACCAGAGGGGTCTAGTGCGCCATCTTCCACGGAGAAGAAGAAGAACTTTAAGAAGTGATTATTTGTATCCTTCATGTTTTTCGTTATATAGCTATTTGACATGTTTTACCTTTTGTCTTCAGGCCGGCTTTTTGCGTAGGTTCGGTCCTTACTTTTGTTTTCAGTTTAGATGTCAATACACTTGTACTTCTCCTCTAAATCTTATTTTAACAGTGAATAATATATAATTTTATTTTTACTCAAATCTTATGTGAATTTGACTAAGTGTTTGAGAAATGCGCTTTATATTCATCATGTTTGCGATCCACTTCTCATCACCATCATCATTAGACTAAAGTGCTAATCCATTCCATTATTTAGGCGAGTAAGGGATGATTATCAAAGCATTTATCCGCACATGCCTGCATATGATCATGTCCGACTCTAGAGCTTGGTCGAATTCCAATTTCTTGGAGAAGTAACTTTAACATTCCTTTTGAGGATATTTTAAGTGCGATCATGCCAACTTCGGGCATCAATAAAAATGATTCATTTCTGGATGGCAGTTTGGGTATCCCATGTTGACATGCATGCTTTGACCATGCCAAACTCCGGGCATCGATTGAGAGTTAGGCACTTAAGATAGTGGTTTGGGCATCCCTATCCAGGATGTTTACTTGTGATCGTGCCTATCTCCAAGCATCGATTGAAGTTTATAGGAGATCTTGCCTAACTCTGAATGTTGATCTTTCGTATTTCCTACTCTAGGTATGGTACGGATGCTTTGCCAAACTCTAAGCATGAGCAGTAAAGGCAAACTATCTCGTTTAGCCTTTGAATATTTATATTCCTGCCCCCAAGTCATGGGTTAAAGGAGTCATTGGGTATTTACCTCCGAGTACCAAGTATGGTTGAGCTTCATGCATCCGATCGTGGACTATCGAAGCTTAGTTGGCACCTATCTCTGGGCACTTGCACACCTGCATTTTACACATGCAGGTTTATTTAAACACAACACTATTCATAATGTAAAATCAAGTATAAACATATTCAGGAGCTCTAGAAGTCACTTCTTCTATAAACATTAGAAATGACAGATTCTGCTTGGCTTCACAGATTTAATTAAATATGTAAAAATTTGCATTCAAGTGAAATAGTATTGTAAAAGTTCGCTAGTCCACGCCTATGGGAATGAAATCCCATTCATTATTGCTAGCTTGAACGTTCCATACCCAAGCTTTTGTTCAATTCGTATGAACCTTCCCAATTCAGGCCCAAGTTCCCAGGGGATAGGAAGATTCATTTTAGAACGAGGTCACCAATTTCAAAGGTCTAAGCCCTGACCTTAGTGTTGTAGTATCCGACGACTCAGCTTCGATGTGCGGCATCCCTCATGTCAGCTTTATCATGCTTTTCGTCAATCATACCGAGAGACTCCAGCAGGAGTTCCTTGTTCATCCATGGATTATAGTGAATCATACCATGAAGGTATTTCAAGTTCAACTGGGATCAAAGCCACTGATCTGTAAGCCAGGGCAAATGGAGAATGAATAGTCGCGGACTTGTGGGTCGTTCAATAAGGCTAAAGTGCTAATGACAGTTCATCAACCCACTTGCCCTTGGCCATCTCCAATCACTTCTTAAGAACAGACTTGCTAATCTTGTTTCAACCTGTCCATTCACCTGAGGGTGCGTCACCACTGCAAATCTCTTCTTGATACGGTGTCTATGGCAGAAATTCTAGATTTCGGTGCTGTCGAATTAGGTCCTGTTATCGGAAATAATCATTTGTGGAACTCCAAAATGAAAAATGATGATTTTGACCATGTAGTTGATTACTTTTTTATGGTGATTGTGATTAACGGTTCTGCCTCAACCCATTTGGTGAAGTAATTAACTGCAACAATGGCATACTTCGCACCACCTTGGACATTGGCAACACACCAATAATATCGATTCCCCAAACTATAAACAGCCAAGGATTGACCATTTGAGTAAGCTCTATCAGCGGGGCTCTTGGAATCTTAGCAAACCTCTGGATCTTCTTCGCCAGGGTTTTCCCCTCGGTGTGGTTGCTTCAAGCCCCTTCATGTACTTCTCTTATGACTTGCTTGGCCTGATTGTTGATAGTACTCCCTCTTGCACGATGGATCTTGAAGCTTTATGAAGGAGTTGACATTGCTCGCTTTTCATGTCAGGAAGGATTCCTCTTTGCAGATAATTCTTTATCGAAGTCATCCATGACTTCTTCTCAAATTTGGCCCCCAATATCCAATCGACGTCCATCTAGTCGATTGTTGGAGCCAATAACACTTCCATCAGGGCCAGGCACATGAGTTGCTCATCTTCGAAACTTCTAATTTAGCCAGTGAGTCAACCTTCGCATTTTCCTCTCTAGGCGCGTTATGGCGTAATATTCAATATCACCAAGCAGCCCAAGGGCTCGATTGAGGTAGGGAGCTAGTCTCGCTCCTTTTTCCTGGAACTCTTTTCTTACTTGACATACCATTAGCTGAAAATCACAAAAGATATGAAAAGTTTTAACTCTCAGTTCCTTAGCAATCTTGAGTCTTATGATAAATTCATGATACTCCGCTTCATTGTTCATTGCAGGGAAGTTAAGTTTCATAACATAACAAATCAAACGTTCCTCGGAAGTTACGAGCACCATTCCAGCAATAGAACAACATTCATCAGATGCACTATCCATGTACATCTTACATCTGGCATTCTGCTCTCCACTGCTCTCCGGAGTGTCATCTCATGCAATGTACTCAGCAATAAACTCCACCAAAGCTTGACCCTGTATATTTTTCTGAGGGTGTAGGTTATGTCATACTGGCGTAATTTAATGTTCCATTTCAACAACCTTTCAGAAGTTTCAGGTCGTTGCAGGACCTGTCGCAAAGGTTGGTCAGTTAAAACTTTGATCGGATGAGCCTAACACTATAATAAAAACACCCTTTCACAACTGCCAAAAACAGTTGTACTAGGTCTATTACAACGGACCGCCGCCTGTCGTGATATCCTGATTTGTAACAGAACCATGATTTTTTACAACGGTCTTCGACAGTTGTAAAATAATTTTTTACAACTACCTAAAGCAGTTGTAAAAAGTCTTTTATGACCATTTTTGACAGTTGTAAAAGACCTTTTTACAACTGCGATTGGCTATTGTAAAATACTTTTTTACAACTACGATTGGCAGTTGTAAAATAGGAATAAAAAATTAAAAAAATTATTTTCTAAACATGTTTCGCAGGTGCAGTAAGAAACAGATAAACAACAGGAAAAAACTGATATAAACTCAAAGGCATCATGATCCATTTATAGAGAAGACATCACAACTTAAATACAAACTATAAATCATACACCATCAAGAAATATATTTTTCCTTTGAAGCAACCAACCACTGCCTATACAAATATATTAAAAAACACTAGTGCAGTCTCCCAAAATAATCGTATGAATTCAAAATCAGGACAAAAACTTATCATGTAATAAAAGAAATGCTTCATTAGTTGGGAGAAGAAGAAAAATCATACACGAAGAGCATCTCTAGTAATTGCAGCCGAACATTCTTTAATGACTAACATCTTTAATTAGGAGAAGAAGAAAAATCATAGAAGGAGACAGGGAAGGCGTCTCCACTAAGCACTAACAGCTTTAATGACTTGCGAATATGATTCCAACATTGTATTTTTAAAGGGATAAGTGCTCGAACTAATGTGGGAACTGAAATCAACCTTAAAATGCCATATACCTGAAATATCAAAAAGCTTAATATTGTCAAGCAACGACAGTAAGAAAAGAGAGAATATATATGTTAATGCGCCATCAATAAAGTAAGTATCATATCAAAGTAGAATACAAGCAGAAACAACGCAAATAATATATTTAACAACATAAAATTAAAAAGAAAGTTGGTACCCGATAAAATACCCGTTCATTTTAAAAACCATTGAGTTTCTAGTCAAGAAACCCAGTGTAGAAGTTCAGCAAATATTTTAGATGTTTCTTCGAATGGTAAGTTCAGTTGCTGAATCATAATATTTGTTATAAAAAGATATAATGGAACTACAAATCGAAGTTTCATGCAACTAAGAAATGAGTTATAAGCAGATATGTAAATCTTACTGTTTTAACTGTGCAGCAAATTGCGCAACTTTCGGCTTGCAATTATTTTGGAGACCGTGGGTTTGGTACGGTCATTGGCAGCTACAAAAATGACCTCCTCGTTGTATTTTAGCAGAGGCTTTTACTTTTCTCACTCTATAACTCCTTTTCTTCTTCTTAATCTGCATTGTTCATGTAATAAAGGATATAGTGGTCCACCTTTAAGCTAAGAGGCATATAGACAATGGAGATGCAGCACTGCTTACTTATTTATTTACTTTTTTTTGCTTACGAGTATCATCATGAAATATAACTGAAAATGTATGCAAGGGAGATTACTTGCTGTTGCTGACAAAGAAGGTTACTTTAGTATTTATGGTAGTTAAATCAATAAGCCTATACAAACCAAACTTTAGTAAACTTGGTCAACTATGATGCTTATATGTTAATAAATATATCATGTGAATAACCTTAGATTCTAAGTGAACGGATATATAATGTACGTACTATTTTCACACAAAATAACTAAACGAGTACAAATGCATATGTTTAAAGATGGTTATTAACAAAGGGAATTTATTAATCAATTCTACAAACACCTTATATTAACTTACATATATTCACAAAATCATAAGTTTTAGGTTATATTAGAGATTCATATGTTACATCAGACTAGTTGAAAGCATCAAATTGTTTGTAAAAAGGAACAATGACTTAAATTAATTGCCATATTTGTTAAAATTATAAAATAGAATTTATTAAGGATTGATGATGACTGATAAACATTTATTTTCAAGAAAAATATAGATCTTTGAAAGTACCAAATAATTACCGACTGGGAGCAAACAATCCAATGATTTTTTGCTTTAAAAAGCTCTTTTTCCTGATGCTTCTTTTAGTATAAGTCTATCTTGGTCTGGGGTTGTAAACATGGATTCCATGGTTTTATGCCATGTGCTTGAGCCCTGCTGCCACTGGGCCAAAACTGGTCTGGATCGGATCATATGTTAAAACATTAAACTCCAAAGAATTAGCTTGTGACGACGGTGAAATGTTGAGGAAAGATGTGGCAACAACGGCTGAAGCGAGATAGAACAACAAGGAGATACAGGAGAGGAAATAGAAGACAGAGCGGCAAGGATGGCTGCGACTTATGCAGCCTATGCGGTCACTTTGGAGCAGTCGCCTGGCTAAACAGGTGACAGAATTCGAGTAGCGTGAGCTCTGTGAGTGGTGAGTAGAAGTGATTTGGGAATTAGGGCTTTGAACTGGTGAGGTAGGCACAAAATTTTGGGGCGAATGAAAATCATAAAGGCAAACTGTGGCCGGCTTCTAAATTTGATTAAAGTATAAATTTAAGTTTAAAGCCTAGAAATTTGGTTTTGGAGCCATAGGGAAATTTGGTTTCGAAGCCAAGGAAAGTTTGTATGCCTCTTCAACATATAACTTTCTATGTAAATTTGACCAAACGTGTGACTATCAATGGGTAATCAAAAAATTTGAAATTCGTCTATATCCATATTCGTATCCATATTAAAATATGAAAATTATCTGATATCTGAAAAACAGATACGAATACAGGTATGGTCAAATCCGCATCTGATAATTATCTATTTGGTTTTAATCAGAAGTATAGTTAATTTTCATGTATTTTAGTAGATAAAAGAATTGTTATTTACTATTTTGTATAAGTAAAAAGATTTAATGTGTATAAAGATCAATATTTGCTACTTAAATTATTTTTCTTAACATACTTATTGTTTTTCATATTTTTAGTGCTAAAATTGATTTATAACGAATTGGAATTTTATATTTATTTGTTTTAATCGAAATTTACTATAAATTAATTATTAATTGTTATTATCAAATGGTAGTTATTAACTATTAATAATTAATTTTGAAATATTTATTATCTAATTAAAACTATTAATTTATTATTAGTTAGTTATAACTATTATTAAGTACTATTATTTAATTATTACTTCTAAATTATTAAAGATTTCTTATTAATTATTATATTTTAACTATTGTTTATTTAATTATTATCCATTATTCATTTATTATTGAATATAAATCATTATTATTATTTCATTTTAATTATTAATTATTATTATTTAATATTGATTTTTAAGTTTTAATTATTTCTATTTAATTATTATTTAATCAAGCATAATTTATTATTATTATTTTATTATTAGTTATTAGTTAATATTATTTGACAGTAATTATTATTTATAAATTTTTAATTTCTAATTAAATATTTATTATTTATTTATTTATTATTATTATATTTTAAATATAAAATATGAAATATTAATTATTAATGTTAATTATAATTTTTAATTTTTAATGTTAATTATTAATTACAAAAAATTATCTCTTATTTTTTAATTATTACTTAATTAATAATTATTAGTTATTATATTAATTATATTTAATGCTAATTATTAATATTAATTGTTTCATATTTCGAATCGAGTATTATTATTTAACAGTAATTATTATTTATTATCTATTTTCTTATAATTATTAATTATTAGGTACTATTATTTAGTTATAATTATTAATTGATTATTACAACGGGAAAACAAAAAAGTTGTGACAGGCCCCATTATAACTGCAAAAAAGAAGAGTTGTTAAAAATATGCATTTATTACAACTAGCAAAAAAGGTTGTAATGAGCATCTATTACAACTGACAAAAAAGATAAGTTGTTAAAAATAGGCATCTATTACAACTGGCGAAAAATGTTGCAGTATGTATCTATTACAACTGGCAAAAAGATGAAGTTGTTAAAAATAGGAATCTATTACAACTGGCAAAAAAGAATGTTGTAATAAGTATCTATTACAACTGACAAAATAAAAGAGTTGTCGAAAGTAAGTTTACAACAACTGTCAGATAAAAAGAGTTGTAAAAAACCTTTATTACAACTGACTATTTGTGACGGTTGTAAAAATACAGTTGTGATACGGTCTTTTTGTTGTAGTGTAATAGTAAGGACAAAGCTTTCTCGAACCAATCAATAGGCAATATGCTGGCTTTCCAGCTTCGGATAGTTTCTTTCTCCTCCCATCAATTACTTACTGATGTAATACAATGGCCTCTGGATTCGGGACTCCTCATGCACGAATGTGGCGCTCAATGCATGCACCAACACTACTTGATAAATAAATAAGTCCTCATCCTTCGGCGGCTTTGACAAAATGGAGGGTCTATCTAAGTGATCCACCAGAGCCTAGAATGCGTCTATACATTCTTGTTTCCAAGTGAAATTCCCCCTCCCTTTCTTGATCATTTTGAAGAAAGGGATGCTTTTGTCAGTGGCTCTGGAAATGAATTTACTCAAGGCGACCTTCCCATTCAAACTCTAAACGTCTTTGAAATTTTCCAAGGCTTTGATATTCCTCGGTGCTTCGACCTTCGGATTTGCTTCGATTTCGTGGGAGTTTCATGATCAAGCCTAAGAACTTCCCTGATGTAACGCCAAACGAGCATTTCAAAGGATTGAGCTTCATCCCGTCCTTCCCCAGAATGCTGAACATCTCCGCCAAGTCGTCAATAAGGTTCCTCGATCGTCGTAACTTCATGAGCATATCATCCACATTGACCTCCATTAAGTGCCCGATCTGATATTTAAACATTTTTTTCACTAGCGTTTGGTAAGTCGCTCCAGCGTTCTTTAATCCAAAGGGCATGACAAGATAGCAGTATAGTCCTAGGTTGGTGATAAAGTTGGTGTGTTCCTGGTCTGGGGTATGCATCGAAATTTGATTGTATCCAGAGTAAGCGTTTAATAATGTGAGAAATTCATGCTCGAACATCGAGTCCGCCATTGATCAATCTTCGGGAGTGGGAAACTAACATTTTGGCATGTCTTGTTCAAGTCTGAATAGTCAACACACGTCCTACACTTTCAATTAGCTTTTATCATTAGGATTGGATTGGATACCCACTCCGGGTATAGGGCACCACGGATGAGGCCATTGCTTCTAAACTTCTCAACTTCTTCTTTGAGTGCAGCGGATCTCTCCGACCCAGGCTGTGGCGTTTTTTGTTTCATAGGAATGCATGTAGGATTTACTTTTGATGCGTGGCTCGCTATCTCCGACGATATTCTACACATGTTCGAGTGAGTCTAAGCAAACACATCTAGGTTCACCTGGAGAAAACCAACTAACTCTTTCATCATCTTCACGCTAAGCTGCGATCCGACCTTCACAACCCATGTAGGACCATCCTAGTTGATCGAGATGTTGATCGTCAACTAGGCCAGAGCTTCTCTTCCATCCTCCGACTCTTTCCACGGATCCATATCCTTATGGAAGCTGATGTATTGCCCGAGTCAAGGCTCAGACGGTGGTTGCTATGCGTCCAAAGCTTTACTGTAGAGAGTCCTCTCCACATCCTTTCCTTTCTCTCTTCGTCTTGCCTCTTTCAACTCAGCGACATAGCACTCATGGCCAAGCCTATGATTACCTTGTACTATTCCCATACCATCCTCCATCAAGAACTTCATTGTTAAGCACCATGGAGCAATGGCCACTTGAAATTCAGCAAGGGCCAGTCGGCCCAAAAAAGGCACTATAAGCTAAATAAATATCCAACACAACAAAAGTCATGATTCGCACTCTCTTACGGTCGTCCCCTCCAAGCACCACCAGTAGATTTATACCTCCCACTGGCTCAGTAGTAGTCTTATTAAATCCCTAGATCCAAGATTTACATGGGTTTAAGTCCTTGCCCTCCAGGAGCATTTTGTCCGTAGGCTCTCTTGATTAGAATGTTGACTGAACTCCCACAGTCAACCAACATCTTCCTTACAACAGCAGAGTCAATAACGATCGATATCACTAATGGATCAATCGTTAGGGTCTCTACCCCATCAGCATCTCTACCCCATCGGCATCTCTGTTTTGGAAAACAGTATCATCTATCATGGTACTGAGTTGTTTTGCTGGAACATTGTCTTCAATGGTGAAACAACTCTCATTCATTGTGTGCTTCAATGTACCTACGTATCGCCCCATCTCGTTCCAGCTCTTCTCAACGAGATGCGGTCCTCCAATAATAGAATTAACACTACAACAAACTGGACCTTTAACAGCCTTTAAACATCACTGTAAATGCCTTTAATAGTGTTTTTACTACGGTGTATAACGACATGCCATTATATCAGGAACATAACACTGCATAAACGCTGTAAAATGTACATTTTTAATAGCGTTTATCTAATGTTATTAGTACATTTTGTAGCGTTTGTATTGATAAGCTAAATTACTTTTCATAGCCTTTTTTAGATGCAATTGAAATTTTCTACAGCGTTTTTAAAACACTGTTGAATGTTTTTCACAACGGTTTAAAAATGCTATAGTCTAAGGTCTCTGCATTTCCCATATACATGTTCCAATTCTCTACACAATCATGACTTATATAAATCACAGTCAATAAAAACACATACAATTTATAGTCAACATATTATATTAATCCCACATCTCATAATCAATATGTAACACTAAATTTATGCAATATTTTTACACTAAAACATATATAATACATCCATAATTTTAACAATGTAAATAAGTTGCGGCTAGTGAACACTAGTAGTAATACATACAAGCATACAAATCAAAATGTAGTTTTGGCACCAAAAGTAACTCCGAACCCATAACTTGTTGCAGCATATTACTATTTTTTGCGTCAAAGATATCTATCCATCTATAAAGTAAGAATTCCTTGGTTATACATATTTTAACACACTGTAAATAAAATTATAAATGATGAATCATGTTTCATTTAAAGCAATTTATTAACATTACATATGACCTATTTTCAAGACATGAAACATAATATTCTGACTTGATCATCTAATTACATGGAGATATTCTAAAATGCCAGATTTCTCTTGTTACATTCTTTAAATATACTTCAATCGGTACAAGACAGTTATATGACATTTCATCTTTCCGTAAATGACAAGTATAAATCATTCTAAAAAATTTAATGCATACCCTCCATTATGTTTTACATCATTTCATAATTCCAAGAGTCAACACAAGCACATATATGTGTGTAATGGCTGTAAATGACATTTTCTATCAGCGGTCTAAAAACAATATTGAGTTTATTTGGTATTAAGACAAAATGTGGCAATTTATGTAGAAAAATAAAGCAAACTGTAAAATTGAAATATATGGTATTTAACAGTATAATATTTCTATAAGCGGAGAGAGGGTAATAGAAGAACAAAATTTTAAAAAATGTCATTGCCCGACAAAAGTGGCATTTTTTATCCGACTGAGCTAATTAATTAGCTCAAATGGATTTTAAACAAATTCAGTAGAACTTCAGCAAATTAAATTGACAATAGATGACTCTTATTAATATATCCATCTCTAACTTAAATTGTTAGAATAGCTCTGGACATAAAGGATGATTATACAAATGACAAACTTGAAGTCAATTTTTCATTAACGTTTATACTTTTTTTCTCTCTAAAGAAGCAATCTTCCTATCCCTAAAGGCAATAAGTAAACACCCTAAAATTAACTAAAGGCAATAAATAAACTTGGTGCTGAATATACTAATAGAAGCATGATTTGACTGTCCAAAAAGGCCATAATAAAAGCCAAAAATAACATAACCATTTATTTATTCATGAAGTAAAATTGATGCAGTAAATGCTAATATAACCATTTATTTATTTACATATTTAATACTTAGTCTCCACCTTCTTCTTTCACCTTATATTATCATTGTTACATCAACTAACTATTTAACTATCTTTGTTTATGAAGATATATGATCCAAGTTACATTACGCTTCTATTTTAAATTTAAAGTTGCAACTATGCATAGGTATCACCTCATATTGCACGTATACATAAGACGAATAAAAACCTTTAGTCATGAAACAAAATTTATATCGAAAGTGTAATATGTCATCGAAATACTATACTTATTATAAGATTAATCATATTTCATTTGAATTAGAAAATTACTAAATATTTTAGTTTATTTATATTTTTCCGTCTAACAAAAGCAGAAATAAGGATTCGGATGCATATGATATTGGAGGACAAGACCAGACCTTGTTTATGTATCTTGATGACCAAGATCAATCTTCAATTCAAGAAAAAAGATGTGGGTTTATCATATGTTATATAAATACATGCATACATGCATATGTATAGCTTGCAATGTATTATCTATAGTTTAACGATAAGAAACCATGTTTGATTAGCCTTAATACATATAACCAGAGAAACAATAGTTAAACATCAGTGATTAGCAGCTGAGATTCTCCAGTAAAAGTTTATTTACAGTCATGATAATATCATGCCTAATAAATCCATGTACATAATTTGACTATAAAAGGAAGGATTCTGAAATCGGTATTTTTGGAATACGGTAAGTGGTGAGTAGTATAATGTATGTTTATTCATCTATAAATTTTAGACAAATAAAAATGTTTACAAATTTTTGAAACAGTAATAATATTCTCTTGTGCTACAACCAGATTGTGACATGTAACAAACTAGAGAGGACATTCAATATCATTATCATGATCTCTTTGAAAAATTCTTCAAAATGAAAATACAGCATATATTCTATTTTGTATGGCAGAGAAGCTCCAAATGCATGACAATATAATTCAATCATACATACATACATAGGGGTGTTGTGTAACATTAAGCAATCTAATAAAATTTCTACTAATTTAGTGAACTTGAGAGAAATTATGAGACTAATACATAAAATGATTATAAAAACAAGGATAGAGAACGGAGATTTGTACCTGAGTGAATTTGTTTTATGCTAGCAACGATTAAAGTGCAGTTCTAGTGACAGTTTCATCTTTGCAATCCAATAAACCTACAAATGAAATCAATATGTTATTATCTTGATTTTGAAACATTAATAATTCATAAGGAAGTTGTTGATTTGGAATAATGCTACCCATAGGATTCTGTTAAAGAATTGTCATGAAATTATTAGACAAACAATTACTTTAGAAAATAGACATCAGAAAAAAGATAATTAAGTCCTTAAAATATCATATATGTAGAAAAAAGAACAGAAACTAAATTTTAAGTTATATACGGAAATCATTCGTGCTCTTTATTAATGTAATGTAGGAAACCAGTTGATCATGTAATGTAGGAAACTTTGTTAACTTTAAGTGCAATATCTATTAATGTTTTACTTTAAGAAGCTGACATGGTATAGTGTTAACTTTAATGTAGGAAACCAATTAAACAATCCATTCATATACAATTCCCATGCATATATAGGCAGTGATACTTTTTTAATTGTTGTATAATACATAACAATAGTGACATGGATTAGCAAAATAATTAATTTACTAGGACTAATATTTATGAAGCTTATACAACAACCAAAGATTGGTTATTCAAAGCGTATAATTAGTTCATAAAAATTTAGTTAACAGCCGACCTCACAAACTCTCTAGCCAAAACACACATGCGAAATTAAAATGCCAAGGTACCGTAGCTTTAAGCCCCAAATGATAATACAAAAGATTGAGATATGGAACTCACTTCAATACAAAGTTAGATACTTGATCATGATATCAACAAAGCATGGTATAGGGACAAGTAGACTTATTACTAAATGAGTGCACATATTCCTATCTATAGGAATACATTTACTTACAAATGAAGTAACATACACATATAAATAAAACTCCGGTATGTTGGCCTTCATGCTCGAGCGACGCACGCACAGGGACAGGAGCTTATGCTCCAACTGTACTTCACCGGTCCACAGAAAGTTGTCAAAACAGTTTCAGGCTAAACTGTCGCCTTTGAGGGGCGATCTCCCTTGACCCTTCATTCATTCTATTCTCTAGTCTATGTGTGGGTGATATTTCTACCTTTATTCAATAATTCAATCATTTCTAGGCTTTAATTTCAAAGCTTTTTAATTGATTATTCCATAGCTTAGATGATAGATCGGCCATAACGAGTCCAGAAAAATAAATTATGAAGCCATTATTAACTCTAACAACACTACTACTACTTCTATAGCTGTTTATTTATTCACTTTCTCTGCCTTATAATATTGGATTGAACAACCTATCAGTATTTTACTTTAATATTTTGTAGTTCTTATTCTGTAAATTTCACATTTTCTTTTATACATCATAATCCCTTATTAAAATATGTAGAATCCCGATTTCTTAGAAAAAAGAGCGATATAATATACATCATATAATTGTAGGAAACAAGATTGGTTTAAAATTCAAATTTTGAACATGTAATTTATTTCAAAAGAATGAGAAAAGTGTATTGTTTATGAAAGTTATGATGCTGTTCATTTGGATGTATTCCTTATATTCCATTTTCTTCTTTCTTTCAGAGATCTCCTTCCTATTTATTTATATTATGTCCTATTTTATTCCCATGGCTTAAATCATTCCTTGAATCAGCAACATGATAATTTCTATAATTGTTCGTCCTATGATAAGTTTTCACCATGCGACCTATGTTTTACTCATTAAGTCCAGTTTTGAATCATTGAAGCCAGGTTAGAGTTACATAGGCGTATCTTGGTCTAAGCTAAACTTCGGTATTACATTAATAAAATTCTTAAATTATCTATATGTAATTTACTATCCAACTATTTCAACTAAAGCCCATTATTTTCTTAAGGTAGATCTATTTCTTAGTATTGAGTCTTCTCACTTACGTTTATTTAGAGAAGACAAGTAGAGTATTTATTTTATTATTTTTGCACTAGCAATCTCTATGAAATATGAAATTTTTATTTTTTTTCCCAAAGGAAAGAGGAGTTGAGTCCACCTCTATCGTTTTAATTCAGTAGAATAACAAATTGACATACATAAGAAAAGATGATAATACTGTTCAACTACTAAAATAATGAAAGAGGCAACATGTTGCTACGTATAACAAGAAATACGTGACAAACGAAAAAAGTGAGTCTAAATTAAAACATCAAAGCACACCCTAATCTATATAAACAAAATAAACCTCCATGATGATGATTTTGAACCACTAAACAAGATTAAAAAGAAAAACGACAGGCTTGAAAAGTAGACAAAACTTCTGCTTCACCCATTCTCCAACAAAAGCTTAAGCAGAATGCAGTTTAGTTTACACTATAGAATGAACGACATACTTTGATTTTAGCTTTAACATAGTTTTGGATTCTAAGGGTTATTAACATTCTTAAATTGGATATAACAGTGATTATTGGTTATAAACTCATTTAAGTGCAAACTGTATTATTCAACTGATTACTGGAGTTGACCAATTAAAATAGTTAGATGTGTTGGATCCAGTGGCAAAATATTTGACCATATTAGTAGATGTATCCATAGATCACTAGTTTACACTACCGCTTTATCAAAAAACAGTATATGATATATCGATCTTGCAACGAATAAAACATACAAGTTGATCTCAGTCTTTAGAACTAGTGCATACTTCTCACAATAAGTGATGGCAAGGACAAATAGGTTGATGCGTTTAAAGACCCATGCTACTCATGACCCTAGTTCTCATAATCCAAAATCCATGTCTCCTATGCATAACAAAAATGAGTGAATCTTTGTTGTTTATATTCATGTTTATCTTAACTAATTTTTGTTGGTTTTTTGCCCCATTCGCTTACATCCATAACTCGGTCATTGAAGAAAAACATAATGTATAATTTAAGTTAGTCGATTAATACTACTTAAAGCAAAAACAACATGGCCTCCAAAAACTGAAAGTTCCCAATTAAAATTTGTTAGGGAATGAACTAACCTGAGACAAGCTGAAGCTTTCCAAAAATTTAGGGCCTAGATTCAAGTTATAATAGAAATGGATGTGAGTCCAAGTTGTTTATTATAGCCAAAACAGCAGCAGTTTACTCAATGGATTCCAAGACACTAACGCAAGTACCGGAGCAAAGCACAGTGGAGCAACCATGGATCTCTTTCGGCATCAACCGTAACCTGAAGGCATCATTTTTAAGGATTTGAACAGTGGAGGCATCGTGAATTTAGATTTGGAGATCTACGAATGGCTGATTTGAGATTTAGGTTGCTTATTATGATGGAAAGGGGAAAAAGGATTTAAGAGGGAAATGAAATTAAAGGAGGGAACTTACGCTGCTGTTAGGAATTAAGTGGATAGAGGGACAACAATTTATTCCGATGTGTTTTGTTTTCCTATTGATAGATGGATCGACAACAACAATTAGGATTTCGACGCTGAGCCATACTGCTGTTGTAATCAAATTTTCTTATAGTGTAATCACCAATCGATTCTCAAGTCATCTGGACTCATCAACATCAGGCCCAACTTGCCCCTACTAGGGGTTTGAAGTTCCTTGCCCACCATCCTGTGGGGCTTGCACAAACTATTGTAACTTCTTCTTACGAATAAACTCTTCGATCACATCACGTAAATGTCTGCATTCGTTGGTGTGGCGACCATGTATTTCATGAAATCTGGAAAACCTGCCAGACTTTTTCTATTTTAGTCGACACCTTCAAAGTTGGCTTTCTGCGCTGCTCTTTGTGTAACAACCCAATATTTTCAGCCATTCGCATCCACACATGCCGGACTTGAATTGCTCAACATACCGCGTTGTAAATAAATTTGGAGCAAATGAAATACAATCATAGAATCACAGACATAGAACAATCAGAATAACTCACAACAGAATATAAAAATAACATAGTAGTTCATGAAGCTACTGTAACAGTGTCTCAAACCAAATACATAATACAGTCCGAAACAACATAATGGAAATCCCAAATACATAGTAGTTCACTAATACATGAGATAAACGAATAGCTGAAACATAAGTAGATATAAATGTAGATAAGCAGAAACTCCAGCAAAGACCAGTTCCAGAAAGAGAATCCAAAGCTGTGAATACTCAGGCTGACCCGAGCGTAAAGTAAAACACAAAACACTCGAGTCAGGACATATATACTTATATAATGTAAACCAACTCAAGTGAACTATAGTAGAAATGCACAATAACTTGAAGGATTTTTGGGGTCACCCATCCTTTAAGGATCGATTAAACTATAAATTAAATACATCCCGTGGTTAAAATATCAAAATGGTATTTTATACTTCGAAATCAAATATCATTTCATAATTCAATATCATTCAAAAATCCATTTCAAAATATCAAAATATTGTATATATTGTATCTTCCAAACCACATTCATTTATTTAAAATACCATTTCAACACACATTTCAAAATAGTTTATATTTCAAAACAAATTACTTCATTTTTAAATCATAAAAAAATGAAGTTATTATATTTAATAACTAAATTATTAAATTTTCAAAATTTTAAACTTTTCAAAGTTCATTCATTCACTTAATTTTATCAAAACGGTGAAAATTCACTTTCGCAGCATTTAGAAAACGTTACGGAAAGTTACATTCAAAACAGATCAATTTAACAAAAGACAGCATTCAAAATGCTGTAATAGGGTTACATTAGTTTCAAATAAAATTTAGTTATATTCAACAATTATAGCACTTTACAAAATGTTATAGTAGGCTTCTTATTTAGCTTTTTAGTTCATTATCATCAACTACAGCATTTACAAATGATGTATTATCATTTACATTAGAATTAATAGCATTTCAAAAATGCAGTTAATTAACTTCAAATGTCCAATATAATTTCACAAACAATTATATTTTTATTTAAACATTTTTAACTTATAAAAACATATAATTTCACAATTATAAACATCATTTAATTTTCCTTAAATTCATGTTCCATAAAGTTCAATTTCCATTCAAAAATCAAGATTTAATAATAATTCACTTATTAAATTCCAATATTCAATTTAAATTCATTAAATTAAATTTAAACTTAACACTTAAGTTTAAATTCTCAAATATAACTTAATTTCATTTTTATTTACTTAACTTAAAATTCACCTTTAAGCCAAATTCATAAATTTCCAATTTTAGTTATATTTCAAAATTTCAACTTAAATATTCATTTATTTCACATTTTAACTTTATTCAAAAATCATTAATATATTATAAAATCATTTAAATTCCTTTAAATTTCGAAATATCATAAATTTATCATAATTTCATATTTAATTTAATCAAAATTTCCAAAATAACTTACATTCAAATTTTCTAACCTTTTCATTAATTTATTTCACTTATAAATATTCAGAAAATCAATACTATTTTAAAAAAGTCATTTTTAATTAAGTTTAAAATCAAAATATTATAATATTTACATTTCTCAAAAATAAATTTAAAATTTTATAAAAACATATTTTAACTACGAGTTTGTATATAATTTTCTACGCTAGGTAAAGTGATATGGGTAATATATCATTTCAACCCGTAATTTACAAAGAAAACCCGGGTTTTATCATTTCAAACCCGCAGTCCCAAGTAAATGAAATAATTTGAAAATCGCTCAGGCCTATCATTTCAGCCCATAACGATTTTCCCTTATTCTAAAGTCGGTCTAGGTATGTATCATTTCAACCCATAGTGATTCTAATCTAAAGGGAACTTGCAGTGTGATAAACTGATAAAAATAACAGAACAACATAACATAACAGTAACATATGATATAACAGGTGTTTAAGCATGGGTGAACATCATATCATAGCATAGCAGATATAGTATGGTTATGCATTTTACAGATTCACAAGTGGTCAATTTACTAATTATATATGTACAAATTGTCCGGTGAGAATAATTCACTGGTTTGAGCTGGAGATGACAATAACGAAAGCACAAAAGAGATCCACACAAGCACGATAGAACGACAAGATACGAGTGAGAGAGCCACAAGATTAATTCCCTTGTATACAAATCAAACCAAACAATATAATACATATAAGCTTTCAATTCAAAAATACGATAAATTAAGCTAGAATCAACTGCACAAATCAAAGCAGAATTGCTTTGCACTTGCTTCCAACATACCATAGGTTCGGCCATAGGTGAAGCACAAGGCTAAAGGAAGGTTTTTTGATCTGGTTTTGGTTTCCTAAGGGTCGGCCTATATAGGTTAGAAGGTGCAAAAGTGTGGAGATGGGAAACAACACTAAACAATCAACACTATAAGCAACATCACAAGGATTCAAGACCATTCAAGGCTCGGTCATGGCCACAAGGGGCACGACCATCATTGGTAAGGTCAGGAGGTTGACAAGTCAGAGGGTTTAGGTGGAGCTGGAGGTGGTGGAGGTGGAGATGGTGGCGGCTATGGGGTGTTGAAGGTGGTGGAAGTGGATGTAGTGCTCGGCTATGCATGTTGATGGAGTTTTGTTGGAAATTTGTGGTGGATAATCAACTTTGGTGGCACGGCTTGGGTTTGGACAAAGAGGAGGTGGTGATGGTGATGTGCTCAGGTGGTGGTGGAGGTGGCAGGGCAGGTAGAGGAGGTAGGCCGAACCTATGAGGAAGGAGATAAGTGCAAAAATCAAATCCAAGAAGAATAAAAGTAAAAAAAGAAGAAGTTTACCCTAAAAAAATTCCAAGTAATGGCCGAAAGTTTTTCTTTAGGAATGAGAAAAAAATGTTTACGTGAGTGAGGAATGAGATATGCAGCTGAAATGATGAAGAGTTAAGGCAAAATGTGAAAAGATGTTGTGAAATGTGAAAAGGTGGAATATAAAAGGCCTTAGAAGATCAAAAGTAATAAACCTTTTCAAATTTCTTTATTTTTTTTATAAGTTTAAATAACTAAAAATAATTATAATTTCAGTTTAAATTCGAAAATGTAACAAAAACAAAATATAAATATTAATTATATATGATTAAAATAAGAAAATAGTACAAAAATGAAAACTAGTCAAGAAAATTTGAAAATAAACAGAATAGACTTCGGAAAATTTATACGGACTTGGAAAAAATAAAGATAAGAAAATAAAATAAAAATTAATTCATAAAATAAATAATTAAAATTTAATTAAATAAAATTTAAATGAAGAAAATAGTAGAAAAATAGAAACTAGCCTTTAAAAATAAGAATAAATACACTAAGCTTTGGAAAAATTATAACATCACTTTAAAAATATTTTAAAATAAAATATATATCTAACATGTCATATAATACATATTAGAACATGATTTGACAAATAAAAATATTATTTATGTAAATTAAAATAGATAATTTTATTAAATAAATCAATTTACACCAATATTGTAAAAAGCACAACTTTCACAATATAAATCAGATTTCAACGAAACGAAAAGCATTATTCTTGAAATTTAATATATTTTCATAATAAAAGATAAGATTCAAAAATTCAAATATTTAAATTTTAAATTTAAAAGTCAAAGTTTGACCAGATTGACCAAAAATCCACTTTTCTGGAAATATCCTATTTATTCAGGTTTGAAATTATAATTCACATAAAATCAAAATATACTTTTAAAATAACCAAATTTATTCATTTTAATAAATAAAATAAAGTTTTCAAATAAAATAATTAAAATAAATAATTAAAATAAATCACAAAATTCAGAGTTGTTACACTTTGCCCTGAGCAGCCAAGTATATATTCTCAATCGATTTATTCAAAGGAGTGTAATTGTATAACTTTGGGATTCTTGGATGCCTTCTTGAATATTATTTATTATCTTTATCTCCATTGTCTTTCTTGCCCTTTTCACCACTTCTATTTTCCATATTAACATCGACATTGTCGGAATTTCCTCTGTACTATTTTACAACATTATTTTGTATCACTTCAGCTGGTTGACTAGCATAGGCCTATCTGGTGGTAGTTGTTTGCGCAAAAAAATGGCCACAAACACCCAAAGTCGTGTGAACTAGTCGATTTTATGTTGTTTTTAGTGATTTGGGTGATTTATGCAAATATATAATAAGCAGGGACTAAACTGTAAAAGACACACAGATTTATAGTGGTTCGGCCAGAACGTGCCTACGTCCACTTTTTATGTTATTCTCCTTTTCTCTTCAGATTACAAGTACGAAGCTTTGATTACAAGTAACTGAAAGTTGTTTGAAAGTTCTATCCGTGCTTGAGCTCTCAAACTTGTCTGCCATTGTTGTACCCCTGCCCCTCTATTTATAGAGTGAGGCTGGGGGCAGGGGTCTTGGATGTATATAGCTGCTGATGGGCCTGGGCTGGAGCAATCTGGTCTGACATATCTGGTTCGGCGAAGCTTGGTTCGGCTGTAGCTGGGTGGAGTTTGATTCGATTGTGAGTGAAGTGGCTTTGGACCGGTGAAGCTTGGTCCGGTGGTATGATGAGAGGCTTTGGTTCGGTGTTGAGGTTGGGGGTTGATTCGGTGGCAACTGCTTCATGTTGGTTCGGTGCCGAAGGAGTGTGCTTGGTTCGGTATGGAGCTTGGACCGGTGATGGGCTAGTAGAGGTTGGTTCGGTATGGTTGGTCCGGTATTGGGAAGGAGAGGTGTAGGTTTGGTTCGGCAGGCACTTGGTTCGGTGGGGCATGGTGGAGTCGTGCTGGTTCGGTGTGGGTACTACCGAATGGGCCTTTATGAATACCGAATGCCGAATGAGCCTTAATATCTGAGAATGCCGAATGAACCATGGGGAGTTCGAATACCGAACGAACTCATACACTTGAACTCCCAGATTAAACCGAGGGGTTTTAAGTACCGGATGACACTTATTACTGGATGAACTCGGGGAGTGTAGTGTCGAACGAACTCTTGCCTTGCTTTACTAAATGAACCTTTGCACTTGAATCATGAGTGAAATCCCAGACTTATATATGCTTGCTTGCTTCTTCTTGTTCCGGTCGTGGTGGAAACGCACACAACATTGATATTCCAGTTTTGTCCAAAAAATGGGATAACACTTTGCCCCCCAAAATATGCCTTGCGGTAGGAAGGCGTGTTTTGTAATGCCATGAGCTGGATGTTCATATCCTGTTGACAACCTGTAAAGAGCTTGATGTTTTATATGGCCCCAAATGACGGCCGTTCGGGATCGAGCTATTTGGGATGAAGCGCGGCCGTTCATGGTCAAGCGCCTAACTTCAAATGACGACCGTTCGCGATCGAGTCATTTGAGGTGAAGTGCGACCGTTCGCGGTCAAGCGTCTAAATCCATGCAACGATCGTTCGAGATCGAGTCATTTGCGGTGGAATGTGATCATTCACGGTCAAGCGCTTTACTTCAAATGACGACCGTTCGGGATCGAGCCATTCGAGGTAAAGTGCGACCGAGCCCGGTCAGAGGGCGGACCTCAAATGGCGACCGTTCGCGATCAAGCCACTTGGGGTGAAATGTGACCGTTCACGGCCGGTGCCGTTCGCGGCAAAAGATGGAATGGGACCGTTCGCGGTCAAGCGCCTTACTTCGAATGACGATCGTTCGAGATCGAGCCATTTGTGGTAAGGTGCGACTGTTGGCGGTCAGGGGGTGGACCTCAAATGGCGACCTTTCGCGATCGAGCCATTTGTGGCGAGATGAGTTGTGCCGTTCGAGGCGAGTTTGTGACTGTTCGAAGTCGGGTGCCGTTCGAGGCGAATTGTGACCGTTCGAGGTCGGGTGCCGTTCGAGGCGAATGAGTGTGCCCAGGGGGACTTAATATTATCAGTGCCGGAGTTATTGTTTGGGGGAGTTTTCGAATCAAAGACTTCGGCAGTTCGTTGCCATGCAAGAGGTGCTCGTGGACCGTTCGCGATCCAACGGGCATACAAGTAAATTTTTCCATAGAATTGTAAATGTTAAAGCAATAATCAAATGAACCTTACAGCAGAAATGTCCAATCAGGGAGAATTTAAATGTACAAATCAAAATCAAAGCAAAAGGCAGAATGAAGATGTCAAAGCGTAAACTCTTACTATAACGCGGCTGGTAGTCATTCAGAGCATGCCTATGGATCGTGCGCGATCGCTCACATGTGTAAATGATTTAACCGTGTTAGCGAGAGGTTTACAACTTGTTCATCGTTATTTTAATCAAGCAATCAATGGATAATCAAATGGTGCCTCGATCCAGGGTCACCTCTAGCCGATGTAGACGGTGGTCGCTCTGGCTCCACTGCTGGAGTTCGTCTCCTCACATACTGAAGGAGCATACTGTTCCTGATATGCCCTTCCACCTCGTCCTTCAAATGCCTACAATCATTAGTGTTATGACCATTCAATTCATGAAATACACAAAACTTATCTGATTTTCTTTCGTCAGAGGTTGGATCCCTTCGCATTGGTCTACGATACGGAACCTGCTCCTTGGTATCCTGATAAATTCATTCCAAACTCTCATTCAGGTCTGAATAGGTGGTGAATCGTGGCTCTCTTCGTAGCCACTTTGTCCTGTCATCATTATCCTCAGCCTTCCTTTTTCCTTTGCTAGTCTCCGCACCCTTTCCAGGTGGGTTTCCGCTCTTGATTGCGTAAACGTCATCTTCTTCCTCTCTTTCTGCACTAGCATCTCCCAAACGCAGAAACTTTTCAGCCTCATGATAGAACTCTCCCAGATTCATAGGCGGGTCCTTGGTTAATGAATTCTTGAACTCTGTACTATCAGCTATTCCAGATACAGACGCCATCATGACCATAGATGGATCTGGTCGATCCACTGATGCTGCCGCCGCATTAAATCGCGTTAGAAAGCTCCTCAAAGTCTCTCCAGTTTTCTGCTTCAAGGTTGCCAAAGTCATCACATTCTTGGGTCTCGCAATATGAACCCTGAATTGTCTCATGAATCTCTCAGTTAAATCTGCCCACGTTCCTATGGAGCCGCTCTCCAGTTGCCTAAACCATAATGCTGCAATGTCCGTCAAATACAGTGGAAAGCACCGGGCCATGATCTCCTGTGATTCCCCCAGCACTTCCAGGTGCCTCATATACTTAGTAAGATGGACCGCAGGGTCTGTCCTCCCATCGTACATCTCTACTGATGGTAGCTTGAATTCTGGTGGGTTCCTAGCTATCCTAATCGCAGAAGAAAAAGGACTCCTGTTTACATCTTCCAAGTCTCTGTTTACTAAACCGCCTCTCATAGCTCTTCTAACCATCTCTGCTAATCTGTCATTGTCTCCAAGCTGTAGTTCTCGTTCACTGCCTTCGACCTGCCCCCCGAGTCCACGGGAGTTTTCATGCGTATGCCTCCCTGGTTGAACGTTCATTCCTCTATTGCTACCAGGTGGCTCGGATGCCCTCATCTCTCTTCCCGGGGTCGGATCAACATGCTCTGCGTGAGTGCCCCCTAGCTCTGGTGCTGCGCCAGATGGTCCTGCTCCGTTCTGAACTCCGGTTGCTCCTTGGATTTGTGCTCCAATTTTCCCAATTTGTTGAAGTAAGTTCTGGATCATCTCTTCTTGTCTTCTCATTATGGCCTCCATCTCATCTCTAGTGATGAAGATCGATGCTTGATTCCCTCCTGAGGAAGCCTCTTGACTTCCTTGGTGTTCACTTCTCTCTGGCCTTTGCCTTCTACTTGTTTGTCTCATCATAACTCTTAGATCTGAACTCTTAGATTTTCAAATTCAACTTCTATCCGATGTAGCGGGAGCTGGTCCTTCTCAGTGAAAGCACCAAAATGTTTGCGCAAAAAAATGGCCACAAACACCCAAAGTCGTGTGAACTAGTCGATTTTATGTTGTTTTTAGTGATTTGGGTGATTTATGCAAATATATAATAAGCAGGGACTAAACTGTAAAAGACACACAGATTTATAGTGGTTCGGCCAGAACGTGCCTACGTCCACTTTTTATGTTATTCTCCTTTTCTCTTCAGATTACAAGTACGAAGCTTTGATTACAAGTAACTGAAAGTTGTTTGAAAGTTCTATCCGTGCTTGAGCTCTCAAACTTGTCTGCCATTGTTGTACCCCTGCCCCTCTATTTATAGAGTGAGGCTGGGGGCAGGGGTCTTGGATGTATATAGCTGCTGATGGGCCTGGGCTGGAGCAATCTGGTCTGACATATCTGGTTCGGCGAAGCTTGGTTCGGCTGTAGCTGGGTGGAGTTTGATTCGATTGTGAGTGAAGTGGCTTTGGACCGGTGAAGCTTGGTCCGGTGGTATGATGAGAGGCTTTGGTTCGGTGTTGAGGTTGGGGGTTGATTCGGTGGCAACTGCTTCATGTTGGTTCGGTGCCGAAGGAGTGTGCTTGGTTCGGTATGGAGCTTGGACCGGTGATGGGCTAGTAGAGGTTGGTTCGGTATGGTTGGTCCGGTATTGGGAAGGAGAGGTGTAGGTTCGGTTCGGCAGGCACTTGGTTCGGTGGGACATGGTGGAGTCGTGCTGGTTCGGTGTGGGTACTACCGAATGGGCCTTCATGAATACCGAATGCCGAATGAGCCTTAATATCTGAGAATGCCGAATGAACCATGGGGAGTTAAAAAACCGAACGAACTCATACGCTTGAACTCCCAGATGAAACCGAGGGGTTTTAAGTACCGGATGACACTTATTACTGGATGAACTCGGGGAGTGTAGTGTCGAACGAACTCTTGCCTTGCTTTACTGAATGAACCTTTGCACTTGAATCATGAGTGAAATCCCAGACTTATATATGCTTGCTTGCTTCTTCTTGTTCCGGTCGTGGTGGAAACGCACACAACATTGATATTCCAGTTTTGTCCAAAAAATGGGATAACAGTAGTACTTGCCTTCTCCAAGCGTAGGAACTGATTCGCCTATTTATAGAACACATCCATCGTCGGAGGTGGTTTCATCTTCAACCACCTTCTAAAATCAGTCTTAAGATGATCTTCCTAATCAGCACCATCAACATAATATCTTCTTAGGCATTGCTCACCTCAGTAACTATATTGTTGAACCTGTACCAGAAATCTTTCAAAGACTCTTCCACTCCCTAGAAGATGTTAGAAAGTAACATGACGCCCTTCGGACGGGTAGTATGTATATAAAATTGTTCGATGAACTTCTATGCTAGTTGTTCAAAAGATGATATGGATCTCGACAGTAGTCCAGTTTACCACATCATCGCCACTCCCTTCAGGAAAATCGGGAAATAAGGACATTGTACAACATCGATAGCTCTGGAAAAATCTATGTGCTAGTTGTACTTCATCTGATGTTGCCTCAGATCCGTATTCCTATTATACGATGGAATCGTTGGTATCACAAATCTCCTTGGGTACTCCTTGGGTAGGATCGCTTTTGTGAATAGATTATGGCTTCCGGAGGAGCCCCAATCATCATTAATCTGATGTTGGCTCTCATTTATAAGTCTCCTTACCATTTCAATCAAAACTGGCTCGAGTGGATCTACTGATTAGCGGTAATTCTAATTCGCCCCGAGTATTTGGCCTGGCAAATGCTCTCAGTTATTACTTGTGTTTCCCTAGCTCTGGGAGAATTGTTCGTTTAGCAGTTCCATGTACATAGTCTCTTCACGATGGATCCACAATAGCAGCCTGATATCCAACATTTTTTCCCACATCATGACCAAAAGCCAAACCAGCATCATCACTCGGAATTCGACCACCCGAGCCAGGGTTCGATGGTTCGACACCGATCTATACCGATCCTTCTTGATGGACCGGTACCCATCCATAAGCCTTTGCCACGGCTCAGTCACGATCTTTGTTTCGGTTTCCCAGTTTCTTTTCTAAGCATCTTCTACTTTCTGCCCCTCTGCCTTTGCTCCGATGATGAGGAACTGTCAGATTCTAAATCAGAAGGTGTCAAGTCCTTCCTGTTTCTTCTATGGCTGTTAGTTAACTATTTCAGCAAATCTAAGCTCTGATTCATTTGTTGATTCAATTCATTACGGCTTTCCTGAAGCTTGTCTTCTATTTGCTTCATCGTACGGTTCATCTCAACCTTAGTAATCACATCTATTGGGTTCTGACCTTCGGTACTGGTTGGTTGTGCAACCTTCTCAACATGTTAGGAATTAACATTTTCAACGTCCATAGCAGCTCTTGAAGTGGTAGATCGATCTCTTATGGAGGCCATGGTTAAAAGAAACTTGTGTAGATTTTCTGAAAATCCAAGTAGTTCAAATTGACAAAAACAAAGGAAACTAGATCTATCTCTCAGATTTAGGCAATCCAATAGTAGATGATGGATCCAAATGGACTGAAAATCGGTTTCTCGACGAAAGTACCAAAATTTTAGTACCAAAAAGTGGCACAAACACTAAAAAAATTAAGTAGAGAATGAAATGAAGAAATTTAAATGAAAAATGAGTAAAAACAAGACACCAAACGTTTATAATGGTTCGGCCAACTATTGTCTACGTCCATTTGAGATTTCTATTAATTATCTTGTTGTTTTACAAGAACAGTTCTCATGGTTCGATACAACTCCATGGGCGATTACAAGAAAGTATGTAATAATTGCAAGGAACCAAAAGGTTCCCTCAAAATAACCCCTTAGACTTCTATTTATAGTTGTAGGTCGATAGAAAATGCTTCACCACGTCTTCCCCCACGATCTCCATTACTCAGCAACGGTTCTCCTCAACAAAACGTAGCCATATCGGCAAGCAGCTATGGATCGGTATCGATCCATAGGCATGGATCGTTACCTATCCATAAGATTTTCTTATGGATCAATCATATTGCCTTGGATGATGTTTTATTGTTGTTTGCTTCATGATTCCTATCATGTTGCATGCTTGTGAGCTGGTTTCTGGGCCAATATGATGGATCGGTGGAGAGGTGGAGTTGCTGATTTTTGATGTTCAAGCCATTTGATAGAAAACAACGTGCAAATGATCATTATGGCCTAAAATAAATTGTTGGAACCATAATTTGGTAGTGGGAGGAAGATATGGCATTTCCGGAGAAATTCTTTGGATCGGTACTGATCCATCACTTGGATGACTTGGCTTCCATCTTATGGTCTTGTTGTACTTAGCTTATGGGCTTTACAACTATCTCTCCGAGCCTTCTGCCACAGTAGTTTCCAAGTTCGATCTATCAAGTTTTTCTAGATACTGCATGGTCAAAAGGCTGGATAACAATAGTTCGTCTGCTTTTTAGTTTCTGTCATCATCCTACGTTTAGTTCGGTAAACTTTTTCCTTTAAAAATGATATTTCATCATTTCTTTTTTTCAATTACCTAAAGAACCAAGTTTTACTTGTAAACTCTACGAAAGTATGTGTCTACCAAATACATACTTCAGATACTTGTTAAAAGGTTATCAGTTTTGGAGTTTGAACACCTGACATTTGATCTCGTAGTCCGAACCATCAGCTAACAGCGACAATGTCTTCATCGTTATATATATAAACACAGACACATACACATGCATACACATACATATATACATACATACATATATGTATGTATATATGTATGTACTTACATATATAGATGCAGATGCATGCACACACACAGATACACACACACATACATATACATATATGTATGTATATGTATATGTATGTATATGTGTGTGTGTGTGTGTGTGTGTGTGTTATGTGCACGTGCATACGTATGTGTGTGTTAATGAGTGATTTTGTTTAGAGCTATTATGAAGGCATATTTTTTTCTTTATTTTCATCTATCAATATTAAACATTTACCAAATGCAAAAAAGAACTATTGAGTGATTAAATCGAAAAAAAAATTCTTCTTAATTCTCTCGAACACATTACATTAAAGTCACATAAAATTTAACATATTTTCTTTCCGATATTGCCCACTCTATTCTTTTTATAATAAAAATTGGTTAACCTTCAGTATGTTTAGTCGTAAAAAGCTCATATACTCTCCTTCATTTTAAAACTTACATTTTTTAAAAATTATTATCCTGACACACTTTTTAAAAAATTTATTATAAATGAAGATTACTAAGACACAAAATAATTGGTTTAATACAAAATGTTTTTAACAAAATTAAAACAACAATATACCACACTTTCAAATTTGTTTCTAATCCATGATCTATATCTTAAAACAATGTTAATGGATGTTAAAAAAATAACCTATGTCTATATTAAAAATAAGCTATAATCTATATCAGAAACAAAATATTAAAACAACATAAATAAGCTCGTTAAATAACGCGAATCGATGATGTGCTATTCATTGATAGAGGATTTGGCTAACATTGTCTTTTGGCTCAGTGGCTTTATTGGTGTTGCTTTAGGAGTTGGTGGCCTAATAAATTGACATGGCATTTTTATTAGTGATATTTACTAAGTTCTAACATTGTTGGGTTGGAGTTGATAAGCTGAGGCGCGTAATGAGAAACCTAGTGGCATACACTACACCATTTAGCTAATATCGCAATGTCCTAGTGTAGAAAATTCACAAGAGTCTAGAACCGTTGCAAAATTGCAACAGCTTTGAGCCATTGCAAAACTATTAGCAATAGCTTTAAACCGTTGCAATTTGGTAACTACTCAAGACCGTTGCTAAGTACCCATTTTTTGTTAATGAAACACACCTTTGAAATTAAAAGAATATGTTATCCCACTTTTTGGCAAAGCCGTGTTACCAAAAGATTGATCTAAAACAAAAGAAAGTTCGTCTCGAAGATTGGTTATACATTGTTTCACCATGGATATCGATGAATTTTGTCCGAGCCCGGATCAGGCTACAACTGATAGGACATGACAAGCAAAGCCATGAAAGCCAGTGTTTCAAATTTCAGGTTAATCGGAGTTCATAGGAACGAGATACGATCGATGCAAGTTAGCTAAAACACACAGTTCATATCCGTCAAATTGTTGAGCAAATGCCCGTTTCGAATCGATGGGATTCGTATCCATCAATGTTTGCTTTGTTCGAATCCATCAAGATCCTCATACTTCGAATCGATCGAGTTCAAATCGATCAGTAACGTGACATCGGTCAGTTCGAATCGATCGGTTTCGAATCGATCAGATGGGCATCGCCTCAGCATGTTCGTATCCATCCTAGAGCACTGTTTCGTATCCATCAGTAGGCCGGACTTCGTATCGATACGCATATCCATCACTACACCTCGGTTCGTATCCATCGGCTTCGTATCCATCGGAGTGGCCAGGTCTTCGCATCGATGGACTTCATATCAATCGAACTTCGGCTAGAATGTCTTATTCGAATCCATCGGCATGGCTCGGTTCGTATCCATCGGCTTCGTATCGATCACCTAACATCAACTTCGCATCCATCAGAGATTCGCTGCTTCGTCTCCATACCGTGTTCGGATCCATGCGCAGAGGCTTGTTCGTATCCATCAGGTCAACTAACCATGGGTGACGTGTCATCCTCGATATGAACAAGGCGAATTTTATGGAGTCGATACGGTCAACTCGGAGTAAAGATCGGATCGAGGCGAAGTATGCGCGCCACATCATCACAAGACCACATGAGGTGTTCGATTCGAAGGAGTCGATTCGAAATAAACGGCCAACCGAAACATACTAGCTCGTATCCATCATATCTCCCAAACTGCTGATCCAAATGCAACGAAATTTTCACATTAGCTTCCATACAAGGTAAAGATTGTTCCTGCCAAGTTTCAGCTTGATTGGATCATTTTTTGATGGATACTAAATCACTTCGTATCGATCTCAGATCGAGTCGAAACTTGGTGGGGTCGGTCGCGTGGGCCCACTCACGTGCCAGAAAAAGTCTCCTGAAGTTTGAGCGAGATATGAGTCTCCTACGCCTATAAGTAGCACCCTGAAGCCTACAGAAAGGGGATCTTTTGGCCATTCGACGTTCAGACTCTGGCGGATTCAATTCTACTCTTCATTACTGCTGTTGTAATCAAACTTCAGAGCTATTATCAACTGTAATCTGCTGTAATTGACTGAGATCATCAAGTGAATCAATAAAGTCATCAACTTCAGAATGGACGTAGGCAAGATCGCCGAACTACTATAAATCCTATGTCATTTACTGCTTTATTGTGAATCTGTTGAGTGATTTCAGTACTTATTTCTCTACATATTTGTTATCTGTGATCTGTGATTGTGAGCGGGTGCTTTCAACGACTATCGGGTGTTTGTGGTCAATTTTGGCGCCAACAGAATACACCCTTGGAATTAAAAGAATTAGCTCATATGTTTCAAAAAATAATAAAAATAAAAATAAAAATAAGCACAAAGTAAAGGAATATGAGCTCGCGCGCGCGCGCGCTCTCTCTCTATGCCTTTGTTCCGCATGCCCTAATTCCAACCCCTCCATGTCTCCCTCCGCCCTAGTTTTGCCATCTTGCTCTCAGTCCGTCCTAGGATCGCCTTCCTTGGGATCGCTGTCCTCCTACTTCTCAGGATCACTGTTCGCCCTTCTCAGGATCGAAGTGATAGGCGTCGATTTGATATGACTTCATGGTACAGTTAGACTGTTAGAGAATACAATCTTTAATTAGTAATTATAGCAGTTTTTGTTTTCTGATATCCATTTTGCACCAACTAATATTGTACGATGCATATTTGTGCAAATCTGAACCTGTTTTTGTTTTTGCTAATACAACTCATCTTGTTTTTCTTTATACAATGGAACGTTTTAACGAACAACATAAAAGGAACATATGATCATGTCTCTACTACCGTGTATGATTCAACTATGGCTGCCCCTGCCGTTTAGTTTTATTTATGTGTGTATGTGTTTGATTTGTTCAATGAGGCAAAGTTTTAAATAATTGTGTTTGATTGATGATCTTTGAACTTTGGTTGATGTTATCTCTCAGGGTTTCCTATGTCCTCTGCTTGTTATTATGTTAGAATCAATTTTTTAAATAAGTTACATGTAGCGATTTTAAGAATTTAATTTTTTTTGAGTGATTTCTTTTGGTGCAAATATGAACTGCCATGGGTCAAATTACATAATCTATTTCTTGTTATTTTTTTCCAACCTTGTAATGGTAGAATCTGTAAAGAAAATGCCACGGAAATTTAAGCAGTGCGTAGCTATTGAGTTGATTCATTATGGCTTATAAAGTGTATTAGATACTAGCTTATTCTTTTTTACACATCACATTTTGTTCCATATCACCATAGTAGGTATCACTTACTTTATTGAGAGATCAAAGTAATACATTAAATTCATTTAATCATCTTTGGGGTTACTGTTTTGAATTCTCAAGAAAGAAGGAGCGGTAATGGGTCTTGAAGGAGGAGGTCTTGGATTTCTGTGACAGTTGAGCAATCTGCGAAAGAAGTTACCGCAGCCGAGAACAACAACTGCGATCTGTCCGACCAGTCCACCGATGCATGCTGGAATTGTTAATGGATCCATTTTTCTGGAAGTGTATACATACTGATGCTATGAAGACAAAACTGATTTATTTAACAATATACTTTCAGTTGAGTGAGTGAATTTATTTTAATTAATAGTGTCATTAATGGAGGAGAAGTTCAATATTGCAAACAGAAACTGCATAAACAAATACTTAGATCATGAAACTCAAATGGGGCATTGTATATATACTAGTAAACCAAATAACAACAATATAAAATAACTTCAAAATATGAAATAACAATTTCTGATTTTTGTACAGTTCAATCAAACAAAATAAATTGTAAAATTAGTACCAGGATAAACAAGCTAGAGCAGGGTAATCAAACTAAAATACAGCTTATTTTGATTTTGATAAATTCAAGGAGAAAGAACCAAAATATTACCTCAACTTAGCATCAGGACCAGATGGGTAAGCGGATGAGGAAGAAAATGGAATTTAATGAACATGAATATATAGCAACTCCAAGTCAAATTGAATAAACATGAACGTAGAGTAACTTCAATGAACATGAATGTATGAGCCTTGTTCTTTTTGATTGAAATGGCTAGGCCGGACCATTGCTTAATAAATTTGATACCCGATAGTTTGGTTCAATAAATTTAATGAAAATTAGAGAAATTCATACATATATTCAAAGTTATTAGGGGTGCATGGCATTCAAGTGAAAAAAGTTTGGTGAAAGAGAAAAGGATTCAAACCACTTCCCGCAATTGCATTCACTCACCCAACAAGTTTCATTACTTGGACCGTCTAAATTTTTTATATTTGAAAGAGAAAAATGATCGCTTTATCACATGCTTTCAAAAAGGTCTTGACTAAGAAAATAACGCAAAATGACATTGGATAAATTTGAGACATAAGTTCAATACTTCACTCTGTTAAACAAGGTAGGCTGTGGATTCCATTAATCATCTCTGCTTTTGTCTTGTGTCAGGGTGAGAAGAGCACACTAGAGAATTTCCAGGTTTCACAGGTACACATACTACTCTATAACAATTGCAATAGTCTCGCCATCCTCGTGTCAGGCAGTTGGAGTTAGCTAAAGTTGATGATTTATTTTTTCCAATGCTTTTGAAGTTATAGTAGAAACCAAACCATTATTTATTTGTGGACTAAAGATTTTTGCATTGGCAATTTGGAGAGAACCTTTAGTATCTGCTGATATCAGTTTTCTTTGTATTCGAAATAATGTATATGATTATTTATTTAAACTCCAAAAAGGAATCAACAGATTAACATACGTTGTAGTGTTGGCAGTGTAAGAACGAAACACTTAGTAAGAAAAAGGACTATATTATAGTGATGATAAATTTATTTGCACTCTTGCTATATCATAATAATAGTGATTACATTTTGGTTTTAGAGTGCTAATGTTACTCCAGTTTGGATGTAAGGAAAATAGAATATCCATACAACACTCATTTTATTTGCTAGGTCCTTAGTCTCAACTTTTTGTGATCGTTGGAAGATTTAATTAGTAAAGCATATATAGTTGCAGTGATATTTCTCTCTCTTAGATGAATAAAATTTATGTGTTTCATCCGGTCTTTGATGCAGTGAAATATTTTAAATTTACATGTAATATTGAATCAAAATATCACTCCAGTGACAAAGTTGGTAACACTAAATGTATTACATATTTCGTACATTTTTCATGAATGTCTAAATTTATTTTTTGACAAACACACATTTAGTTATAGGCATAGATTGACTTTCATATGTGCAGGCTGCGGTCAATTGATCCAAGGGCAACAAAACTGACATATTTGGATCGGACTTTATCCAGAAAAGTGCTTACCATATCAGCTATGCACATCGTTTTCTGCAAAAGAGTATTCGCTAGCTTGATTTTATGATGAAATTTCTATTTGATAGCTATATCTTAAGCATCTTAATATCATAAATCTTGCATCTAGAGATATATGATATAATGTAAACAAACAGACGTTTTAAAATTGTCTTTCTGCAGTCTGAACTTAAATTATTTACATGGTAAAATGTAGACATTGTTTACTTGTTTTAAACCTACAAAGACTTTTGGCATACCAGTTTAAACATGAAAGTAGAAATTCATTTACTGAATTTCAATGTCTAAATTGCTAGATTGCTAGATTTTATTAATGTGTAATGTATGAATTTTAACTGTAAATTGCTAGATTTTGTTAATTAATTTTAGTATTTTTGGATCCAGTTATTAAAAAGTCAGTTGAACCTTATATATTAAGAAACCCTTTTATTGTAGTGGAATTTTAGATTTGTACATACAATCAGGTTGACACATTGGAAAGCTAATCCTCTTAACTGATTGTTCACTTGTATGTACAAATTTTAGATTTGTACATACAATCAGGCTATGATGTATGCTTTGGTTATACTGTAGTCTTACCACGTTTACCAGTGGTCATTCAGGCATCGGAGTAAGTTAAGGGGATAATATACTGTATTTGTGGTTCAAATTACACAACTCTCATTTGTAAAACTATGATCAACTGGCCACTGCTTAGAGATTGAACATGATAATAATTGTATATTATAAAATATATAGAAAAGGAAATTACCCATAGGGCCTTTCTTTACTATGATCAATCAAACCCTTCAGGTTATTTACGACCTCCAATATCTAAAAATCACAATAGATAGTTGATATGAATAAAAAGGTATTTATTTCTTAAATGGTTTTAAGTGGCAACGTATGTTTTCATAAATCACTACCAGTTGCCTGATCATGATATACTGCAGAAAAAGGGAGGTTTACACCAATTTGAAAATGATGAATGCCGAGAATAAAGAAAAGCTTAAACGGTTACCATTAGATTATAAGGGTTAATTACCAGATTTGTCTATTTAATTTATTTTTCAACAGATAAGTAATTCAGTGTAGTATTTGCTTTGTGCAAAGTAGTTACGTTTGTATAAGTTACGAAATCCTTCTTTATCATTGATGGTTGAAATTTCGACATCGTTGTTTATGATGAGATGAACCATGATATTTGACGTCTCATCAAATCTCAATTTTGTCTGTAGATAAATGTCATGTATCATTTCCATATCTAGGATTAAGCATAAATTGCAAAATAACCTATCATTGTTTTTAAATCAACCCAGTAAATAGGAGATAAGGTATTAAAAAACAAGTAAAGTATGAAAAATATGACAACCCGCACCCCTTGACATACCGATCCAAAGTCTAGGGTAACTTTTGGACTCGCATTGAAGTTAAGAAGTACGAGCTATCGGGTTTTTATAACATTACGAACACTAAAAATAAACACATATGATCTAAGATATACTACATATTCAAAACTCACAACGTAAGAAAACAAATATATATAAAAATAAAAAACCATCTCAGCAAATATCTCAAAACTCGGTCTTAGAAAACAGTAAGTAGTCAAATATAGAGTGCCCAAAAATATCACTCATAGTTTGATAAAATACTAAGTACCGATAAGAAGATAGTTACATGGGGAGTAAACAAAAAGACAAGCAACTCTTGTGTTGAGCTTGTGACGCAGCGTAGGAAGCGAATTCGACAATGTAAATCGAATCCGTCCAGAATCTCACACGATTAACGGAAATAATCGGTGAATCGATGGTAAATCGATGAATATAAGAATACCGAAAGGCCCAAATCCGTTGATCACGAAGATACCGGACTTTAGCAATCTTCGACACGTTGACCGCGCACGATACCGTGAGAGAAGACCTTCAATTCTTCGAACGTTGATCAAGCGCACTTGATTCCGTGAATTGGCTTCAACAATTGTTGATTTGAGCGCACTCGAATGCCGAAAGTGGAGATAGGAGATAACACTCAACTACCAATTTAAATGGAGGTACAAAGCACAAACCAAATTTTATTCAAAATTCAACAACCTTATAAATGGCACAACCCCCATATTTATAGGCAGTTTACAACTCAACACTGAACTTAGCCGACCTAACATAGGTCGCGACCTACGACCTAACCAACACGACTTAAGAAGACACAAATACAACACAGTGAAATGTAACGACTTAAAATACAAACGGCTTATGACCTAATTACAACATACGACCTATGTACAACACGGGTTACAATCATGAGTTACATCACGCGATCTACGACTTAGCAAAAACACGGCACATGAAGCTTGAGCGACCTAAAGAAACTGCTCGCGACCTAAATAAGGTCGTTCGCGACCTTCTTCTTCTTCGCGACTTCGGTTTGTACGCGACTTAACAGTTAGCACGGCAACATGAAATTTCGCGACTTAAAGAAGATCGCTCATGACCTAGATTGTAGAGAAGAAATTCGCAACTTAGGGATTGGAGTTTGCCGCGACCTAGCTTGGAGTTTGTCGCGACCAAGCTTGGAGTTTGCCGCGACCTACTGCTTCGCGATCTAGGGCTTTGTGATTCAAGGAAGCGGTTCGCGACCTACTACTTCACGACCTAGGGTTTCACAATTCAAGAAAGCGGCCGCGACTTAAGGTAATTTGCTTCGTTCTTATCTCGCGCTGCATCATCCTCCCCTGGTTGAAAAGAATTCGTCCTGAATTCACATTTTCCTCTTCTTTGACAAGCTTCTCCCCATAATACGGAATTAAATGCTTAACGTTGAACACGTCTGCAGTGTGAATATGATCTGGTAACTTCAACCGGTATGCATTATCATTGACCTTCTTCAAAATTTCTACTGGGCCAAATTTTCGAGCTTTCAACTTGTTGTAAGTTCCAACTGGAAAACGATCTTTTGTCAACACTGCGTAAACCAAATCACCTTCGTGGAATTCCACACTCCTTCTTTTCTTATCTGCCAGTTGTTTATACTTCTCATTTGATGCAAGCAACCGTTCATGAACAGTTCTGTGGCACTCCTGCAACTCGTTTACGAAATCACAAGCCCGCTTAACAACTCCCTTCTGATATGGCAATGTCGTTAAATCCAACGGTCCCTTGGAGTTGTCGAATAAACAACCTGAAATGGACTGAAACCTGTGCTTCGATTAACTGCATGGTTGTGAGCAAATTCAGCTTGACACAATTTCGAATCCCAGCTCTTCAAATTGTCTTTCACAAGACATCTCAATAAGTTCCCCAACGATCTGTTAACCACCTCCGTTTGCCCATCAGTTTGCGGATGGTAAGCGCTACTAAAATTCAGCTTCGTTCCGACCATCTTCCACAAATTCAACCAAAAATGGCTCAGAAAACGAGTATCTCTATCCGACACAATAGACTCTGGCAAACCATGAAGTCGATAGATCTCTTTGAAATATAACTGAGCGACATTAACAGCAACTGCAGTCTTCTTACAAGCAATAAAATGTGCCATTTTGGAAAATCGGTCAACCGCCACATAAATAGAATCGTTGCCATGGTGCGTTCTCGGCAATCCCAAGACAAAGTCCATACTAACTTCTATCCATGGTTTAGTCGGTATAGGCAACGGCATATATAATCCTGCGTTTGTAGCGGTTCCCTTCGAAACTTGACAGATATGACATCTCTCCACATATCTCCCAACTTCTTTTCTCATTGATGGCCAAAAATAAGAATTTGCAACCAACTACATAGTACGATCACGGCCCACATGTCCTTCCTCATGCAACTCTTTAATAATCTTCATTCGCAAACTACCTTCTGGTATACACAATTGATTCCCCTTGAACAGGAAACCATCCACCAATAAATACTCATCCATCTTTCCCTTCGTGACTTCATCTAGAACCTTAGCAAAGTAAGGATCATCCATAAGCAATTCTGGAAACACATCAAATCCTATCACTTCAACCTTCATTGTCGTCAACAAATGATTCCTCCTGCTCAAAGCATCAGCTACACGATTCATCATCCCTGATTTGTGCTTTACAACAAAAGTAAACTGTTGTAAATACGCGACCCATGAAGCGTGCCTAGCTGAAATTTTTTCCTGCCCTTGCAAATGCTTCAAAGCTTCATGATCCGTATAGAGAACAAACTCTTTCTGAAACAGATAATGTCTCCAGTGCTTCACAGCTTGAACAATCGCGTAAAACTCCACATCATAAGTGCTATACTTTAACTTGGCTCCAGACAATTTCTCACTGAAATAAGCAACTGGTCTTCCATTCTGACTCAATACTCCACCAATCCCAACCTTCGAAACATCAGTATGTAACTCAAACAACAACTGAAAATCCGGCAATACTAGAATTGGTGCTGACGTCAATAGTGTCTTGATCTTCTCAAAAGCAACCCCTGTTTCCTCTGACCACTCAAACTTCTTTCCTTTCATGCAATCGGTTACAGGTGCCATCACACTGCTAAAATGTGGAATGAATCTTCGATAAAGAGATACCAACCCATGAAAACTCCTCACTTCAGTAACTGTCTTGGGTTGTGGCCAACTCCTGACAGCTTCCACTTTACTTTCATCCATTTGAATACCCTCATTCGACAAAACATATCTCAGAAATAAAATACTGTGCGTCATAAACACACATTTCTTCATTACTGCATAAAATTGCTCATGTCGTAGAATTAATAGCACTTCTCGCAAATGTTGGACATGCTCTTCCATACTCCCACTATAGATCAAAATATCATCAAAGTAAACTACCACGAACTTCCCAATGAATGGTCTGAAAATCTGATTCATCACTCTAATGAAAGTACTAGGAGCATTTGACAAGCCAAACGGCATAACCGGCCATTCGTATAGCCCTTCCCTAGTTTTAAAAGCAGTTTTCCACTCATCACCCGGTCTAATACGAATCCGATGGTATCCACTCTTTAAATCAATTTTTAAGAACACAACAGCTCCACTCAACTGATCAATCAAATCTTCGAACCTCGGCATAGGAAACATGTATCTCACAGTGATCTTGTTTAAAGCCCGACTGTCCGTACACATTCTCCACGTCCTATCCTTCTTAGGTACCAATAAGGCTGGCACAGCACATGGACTCAAGCTCTCCTGAACACGCCCTTGTTCTAACAACTCCTCCACCTGCCTTCTCAGTTCCTCATGCTCCTTAGGACTCATCCGGTAATGTGGCCTGTGTGGTAATATTGCTCCTGGCACAAGATCAATCTGATGCTGGATATCCCTCAACGGTGGTAATTCTTTGGGCAACTCTTCAGGAAATACATCCTCGAATTCTTCCAACACAGGTTTGACTTCCTCTGGAACTTCAACATATTCAGTAGCTTCACGTCCAATCAACAAAAACACCTCTGGACTCTCCTCTACTTCTCCAAAAACTCCTTCAAAGTCAACAAAGTCTTCAGCTCCTCAATCTCTTCTGACTTGCTCTCTCCTTGCTGTCTCTTCTTCGAAACTAAAATGATCTTAACACCTTCAAACATAAAGCTGTGGTTATTGGTTCGACCATCATGTTGCACTGCTCGGTCATACTGCCATGGTCTTCCCAAAAGCAAGTGACAAACATCCATCTCCACCACATCACACCAGATCTCGTCTTTTTACTTCTTCCCAACCAATAGAAAATGGAACATGAACTCACCTATCCACCTTCACCTCTCCTCCTTTCCTCAACCACGCTAACTTGTAAGGATTTGGATGCTTCTCCGTCTTCAACTTCAACTTTCTCACAGCTTCGGTAGAAATAATATTGTCATAACTTCCCGCGTCCATCACAAATTTACAAACCTTCCCCAGTATAGTGCATGTAGACTGAAAGATGTTACTCCGCAACCAACTAGCCTCATCTTCCTGCTTCAGTGTTAAACAAGACCTCATCATCATTAGATTACATCCTTCATCTCCCGATGCGATATCATGTTCATCCTCTTCAACTGGACTAGAATGACCTTCATCAACATCCTCATCTTCAATCTCAGCAATCATTGTCCGCTTCTTCGGCTTTAGACATTCATTGCTCTTGTGGCCAAACTCTTGACAATTAAAGCATTTGATACTACTATTGACCTTGGTCTTAGGAACTTCACTACCAACCGGTTTTTCAATAGCCTTGGAAACATTCGCATTGCTACTAGCCCCTTTCATTTGATTGTTGGAATTTGCAAACACACCACCTCCTCGTCTTCCCTGCTTCTCCTAAGCCAACGCTTTCTGGTGCGCTTCGGCCATAGATCTAGGGTCAAACATATTTACCACATCCTGGATCTGGATCCTCAACCCCCTAACAAATCTAGCGGTCAACTGTTCTTCCGTCTCCATGATGTCATTTCGAGCAATCAGTTGATAAAACTCATCAGCATAATCATTAACAGTCTTTGTTCCCTGCCTTAGATTTTGTAAGCGTTGATACATAAGAGATTGATAATTGTAAGGTAAGAAAGTAGCTTTCATTAACTTCTTCATCTTCTCCCATGAAACAACCTTTGACTTTCCCATCCGTTCTCATGTAAGTTTTGTCTGCTGCCACCACGCCATTGCTCTCCCTCTCAAACGAGTAGCAATCAACTTCACTCTATGATCTTCCGGAACCTCCTTGAAATCAAAGATCTCTTCAGCATTAGATAACCAATCTAGAAATTCTTCAGCCTGCATACCACCCTTAAACTCTGGAATTTCAATTTCATTCCGGACTCCCATTTGTGATCATACTCTGAATGATTTCTTCCTTGGATTCGATTTCGACTATGAACACTACCACCATCAAATTCCTCATCAAAATCTGATGCTTATCGTTGTTGATCATGACCACCAACATCTCTACCACCACCATTTCTTCGATCTACATTCCTCTGATCATGATAATCCACATCTCTCCAATTTCGTTCATCAACATTCCTTTCACGATCGTCAACATTCCTCCGATCATGATCTCCTCTTCACTCTCGATCCGACTGTGGTGAAACTCTGTTTCCCCCATGACTCGATTCAGGTGAAACTCTTCTTCTACTTTGATTCATTTCAAGCATCATTCTCTCTAATCGACCAATCCCTTCATTCAACTTCTCAGTGAAACTTTCGTTGATTTGTTGCTCCATTTCATCGGCCTCTTCTCTTCCATACAAAGCATTAATATTGCGATGACGTTGAGCTCGTCTCGGTGGTATGATTAAACTTCAAACAAATTCAAAAAAATTCAAACGCATTTCAAACTTTTACCCAAAATGATATGGATCGAAACTCCCAACTTGTTGCAACTTCACGATGAACACCAAACTTCTCAACAATTGCAAATTTGATCTCCAAACTACAAATTCTCGAAACCCAGTTCTCCAAATGATGCAAACTTCTTGCAATCTAGCTTTTATACCAAACTGAGGCAGCGTAGGAAGCAAATTCGACGATGTAAATCGAATCCATCCAGGATCTCACACGATTAGCGGAAATAATCGATGAATCGATGATAAATCGATGAACTTAAGAATACCGAAAGGCCCATATCCGTTGATCACGAAGATACCGGACTTTAGCAATCTTCGACACATTGATCGCGCACGATACCGTGAGAGAAAATCTTCAATTCTTCGAACGTTGATCAAGCGCACTTGATTCCGTGAATTGGCTTCAACAATCGTTGATTCGAGCGCACTCGAATGCCGAAAGTGGAGATAGGAGATAACACTCAACTACCAATTTAAATGGAGGCACAAAGCACAAACCAAATTTTATTCAAAATTCAACAACCTTACAAATGACACAACCCTCATATTTATAGGCAGTTTACAACTCAACACTGAACTCAGCCGACCTAACATAGGTCGCGACCTACGACCTAACCAACACGACTTAAGAAGACACAAATACAACACAGCGAAATGTAACGACTTAAAATACAAACGGCTTATGACCTAATTACAACATACGACCTATGTACAACACGGGTTACAATCATGAGTTACATAACGCGATCTACGACTTAGCAAAAACACGGCACATGAAGCTTGAGCGACCTAAAGAAACTGCTCGCGATCTAAATAAGGTCGTTCGCGACCTTCTTCTTCGCGACTTCGGTTTGTACGCGACTTAACAGTTAGCACGGCATCAGGAAATTTCGCGACTTAAAGAAGATCGCTCGCGACCTAGATTGTAGAGAAGAAATTCGCGACTTAGGGATTGGAGTTTGCCGCGACCTAGCTTGGAATTTGCCGTGACCTAGCTTGGAGTTTGCCGCGACCTACTGCTTCGCGATCTAGGGCTTCATGATTCAAGGAAGCGGTTCGCGACCTATTGCTTCGCGACCTAGGGTTTCGCAATTCAAGGAAGCGGCCGCGACTTAAGGTAATTTGCTTCATTCTTATCTCGCGCTGCATCAGCTTGTCTCTCCACGCACTGAAAATGGGGCCAAATCACCTGCCGCCCTATCCTCCTGTGGTGGGGAAAAGAAAGGAAAAAGAAGGGGCCAAACAAAAATCTGATGAATGACAATATATGGTGATCATGTAGAGTTGACTTTAACACTATCTTATGTTGTAGGATACAATAGCTTATGATTTTTGTTTGATGATAATATATATATATATATATATATTTGTCTAAATGTATTTGTTATTGTACTATTTTACTTTTTTACATAATTAAATAAATATTTATTGAATAAAATGAATAACTCAGAACTCATATTCAAACAAATATTTTATTATAAATTCAAATAGTACAAACTTGAGCTCTCACTACATTTTCAATTGCATTACAACTTCGATTGCAATAAATTTTCAATTTTCACCTCACTACATATTCACTCATCACTTGTATTTGATCTTCAACTCTGTTCCAGCTTGAATCCATCATCTAAGCTATATTCAAAATAAACATTGACGCAGTAAAATTGAAAAAGAAAATATTTTGTAATGCAAAATAAAGTGTGTGTTTTGAAAATATTATTTGCCTCAGTTATTTAGGTTGTTTGTCATCATTTTCTTTTAATTCATCATACACGAACAACTTGTGACATGCACGATATATCACTGTACATGCCATAAGGCCATGCACACCGATATACACTTGATTGTTACAACTGCAGGGACAGGTGAGCACAAGGTCAAACCCAAGTAAGAACTAGATTCAACTCAAGTGAGCACATGAAAACACCAAATGCAACAAAATGTTCAAATGGAACCAGATCCATGAAAACAGCAAATACAACCAGACTTGAGTGAACCAGAGTGAAAACCAGACATGCACATGAAACTAGATTGCAAGAACACACACCAAACTCCAAAACTCAGAGGCAAACAGCAAGTATGCTCGTACACAGGGTCAATTCAACTCGAAGCAATACTCATGGAGACCACAATCGCTGGACAACCAACAATCAAGCTACCAAGTTTGCAAGACTCCAAATAACAAGAACACACCAGCATGACATGACATAGTGGTGAACCAGAGTTTAATGGAACAATACTACAACATATAACATGAATATGTACATGATCCTCAAAATCAGTTCAGGCACGAATATAGACACACACACGAATCAATTCAGACATGGACTCGAAGCAAATACAAGGACAACATGCAACACAAGACAAGACAACAGTTTCAGAGACATGCACAATGGATATGCAATCACTCAAGTTCAACATGCTCACATAACAAAGTGGTGAACCAGGCAAAGGAAACCAAACTACACAGATGAAGCTCGAAGCAAATACAAGTTCAGGCATTTAGACAATTTAAATGCAAAGCAAATCATTCAGGCATGAACTTAATAAAGCAGTGGAACAAGGCTATACTCTACATGTAGGCATTCAGGTATGCAACCAGACTACAATGGACAGAGAATACAATGCAAGGGAATCATATAATGAAAGCTTCAGACATACTCAGTTTAAACATATAGAACAAATATACATTGGAGTATGTATCATTCAGGTATGAAAGTTATATGGAGATGACTAGCAACATTGGAACAAGAACAACTCAACCTGACTACAAATGTACATATGACTCGAACAAAATCAAAACGAAGTGCAACCAGTACAAAATGACAATTCTTACAACAACACACACATGAATACATGAAGATGGAAACAGTGAAAGTGATAAAGAGCATATAAATGTTGAATGAAGTAATACAACATACATATATACATGCATGTTCACACATGTATACATGTATGTGTGTGTAGTGGTAAAACAATCAACAGAAAAGACTCCAAATATACACTAGTAGTTATGATAACAAGGGATGCAACATAAACCAGTTCAAATACAAGTTCATCCTTAGTTAACTTGTCCATGATAACAAAGCAACAAACCTCACATATATATTTCAGAGAATACAAAGGCACCAAATCTATCATCCCAGACCAAATCACAATACAACAAATATGACGAAGCCAACCAAGTGCATAGGCACACAAATCACACACATATATACATACATGTATGTATATACATGGAGAAAACTGAAGTGCACCACACCAACAAGCACTCAGGTTGACAGAAAATTGTTTAAAATTAACAAAGTCAAAGAAGTATGAACAAAGTAGTGTTCACATTTCAAAAAGAATTTGTCAATCGAAACTGTGTTGAAGTGTTTTCTTTTTTTTGTCAATTCAATATTATCAAAAATTCAAATATAAAAGTCGTAGGAGGAATGGAAAAAATTGGAATTCATCAAAGAGAGGATTATACAGTAACACGAACAAGTCAAAATCATCACAGACGTGTAAGCAAAAATAAATTAGCCAAGAAAATCAATTGAAGAATTCAAAGCAATATGTAAAAACGAAAATTTAGGGATTTTATCCCTATAAATTAAAGCCGTTACATCATCGGCAAAAATAGGAGTTTGAGCCCAAGCAATAAACAGAGCATAAAGTCGAGCTTAAGCAAAAAACACATTCCAAATTCAAACCATTCGAACTCATCATTGGAGCGACCGTGATCAATTCAAAGCCAGGAAGTCAATTGACGAAGCCAATCAATGCAATAGCACACTACAATCGATCGTTATCACAAGCGGCACCTCAATTTGAAGAAATCCTAATTACAGAAGAAAGGAAAAAGAACGGCCGAACATTTCACAAGCAAAAGGGAAAGACATTCTCCTTTTTTTAATCTATTTTGGTTGGCTCTTGTTTATTCAATTTTGGGCTTAAGTTGTTAATAATAGAGTTTTTTATTTTAGTTTTTTTTATTGTGTATTTTTCTCTTTTAAAATTATATAACTTTCTAGTTGTGTAACTAGGTACAAATTACAGGGCGTAATTTGAGAATTCGCAACTTGGTGGCTGAGTTGTGGTAGAGTTTGAGCTTAGATTAGGTTAGTCAAGTTAGCGAGTGTCACAAGTTTACGTGTGTAAGCGTCTGACTACTTAATTTCTAGTAGAAACCTTGGGAGAAGCACGTAGGTAGGTTATTGCCGAAGCTGGGTAAATTTGTGTGTGACTTCTACTGCATTTGTTTCTGTTATTATTTTAATTTCCGAATTAATTTTTATTATTATTAGTATCACCCTATTAACCCTCCCTCTAGGATGAAAACGATCCTACATATATAACCTAGGGTGTCCTACAAGTATCCGTGGGTTACTTGGTCGTTTTACTTAAGAGTTTGACTTATCACACACCTGCACTAGTAGCCTGTCTAGGCTCTTACAAGGATTGAATGGCTAATCAAACCTTAGCAATTGATCGGCTAATATCTAATAGGACTTTTCCGACATAGAGTTATCCTACCATTTTTCTTATGGGATTGCACTTCACACGTTACGATTGCGCTAACTACTTCGTATAGGTTATCCTACAATTTCCTTATGGGAATAATTTTCCCAAATCTATGACTACATGTACTCTAGCTATCATTGAGGGGAGAATCCGTAATTCTGACACATCAAGGTGTCTCATCCTCAGAATCTATGTTTGCCTCCTAATCCTACCATATGTCTCATATTGCATGCACGGGGATCCATCATCAACACAACATCACGCGCGTCGAAAATCGTGAATACCAAGAAACTCCCATTATGCCAGACCCCACACTGCATTAGTTCGTGTTGCGCTTCCAGTATAGAACCTCTTGTGAGTGCCATTTGCGATAGAATCGCTCCAGTTGAATAATTGACCCTCAGTTGGATAAATTACATTTACCCAGTCCGCAACGTCCCAGCATTGTTTAGTAGGGAACTGGCTCCCCTACCATTTCAAGCTTCCATTTATATATAAGCAATATGTAGACAACTAATAATAATTCAAAACTTGGGCCTTGGGCCGAGGTTCAGATTACGCGTTTCGGTCATCAATTGGTCGGCCGCTACACCCTATCAGTCGACCACTTGTGATTGACTGCTCAGGGTGGATAGTTGATTGGCCACAATGTAAATTTTGAGGTTTTCGAATTTCAATTATTCAATTTTAATTTTTTTTTAATCTGAAAAATTCTGGAATTACACATTGAACCCTAAGCATCGATTTACACTAACCAATCTTTGCAATTTTTACCCTACTATTTATTGATACCAAATTCATAGATTATATCACTTTAATTATATATAATTTAGTGTTAACCAATGTTTAAGGTTTCTATTCAATAACAGAAAGGAGTTTAACTTGGGTAAAAATGATATTAGCAAATTTCAATTTCTAATTCAGTTTTAGATTTAAACAATAGAGTTTATAATTAGATTACTAAATAAACATGTTCATTGTGGCTATAATTAACTATAAATAATCAACTAATTAAACATGTTCCCACTTAGCTCGAATCAAAGATCTAAATCTAAACTCCATTAGAGAATCGTCACCGTTAGCTTCCTCCTCCTTGATCCGATTTACCGATGCTATCTTTTTTTTTTAATTTGTTGTTAAAGAAATTTTTATAAGTGGATTGAAGAAATTTTGGTAGAGTTTCGGTATGCAGTAATCTTTCTAATGAAATCAGAGTTAGCTTAAGTGTTTGTTCATAAGGGTTTAAGGTCAATTTGGAGCGTTAGATTTAGCCTAGGTAATCTTTAGTTTCATCTTGGATGCACATCAATTACTTGGCAGCGAAGAAAAATATTCAATTCAATTGTCTTCATCCAAATTCATGCTCCAGATTTGAAAATCAACTTTCATTGGTCGACCTCTTCATGTCGACCGGCACACCCTAGGGTGTCGATCCGTGGCAATGTTTTATTAGGAAACTTTATATTTTTAATTTATTCTGTTTTTAAATTTTCAAACATCCGTAACTTCTCCGTACTAACTTCGATTTCAAAGTGTAATATATGAAAATTGTCCAGAAAATCACTACGAAGGTAATGGTTCAAGTTTCATAGCCAAATTCAGATGTTTATGAAAATTTCACTTGAGCCCTAGTTATATTTAAATTTAATTTTCTTATTAAATTTTTTGTTAAATTTTCGAGGTGTTACATTCTCCCCCTTCAAAAGGATTTCGTCCTCAAAATCTCAATGGATGGAAAAATGTAACTTGCATACATAACAACCAATAACTACAACTATCTACTCATCCATCATACATGGGCAATCATTGTCCTTAAATAAATTTCTAATACAATATGTATATGTGCAAGCGGGAAATGAATGTGAACCTACAATAATGCAAAGAGTAGGCGGTCTCTTGGTCTAATCGGCCTCCTGTCATGCAAGTACTCATCCCACGAATCTAAAATGTATGCAACATCCTAAATAAATATACTTGCAATTCTACATGTATATGTAACCATCCAATCCATATGCAACATCCATGTGCATAATTCTCAACAAGATAAACAAATAAACGAGAGATGATGTGAATATGTGTGTACTATGTAGATGATATATTTTCCTAAATGTGCAACAGAAACAATCCAACTAATACATCCATTGTCATCCATCATCCATAACATGTCTGAATGACACGTTTACATCCATCCCTACTATACAGTAATCTCTACCTAAAGGGTATGCCAAGTTAAGTCCGAATGCATAAATAATCTCTACTTATTAAACTTAAACTGAAAACGTACTAGAAAAGAGTTGTGGGTGGGTAGCTCGGATCTTCTACTCAGGCTCCTATGTACTCTACGTTGGTTCATCTCTCCATTGGACCTTAACAAGTTTGATTTCTTTGTTGTAGAGTCATTGTGTACCACGCTCAAGAATACAAGTGGTTGCTTGATGAACAAGTGACTCCCTCCCTATCTCCACCTCCTCTAGTTGACTCAGCTCGACTATGGTAGCTGAATCATGCAAGCACTTTCTCAAGTATGACACATGGAAAACATCATGTACCCCCGCTAACTTCTCAGAAAGCTCTACTCTATATGTCAACTTCCCTGTCCTACGTAATCGAGAAAAGTCCTAAAAACCTAGGTGCTAGCTTTCCCGAACTACCAAACCTCGTCACGTGCCTAAGCGACGAAACCTTCACAAACACCATGTCACTCACTATGAAGTCTAACTCCATACATCTCTTGTCAGCATAAAATTTCGGCCTACCTTGCACATTTTTCATTCTTCTACATATCAAGTCTACTTTTTTCGGTGCCTCCCTTGTCATGTTCAGTCCAAGAATAATCCTATCCATAGTGTCCCATCGACACGAAATGATCTACAAGATCTACTATACAGTGCCTCAAATGATGTCATCCCAATGCTCGCCTGATAGCTATTATCATAGGTAAACTCTACCAATGGAAAATGATCCTCCTAAGAGCCTTTAAAATCCAAAGATACATATCCAAAGCAAGTCCTCCAAAACTAGATTCACTCTCCTCGTCTGTCCGTCCACCTACGGATGACAAGTTGTACATATTCTCAACTAAATGCTAAAAGCCTTTTGTATACTCCTCCAAAACTCACTGATGAAAAGCGAATCTTGGCCGCTAACTATGCTAGTAGGAACTCCATTTAACCTAATGACCTCTCTCATGTATTGAGTCACCAAAGATGCCACCATCCTCGTACTCCTAATCAGTATAAAATGAGCGCATTTGGTCATCCGATCAACTATTACCCAAATATTTTTATTCCCTCTCCTACTCCTCGATAAACCATCGACAAAATCCATAAAAATACTCTCCCACTTCCATTGAGAAATCTCCCATGGCTGCAGCAATCCTTCCAGCTTCTTCTGCTACACTTTTACCCTTTGACACATGATACATCAAGCTACATACTCCGCAACATGCTTCTTCACATCGGGCCAATGAAAGACTCTCTTCATATCATGGTACATCTTGTCTCCAACGGGTTGAATGGTCATCCTCGATTGTCGAGACTCGGCTAGTACAATATCAATGAACTCCATAATAAGAGGAACACATGATCTATCATCTCTCTATAACCATCCATTTGAGTAAATGGAATAACGAATCAAATGACTCGATTGCTCTCCTTTATCAAGCTTCTCAAAGACATCTACTAGCTCCTTTTCTTGCTTTTGACTAGATCCAATATGTTCCAAAATGTAGGCTGCACATCCAAGGCTGCTGATAATCCCGAGGTAATATCTGACGATGGTCGGAAATCAGATGTAGGAATGAACACCAAATGCCTCCACTCTAAGAACAAAGGACTCGATACTGCATGTTGTGTACTCACGGCATCATCCAATACATTGCTTTTGCCTGGGGTATATGAGATATCGAAATCGTATGATGCTAAAAACTCTATCCACCGCTACTTATTAAATTCAAGTCCTTCTAGGAGAACAAATACCTCAAATACTTGGCGTCCGTATATAGCTTAAACTTCTCTCCTAAAAGATAATGCGTCCATGACTTGATTACAAAGAAAACGGCTGCTAACTCAAGATCGTGGGTAAGGTAGTTTCTCTCATGGAACTTCAAATATCGATTAGCATAGCTCACCACCCTTCTTTCTTGCATCAAGACCACTCCCAACCCCATACCACAAGCATCAGTATATACTGTGTATACATTCACTATTGGAAAATACCAAAACACGTGCACTAGTCAACACCTCCTTCGACTTAATAAAAGCATCCTCACGCTTTGCCTCCCTCGAGAAAACTTAATTCTACTTGGTGAGGCGGGTCATAGGGATAGAGATCTTTGTGAAGTCCTTAATGAACTTCCAATAATAGCCTACCAAACCTAAAAAACTCCTCACTTATATAGCATTCTTTAGCACAACCAATCCTGAACTGCCACAACTTTACTAGGATCAACCACCATCTTACTTTCTAATACAAATGTGTCCCAAAAAGCATACCTCCTCTCACCAAAAGTGATATTTCGAAAATTTTGCCTTTATCTTATGCTTTAGAGTGTATCGAGCACTTCTTTTAAATGCAAAGCATGCTCCTCCTAGCTCTTTGAATAAACTAAAATATCATCCACAAATACCATGACAAACTTGTTAAGCAACCTTTTGAAAAACTCGGCTCATCAGATCAATAAAGTAAGCGGGTACATTAGTTAGTCCGAAGGGCATGACTAACCACTCATAAAGTCTATCAAGCGTAAAAAAAGTAGTCTTTTGGATACTATCCTTAGCTACATGCAACTAGTGAAATCCAGTAGCCAAATCAAGCTATGAGAACACCCTTTCTCCAACCAACTGATCAAAGAGATTGTCTGTACGAGGTGGCGGATACCGATTCTTTTTTGTTAGTTTATTCAGCTCACTATAGTCAATGCAAAGTCTTAAAGAACCATCTGCCTTGGTAGTAAAGACGATTGGCGCTCCCTCTCTGAAATGCTCATGCTAATGAAGTCCTTCTCGAATAACTTATTTATTTGCATATTCAACTCGCGTCTCTCCTTAGGAGCCATATGATTTAAGGGTAATGCAACTGGTCTAGCGTTCTCCATAAGGTGAATTCAGAACTTGATCTCTCATTGTTATGGGAGACCGGTAACCATGGAAAAGATACTAGGTAATCTCTAGCTACAAGAATTGAATCTTGTTTGTCATGTGATAGGTCTAACAAATGTAAGTAGCTCAACATAATTGATCCTTGGGACCGCAATAAATCTCCAAACTATGTCCACTATACATACTCAATATCACAATCGAATATAGCCCCCTATATCAGCATTTAATCCATACCCGATATTAATCCAAACCTAGGAAATCCTAAGACAAAAGCATCACATTCGAACTCGACTCCTGATACCCTAACATATCACAAACAAATAAGTTGATCCTCCTATGTGGTTCAATACAACTATAGGGTCCGTAACTATGCTAGTGTTTAAGTATTATTCATCCATAACTCTACTAGAAATGAAAGAGTGTGATGCCCCCATGTCAAATAAAATAGATAGGCTAGATAGAGTTAACACATCTTCAATCATGTCCTTCTTCCCTTATCAGCAACCGGTGGCAAACTCGAGCTAGGTATTGCATCCAATGCATAAGCTGGGACCAACCAGGTAGAGGTCTTCTAAGGTGCTAGTCACTACCGCTTTATATGCCCGAATTGTTGTAATTGTAACACTTGTCTTTGAACTATCTGTCTTGCACTCCCTCGCAAAATGTCCCTTCTTACCATACTTCCTGCAATGAAAATCCTACTCCTTGATCTTTCCCTTAAGTCCAAATCCTCCTTTACGTTGGTTCTGCTATGGAGCCTTCCCTTCAGCCTTCTTGGGTTTTTCCTTCCCTTCTTCCTTAGAGACGGTATTCAGCAAAAGCCATCTCCACTAAACGCTCATATGTAGCATCCATGGGAATATGACTTAGAGCTAAACCTTAAAGAGGTTGGTTCATCCCTTTAGCAAACTTCAGAGCCTTTTTGTGTGGGGTATTAGTCAACTCCATCCCGAACCTAGCTAACTCGTTAATTTGATTGACATACTCTTTTACGGACATGTCTTCTTACTACAGATGAATAAACTTCTCTAATGCACTCTTCCTTTGGCTCTAGACATGAACTTTATCTCAAAGTGTCTCCAAAACTTCCTCATGTGATCACTCCTCCATCAATCTCTACCTCCACTACCTTCTACCAAATTCAAGGCCTCTCCTTGTAACTGCCAAGTAGCTAGCTGCCTTCTCACCTCATCAGCAAGACTCGTAACCCGAAAATCCTCTCAAAATTATGAATCCATGTCCTTAAATCTACATATGACTCCGTCCCCACATAAGATTTTCCTCCAAGGTCTGAGAAATCCTTACATAACTTAGCAAAATCAACAGTATGTGGTTGGGCAGGAACTGCATCTTTCGCACTCCCCGTGGATCCTCTAGTAGGAGTAAGCTTGGCCTGTCCCCTCACCTAAAGATACAGATGGAATCAAATCGGGACAAATACGCTTGGAATCTCGGCTGTGTCGCCTGAGCCTGAACCTGCGAGATTGCTCATCTTCTATTTGTGATTTTTAAGAATTTTATTAGCAACTTTCCACATATAGTATAGGCATGAATATGAGATAGCATGAGCATGAATAAGAGAGAGAGATTGCGAATAAAACTTTTTGAAAACTTATACATACATACATATATTTATATATATTATGGAAACCCATCTTAAAAACTTTTTCAAAAAACCATTTTCTTTTTGGAACTTTTCAAGTATGTTCTCTCAATACACTCCTAACCCCTAAGGAAATTTCGAGCTTACGTCGGTGCTAAGAAGTACGAGCTATTAGGTTTTTATAATATTATATTGACTAAAAATAAACAGATATGATCTGAGATATACTACACATCCAGAACTTACAGCGGAAGGAAACAAAATATAAATATAGAAAACAACCATTTTGGGAAATATCTTAAAACACAGTCTCAGAAAACAGCACGTAGTCAAATACAAAGTACACAGAAATACTGCTCATTGTTTGATAAAATACTAAAACTGATAATATAGACAGTTACACAAAGAGTAAATAAAAAGACAATCACCTCCTATGATGAGCTCGCCTCTCCATGTACTAAAATCAAGCCAAATCACCTACTGTCTGTTCTCCTGTAGTGGGGAAAAGAAAGAAAAAATGGTGGGTCAGACAAAAATTTGGTGAATAAGTATAGGTTTAACGTATGATGATTATGTGCAGTTGACTTTAACACTACCCTATGTGACCTAGGATGTCCTACAAGTGTATGTAGGTTACTTGGGCATTTTACTCAAGAGTTTGACTTAACATACAACTACACTAGTAGCTTGTATAGGATCTTACAATGATCGAATAGCTAATCAAACCTTAACAGCTGATCGATTAATAGCTAATAGGGATTTTCCAACATAGAGTTCCTTATGGGATTCCAGTTCACACATTACGACTGTGCATAAATACTTCGAATGGGTTGTCATATAATTTCCTATAACTATGACTACATGTACCTCTGCTACCATTGAGGGGGGAATCCATAATGCTGACTCGTCAAAGTGTCTCATCATCTGCATCCATGTCCGCCTGTCAATCGTAGCATATGCCTCTTATTGCATGGGTCGGGATTCATCAACAAAACAACATCACGAACATCAGAAATTGTGAATACCAAGGAACTCCCATTGTGCCCGACACCCACACTTCATCAGGCATTAGTCAGTGTTTCGCGTCTACCGTAGAACCTCCTATGAGTGTCATTTGTGATAGAATCATCCCTAGTCGAATAATCGACCCTCTACTGGATAAATTACATTTACCTAGTTCGCAATGTCCTAGCGTCGTTTCATTAGGAACTGGCTCCCCTTCCTAGCATCCATTTATATATACAATATATAAACAATTAACAATAATTTAGAACCTGGGCCTCAGGCTGAGGTCCATATTATGCATTTCGGTCATCAACCGGTCGACCGCTACATCCTATCGATCGATCGCTTGCAGTCGACCACTTAGGGTTAACGGTCAAGCAGTCACTGTATAAATTTTAGAGTTTTCACTTTTTAATTAATTGATTTAATTATTTGTCAATCTAATAAATTTTAGAATTACACAGCGAACCTAGGCATTGATTTACTCTAACCGCTCTTTGCAATTTTTACCCTACAATTTATTGATATCAAATTCATAGATTTATACCACTTTAATCATACTTATTTAACTCAGGGTTAACCATTTTTTAAGGTTTCTATCCAATAAAAGAAAGGGGTTTAACTTAGGTGATATTAGCCAATTTATACCAATTTCAATTTCTAATTTAAATTTTAAATTTAAACAATTAGGATTACAGTTTGATTACTAACATCCTACATAATATAGAATGGGTTAAAATTAACTATAAATAATTAAATTATTAAACTTGTTCCCACTTGACTCGATTTCAAACACTAACTCTAACTCCATCAGAGAATCATCATCTATTAATTTTCCTTTCTTTGATCCATTTTACTGGTGTCCTATTTTGTTTTTAAAGAAATTTTGTAGGTGAAGATAAGAAATTTTGTTAGAGTTTCGGTATGCATTAGTTTTCTAATGAAATTAGAGTTAGCTTAGGTGTTTATTTATGGGTGTTTGAGATTAATTTAGAGTGATAGATTTAGCCTAGGTAATCTTTATTTTTATTTTAGACATACATCAATTACTTGGCAGTGAATAAAAATATTCGGTTCGATCGTCTTCATCCAAAATCGCGCTCTAAATCTAAAAATCAAAATTCATCAGTTGACTGCTAGGGTTAAGCAGTCGACCTCTTTATGTTGAGCAGCATGGCCTAGGGTGTCAACCAGTGACAATTTTTTATTAGGAAACTTTTTATTTTTAATTTATTTTGTTTTCAAATTTTCAATTTTTCAAACGTTCATAACTTCTCTGTCCTAATTCTAATTTCAAAGTTTTATATATGAAAATTATCTAGAAAATCACTAAGAATGTAATGATGCAAGTTCGTAGCCAAATTTGGGTGTTTGTGAAGATTTCATTTTAGCCCTTGTTATATTTAAATTTGATTTTCTTATTAAATTTTCTGCTAAATTTTTATGGTGTTACAAAAATCTTAGCTCAACAAAAGCAACAAACAAACGTCCAGTTATAGCAGCAACCAAACATTCATGAATTATAATCTTTGTTAAGTATAATATAATGTTTTGGGAATATTATTTTGTCACAAAATTGATATCGGATCAAAATTAATTATTAAATTAATGCTTGTAAAAGATTAACCGTACAATATAGTAGTTAACTTGAAAGGGTTTTCTAAGGTTTTTATACCAGTAACATGTTGATTGGGATGTTTAGTTTTGGTATATAATACACACACATGGTCATTTGGTGTTAAAAAATTGTACTATAGCTTTCTTAAACATATAAAATTAATGGTTTTTTGTATGATTTTACACATGTGTAGTGAAGCCAGATTATTGATTTGGTGGAAATAAGGATTTAAAACAAATCATCATTCTTTCAGAGGTATAGACATGCACTTAGCTTGCACCCATCAACTAATTCTCACATTTTATTTGTATAGCAAAATCATGATACAAACGTAGAATTTACAAGGATTTTACCATCCAAGTTTTTCCTCACTCTTTGCCTAGATCAACTGTCATCCTTTCATCGGATGATGGTATCAGTGAGCATGTTGATATGTATAGAGTAATCGATGACGATTGGGATAAATGGGAAGATGTGGCAGTTCATTTCAATGTGGCTAGGTAGAATAGAAGCGCTCATACTGCCCCATCCCTTAACAATTAAGGGAATTCAAATATTACATGCTTCATTTATCAATCTGCAGGAGGATATCATAAGAGGTAAACCAGGATATGGGCACTTAAATGAACCATTTCATATTCTGGTTGAGGCAGAGCTACCAGTTGATATCATTGATGCCCGCTTAATGCAAGCTCGTGAGATACTCGAATATCTACTCAAACTCATGGTATGTACTCTTTCTCTTCTATTTTCAACTTCTATAAAAAATAATAAAAGAATGTTCAATTGGGATGTACGAACATACACATATATATACACACATATATATACACATACATATGCATATGTACATACATATACAAATATATATATATTCATATGTGTATGCATATACATATACATAAACGTTTATACATTATTAGTAGCATATTTATGAATATACAATTTCAAAGAAAAAATATTTTATGAACATATATATATGTATAATATGTTAGAAAGGATGCATTCACAGGTTATGCACTGGTCAATTCCTCACCATCACACTGAGATTACATATATCCGGACTGTAGAGAATAAGTATTTTATTTTTATCTTGGTGAGAGTTATCTATTTGTTTCATAAATGGACGAGGATTACACAAGGTAGGAAGAAAGCATATACTGACAGAAAACAAATGGAGTTGAGGTCTGCGGTTGTGACAGGGTCTTTGTCAACATCTTGGCTCGTCGATACGTATTAGGTTGGTAGATTGGAAGAATTTTCATCGAGTTGCATGGCCTTTTCTGATTTCGGATAGAGTTAGGGAGTTAGCTTATGGAATGGAGCTTCCTAGAGGGTTAGGGAGTTCATAATGTTTATTTTCTATCACACTTATGGAAGTGTTTATGCGATGCAGTTACCATGGTTGAGCCGTGTCGGTTAAGGAAAGTCAAAAAGAATAGCGAGTCTTTTGTTTGCCATGAACTACCCTTATTTTTAGGCATTGGACTGATCGACTCTATGATGAAGTAATTAAACTGGTTAGAGTCCGCTAGAAAGACAATCTAGTTGTAAGTACATGGGAGCCTGAAAAGAAGATCCAGGCTACCGATCCAGAACTCTTTTCTTGTGTATTTCCATTTTAGTTAGAAAAGTATATACTACTTTTATATTTAGTTTCTAGTTTAGGTAAAGCCCATTAGATGATAGGACTGATTGCAAAAGTGTCATTAGGACATGGTATGGATGATGGATGCGAGTGGATGTATTATTTGGATTATTACTTTTACACATTTAGGATAGTATATCCTCTAGAAAGTACACACACAAAAACTCACATCATCTCTTGTTTAGTTTTTTATCTTATCGAGCATTATGCATATAGATGTTGCATATGGATTGAATGGTTGCGCTTATATGTAGAATTGTAAGTATACTTACTTAGAATGTTGTATATATTTTGGATTCATGGCGTGAGCACCTGCATGACAGGAGGTCAACTAGATCAGGCGCCACTTACTCTTTTCATTAGTATAGGTTCACATGCATTTCACGCTTTATATATACATATTACATTAGAAAAATTAATAAGGAAAATGATTGCCCATGGATGATGGATGAGTTTAGAATTGTAGTTATTCTTTGTTATGCATACGAGTTACATTTTTCCATCATTTGAGATTTCGAAGATGAAATCATTTTAAGGGAGGAGAATGTAACACCCCAGATATTTAGTGGAAAATTTAATAAGAGAATTTAATTTAAATATAATAAGGGCTAAAATGAAATGTTTACAACCGTCCAAATTTGACTATGGAACTTGAATCATTGCGCTTGTAGGGATTTTCTGGACAATTTTCATATATAACACTTTGAAATCGGAGTTAGTACAAAGAAGTTACGGACGTTTGGAAATTTAAAAACGAAATAAATTAAATATAAAAAATTTCCAAAAAATAACATTACAAGTGGTCGACCCTTAGGATTCAACGGTCAGTCAATCCCTATTGATAATCGACCATTGACATGTATTATCGTGAACTGGAATGTGTATTTGGATGGAGACGATTGAGCTGTCTCTTTTTCTTCGTTGCCAAGTAATTGGTATGCGTCCTGGATGAAACTAAAGATTTTATAGGCTAAATACAGCGCTCCGAATCAATCTGTAACCCCTATAGATTAAATCTAAGCTAACTCTAATTTTATTAGAAACTTACTGCACACTAAAACCCTGCCAAAATTTGTTCTCTCTACTTATAAACTTTCTTTAAAAATAAATGAGAATCAAAGTAAGAGAGCACCAATAAATTAGATCAAGGAGAGGGCAAGCTAAGGGTGATGATTCTCCGATGGAGTTTAATGTTATTGCTTGGATCCGAGATGAGTGGGAAAAAGTTTAATAAGCTGATTATTTATAGTTAATTTTAACCTATTCTATCTGATATAGGATGTTAGTAGTTACACTGTACATTGTAAACCCTAATTGTTAAACATTATATTTGAATTAGAAATTGAAATTGGTATAAATTGGATAATCTCATTTTTATTAATCCAAATTAAACCACTATGTTATTGAATTGAAATCCTGAAGATTGGTTTACCTGAATTAAACAAGTGTAATTGATCTAGCATAAATCTATGAAATTGAAATGCAAAATTTGCAAAGACTGGTTAGTGTAAATCGATGCCTAAGGTTCACTGTGTAAATCAAATTGATAAAATTAAAAAATAATTAAATCAAACCAGAAAAATCAAAAAACCCTAAAATTTTACACTATGATCGGTCGATCGTTCACCCCAAGCGGTCGTGTAACATCCTGTTTTTAAGCCAAATATTAATTTGGAAATTAATATAAACTCTGGAATTTAATTTGAAATTAATTTGAAATTTAAAAAAAAAAGATAAGTGTGTGATTATATATATATATAAATATATGATTAGATTGTGATTTGAATTTGAATTTAAAATTCAAATATAAATATCTTAAAAATATTTGGATTTGAAAATAATATATGTATGATTTTTATTAATGTATAAATTAGTTTCAAAACCATATTCTTTTTAAGGTTTTATATTATTAAATAAAGGAAATATATTTATAAAAATAGAAAATGTAATTTAAAATAATATAAAATTATAAAAAGATATTAAAACCATGCAAATTACAAATGTAAACATACAATGTGAGAAAAACTACAAGTGTTAAAAATTTAACATAAGCAATTACAAGTGTTAACTCAATCTCTCATGCATTTTTACAAGTGTCTTAATTTTTCTTTTATTTTGCACTTCCACTCACCATTTTTCTTTTCCATTTCAAAAGAACTACAAACTGAAACAAATCAATACTGGGAAAGCTTGAAAACCAGAAAATCAAAAACAAAGCAAAAATTCAAACACCCTTTATAATTTCAATCTTAAAGCCAGTAAAGCAATCCAAAGGATCAAAAGCAAAGATCAACTCAGTAACTAAGCAAATCAAAGTTCCAACATCAAACAAGATTTCAATGCAAAGTTTTCCACATCAAAACAAGTTTACAGATTTCAAATTCAAAAGAAAATCAACTTCCAAGCTTTTCAAAAAGTTCTCTATTTTCAAAAACCCAGGTGAGTAAACCCTCTTAAATCTGAAATAAAAACTTCTTGTTGTGAATGATGTTGAAATATGGATTGTAAATTTGTGTTTGCATGTGTATATATACATGAAAATGATATGTGCATGTCAGGACACATAAAAAAATGCCCTCTGTTCTAGGTTGACAGGTTTCAACCTGTTTAAAAATCCAAATCTTCTCTTCTAATCTCTTTTAGGCTTTGAGGTTCAAACAAAATGTGTTTATAAAGTCAAGATCAAAGTTGTAAAAATATCTTGAAATAAAACTAGTTTAAATATTTTCTGGAATGAGGAAAATAAGTAGAATTCAAAGAATATCAAAAATATGAACATAACGATTTTCAGTTTCCTTTACATCACCAAATTCATCTTGGAAAACCATGAATTTTAAAGAAAGAATCAAGATTTTTAGTATCGTATTGACTGAGAAATTCGAGGATGAACGGTTTGGGTTTTGTGGCAAATTCTGGTGATCGGTGACATGATTGGTCTTGTGATCGAAGTTGAAGCTTTTTGGGGGTTGGGGAGTTTGAGAAAAATGCTCGGTAAAATCCTAATGCGCCATGGTGACGGTACGATGAGGTTTTAAGGTTTTCACCCAGTTTTTGGTCGATCTTGTTTTCGAGGCAATTGCATCGTCAACATCGAATCGGACTACACCGGGCATGGGGAATCAGAACGTGGGGTTGCGGCATAGGTCTGATGGTGATCGCGAGCACTCAGGTGGTCTGAGTCGTCGGCATGAGGAAGATTTGTTGATCAGAGTTTTGTTCCAGGTTGGGTCGGGTAGCTCGATCGCGAGTTCGTCGCCATTTCAGGTTTCTAGGTGGTCTGGAGGTTAGGGCAGGTTGTCGCTGACTTGATGATGACTGGAGTTTGGATTGAAGGTGGCCAGAACTCCGGTGCACATGCACATGCTTTGGGTTGTGTTAGTAGCATGGATTTGAGGAAGAGAGTTTTTAACTCGAAGTCGACCCGGGAGATTGTGTTGCTGGCACGAGATTTGGATCGGGCGTTTTCAAGTACATCGGGTTTAAAAACTTAAAACAAAAACAAAGTAAAAGTACTGGGTGGCTCGGGGAAGAACTCGGGTAATTTTGTTTCTAGCTCGGGGTGAACTCGGGATTGTCTCGGGTTGTCATAAAAAACCGATTTTCAAACTTAAAAAAATTGAAATTTTAAATATTTTTAACCCATGCTTGTAAATAATTGTTTTGATTTAAGTTGGGATTAATAAAGGTTTTAAGTAAGTTATTTTTTGAAAGTAATAAAGTTAATTTATCATATGACATATTTATAATTTAATTCTTAAGATTAATTAGAATAAAATTTAATAGTGTAATTAGAAGTTAATTAAGAAAAAATGTTTTCAATTTTATCTTAAGTTAATCTATGGGTTAGTGTTGGTTAATTACAAGGTTTATTAATTAAAGATTTTAATGATTAATTAAGATAAATGATTTATAATTGCTTAAGAATTAAAGAATAATTAATTAAAGGTTAATTAATTATTAATAAAAGTTAACTAATTTATAATTAATAATTAATTAATTAATGTAATTAATTAAATAATAATTAATTAATTTATTAATTAATGATTAATTAATTTATAAATTGATGATTAAAGGTTAATTAATTTATAATTAAGGTTAATTAATAAATAATTAAGATTAAATAATTAATAATTAAGGATTAATTAATTTATAATTAAGGATAATTAATCATTAATTAAGGATAATTAATCATTAATTAAGGATAATTAATGAAAATAATCAAGTGATTAATGAACTACAATCACACGATTAATTTAATCTTGCTTATAAATAATTGGATTATTACTGAATACCTTGATTGGTTGATATCTCTGATATGTGATTGTGATACTTTGTGATGTGAATTATGTGAATTGAACTGTGATATCTGTGATATATTTTTGTGCAAATGTGTAAACCGTTGACCTTTAAACGGAATTTGAATTTCGACGCGATAGGGAGTCGGATTCCAAATGGTTATCCGAAACCTACATCGAATTTTAATGGTGAATCTTTGTGACTTATATATCCACATGTTTTAAAAATAAACGCTTCTTATTCAGTTAAGCCAGGAAAGGACTTTAAGTCATAAAACCCATTCCGTATAGTGATACGATGAAATTGGAGTGCATTTGAAGACGGTGGTTGAAGACCGGGTAATTTTTAAGAACGAAAAGATTACATGTCGATTGTTTCTGCACTGAGTTGCTCCAGTATAGAGATCCCCATATGTGATGGGAAGTCCGATCGGGATTATGGATACCCGGATTGCAAGGGCTTCTTCCTATTTTGGACGAAGTGCCTTCGGTTCCATTCAGACCCAGGATGGACTTGTATGGTTGTATGTCCGACATTACACTTTGAGATATAAAGCTAATTTCTATCAAATACATTTCTGTTTGGTGGCGGAGAATTTATTCTCTTATCTTAATACCCTTCTCTGAGACGTGTGAGCTCAGAGGTTATGTAGTTGATGGTTATTAGTGATATGTTGAAACCTCGTCTACGACGTTTCATACTTATGATATTTTTACTACGACAACTATATACGTTGATTTTCTATGCTAACTTGTTTTTGCAGGAATATCTACAAGATCAGATTCAAATGAACTTCTTGCTGCATATATGTTGTTTTGAGTCATTATTACGCACATACACACATGCATAAGAGCATATTTGAATTTTCATGTCAAATTCAGACGTCTGAATTGACCATTTCAGACATCTGAATCTGTAATCAAATTTGATTTTTCAGACAATATTCAGACGTCTGAATTGGAATTTTCAGACATCTGAATCGGGTCAAAAATGACCTATTTCCTTTCTGGTTTGCATGTTAACAATTTCAAAAATCTAATTTTAATTTTTCAGACGTCTGAATTCCTACAACGGCTATATTTTTGAATAGACATTTCTCTTCCATGAAGAGATACAACTTTTTATCAATAGATATGTCCATATATTTTCATGATAACTATTCACGAACAATTGCATCTTTTTGTACTATATATAAACATGATAGAATCATCAGTTTTATTCACCTAATCGATCTAACTCTTTCTATTCTTATACTACTTTGATTCTAACACTCTTGTGCATTCAAGTTCATATAAAATCACTCATTTGCTTCCATACTCTTCACGTACACACACACACACACATATATCAAAAGGAAAAGTTTATAGGAAGATTGTACTATCAATAGACAAATCCGTGTTATCAAGAACATACTATGTCAAATACTCTCTGTATAAGTTGAAGTCATGTTCTGTTGTTCAGGCGAGTGAAGTCCTCTTTGGCTGTTGAGGCATTGAAACCCTGTTATGTTGTTCAGGTGTTGTAAACCTGTTCCTCCGGGTTAAGTGAGGATTGATGTTAGTGAAATTCCAGAAGGAGTCTGGGACTGGACGTAGAACGGGTAGTTCGAACCAGTATAAAAATTCCTGGTGTGCTTGTTTTATTTTTACTTATTTACATTGCAATATTAGTTTAGTTTTTTTCCGCATTAGTATAGTATAATTCCATATAGCACGATTCGCACTGTCTTTTCAATATACTCCCAATTTGGTAGCGTGGCATGCTGAGTGCTGATCATTTATTTGATTAAATCATGGCTTTTGTGAAAGACGTAGCTTTGTGGGACGAGACTTCATCGAACCTCACACCCTGGAAATGGTCGAAACAGGAAAAGATGCAACAAGGTTATGAGGGGTTGCGCCCTTTAGGGTATGTGCATTTCCTTCTGGATAATAAGTGGTATTCTGGTATGGAGCCTAAATAATTTTCTTTGTGGTTGTTGGTGTTGAGGGGCCTCAATAAAGGTCGGTTACGACCGAGGGATGGCAACTCATGACAGTTAGATACCTAGTTACAGAGGTAACCCGGCCTTTTGTTGGCAGAGATCCGGTTAGGTTCTCGAGGCATCCCTCCAAAGGCGTACCCATTAGGTGAAGGAAGTTACTTAGCCTTGACCATTTGTTGGAAATCCAATTACCCAGTATGGGCCCTGTACGATTTCAGTTGTATAACCTGCCATTCTTAAATGGTAGCTATAGTAGGCATAGTATAATGGTACCTGTGCTGGCTAAGATTAATTTTATACTTTCGAAATCTTTTCACACTATGCACTAATAATAATATCAAAAAGAGTTTTCTCATATCAAGCATTTTGACTATCATAAGGAGAAATCTCCTCCAAGTGTGCGATTGCATTGTGTGTGTGCCGGGAGGCCTTATGGTAGTTTTATTTTCCAAAAGCATGAACGGATTTCTTTTTAAATTGTTTTGTTCAAACAACTGTTTTGTTTACTCATACCAGTCTCATGACTGTCCCGGAGTTTATTGTTTCCTTTTTAAACTCTGGGTGCACATAATTTTCCACACGGACAGCCTAGGGTCAGGTTAGCCGTGTTCTGGAGCTAGTTTAGATTTGGATCTAGAAGTCTTTTGGAGTCTTTGTTTGGAAGCTATCGGATTTTGGAAGTCTTTTGGAAGCTTTTGTTGGAGTATTTAGAGTTTTGGAAGACCTTATCGAAGTCGCTGTATGTTGGAAACTTTTGAAGACCCCGTTGTTGTTCTGCTCTAGTGTTATTATTTTGTTGTTGTATCATGTGTATAGCACTCTGATGCTGGTGGTTATTTGTTGTAATCAAATGTTGTATCTGTGATATATTGGTGTTGTTTATCAATGATAATCATCTCTTGTTTTCCTCTATGTTGCATTCATCTAATGTTGTTCTAAGCTCCACTGAACTAGAGTCCGACGTTTGAATCTCTAGCATTTGAATACTAATGAGGTATTTGATGTCGATTTTTGAACGCTGGATTTTGGGTCGTGACAAGTGGTATGAGAGCTAAAGGTTGAGTAAGAACTTTAGCTTCGGAGTATAACACATTAGGTGACTCATTAGAGATAGGGTTAGAAATACCCTAGAATGAGTATATCCCTAAGATATCTCGTCTGTATGCTTAAATCAAGTTTTCTTACTATTTACAGATAGTGAGAATGTGCACGAGAAGAGGATGAGGTAGGGGATGGGGAAGTACCACTACAGCCGGTCAAGACCCTGCAGCAACAATTGCTCTTCCTATTCGACCTCAGCCGAATCTGGCTGATTTATATTGAAGTTTTACAAGGCTTGGGGGAAAGACATTCACAGGCAAGGAGTCTATTATCGAAGCACAAGCCTGGATTCGATTGTGCGAAAGGATTTTCAAAGGATTAAAGTTGGAGGATGATCAGATGAGATTGATAGCTTCTTGGCAACTCCGGGTGGAGGCTTTAGCATGGTAGGAGATTATTACATTGGATGACCCGAAGGATGAGTTCACTTGGGATCGATTTAACGAGGTGTTTGAGCAACGTTATATGCCATCTGCTGGTATCTCCAGAATGTACCAGAAGTTTACATATTTGAAGCAAGGGGGTCTATCGTTTGAAGAATACTTGAACAAGTTTAACAAGTTATCTCGATTTGGTCCGGAATTGGTGAATACCCCCCCCGAAGAAGAATGAAAGATTTATTCGAGGGATGAATAAGAAGTACCATGAGAGAATGACGGCCCACGTGAAGGAATCTTTTTCTGACTTGATAAGTATGGGTTATAGATATGCTACCCTGGATAAACAGGAAGTTTCAGAGAAGAAGATATGTGCAAGCTATCCGAATTGGAAGAAGAGAAAGTACGGAGGGAAGAAACCATGCCAGGGTAAGGAAAAGAAGAATAATTAGGAAAACCAAGCAAAGGATATTGCTTGTTTCAACTGTCTAGAGAAGGGCCATTATTCAAATAGTTGTAAAAAGCCAAAGAAACAAGGAAAGAAAGATCAACCTATGAAGACAAATCAAGGAGCAAGGGAATGCTATTACTGTCATAAGCCAGGACACGTAGTTAAGGATTGCCCGACAATGAAGCAAGCTCAAGTAGCGAAGGTTTATGCGATCAAAGATAAACCCTCAACCATAGGAGAAAACAAAGGAAAAGGAGTTTTAGAAGGTAACCTTCTTATTTATGATAGAGTTGTAAGAATTTTGTTCGATACGGGAGCCACACATAGCTTTATTTCCCAACAAACCGTAGACGAATTAAAACTTGAACCCGAATTAGTTGACGAGCCCATTTGTGTAAAGAATCCAGTTGGTGGCCCTGCGAACCTTTGTCTACGATGTAGAGAAGTTCTTATCTCGTATTCTCATCATCAATTTCCTATCAACTTTTTTGTTCTCGACTTTAATGAATTCGAAATATTACTTGGAATAAATTGATTAACGAAATACGAAGCTAAATTAGATTGTAAAAATCGAACGATTTCGATCATAACAAAATTTAGGAATTTCATTGTGATTTTTTGTGAGGACCTAAGTCCAAAAGGGGATAAGTTGATGTATACTTTGGGGCATCTCGAACCTAGTCTGGAATCTATACCTATTGTTCGGGAATTTCCTGACATATTCGAAGAGGTTAAATCTTTGCCTCCACACAGGGAAATTGAATTCAGAATCGACTTGGTTCCCAATGCTCGTCCTGTTGTTCATGCAGGTCACAAGATGGCACCAAGGGAAAGGATAGAGCTAGTCAAGCAAACCCGAGATTTGCTGGAGAAAGGATTAATACATCCCAGTTATTCCAGTTGGGGTTCGGCTGTGGTATTTGTAGCCAAGTCCGACAGATCCTTGAGACTGTGCGTGGACTACCGCGATCTCAATAAATTAACTCTCAAAAAAAATTTCCTTTGCTCAGAATTGACGACTTGTTCGATTAGTTACATGGCGTTCGATTCTTCTCAAAGATGGATCTAGCCCAAGGAAACAAGCTTGGCTTGATATAAATATTGTTGTTTAAAGTGAAGCTTTCAAAAGAATTGCCTTGTATTTTTAAATTGATGCTTTCGAAAGGGCAGTTTCAACCCAATCGAAACCATGCTGTCGACCCTATGCCTTTTGAACGTATTGAAGTCATCAATGCTTTCGAAAGGTAGCTTTTGTTTGTTATGTTATGCTGCTTCCTAAAGCTTTGGAAAGGGTTAATGGTTTCGAAGGCAATGGATTCGAAAGGGGTTTTGAAGCTAACCTTCAAGTGTTTACTTAAATGATAAATGCTTTCAAAAGGATAGTTCCGAAGCCATTAGATTTTCCAATATCATTTTATTTATAGGTTAATGGTTTCGAAAGGGGTACTTTCGTTTATATTCACTTTGACCCAAAAGATATTTTTAAAGATAAAGTCATTAGTTTCGAAAGGGATACCTTCAATGGTTTCGAAGGGGTACTTCCAATGGTTTCGAAGCTATACATCAAAGAGTTAATAACTAATACTTTAATATTTTTGAAAGGTATGTTTTAAGGATTTCGAAAGAGATGATTTAAAGTATTTCGAAAGGCATATGCTTATTGTTCTGAATAGAAATTTTTAATGCGTTCGAAGGAGGTTATCCAATGGTTTCGAAAGTAAAGGTTTAAGGTTGCAAAAGCCTTAGTTTCCAAAACAAAGAACCCAATCTCATTTTTAAAGGAAAATCATGGTGTAATAAAGAGTTTTAAAATTTCTTTTAAGTATGAATTTCTTGAAGAAGCTTTCCTTGATAAAATAATAGGTTAAAGGGATTAATCATGTTTTATATGAAAATGATTTCAAGGATATTAAACCACAAATGTTGATGTTATTATGTTTACTTCTTCTAACATACATATTCACTTTAAAATGAACTCATAACTATATTTTGGGGAGAAAGGGAAGAATAACCAGCTAGGTTGACCCAGTAGTTAATATAAATTGAGTTAACTCCTGAATGAGTATAATTGCATCCAAGAGGTTAGATATACCAGAATATAGGATGCCTAAATACTGGTTAAAGAAGTTTTCAGATAGGCAGGTTCATAGTAAACCCATGAAAACTATGTTTATGAAAAGTTATTGGCAGGGGCCAATATGCTCACAGTAAACCCATGAAAACTATTATTAGAAAGAGTTATTGCCAGGGGCCAATAGGTTTGTAGTGAATCGATGAAAACTATATCCGGACTAAGTTATTGATAGAAATCAATAGGTTCCTAGTCAACCCATGAAAACTAGGATAAGAGAGAAGTTATTGGAGATACCAATAGGTTTAGGGAGAACCAATGAAACAATGAAGTTATTAGTAGAGGCCAATTGGTTCTTAGTGATCCTATGAAAACTACAAAACTGGACAGAGACTCCATAAGCAGTAAACATGTTATTAGTCAGCCCAGAAAACTATTAGGTTAATAGTGACCTAAAATCTATAACTATGACAGATAGTCAAATGAATGGGGATAGAAATTCCAAAATTGATTTACTTTTTTACATATCGTCGTAATATCTTGAGTTCCTATGTTTTAACCATTGTGGATGCAGAAGCATGGTATATGGTTTTATAAAGTTTTGGACAAGATACTAGTGAGGGGAAAATCAATTCCGCTAAGAGGCATGGTCTCATTAGATATCTAAGTGGTTTGATATGGTAGATTATTATTCATACCAAGCATTACGTCTGACTTGAAGTTTATTTTTTCCCTTAAACTCTCGGTTGCTCAATTGATTTTGAGTAATTTGAGAGTTGAGGTTTTCAGGTACGTCTTTAGACGAATAAGCTTCCGGAGACGTGTATGGGGCAAGCTAGATAATAAGAGTTCTTTTTCTTTTTGATTCCGATGTGTTTGTTGTAAAGCCAAAGTTGTTCAATTGTCTATATATATACTTCGATTATCCAAGGGGGCATCATCATATGTCTCTTAGTATATGTTGTAATAATTATATATTCGTGAACATGGTTCTCGAATTTTGGTATTGTGCAATGAATCTGAAATGAAATGAAACGGAATGAGAAATTTGTTTGAACTTTTTTAAATTTCTTCATATCCATATGTTTCTGTTGTATCAATGAATCTAACATTACCGTATTTGGTCATCGACGATTAATAACTATAGATGACTACAGCATTCGTAGCTATTAGTTTTGGGCCTTCAAATGGGGGATGTTACAAGTTGCTCTGATACCAAGGTTATTTGTCAGCCCACGAAAATTATTAGGTTAATAGTAAACTTAGAAACTATAACTATGATAGATAGTCAAATGAATGGGGATGGAAAATCCAAAATTGATTTACTTGTTTGCATATCATATAATATCTTGAGTTTCTATGTTTTAACCTTTGTGGATGCAGGATCACAGTATATGGTTTTATAAAGTTTTGGATAAGATACTAGTGAGGGGGAAACTTGTTCTACTAAGCGGCATGGTCTCACTAGATATCTAAATGGTTTGAGATAGTAGATTATTATTCATACCAGGCTTTATGTTTGACTCGAAGTTTATGTTTTTCCCTTAAATTCTTAGGTGCTCAATTAATTTTAAGCAGTTAGAGAATTAAGGTTTTCAGGTATCTCTTTAGATGAATAAGCTTCCGGAAACGTGCAAGAGGCAAGCTAGATAATAAGAGTTCTTTTTCTTTTTTGATTCCGCTTTGTTTGTTGTAATGGCAAATTTGTTTAATTGTCTATATATATATATATATATATATATATATATATATCATCCAAGGGGCATCTTCATATGTCACTTTTGGCATATGTTGTAATAATTATATTTTCCTGAACGTGGTTCTCGAATTTTGGGAATATGTAATGAATCTGAAGTGACTTTGAAACAAAATGAGAAATTTGTTTAAAATTTCTTCATATCCATGTGTTTCTGTTGTATAAATGAACCTAACATTACTGTATTTAGTCATCGAGGGTTAACAGCTATGGATAATTGCAGCATCCATAGCCGTTAGTTTTGGGCCTCTACATAGGGGATGTTACAAGTTGGTGTGAGAGAATAGGTTTATAAAACTTAAAAGAAATTTAAACCTAAAAGATTTTTTTAAACCTAAATGATTTTTTAAAACATAATCTAATGAATCAAAAACTAAGACCGGGGTTTGGGTTAATGCTATAGCAACATACTTGTATTTGATATATATACATATATAAGTACGTATTCCCCTCTTCCTTAGACCGTTCTTCTTTATCTTACTAAGGCTCATATGCAGATTTACGAGAAAGGAAGATGTGGAAGTAGGAAACATAAGAGGAAATCTTGGTGGAGGAAGCACCACAACCAACGAAAATGCTTGAACCACCGGGAGGGACCTGGGTCTACAGATTAATGCTAATCAAAATGTAGATGCCAATGTAGGTGCTAGAAATCCACCAGTGGATATGGGGACAATTGTATCAGTTTTTCATCAATCTGATGCAAGCAGGATCAACTGCTGTAGTCTCTGGAAATATTGGAGGAGCTAATCCCGTTGCTCCTATTGGAAGTAACTATGCTAAGTTGAGCCAGGATTACACCAGCCTTGGTGGGAAACCGTTTTTAGGATGCCATAGTAGTTGAGAATTGATTGTTGCATTATGAGAGAATCTTCACTGATTTGGGATTGGATGATGAGAAGACGCAGAAATTAACCCCTAGGCAGTTGTAGGGTGCAGTGCTTCATTGGTAGAATAGCGTTACAGCCGGAGTTCTTGAGGAAGAGTTGACTTGGGCAGAGTTTAAAAGAAAATTTAAGCAGAGGTTTTTGTCTGAAGTTGCTAAATTAGCACAGTTGAGAAAGTTTATGGATTTGGTGCAGGGAGAGATGTCGACAATCAAGTATGCTAGTAAGTTTGATGAGTTATTCCGTGCTACCATAGACACCTTCATCAGGAGGAATGAGAAGTTCATTCGGGGATTGAGACCCGAGATTGCTAGGGCAACCCTGCCACTTCTCCGTGATCCTTGTAATGTAATTGTGAGGACGGCAATCCGACATGAAGAGATGCTTGCTATTTGTGTAAGAGAAAAGCTGGTTGAAATCCAAGGTTCTTAGTGAAAGAAGAGGAAGTTCTTTAAGAAGAAGGGAGACCAGAAGGGAGAGGCTGCCAAGAAGGCAAAGGCCGATTTAGTTGTTTTTAAATGAGATAAGAAAGGTCATTATGCTCATGAGTATCGGTCAGGCAAGGGGAATAAGGCTGCAAAAAAGAAGGGTGAAAAGTGCTTCAACTGTGGCCAAGTGGGGCATTATATGAATCAGTGGCTAGAACCAGTCGGGATGGATAGGGGAAAGGTTTTTTGCTATTGGACCATCATCTACTGGGCCAACTATAGCTGCAAAAGGGAAGACAGTGATGGAAGGTACACTTATAATTCAGAGTATGCTAGTTAGGATACTATTTGATACCGGTGCATCACATTCATTTATACCCCAGTGTTTGGTTGACAGATTATGTTTAGAACCCACTTATCTTGTTAATTCTTTAAGGGTTGTGTGTCTTATAGGAAGTTATGCAACTCTAGGAATGAGATGTGACCAGATAGAACTTGATTTTCAGGTTATAAGTTTGCTTGCAGCCTGTATCTTTTTGATTTTGTAGATTTCGGGATCCTATTGGGTATGGATTGGTTAGGTAAGTATAGACTAGAATATTTTTCCAGGATGGAGAAATATTACTAAGGCACCCTGACAGTCATAACTGAATCATATTCTCAATGGAGAATTCTAATCGGAGTTGTAACGACCCGTAATTGTAACGACCCGAAATTTTCGATACCGAAAATTCCAAATAGTTATGAAAAAGAAGAAAGAGATAGAAGAAGAAGAACAGAGATAGAAGAAGAAGAACAGAAACACCAAACATCTCACAATCGCAGCGGATAAAATATGATAATAAATAATAATAACTTACAAAAGAATACTATATCTGTTGATTACATTTCCATACATCAGAGTTTCACATATATTCAAATACTGGTCTTATACAATCAATTTATCACAGAATTACAATAATATAATTACAGCGGAATATTCTAAGCGATATTGCCATCCTGCTTGCCTCCTGAGCTCCAGAACATATCTTACCTGAAAATCTGTAATACTCGGTCTGACCCGAGCATTACACCAAAGTAACACCCGGGTCAGGCTGGAAACCAGCGTGAGTAATCTCAATTTAACATAAAATACCAAAGAAAACACCTTATACAAACCCGGGTATCTTATATCAATTTAACAATTCACAATTTACTATAGGCAACACTTATACCACACATCAATTTCTAAGTACCAAACTTAGATAAAATAATCCAATTCACTTAAATCATTTAATATCAGCCTATTGATTTCCACATATCAATTTATAAAAATTCGAAGTGGTTTCGGGTATTTCCTAGTACCCGACCCCGGTCTCTTCGAGACTCATATTATCCTAACCCAAGTTATTCAAATGAAAAACACAACATTTCATATCAGAGATATCAACTTATTCAAAGCATCCAGTACCATTCAATCATCCATACGCAAAGCCTAATCACATACAAATTTAATTTAATTAATCCTGATTGAATTTACTAACCTTATCCACTTAGATTCCTTCTTTTCAAATTTTATTAATTCTAAATCAATTAATTAATCAACCCCTTCATTAATCATCTTAATTAATCACACTGGATTAATTATTTTCAATTACATTCACGTGGTAAACTTTAGTTAATTTCGCAATTTAATTATCCTTAACCCCAAACAGTAATTAATCTTTAACTATTTCACAAATTAATTAACTATATTAACTAAATTAATCTTTCATTACCTGTATAATTAATCTCTTATAAAGTACTGATTATTCCTCGTAGTTAATCAATTTTTAATTACGCCATTAATTATATGACTTCCCATTTATATTTCAATTTATCCTAATCTAAATTAATTGCTTTAATGCAACCACAATATTAACCACTCTCGATTAATCTCAACCTGAAATTAACTATCCTTTTATTTACCTTATTAAATAAATCAATTTCTCCTTAATTAATCATCTTAATTAATCTCTTGGTTAATTACACAAGTAATTATATTTTATTAATCTCAATAAGTAATTATTTATCAAACCATCAATTGATTAGTCTGAATTACTTACACTTAATTAATTAACTTAAAACTTAATTAATTCAACCCTTAATTTCTAAAGTAATTAACCCAAATCATTAATTAATTAAATTAATTAATTATTTTAACCACCCTTATATTTCTTTAAAAAATCCAATTTATATATTTCGATAACTCAAAGTACCGAAATATTCAAGCAAACCACAGCATTCCGCATTCAATTACCAAAGATATTCATCACTGAATATCAATCTTTCCAGTATATATTATGTAGTACATCAATCCAATTCAATCATTCAACCAATCATTTAAATTTAAACATTTAAATTTAGTTAAAAATCCAGAAGAGTGGGTTTTACTCACCTTGATTTTCGATTTGCAAATCCGATCCAATCTCGACTTGGCTTCATGATTTCATCCTTGTACAAACATTTTATAATTTATTAATATTTTAAATGATCGAACAATCAATCCATTTTAAATTTAATTAACTAATATCTTAGCTTTTAAACAAATTTCCTTTTAATAAAATATTTTTAACTGACTAAATTAATTAGATAAGTTTATGTATTTCTGCATCAAATCTTCTTATTTACCTAAATAAAATTAAATTAAAATAGGCATATATAAACATTTTCCTTTTCACAATTAATATTTCCTTCACTGTAACATATATATATATATATATTAATCTAATTTAAATTCTTTTTTTATATAACTAACTAAATTAAATACTCAATAATTTAAATCAATTACCTCAGTTACGGAGGAAAAACACAAGCCTGAACAACAGGACTCGAACTCCACCAACCACACAAACCCTAGCCGACATCGAAAGCCCTTATCCCATCGCCTGCTCTCGAACACACCATCGCGAACTTCAACGCTTCCAGTCGCTGCGACTGCCTCCACCACAACATCGGCCTCGCCCCAATTTCCCAACGCCACCCCTTGTTCGTCACTTCTAGGTCGAGTCCTTCCCCCAAACGATTCGAATTCGGCAGCAACATTGAACGCGAGAGCCCCTTTCCTCGAATCAAGCTGACTTCATTGATTTTCTCAGCAGCTCTTATCCCTTTCGTACGCGCGCACCTTCCCTCAAACTCGAATTCGAGTTCGCCATAATTTTATTTACTGAGGACGACAAAGATTTGGGAATTCAAGCAAACTCGGCTTCGGCCCTTTTTCGATTTTGATTCTTTTTTTTTTAAGTTTGGGTTCGAATGAATGGGAAAAAGGAAACAACTGAAGGTATATTCATATGAAGGTAAATGTAGAGGAGGTAGTTGCAGTGTTTTTGAACGCGACAAGCTTCTCTTGTACGCCATTTCCTTTATTAGATATTTTTATCTTGATATTATATAATATACGCAACAAGCTTCCTAAAATCAAAGATATAATAGAATGTACGCAACAAGCTTCTCTTGATATTATATAAATATATATATAATATTTCTCCACACTTACATACTAACAAAAATCAAAGATACAATATTTTTAAATCCAATAATTTAAAATAACAAGTAATTAGTGATATGTGGAATTCAAGTTAAAATTAACCTGTCAAATATTTAAACTCAATTTATTATTCCGATTGAAATTGTCAAAAATATCGGGTCGTCACATTCCTCCCCCCTTAAAAGAATTTCGTCCCCGAAATTACTAGATAGGAAGAATGGTCCAATACCCGTTTATTTTTCCTAAACCCACAATTCGACATCCTACCAACTATCTTTTATTAAAGGCCCATTGTCACCTAAACCAACTTCCTAAAATCTTTTGTGGTTTCATACAATACCCTCTTGCTTAATCATTTAAATTCCAATTTAAAACCAATTTTGAATTATCAAAATTTTTCTCAAAATTTTTCTAACTCTCTAAATTTCCGAAAAATTTTGCCAGTATCTCCTTTGCGCGGCTAGCTCAGTACTACTACAATAGGCCTCTGCGGGCTCCCAAATTCCAAAAAGAAAACAAAAGCCAAGTGGCTACATCAAAACCCAATCCAATTCCATACAGAATTTTAAATACATACCTTTTTGTCGGGTCATTCACATTTATCTTTTTGGAAATCAAATCCAATTTTTCTTTTCCTTTAAAAATACCTGCATAACTTACGTAGCAACAATATTCAATCGTAACTTTACAAATCATTTTATACATTCTCTTACATAGGTTTTCATATTTCTATTCAAATTTGTTTTCCCCGTTTTAATATGAACTCAATTTATTTCCAATTTTGAATATTACATTTTATTTTCCAAGTATAACTGATTCATATTAGTTCATCTACTAATTTACTTTAAATTTTCAATTTGAAATCGTTTTGTCGTTAACAAAATTTTTCCCAAAAATTTTCTAACTCCCAAAATTTTGGAAAATTTTTGGCAGAGTCTCCTTTGTATGGAGGAGCTTTTGCAATTTGACAAAAGATATAAATATGTATACATCGACCCACACGGTCGGAAAAGCAAAAACAGTTCATATTTCCTATTTTTATTGCGTAGGCGTACCTTATTTAGCATTTTAAGCATGCTGCTTATTTATTTTAGCAGTTAGTGCAATCCAAATCCAGCCAAACGGCCTTCAGGTACCTGTACTTACTCAATTTAAATATGTAAGTGCCATATATAGAGAATTTATTAACATTCTACTTACTTCCAATAGCTAAACATATACATTACTAAACATCAAGCACCGAACACTTCCTATAAACAATTTATATGCTTTAAAGTTAATTCAAGTTCTTTTCAACCAATTCACAAGTCGTTTCACTTATATTCAATAGCTAAACACATATATATCATAAGCAACAAGCACCAAAACCTTTCCATAAGCGATTTCTATAATCTTAAAGCTAATTCAATTGCTTTCAACCAATTTATAAACCATTTCATTCAATTTCAATGGTTTGCAACTCAATTTCTTACATTCCATTGATTTTTAACCCAAACAAGCTCATATTCACTTCAAATGATTCAGAACTAATTTATTTAATTTCCATCGACTCATAGCATTTCAATTACTTTCATTTATGCCGAGCGACTACCATATTCATGCAATTCCGACGATATTCGTTTAATAGAGTATCTATTCTAGTTTATAACTACTTTAAATTTCTTTCAACTCATTCTATAATTAATTCCATTTCATTTCTAATTTAATTACCAACCATTCATTGCATTTCATTTTACCTCAGCATAAGATTCAATTTAAACAATTTATTTAACTTGGCACGTTCAATACTTATAAATTAATAACCATTTCCAAATTAATTTAATCCAAGCTTTTATTAAATGGGCTTTTATTCTTATTCGAAGCCAAGCTTACATAAATTTTTAAACTTAAGTTAATTTACTTTAACTTATTCCAAAATCAAACTTAAGTTTACTTCGATTTGATTCTTATTTAATCAAATCTCATTAATTTAGTTAGCCCATCTACTTAATTTTTAATTTTAATTTTAATTCACCCTCTCAATTTATCAAAATAATATCCAACGCATACTTAACTCATTTATACTTCAAATTATTATGCCACCGAACTTATGTTCAGTCTGATAATCCAATTCCAATCATAACTTTGATTTAATTTTTATTCTATCAGACTTCATCCATTTATTATTTAACTCAATTAACCCATTTTAATTTTTTTTTAATTTACGTAGTTAATTCATGTTCGAATTTATTTTATTAATACAAGCCATTTTCAATTTATTCTATTCACTTGAGTTTTGTTGCAATTCAAACCATGACTATTATAAATAAATTTCATATGATGACACTTCTCTTATATCTCATTTGCTTGCAACTTTCGTTAAATATTATTCATATCACACTTGAATTTTATTTGTAATTCAAACCACCACTATTTGATCCAACTCTATTTTATTTTTATATTTTTTTATAGCACCTCTACTTATATAATTCATTATCAAACCCAAGTCGAATTCTATTTACAAATTCGAATTCATTTCCAAACCTATTATTTACCCAGGTTAAATTTTATTAATATACTCAACCAAATAATTATTTAGCCAATTAGTTTACTTTCGACTTCTAAATTAATGTCCGATTTTAATTACAAATTCACTTCATTAAAATACCAGTTTGGATTTCCTTTATTTTCCAAAATTCCAACATCTTAATTTAAAAATAATTTTAGAAATGCTTTTAAATTCACATCATACTTAATAAAATAGCTCTTGTAAAAATACTTTTTATGACTTGATGTCTCAACCAGTCCATCCTTGTTCTCACAGAAATTTAGTCATACGTTGATCAGGCGTAGGACTGAAAATCTATAAGTACTTGGTAAACCCGCTTTCAACATCCAGTGAAATTTACTTGAAAAATAATTTTATTAAAAATATAGAAAACAGTTTTTGAAAATAGAGGAAATATCTTTGGTGACAATGCTCTGAAAATCATCACCCCATCCATGGTCACAGTTACATCCTAGGGTTACGTTGTCGTCGCAGCAAAAGTCCATATAACTGCAGGCTCTCCGCGGCCTCTCAATTACGCCATGGATCCCACACAACAGATCGCAGTTACATCCAGGGTTACGTTGTTGTCGCAGCAAAAGTCCATGTAACTGCAGGCTCTCCGCGGCCTCTGATTTCGCTGCCGAAATGAAACTTCTCCACTCCTACATAGGTCGCAGTCTGCCGATATAAAATCAAACGCAGACTGTTGGCTCTTAGCGGCACACACGACTTTCTCTATGTTATACCATAGGTCGCAGTCTACCGATATAAAATCAAACGTAGACTGTTGGCTCTCAGCAGCACACACGACCTTCACTATGGTATACTCAACTCATAATCCTCATGAACTAGTTTTGTCCGGACTCCTCACATGATCAACTTTAGAACCCCCCTTTGGGGCTCAAGGCAGCACCACCCGGTGGCACTCCTGAGAAGTTCATTTCAAGGAAGCGTCTTTTTCCCCAGAGCTATCATCAAAACATTTTATACTATACACATATAGTATCTTTCAAATCATACACCTAGTATGACCTCATACAAAGCTCCTTTACACAAAATCGATTATCCCAAAATCGATAATTCTCAAAATAGGCTTCCCAAATTCCAATATTGATTTTACCCAAAAATCAAAAGCCTTTCCAAATCCAAAGGTTCCCAAAACCTTTTCCAAAATCCTCATAAGATCCTTTATATATAAATTTTTAAAACTTTGGATCTTTTCAAACTTGTATAAAACTCCTTTTATACTTCAAACACTTCCAAAATCCTTTTTCTTCCAACAATAAATTCAACAAGGGGAGAATATATAACAAAGATATAACTTTGTTTACCCAAAATCAAATATTCAAATTTGACTACTCTTTCCAATATCAATTTCCTTTCTATTCACATTCACTTAAAATTCATTCCCTTATTCACATTTGCCTTAATCCCCATTTGGATTATTACCTCAATCCTTATCTCAGTTGGGTATTTAACCAATAACAGTTTGAACTCCGACCAGTTTATTTAGAAAATAGCTTGAAAATTTTAAAAATAGATAAGTAGTTGAAAAATAATTAATAGTTTGCAAAATAGCTATAAAATAGGTAACTAACTGTAAAATAGTTAAGAAATAGTTGAATAGTTTCAAAATTTGTAGATAATTGCAAAATAGTTGTAAAATAGAAATTAGTTTGTGAAATAGTTGTAAAATAGTAATTAGTTTAGTTAATAGTTGAAAAATGGTTAAATAACCCCAAAAATAATCGCAAAACAAGTATACAAAATAATTTGGCTTTAAGAAAGAACGGTTGTATATATTTAATAGCTTAGAAAATAAGTTTATATGAAAATAATTTATATTGAAAATAGTCAAGAACCAACTGTTCGCCTCCCCAACAATTTAATTTAAATCTTCATTTAAATTGACCCGATTCCAATTCAAATAACGCCAAATTCCATTGGACTTGATTAATCCCCAATTCAAATCAAATTCTAGTTGATTTTAAATCCTGTTCAATTTTAATTATAATTTCATACTACTCCAATCAATTTGAATTATTATCAATTTAATTTCAGAATTCCAAATCACTTCAATTTAATCCAATCCAATTTCCCATTTAAAATTTTTAAACTTATACATCTTCAATCACCAATCCAATTACTTCAAACCAAATTAAATTTTAAACTAATTCAATTAAATCTTGAATTTAAACTATCTCGAATTATAGAAATTCGAGTTAAATTCTCAAAGGTTGGTTTAACTCTTTAAACCAAATTAACCTTTAAATCAAATTGTTTAATCATTTTAATTTCTGAGCCTAATTTCTCAAAATTCTCATTTTAAACTATTTTTACTTATGTATTTCAAGGTTCAATACAATTTTATTTTACAATTTTAATTTATTATTCAATTTAATTTTCCAGTTTGAAGCCAGTTCTTAAACAAGTTTATTTTACAATTCAATTATTCAAACTTATTTTATTTTATTTATACAATTCCATTCTCAATTTAAAGATTTTTATTTACAATAGGAGGATATCATCCAATTTATTTTAAAACGTCCATCCATTTTAAATTTTTAGATCTCAAACCCTTTCGAGATCACACAAATTCCAATTCAAATCAACCATTTAACCTTCCAAGTTAAATTCCAATTTCATCTCGAAATTTCCAATTCTGGTTGCTTTTCTACACTTATTTAACTTCCCAAAGTTAAATTCCAATTTACTTAATCCAATCAACCTTACTCAAATTCGAATTCCCACTTCAAATTTCAAAATGCTTTCCCTCTTATAAGTTCAAACTTATATCACTTTAGGTTTTTACATCACACTTGGGGAAAAAATCAAAACTCAACCTCTTAGAGTTTATTTCAAATTATCTTTGATATCATCTATATCCATACATATATACATATTTATTTCTTGACCCTCCTAGCCATGTTTTAAAATTTTAAATCACCCTTGGTTTTTAAATCCAAATCAAATTTCAAACAACCCATTGTTTTCAACAAGTCCCAGTTATCCAAATAATTTTTATTTATTATTTTCATTACTTTGAAACAAAATTTTCAAATTCTGGGACCTGCTTTAGAATTTTATTTTCAATCACTTAAATTTTAATTTAGTTGTATTTTTGTTCTTGCTTAATTTAATTTTCTAGACTTCAGTTTGGTTGTATTATATTACTTCTTAAATTTAATTTCGATAATTAACAACCAATCACTTTAATATTTATTAGAAGAAAATATTGCTTTATATATATCAAAATATATTTTTATATAAAATCATTTAAAATCTTTATATAATACAATAACAAATACGCGCTCATATATACATATATATATACTCAACTCATTCTAGAGTACTACAGACTCTATTAAATGAGTCATCCCCACCAGAGCCAAGGTTCTCGCTTAACCTTTCAGCTCTGATACCAACTATAACGACCCGAAATTTTCGATCCCGAAAATTCCAAATAGTTATGAAAAAGAAGAAAGAGATAGAAGAAGAAGAACAGAAACACCAAACATCTCACAATCGCAGCGGATAAAATATGATAATAAATAATAATAACTTACAAAAAGAATACTATATCTGTTGATTACATTTCAATACATCAGAGTTTCACATATATTCAAATACTGGTCTTATACAATCAATTTATCACAGAATTACAATAATATAATTACAGCGGAATATTCTAAGCGATATTGCCATCCTGCTTGCCTCCTGAGCTCCAGAATGTATCTTACCTGAAAATCTATAATACTCGGTCTGACCCGAGCATTACACCAAAGTAACACCCGGGTCAGGCTGGAAACCAGCGTGAGTAATCTCAATTCAACATAAAATACCAAAGCAAACACCTTATACAAACCCGGGTATCTTATATCAATTTAACAATTCACAATTTGCTATAGGCAACACTTATACCACACATCAATTTCTAAGTACCAAACTTAGGTAAAATAATCCAATTCACTTAAATCATTTAATATCAGCCTATTGATTTCCACATATCAATTTATAAAAATTCGAAGCGGTTTCGGGTATTTCCTAATACCCGACCCCGGTCTCTTTGAGACTCATATTATCCTAACCTAAGTTATTCAAATGAAAAACACAACATTTCATATCAGAGATATCAACTTATTCAAAGCATCCAATACCATTCAATCATCCATACGCAAAGCTTAATCACATACAAATTTAATTTAATTAATCCTGACTGAATTTACTAACCTTATCCACTTAGATTCCTTCTTTCCAAAATTTATTAATTCCAAATCAATTAATTAATCAACCCCTTCATTAATCATCTTAATTAATCACACTGGATTAATTATTTTCAATTACTTTCACGTGATAAACTTTAGTTAATTTCACAATTTAATTATCCTTAACCCCAAACAATAATTAATCTTTAACTATTTCACAAATTAATTAACTATATTAACTACATTAATCTTCAATTACCTGTATAATTAATCTCTTATAAAGTACTGATTAATCCTTGTAGTTAATCAATTTTTAATTACGCCATTAGTTATATGACTTGCCATTTATATTTCAATTTATCCTAATCTAAATTAATTGCTTTAATTCAACCACAATATTAACCACTCTCGATTAATCTCAACCTGAAATTAACTATCCTTTTATTTACCTTATTAAATAAATCAATTTCTCCTTAATTAATCATCTTAATTAATCTCTTGGTTAATTACACAAGTAATTATATTTTATTAATCTCAATAAGTAATTATTTATCAAACCAACAATTGATTAGTCTGAATTACTTACACTTAATTAATTAACTTAAAACTTAATTAATTCAACCCTTAATTTCTAAAGTAATTAACCCAAGTCATTAATTAATTAAATTAATTAATTATTTTAACCACCCTTATATTTCTTTCAAAAATCCGATTTATATATTTCGATAACTCAAAGTACCGAAATATTCAAGCAAACCACAGCATTCCGCATTCAATTACCAAAGATATTCATCACCGAATATCAATCTTTCCAGTATATACTATATAGTACATCAATCCAATTCAATCATTCAACCAATCATTTAAATTTAAACATTTAAATTTAATTAAAAATCCAGAAGAGTGGGTTTTACTCACCTTGATTCACCTTGATTTTCGATTTGCAAATCCGATCCAATCTCGACTTGGCTTCACGGTTCATCCTTGTATAAACATTTTATAATTTATTAATATTTTAAATGATCGAACAATCAATCCATTTTAAATTTAATTAACTAATATCTTAGCTTTTAAACAAATTTCCTTTTAATAAAATATTTTTAACTTACTAAATTAATTAGATAAGTTTATGTATTTCTGCATCAAATCTTCCTATTTACCTAAATAAAATTAAATTAAAATAGGCATATATAAACATTTTCCTTTTCACAATTAATATTTCCATTACTGTAACATATATATATATATATATATATATATATTGATCTAATTTAAATTCTTTTTTTACATAACTAACTAAATTAAATACTCAACAATTTAAATCAATTACCTCAGTTACGGAGGAAAAACACAAGCCTGAACAACAGGACTCGAACTCCACCAACCACACAAACCCTAGCCGACATCGAAAGCCCTTATCCCATCGCCTGCTCTCGAACACACCATCGCGAACTTCAACGCTTCCAGTCGCTGCGACTGCCTCCACCACAACATCGGCCTCGCCCCAATTTCCCAACGCAACCGCTTGTTCGTCACTTCTAGGTCGAGTCCTTCCCCCAAACGATTCGAATTCGGCAGCAACATTGAACGCGAGAGCCCCTTTCCTCGAATCGAGCTGACTTCATTGATTTGCTCGGCAGCTCTTATCCCTTTCGTACGCGCTCACCTTCCCTCAAACTCGAATTCGAGTTCGCCATAATTTTATTTACTAAGGACGACAAAGATTTGGGAATTCAAGCAAACTCGGCTTTGGCCCTTTTTCGATTTCGATTCTTTTATTTTTTAAAGTTTGGGTTCGAATGAATGGGAAAAAGGAAACAACTGAAGGTATATTCATATGGAGGTAAATGTAGAGGAGGTAGTTGCAGTGTTCTTGAACGCAACAAGCTTCTCTTGTACGCCATTTCCTTTATTAGATATTTTTGTCTTGATATTATATAATATACGCAACAAGCTTCCTAAAATCAAAGATATAATAGAATGTACGCAACAAGCTTCTCTTGATATTATATAAATATATATATATATATATATATATATAATATTTCTCCACACTTACATAATAACAAAAATCAAAGATACAATATTTTTAAATCCAATAATTTAAAATAACAAGTAATTAGTGATATGTGGAATTCAAGTTAAAATTAACCTATCAAATATTTAAACTCAATTTATTATTCCGATTGAAATTGTCAAAAATATCGGGTCGTCACAGTAATTTTCGATAATTAAATTTTGTTAATTTAATAAGTTTTAGTAATTTAATACAAAAAAGAATAAAAATTCGTAATTTAATAATGAAATCCCAAAAATAAAGGTAATAATGTTAATGCAAGTTAATAAATAACTAATTTAGTGCAAATCCAATTAACTGAAATAATTATAAGGTCATAACTGGTTGTAAATAGTAAATTGGGAAATAGATTCAAAGTTATATTAATTGATGAAATAATACGTAATAAGCTGTAATTTGGAAAAATAAATATTAGATAATTGATTGTAATATTGTTGGTTGATGATAAAGTATGAATGGGATTAAATTAGGTAAATAGTGATAATTATTAATTAGTTACCCATTAATTTAATCCATTGAATTAGATCTAAATCCATTACGATTAAACGTATTTAAATTACTACGTTGATATGAATTTAGTTGATGACAGAAAAACAATAGGGAAATTGGTATAAAGTAATGTTAAATTTACCCATAAAGTAATAATTGACTGAATAAAAGAATGTGAATCAAGATTTATTAATTTAAATTTAATAAATTTGATTAATTGAAATTAAATGAAATTTAATATTTAATTATTACGTTAATAGAAATTAAGATGAAATATGAGAGTATTAATGTAATAGATCATGAACCAATGTTAATTTCTCCATTTGATAATAATATATTGGACAATAGGATGCAAGTTAAATTAAATGTAATTATTGAAATTTAATTTATAATATCTGAATTTACTGAAATTGAATTCAAACACTGTAATTGGTAAATTTATTAACTTGAAATTGATATCTAAGTTTGTTTAAATGATTGTGATTGTTTAAGAAATCAAAAATGATGGAATCTGTAAATTTTTAAATTTGAATTGAAAAAGCGATTTAATTTAATTTAATATTAATTTAATTAATTAACTGAAAAATAACCATTTTTGCCACTGACTCGGATTTCGACGAAACCAGTTTCATCGGATCCGTAACGGTGAATTATTATATGATTTCAAGTTTCGTAGCGATCAGACTTGCCGTTTGATCATAGGGCTCGAAACGCCTAGAAATCAGTTAATTGAAATCAATTTGTAATAGCTGGATTTTAGCATAACTTCTTCATACGATGGAATTTGGACTTGAAACCTTTTCCATTGATTTTAAAATATTTGAAAATGTCTATTTGGATATATGGGTTGACCCAATTTCGTTCCGGAGTCAAAACGGGCTTTTTGGGTCATTTATCGTTCAACGGTCCAAACCAATCGTATCTGTTCCTCTATTTCTCAGCTCCACCTATATATATCCTGTTATAAACCCTAGCAGCCTTTCTATTTCTTATTTCTGTACGTACAGAAATTTCTGTTCCTCCTCTTTCCAATGGCTGAAACACTAAAACTCCTCAGTTCAATTCTAATTCAAATTTCAACTTCAAAATTGAAAATATTCAAACTATATCATATTTTATATCATCGGAAAGCTCTCGAAGAGCGCATCTCAGATCTGTAATTCTTTTTCCAATCTGAACCTCTGTCTGTCCAAAAATTTGAGAACAATTCTCGGTCATCCATTGTGTCGCGATCAACTTTGTCTGATCGACGAATCGAAGGTACATGGTCGTGGAGATCGTCGCATGCAACTCATCGGCGGTGGTCATTCGTAGTTTCAACGGCCGGATTGGTCGAATTTTCCGATTTAGGGTTTGAAACCCTAAACCTTGGGGTGGAGGCGCACGGCGACTCTGGCCACCGGAGGTGATATCGAAGACCTTAGCAAGAGCGACTTGGAGAGAGGAAGTCGTTGGAAGTGGGCGTCGATCGCCTAGAGCCCGGAGGTGATTGGGATTCGTGGTCAAAGATCGGTCAAAAGGGGGGCGAGCTGGTGTGTGCTTCTCTGGTTCGAACGCGTGAACGATGGAAGAAGGGGTGACGTGGTGAAGTATTTCTGGTTTGTTTTCCTTGCTTTAATTATTTTGTAATAATAATAACTTTTACATACGAGGTCCGTTTCATGCACGGTTTCTTCCATTAGGACCGTAATGAAATTTCAGACATTTTGACGCTGGTTTGGTTAGATTCTGAGACTGTTTAAATTTTGGATTTAAATTGGATTTAAATTCAAAAGGTGGGTGTTTTAACCCACTCACAACTTCTAAAATTTCTTATGTTTGTTAAATTGATTTGTGATGTGATTAGAAATTTATTTATGACTATTGGCATATTTTGAATCATCATCTCAGTTGATTTGAATTTATTTGGATAAAATAGTTATTTAATTTATTATCGAATATGAACTGCCAGTAAATACCTGTTATTTATTATCTGTTATATATTGATGTTATTGATTGAATCGGAAGATGATTGTGATAAATATTTGATGGTTGACATTGGATGAATGGATGTTGTATTTATATTGTTATAAAATGCAAGTTGTAATGGATTTTTATTTCATTCGGGATTGTGGTCTGAAATGATATATTACCGTATCTATATTTTAAATTACGGATTAAAATGATAAATATCCATATCACTTGACCATGGGATAGAAAATTATATATAGACACCGTGGTCTATATATAAAATATTTTGAAATGATTTCTATGGCTTTGGAAAGAAATATATGGGTTTATATAAATATTGATTTTTGATATTATATAAATATTTTTTTTATAGTTAATTCTTAAATTTAAGCTATGTATAATTTTGTTCATTATATAATGAGAGTAATAATAAAGTTTGACTTTATTAAAATATAATATGGGTAAGTATTTATTTAAATTATGTTTATATATATATATATAGGGTTTATAATGATTTTGATAAATTAAGGTTGAGAAGATGGATTTGAAATTGGTTTAAAAAAAATTTGATTAAGAATATTTTTAAATAAAGCAATCTGGAACTTATTGAATTTGAGATTTTAAAGGGTATGATTTTATAACTTGATGATGGTTTAAGGTGATGAACAAATTTCAAGTTTGAGTTTTATTTAAATAATATTGAATTTATTAAATAAATGTTTAAAAAATAAATAATAGTAAATTGAATTAAGATATATATGAAATTATCAGATTTAGTTTTGAAATTATGGAATATTTAAAGCCTTGAAATATATCTAAATTGAATTGTTTGATCGAACTTGAAGTGTTTCGAAGTTATGAATTTCAAAGTATTTTGTTTCGGAGTGTTACAACTTTGAAATAACATGATTTTTGAAATGAATTTATTTGAAATTGCATTTACTTAAGAATTGTCTTTAAATATATATTGATTGGAAACTTATTCAAATTAAAGATGTAAGAATCTGACTTTATAATAAGGTTTTGGTTTAAGATGATGTAAAGAGGGAATATCTCAAGTTTAAAGGAATTGAAGGAAATATTCAGTGAAAATTTGGATTTATTTAAACGATATAATATTAAATTGGTTTTGAAATGAAAATGATATATTATTGATATGGTTTGAAATGAAATGACATACTAATGATTTGGTTTTAAAGGGAAATAATATATTATTGATGTGATTTTGAAATGGAAACGATGTCATATTTTTATTGGTTTTGAAATGCAAACGACATCGTATTTGGTTTTGAAATGGCAATGATATTTTGGTTTTGAAGTATAAATTATTTTAAATGACCACGGTGTTATAATATCATTTGGTTGTCAAAGAACTGGGATCGGAAGTTGTCATACTCTCTGCCAACTCCGAAAACCACTTTAACAACCGTGTACGCGGTGGAGGTTGCAGAATGAAGTAGTATGGTGACGGCATTCCTTTGAGGTATATACATGGACCCGTGAGCTGGCATAAGGTGGCTAAAACAGGAGTGATTCTGGGCCAGTGAGGTAGCTCCTCTTATCGGACACACTCCTTTTTCTACCATTCCATTGTATTCTGACTTTGAGATTGATTCGGTGGCCACTTTTGATTTTTGATTTGGGGGGTGTGGCTAGAGGTGGGCGGTAGTTGCGCGCAATGTGTCACCACCAGTACGGATAGTAATTGGTATATCTACCCTAGCATTGCCTTGTGTTCCATGTCACCTATCCTAGCACGCCTTATACAAGTTTGGTTTTCTCCTCTAGCCCGTGGAATATTTAGAGCAGTCTCCCAATATGGAGATACGCTGATACTGGATGGACTACTGGGATTATTACATGGTAAGGGCTATATGGGTAGCCCCTTAACGCTATTAAAAAGTAAGTTTATTTTACTAGCTATATTACTACATAGTAAATAGTTTAACGGATACTTAGAAGATGTGAATCCCGAACATCTCTTAAGTTATTGCACTCACTTTAGACACTGGATAGGAGATATCAAATCCTATAAACATCTCTGACGCCGTTCCACTCATATTTTACCGTTGATCTAGCTTACATAAGATCTTTTAGCTCTGACTCGAGTGTTTTGCCTTTTCAATTCGCTCGAGTCAGTCTGAGCATTTTAGAATTCAAAGACTTTATTTCTGGAGGACGAAGACAGAGATTGCATTACTATTATTTATTATATTATTCCACGGCATTCATACTGTTCCGCTGCATTATTTAATATTCTCTGGTATGTGTAACTCTGATATGTGTTGTATAAGTATAATCAAATGTTTTGTAAACAGCTTCATGAACTGTTATTTGATTATTATAATTTGTCATTCCGCTGAGAGATTCTGTTTTATTTTATTTTATTTCTTTCTCTGCTTTCTTTTTCACCTGGCTAACAATCCGCCCTTCTGTATGGTTTGAGTCTGACATGTATGGTTTATCGTTGGTTTAAAGTGTATAAAAAGGCGGGATGTTACATCTGGTATCACATCTTTGGTTTAGCGATAAACCTTAGCTTTGTGGGGTCTGACTCTTTATCAATAGGGTAGTAATACCCTATGATGAGTCGCTGAGAGTATATATATGAGAGAGCGTATTTGTAAGTGTTATAAAAGGTCTTTATATTGTGTTAATTTGTTCCGTTTCATATTTATAAATTCTGGTAGGTGCATAGGATGCTATGACATCAATAGGGATTTCTACACACTTAATAGGACAGACCGACACAATAATTGTTTTGGAATATAGGTAAATGAAATAATTTTGCCTATTATATTTTCTGTATATAAAGTAATAAATTTTATAAAGGTTATATTTGGTTGTAATATATTGGTTGTTAGGTAGTGGAATTTATAAATATTGATTGGAAACAAAATTTGAAGAAATAAAATAAATGTGAATTGGAAATTTTTGAACTTAAGTTTCGGATTTTTGAAAATATCTTTCGAATGATTTTGGAATATAATAATAATGGTAATTAGAAGTATTTTCTGATATAAATATTTCAAGATGATTTGAAAAAATTGTTTTAAAGAAATTTTGGAAGAAATAAGTTCTGTACTCCCCTCTCTGTCGCTGGAAAATAATTTCAGTGATGAGTGCAGTCATCATCGACATTCATTTTCGAGTTTCTAAGTGGGAAGGCCACTGTAGTAGTTTTACTGTAGATTTATTTTGATAAAAAAAATATAAATTTTGATTGTTTTAAATATAATTGGATATATAAATTGTAAGTGTATACATCTATCTATTATTTTAAAATGATTTGAAATTTAACCTGGCATTTAGTTCTTAAGTTTCCATTAATTAATAATTTCAATTAGTGTAGTGAAATGGAATTTAACTAATAATTGATTTATTGCTTGGAATTTGATGTTTGTTTAGCTTTTGCGTTGTCGAGATAGGATACTTCTAATTGATAAGATGTATGAATAATCTATTGAGTTGTGTCTAAGGCTGTTGAGTAAATGACGCACTTAGCAGTTTGTTCGTCATTTTATGCGATTAAGAGTTTCTGGACCAAACAAACCATTTGTTTTGCTTACCATGGATGAATGGTTGATTACTTTGATTCCTTGTGATGAAAGTATGCCTGTTCGCAAATAATGGTTGCTATGTTGCATTTATTTGTTATTAATCGAAATAACTCAAAATGTTTCATTTTATATAATTATTAACTCTTTTTGGATTATATAAGTGAAATACAAGTTATGGAAGCAATTGCTACTGCTTTTGGTTTCATAATTAAACATTGTTTGCCCGACAAATAGGTACGTTCACGGATTACGGGTTTATAGCGTTATTATATTGTTTTTCCATTATTGGGGCATATTATTTTGTGATATTATGTTATATATATTATATTTGTTATTATAATTTCTTCCGAGCGTCTCCGCACAAAGGAGACTCTGTCGAAATTTTCTGTAAATTTAGGACTTAGAAAATTTTATGAAATGTTTTCCAAACTTTTGCTAACTTTGAAAATAAAAGATTTGATTGTTTATAAATTTATATATATTTTGTTTAAATTATTTTATCTTGTAAATTCATTGTTTATAAATTTAATATTTTGAATAAGATATATTGACTATTTAATTTCTCCTTTTTCCTTCTTTTCCTTTTCGGGGACAAAAAGTTTTGAGTGGGGGAGAGTGTAACGACCCGTAATTCTCGATAATTAAATTTTTTTAATTTAATAAGTTTTGGTGATTTAATATTGAATAAGAATACAAATCTGTAATTTAATAATGAAATCACTAAAATAAAGGTAATAATGTTAATGCAAGTTAATAAATAACTAATTTAGTGCAAATCCAATTAATTGAAACAATTATAAGGTCACGATTGATTGTAAATAGTAAATTGGGAAATAAAATTCAAAGTTAATGTGACTCCCCACCTCTATACTCACGCTAGCCAAGGACACTACTGGGTAATGCCGTCAACTAACACGGAGAATAAGGCTAGTTTGGTGCGACCATCTATAGCCTTGCTCTAACTATCTATTGAATACATCGACAATAGACATACCAAGCAGGTCGACATACCCAATGAATACTTAAAACAAAACCATAGGTGGTTGAAGGATCTATCATAACATAATATAACAACTCAATTGCAATATACATCACAGAACAGTAGATCATCATATACACATACATTGATACATAACAGAGTATACAAAATAATACATGTCAAGTGGTATAGCAAACCACAATATACAAACGATTCCAGATGAATACATATATCAGAGTTACAATAAAAAGGACTACATAAAAAGCTTTAACAAAAAGGAACAAGCTGAATAGTCCATGCGGAAGCAAAATAGGCTATGTCCAAATGCACCTAACCTGAAACATCTCGGTTTGACCCGAGTATAAAATACACGGGTCAGTCTAGCTAAAAAAATCAGTTAGATAAACTGAACAACAATAAACCTTCAAGGTCACAATGTATAACACATATCTCTAAAAGAGATAACACAATCATCTAACAAAAGATGAATCATATCATAACAAGCCTCATATCATCGGCAACTCATAGAAACAAAGGATATGAATATCCCAAAACAAGCCATAAAGGCAAATAACAAATACCAATGAAGGTAACACAAGTTCCACAAGGTAATCGCTACATATCATGCGGCTCAAAAAGACCAACACCGAAGGGCGATACCTAGGGAATATACATATCAATGAAACATCATAAAATTTGCACGTGCTCAGTACTATATAAATAAGGATCCATGAGCCCGAAGACTCCAAACCCAAATATCACTCGAGCGGCTCATAAAGATCTAACTCTGAAAGCGATACAATAGGGCAACAAACTCGAAGGCACAAACCCGAAGGTACGAACCCGAAGGCAACATGCCCGAAGGCAACATACCCGAAGGCAACAAACCTGAAGGTGCAAACCCGAAGGCAACACACCCGAAGGCAACAGACCGTAGTGGTGAAGGTCCGGAGGCCCAGTACTGGACACCACTAACTGGCGGAATGTGTCATAACTCTCAAAAAGGAATCCGAAAAGTGGTAGCGTGAGTCCCATAACCACTCGTTCGCACTAAACGGTTTGCTATCCGTTAGTTAATTTCACACTCAAAGCAGTACAAAGTCTACCTCATCTCATTGGTAGACCAGACCAAAAGGTCGAAACAATCAATCGAATAGGTCGGGGATTAATCGGCAAGACAAACGCATGGATTCATGGTCCATGTTTTACCTAACCATTTAATCTCCCTTCCACTCCGCTCGAAGTGCGAAATCGTGTGTGTGTTTAAATAGAATTTATAAATCGGAGAAACGAGCTTTTAATGCGATTTAGAGGGATTATTTATGAAAACCCGTGAATGAAGTTAAAAATAAGTTATCAAAGCCAAAGATGCAATAACAACCACTAAGAACCAACATGAATCGATAAAACTTGGAAAACCAATCAAAATGAGCAAAAATAGGCAAAAAAGAAAATAGGAGCAGGTCGGTCACCGGACTTCCTGAGTCGGTTGGCTGACCTGATCCAGAGGCAGAAAAGTGCTCGGGGTAGCAGGTCGGTCGACCGGCCCAGGCGTTCGGTCGGCCGAACTGCTATTTTCTACAGTTCCTGCCCTTTCTCATCGAAGAGCAAACCCTCCCAAAACGCAACCGGTCGAGCGATGGGTCTAAGGAGCCTTAGCCAATAGATACCCCAGCTCCATTAGCTCTCCGATTCGCCACGAAAAACATGTTCAAACATCAAAATTAGGATCTTTAAAGAATTGAACCCAAAACACTAAAAATTTGGATATTCACCAATTCAATCCAAACCAAAAACAAGTACATACGAACAATATGCTAGGAGTTCATACCCATCACCCATGATATCAAGAAAAGTAGATGTGAGTTCAAAACTCACCTTTTATCACAAAACAAAGAAGAAGAAGCTCAAACACAAGAAGGAGACTAACTACTCTTCACTTCACTCTACAAGCTTCAGTCTACGAATAAAACTCATATTTCCCAAAGTTAGGTTTAGGAAAACTTCTGAAATTGAAGAGGAGAAGAGTTGGAGAAGATGAAGAAGAGGCTTACCAATAGCTTCTCTTTGATTTTGGAGCAAGAATTCAAGTTGCAAGAATAAACTAGGGCTTGGAATTTCTAATTCCCATTCTCTTCCCCTATTTTTCGTTTTTTGCTTAAGTTTTATGAAATGAAATAAGTGAGTGGAGAGGAGAGGGACTGGGTTAGGGTTAATTAGTTAGTTATTGGGCTGAACCCAACCCAAAACCCAACCAGAAAAAGTAGCAAAATTCAACTTACTCCAAACATATCAAAGCTTATACTTAAAAAAATCGCAAACGCCATTTTGGACTCAATGGAGGTGGTTTCAAGTTTCAATTCGGCTGTTTGCAAAAAGTAACATTTCGGACCAAAAATCCGACTAACGACACTATATTTAAATAAAACATTTAAATATAAAATCGTTAAATATGCGGGTTGTTACAGATCTCCCCTCCTTACAAAATTGCGTCCCCGCAATTCCTAGAGACGATATTTATAACAACCACATACATACAACATTCAAAAGAAAAGGAAATAAGCTTGAGACGAAAAGATATTCTCACCATTGCCAAGCAAAGATAGAAAACCCGGATAAGATCGCTCGATATACTCTCTGGTTTCCCAAGTACAGTCATTGGGATTAGCGGACCATTGAACTTTAACGAGCGGCACGTCCTTGTTCCGAAGGTGTCGCACCTTCGTGTCAAGTACGCGAATAGGTTGCTGTAAAATAGATAAGTCTGGTGAGACCTCAATCTCTTGCAAATCAGGAGAAGTAATAACATAATCTGACTCCCGAAGACACTTCCGAAGTTGAGAGACATGAAACACGTGATGAATGCCAGATAAATGAGCTGGAAGTGAAACTCTATAAGCCACAGGGCCAATACGTTCAGTAATAGAAAATGGTCCTATAAAGTGAGGAGCCAATTTTACAGTCGCACTAAAGCGCATCACCCCTTTCAAAGGAGAAACACGAATAAAGACAAGATCACCAATCGAGAATTCGAGAGGCTTCCTACGGTTGTCCGCGTAGGATTTCTGGCGGCTCTGTGCCTCTTTCATTCTCAACCGAATATGATCAATCTTCTCGGAAGAATCACGAACAAAATCTGGACCAAGAATAAGCTTCCCCCCAGATTCCAACCAACATGAAGGTGATCAACATGGCCTTCCATATAAAGCTTCGAAAGGAGCCATACCGATACTAGACTGAAAACTATTATTGTAGGAGAACTCTACAAGAGGTAGGTGATCCTTCCAACTACCACCAAAATCAAAAATACAAATACGGAGAAGATCTTTCAAGATACGATTCACCCGTTCAGTCTGTCCGTCAGACTACGGATGATAAGCTGTACTAAAATTAAGCTTTGTTCCCAAAGCTTGATGAAGACTCTTCCAAAAATGACTCGTGAATAAAGGATCACGTTCACTCACAATAGAACTAGGAACACCGTGAAGTCTCACGATTTTCTTGACATATAACTTAGCCAAATGCGAAGCAGTCCTCTTAGACTTAATAGGGATAAAATGAGCAGACTTAGTGAGGTGATCAACAATAACCCAGATACTAGAATGGCCCGATCTCGAATGAGGTAGGCCGTCAATGAAATCCATAGAAATCTGATCTCATTTTCACAATGGAATCTCTAGAGGCTGAAGAAGACCCAAAGGACGCTGATGTTCGGCCTTAACACGCTGACAGGTTATGCAATTACTCACATAACTCGCCACATCGCGCTTCATGCCTTCCCAATAATAAAGACAACGCATATCTGCATACATCTTACTACTACCAGGATGAATGGTATACTTAGAACGGTGATAGTCATCAAGAATGTCCTGCCTAAGTGCAAAATCAGAAGGCACAAAAAGACGGTTCTTCTTGCGAAGACACCCATGAGAATCAATGCTGAAATCCCGCAACGCCTCATCACAGGATCCAGACTCACAAAGCTGAATAAGATGCAACAAATCAGGATCACGCCGTTGAGCATCGGCAATACGATCCAACAAAATGGGTCGAGCTCCCAAACTAAATAATAGAATAGGAGAATCAGAAGATGAACCTCGATCACGAATTTCATAAAAATATAGAGTCTCAAGAATATCCCATTCGGCAAGCATCATAGAAACAACAGCCGAATGTTTACGACTAAGCGCATCAGCAACACGATTACCCTTACCAGGGGTATACTGGATATCAAAGTCATAAGAAGCAAGAAACTCGAGCCAACGCTGTTGTCTCATATTGAGTTCCTTCTGAGTGAACAAATACTTCAAGGATTTATGATCGGTATATAGAATGAAGCGCTCGCCCAATAAATAGCGTCGCCAAATCTTCAAGGCGAAGACAATGGCGGCTAACTTAAGATCATTAGTGGCATAGCGAACTTCATTCGGACGCAGTTGCCTAGAAGCATAAGCAACTACCTGATCATTCTGCATAAGGACAGCACCGAGACCACTACCTCAAGCATCGGTGTAGACAACAAGATCATGATTCCCCTCGAGAATTACCAAAATAGGAGCATTAGTGAGAAGTTCCTTCAATGTCTGAAAGGAAGCTTCACACTTGTCGGACCAAATAAAACGAATGCCTTTCCGAGTAAGGCTGGTGAGAGGAAGCACAACACGGGAAATATCCTTAATGAACCGACGGTAATAACCCGCCAATCCAAGGAAACTACGAATCTCATGAACATTCTCAGGCCTCTTCCAATTTTGGATGGCTTCGATCTTTGAGGGATCGACAGAAATGCTGTCGGAAGATACAACATGGCCTAAGAACTTAACTCTATTCTCCCAAAAATGGCACTTGGAGAATTTGGCTCTAAGCTGATGACGACGGAGAGTACTCAAGACAATTTTCAAGTGATTAGCATGCTCAGCTTCAGACTTAGAATAAACAAGGATATCATCAATGAAGACAATGACGAACTTATCGAAATATTCTCGGAATACCCGACTCATGAGATCAACAAAGAAAGCAGGAGTGTTCGTCAAACCGAACGGCATAACGAGCCACTCAAAAGAACCATAACGAGTGCAGAAAGCTGTAAGCGGTATGCTATCCTCTACGACTCGTAATTGATGAAAACCCGTGGCAAGGTCAAGCTGAGAAAAGACCTTAGCACCACTCAAAAGATCGAATATATCATCGATCCTAGGCAATGGATACCTATTCCTGATGGTTAACTCGTTAAGCTTGCGATAGTCAATGCAAAGCCTAAGAGTTCCATCAGACTTTTTCACGAAGACGACCGCGGATCCCCACGGAGAAAAACTGGACAGAATCAACTGCTTGGACTCAAGCTCTAAAAGCTGCTTCTTGAGTTCCTCATTTTCCTTTGTATACATCCTCGTGGGAGGACGACTAACAGGCTGCGCACTTGGAATGAGATCAATGCGGAACTCAATTGCCCGCTTGGCTGGCAAACCCGAAACAGGCTCAAAAACACCAGAAAAATCACAAGCAATAGGAATACGAGATATATCATCATCATCTCGCGAATCAAGAGAATGTAAAGCCATTTCGGAATTATCCACATCCCGAAGAACAAGAGATAACTGAGTAGGTGAATCCGGATGTCGAAGATACAAAATTCTCTCCGATCAAATAATCCTGGCATCATACCTCACTAGCCAGTCCATTCCCAAAATCATATCAAATCCCAGACAAGAAATAACATGCAGATTCGCACGAAAAGAAAAGCCACATAAAACAATCTCAACATCATCACAAAGCATGCTAAGGGTCGCGGATCCCCCAATAGGATTCGCAATCCTTAAAGAAGTAACCAAACAAGAAACATCCAAAGATAAATCATTAACGAGCTTTTACGATACGAAAGAATGTGATGCACCTGTATCGAAAAGAACTCGAATACTATGATCATGAAATAAAATAGAACCTTCCAAAATAGGTGGAGATATACCTTTGGGCTGAGAAGGACCTTCAGAATTCTTAGCAGCATAAAGCTTGCTAGAGTTGGCAACAGCCGGAACAGTAGGGCAAGTGAAAACATGATGACCTTCGTTCTTGCAATAGCGACAGAAGAGAGGTTTAGAACAAGCTCGAATAATATGATCCGGAGAACCACAATTGAAACACTTCCGAACGAAAGGTGTTCCGGAAGACTGAGGCTGAGAGTAGACCCGTCAAACGGGTCGGGTCGGGTCATAAATGGGTCGGGTAAAAAATGACCTGACTTCTTCAAGGCATAAACAAACCCAACCCATTTGACCCATTTTGTAAATGGATAGACCCGACCCGATCCATTTATTAAAAGGGTCAACCCGATCCGACCCATTTAACAAAAACCGCACCAATATGATATCAATAACGCATCAAAGAATAAATTAACTGCCATAACAAATAGAAAAATTGAATTAGATGACACAAAAACAAGAAATAATTTGGCAACAAATGAATACAAAAACATGGTACAATTTTAGCTCTGCTGCATATGAATATTTCTGCATTGAAGAGTCAACGGAGTATAATTTTAATTACAAATTCCATAGTTAAATACAAAAACTCGTCAAATAACCGAAATAAACTAAATAAAATACTACAAAAACAACATGTCGTATAAAAGTAATAAAACAGCAAAATGTTTTAAAGTTCTGCAACTTATGAGCATAGTCTTGTAGTCCTGAAGCCCATAAGCAGAGAACCTTGTAATCCTGAAGCAAATGACAGAAATTCACAGTCCATGAATGTTGTAATACCAAAGCATGTTTTGCCTAATGCATACAGCACATACATATAGTAAAGTTATATTATCCTAGACTTTATTGTCGTTTAATAGAAAGAAGTATTTGAAATCTGGAGAGCATAACCCACATATTTTTTCTCCTAGTTATGTTAGTACAAAATCCTATCAATGCTACATAGTTGTTAAGATAATGCCATGGTCAAAGTTAATACAGGATCACAAGCAATGCTAGTTGATTTATATTTGGCAACTTCACCATTGTCAACGTTTTCTGCTAACATACCATGCAGGTTAAATATAAACATTCATCTAAGTCGTATTTAGACAGCCATCGTTGTCCATTAATGTTTAGATGATATGAAGGACATGAAAATTCAGATTCATTCATCGCAACATTTGTATTTTTATGATTTCTTTTAAATTTGATGAAGAAGGAACATATTAAATGTCGCCTCAACATATCTAATCCTAATTCAATGTCCATTCAATTATAAGTAATAATTCTATAATTAAAACATTTAACAAAATAAGGAAAGACATAAATTGCACAGTTGATGACTATTTAATCCTCCAATATTAAAGCATCAATTCTACAATAGACTCTTTCCATATTGATGAAAAAAGGAAAGAGAATAATGACAAAATCAATTTATATTTCAAGATTCCAAAATCCATGCAACTTTCCAAAGGAGTACCAATTAAGAGAGGAAAGTGATTTACTTACTCAGTTGCGTTCGTAAAAATTGAAATCCGGTTAGAAAAATTGATGATGTACTTCGTAAAATGGTTGCCTGGTTTCTCTTCATCATCATTAAATAATAGTAATAGTAATAAATAAGTTACACTGTGTATTATTACAACAATAAAAGAATACGGTTAAAGAATACTGGAAAAATATATACAGTTACCAAACTATTATTATAATGCCTAACAATCAGATCTTTGTGTAATTGAATTGACTAAAAAAAGAAAACAAACTAAACTTTCTACTAAGTTGATGTTATCACTTATCCGCCTTCCTTTCCTATCAGATAAACAAACTAAACTTTCTACCAAGCTGAGGTGGAGGTGTCGGTCGTAGTTTATAACACATGCAATAGAAGAAATGCAACAAAGAACAAAAACGAAGGTAACTAAGAATACAAATTGTGTAATAGCATAACAAAGAACAACGAAGAATAGTACGTAACAATTTATAACAAGGAACAAATTATAACAAAGGACAAAGAACAAAGAACAGAGAACAAAATTCTGTAGCAGAGAACAATTGGAATAATTTGTAACAAAGAACAAAATAACACAAAATAGACAATAGGAAACAAAAATGCAGAAATGCAATGTAGAATTTTTTTCCCTTTTTTATGAAAAATAACACAAAATAAAATAAAACATATATAAAGACAATTCGAAGAGTGAAATAAGATTAAATTGTTTTTTCCATGACTTGGCTAATGATAAGCACCTAGTTTTGCCTTCTATAGAAAGTTGTTTGGAAGGAAAAGTTAAGCGAGCTTAAAGCATTAGTTTGCCTTAAGAAAAATTTGTTTTTCTATTGGACTAAATTAGATAAGAATAAAAGAAAAAGTTAAACAACATTTTAATTAATCCAAGTAATATAATTTTTGATGGTTAACATCAAACTTGTATCAATTACTTATTATGCAATACCCTTACAAATTAACGCAGTGTCACTTATAATCTTTGTATAAATTACTTACTTGAGACAATATCTTAGGCATGGATTAATGCACTTATAAATTAGTAATGATGTAATAATGGATTGCTTTTAAAACACAAAAACTCAAGGCAGAAAACTTTAGATTTTTAGGTTGTATGCTATGGTTGGTTTTTTTTATTTTGAAAAGATCAATAACTAATTGTTTTTGCAATGGGGCATTAGTTTCTATGCTATTTGTTACGACCTTTTTAAACCATTTGAATAACTTGCTAAAAATAAAAAAAATCACAAACTACCACCCTCAAGCTTCCAAACTTCTTCATACTGTGACATCATAATCTGAGTTCTACACTGTGCTTTTTTCTAAATTTCATTTAGACTGATACTAGAAATGTAACGACCTGATAAATTTATGATTTTTTTTATAAATTTAATTTATATGTTTGCTAATTTAATCCAGTATAAAATTAAAGTCTTAGGATTTTAAAAGGATGAATGTAGGAGTTAGATAGAAACTGTAATTACAGGTAGAGATTTAAAAGGTTATATGACATAGATTTGAAAATAACTGAAAGTTGTGTTGTAGTTATAAGTCTTAATTTGTTGGTTTAATGGTATTAATGTAACAATAACTGAATTGGATTACATACACACAAACATTTGAAAAATTTATTAGGTGGACTAAATTGGTTAAAGTTCATAAGTTGTGCATTTCAATTTAGTAGAAATTCTAAACGATAAACGAAGATTTAAATAAACGCTAAATTAAAACTATGTAAATTGGTGACTTAAGGCCTAGTTATAGGAATTGGAATATAATCCAAAATTTAATTAATGATAGTAACGTAGTATTAGCTAATAAATAGATTTCAATGCAGTAACCAAATGAAAGGAATAGGAATGAATATATATATTGGTTCGAAATGAAATAAAAAATGTGTCACATTTAGATGGAGTAAAATTTAAGAAACCTATAAATGTGGAATCAGTAAACATTTGTAAAAAAAAAAAAAAAAAAAAAAATAATATTGCCTAGAATAAAATTCATTTAATATAAGAATTCAAGGTGGAAGATTTACATTTGGATTGAAAGGTATGATTAATTGAATTGGTGATTTGGGGAATTTAATCCAAGGGTTACTCTAAAAATAAATACGGATAAAAAGAGGTTAAACTAAGGAGGGGCATTAATTGATTTTAAGGCTTATTTAATACGTTAATAGGCAAGACTCCGCATTCATACATTTATACAAAGCTAAATAGAAGCACAAGTGTGATATAATGTAAATAGATGGGTATCAACCTTTATTTATATGTTAATGGGATTTAATTTCTATTGTATAAAAACCGCAATTTAATGAAAATTGAAATAGCTAATTCATACGTTAGTTGATTTAGCTGGAATATGAAGATATTTAACGGAATAGTGAAATCAAATGGGAATGGGTTTCCATTGTTCATTTGAATTCACATTCATCATAAAAAAAAAAAAAACTTATTTGAAACCCAAAGGAATAATAAAGGAATCAAGACTTAATTAGTAATTTGGATTTAAGACATGGCAATTTGGATTTATTGCAACATTTAATACCATAGAATTTAGTAAAGCTTATTCAAATTTCAGTTGACCATTTGTGATATAACTTTTTGAAAACAAGACTTTATTTATGAATTGAGTATTTGATTCAACGAATGGTAATTACTTCATTTAAAAATGGAATTTAACGTAAATTAGTACGTTATTAAAGTTAAATGAAAGCTGTAAACATTTGACTTAGAGAACAATTGAGTAAAATCTTAACTAATGTAAACTTCATCATATTGACATCCATAACTGTGAATCATAGGAAGAAGGTAAATAAATGAACTTAACCAAACTATTTATGTTGAATATTGAAAATTTGAATAAATAAATAGTTAAGAAAATTAAGGGAATGGGAATAAAAATTTATTTATAATTTGGAATTTTAATTACGGTGAAAAGGGTTAACTGCAATTAAAAGTAAGTTGAGATGGAAATCAAGTTATTTATTTAATTTGGTTTAAGATGTGAGTATAAAGGTATAAGATTTAATAATTGGGTTTAGAATAAAATTTATAATCTCTAAATAATAAGGAAGTGCAGGTATTTAGCTGCAAATTTATATACCGATAGATTTTAATTCACATCCAGGCTTGGTAAACCATTTGGGATTGTCTGAATTATATAAGTCACAAAATTTGGCCAATATTAGAAGTTGAAACATAAAAACTGGATTTATAATTTATTTTAATTTATTTAATAAATATTAAAAATAGCCATTTTTGTCACGGACTCGGATTTCGACGAAACCAGTTTCATCGGATCCGTATCGGTGAATTATTATAGGATTTCAAATTTCGTATCGATCGGACTTGTCGTTTGATCGTACGGACGATAAACGCCTTGAAATCAATTTTATTAAAATCAATTTGAAAATCAATTTGGAAATCTTGTTTTTAGCATAACTTCTTCATACGATCGAATTTGGTCGCGAAACTTTTTCCATTGCGTTCAGAATATTTTAAAACACCTATTTGGATATATAGTTTTAACAAATTCGATTCCGGAGGCATAGCGGGCTTTTTGGGCCGTGTTTTATTCCGTACGTTCGCTTATCCAGTCCATCTTCTCTATCTCTAGCCTACCTATATAAGCATGGCTATAAACCCTAGCCCCATTTTATTTGCTTATGCTGTACGTTCATTCTTCAACCATTCTTTCTTCCTCAATGGATGCTCCTCAGATCCAATTTCAAATTGCAAAACAAAGTGAAAATTCAAAGTCTTCAGAAAATTCCCAAAAATTTATATGTTGTAGATCTCTTCAATACGAATCTATATGTGACATCTGTTTTTGCAATCGATGCTCGAATCGTCCTGGAAACTCAGTCAAAGGTCAGAAATTCGAAAACCCTAAGGTTTGATTTAGGGGTTTTTGATTTTTCATCAAATCGGCAAAATCAAGATATGGGTTTGGTGGAGATTCTTGTGGGGAGTTCAACGACGTTGGTCTGGTGGAGTTTAGTGACCGGTGGTGGTCAAATTTGGCGTTTTAGGGTTTCGAAACCCTATTTCTAGGCGGCGGCGGCGGCCATTTCAGGCAACCGGGATGGGGGCGGCCGATAGCAGGGGTCAAGGCGGAGTCAACGGCCATGGTGCCGAGGCGAATGGCGGCCGGTGGTGGCCAGGGGAGGCGGTCAAAGGTGCGGCTGTAGGTGGTGTTGGGGTCTCGTGTTCCTGTAGCCGCGTTCTGTGAGGTAGAGAGGATGATGCAGGGATGACGTGGCAGTTTATGAGTGGTTTGTTTTGTTTTAATTTAAATTTGAATTTCGATCACGTTTTATCCAATAACTTTCTCATATGACATCGGATTCACACGATTTTTTTTGCGTTAGGATCGTAATTTAATTCCGGACTTGATGACGCTGGTTTGGACAAATTCTGAGACGGGCGAATTTTTGGGTTTAAATCGGGTTTAAATTCAATTTAAATTCCAAAGGTGAGTGTTTTAACCCACTCACAATTACTAGAAGCTTTTATGTTTGTTAAATAAATTTTAGAAATGAATAGAAATTTATTTATGAGCTTTTGGGCATGTTATTTCATCCATATCTGTTGAATTGCATTTTTTGAATTTAGCTGTTAATTTAAATTGATTGATTGCATATTAATTGGCTGTTAGAAATTATTGTTTGCATAAGAACTGCTAGTTAACAGTTATGTAAATTATTATTGAGTAAACTGTTAGATAAATAGTTGATAAATTTAATTGGGAAAAAACTGACAGTTATTACCTGTTGTATATGTTCATAGATATATACTGTTATTGATTGAAATTGGTTGATGGTTGCGATTGGATGATGGATGTTGTTGATGAATGAATGTTTATTGCATATCATTAAAATTGCAAATTTATCATGCATATTTCATTTTTCGGGATTGTGGTTTGAAATGATAAAACCGCAAAGTTTTATTTTTAAATTGCGGATTGAAATGATAAATATCCGTATCACTTGACCATAGGATAGAAAATTATATACAGGCACCGCGGTCTATATATAACTATTTTAATGTGATTTCTATGGTTTGGATGGAATACGGTTTATAATAATCTTAAATTTTATACTGTATAAATATTTTTCTTCCGTATTTATGTACATGAAAAGTTGGAAATTTTGAAATAAAAAGGTGTATAAATTCCCTTAGTAAAATGGAAGAAAATTTAGAAAATGGAGTTGGATAAATTTATATCATATGTTTAAATGTTAAGTTTGGAAATTTAAGATATGATATTTATAATTGGATTTTTCCCAAGAAAAAAATTGAAATGAATATTCTAATATGAATTTGAATTGGAAAAATATTCTAATATAATTGGAATCGAAAAATACATATGTTTTATTACTAGAAATTGGAGTTGTTTAAGGATTTATGTGAATATTCAAACTAAATAATAAAACATTTAATTTGTTGAAAGAATATATTCCAATTTTAGTTTTTGAATATTAATACTCCAATGGATTTATATATATGGAAGTTGAAATGGTTTTGGAACTTAAGAGTGATATCTAAATTATGGTTTTAACTTTAGATAAAGAAATATTTCCATAAAGCCATATAACTTATTTCTTTACAAAGTGACAGTAAAGTTAAGCTTTTTAATTCGCATACCGTTGAATATCCAAACCATTTGAGTTTTAAAAGTTATGGTTTGAAATTATGGATTTCCAAAAATATTATGCTTTGAAAATATTCGATTTTCAGATATTATGAAGTTAAAGCCTTTTTATTATTGGAAAGGAATTATATTTGGGATAAGTGGTAAAATATGGTTTTGGGTTTTGGAATGATATCGTAATATTATGGTTTTGAAATGGATTATATTCTGGTTTTAAAAGTATAAACTGCTTTAAAGAACCGCGGTGTTATAATAACGATGGGTTGGCAAAGAGACCGGGATCGGATATGGACATACTCTCTGTCGATACCGAAAACCACTTTGACTAACCGTATACGCGGTGGAGATTCCAGAATGAGGTAGGTTGGTGGCGACGATTCCTGTAAGGTAAATACGTGGACCCGACTCCCGTGAGTTGGCATAAGGTGGCTAAAACAGGAGCGATCGACGGGTTAATGAGGTCATTCCTCTGATCGGACACTCCTCTTCGATATTATACTATGACTTTGGATTGATTCAGTGGCCACTTCTATTTTTTTGATTTGGGGAGTTGTTTCGAGGTGGGCGGTTGCTGCGGCTTCGCGTTACCATCGGCCCGGAAGCGTAATTGGTATATCTACCCTGGCATTGCCTAGTTGTGCCGTGTCACCTACCCTATCGCGCCTTGTACGAGTTTGGTTTTCTCCCGTAGCCCGTGTGGTATCCTCTAGTGGCTTCCCGATCAGGAGGGACTATGATATTGGATGGACTACTGGGACTATTACGTGTTAAGGGCTATATGGGTAACCCCTTAACGCTATTAAAAAGTAAGTTTATTTTATAAATAGACACTACTATAATAGCGCAATATACTACATAGTAAATAGTTTAACGGATCCTTAGGAGATGTAAATCCCGAGCATCTCTTGAGTTACTGTACTCATATTTATTTTTGTTTATTTAACTCACATAAGATATTCTAGTCTGACTCGAGTGTTTTTGTCTTTTCAAATTCGCTCGGGTCAGTCCGAGCATTTCAGGATAGCAGATTTAGCTTGGAGGACGAAGACGAAGATTCAGCATTATTTATATATAGTATTGCACCACACACTCTTTATATTCCGCTGCATTGTTGTATTGGTATGTGTGACTCTGATGTTCATTGTATAAGTGAAATAACTATTTTGTAAACTGTTTTGAATTGTATATTTATTATTATATTTTATCCTCCCGCTGTGAGATTCTATTTTGTTTTATTTCTTCTTTGTTTTCTTATTTACCCCCATAACAATCCGCCCTTGCGTATGCTTTGAATCGGCATGTGTGTCGTTTTAAAGTGTGCGAAAAGGCGGGATGTTACAGTTGGTATCAGAGCTTTGGTTTAGCGATAAACCTTGGCTTTGTGGGGTTTGACTCTTTGTTAATAGGGTAGAAATATCCTATGGGAGTCGCTGAGTGTATATATAAGAGAGAGCGTACTTGTTAGTATTAATAAAAAGATTTTAATATTGTGTTAATCTGTTCCGCTTTGTATTTATAAATTCTGGTTGATGCATGGGACGCTATGTCATCAATAGGGATTTCTAAACACTTAATAGGACAGACCGACATAATATTTGTTTTTAATATAGGTGAATGAAATAATTTTGCCTATTATATTTCTATATATAAAAATAGTTTTATAAAGATATATATATATTTGGTTGCTATAGATTGGATGTTAGGCAATAAAAATATTTATAATAACTGAAGCTAAGTGAAATTATAATAAACCAAATTTGGAGATTTAGAACTTAAGTCCGGGATTTTTGAAAATTTGCTTTCAAAGAATTTGTGAAATTTATTGATTTAGTTTATAAGTATTTTCTTATATAAGTATTTCGTATAAATTGGAAGAATTGTTTTAAAGAAGATTTGGAAAAGAATTAAATTCTGTACTTTCCTCTCTGTCGCTGGAAAATAAATTCGGTGATGACGGCCGCATCATCGACTTTCATTTTCGAGTTTCGAAGGGGAAAGGCCACTGTAGTAAATTCTACTACAGATTTATTTTAGAACTTTCTAAAATTTTCTTTTATTGTTCTAACTATAATTAGAGATATTGAGTAGTAAGAACTTATTTATCTATTATTTTGAAATAAATGGAAATTCAACTTGGTATTTAATTCTAAAATTTTCCGCTAACTAATTGAAAATTTTAGTGAAATAAAAGTTAGGTAATAAATGAATTGAAACCCCTAATTGAAATAAGAGAATTAATGCTAAGGATAAAGGAAGATAAATATTTTAACTTATGAATATTGGTAAAGACTTAGTGAATAATCAATGAATTAAAAGAATGGAGGTTTAACTTGTATAAGTTCAATTGCAATTTCCTTAACATAAATAACTTACCCAATTATAAAAGTTGAAGTGTTAAACGAGAAACTGGAATTGAATATTTTACAAGTAGGAATTTAGGAAAAATGAAGTATTCAATAGATTGCTGTTATAATAAGAATTTAATGGTATAAACTTAGGTTATAATTGAAATGTTACTGAAAAAGAGTTAAGAATTATTAATAGATGATATGAACCTAAGTATATAAAATGAAATTCTAAATAAGAATTGATTGTAGGATTATTAACTTAAGTATGTTTTAATTTCCTCTATTCCAATATAATGGAAACCTCCACATTAAATAAATGAATGAGATTAAAGGTAAGTAACAAATATATATATATTAATTAAAGGAATTAAGAAGAAACAGGTAAATTGTCACTTACATTCTTAAAATATATATAACTTACCATAAAATAAAAGTTGAAATGTTAGTAAGAATATGTAAAAGAAAATCTTGCAAGTAAAGCTTGAAGCAATAAAGGTATTCAATAAATTGCTGTTATTAATGAGAATTTATTTTATAAACTTAAGTGATAAAAAGGAAACTTAAGTAATAAAAAGGAAATACAAATATAATGAATTTGGTGATAATTGGAAAATAAACTTGTAAGAAACAAAGAAATCCCTCATAAATGAAGGAAAGAAAAATCAAAACACTGAATTATGAAATAAATGTATAATGAGATATTTTGGTGTTGATTTGAATTGTTGGTTGATGTATGTTGTTGGGTAAGGAATTATGGAGTTGTTAGATTTACAAATAATCTATCTTTGTTCCATCTTAGGCTGTTGAGCAACGGATGCACTTGATAGTTATTCTTCATTCGTACAACTTCAGAATCTGAACCCGAACAACTAATTGTCGTTTGATTTAAATGATGGGTTGTTGTATGTGGTTGTGCTGTTTGTTAAAATGTATGGTTGTTGCATTTGATTGAGTATGAATGATTGAATCCACTTGAATAGTTCATTTAAAATAAATATTTAACCTTTTAGATTTTATTAGTAAGTACAGGTGTTGGAAGCAACTGCTACTGCTGTTGGTTCCAAAATAATAAAGCGTATATTGCCCGACAATAGGTACGTTTTCGGATTACGTTTAAAGCGATATTTTATATATTTTTCCCGTGTTGGGATATAATATTTTGATTATATATGTAATATACTTGTATATTTGGATATTATATTTTCTCCAGAGTCCCTCCGTACAAAGGAGACTCTGCCAAAAATTTTCGAAAATTTTGGACTTAGAATTTTGTTAAAATATTTTTCCAACTTTAATAACTCAAGTATTAAAGGATATAATGATTATAAAACAGGAATATTTCATTTAGGAGGATTAATCCAGGAAAATATTGTTTATAAATTAAAAATTGAAATAAAAAGTACTGTTTATTCTTCCTCCTCCCTTCTTTCCTTTTCGGGGACGAAAAGTTTTGAGTGGGGGAGATTGTAACGACCTGATAAATTTATGATTTTTTTTATAAATTTAATTTATATGTTTGCTAATTTAATCCAGTATAAAATTAAAGTCTTAGGATTTTAAAAGGATGAATGTAGGAGTTAGATAGAAACTGTAATTACAGGTAGAGATTTAAAAGGTTATATGACATAGATTTGAAAATAACTGAAAGTTGTGTTGTAGTTATAAGTCTTAATTTGTTGGTTTAATGGTATTAATGTAACAATAACTGAATTGGATTACATACACACAAACATTTGAAAAATTTATTAGGTGGACTAAATTGGTTAAAGTTCATAAGTTGTGCATTTCAATTTAGTAGAAATTCTAAACGATAAACGAAGATTTAAATAAACGCTAAATTAAAACTATGTAAATTGGTGACTTAAGGCCTAGTTATAGGAATTGGAATATAATCCAAAATTTAATTAATGATAGTAACGTAGTATTAGCTAATAAATAGATTTCAATGCAGTAACCAAATGAAAGGAATAGGAATGAATATATATATTGGTTCGAAATGAAATAAAAAATGTGTCACATTTAGATGGAGTAAAATTTAAGAAACCTATAAATGTGGAATCAGTAAACATTTGTAAAAAAAAAAAAAAAAAAAAAAAATATTGCCTAGAATAAAATTCATTTAATATAAGAATTCAAGGTGGAAGATTTACATTTGGATTGAAAGGTATGATTAATTGAATTGGTGATTTGGGGAATTTAATCCAAGGGTTACTCTAAAAATAAATACGGATAAAAAGAGGTTAAACTAAGGAGGGGCATTAATTGATTTTAAGGCTTATTTAATACGTTAATAGGCAAGACTCCGCATTCATACATTTATACAAAGCTAAATAGAAGCACAAGTGTGATATAATGTAAATAGATGGGTATCAACCTTTATTTATATGTTAATGGGATTTAATTTCTATTGTATAAAAACCGCAATTTAATGAAAATTGAAATAGCTAATTCATACGTTAGTTGATTTAGCTGGAATATGAAGATATTTAACGGAATAGTGAAATCAAATGGGAATGGGTTTCCATTGTTCATTTGAATTCACATTCATCATAAAAAAAAAAAAAACTTATTTGAAACCCAAAGGAATAATAAAGGAATCAAGACTTAATTAGTAATTTGGATTTAAGACATGGCAATTTGGATTTATTGCAACATTTAATACCATAGAATTTAGTAAAGCTTATTCAAATTTCAGTTGACCATTTGTGATATAACTTTTTGAAAACAAGACTTTATTTATGAATTGAGTATTTGATTCAACGAATGGTAATTACTTCATTTAAAAATGGAATTTAACGTAAATTAGTACGTTATTAAAGTTAAATGAAAGCTGTAAACATTTGACTTAGAGAACAATTGAGTAAAATCTTAACTAATGTAAACTTCATCATATTGACATCCATAACTGTGAATCATAGGAAGAAGGTAAATAAATGAACTTAACCAAACTATTTATGTTGAATATTGAAAATTTGAATAAATAAATAGTTAAGAAAATTAAGGGAATGGGAATAAAAATTTATTTATAATTTGGAATTTTAATTACGGTGAAAAGGGTTAACTGCAATTAAAAGTAAGTTGAGATGGAAATCAAGTTATTTATTTAATTTGGTTTAAGATGTGAGTATAAAGGTATAAGATTTAATAATTGGGTTTAGAATAAAATTTATAATCTCTAAATAATAAGGAAGTGCAGGTATTTAGCTGCAAATTTATATACCGATAGATTTTAATTCACATCCAGGCTTGGTAAACCATTTGGGATTGTCTGAATTATATAAGTCACAAAATTTGGCCAATATTAGAAGTTGAAACATAAAAACTGGATTTATAATTTATTTTAATTTATTTAATAAATATTAAAAATAGCCATTTTTGTCACGGACTCGGATTTCGACGAAACCAGTTTCATCGGATCCGTATCGGTGAATTATTATAGGATTTCAAATTTCGTATCGATCGGACTTGTCGTTTGATCGTACGGACGATAAACGCCTTGAAATCAATTTTATTAAAATCAATTTGAAAATCAATTTGGAAATCTTGTTTTTAGCATAACTTCTTCATACGATCGAATTTGGTCGCGAAACTTTTTCCATTGCGTTCAGAATATTTTAAAACACCTATTTGGATATATAGTTTTAACAAATTCGATTCCGGAGGCATAGCGGGCTTTTTGGGCCGTGTTTTATTCCGTACGTTCGCTTATCCAGTCCATCTTCTCTATCTCTAGCCTACCTATATAAGCATGGCTATAAACCCTAGCCCCATTTTATTTGCTTATGCTGTACGTTCATTCTTCAACCATTCTTTCTTCCTCAATGGATGCTCCTCAGATCCAATTTCAAATTGCAAAACAAAGTGAAAATTCAAAGTCTTCAGAAAATTCCCAAAAATTTATATGTTGTAGATCTCTTCAATACGAATCTATATGTGACATCTGTTTTTGCAATCGATGCTCGAATCGTCCTGGAAACTCAGTCAAAGGTCAGAAATTCGAAAACCCTAAGGTTTGATTTAGGGGTTTTTGATTTTTCATCAAATCGGCAAAATCAAGATATGGGTTTGGTGGAGATTCTTGTGGGGAGTTCAACGACGTTGGTCTGGTGGAGTTTAGTGACCGGTGGTGGTCAAATTTGGCGTTTTAGGGTTTCGAAACCCTATTTCTAGGCGGCGGCGGCGGCCATTTCAGGCAACCGGGATGGGGGCGGCCGATAGCAGGGGTCAAGGCGGAGTCAACGGCCATGGTGCCGAGGCGAATGGCGGCCGGTGGTGGCCAGGGGAGGCGGTCAAAGGTGCGGCTGTAGGTGGTGTTGGGGTCTCGTGTTCCTGTAGCCGCGTTCTGTGAGGTAGAGAGGATGATGCAGGGATGACGTGGCAGTTTATGAGTGGTTTGTTTTGTTTTAATTTAAATTTGAATTTCGATCACGTTTTATCCAATAACTTTCTCATATGACATCGGATTCACACGATTTTTTTTGCGTTAGGATCGTAATTTAATTCCGGACTTGATGACGCTGGTTTGGACAAATTCTGAGACGGGCGAATTTTTGGGTTTAAATCGGGTTTAAATTCAATTTAAATTCCAAAGGTGAGTGTTTTAACCCACTCACAATTACTAGAAGCTTTTATGTTTGTTAAATAAATTTTAGAAATGAATAGAAATTTATTTATGAGCTTTTGGGCATGTTATTTCATCCATATCTGTTGAATTGCATTTTTTGAATTTAGCTGTTAATTTAAATTGATTGATTGCATATTAATTGGCTGTTAGAAATTATTGTTTGCATAAGAACTGCTAGTTAACAGTTATGTAAATTATTATTGAGTAAACTGTTAGATAAATAGTTGATAAATTTAATTGGGAAAAAACTGACAGTTATTACCTGTTGTATATGTTCATAGATATATACTGTTATTGATTGAAATTGGTTGATGGTTGCGATTGGATGATGGATGTTGTTGATGAATGAATGTTTATTGCATATCATTAAAATTGCAAATTTATCATGCATATTTCATTTTTCGGGATTGTGGTTTGAAATGATAAAACCGCAAAGTTTTATTTTTAAATTGCGGATTGAAATGATAAATATCCGTATCACTTGACCATAGGATAGAAAATTATATACAGGCACCGCGGTCTATATATAACTATTTTAATGTGATTTCTATGGTTTGGATGGAATACGGTTTATAATAATCTTAAATTTTATACTGTATAAATATTTTTCTTCCGTATTTATGTACATGAAAAGTTGGAAATTTTGAAATAAAAAGGTGTATAAATTCCCTTAGTAAAATGGAAGAAAATTTAGAAAATGGAGTTGGATAAATTTATATCATATGTTTAAATGTTAAGTTTGGAAATTTAAGATATGATATTTATAATTGGATTTTTCCCAAGAAAAAAATTGAAATGAATATTCTAATATGAATTTGAATTGGAAAAATATTCTAATATAATTGGAATCGAAAAATACATATGTTTTATTACTAGAAATTGGAGTTGTTTAAGGATTTATGTGAATATTCAAACTAAATAATAAAACATTTAATTTGTTGAAAGAATATATTCCAATTTTAGTTTTTGAATATTAATACTCCAATGGATTTATATATATGGAAGTTGAAATGGTTTTGGAACTTAAGAGTGATATCTAAATTATGGTTTTAACTTTAGATAAAGAAATATTTCCATAAAGCCATATAACTTATTTCTTTACAAAGTGACAGTAAAGTTAAGCTTTTTAATTCGCATACCGTTGAATATCCAAACCATTTGAGTTTTAAAAGTTATGGTTTGAAATTATGGATTTCCAAAAATATTATGCTTTGAAAATATTCGATTTTCAGATATTATGAAGTTAAAGCCTTTTTATTATTGGAAAGGAATTATATTTGGGATAAGTGGTAAAATATGGTTTTGGGTTTTGGAATGATATCGTAATATTATGGTTTTGAAATGGATTATATTCTGGTTTTAAAAGTATAAACTGCTTTAAAGAACCGCGGTGTTATAATAACGATGGGTTGGCAAAGAGACCGGGATCGGATATGGACATACTCTCTGTCGATACCGAAAACCACTTTGACTAACCGTATACGCGGTGGAGATTCCAGAATGAGGTAGGTTGGTGGCGACGATTCCTGTAAGGTAAATACGTGGACCCGACTCCCGTGAGTTGGCATAAGGTGGCTAAAACAGGAGCGATCGACGGGTTAATGAGGTCATTCCTCTGATCGGACACTCCTCTTCGATATTATACTATGACTTTGGATTGATTCAGTGGCCACTTCTATTTTTTTGATTTGGGGAGTTGTTTCGAGGTGGGCGGTTGCTGCGGCTTCGCGTTACCATCGGCCCGGAAGCGTAATTGGTATATCTACCCTGGCATTGCCTAGTTGTGCCGTGTCACCTACCCTATCGCGCCTTGTACGAGTTTGGTTTTCTCCCGTAGCCCGTGTGGTATCCTCTAGTGGCTTCCCGATCAGGAGGGACTATGATATTGGATGGACTACTGGGACTATTACGTGTTAAGGGCTATATGGGTAACCCCTTAACGCTATTAAAAAGTAAGTTTATTTTATAAATAGACACTACTATAATAGCGCAATATACTACATAGTAAATAGTTTAACGGATCCTTAGGAGATGTAAATCCCGAGCATCTCTTGAGTTACTGTACTCATATTTATTTTTGTTTATTTAACTCACATAAGATATTCTAGTCTGACTCGAGTGTTTTTGTCTTTTCAAATTCGCTCGGGTCAGTCCGAGCATTTCAGGATAGCAGATTTAGCTTGGAGGACGAAGACGAAGATTCAGCATTATTTATATATAGTATTGCACCACACACTCTTTATATTCCGCTGCATTGTTGTATTGGTATGTGTGACTCTGATGTTCATTGTATAAGTGAAATAACTATTTTGTAAACTGTTTTGAATTGTATATTTATTATTATATTTTATCCTCCCGCTGTGAGATTCTATTTTGTTTTATTTCTTCTTTGTTTTCTTATTTACCCCCATAACAATCCGCCCTTGCGTATGCTTTGAATCGGCATGTGTGTCGTTTTAAAGTGTGCGAAAAGGCGGGATGTTACAAGAAACTCCACACAACAACCCAATTGAACATAAAGAGACTAATCTATACTAGCATTAGCAGGTTGATTGCATGTTTTCTCAAATTCATTATAACCACTTTATTAATTTTTTAATTCAGTATATAAATGTGTAAACTTTAAATTTGGGTACATAAAAGACACGTTCTATCCATGAAAATTACCAGCAACATATAACTCTACGGTTCACATTATACAAGACCACTCAACTACTTTTTAATGATTTTGAATCTAATTATAGTCGAGATATAAAATAAAAACTCATCATAAATTTTTGCATATATTGAATCTAATGCCAATTTAGTCGTATAATCCTTCCTACAAACAAAAATAACAGCAAATAACATGAGTAAATCAAAAGTTAAGAGACATCAGAATCACACGTTCTAATAAAAAAAGAGAATTTTTAATCAAAACACATTGTAATTTTTCATACCTAACCACCACTGTGACGACCCGGAATTTTTGAATATTTGAAATGGGAATATTTCATTAATTTTAAATATTCAAAGGTTAATTTTCAACTTGAATTTCAAATATCACTATTTATTGGGTAATTTAATTACTAAATTAAATTATTTGAAGATTGGATAAAATAGTAAATTTGGTATTCTAAGCCTGTTGAAAATAATTTGAGGGTTGGTAAAAAATTTATTGATAACTTTGAAGATAATAGAAGTTGTAAAATTGAAATTAACAGTGGGTTGTTCAGTTTTAAATTTTATAGTTTAAATTGATATTTAAAAATAGCCTTTTGAGGCACAGTCTCGGAATTTGACGAAACCAGTTCCATGGAATCCGAAATATTGAATTATTTCCGGATTTCAATTTTCGTAATATTCAGAGTTGCCGTGTGGTTGTACGATGGATAAACGCGTTGGAATTTATAACGGATTCAAATTTAAAATATATAATTATATATTGGTCTAGTCGAATTTTAATAAAGCCGCTTTCACTTCCCATCACAACTTTTTGTCCCTGTAGCCTGCTTTCCCAAGCACGCAAACATCAGTTCTTGTTCCCTTCGTTATTTTTATCACGCGAGTGTCCTTTATCATTTAGAGAGAAATAATGGCAGCCACTCCAGAAATTTTTTGTTCGAACGAAAACGAATTCCCCTCAATCTCAAAAATCGAGAGTTACCCTTTTTTCAAATTTGATTCAATCGAGCATTCCTCTGTTCAAAACCGGGCCTTTAATTTCTATTCGATACTTCTTCCCAAATCTCGAAACCCAAATCGTTTTCCCACTTCCTCCCTCATCTCAAAGCTTTCGCAGCGATGTTCAATTTAATGGCCGCGGTTTGATTTAATGCTCGTTTAAGGGTCGCGCGGTGGCTAGGGCTTCGGAGTAGGGGGCGAGCGCATGATGTTGTGGTTGAGGCAGAGTGTGATGGCCGATGGGGGAAGTCGCGAGGTCTTGTTGAGGTCGGCATTTGTAGTAGTGATCGCGAGTGGGCAGCGATGCCTTGGTGTTGGAAGCGGCGGCTCTAGGGTTTTAGCGTGAGGCTGGTGGTTGCTCGCGTTTTCGAAGATGCCTGGGTTTCATGCTTTTGGGCGTCGTGGTGATCACCGGGAAGTCGACTCAGGGTATCATCGATGTGGGAGATGGTGGGCGATCTCGGTGGGCGGCGGCTAGGCTTAGTCGATGCAACGTGGAGGCTCGCGATTTGGTATCGTTCAGGCATTACAGTGTCGAGGCTTGGGTCGTGGTTCTTGTGCGAAGCCCTGTCAGGTTTTCGGTTTTAATTTTCCATTTAATTTAATTTAAATGTATGGGTGTAGGTTTAGTAAAAAAAAAGAAAAAGAAAAAGAAAAAGAAAGAAAAAAAGAAAAAGGGAATAATATAATGTTTACAGTAAACTATAAAGTTATTCTGTTCCAGTATAATAAATGTATATGGGTAGGATTTTTAAATTCGCAGTAAAATATAAAACAGTTTGTTTAAAATGTTTAATCAGTTATATTTATGACGGCAAGGTAATTATTTTTTTTTATTTTTGTAAAATAAGTCTAAAACTATTTGAATTCGATTTTTCATTATTAATTATCAGAATATATGTATAGGTTGGGGATATCTAACTAGCCGGTTCAAATAAAACCAATATATTAAGATCATATATGCTCCCATTTTAAGGCTACCTGTTATTTTGAAATATTGTATTTTTGTGATTTAGTTTATTAATAAACGTATTTAATTTATTTAGTCATTGAAGAATTTTGAGAGAAATTCATTGGTTAATTTAATCTATAAATGGAAAATTGAACTGTTCAATTTATCTCGAATATTAAATAAAATCATAAATTGTTTATACAAGGTCCAAAATTGTGGAGAAATAGTCAAAATGGGAATGGATCGCAAAAAGCAAAACAAAGGTGAGTTAATCTCACTCAGTTAATTTAAATTTAAATTTAAATGATTAAATTTATATAAATGTTTGAATGGATGAATTGATTGATGTGCTGTATAGTATAGTATATATTTGAAATTGGTATTATATATTGTGCTAACATCTGTGGATGCAGGGAAACAGGATGGAAGGATCCAACTGGATTCCTCAAATTTATTTAGATCATTTAATATTTTGTGTTATGAATATCTGATATCCTGTGATGATTTTATTGGTAATTGAAATATTGGATGGTATGGTTGAATTGAATATCTCAAGTAATGAGTTATCAAAATCTATAGAATTGGATATGTGAAAAGAAATAAAAGAATAAAATTTTAAGTAAAATAAATTCTCGGGAATTTGAATAAATTTAATAATGAATTGAAAATAAAATAAAGAAAAAGCAATTTCAGAATCCTAATTAATATGGAAAAAGAGGGAATTTTGAATTTACAGGGGAATAATAAATTTTAAACTAAAGTAATGTTAGTTTAAAGATTAAAGAAGTCATTTTTAAATTAAGGTTTAAATTTAATCAAAGGATAAGAAGGAATTTTGGAAATTTGAAATTGGTATTTTTGAAGGGTTTTAACTCATAATAAAGAAGTAAAAATCTTAAAGTTAATGGAATTTAAAATAAATAAAGTAAGTGAGGGAAATTATTTCAAAGTGAAATAAATTAGAAGTTAATTGTAAATTTTATTTAAGTGTCTGGAATTGAAATTAAAGAAAAGTGAGATCTTGAATTTTATAACCTGGGTTTATAAAGGTGAAGTGCATTTGGAAGTATAAATTCAGGGTGTGAATTTATTAAAGAAATGGTAAATTTCTTTAAAAATAAATGGAGATTTTTTTTAAAGGATATGAAAGAGAAGAGTATTTCTCGGGATAGCCAAGTATGGTTTTCAAAGCAATTTTAAATATAAGTAAAAGTTTTAACAATGGTTTTAAAAAAAACATGTTTAGAAAATTTATTATCTCTAATGTTTAACTTTTAAAGCAAGTGTTTTCAAATCTATTAATGTAATAATTATATAAAGGTGACTTGGTATTATGTTTTGAAAGAAAAATTAGTTTACATTTTATAAAGTGGTTTTATTTAAAATATCCTTAAAGTATATATATTTTAATAAAGTATTAAAGTAGTTTTGAGTTTAAAGTTATAAAGTATGTTCCAAAATAAAGTGCTTTTAAAATTTATTTTTAAATCTAAAAGTATTTTGAACTTGGTGTCCCAAAGGAAATAAATATCTGGGTAATGTATTCCGTGAGCGGAAACTGGATTGGAACTGTTTTAAAAAGGGTTGAAAATCTAAAATATATTTTGTAAAGATATTTGGGATAAATAATTTATTGGTTGATGGTTGTTTGTGAATATTAATTGATAGTTAAATCACCGACTATCAATATTGGAAAAATACATTGATCGTTTCGAAGAGACCGGGATTGAGATTTATTTCTCGAAAACCACTTCGATCCGGTTTGTACGTTTCGTGAAACGTGTTCGGAGTCGAAGATGGAGCAGTGAAGTGCAAGGGCTAGTCTCTACTAATCCTGAGGATATTTCCAAAGGGATGTAGTAGGAATAGAACCTTCGGATCCGTTCGAACCCGGGACGGACTTGTATGGATGAGTGCTTGCGAAACATTGTCAGGTGGACGAAGGGCATTCTAAGGGATATGTTCTAAAAAGGTAATGCTTAGCCTCAAGCCTCATCAAATGGGAATGACTGAAAATCAGGGGTTATGCAGCAAGGCTAGGTGGGTAGCACCCAAGCAGGGTGAGGTCATTCCAGTCTAGATGTCCCTTATTATTTTGGCTTAGTGGGCGATTGTTGATCCCAATCGCGGGGTGATCTCACTCAGGATTATCCAGTAAGGGGTAGTCCCGGCCTTGTGTTGTAGGGGAGCGGGCGTACTCCTCAGTACGGTGATCTAGGCCCCGTACTGTGACAGGTGGCAGTGCCTAGTCATTAGTTGGAAATCCATTCTCCCTACGAGCCTTGTACGAGTTTTGTTTGTATTACCCACTCTGTGGCTAGTAGCTGGAATTTAATCATGTAACAATTTCGACTATTTTATAAGTATTTGTATATAGACCCTATTATAATATCAGAGGATTTCTATAAAAATTGTTTTAGCTATCGTAAGGTAAAAATCCGACATGTTTATTTGTGGCGTGGTCTTACAAGATGCTTTTGTTTTCAAAGGATTTTTGAAACTTTAATAATCAACTGGGTGTGATTTTCTCACGCTGGTATTACAGACTGACTCGGGTGTTATTTAACTGTAATGCTCGGGTCAGACCAAGTATTATAGAATACAGGATTTGATGCTGTGGAGCTCAGGAGACGAGCTGGATTTCGACACGTACTCTCGTACATGTTTTATATATATATATATTCCGCTGTATTGAGAAGCTGTGTATCCTGTTATGTGTTATTGTTGTGGTTGAACTGTAATTTATGTACTCTGATGATATGTAATATATAAACCGATATATTTGAATTTGTGTAAAGACCATTATTTACCTATTATATTTTATTCCGCTGCGATGGTTAGATTCTGTTGTTGGTTTTTTTCTTCTTCTTCTACCTCTTTTTCTTTAACCCAAATGGTTCGTATTTCTGTACAACTTGAGTTGATTGTTGTAGAATAGTGTTGACTCAAGGGGTACGGATTTGCGGGTCGTTACAGTTGGTATCAGAGCTTAGGTTAGTGATAACCTTGGCTCTGGTGGGAATTGCTCATTTAAAATAGAGTCCGTAGTACTGTATAATGAGTTTGAGCGTATTAATAAATATGAGCGCGTATTTGTTAGTGACTATAAATTGTTTTAATATCGTGTTGATTAGTTTATTGAGTGGCATATGAACCTTCGTCGGCACAGTCTGGACAACTGTGTCGAAGGGGCTTCTAAACACTTGAATAGAAAAATCGACACGGTATTGTTTTAAATAAGGGTGAATGAAATAATTTTACCCAAAAATATATTTTTGATATAAAGAATAGTTTTGAAAACTATTTAGCTAATACATGGTTGCTTGGATGTTAAAAATGATAATATTAAAGTATTATCATTGTTAATTAAAAATTTAACTAGAAATTGAAATATAACTAAAAATTAAGGGAATAAATTCGTTATAAAATGAAATTTATAAATATGAATTATAAATATTATTTATGAATTGAAATACAATCAGATGAGAATTTGTATAAGAATAAAGTGTACAAATGAATAATAGTTAAAATTTATTTAAGCAGGATTTGGAAATTCAAAATTTCAGAGATTTTGGCAATGTTTATCGAAGTGTTTTGAAGATAAATGTTAACATTATTGTTTTAAAAAGTATTTCTGGAAGGAAATTGTTATAATAAATTTTGGGAAGGAATATAGCATTAAATTCACTTCAGTCGCTGGAAAATAACTTCGGTGATGACTGCAGCATCATCGATGTTCATTTTCGAGTTTCTAAGTGTCAGATTGCTGCCAAATTGATTTGTTTAGGAAAACCTGTTTGTTTTTGAAATTTCAAAGGAAATTTGTTGGAAATAAAACCATGATTGGTTTAAAATTTTGAGAAGTGTGATTTTGAGATGTTAGAGATTTCAAAATAATTTGAAACCAAAAGTCGGGTGTTTAAAAATCCTGATGAGATAGGTTATAAGCTTATAAATTGAGATGATTTTTAAATCAGGAAAGGAATATAAGCTTTGAATGTTGAGAATTTGAATTTAAAATGAAAAGTTAAAATGAAATTAACTTGGATTGGGAAATGAAATTTAACTGGATGGGAATAAATTGGATGGACTGAAATAATATCCGGTTGTCTTCGAATTAAGTTGAAATCGAATTGAGATTAAATAAATCCGAGTTTAAAATAAAATCGAATTGGAATAAAAATTCAATTGAGAGTTGAATTGAATTAGACTCTTACCTGATTAAATGGAAAATAAATTGGTTAAGGATTGGATTGAAGTAGATAAATTAGAATAACCTATAGAAGAATCAGAATTAAATTGCATGGAATAAAAATATGCTTGGGATATAAATTAGCATAAGGCTTGAGTTAAAATAAAAGAATAATATATTCAAGCCTATAATGGATGGAATTGTGTAAATAATAAGTTGTGACTTATAAAATTTAAAAGTGAAATAGAAAATCCAAACTAAATATTGTTTGATGTTTTGGATAATAAAATGAAAAGAAAATCCAAACTTGAATTATAGAATAAATTGAACTTAAAGAAAATTAAATGAAGAGATTTTGAGATTAAAATTCAAGTGTTGGATTAGAAATAAGGGAAGAACTAATTTGTTAATAAATTGGTTAATGAAATGTTAAATAAAGCTGAATCGGTGAGTTAATATTGAAGTTTGGAAATAAAACTCAAGTTATAAATCAAATTCGACTTGAATCATTAGTGAAGAAAATATAATTGAAAGTGGTCTTGCAATTAATTAAATAAATAGAGATTGAAGTTGAATTGTGAGTTAATAAAATTTGATGGTAAGTTAAAGGTGAATGGTGGAATCAGAACTTGAGTTATTAATTAAAATTTGACTTGAAGTGTTTACAAATTAAATATAATCGGAAACGAATACAAAATGAAATAAATTAAACTAGTAACGGTTAGAATTGCAAATAAAATCCTAATAAGTGGAAATAAATTGGAAACGGCCTTGTAATAAATTGAATGAGTGAATTTGGAGTTAAATTTTATAATAACCAATCAAATGAAATTGCACGTTTAAAATGAAATTTAATTGAAATAGAATTGAGTTGAATAGAAAGGAAAATTTACTTGAAAAATGAAAATGTGCTTAAGTATAAAATAAAGTAAATTGATTTAAGCTAAACAAATGGAAGAGTTGGATTAAAATTCAACTTAAACTAAGTGTAATGATATTGGGTTGGTTTTAAATCAAGTGAAATAAATTTGAATCGAAATAGAATTTGGTGGGTTATAAATAATATTTAAGTAAATGAAAATTCAAAATGGATTGAGTGGATAAACTAATTATACTAAATAAATAAATGGATGGGATAAATAAGAATCATATGGAAATGAACTTAGATTATCGACTTAAGTGTTGAATAAAAACCCAACTCAAAATGAAGTGTGGTTTAAATGTGTTGGGAGTGGTTGTTGAATGAAATAGCTTGGATTGTCTTCGAGCTAAATAAAATAGTTCGGAATAAACAATTTTGGAATGGATTGTAAGTGAATGGATTGTGAATAAAATTGAAATGGAATGTGTCGAGCTAGATTAAATGGTTTTAATGGAACCTGCTTAAAATGAAATGCTAGTGAATGGATTCGAATTTAAAATGCAATGAAAATGAGAATATATGGATTGTGAATAAATTTAAAAATGGAATAGAATTGAGTATAAATTGAGTTAAAATCCATTTAAATTGGTTATAAAACATAAAGACTTATTTATTCACATAGATCTCGTCAAATTGTGTAGAATAAATTGTCATTGGATGTAAATGGAAGTAATTAAAATTATATGAATTAATAGGAGTAAAAATAAATTGATTCTAAGATCAATTAAATTAAATATGAGTTCGTTTTGCTTAAAAATAAATTAAATGTAAGCGATTGAGTTTTAAACCATTCGAATTGATGAAATGATATACGAATGGATTGAAAACCATTCAAATTGAATGAAAATGGTTTGTAAACTAATTGAAAACAGTTGAATTAGCATGAAATTGTATAAATTGCTTACGGAAAATGTTTGATGTGCAATTCTTGTAGAATTCATATGTTTTGACCATTGCAACTAAGTGAAATATAGTTAAAATGCATATATTTGGCACTTATATGTTTAAATTGAGTAAGTATAGGTACCAGGAAGCCGTATGGCTGGATTTTGGACACGCTAACTGCTAAATTAATAAGCTGTTTGCTTAAAATGCTAAATAAGGTACGCCTACACAATAAAAATAGGAAATATGAACTTTTTTTGGTTTTTCCGACCGTGTGGGTCGATGTATATATATTTATCTCTTTTGTCAAATTGCAAAAGCTCATCCGTACAAAGGGGACTCTGCCAAAAAATTTCAGAAATTTTGGGAGTTAGAATTTTTTTTGAAAATTTTGAAAATTTTTGTTAACGACAAACAAATTTAAATTGGAAACTAAAATAAGTTAGTAAATGAAACCAATTTAAAATAATTAGTTATAAATGACATATAAAATTTAAATATTCAGAGTTAAAGATAAATTGAATTCATACGGTAATGAAAGAATCAATTTGAATTAAAATAGGTATAAACTGAAGTGGTAAGACAGAAATAAATAAAGAAACACATGAAATGCTTATACTAAACTTAAGTAAGGAGTGGTGCATACTCAATTGGAAATTGATATTACAAATATAATCTAAAATAGTATTTGAATGAATAAATACTGACATTTTGTAAGAAAGTTGATATGATGTTTTGAGTATTGTGATTGGACATATTGCTATGTAAGATATGCAGGTAATATAAAGGGAACAAGAGAATTGATTTTGATTCTAGAAGATAAAATTTAATGGCCCGACAAAAAGGTATGTATTTGAATTTCTATATGGAATTTGATTGGGTTTTTGATCTAGCCGCTTGGCTTTTTGTTTTCTTTTGAGAATTGGTAGGCCGTAGAGCCATTTTGTAGTTGTACCGAGCTAGCCGCGCAAATGAGACGCTGGCAAAAAATTTTGAAAATTTAAGGAGTTAGAAAATTTTTGAGAAAATGCTGATAATTTTAAATTTGGTTTTAAATTGAAATTTGAATGGTTGCGTATATGATATTGGTGGGAACCTAATGGGAGAAGTTTGGAAAGTTAAGAAAAGAGGTAGGATGTTCTTAATAAAAGATTGTTTTGGAAAGTTTACAAAAACTGTTTGGTTTTGGAAAAAATGTAAACGGGTATTGGACAATTCTTCCTAACTAGTAATTTCGGGGACGAAATTCTTTTAAGGGGAGAGGAATGTGACGACCCGGAATTTTTGAATATTTGAAATGGGAATATTTCATTAATTTTAAATATTCAAAGGTTAATTTTCAACTTGAATTTCAAATATCACTATTTATTGGGTAATTTAATTACTAAATTAAATTATTTGAAGATTGGATAAAATAGTAAATTTGGTATTCTAAGCCTGTTGAAAATAATCTGAGGGTTGGTAAAAAATTTATTGATAATTCTGAAGATAATAGAAGTTGTAAAATTGAAATTAACAGTGGGTTGTTCAGTTTAAAATTTTATAGTTTAAATTGATATTTAAAAATAGCCTTCCGAGGCACAGTCTCGGAATCCGACGAAACCAGTTCCATTGGCTCCGAAATATTGAATTATTTTCGGATTTCAATTTTCGTAATATTCAGAGTTGCCGTGTGGTTGTACGATGGATAAACGCGTTGGAATTTATAACGGATTCAAATTTAAAATTTATAATTGTATATTGGTCTAGTCGAATTTTAATACAGCCGCTTTCACTTCCCATCACAACTTTTTGTCCCTGTAGCTTGCTTTCCCTAGCATGCAAACATCAGTTCTTGTTCCCTTCGTTATTTTTATCACGCGAGTGTCCTTTATCATTCGGAGAGAAATAATGGCAGCCACTCCAGAAATTTTTTGTTCGAACGAAAACGAATTCCCCTCAATCTCAAAAATCGAGAGTTACCCTTTTTTTTCAAATTTGATTCAATCGAGCATTCCTCTGTTCAAAACCGGGCCTTTAATTTCTATTCGATACTTCTTCCCAAATCTCGAAACCCAAATCATTTTCCCACTTCCTCCCTCATCTCAAAGCTTTCGCGGCGATGTTCGATTTAATGGCCGCGGTTTGATTTAATGCTCGTTTAAGGGTCGCGCGGTGGCTAGGGCTTCGGAGTAGGGGGCGAGCACACGATGTTGTGGTTGAGGCGGAGTGTGATGGCCGATGGGGGAAGTCGCGAGGTCTTGTTGAGGTCGGCATTCGTAGTAGTGATCACGAGTGGGCAGCGATGCCTTGGTGTTGGAAGCGGCGGCTCTAGGGTTTTAGCGTGAGGCTGGTGGTTGCTCGCGTTTTTGAAGATGCTTGGGTTTCGTGCTTTTGGGCGTCGTGGTGATCACCGGGAAGTCGAATCAGGGTATCATCGATGTGGGAGATGGTGGGCGATCTCGGTGGGCGGCGGCTAGGCTTAGTCGATGCAACGTGGAGGCTCGCGATTTGGTATTGTTCAGGCATTGCAGTGTCGAGGCTTGGGTCGTGGTTCTTGTGCGAAGCCCTGTCAAGTTTTCGGTTTTAATTTTCCATTTAATTTAATTTAAATGTCTGGGTGTAGGTTTAGTAAAAAATAAAAAAAATAAAAAAATAAAAAGGGAATAATATAATGTTTACAGTGAACTATAAAGTTATTCTGTTCCAGTATAATAAATGTATATGGGTAGGATTTTTAAATTGGCAGTAAAATATAAAACAGTTTGTTTAAAATGTTTAATCAGTTATATTTATGACGGCAAGGTAATTAATTTTTTTTTATTTTAGTTAAATAAGTCTAAAACTATTTGAATTCGATTGTTCATTATTAATTATCAGAATATATGTATAGGTTGGGGATATCTAACTAGCCGGTTCAAATAAAACCAATATATTAAGATCATATATGCTCCCATTTTAAGTCTACCTGTTATTTTGAAATATTGTATTTTTGTGATTTATTTTATTAATAAACGTATTTAATTTATTTAGTCATTGAAGAATTTTGAGAGGAATTCATTGGTTAATTTAATTTATAAATGGAAAATTGAACTGTTCAATTTATTTCGAATATTAAATAAAATCATAAATTGTTTATACAAGGTCCAAAATTGTGGAGAAATAGTCAAAATGGGAATGGATCGCAAACAGTAAAACAAAGGTGAGTTAATCTCACTCAGTTAATTTAAATTTAAATTTAAATGATTAAATTTATATAAATGTTTGAATGGATAATTGATTGATGTGCTGTATAGTATAGTATATATTTGAAATTGGTATTATATATTGTGCTAACATTTATGGATGCAGGGAAACAGGTTGGAGGGATCCAACTGGATTCCTCAAATTTATTTAGATCATTTAATATTCTGTGTTATCTGATATCCTATGATGATTTTATTGGTAATTGAAATATTGGATGGTATGGTTGAATTGAATATCTCAATGTGATGAGTTATCAAAATCTATAGAATTGGATTTGTGAAAAGAAATAAAAGAATAAAATTTTAAGTAAAATAAATTCTCGGGAATTTGAATAAATTTAATAATGAATTGAAAATAAAATAAAGAAAAAGCAATTTCAGAATCCTAATAAATATGGAAAAAGAGGGAATTTTGAATTTACAGGGGAATAATAAATTTTAAACTAAAGTGATGTTAGTTTAAAGATTAAAGAAGTCATTTTTAAATTAAGGTTTAAATTTAATCAAAGGATAAGAAGGAATTTTGGAAATTTGAAATTGGTATTTTTGAAGGGTTTTAACTCATAATAAAGAAGTAAAAATCTTAAAGTTAACGGAATTTAAAATAAATAAAGTAAGTGAGGGAAATTATTTCAAAGTGAAGTAAATTAGAAGTTAATTGTAAATTTTATTTAAGTGTCTGGAATTGAAATTAAAGAAAAGTGAGATCTTGAATTTTATAATCTGGGTTTATAAAGGTGAAGTGGATTTGGAAGTATAAATTCAGGGTGTGAATTTATTAAAGAAATGGTAAATTTCTTTAAAAATAAATGGCGATTTTTTTTTAAAGGATATGAAAGAGAAGAGTATTTCTCGGGATAGCCAAGTATGGTTTTCAAAGCAATTTTAAATATAAGTAAAAGTTTTAACAATGGTTTTAAAAAAAAACATGTTTAGAAAATTTATTATCTCTAATGTTTAACTTTTAAAGCAAGTGTTTTCAAATCTATTAATGTAATAATTATATAAAGGTGACTTGGTATTATGTTTTGAAAGAAAAATTAGTTTACATTTTATAAAGTGGTTTTATTTAAAATATCCTTAAAGTATATATATTTTAATAAAGTATTAAAGTAGTTTTGAGTTTAAAGTTATAAAGTATGTTCCAAAATAAAGTGCTTTTAAATTTTATTTTTAAACCTAAAAGTATTTTGAACTTGATGTCCCAATGGAAATAAATATCTGGGTAATGTATTCCGTGAGCGGAAACTTGATTGGAACTGTTTTAAAAAGGGTTGAAAATCTAAAATATATCTTGTAAAGATATTTTGGATAAATAATTTATTGGTTGCTGGTTGTTTGTGAATATTAATTGATAGTTAAATCACCGACTATCAATATTGGACAAATATGTTGATCGTTTCGAAGAGACCGGGATCGAGATTTATTTCTCGAAAACCACTTCGATCCGGTTTGTACGTTTCGTGAAACGTGTTCGGAGTCGAAGATGGAGCAGTGAAGTGCAAGGGCTAGTCGCTACTAATCCTGAGGATATTTCCAAAGGGATGTAGTAGGAATAGTACCTTCGGTTCCGTTCAAACCCGAGACGGACTTGTATGGATGAATGCTTGTGAAACATCGTCAGGTGGACGATGGGCATTCTAAGGGATATGTTCTAAAAAGGTAACGCTTAGCCTTAAGCCTCATCAAATGGGAATGACTGAAAATCAGGGGTTATGCAGCAAGGCTAGGTGGGTAGCACCCAAGCAGGGTGAGGTCATTCCAGTCTAGATGTCCCTTATTATTTCGGCTTAGTGGACGGTTGCTGATCCCAACCGTGGGGTGATCTCACTCGGGATTATCCAGTAAGGGGTGGTCCCGGCCTTGTGTTGTAGGGGAGCGGGTGTATTCCTCGGTACGGTGATCTAGGCCCCGTACTGTGACAGGTGGTACCCCAGTGCCTAGTCATTGGTTGGAAATCCATTCTCCCTACGAGCCTTGTACGAGTTTTGTTTGTATTACCCACTCTGTGGCTAGTAGCTGGAATTTAATCATGTAACAATTTCGGCTATTTTATAAGTATTTGTATATAGACCCTATTATAATATCAGAGGATTTCTATAAAAATTATTTTAGCTATCGTAAGGTAAAAGCCCGACATGTTTACTTGTGGCGTGGTCTCACGAGACGCTTTTGTTTTCAAAGGATTTTTGAAACTTTAATAATCAATTGGGTGTGATTTTCTCACGCTGGTATTCTAGACTGACTCGGGTGTTATTTAACTGTAATGCTCAGATGGTCAGACCGAGTATTATAGAATACAGGATTTGGTGCTGTGGAGCTCAGGAGACGAGCTGGATTTCGACACGTACTCTCGTACATGTTTTGTATATATATATATATATATATATATATATTCCGATGTATTGAGAAGCTGCGTATCCTTTTGTGTGTTATTGTTGTGGTAGAACTATAATTTATGTACTCTGATGATATGTAATATATAAACCGATATATTTGAATTTGTGTAAAAACCATTATTTACCTATTATATTTTATTCCGCTGCGATGGTTAGATTCTGTTGTTGTTTTTTTCCTTCTTCTACCTCTTTTTCTTTAACCCAAATGGTTCGTATTTCTGTACAACTTGAGTTGATTGTTGTAGAATAGTGTTGACTCAAGGGGTATAGATTTGCGGGTCGTTACAACCACACTTTTGAAATCCCTCAAACATAAGCTTGAACAACTATTTGTTCAGATCCGTCCTTTTCAAATCCTGTCTCAAAAGTCCTGATTTTATGTATCGAGTATAGCTCTTTGGACGGTAGAAACCTAAAAATTAGATAGACTAGTGACTCACTGTTCTTAGTTAAGCAGTTACACAACAAATAGGATACAGAGTACATAGCAAATCCAAGCTTTAAACTTTCAATAATGTTAATCAATTGGGTTTTTTGTAAGCAAACTGAAACCTGTTTTTGCGATGCTGAATCTAGAGAGCAAACAGAAAGATTCGTAGCTAATTTAGTAGGAAAAAATCGAGTCTCCTTTCTTCCCTACAAAATGTAAAAACTTGAACTTCTCAAACTAGGTTTCATACCTGATACATAACAAAGTTTGATTTAAAATAAAATCGAATTAGGAGAAATTGCCTTTGCAGATTTAGAGATTAGGAGAGGAATCGCATTTTGCGGATTTGGAGATCAAGAGAAATTGCCTTTAGTCGACTTGTAGATTAGGAAAGAATCGCCTTTTGTATATTTGAAGATTTGAAAAATCGCCATCTGTAGATTTGCAGCGACGTAGAAATTAGAATTAGGGTTGATGGGTAAACGGTTTGGGTTGGATTGGATGTTTTTGTCGTGGGTTGTAAACGGGTTGGGTAGAAAGAAGGGGACTTCTAAACAGTTTAGACCCGACCCTTTTAATATTAGGGTTATTGGGTTGGGTAAATGGGTTAGGGTCCATTTTGACAGGCCTAGCTGAGAGCTAGGACCACCAGTCTTCTTCTTCTTAGAAGGAAAAGACCTGGACTTCTGAAATGGAAACTGCCTCTTGTTGGGGTTCTTGGAAACCTCAACATCAACATCACTATCACACTCCTTCTCGACGGTCTCGAGATGAAGTGCCGAATCAACCAACTCCTCAAAAGAAAGCTTAAGCTGGAGCAACAAAGACTTCTTAAGATATTTCTTAAGACCAGAAACAAACTTCAAATTCTTCTTATAAGAAGTGCTAATGAATTCAAGACCATACTTAGATAAAGCCTCGAATGATGCAACATACTCAGAAACAGAAGATTTCCCTTGCTTCAACTCAAGGAAGCGACGGGTCAATAAAACTTTTTTCAGATTCAGGAACGAACTTGAGTTCAAATCGCTCTCGAAACTGAGTCCAAGAAAGAGTAGACTCGTCACTTTCGGCTACAAGAAGCTCATACCAATCAAGAGCACGCTCTTGTAATAAGCTAGAAGTTACAAGAACTCTATCATGGTCAGAAAGATCCATGCGAGAGAAAATACGCTCGCACGTGCGAAACCAAGCTTGGACTTCAAGAACAGACTCGGAGACCTTAAATGGCTTTCCTCCCAGATGAGAAAAATCACTGCACTGACTTGCAAAGGCAGACTTGCGAGGTGAAGATACTCGAGGAGGAACTGGAGGCTGAGTGCTTCTAAACAATTCCAAAAACTGATCAACAGACATATAAACGCCATCCGGATGCGAGCCACTGGATTGCCCAGCATCCAAACGTCGTCCTCTGCCTCTTCCAGCCATACGCTGAAAGTAAGATAAGAACAAGATTATTCACAAGGTAGATGTCATTAATACAATTATGGAATACTACGGAATGAAATGCATTCCTAGACGTATTCCCACATTCTATCTAACCTTTGATAGTACAGGGAATAGAGAGACACGATGATTCAAAGATTCGTATCACTTATACACTTTGATGTACCGGAATATGTACATGTATTCTGTGTTTATCATACTTTGTTCTGAACTAAGCTTTGATACCACATTGTGACGCCCCACCTCTATACCCACGCTAGCCAAGGACACTACTGGGTAATGCCGTCAACTAACACGGAGAATAAGGCTGGTTAGGAGCGACCATCTATAGCCTTGCTCTAACTATCTATTGAATACATCGACAATAGACATACTAAGCAGGTCGACATACCCAATGAATACTTAAAACAAAACCATAGGTGGTAGGAGGATCTATCAGAACAGAATATAACAACTCAATTGCAATATACATCACAGAACAGTAGATCATCATATACACATATATTGATACATAACAGAGTAACAAAATAATACATGTCAAGTGGTATAGCAAACCACAATATACAGACGATTCCAGATGAATACATATATCAGAGTTACAACAAAAAGGACTACACAAAAAGCTTTAACAAAAAGGAACAAGCTGAATAGTTCATGCGGAAGCAAAATAGGCTAAGTCCAAATGCACCTAACCTAAAACATCTCGGTCCGACCCGAGTATAAAATACACGGGTCAGTCTAGCTAAACAAATCAGTTAGATAAACTGAACAACAATAAACCTGCAAGGTTATAATGTATAACACATATCTCTAAAAGAGATAACACAATCATCTAACAAAAGATGAATCATATCATAACAAGCCTCATATCATCGGCAACTCATAGAAACAAAGGATAGGAATAACCCAAAACAAGCCATAAAGGCAAATAACAAATACCAATGAAGGTAACACAAGTTCCACAAGGTAATCGCTACATATCATGCGGCTCAAAAAGACCAACACCGAAGGGCGATACCTAGGGAATATACATATCAATGAAACATCATAAAATTTGCACGTGCTCAGTACTGTATAAACAAGGATCCATGAGCCCAAAGACTCCATACCCAAATATCACTCGAGCGGCTCATAAAGACCTAACTCCGAAAGCGATACAATAGGGCAACAAACCCGAAGGCACAAACCCGAAGGCAACATACCCGAAGGCAACAAACCTGAAGGTGCAAACTCGAAGGCAACACACCCGAAGGCAACAAACCGTAGTGGTGAAGGTCCGGAGGCCCAGTACTGGACACCACTAACTGGCGGAATGTGTCATAACTCTCAAAAAGGAATCCGAAAAGTGGTAACGTGAGTCCCATAACCACTCGTTCGCACTAAACAGTTTGCTATCCGTTAGGTAATTTCACACTCAAAGCAGTACAAAGTCTACCTCATCTCATTGGTAAACCAGACCAAAAGGTCCAAACAATCAATCGAATAGGTCGGGGATTAATCGGCAAGATAAACGCATGGATTCATGGTCCGCGTTTTACCTAACCATTTAATCTCCCTTCCACTCCGCTCGAAGTGCGAAATCGTGTGTGTCTTTAAATAGAATTTATAAATCGGAGAAACGAGCTTTTAATGCGATTTAGAGGGATTATTTATGAACACCCGTGAATGAAGTTAAAAATAAGTTATCAAAGCCAAAGATGCAATAACAACCACTAAGAACCAACTTGAATCGATAAAATTTGGAAAACCAATCAAAATGAGCAAAAATAGGCAAAACGGAAAATAGGAGCAGGTCGGTCGACTGGACTTCCTGAGTCGGTCGGCTGACCTGATCTAGAGGCAGAAAAGTGCTCGGGGTAGCAGGTCGGTCGACCGGCCCAGGGGTTCGGTCGGCCGAACTACTATTTTCTACAGTTCCTGCCATTTCTCATCGAAGAGCAAACCCTCCCAAAATGCAACCGGTCGAGCGATGGGTCTAAGGAGCCTTAGCCAATAGATACCCTAGCTCCATTAGCTCTCCGATTCGCCACCAAAAACATGTTCAAACATCAAAGTTAGGATCTTTAAAGAATTGAACGCAAAACACTAAAAAGTTGGATATTCACCAATTAAATCCAAACCAAAAACAAGTGCATATGAACAAGTGCTAGGAGTTCATACCCATCACCCGTGATATCAAGAAAAGTAGATGTGAGTTCAAAACTCACCTTTTATCACAAAACAAAGAACAAGAAGCTCAAACACAAGAAGGAGACAACTACTCTTCACTTCACTCTACAAGCTTCAATCTAAGAATAAAACACATATTTCCCAAAGTTAGGTTTAGGAAAACTTCTGAAATTGAAGAGGAGAAGAGTTGGAGAAGATGAAGAGGAGGCTTACCAATAGCTTCTCTTTGATTTTGGAGCAAGAATTCAAGTTGCAAGAAGAAACTAGGGCTTCAAATTTCTAATTCCCATTCTCTTCCCCCATTTTCAGTTTTTAGCTTAAGTTTTATGAAATGAAATAAGTGAGTGGAGAGGAGAGGGACTGGGTTAGGGTTAATTAGTTAGTTAGTGGGCTGAACCCAACCCAAAACCCAACTAGAAAAAGTAGCAAAATTAACTTACTCCAAACATATCAAAACTTATACTTAAAAAGATCGCAAACGCCATTTTGGACTCAATGGAGGTAGTTTCGAGTTCCACTTCGGCCGTTTGCAAAAAGTAACATTTCGGACCAAAAATCCGACTAACGACACTATATTTAAATAAAACATTTAAATATAAAATCGTTAAATATGCGGGTTGTTACAGTTATACTAATTGACAAAATAATACCTAATAAGGTATAATTTGGAAAAATCAATATTAGATAATTGATTATAATAATTGTTAGTTGATGATAAAGTATGAATGGGATTAAATTAGGCAAATAGTGATAATTATTAATTGGTTACCCATTTATTTAATCCACTGAATTAAATCTAAATCCATTACGATTAAACGTAATTAAATTACTACGTTAATATGAATTTAGTTGATGACAGGAAAACATTAGGGAAATTGGATATATAGTAATGCTAAATTTACCCATAAAATAATAATTGACTGAATAAAAGAATTGGAATCAAGATTTATTAATTTAAATTTAATAAATTGGATTAATTAAAATTAAATGAAATTTAATATTTAATTATTACGTTAATAGAAATTAAGATGAAATCTGAGAGTGTTAATGTAATAGATCATGAACCAATGTTAATTTTCTCCATTTGATAATAATAGATTGGACAATAGGATGGAAGTTAAATTAAATGTATTTATTGAAATTTAATTTATAATATCTGAATTTACTGAAATTGAATTGTAATTGTAAATTTATTGACTTGAAATTGAATCTAAGTTTGTTTAAATGATTGTAATTGTTTAAGAAATCAAAAATGATGGAATCTGTGAATTTTTAAATTGAATTGAAAAACGATTTAATTTAATTTAATATTAATTTAATTAATTAATTAAAAAATAGCTATTTTGGCCACTGACTAAGATTTCGACGAAACCAGTTTCATCGAATCTGTAACGGTGAATTATTGTAGGATTTTAAGTTTCATAGCGATCGGACTTGCCGTTTAATCGTACGGTCTCGAAACACCTAAAAATTAATTTAATTAAAACCAATTTGTAATAACCGGATTTTAGCATAACTTCTTCATACGATGGAATTTGGACCTAAAATATGTTCCATTGATTTTAAAATATTTGACAACGTCTAATTGGATATATGGATTGACCCAATTTCGTTCCGTAGTCAGAACGCGCTTTCGGGCCATTTATCGTTCAACGGTCCAAACCAATCGTATATGTTCCTCTATTTCTCAGCTTCACCTATATATATCCTGTCATAAACCCTAGCAGGCTTTCTATTTCTCATTTTTGTATGTATAAAAATTTCTGTTCCTCTTCTTTCCAATGGATGAAACCCTAAAACTCCTCGGTTCAATTCCAATTCAAATTTCAACTTCAAAATTAAAACTCTTCAAACTATATTATATTTTATGTCGTCGGAAAGCTCTTGACAAGTGCATCTCAGATCGATAATTCATTTTCCAATCTGAACCTCTGTTTGTCCAGAAATTTGAGAACAATTCTCGGCCATCCATTCTGTCGCGATCAACTTTGTCTAATCGACGAATCGAAGGTACACGGTCGCAGAGATCGTTGCATGCAACTCATCGGTGGTGGTCATTCATAGTTTCGACGGCCAGATTGGTCGAATCTATCGATTTAGGGTTTGAAACCCTAAATCATGAGGTGGTGGCGCACTGCGACTCCGACACCGTAGGTGATGTCGAGGACCTTGGCAAGAGCGGCTTGGAGAGAGGAAGTCATTGGAAGTGGGTGCCGATCGCCTAGAGGCCGGAGGTGGTTGGGATTCGTGGTCAAAGATCGGTCAAAGGGGGGGCGAGTTGCTGTGTGCTTCTCAGGTTTGAACATGTGAACGATGGAAGAAGGGGTGACGTGACGAAGTATTTCTGGTTTGTTTTCCTTGCTTTAATTATTTTGTATTTAAAGATCGTTGAACTTCTAATGATAATAACTTTTACATATGAGGTCCGTTTCATGCGCAGTTTCTTCTGTTAGGATCATAATGAAATTTCAAACATTTTAATGCTGGTTTGATTGGATTCTAAGACTGTTCAAATTTTGGATTTAAATTGGACTTAAATTCAATTTAAATTCAAAAAGTGAGTGTTTTAACCCACTCACAACTTCTAACATTTCTTATGTTTGTTAAATTGATTTGTGATGTGATTAGAAATTTATTTATGACTGTTTGGCATATTTTGAATCATTATCTCGGTTTATTTGAATTTATTTGAATCAAAAAGTTATTTAATTTATTATTGAATATAAACTGCCAGCAAATACCTGTTATTTATTATCTGTTCTACATTGATGTTATTGATTGAAGTGAATGATGATCATGATAAATGTTTGATGATTGATATTGGATGAATGGATGTTGTATTTATATTGTTATAAACTGCAAGTTGTAATGGATTTTTATTTCATTCGGGATTGCGGTTTGAAATGATATATAACCGTATATATATAATTACGGATTGAAATGATAAATGTCCGTATCACTCGAACATAGGATAGAAAATTATATACAGACACAGTGGTCTATGTATAAAATATTTTGAAATGATTTCTATGGCTTTGGAAAGAAATATATGGGTTTATATAAATATTGATTTTTGATATTATATAAATATTATTTTTTTAAAATTAATTCTTAAATTTGTTATGTATAATTTTGTTCATTATATAATGAGAGTAATAATAAAGTTTGATTTTATTAAAATATAACATGGGTAAGTATTTATTTAAATTATGTTTATATATATATATATATATATATAGGGTTTATAATGATATTGATAAATTAAGGTTAAGAAGATGGATTTGAAATTGGTTTAAATTTGTTTTTGATTAAGAATGTTTCTAATTAAAGCAATTTGGAACTTATTGAATTTGAGATTTTAAAGGGTATGATTTTATAACTTGATGATGGTTTAAGGTGATTAACGAATATTTCAAGTTTGAGTTTTATTTAAATAATATTGAATTTATTAAATAAATATTTCAAAACTAAATAATAGTAAATTGAATTTAGATAGATATGAAATTATCAGATTTAGTTTTGAAATTATGGAATATTTAAAGCCTTGAAATATATTTAAATTGAAATGTTTGATCGAAATTAAAGTGTTTTGAAGTTATGAATTTCAAAGTATTATGGTTTTAAAGTGTTTTGTGTCGGAGTGTTACAACTTTGAAATAACATGATTTTTGAAATGAATTTATTTGAAATTGCATTTAATTAAGAATTGTCTTTAAATATATATTGATTTGAAACTTATTGAAATTAAAGATGTACGAATCTGACTTATAATAAGGTTTTGGTTTAAGATGATGTAAAGAGGAAATATCTCACGTTTAAAGGAATTGAAGGAAATATTCAGTAATTTGGAAATTTGGATTTATTTAAATGATACAATATTAATTTGGTTTTGAAATGACAATGATATATTATTGATATGGTTTGAAATGAAATGAAATATTATTGATTTGGTTTTAAAGGGAAATAATATATTATTGATGTGGTTTTGAAATGGAAACGATATCGTATTTTTATTGGTTTTGAAATGGAAATGACATCGTATTTGGTTTTGAAATGGCAATGATATTTTGGTTTTGAAGTATAAACTATTTTAAATGACCACGGTGTTATAATAACGTTTGGTTGTTAAAGAGACCGGGATCGGAAGTTGTCATACTCACTGCCAACTTCGAAAATCACTTTAACAACCGCGTACACGGTGGAGATTTCAGAATGAAGTAGGATGGTGACATCGTTCCTTTGAGGTATATACGTGGACCCGACTCCCGTGAGTTGGCACAAGGTGGCTAAAACAGGAGCGATTCCGGGCTAGTGAGGTACCTCCTCTTATCTGACACACTCCTTCGTTACCATTCCATTATATTCTGACTCTAAGAATGATTCGGGGCCACTTTTGATTTTTGATTTTGGGGGTGTGGCCCAAGGTGGGTGGTAGCTGCGCGCTATGCATCACCACCGGTCTGGATAGTAAATGGCATATCTACGCTGGCATTGCCTTGTGTGCCGTGTCATCTACCATAGCGTGCCTTGTACGAGTTTGGTTTTCTCCCGTAGCCCGTGGAGTATTTAGGGCAGTCTCCCGATCTGGAGATACGCTGATATTGTATGGACTACTGTGACTATTATGTGGTAAGTGCTATATGGGTAACCCCTTAATGCTATTCAAAAGTATGTTTATTTTACTAATAGACATTATTGTAATAGCGTATATTACTCCACAGTAAATAGTTTAACAGATCCTTGGAAGATGTGAATCTCGAGCATCTCTTAAGTTACTGCACTCACGTTAGACACTGGATAGGAGATGTCAAATCCCGTAAACATTTCTGATGCTGTTCCACTCATATTTTACCGTTGATCTAGCTTACATAAGATCTTTTAGTTCTGACTCGAGTGTTTTGTCTTTTCAATTTGCTCGGGTCAGTCTGAGCATTTCAGGATTCGAAGACTTTATTTCTGGAGGACGAAGACGGAGATTGCATTACTATTATATATTATATTATTCTACTTCATTCATACTGTTCTGCTGCATTATTTTATATTCTCTGGTAGTGTAACTCTGATATGTGTTGTATAAGTACAATCAAATGTTTTGTAAAACAGCTTCATGAATTTTTATTTGATTATTATATTTTGTCATTCCGCTATAAGATTCCATTTTGTTTTATTTCTTTCTCTTCTTTTCTTATTCACCCCAACAACAATCCTCCCTTCTGTATGGTTTGAGTCTGACGTGTGTGGTTTATCGTCGGTTTAAAGCGTACAAAAGGCGGGATGTTACAGGAGTGGTTGTGCTTTGTTAAGTGCTATGGAAGTTGGAGATGGGTTAAGTCAGGTTCATGTAGCAAGAGAGTTTGCAAATGTCTTTGAGCCGGCTATAGGCCTACCATTGAAATGAGCTGTTGAGTTTCGGATAGATCTTGTGCTAAGAGCTGAACCTATGAGTAGACTACCTAGCAGGATGATATCGACCGAGATGAAATAATTGAAGGTGCAGCTAGTGGACTAGAAGAAAGGAATTTTATTTGACCAAGCAGTTCGCCTTGGGGCCGCGGTGTTCGTAAAGGAACAAGATAGGTCACTGAGAATGCGTATCGACTATCGTAAGTTGAACTAGGAGATGATTAAGAATAAGTATCTTTTACCGAGAATTGGCGATCTATTTGATCAGTTGAGTGGAGACAAAGTGTTTTCCTAGTTGGATTTGGAGATAGGTTTCCATCAGTTAAGAATGGCAGAGGACAGTATTCCATGGCAGCATTTCGAACTAGGTATGGTTCGTATGAGTGGTTAGTAATGCCATTCGGATTAACGAATGCACCTGCTTTCTTCATGGATTTAATGAATCAAGTTTTTCGAGAGTACTTGGATAGGTTCATGTTGGTGTTTATAGATGACGTTTTAGTATACTCTAAGGATGAAAGAGAGCATGATGACCATCTTAAATTGGTGATTGAGACGTCGAGGCAACATCAGTTAAAGGCGAAGTTTTCCAAGTGTTATTTTTGGAAGAAAGAGGTTAAGTTTATTGATCACGTGATTTCAGAGAAAGGCTTGTCAGTCGATCCAGATAAGATCAAAGCTGTTAATAATAGGAAGAAACCAGAGATCGTGACTGAGATTAGAAGTTTCATTGGACTTGCTGGCTATTATCGGAGCTTCGTTAAGGATTTCTCATGGATATTAGCACCTTTGACTAAGTTAACCTAGAATGATGTAAAGTTTGTCGGTCCGACAAATGTGAGGAAGCATTCCTTAAGTTAAAACATTTGTTGACCAACGCACCTGTGTTAGTAGCTTTAAACAAAAACCAAGGGTTGGTGGTGTATACCAATGCATGTGGAATTGGATTAGGAGCCGTGCTGATGTAGAGGGGTAAAGTTATTGCCTACGCTTTACGACAGATTAGACCGCATGAAGTGATGTATCATACTCATGATTTGGAGTTAGTTGTGGTGATCTTCGCATTAATGATATTGAGACATTATCTCTTATGTGAGAGATTTGAGTTATACACACATCATAAGTCTTTAAGGTACTTATTCTCTTGGAAGGAGCTGAATATGAGACAGTAGAGGCGACTGGAGTTTCTAGCAGCTTTTGATTTTGGTATAGAATATACACCTGGGAATGGAAATAAGGTAGCGAATGCTCTTAGCAGAAGACATCGGAATGTGTTGTTAGCTATGTTTGAAGAATGGAAATATTTAGAAGCTTTGACTACTTGTAGTGTGTAGTTAATATCGACTGCTAGTTCTAATCAAAGCACCGCCAGGTTGTCCTGTTTAGAAGTTCGACCAGTGTTGATCGAAAGATTGCTTCTAAGTAGAAAGAGGATCCAGTATTAGCCGAGCATATTAAAAGGTTTGAGGTTGGAACCGAGGTTGATGATCTAAAGGATTTTAGTCTTGACCAGAGGGGATGGTTGAGAAAGAAGGGACAATTGTGTATTCCGAATGTTAAGAACTTAAGGAAAGAAGTTCTTGGAGAATGTCATCGGTCCAAATTTACAATTCATCCTGGAGAGACCAAGTTGTACCTAGATATGAAGAGGAGCTCCTATTAGGAAAGCATAAAGAGGGATGTTGGCTTATAGGTTAGGCAGTGTGCAAACTGTCAATAAGAGAAAGCCGAACATCAGAAGCCGAGTGGGTTACTTCAACCTTTGGAGGTACCAGTTTGGAAATGTGATTCGATATCCATGGATTTTATAAACGTTTTGCCAAGGTTAAATAGAGGAAATGAAAGTATATGGGTCGTAGTGGACAGGTTGACCAAGATCCCATTTCATTCCAGTTAAGTCAATCAGGACGACACCTGTTTTAGCTAAGTTTTTCATAAAAAACATACTTAGACTACATGGAATTCCTAGTAGTATAGTCAGCGACAGAGATATCTTGTTTACCGGTGAATTTTGGAAGAGTTTACAGGACGTGTTAGGTACCAAGCTTAATATGAGTATTGCGTATCACCCTCAAACAGATGGGCAGAAAGAGAGAGTCAATAAGGTACTTGAGGATTTATTGAGAGCTTGTGTATTGGACTTCGGTGAATCTTGGGAAGATCACCTACATTTAGTGGAGTTTTCCCTATAATAATAGTTATCGGATTAGTATCAGAATGATGCCTTTTGAAGCATTGTATGGAAGACCATGCAAATCACCAACATATTGGTTAAAGACTGGAGACAGATTAGTCTTAGGTCCCGATCTGTTTAGTGAGGCAACATAGAAGATTGAGTTGATCTGAGAAAGGATGAAGGAGGCTTAGTCCATACAGAAGAGTTATGCAAATAAGAGGAATAAAGACATAGAATTCTCAGTTGGAGATAGGGTTTCCATTAAGGTATCACTGCTGAAGTGCGTGGTACAATTTGGAAAATATGGAAAACTGGCCCCGAGATATGTTGGTCCTTTCTTAGTTACAGAGAGCATTGGGAAGCTTGCATGTAGAGCAGAGTTACCAAGCAATATGGCAGGTGTCCATAATGTGTTCCATGTATCTAATCTTCGCAAGTATGTGTATGATCCAGAGACTACTATTCCTCCGACAAAGTTGGAAGATTTGATAGTAGAGCCTAATTTGACTTTTGTTTGACAACCAGTTCAGTTGTAGCGAGAGATGAGAAAAGGTCAAGGAACAAGACGGTCGGGTTGGTGAAAGTTCAGTGGAGCGACAATAAGAAGGACTGTACTTGGGAGACAGAAGAAAGAACTATAGATACTTATCTTGATCTGCTTTGAGGGTATGTCTAAATTATATTTATATAAATAGTTGCTAGTCAAGTAGGTTAGTATGGTTGTTAGGAGTTGTTACAGATGATTGGTGTGTTTAGCGTTTAGTCCTTACTGAATTTCGAGGATAAAATTCTTTAAGGAGAGGGGCCTATAACACCCATAATTGTTAATAAAATTATTCAGGAGATTTAATTAGATAAATTAAATAGAATAATTTAAATATTAGAGTGATGAGGAGATTGAAATTTGAAAATTTAAATTAAAGGTTGTGACTTAATTAAATAAATGGGTAATGAAAGGTTTCATATGCTAGTTAATTAATGCAAGGGCATTAGGGTAATTGCCGCACCATAATTTCATTACCCTTATAATCTTGTTTCCACATTCTACATGTACATTTTGAAAAACTCACAACACAAATCAATAGCTTAGAGTCGGCCTTAACCTAAGGAAGAAAAGGGGAAAATCAATCAAGAGCTAAGCAATCAAGCAAAGGAAATTAATCAAAGATCAAAGATCAAATTCCTTATCCTAATCAAGGTGAATAATAATCCAAACTATCTCTATTTTGTATTTATGATAATTTGATTTGTTTAAGTTTAAATTCATTATGATGATTTTTAACGATGACATTCTTGGATCTTATGATATGTTATATTCACACAAGTTTGTTTCCTAATTGTTTTATACAGATTTTAGGATAAAATTGTTCATATTGTGTTTTAAATGCCATGAGGAATTTATATATTTTGCAAAACATTATTTTGTTGATGGGTTTTAATTTTTGTAATTTTCCAAGCTACGGAAAATTTATTATGAATTTTTAAAGGAAAATATGAATAATTGGGTTTAGAAATTAATTTCGGCTATATTATGAAGAATTTGGGTCTGAAATTTATATGTTAGATAACATATTAAAAGAGTATTTCCATGATTTTTGGGGATTTTTCCTAAGTAATTTACTATGGAAATTAAATTATTTTAGATGTAGTACTTAAATGATTTAATTGGCTTGCTTAATGGAAGGACTTATTTGTTAAATTAATTATTGTTTAGATCTCAAATTATGCGGCAGTTTTATTTTGGAAAAGAATTTGAAAAGTTAAGGCAACCAATTAAATGTTTACAAATAGGCAAGTTAGTTAAAAACAATTACTTAAAAAGGCATTAAAACAGTCTTTACCCAGAAATTGTGTTCCGCCTCTTTCATAAGCAATCTTTCGACCCTATGCTTCCATCTTAATCAAGTCGAAACCAACCAATTCGAAACCAACCAAGCCGAAACCAATACACAAGGTATCAATATGTTGGTACGTAGTGGATTGGAGAAGGTCAGAAGGCGTGGTGTCGAAATCTATCTCTCAATGGGGTCGAAACTTTTGTTTTACTCTCAAAAGATATGCACTTGTCTTGTTTTCAAAAGAATGCTTTCGAAGAGGTCGAAACCTCTTTAATGTAGCTTACGAAGAAGTTTCTTTCAAATATGTTGCCACCTTTTTGTTTAAAGTGAAGCTTTCGAAAGAATTGCCTTGTGTTTTTAATTTAATGTTTTCGAAAGGATAGTTTCAACCCAAATGAAATCATGCTACCAACCCCTTGCCTTTCGAATGCATCGAAGTCATCAATGCTTTCAAAAGGTAGCTTTTGTTTGTTATATTATGCCGCTTTCTAAAGCCTAATGGTTTCGAAGGCAATGGCTTCAAAAGGGGTTTCGAAGCTAACCTTCAAATGTTTTACTTAAATGATAAATACTTTCGAAGGGATGGTTCCGAAGCCATCAGTTTTTTCCCAATCATTTTATTTGAAGAGTAATGGTTTCAAAAGGGTACTTTTTTATATTCACTTTGACCCAAAAGATATTTCTAAAGATAAACTCAATGATTTCGAAAGGGGTAATTTCAATGGTTTTGAAGCTACGCTTCAAAGAGTTAATAAGTAACACTTTAATACTTTCGAAAGCTATGTTTTGAGGGTTTCGAAAGAGATGATTTAAAGTATTTCGAAGGGCATATGCTTAGTATTTTGAAAGAAATTTTTAATGCTTTCGAAGAAGGTTATCCAATGGTTTCGAAAGTAAAGGTTTAAGGTTTTGAAAGCCTTAGTTTTCAAACCAAAGAACCCAATCTTATTTTTAAAAGCAAACCATTGCATAATAAAGAAGTTTTAAAATGGCTTTTAAGTATGATGTTTTTGAAGAAATTTTCCTTGATAAAATAATAGGTTAAAAGGATTAACCATGTTTTATATGAAAATGATTTCAAGGATATTAAACCACGGATGTTGGCATTACTATGTTATTATGTTTGCTTCTTCTAACATACATATTCACTTTAAAATGGACCCTTAACTATATTTAAGAAGAAATGGCAGAATAACTAGCTAGGTTAATCCAATAGTGAATATAAATTGAGTTAACTCTTGAATGAGTAGAATTGCATCTAGGAGGTCAGATAGACCATAATATGGGATGCCTAAATACTTATTACAAAAGTTGTCAGATAGACAGGTTCATAATAAACCCATGAAAACTATGTTTAGGAGAAGTTATTGACAGCGGATAATAGATTCATAATAAATCCATGAAAACTATGATTAGGAAGAGTTATTGGCATAGGCCAATAGGTTTGTAGTGAACCCATGAAAACTATATCCGGATTAAGTTATTGACAGAAATCAATATGTTCCTAGTCAACCCATGAAAACTAGGATAAGAGAGAAGTTATTGGAAATACCAATAGGTTCAGGAAGAACCCATGAAACAATGAAGTTATTGGCAGTTGCCAATTGGTTCTAAGTGATCCCATGAAAACTATGAAACCGAACAGGGAGTCCATAAGTATTAAACAGGTTATTAATCAGCCCATGAAAACTATTAGGTTAATAGTGACCCTATAAACTATAAATATGACAGATAGTCAAATGAATGGAGATGGAAAATCCAGAATTGATTTACTTGTTTGCATGTCATCATAATATCTTGAATTCCTATGTTTTAAGCATTGTGGATGCAAGAGCGTAGTATATGTTTTATAAAGTTTTGGATAAGATACTAGTGAGGGGAAAATCCATTCCGCTAAGCGGAATGGTCTCACTAGATATCTAAATGGTTTGAGATGGTTGATTATTATTCATACCAAGCTTTATGTCTGACTCGAAGTTTATGTTTTCTCCTTTAATTCTTAGGTGCTAAATTGATTTAAATAGTTTGAGAGTTGAGGTTTTCAGGTACCTCTTTAGGCGAACAAGCTTCTAGAGACGTGCAGTAGGCAAGCTATATAATAAGAGTTCTTTTTCTTTTTTGATTTCATTGTGTTTGTTGTAAAGGAAAAGTTGTTTAATTGCCTATATATACACACACTTTGTCACCCAAGGGGGCATCTTCACATGTCGCTCTTGGCGTATGTTGTAATAATTATATTTTTCTGAATGTGGTTCTCGAATTTTGGGATTATGTAATGAATCTGAAATGGCTTTGAGACAAAATGAGAAATTTGTTTAAATTGTTTTAAAATTTCTTCATATCCATGTGTTTCTATTGTATCAATGAATCTAACATTACCGTATTTGGTCGTCGAGGATTAATAACTATGGATGACTGCAGCTTTCGTAACAGTTAGTTTTGGGCCTCCAAGTGGGGAATGTTACACTGTATGTATGTATTTATACTATATATATGGTATTGAGAATATGTGTATACAAAACCATATGCATATATCCTAATCGTTATCCGATGTTTGAGCCAAGAGAATTTCGATGAATCTAAACTTTTAGACAATGAAGAAATAGATCAAGAAGCAAGTCGAGATTGAAGAATGAAAGAAGCTTAAGAAATTTGGCTAAGTATAGGAGAAGTCAAATGAGCCAGTACCAAACGGTTCTCCTTACACATCCAAGAAGGCTCCACTTGGAAGTTTGGTTATATCCAGACCTGTCAACGGATACTTTTAGATGCGGATAGTGTCATATCCACATCTGAATCCAAAATTATTTTTAAAAATCGAATATATTTATCTGTGGATACTTGATGGATATTGAATATTTATTTGTTTCAATTATAATCATTAAAGACAAAATAATAAATAATTTTTTGATCCAACACAAATCCTTTTTAGTAATAATGCTAACATAAATGAAAAGAATAAAAAGTACGATGAAAATCAATTTTGATAGCAAATACTCATTTATACATGCATTATATAAACTATTACCATCGTAAAACCGTATATGTCAATCATTACCTATAGAAATATGCATAATCTCAATTACTATCTTGATAAAAGTCATATGGTTGATTTTGAATGTAGATACTATCATATCTGTATCCTAACAGTTTTTCGAATTTTGATTTTTTTTTATACACCGACAACCCTATTTGTACTGGTTATAAGAGGTTACGTCGTATCGAGGTTAACCACAGATGAGAGGTTCAATTTTAAGAGGTTATTATAGGCGGATTTATAAGATATAAAACCATGCTTTAAAGCATTATTTCATGGATTGCGAAAACAGTCGTACAATTGTGAAAATTACGCATATATTTAAATGTAGAATATATGTTACACCAAAAATACAATGATTTTTTTTCTTCAAAAACTAAAATGTTGGATATGAAAAATTATGTTGTAAATCCATAACAAATTCATTTTGAAATAAATGAATTAAATACCAATTTTAATTAGAAGTTAAAATATAAAAAATGAGATATTACCATTAAAAATGAGTAAATTTACTATTTTTTAGTTTTCTTTAGAAAAATCATTAACATATCGTCCACATAGGGTACGTTTTTGCACGAAAAGAAAGGGGCACAAAAGATAGGAATTTGAAAGGGGAATGAAAGATAGAAGTGTAGGGAAAGGAGAATGTCATTGTAAGTATTGAAAAGAGAATGCAAAATGTATTTGAAATAGGAACGAAAGAAGTATTTATAAACAAAATTTCAAATTGTTTTAGTTGACATCAGATGTGTCTGACGCCAACCGAACAATTTGAACCATTCTCTAAACCAGAGCATTTAAGTGGGCCAGGGTTACGACTCGTTGGTGGCATCCGATGCGATGCCAATGTGACTGGAGCATTTTTTTCCTTCACGAACGGACCCATAATATTATATTTTTAGAGTAAATATGGAATAAAAATTATATTTTTAGTTCAAAAGATTTAAAACAAAAAAGCTAAAGACGGTAAATGTAACATCCCGCCTTTTCGCACACTTTAAACCGACACACGTGCCAATTCAAAGCATACGCAAGGGCGGATTGTTATGGGGTAGATAAGAAAAACAGAGAAGAAATAAAGCAAAATAGAATCTCACAGCGGAAGGATAAGATATAATAATCAATATACAGTTCATGATAACTGTTTACAAAATATTTATTTTACTTATACAACGAATATCAGAGTTACACATACCAATACAATCAATGCAGCGGAACAGTATGAGTGTGGTGCAATACTATAAATAATATAATACGGATTCTTCGTCTTCGTCCTCCAAAGCTAAAATCTTCGATCCTGAAACGCTCGGACTGACCCGAGCGAATTTGAAAAGACAAAAACACTCGAGTCAGAACTAAGAGATCTTATGTGAGTTAAATTAACAGAAATAAATATGAGTACAGTAACTCAAGAGATGCTCGGGATTTACATCTCCTAAGGATCCGTTAAACTATTTACTATGTAGTATATTGCGCTATTATAATAGTGTCTATTTATAAAATAAACTTACTTTTAAATAGCGTTAAGGCTTTACATTTTCCACCTTAACACGTAAAATGCCAATAGTCTATACAATACCGTAATACCTCCTGATCGGGAGGCTACCAGAGGATACTCCATAGGTACGACGCAAATAGAAACTCGTAGTAAAGGCTCAGTATGGTAGGTGACACGGCACAACTAGGCAATGCCAGGGTAGATATACCAATTGCTATCCAGGCTGGTGGAAACGCGTAGCCGCAGTTACCGCCCACCTCGGACTAACTCCCCAAAATCAAAATATAGAAGTGGCCACTGAATCAATCCAAAATCAAAGTATAATATCGAAGAGGAGGGTCCGATCAGAGGAATGACCTCATTGGCCTGAGAATCGCTCCTGTTTTAGCCACCTTATGCCAACTCACGGGAGTCGGGTCCACGTATTTACCTTACAGGAAACGTCGCTACCACCTACTTCATTCTGGAATCTCCACCGCGTACACGGTTAGTCAAAGTGGTTTTCGGTATCGACAGAGAGTATGTCCATATCCGATCCCGGTCTCTTTGCCAACCCATCGTTATTATAACACCGCGGCATTTAAAAATAGGTTATACTTTAAAAATCAGAATAAACATTCCATTTCATAACCATGAATACGATATTATTTCAAAACCCAAAACCATATTTTATCACTTATCCCAAATATAATTCTTTTCCAAAATCATAATGCTTTAACTTCATAACGTCTGAAAATCAAATATTTTCAAAGCATAATATTTTGAAAATCATAATTTAAAACCATAACTTCTAAAAAAAACTTGAATGGTTTGGACATTCAACGGTATATGAATTAAATGGTTTAACTTAAATGTTACTTTGTAAAGAAATAGTTCTCATGGCTTTACAAATACATTTCTTTATTAAAGTCTAAACCAAAATTTATATTATCTCTCTCAAATTCCAAAACCACTTCAATTTATTTATATATACGTATATCCATTTTGAGTAACAATATTTCAAACTAAAATTGGATTTTATTCTTTCAACAGATCCATTGTTCTATTAATTAGTCTTGAATATTCACATAAAATCCATAAATAATAAGACTTCAATTTCTAGTGATAAAATATATATATCGTCCCAATTCAAATTATACTAGAATATTCATTTCAATTTATTTTGGGAAAAATCCAATTATAAATATCATATCTTAAAATTTCCAAACTTAACATTTAAACATATGATATAAATTATTAAACTCCATTTTCTTAATTTTCTTCCATTTTTAATAAAGATTTTTATACACCTTTTAATTTCAAAATTTTCAACTTCATATGTATATATATATGGAAGAAAAATATTTATACAATATAAACTTTAAGATTATTATAAACCGTATTCCATCCAAACCATAGAAATCACATAAAATAGTTATATATAGACCGCGGTGCCTGTATATAATTTTCTATCCTATGGTCAAGTGATACGGATATTTATCATTTCAATCCGCAATTTAAAAAAATATAAAATTTTGCGGTTGTATATCATTTCAAACCACAATCCCGAATGAAAGGAAATATGCATGATAATTTGCAATTTTATGAAATACAATAAAACATCCATCAACATCACCCATCATCCAATCACAATCATCAAGCAATATCAATCAATAACAATTTATATTTGACAATATATAACAGGTAATAACTGGCAATTTTATTCAGATTAAATTTAACAACTATTAATCTAACAGTTTATATTCAGTAATAATCTATATAACTGTTAACTAGCAGTTTATAGGCAAATAAATAAATTCTAACTATCAATTAATACGCAACAAATAAATTAAATTAACAGTTAAATTTAATAAATGCAATTCAACAAATATGAGTGAAATAAACATGTCAAATACTCATAAATAAATTTCTATTCATTTCTAAAATTAATTTAACAAACATAAAAGCTTTTAGTAGTTGTGAGTGGGTTAAAACACTCACCTTTGGAATTTAAATCGAATTTAAATTCAATTTAAACTCAAAATTTTGACGGTCTCCAAATCCATCCAAACCAGCTTCAAAACGTCAGAAATTCCGATACGATCCCAGCAAAACAACCGCGCATGAATCCGAGCTCGTATGCAAAAGTTATGAAAATTTGAAAAATGGAAAATTCTGGTCTGGGTCGACTTCGGTGCTCCGCCTCAATTCCCCGGTGCTTGCTTGGAGTTTTCGCCAAAACGACCCGGAGCGACTCGAGTCATTTTCTTCCTGACCCGAAGTTGCTCTAGGGTTTTCTCCCCTGAAACCCGAAGCGCGACCAGAAGCTGCTGCAGATCCGAAATTTTTTTTTTTTTTGAATTTGAAATTATTTTTTTTTTTGGAATTTGGGAATTAGGTTTTTTTTTTCTTCCATTAGAATGAGGAGGTGAGAAGGAGATGTATGTATAGAAAAATGAAAATAAGGAGTGGCTAGGGTTTATAACTGTGTTTATATAGGTAGGCTAGAGATAGGGTAGATAGACTGTAGAATGAACGTGCGGAACAAACTATGGCCCAAAAAGCCCGTTATGCCTCCAGAACCGAATTTATTAAATCTATATATCCAAATAGGTATTTTAAGATATTCTGAACGCGATGGAAAAAGTTTCACGTCCAAATTTGATCGTATGAAGAAGTTATGCTGAAAACAAAATTTCCAAATTGATTTCAAATTGATTTTATTAAAATTGATTTCAAGGCGTTTCACGCCCGTACGATCAAACGACCAGTCCGATCGATACGAAACTTGAAACCCTATAATAATTCACCGATACCGATCCGATGAAACTGGTTTCGTCGAAATCCGAGTCCGTGACCAAATGGCTATTTTCAATATTCATTAAATAAATTAAATAAATTATAAAAATCCAATTTTTACATCTAAATTCAAAAATTGACCAAATTTCTCCCTTTAAATTTTCTTAATTATTTACTCCAATTCTAAACAATTCAAGTGTCAGTACATAGTTGTTCTATTCATAAATTTAGATGTCAATCCTTACTTAAAGGTTAAATTCCAATTTTTAATAAATTCAACATTATACGTTTGATTAAATTTATTAAATTCACTTTCTTTCTATTATTCAAAGTTATTGATGTCAATTTAATGAAACTAACATTGGCTCAATATCTATACATTAAAAATCTCAATTCTAACCTTAGATCTTCAACATGTGAAATAGTTAAATAATAAATTTCATCTAAATCTACATCTTCCCACTATCTAAATATTTAGAAAAATTACTTACCGCTTTTTATTGTAAATTTCTAAACTAGCAGATTTGTGTCATTTCTAGCCCTTTGGATATTTTAAATTAACTAAAAGAAGATTTACATATAATTTTCATCGTCAATTATTTTAGTAAATAAATCTTCAAAGGTTACTGCAATTAATCCCATAAATTGCAATAAATTCTAATAAATTGACTCTATTGGATTACAACTCACAACTAAATCAATAAATCCCCAACTACAAAGTTACCGTTTCTTATATATATATCACTACAGTAATACTTACAAATGTTCATCTTTTGTTTGCATAGTTTACTGTATTCAATTGAATTGTAATATTGTTAACTTACACATAAATAAAACTTAACACTAATAGAATAAATAACTTACAAAATTTGTTGTCATAAATATATTTTACAAGTCTACACTTAGTTATTATCTTAAATCCAAATTAATAGATAAAGCTTGATTCCTTTATTAACTCCTTTGGTTTTCAATTAACCTTTTATGGTGAATATAAATTCCAATGTATAATTGAAACCTTATTTCCATTTGATTTCACTATTTCATTAAAATCCTCATATTCCAGCTAAATTTCAACTAACGTATAAATTAGCTATTTCAATTTCATTTAATTGTGATTATCATACTATAGAAATTAAATTCCATTAAATAAATAAATAAATGTTGATTCCCATCTATTTACATTATATTACATTGGTACTTCTATTTACAGCTTAGCTTTGTATAAATGTTTGAATGTGGAATCTTGTCTATTTCACGTATTAATTAAGCCTTAAAAATCAATTAATATTATATCCTTGGTCTAACCTCATTTTACCCATATTTATATTAATATATCCTTTGAATTAGGTAAATTACCATTGATTATCTACCTTAACTTATCAGACTCCACTAACGTAATGGTTAAATATTAATTCCACTTGTAAAAAAACAATCCACAAGATTTGCATTTCACATTACAAATGAATTCATAAATCTTGGCTTTCTTTTTCTTTGCTTCTTAAAGGCCAAATCAAACTACCCTATCATCACTAATTTATGGCAATTAATTGCAATTGATTCTCCATTAAACTACATAAGTTATCCAATTGAAACCTAAGTGAAACGTTTATTTATTTAAAAATCCTACTGTTCAAAAGAGTATATCATATACGGTATAATTTACATTTGACTTGATTTCTCATATATTTCACACAATAGTGAATTCCAATTTCTACCAACATTATGTTTAATATAAATTAGAAATCCAAATCATTGGTATTTCACAACCTTATTGCGTACATTTACGTATAGTTACACTAAGTCCATACACTGATTCATGAATTCATTAATTAATACATAATTTGCCTTTGTTTTCTTATATTAAGTTTATTACCATTTTTAAGTACATTCATTATTGAACAATATTCATAAAAAAATTTATCTACACTTATTGCATTGGTTTATTCAACGGTCACCAAATGAAACAATCCTACTATTTATTTTAATATTAAATGAATCTCATTCTAGTAAATATTTTATTAATATTCACTAATTCAACATTTATTGGTTTCTTAACATTAACTTTTAACAAAGTGTGACAATTACATTATCCAAAACTATTGTCATAAAATTTTTATTGTTACACTAAATTACAACTACTATACCAAATTTCTACATTTATTCTCAATTAGATTAGAAATTATATTAATTCAATTCATTTAATATTATTAATTTAACGGGTCGTTACAATCTCCCCCACTCAAAACTTTTCGTCCCCGAAAAGGAAAAAGAAGGGAGAAGGAAGAATAAACAGTACATCTTATTTCAAATATTAACTTATAAACAATAATTTACTGGATTAATTTCCTTTAATGAAATATACCCGTTTATAATCATTACAACCTTTTATACTTAAATCATTAAAGTTTGGAAAATATTCAACAAAATTCTAAGTCCAAAATTTATGAATTTTTTTGGCAGAGTCTCCTTTGTACGGTGAGGCTCGGGAGAAAATATAATATCAAAATATACAAATATATTACATATATTATCAAAATATTATATCCCAACACGGGAAAAATAGCGCTTTAAACGTAATCCGAAAACATACCTATTTGTCGGGCAATATACGCTTATTATTATGGAACCAAAAGCAGTAGCAGTTGCTTCCATCACCTGTATTCACTTATATAATCTAAAAGGTTAAATATTTATATTAAAGTGAATTATTCAAGTGGATTCAATCATTAATCAACCAAACAATAAAACAACCATCAATTTTACAAACAGCATACATACATAAAACAAAGCAACCATTAATCCATCAAACAAATAGTTGTTTGGGTTCAACTTGAAATTTGTATGAAATGAAACTAACTATCAAGTGCATCCTTTACTCAACAGTCTTAGATGGAACAAAGATAGATACTTATTCATTTAACCACTTCAAATTTCTTACCCAACAACATAAATCAAACAACACAATTCAAACCAACACCCAAATTTAGCTTATTATACATTTATTTCATGCTTCAGTGGTTTGATTTTCTTTCTTTCATTTATGGAGGGATTTCTTTATTTCTTAAAAAATTTCATTTTCCATTTATTACAAAATTCATTATATTTGTATTCCAATTTATTGACTAAAGTTTATATCATCTATTTATACTACTTACCTTTACTTATATAGTAAAATTTCCAATTTAACTTAAGTTTATACAATTAATTTTCATTAATAACGTTGCAACTTTTATTATATGGTAAGTTATGTATGTTTTAAGAATGTAAGTGAAAATTTACAAGTTTTTTCTCCATTCCTTTAATTAATATATATTTGTTTTATAACTTACAATTTCAACTTACCCTTAATTTCATTCATTTACTTAATGTTTACGTTCCTATTATATTTATTTACAATAACCCTCTAATTCCACTTAATTTATTAACCTTATAACCTGCATTCCTACAAGTGAAAGATTTTACTCATTCATTAACTATGGATTGCAGTCATTTATATTTTTCCTACTTTCCATTATATTAGAATAGGGGGAATTAAAGCATACTTAAGTTAATAACCCTACAATCAAACTTTATAAATTAAGGAATTTCATTTTTACTTTCTTAAGGTTAAAATCACCTATTAATAATACAACCTTTAATTTTAGTAAAATTCCAATCATCACTTAAGTTAATACCATTAAATTCTTATTTAAAACAGTAATTTATTGAATACTTCATTTTTTTCCAAAATTCTACTTGCATAATATTCTATTCCACTCTTAATTTACATTTCAACTTTTTATACTTGGTAAGTTATTTATGTTAAAGAAAAAGCAAAAGAACTTATGCAAGTTTAATCTCAACTCTTTTAATTCATTGATTACTTCTTTTATTTCACTAACCTAAATCTTTACAACTAATTAATGGAAATTCAAGAATTAATACCGGGTCAAATTCCAAAATTTCTTTAAAATAATAGATAATTAATTTCTTACAACTTTTATATCTCTAATTACCTTTAAACAATTAAAATTTTAAATAATTTCAAAACAAATCTGCAGTAGAATTTACTACAGTGGCCTTTCCCTTCGAAACTCGAAAATGAAAGTCGATGATGCGGCCGTCATCACCGAAATTATTTTCCAGCGACAGAGGGGAAAGTACAAAATTTATTTTTTCCAAAATCCTCTTTTAGAACAATTCTTCCGAATTATACTAAATATTTATATAAGAAATTACCTATAAACCAAATCATTATATTTCACAAATCCTTTGAAAGAAGATTTTCAAAAATCCCGGACTTAAGTTCTAAAATCTCCAATTTGATTTATTATAATTTCAACTTAGCTTCAATTTATTACAAATATTTTTATATTACCTAACACCCAATCTATAGCAACCAGATATATATATATATATCTTTATAAAAATACTTTTATATATAGAAAATATAATAGGCAAAATTATTTCATCCACCCATGTTAAAACCAATATTATGTCGGTCTGTCCTATTAAGTGTTTAGAAATCCCCATTGATGTCATAGCGTCCCATGCATCAACCAGAATTTATAAATACAAAGCGGAACAGATTAACACAATATCAAAATCTTTATTAACACTAACAAATACGCTCTCTCGTATATATACACTCAGCGACTCCCATAGGGTATTACTACCCTATTAACAAAGAGTCAAACCCCAAAAAACCAAGGTTTATCGCTAAACCAAAGCTCTGATACCAACTTATAACATCTCGCCTTTTCGCACACTTTAAACCGACACACGTGCCAATTCAAAGCATATGCAAGGGCGGATTGTTATGGGGTAGATAAGAAAAACAGAGAAGAAATAAAGCAAAATAGAATCTCACAGTGGAAGGATAAGATATAATAATCAATATACAGTTCATGATAACTGTTTACAAAATATTTATTTTACTTATACAACGAATATCAGAGTTACACATACCAATACAATCAATGCAGCGGAACAGTATGAGTGTGGTGCAATACTATAAATAATATAATACGGATTCTTCGTCTTCGTCCTCCAAAGCTAAAATCTTCGATCCTGAAACGCTCGGACTGACCCGAGCGAATTTGAAAAGACAAAAACACTCGAGTCAGAACTAAGAGATCTTATGTGAGTTAAACTAACAGAAATAAATATGAGTACAGTAACTCAAGAGATGCTCGGGATTTACATCTCCTAAGGATCCGTTAAACTATTTACTATGTAGTATATTGCGCTATTATAATAGTGTCTATTTATAAAATAAACTTACTTTTAAATAGCGTTAAGGCTTTACATTTTCCACCTTAACACGTAAAATGCCAATAGTCTATACAGTACCGTAATACCTCCTGATCGGGAGGCTACCAGAGGATACTCCATAGGTACGACACAAATAGAAACTCGTAGTAAAGGCTCGGTATGGTAGGTGACACGGCACAACTAGGCAATGCCAGGGTAGATATACCAATTGCTATCCAGGCTGGTGGAAACGCGTAGCCGCAGTTACCGCCCACCTCGGACTAACTCCCCAAAATCAAAATATAGAAGTGGCCACTGAATCAATCCAAAATCAAAGTATAATATCATAGAGGAGGGTCCGATCAGAGGAATGACCTCATTGGCCTGAGAATCGCTCCTGTTTTAGCCACCTTATGCCAACTCACGGGAGTCGGGTCCACGTATTTACTTTACAGGAAACGTCGCCACCACCTACTTCATTCTGGAATCTCCACCGCGTACACGGTTAGTCAAAGTGGTTTTCGGTATCGACAGAGAGTATGTCCATATCCGATCCCGGTCTCTTTGCCAACCCATCGTTATTATAACACCGTGGTCATTTAAAAATAGGTTATACTTTAAAAATCAGAATAAACATTCCATTTCATAACCATGAATACGATATTATTTCAAAACCCAAAACCATATTTTATCACTTATCCCAAATATAATTCTTTTCCAAAATCATAATGCTTTAACTTCATAACGTCTGAAAATCAAATATTTTCAAAGCATAATATTTTGAAAATCATAATTTAAAACCATAACTTCTAAAAAAAAACTTGAATGGTTTGGACATTCAACGGTATATGAATTAAATGGTTTAACTTAAATGTTACTTTGTAAAGAAATAGTTCTCATGGCTTTACAAATACATTTCTTTATTAAAGTCTAAACCAAAATTTATATTATCTCTCTCAAGTTCCAAAACCACTTCAATTTATTTATATATACGTATATCCATTTTGAGTAACAATATTTCAAACTAAAATTGGATTTTATTCTTTCAACAGATCCATTGTTCTATTAATTAGTCTTGAATATTCACATAAAATCCATAAATAATAAGACTTCAATTTCTAGTGATAAAATATATATATCTTCCCAATTCAAATTATACTAGAATATTCATTTCAATTTATTTTGGGAAAAATCCAATTATAAATATCATATCTTAAAATTTCCAAACTTAACATTTAAACATATGATATAAATTATTAAACTCCATTTTCTTAATTTTCTTCCATTTTTAATAAAGATTGTTATACACCTTTTAATTTCAAAATTTTCAACTTCATATGTATATATATATGGAAGAAAAATATTTATACAATATAAACTTTAAGATTATTATAAACCGTATTCCATCCAAACCATAGAAATCACATAAAATAGTTATATATAGACCGCGGTGCCTGTATATAATTTTCTATCCTATGGTCAAGTGATACGGATATTTATCATTTCAATCCGCAATTTAAAAAAATATAAAATTTTGCGGTTGTATATCATTTCAAACCACAATCCCGAATGAAAGGAAATATGCATGATAATTTGCAATTTTATGAAATACAATAAAACATCCATCAACATCACCCATCATCCAATCACAATCATCAAGCAATATCAATCAATAACAATTTATATTTGATAATATATAACAGGTAATAACTGGCAATTTTATTCAGATTAAATTTAACAACTATTAATCTAACAGTTTATATTCAGTAATAATCTATATAACTGTTAACTAGCAGTTTATAGGCAAACAAATAAATTCTAACTATCAATTAATACGCAACAAATAAATTAAATTAACAGTTAAATTTAATAAATGCAATTCAAAAAATATGAGTGAAATAAACATGCCAAATACTCATAAATAAATTTCTATTCATTTCTAAAATTAATTTAACAAACCTAAAAGCTTCTAGTAGTTGTGAGTGGGTTAAAACACTCACCTTTGGAATTTAAATCGAATTTAAATTCAATTTAAACTCAAAATTTTGACGGTATCCAAATCCATTCAAACTAGCGTCAAAACGTCAGAAATTCCGATACGATCCCAGCAAAACAAACCGCGCGTGAATCCGAGCTCGTATGCAAAAGTTATGAAAATTTGAAAAATGGAAAATTGTGGTCCTGGGTCGACTTCGGGTTCGACTTCGGTGCGCCGCCTCAATTCCCCGGTGCTTGCTTGGAGTTTTCGCCAAAACGACCCGGACGACCCGAGTCATTTTCTTCCTGACCCGAAGTTGCTCTAGGGTTTTCTCTCCTGAAAGCCGAAGCGCGACCAGAAGCTGCTGCAGATCCGAATTTTTTTTTTTTTTTGAATTTGAATTTTTTTTTTTTTTGGAATTTGGGAATTAGGTTTTTTTTCTTCTGCCATTAGAATGAGGAGGTGAGAAGGAGATGTATGTATAGAAAAATGAAAATAAGGAGTGGCTAGGGTTTATAACTTTGTTTATATAGGTAGGCTAGAGATAGGGTAGATAGACTGTAGAATGAACGTGCGGAACAAACTATGGCCCAAAAAGCCCGTTATGACTCCAGAACCGAATTTATTAAATCTATATATCCAAATAGGTATTTTAAGATATTCTGAACGCGATGGAAAAAGTTTCACGTCCAAATTTGATCGTATGAAGAAGTTATGCTGAAAACAAAATTTCCAAATTGATTTCAAATTGATTTTATTAAAATTGATTTCAAGGCGTTTCACGCCCGTACGATCAAACGACCAGTCCGATCGATACGAAACTTGAAACCCTATAATAATTCACCGATACGGATCCGATGAAACTGGTTTCGTCGAAATCCGAGTCCGTGACCAAATGGCTACTTTCAATATTCATTAAATAAATTAAATAAATTATAAAAATCCAATTTTTACATCTAAATTCAAAAATTGACCAAATTTCTCCCTTTAAATTTTCTTAATTATTTACTCCAATTCTAAACAATTCAAGTGTCGATACATAGTTGTTCTATTCATAAATTTAGATGTTAATCCTTACTTAAAGGTTAAATTCCAATTTTTAATAAATTCAACATTATACGTTTGATTAAATTTATTAAATTCACTTTCTTTCTATTATTCAAAGTTATTGATGTCAATTTAATGAAACTAACATTGGCTCAATATCTATACATTAAAAATCTCAATTCTAACCTTAGATCTTCAACATGTGAAATAGTTAAATAATAAATTTCATCTAAATCTACATCTTCCCACTATCTAAATATTTAGAAAAATTACTTACTGCTTTTTATTGTAAATTTCTAAACTAGCAGATTTGTGTCATTTCTAGCCCTTTGGATATTTTAAATTAACTAAAAGAAGATTTACATATAATTTTCACCGTCAATTATTTTAGTAAATAAATCTTCAAAGGTTACTGCAATTAATCCTATAAATTGCAATAAATTCTAATAAATTGACTCTATTGGATTACAACTCACAACTAAATCAATAAATCCCCCACTACAAAGTTACCGTTTCTCTTATATATATCACTACAGTAATACTTCTAAATGTTCATCTTTTGTTTGCATAGTTTACTGTATTCAATTGAATTGTAATATTGTTAACTTACACATAAATAAAACTTAACACTAATAGAATAAATAACTTACAAAATTTGTTGTCATAAATATATTTTATAAGTCTACACTTAATTATTATCTTAAATCCAAATTAATAGATAAAGCTTGATTCCTTTATTAACTCCTTTGGTTTTCAATTAACCTTTTATGGCGAATATAAATTCCAATGTATAATTGAAACCTTATTTCCATTTGATTTCACTATTTCATTAAAATCCTCATATTCCAGCTAAATTTCAACTAACGTATAAATTAGCTATTTCAATTTCATTTAATTGCGATTATCATACTATAGAAATTAAATTCCATTAAATAAATAAATAAATGTTGATTCCCATCTATTTACATTATATTACATTGGTACTTCTATTTACAGCTTAGCTTTGTATAAATGTTTGAATGTGGAATCTTGTCTATTTCACGTATTAATTAAGCCTTAAAAATCAATTAATATTATATCCTTGGTCTAACCTCATTTTACCCATATTTATATTAATATATCCTTTGAATTAGGTAAATTACCATTGATTATCTACCTTAACTTATCAGACTCCACTAACGTAATGGTTAAATATTAATTCCACTTGTAAAAAAAACAATCCACAAGATTTGCATTTCACATTACAAATGAATTCATAAATCTTGGCTTTCTTTTTCTTTGCTTCTTAAAGGCCAAATCAAACTACCCTATCATCACTAATTTATGGCAATTAATTGCAATTGATTCTCCATTAAACTACATAAGTTATCCAATTGAAACCTAAGTGAAATGTTTATTTATTTAAAAATCCTACTGTTTAAAAGAGTATATCATCTACGGTATAATTTACATTTGACTTGATTTCTCATATATTTCACACAACAGTGAATTCCAATTTCTACCAACATTATGTTTAATATAAATTGGAAATCCAAATCATTGGTATTTCACAACCTTATTGCGTACATTTACATATAGTTACACTAAGTCCATACACTGATTCATGAATTCATTAATTAATACACAATTTGCCTTTGTTTTCTTATATTAAGTTTATTACCGTTTTAAGTACATTCATTATTGAACAATATTCATAAAAAAATTTATCTACACTTATTGCATTGGTTTATTCAACGGTCACCAAATGAAACAATCCTACTATTTATTTTAATATTAAATGAATCCCATTCTAGTAAATATTTTATTAATATTCACTAATTCAACATTTATTGGTTTCTTAACATTAACTTTTAACAAAGTGTGACAATTACATTATCCAAAACTATTGTCATAAAATTTTTATTGTTACACTAAATTACAACTACTATACCAAATTTCTACATTTATTCTCAATTAGATTAGAAATTATATTAATTCAATTCATTTAATATTATTAATTTAACGGGTCGTTATAGTAAAGTTGGAAGAAACGGGAGAAACAATAAAAAATACTAACTTAAAAGGTTGAAACAAATGATCAAAATTACATTTGATTTTTCTCGATTTATAAATTACTCAAAATCAGTACTTTTAAAATATTCAGAAGCTTTGGGGTGTGTTTTTATTAAGCAAAGAGGTATTTTGAAATATGTAAGATAGCGAAAGAGGAATGTTTTTTGTGTTGGGAAAAAGGTATGATAAAGGGGTATTATAATTATTAAAGGAGTTAATTGTGAGCGTCGAATGGGTAAATTGCCAAAGAATCATTTTCCTTCCGACACACAAATGAGGCAGGGGAAGTGTTGTAGCTAACGTGTTAAGTATCCCGTCTAGGGAGTATGTTCGAAAGAATGAAATTCAAAGGAATTAAGAATCGCGCGGAGCATGTGGTTTATTCAATGTAGAAAGAACATTACAGAGGCTTGAAATGCCGCGAATCTTTGGAAATAAGGGGTGCATTTTGGAACGCGAACACAGGTGGTGCCGTAAGGTGTTGAGTTAAGCCATATCAGATGCAGATGAATTATTAGAGCATAACACACCCAATGAATTTTGATTAAAACGAGAGGAATCACCGCTTTTTTCTTCTTTCCCATGCTCTAGCGTGTGAATTTGAGCGAGGGAGAGGGAAAAAATGTAGGAGAAGCTGTCTTTTATTAAAGTGGATACCTATACGGCTTTCTGAAAATCATTTAAAGGCTAAATATCTTTCAGAAATACATGTAGGATAATGAGTTTTTTAAATTATTGTTTATTACTGTAAACAGTTTTCAGAATGAGGGAATTAGAGAAAATGAAAAACTTTATAAAAAAATTAGGCTGAAGAACAACAGGTATTTTACAGTCTAGTTTTTTTTTAAAAGTTTGTCTTGCAGCCTAAAAATGTTAATTATAATTAGCATTGTCATTCAGCCTAATCTTTAAATAATGTTTATTACTGTACAAAACGCTAACTATAATTAGTATTGTCCTTCAACTTAATTTTTTTTTAAAGTTTGTTATACAGCTTAAAAATTAAACTCGTTGCCCTTCAATTTAATTTTTTTTTCAAAGTTGGTCCTTGTGTCTATTTTCGTTTACAGACAACTAATCAGTTTTCTCAAAACCGTTAGTGCTATAAATAAACAGTTTTCTGTTTATGTTATAATATATGTGAATATATATAAGTGAATATGCTTTTGTGTTTTTCTATTTAGTCCCACATCATGGGATATGTTCCATCTCATGCTCCAAGACCTATATATAAAGGAGCCTATGTAATGTGATTGTATTACTAATCTCTGAGTGAATAAAATTGTTCTCTCTCTAATGGCTTCCACTTTCTTCATTTCATAACACGTTATCAGCACGATCTTTTTCTTGAATGTATTGGATATTCTAATCCAGAACATTAGATCCGTTTTTTTTCATGTAGGTACATCTCTTTCTCTTATTCAGTTACTGAAATCAGATCTATCTCTTCCTATTATTCAACCATTGAAATCAGGTTTGAAATTTTCTAGATATGCTTTTCTAGATTTATTTTGCAATTAATTTAGATCTAAATTTAAGTATTCTTGTTTCATAATTCTATATCTAGTTTCTAATTTTTCAGATTTGGAATTTAATTTTTAATATATCTTATCTTTTCAAGATCTTATTTTGTCATAGATCTAAATTTATAGATCTTATTCCACTGTACATGTATTTTTGTCATTATATTTTAGATCTCATCCTACAATAGATTCAATTTTTTTTTCTTATTTTTCTGATCTCATTATATTGTAGATCTCAAAATCACACCCAAATAATATACCTTTGAGATCTGTACATTGTTTAAAAAATGTTGTGATTTTTTTTGAATTTGGATTTGAATTGATTTCAAACTTGCTTATTATTGCATGTTTTTTTTGAGTTCATTATTTTGGAAAGCAAGTTTTGAATTTGACAATTTCTGTTGTTGATTCAAATAAATTTATTAATCTTGATTACGTTTTGGTTTGTGATATAGATCTAAGTAATATATACATGTTTGATAAACGAAGTTTTCATTTTGAAAACTCTTTGATTTGGATTTTGATTTTGGAAATTATTTTGATATATATTGTTTATATTTCCAGAAGAAATATTTTATTATTTCTTAGAGAAACATATACAAGAATAACGCATATTTAGAAGATCATATTAGTTTAGATCCAATATTAATATTGATTTAGTACACCTGAAGTGAATGGAAACGTTAATGAAGACATATACGGTAAACTTAATTTTTAGCATTTGAAATAAAAGTTGAGAATCTGCAGTTCCTATAATGCTAAAAGCTTGAGTTTCCATAAATTATTAAATTTCAAGTTTTCTTATAATAAAGAACCAGAAGTTTCAATAAAAGAGCAGAAACTTGAATTATAAAAAAAAGGGATATATATATAAGAGTTATTTTAGTTATTTTAGAAATTTTGACTATTAAGAAATAAAGTTTCTCTTATGGTATTCATTTAATATTATTATTGAGTATATTAAACTTAGCTTTGAGATTAAATTTTGCTAACTAAAGTTAGTTAGATTGATTTATTCGTCTGTAAAGAAATCAATTCATTGTGATAATATTTTATATTTTATGCCACAGTAATGGTATACTGCATTCATTTTTTTAATCATAAATGCATTAAATGTTGTCGTCATGGTAATAAATTAAATTACCATATCATCATAAATGCACTGGCTACAGTAAATTAAATGATGTTGTATTTTTATGTTTGGAATAAGAATAGACATATGGTTTATTATATGGTGTATTCATTTTGGTAAACAATGTTCGATATAATGAAAGAAATAAGTTTGAACAACAACCTGAAGTTGTGCAAAGATTTTTTTTTTTTCAACCAAAGTTGTATAACTCAAAGTCCAAGACCTGAAGTCTTGAATTCTGAAAAGATTTTCTGATAAACTTTACAAGCTCGAATTCTTGTCAGTATTTTTTTTAATTTATCAAAATGTACAAGTCTTGAAATAAGAAAAGACATTTATTTTGTAACAATATGGTAAAAAAAGGAGAGAAGTTTACACAAAATTTGAGAACCTGAAGTTCATAACAAATTAATGAACTTAAACTTCATGAATTAGAAGCCCGGAGCTCTATTGAAATTATGTAAAATGATAAGGTTGTACTTCCTGAAGAAGTTAAAGAAAATTAATAAATAATCATATGAGAAAATGATGCTGCATTCAAGAGAATACAAAAATCTCCAATTGAAGTATATCTTATCTTATATCTTAACATTTACACTATATTAACCAAATATCCTGAAGATATTATGTCATATGATATTTCAAACATCATTGGATGTGTGTGTATTAATCTCTTGAAAAGATGCTTTAGAGATTTATTTATATTTATATTGCAAAATCTAACATCTCAGAAGAGATGTTATAGGAATTTTATTTTTGTTGCGTTACAATTCCTTAAAAGGAAATACTATATTCCCTGAAGGAATAATGATATAATTTTTTTTTTTGAGTAACAACAATAATTTATCCAAAAACAAATGATATTGTATACCAATGTTACACTCCAGAAGTAGTGGTTTTATATCTTCGCACCTTACTTTCATTTGGTGCATCTAATTTTGTTACTGTATTTAAGGTTTGATATGTCATTTCAAAGATAGTTACAACAAAAATCTCTAGTAGGGATATTTTATGTTATCGTAAAGGTAGTAATTATGTAATTTCTACAAATATAAACATTGTACATTGATATGATATTCCAATAGTACACATATATATCTCTAGAAGAGATAAATTCACTCCAGAAGTAGTGATAATAAAATATCCCTAAAAGAGACTAATAAATTAGGAAATGATAACATATCTCTAGAAGAGATTTGCTTATATATTTGGTAATTTTATTAAACCAAATAAATGCATAGAAATTTGATTATAAATGATCCTAATTTAGTTTAGATTAGATCCTAAAAGTTTGATAGCTATACATACGGTCCTGAGGAAATCTGTATCCGTAACATTCCAAGTATCCAGAAGATACTATTATTATTTTTGCTGTAATTTTTTTTACAGAACTCTCAATAGAGATGTGTAGAAATGTCTACATGCAATTAAAAATTATTCCTTGATAAGTAATCATAATTAGTGTTCAAAACTGATATTTGAGATATAATTGAGGAATAAAACTTAACAACTTGAAGTTGTGTGTATATTTTGTTCGAACCAGAAGTTCGATATGGTTTCAAACCAAATGTTTTGAACATTATCATGCTGTTTTGATAGGTTTGCATTGACATTGATTTATAAATAGAAATTAATAGTTTGGATCCTTGTAATAGTTTGTTCTAAAAATCACTAATTCAAATGAGATAGAATATGAAAATTTTATAACATATATGTGATACGTGGACGCACGTATACATCCATATATGTAAATATTTAGCTAACAACCTGAAGTTTGTTATAAGCTCATCTTATAGATTATGCATAGAAATTATTTAGTGATTTGAAATTCAATCAACATAATTGTTGAATGACCTGAAGTCATGTATGTATTCAAATGATCTAATAAGTAAATTCCTCCAATTGCTTAGATCAATGAATGAGAACAAACTCTAATAATCAATATCAATTGAATGCATCTTATCAACCAATAAAAGAATTATCCTCCTATTATTAATATGTATGATGTATTTGCTAGTAGTAATATCGTAATGGATCAAAATGAGAGTCCAAAGATGATTATTATTTAATGTGATAATGTTTTTCAACATTGAGGGGGAGGATAAAGGGATACAAGCTCATTTTGATCACCAGTGTTAAATATTTGTTAAAATATACAATGATGCAAGATATTAAGTAACTTGAATAAATTATCAATAATATCCCTAGTAAACTTTCTTCAATATAGATTTGAATCCCTGAAGGATCAAAATGTGTAAAGCACATCTGAAATGTGGTTCAAAAATCATTTTAAAATATTTTTGGAGTAAGTAATAAAGATGCCAAATAAAGGAGGTGAGTGTTCTTGAAGAAATACTTAAGGTTGCTCTGAAAGAGATCCATGACATGATTGTCAAATAACCCTAAAGGCAGTTTAGGTACTTAAAACATGTTAATTAAAGAGATCTCAATAAATCATGTCTGGAACTGACAATAAATAATCATCGATGATAAATTTATAAATAATAAAGCGCTTATGTTTATAAATGGATTAAAGATCCTGGATTAGAGAAAAACACGATTGGCCATCATGAAATTCTCCTAAATAAGAAATGTGAACCTGTAGTTCGCGACATATATATATACATATAAAATAGAAAAACACACTGAAATTACTGAAGCACATGTAGTACTACATCGTGTTAAATGCTCTAGGCATCATGTTTTTATAAATAATTGAATTGATTGAAGCAGCGAAAGTGTTTGAAACACTTAAAATACCCTGAAGGTATAAATATTGTTTAAAACATTATAAACAATGAAAGTACATAAATTCCTGAAGAATATAAATAACTTTGATGGTTATAAAGAAGATAAAGAACAAGGACCGTAGATTTCAACCTACTTTTAAGTATTGTTGTAACGAACATCTTGATATAATTCATGATGAGTAGATTGCTTCCTAATTTTAAGTATCGTTGTAATGAAACTCTTAATATCCATTGAAGTGATAGTTGCGATATGCAAATACTTATTAAAGTATACAAATTTCTGAAGAATATATATAACTTTTGTAGTTATAAAGAATGCAAAAGACATGAAGTGTAGATTACAAATTTCTTCTAGGTATTGTTTGTAATGAAAATCTTGATATACTTCAAGATGAGTAGATTACTTCCTGCTTTCTAGTAACGTTGTAATGAAATTTTTAATATTCATGAAAGATGTATAGTTGCAATGCGCAAAACTAATTTGAAACACAAAAATGAAAGCACATGAAGCATTCTTCATAAAAGTAGCATGCAAAATGCATAAAATGCAAACCATATTTGGAAGAAACAATCTTAGAAAATTTGATTGTATCGAAGGAAACTATTAATAAATTGTATTATTAATGAGATACATATTTATGGATCCAGAAGTATCTATAACCAATTTGAGTTATCGAAAGACGAATATGAATTCAGAGGAAAATTTCAAATCAGGGGGGGCATCCGTAAGTATTTTATAATGCACTCTTTTTCGTTAACTAATATTTTTCCCAATGGGTTTTTATTAGTAAGGTTTTAATGAGGCATTATCTTGATCCAGAAGTATCAACTCTTTAGTAACATTTGAAAATAAGTTACAATGTACTCTTTTCCCTTATTTAAGATTTTTTCCACGGGGTTTTTCTTACTAAGGTTTTAACGAGGCATTGTCTTGATCTAGAAGAATCAAACGTCTTTTCAAGAATAATATCTCAAATATGTTATTTAAGTTGAATTATATTTTTATCCTTGACTAAGGCTTTTCCCATCGGGTTTTCCTTTGTAAGGTTTTCATTGAAGTATTATATTGATCCAGAAGTATCAAACTCTATTTGATTCTGTAAATTATTGAAATATCTCATACTATATTGTATTCTTTTGTCTTCACTAAGATTTTTCCCATAAGGTTTTTCTTAGTAAGGTTTTAACGAGGCATTAGTTTGATCCAGAAGTATCAAACTTCATTTGAAGAAATAAGAAAATAAAATATGTCATTGTACTCTTTTCCTTCACTAAGATTTTTTCCATTGGGTTTTCTTAGTAAGGTTTTGATGAGGTATTGTTTTGATCTCGAAGTATCAAACCCTTTAGAAAGAGTATCATTTTTAATATGATTTTACAAGTTGTACTATTTTTCTCGTTCAAGGTTTTTTCCCACTGAGTTTTCCTAACTGAGGTTTTTAATGAGGCAACATACAATGTTTATAACGACTGAATGAATGTATGAAAGCAAGATAATAATGAGGGGGAGCAATTGTCATGAACGTTTTAAAAGAAACAATTTCTAGCAACCATATGAGCATTCAAGATTTCGAAGACGCATATTCAAGTGGGAGTGTTATAATATATGTGAATATATAAGTGAATATGTTTTTGTGTTTTTCTATTTAGTCTCACATTATGAGATATATTTCATCTCATGCTTCAATGCCTATATATAAAGGAGCCTATATAATGTGATTGTATTACTAATCTCTGAATCTGAATGAATAAAATTGTTCTCTGTCTAATGGCTTCCACTTTCTACATTTCATAACGGTTTATAATTTTTTAGGAAAAAAAATAAAAAAAAATCAATTCCTCCCATTCAACCGGCGGAAAGAAGCGAGGGATTGATGTTTTTTTTCCAACTATCCAACCTTGAAATGATGTTTTACTGGGAAGTGGGAACACACTCTTTGTTTCTATACCTCCTCGTGGTAGAGTTCAATTTCGCCAGTGTAAAAACTCTTGCAGACCTTCCCAAATCCAAGTACAGTAATATGAACTCTTTCAATAGCCATGAAAGTTTCTTCTCCTCTCTAAGCCATTTAGAAAATCGCCTTTTATCCGAGAATGAGAATCGAACAAAGCAAAATACAAACGAACCCATAAGTTCAATTTCACCATCGTCTTCTCCTCTATTTCTCACTTACACCACACAAAAACCCACTAATCACAACACCGACACCGCAGCCAGCAGCGGCCCTCCTCTCGATTTCCTCTCAAATTCTCCTTACCACTTCAAATCAGAAAACCCTAACGAAGAAACCACCGACGCTGAAAAATTGATGGGTCTTTTGAATTTTTCACCGACTCCATCGAGAAACGTCCAAAATTGCAGCTTCTTTTCATTGTCTGCCGATATTAACTCTTGTAACGACGGATTTTATAGGAATGTAGTGGGAGTTAAGGGACCTAGATGCAAAAAAGAGTCGAAGAGATTGGATGGTTGGATCAATTTGTACAGGAAAGAGAAGAGGGAGCCTGCAAGGTTGGCGCATTTGATGATTGCTAAAGCTGTAGCTGATTACAGGAGTTGCGAATTCTATGGCGTCGAGTTTCCTGAAACTGTAAATGAATTCCTGGATGTTGATCCTTTGGAAACTTAACGCGAACTGTGAGTGCTTTGTGATTGTTTTTTAGCTTTAAGAATTTTTATAAACTGGCGGTGTTCATGGTATGTGGTTGTTTGAAAATTTATCAATGTGGCTTTTCTTTATCACGGTTTCTTCTACTTCCACTTTTACAACTAAAAAAATCAGAAACAATTCGTCTCAATTTGTTAGATTTTCTATCTTGTTTTACATCAAAAAATCCATTTGTTCAATATTGGGGCTACGATATCTTTTCTTTAATAATAGTTGTAATAGCTTTAGTTTTAATGGCTTTGCTGTCACACTTCTTTTGTATCAACCTGACCTACCAAAAATATCCTTTATATATTATCTAATCTCAATTACTTAAAAATAGAATCTAATACTAAATTTCTTTTACTAATTCAAATGTCCATAAAAGTAGGATCTAATAACTAAACATGCTTTAAAATTCAAAACGCTTCTAAAAAATAGGATCTAAAATTAAACCTTATTTACATATTCAAAATGCTTCTTTACAAAATATCACTTGAACATAAAACATTATTTCTTTGACTAATTTAAACATATACAATTTATAAGAAAAGCAATTCACACGTGAAGTGCGTGTCATTACACTCGTATCAAGAGCTTTGTTGCTTGTTTGATCTACAAGTTTTTGATGATTTTCCAATCAAATTACAATAATAGATAGCTGCAAGCTTATCGCATATGAAAACTCTTTTGTATGCAATCCAAATTATCAGCATTTTGTACATGTTGTTTATTTTTATGAATGGGCTATTATATTATTGAGAATCTGGGGTTATTTTTATCAGATCGGAATGAAATTTTTATCTAGAGTTATATTTGGTCCGATAATGTAAGTATGCCAACACCAATACTTCAAATTTATTACTGGGATCTGTCATAAAAACATCCTCAAGTTTCAAAACATAGAAACGTTCCATTTCAAAAACATGTTTTAGAAAAAAAACGCATATTTTTTAGTTTTAGAAATTCGTTGAAAACTTTGCAAATATTTGCATTTTAAAAAAAAATCATAAATGTTTGATTTCACCATAGAAAAATGTGATTGATATTCAATTTAATTTAAAAAAAAAGATCTCTTTTTTTTTTACTGAAGCCGAAAATAGTGATGTAATTTAAAACATGTTTATGGAAATAGCTTTCCACGTGCCAAATCTAAAAACAAGCAACAGAACCAAATTTCCTTTTTATTATATTTCCTTTTTATTATATTTCTTACAAGTGCAAAGTTCTAAACTAAAAAGATACTGGCCATAAACTAAAAAGAAAATTCCAGAAATGATATCGTTTTTACCCGGGTAACAATATATGATATTTATTATGTAATGCATCCAGGACTACTAGCTCAGGTGCTAAATGGTATAATGCATTAGGTTGAGGTTCTAGCTGTCATGGATTTGAACTTTTGAGACATCAAGCGTTCTTGAATAAAGTATTATTCTTATTCTAATTTTTTTTATTTTTTTATATAATGCAGATATTTTATCTTAGTGGATTTTTTCGCAATACTCAAATTATCCTTGACATAAAAAATTCTTGATCCTAGCTTAGGTAACTTCCTAATCTATTTAGTATTTATCCCCTCTTATTTGACATTAAATCCATATTCACAAAAGATTAAAATATATAAATTCTATTTTGCTTGTCATTGTTTTTAGTTTATTTTGGGATATTATTTTTCATTTGTGTACAGATGTTCATTACATGTTTTGAAGTGTTTCTAATAACAATGAACTAGTGTGAACCCGTGCTATGTACACGTCATGTTAATATTGGACGACTGAAAGAATCAAAACATCATTATGATAGTTGCAAGGGAGATTGTGGGCAATGCTAGAAAAGTGTTGAATAACATGCAATGCATTTGTTGCATCGAAAGTGTAAAATGAAATGAACGATGAATAATTATATGTTGCGAACAACCAAATTATACCGATGACATATTTTTTTTTTCTTTATAATTTGATTTCAGTTATAAAGACCCCAAGTTACATTCTTATTCCATGGATTAGATATTAAAACTGCAAGAAACTGAAATGAAAAAAGAGAAAAACTTGTCTTATAGATAGTCACGTCATATGATTCGTCAGATTTTCACCAAATAATGTGATATATAATTCCAATCATTTGCAAAAACATGCTAAATAATAATAATCTTACACTTCACATTTATCTAGCTCTAATCAGAGCTTTGGATTTCAGTATTTGTGATTAAAAGATATCATTACAAAGATGTTTTCTTCATTAGACAATAAATGAATTTCGGTCTGCCGTTGTCGTTAAGTGCACTGAAGTTATGCATTTGATAATATTCTTAAGTTAACATGTTTCATCCTATAATATTTTGTACTTGTTGAAATTTCTTGCAAAAAATCTAGTTTAATTTCAATGTTAGACACGACGATTGTCAAACTGAATATAGAAATAATTAGGTTATATATGTTTTGAAGTAAAGTTTATGTATAATTTAATTTGAAATACTCATATATGAGTTCAGATAAAATAAGAAAATAAAGACCAAGATGCAACTAATTGTTTGGGAATCAACAAATTTGGACTCTTAATTTACTTGTATATTGACCTTACAATCTAAAATAGATTTTGGCATTTTTTTTTTGATGATAATTACAAGAAAATCAAAGTGATAATATTCAAATTTATATGAAGTATTGTATTTAGATTGGTTTGTTTAACTTATATTTATAAAACTATATCCTTCTTGAGATAGGATCGGTAAAGAGACGAGCTTAAAATAGAAACTATAACTCTCCATATATATATATATATATATATATATATATATGATCAATAGTCATCTTTATTTAGCATCATTTTGTAGCTTCCGATATCGGCCACCATTTTCTATTTAAATATTCGTTTTTTCTCTCTTCCATTACATGTACCAACTATTTAAATACAAACTTGTAGGTGATATTAGGGAGTTACAAATGGTGCTAAATAAATGGGGCTATTGATTATGCTCATATGTATATATGCACGTATGTACGTATATATGTATACCATGGTTTGAGATTCTGGCGGGAATCCCAGGGTTACGACCATCTTGTTTTGGTTTTAACCAGTGCCTAAATGGAATCAGGTTTAAAATACGATTCCGACCCTATAGATGTAAAATATGTTTAAAAAATAAGCAAATCATTAGCAATTTTATAATATATTTTGAAGCTACCATGAGAAGGAAAGTTAAAATTATAAAAGCAAGAGGAGCAAATGAATTGAGAGGACAGTAGAGAGATGTGGTCATCACAGTAAAATAGAGACTTCCAGTCGTTGAGCCTTGATATTGGTGAAACCTTATAATATATTTAATGCACTTGATTTGTTTTTTCATAGCACCAGTACTATGTTTTAAATTTGTACCATCAATTGAATTTTAGTGCAAAGTTCAATAAAATGCATTAAACTTAACTTCAATTTATGATATGTAATAATTAAGTTTTATTAACAAATTAAGTTTTATGACATGTATTATAGTATTTGTATAAAAGAATGTAGAGTAGATTTATGCTAGCTTTGAATAATTATCATATTGATAAAAAAGTATCAAAATTAACAAACCAGAATTAAAATGGAATTTTTGAATTTCCGAAATGAAACCGAAAGTTCAAAATTACCAATGAAAGGATCGGAAACGGAAAACGAGATTTTAAATCTTGATACACACATGTATATGTGTGTGTGTTTTCAATATATATATATATATATATGTGTGTGTGTGTGTGTGTGTGTATGTATCATGGTTTGAGGTATCGGACGGTACCCTGAAATTCTGGTGGTGCCGTACCGATGCCGAAGGAGAGCTAACCAAAATCGATCAAAAAACCGATTTCGGTTATGGTGGTAAAAAAAAATGAAACAAGAGGAACAATCGAAGTAAAGCCCAAAATCAAAAGATAAGAATGAGAAAAATTCAGATGTCCAAGCAAGATCGGCCTCAATTCAACTTCAGCCTTCGCCTTCAGCGACATCGACCATGAAAACTTGTGCAATAGTGAAGATCGATATCCAACAGTTAGCGATTGTTTAGTCAGTAGTGAAGATGAAGGATCGTCTTTTTTTTCTTTCTTTTTCCACTTCCTCAGCGTTTTTTTTCTTTTGCCCTAGCTTTCAAAAGTGGATTTTGAGTGCGACAAAGTTTTTAGTGGACAAATTGAAGTTATTTAACTAGGTGTGTTGTGTAACTTGTGTTGGGCTAAAGTTGAGCTGTGTTGTGTAACTTGGTGTTGGGCTGAAATTCTTTAATTTGAATTAGTGTATTATGTTAAGTAAAATTTGGGATTAATTTGGCTTATATATAATACATAGTGTTAAGTTTAATATGTAACAAACCATTGAAAACCGAAACCGGGACCGAAATCGAAACCGAAACTTTTGAAATTTTCTAAATCGTCCGAAATTAACAAAATTTCAAATGACCGAAACTGAAATCGAGTTTTCGAACCTTGGTATGTGTGTGTATATATGTATTAATCGTAATATTTTTGTATCAGTATTTGTTAGTGTTTAAGTAATACTTTATTTATTCGTTTGAATCTTTCCATTTTATTAGTCTTATGATAAATGTTTGAAAATATATATTTCACTAATAAAAAAATAACCTTCCAAAAGGTAGAAGTAATAAGATTCAAACTTAGACTGGTCTTATTTTTTTAGAATAACTATGGCAAAATATCATATTAATATTTATTTATTTATTTTTACTTGATTATGGGTTCGGACCCATTTAGACATTAAAACGAGTACTCATCTTCTGAATAAAGTATCACTCTTATTCTAAAAAAATCTTACCAATATTATCAATAATTTTGTAAAATATGTTATTTTTGCCAATATTTATAACTTGAAAACATAGAACGAAAGTATTCTAATATATGTTATAAAAATTGCAGTCAATATATTCAAACTGGGGACCTGCTATAGAATAGAGTGAGTAAAGAGAAAATAGTAGTTACAAAATACATTAGGTCAAATGAGGTCGTTAGGAATCAAACATAGGTGTTTCTTGAAAATAGAGTGAATCGAGAGGGAGGAGTGATGAGACAATTTTTCATGAAGGTGCAACTTCAATGGGAAAATATGTCAACTCTAATGCAATATTTTAGAAAATGAATAGAAATAAAAATGAAAATAATCAACTTTCCAAAGACAAGTAGGCACTTGTGATTAAGATGATGAAATGTGTTATTGACTTAAAAGTAAGAATAAATAATCAAAGGAAAAAAAGGAGGTAAATAATGAAGATATATAGGTAAATCATTATTTCAAAATTAACAACGGTAGAAGAAGAATCATAAGTTGTTAAGAAAAAAAGATGATGGATCATTGCTTATTTTACAGAGAAAAATGACGAATTAATTTCAATTAGGATATTTCTACTTAACTTTTTATTGAATTTTTTATGAAAAATAACAATGAAAAAAAGAAAGATGAATAGAAGTTAAAAAAAAAAAAAAAGAGTGAGATGGAAATTAAAAAAAAGGCCTAGAATAAATTTATCCATTAGACAAATGAATTCATGGCACATAAGTTACCTTTATGTTAGCCTTTTTATTTGGGAAAAGAGAAGACCCAATCTATATTTTGAAGATTGAGAAGCTCAGTTTATATATATATATATATATATATATATATATATATATATATATATATATATAAAATCACTTGAAAATAGATAAATTAGGTTTGATTTAAATAATAGAGTATATATCATCATTTTAGCCATTCAACTTTGTGTTTTTCATACCTAATGGTAATAAATGAAAACTAAAGTTTACAATTGAACACACATACCTACACACATACAAACTGAAAATGGAGTGAATCAAGAAAACAACTTCAAATGGAAATTATTAATCCAAAGCAGATACAGATGCAATTTCTTCATTACTATGATTCGTTGTTAATATGTTATAATTTATTTAGTAACGATAAAGTTCAAATCAGGTTATGCTTATTTTTTCTATACCAACTACAAAAAGTACACCACAAGAGAGGATTGATTTCCGATGCAGATTAGCGACGCCATAGTGATTAGGCATTAAAGCGGCATCGTAAAATTTGATTTCGTTCGTGTGGCATGACTAAGGCATTACAAGGGCGCCGCTAATTAGCTACGCCTTAGTGTCAATGTGAATATTACGACATTTTGCAACCGGCATGGCAAATGCATTGGAAATTAGCTACGCTTTTACGATGCCAAGGAAATTTAACGATGCCATAATGACGCCTATTTTATTATTATTTTAAAATGACATTTAAATGATAAGCACGCCTATCTCAAGCATCAATTAGGTATTGATAGCTATCCAACTATCCATTTTTGCATCTCTCGACGTACGAACTCCATCGTCCAATTTTTCCCGAACCCGAATCTAGGGCTCAGATGAAGTCGTGTTTGATTATGGACATCATTTGAGGATTATGGGTTGATTGGATAATCAGGTTAGGATTAAGTAACAATTCTTTACTTTCTTTGATATTTATAATTTGTAATTGACTGAAATTTATGAAATAAATATCTTTAGTGGATAAGATTGAAACTGTATTATAAACAAAGTATGATTTGATGGTTCATGTTAAAGAATTAATCGTAGGATATGAATATTTATAATTTTGTTTCAAACTAAAATGTTGCACGTGTCACTGTTTTATTTTGTTGTAACTGATTATGTTTTCAATTTTTTCACTGCTTTGATTTAACAGCCTTGAAATAATATTCTCTAAAATGGCTTGATTGCCTGTCTGATAATTCACAATTGGATGCTGCAAACAATATAAGTTAACTGTATGCGTTGTACATTTTTCTCCAGCAATGTCTGTGATTGCTTCTTCTAGCTTTTGACATTTGCTGATGGTGCGTGCTGCATACAGCAGGTTGTCATAAACAATGATTTGTGATGTTTATATTGGTGTTTGCATGCGTATTTGTGAATTATTCGGCCTACAAATGTTGGTGTAATGTATATTGGGGTCGAGACATAATTGTGATGTTTAAATTGGTGTTTATATGCGGTTGATTTGTATTGTTGAATGTATGGTTTAATTAGGGTGTCCGAGATGTTAATTGATGATCAATGTTAGTGTTTAAAGTTTTCCTCTATCACTTCATTAGTAAGAACAATGATGCACTCATAAGATTAATTGTTATCCAGCCTTTTGAGCAGACGATATTTGAATGGACTGGATGAGTTGAATTTGAAAGCTATTGAAACAGGAAGTCCGAAGAGAAAGCTCAAGAGTCTAGAAATCAAATGCAAATGGAGCCGAGGCAAAGACCAAACCATCACAAGAACAAAAGACTAATATCCAAAATGTGTTGGACCGGATCGATCCAACCCATGGATCGGTACCGTTCCACCGTATTTCACCCAATCCAACCCCAACTCCTACTATTCACAAGTGATGATGCCAGAAGCCTGTTTCAAGTTCCATTTCATCATTTCCCTTGCAATTTTCTGTTGATCTCCACGAGCACTTGAAATCAACTACTCCGTTATTCCACCGATCCATCATTTTGACTCAGAAACAAATGAATAATGACGTGAAAAAGTTTGAAATTATGAAATAACCACGAATCGAGCTAGGACAAAGCATTCAAAACAATCCATATGACAATTCTGCGAATCGGTATCGATCCAAGACCATGGATCAGTACCGATCCACTTATATTGTTGACGTGGTCACCATTTTCTCTGGAGAACTGATCTTGGGTGTGGAAAACAATGTGGAGATCGTGGGGACAAGTTTTTTAGGCAATCTACAACTATAAATAGAAGGGGAATGACTCATTTTTAGGATCTTTTTGGCTCTCTTGCTCTAACATCTTGTAATCATCCATGGATTTATACCGATCCGTAAGAACTTGTATCTGTAAGTCAACAATCAAAGCAATAAAGTCATTAAGTGGATGTAGGCAAAAATTAGCCGAACTACGATAAAAGACTGCGTGTTCTTTCTAGCTCATTTTAATCTACTTTTCTTCACTTTTTATTCTCAACACAATCTCTTTGATGTTATTTTTTATTCAAACATTTTAGTGTTTTCCATTGACAGAGATATTCTTAGGCTACTTGGATCCATCATCTACTATTAGATTTCTTAGATCCGTGAGATAGATCAAATCTTTCAATCTTACCGTTCTATTATTCAGATTCTCAACAATCTACAAGAAGCTATTTTTTCATCTCCCTAAGGAGAGACCGTTCTACAAACTCTAGAGTTGCTAATGACGCCGAGAACCAGAATACTCAGCATATGGATGAAGTTGCCAAGTCAAAGCAAGCTGAGATCCAAAATCCAACTGATGTCGTGACTAAAATGGAGATGGATCGTATGATGAAGCAAATGGAGGGTAGGTTCCAGGAGAGTCGCACTTAGATGAACCGACAGATGTAGGAGAGTTTGAGACTACTGAATGAGCTAACTCAAAACCATCGTAGAAGGAGTAGGAGGGACTTAACATCTTCTGATTCATAGTCTGATAGTTCCTCATCATCCGAGCAGATATAGAGGAATAAGAAGCAGAAAAAGGCACAAAACGCGGTTGGAACTTCAAACCAGGATCTAAGACAAACTCGTGGCAGGGGATTGCGGATTGGTACCGATCCAACAGGATGGATCGGGGGCTCACCCTTTGGATGGTGGCGTGAACTTGACCTCTAATCACATTGTAGATGATCAGAATCTAGAATATCGAGCTACTACTAACAATCAACCGCAGAGGAATCATACAGTGGAGACTGATGGACGAACGGATCTCCCAGAGTCTGGAGAAACCAGGTATCGAGCGTGTGCTCGAAAGCATTCGCCGGGCCGAGCACTCGGAACGGATCCCCATTACCGCCATTCAGTCGAACCTGTATAACCGGACTACTTGGCTGAGATGGTTAGGCAACATATGAGTGAAAACCAATTCAGAAGTAATGATGAGTGTGATACTTCTTCAAATCAGAACCTGTTAACTGAGAACATTCTGCATGCGAAGCATCCACAAAGGTTTATAATGCCGATGATGCCATTGTACGATGGAAAAACGGATTTAAGGCAGCACTTGATGAAATACGAATGGCATATAGACTCTGCTAGAGCATCTGACGCCGTGAGATGTCGTTACTTTCCAATCTTTCGAGAGGGAGTAACGACAATGTAGTTCTAGTTCCCACCGAGATCCATGTTGTTTTTCGCTGATTTGATGCGAAGGTTTCTAGAGTAATTCCGTCTACACTCTACGTTTGAAAGACGTGATGTTGTTATCAAACCTCTTCCAGGGCGTAGGAGATTCATTGAAGAATTTCTTGAATAGGTTCCATACAGTTGTCATAAAAATCACGAAAGTTAAGGATGGCATAGTATTGATGACGTTGATTGCGATTCATCCTGATACTGATTTCGGGAAATGGTTGGAGATGAAACCCCCATCGACGGTGAACATTTTTTACAAGAAGGCTAATCAGTTCCTTCATTTGGAAGAGGTAAACAATCGTTCCTAAAGAGGTGATGCTAGGAAGTCCGCTGAAGTGATACAGAGCAATATTGCTGTAAAACAGTCCGAAGGAACATCCGAAAATGTGGGTGTAAACATTGGCAACAAGAATGATGGTCAAAAGCAGAATGATAGCGGGGCCAGAAAGCGAAAATCTGATAATAGGAATCGTCCGAGGATTCCTAAGTATGATAGCTATACTGAATCGAATAACTCGATAGAGAACATCCACCTGGCAACTCAAGGTGCTGAGCAGTACTGGAAACCAGCTCCAAGAGAGTCGACTGAGAAGGAGAAAAAATCTGGCATGTTTTGTAGGTTCCATGAGACATATGATCATAACACCAATGAATGTAGACATTTCCATGATATGATCGAAGAGTTGATTCTAAAAAAGAAGTTGTACCAGTTTGTGAAAGCCACATAGGATGGCGGACAAGAGAATTCCAACCCTCCTGGATCGTCATCCTAGCAGGGGCAAGCTGGACCTAGTGTTGATGAGCCTAGGCGGCTTGAAAAACGTTTGATGATCAATACAGTCATCCGGGGACCGCATCCAGTCGATAAGAGCTAGATCGAGATAGATAGATCCGTTGGAGCTTTAAAACATGCAGAGAATGAGACTGCTTTGGAATAGAGGATGGAGCTCCGGCAAAACAATTCAGAACCATGACAGACGACATTGTTTTTCGGAACAGAGACGCTGATAAGAGACGCTGATAGGGTGGAAGCCCCGACGATTGACCCACTCGTGATTACGACTATGATCGGCCCTACAATAGTTCGAAAGATGTTGGTTGATTGTGGGAGTTCAGTCAACGTTCTATTTAAGAAATCCTATGACCAGATGCTTCTAAAGGGCAAAGATCGAAGCCGTGTAGATCTCGGATCTAGGGATTTAACAAATTAGCCACGGAGCCAGCCAAAATGTGGAACTACTGGTGGTGCTAGGCGAGGGCGACCGCAAACGAGTGTAGGTCATGCCTCTTGTGGTGCTGGATATTTACTCTTATTATAACGCATTTTTGGACCAACGGGCCATGGCTGAATTCGGAGTGGCTACAGCTCCTTGTTGCTTGTTGAAGAAGTTTCCTACAGAGAATGGTGTGGGAATAATACAAGGAGATCGAGGGCTTGACCGCGAATGTTGTGTCATTGAGCTAAAGGAGGCAAGGCGAATAGAGAAAGGGAAAGGGGTAGAGGGGACCCTCTACATCAAGGCTTTAGATGCATAGCAACCACTGCCTGGGACCTGGCTCGGGTAGCACAGTCATTTCCATAAGGATATGATCCATGAAGAAAATCCACTGGATAAAAGGGCAGCTCCACCCGAGTTGACGATCAACATCGCGATCAACCGGGATGACTCGACATAGATCCTAAAGACCGAATCGCAGCTTGGTGTAAGAATGTGAAGGAGTTGATTGGTTTTCTCTGGAGGAACCTAGATGTGTTCACCTGGATGCACATGTGTGGGATCTCGTTGGAGATAGCCAGCCATGCATTGAATGTAAATCCTAAATGCAATCCTGTGAAAAAGAAACACCACAGCCTGCGTCTAGAGAAATCCGCCGCACCCAAAGAATAAGTGGAATTTTGAAAAATAACGGCTTCATCCACGATGCCTTATACCCATATTGGGTATCAAATCCAATCTTAGTGAAAAAGTCAAATGAAAAACGGAGGACATGCGCCGACTATTCCGACCTCAATAAGGCATGCTCGAAGGACAACTTTCCACTCTCGAGTATTGATCAGCTAGTAGATTCAACAATCAGACGTGAATTGCTTCGTTCATGGACGAATACTCTGGATACAATCAGATTCTAATGCATGTCCTAGATCAGGAACACACCAACTTTATTACCACTTAGAATTGTACTGTTATCGTATCATGCCCTTTGGATTGAAGAACTTTGGAGCAACTTACAAGAGGTTGGTAAATTAGATGTTTAAAGATCAGATTGACGTTCAATCGAAGTATGTGTGGATAACATGCTCATGAAATCACGACGTTCGAAAAACCACATTGATGGTTTGGCCGAGATGTTGGCATTTTCCGAAAATACGGGGTAAAACTCAACCTTTTGAAATGCTCATTTGGCGTTGTGTCAGAGAATATCTTGGGCTTCATTGTGAACGCCCGTGGGATTAAAGCCAATCTGAAAAAGATCGAGGCATTGTGAAACATTGAGAAACAAGGGATAGATGCCAGCTAACTCTTGTCCTTGATATGGGGGTAAGAGTATGAACCAGAAAAGGACATGACTTGACCGTCCGTTCACTCACTTTTGTTCTTGAAGCAGGGGCGGGAGTATAAACCAAAAAGGACGTGACTCAACCGTCCATCCACTAACCCTTGCCCTTAAGTCGGGGGCAGGAATACAAACACTCAAAGGCAGAACGAGATTGTTCACCTCAATAAATCATGTTCAGAGTTTGGCAGAGCACTCACATCACGTCCAGAGCAGGCGAGACAAAAGATCTGCCCTTGGAGTTAAGAGGGATCTCTTAATAGCTTCTGTCAATACCCGAAGTAGACGAGATCGCAAGTAAACATCCTGGATTAGGATGTCCAAATGCCTATCTCAAGTGGTTAACTCCAACCGACCCCCAAAAATTAGACACGATCACACTCAAAACATCCTAAAAATAGATGTTCAAATTTACTTTTCAAGCAAAGAGATGCGGCATTGATCGGAGCTCAGCGAGGCTAGGTTTGAATTGGTGTCAAAGTGCTCTAATGGCGGATGAAGGAGCTTTGGTTCGAAAGCAAAGTAAAGTGAGGAGGAGAACAAACGATTCAGCTTATATACAAAGAACCCAAATTTCCAGGCAAGAAGCAGAGGACTTTTCTTGGTCCTAGATCGGTACCGATCCAAGGACTTGGATTGGAACCGAGTCTAGTAATTTAGAAAAAATGAAAATGACAAGGGAGATGACTGTTCATGTTCACATGCATGTGTGTGCCTATGGCTATGGAGCTGCTAGAAAGGATGCACATGCATCCGTATGCGTTTACATACCCAACACCCAACGACTAGAGTCAAAGGAAATCAAATTCAAACCTTAAAAATTCAATAAAAGAACTGGCTTGAGACTACCAAGCTCGAAATGATAGATTATGTGAGTGCACTCTGAATTTATAGTACCAGATATTGGTAAAGCGTCATGACGAATAACTAAAGGCGTAGCTCTTCAGAAAGGTGATTTACAGGAAGGACAACAACCATTCAAAGCATAGGGTGGAATCTTTTACAGCAATCCGACTAGTCTTGAATCAAAGCACATCATGTTTGAAATAAGATGTGCTTTGGGGGCAAGTGTTATCCAACCTTTTGACCATGCGATATTTGGATAGACTGGACGAGTTGAACTTGAAAGCTATTAAGGCAGGAAGTTCAGAGAGAAAGCTGAGAGTCCAGAAACCAAGTGCTTTAAATAGAACCATGAGGCAAAGACCAAACCATCACAAGAATAATGGACCAGAAACCCACAATGTGTTAGGTTGGTATTGATCCAACCCATGGATCAGTACAGATCCACCATATTTCACCCAATCCAGCCACAACTCCTAGTATTCACAAGTGATGATGACAAGAGTCTATTTCAAGTTCCATTTCATCGTTTACGATCTCTGTTGATCTTCACGAGTACTTGAAATCAGCAATTCCAACCTTCCACCGATTCATCATTTGGACTAAGAAATAAGTCAATAATGGCAAACAAGTTTGGAATCATAAAACTAACCACGAATCTAGCCAGGACAAATGATTCAAAATAATCCACATGGCCATTTTACGGATCGATACCGATCCAAGACCATGGATCGGTACCGTTCCACATATATTGATGACATGACCACCAATTTCTATGGAGAATCGGTCTTGGATGTGGAAAACAATGTGGATATTTGGGGGACAAGTTTTTAGACAACCTACAACTAAAAATAGGAGGCATAGACTCATTTTTGAGGATCTTTTGGCTTTTTGGTCTCTTACTCTAATATCTTGTAAGTATCCATGGATTTATACCGATGCATAAGAACTTGTACCTGCAAGTCAACAATCAAGAAAAAAAATATCATTAAGTAGGCGTAGCCGAAGATTAACCGAACCACTAAAACGCTTTGTGTTCTTTCTTGTTCATTTTAATTTACTTTTTTTTTCACTTTTATTCTCGGAACAATCTCTTGGGCGTTTGTTCCATTTTTGATTCAGACATTAATGGTTAAAGTATTCTACGTATTGATAATGCCAATGATGACACTGAAGAAGAAATGTCTGTGGAATCCGACTTTGTTGAGAGGTAGGTTATAGTTTGAATCAGTTTATGTGGGGCTGATTATGCAAGGTTTTGGTGTGTATCTGACTACTATATACTGTTAATCAATGCAGTACTAGGAGTAGAATTGATAATGTGAGCAACTTAGTTTGTAGTTCACGATGAAATGATATGAAATTTGATCAGTGGACGACATAGAAAACGACTGGTTAGTTAGGCACTTTGAACCAATTTTCGCATTCATTCTTGGCTTTATGGAGTATGTCTGTAGACTATAAAATGGTAAAGGAGCTTAACCTAAACATGCCATTTGATGAAATGAGACATGAGATGGGGCATTGCGGACGTGTTAAATGAAAATGTCTCACTAAAACCATTTAAAAGAAAATTAATAAATTTAGAAACGCTACCGTGTAAAGAACTTCTCTGATGGGTCAAAGTAAAGAAATTGAAAAGGGTTATTGTATTAGTGTCGTTAAACGCTGAAAATAACTTTACTGGCAACACTAGAAATAATATATGAAATTAGTTTGGTTTTTCTAAAACTACTTTATATTGTTCATTAGGCTTTACGACCTTTGATCAGAACCTTACCTTTATTTCCTATCACGTCATTAAATGTTTTTTTATACGTCTGAGAATATTGATGTATTGCTCTCCTTCTACAAGTACTGTCTGTTTACTTATTTTCTCCATTTGGACATGTAGATACTTTGCATTGCACATATTTTTGTCGCCAATTCACGAAGTATGTGTTTATGTCAAAAGTTCGCACAAACACCCTAAAGATTTGTAGAAGAGAATAAAATAAAGATATTAAATGAAAATGAGAAGAATAACACACAAAAGTTATAGTGGTTCGGTTAATCACTGACCTACGTACACTTGGCCTTTGTTTATGATTTTTCGGAGTTTTACAAACATGGTCTTAAGGATCAGTAGTCTATGGATCGGTGATGACCCGTAAGATTACAACAATAGTATAGAAATTTAGAATGCAGAAAAAAACCCCACAAATAGTGTCTGTCTCCCTCTATTTATAGACAAAGATCAACAGACTTACCTTCACCATGTTTTCCCCATGTTCTTCCCGTTCAAAAGGGTTTGCTCTGAAAAGATCATGGTCAAATCAGCAAGTCTCATGGATCAGTATCGTACCATGTCCTATGAATCGGTAACGATACAAAAGATTAATTGTTAAACCTTCTTTGATTTCTCGAGGTTGCTTGATTGACTTGCATCTTCTTCTATAGAACTTGGGCGCATCGGTATGAGCTTGAATCTGGGTGATGTCTATGGTTTGGTGGCTAGAAAAAAGTATGTAGTTTGGTTGTTTCAAAATCTGGATTTGTCCATCAATCGCTTGAATCACGGGTTGCTACTGAACCATCTGTATGGTGTGTATTGACTAATAACTGCTTTAACTTTGTGTGGCACGAACCACGTAGTGGATTTGAGCAAACAATAGAGTCGGTACCAATCCATGGTTATAGTTCGGTACCCGATTTAAGACTTGGAACTAGGATTTTTGGCTTTGGCACTTGAAGTGAGTGCGTAGGCAATTTTGGAGATCTTAGGCATGCTACTGGCTTAATTCATTGATCCACTTGATATCTAAGTTTGGAGGTTATCGTTTTGGATTTTTACTTGGTTATTATCTAGTTTATCCAATTCGTTCAAATATGGCTTGGTTATAAACTTGGATAACATTTGCCCTCCAAAGTATATCTTGTGTTAACAAGACACAAGATATGCTTTGGTCAAGACAAACCATGAATTATGCGTCATCGATTTTGAGCTTTGTTTAGAACAAATGTTGTTCATTTTTTTGAACTGTTTTTATGAAGCATTGCATCTCTTACTGAATGTCGTATCGCTTTGAACGATTTCGAGCTTTAACTCTTGTGCAGTATAAAGTGAAGTATGCTTCTCGAGTTCGCTATTCCAATTCCAGAAAGTTTTCAACATTTTCCTTCTTTGAATTCTTCAGGTAGGCTTTATTCTTCGAAATTTTGTTTGCCTTTGTATCGCACTTCATATTAGTTTTCATCACCATACCTTTTTGTTTATTTTCATTTATTTTTATTTATGTACTTTTTCATGGGATCAGTACCGATCCATAGGCTATGGATCGATGCCTTAAACTTAGGCGATTCCTCTGCCTATTTGATAGTTCAATGCTACTTATATGAACCAGTACTTAGCTCACTTCACTTGTTGCCTCATCCTACCATGAGACTTTTCCTTCCTCTGCCTTCCATTGTTGATCCTTGCCTTCCAAATCGCACTATGTCGTTAACACCTTCCTGCAGTGCCATCACGATTCATCATCTTCAAGTTCATACTTCATGAACACTTCCACCATCTCGATTTGAAATTCCGATTCGACAATTCTCGAACCTAAACTTCCGATTTGAATTTTGGCCACATCCAATCGCTGACCGAATTCCATCCTCTTATTCTATGGATTGGTACCTGATCCATTACTTAGGTATTTTGAGTCGATAAACTTTTGCATTGAAAGGTTGGTGTAAACGATTTGGAAAAATGGATGGATTACTCGAAGCAAAGTGAAAATCTCTCAGGCATGACTCGAAGTCTCTTGGGTGTGATTCGATCTTGATTTTTTTTGTTGGTTTTACCAGAGTTGGCTTCGAGTCGCCCCTATATCAATCCCGAGCCTCCCAATGTGTCTTCAATATTTCAATGTAAGTTTAACTAGATGTTTGTAAATTGAACAATAAGTAAAAAGTGGACTTCTATCAATGAATTTTGTCAAGCCATGTTTGGTAGTTTGTGATTCATTAGGGACGGTTTCTGATAACGGTCACTCTGAAAGCACTATAGTATTTGAACTGATCATTTGCTAATTTTTAATTATCTTTATCAAATAATGATTTGAATTGCATCACATCAAATGCACACACTGCACATCTTTTATTTTCACACACTTTCTTTATGTCGATGTATGAGATCCGATTGATAAAAACACGTTGGCATCCATCGGGTTTTGTACATTGAATATCCAGGGCTCTTTTTCTAGCATGTATGTTAAAGCTTTTAATATGTCTTATATCTCTTACACATAAAGTTTTTAATAGTTTTGGATCGTAGACGTTCCTCGCATCTTCCTGTAATGGTCGCAAGTCCTTCAACGTCAAGATATATTGAATCCGATACTGAATCTAACTTAACGACATTGCCAGTAAAAAACATTTACTTTTACACCATCTCGATCTCAGTCAGGTAGTCACCGAATGAAGCAGCCTTTATAATAGTTCATTTAGTCTTGGCTTAAGAGTCTGCTATAGGGGTTGCCCCTGATGTTGATATAGGTGATGCCTTCATTTTGATAGTTACTCTAGACTCTCCGGCTTCTAAGGTTGATAAGGCAACCTTTAGACAAATATGTAAGAAGCACGGGATTCCTTTTGAAGATGTATTGGTCCGTGCACACTAACAATGGGCGCACCTCCCACCCGAGGGGTATACAACTTGTTATCGGTATATGTGCATTACTGGATGTGTTCCTCCTTTTAATTAATTTATTCGCATAGTCCTATAGTTTTTAAAGTTTGCCCCAACCCAGTTACACCAAAACAGCTATGCTTTTTTGAATAGTATGTGCATGATATTCGTTCGTCACTTGAATAGGGTCCCTACTGCTAAGGAAATCCACTATTTATGCAGCTTCAAGCACCGAAATTGATCCCTTTCACTCACTTTCTTAGAATGTGTCAGGGGATGTCGGATAGTGTTGTGGCTCTAAAACAAGTTAAGTTATTTCAAAGACGAGTTCTTCTTTATGCCATGTCCACTTGGTTTTGCTCAAAAATGGCTATCTAGACGTAAATCATGGGTTCTGTCTCCTTACTAATACAGATTTCCTAATTTCAACTGTTAAATTTATCGTTTTTAGTGTCTATAGATGATTCGAGAAGACCCAGTGGTGTCGCTCTGGTAGGCACCTTGGATCTTTATAAAGCCCTACTTGAAGAGAGAGACATGAGATATCTTCTTACGGACGAGAACCTACATGTTTATAATCTTCTGGAGCAAAACCGCAATGTAGGTTGCCTTATTGAGGTTCAAGAGGATGTTTATCCTAAATAGGAGCCCGAAGCTAAAGTTAACGTTGGTAAAGATCAGGCAGTGCCCCTTGTACGAGGTACTGTTACCGGTCTTTATACAAGGCAAGAGGTTAGAGACAGTGGTGGAGAAAGAGAAAACCATGCTGAATAAAAAGAGAGTGATGGAGGAAGCGACGTGGATGCTGATTTTGGTCGTGAGTCCTCTAGTGATGAGAGTAAGAGGGCTCACATGCCACTTGCAATGCCCTACCTTTATACTCACGCTATAAAATAGAATTACTAGGTAATCATGTCCGGTAGTATGGAGAATAAGTCTTGTTAGGAGTCACCACACGTGAATATTCCCTTGGGCTAACGCTGGTATGTATCTCACCTCAAAATATATCAACAATATACATACCTGGTATAGGCATAAAGCAATAAACACGTAGGCTTACAAGGACAGAATGTTAGAACCTCAATTCTATTATTTCGATGATGACAACTGTACAAATCAGTAGCACATAATATATATATATATATATATATATATATATATATATATATATATATATATATCATCTATATGCAGGTGAATGATCGCAACCAAGACTTGAAGACAAGAACAAGAGGATCATTGTATTAGAAATATTAATATATTGTGTTAGTGTCTTAAATAGATGATGTGTACAATCTCCTTGAGTAGTTCTTACACGCAAAAGCACATACAAGCTACTGAAAAGTTTTTTACAAACTCAAAAAGGCAAATTTTCATGCTGTACAGGTGTCAGACTCTGACCCATAAATTCAGACATATGGAAAATTCTACTATTTAAATTTTTTACTACAGGCCAGATGTCTGACCTGAACGTCCACACGCATTTCTGACCTGGGTAGCGGCCATAAGTTTTCAACATACATCCTCTTCAATCAAAGAGTTGCATCCATAGTTTCTGATCATACCTCTTCCTTCTCAAACATTGCAACTCTTGGACTAAAATAAAGTATACTAAAGGTCGTTACTTCTCAAAGAAACTCTTCAACATCTATAAATAAGCATGGATTTGAGAAGTTAAACTCACTTGATTTATGAACCCTTTTCTCATTATTCTCTAATATTCCTGTGCTTTCTCTGATTTCTAAAAGTACTCAAAGGCATACTTTTATTTCTTCCTTATATCAAAGCTTCAAATTACATACTACTCAAAGGAGATTATAGGAAGGACTCCACTGAGCAGTCAATAACTGTGTTGTTAAGAACACACTATTTTCAAAGAAAGTTCTTGTATTGCAAGCCAATTTCTCCGGGCGAAGCGAGTGTAGTTTTAATAGTTGAAAGTCCGAAGGGGAGCTTCGGAAACTAGATGTAGGACAAGAGGTCCGAGCCAATATAAAAATTCTGGTGTGATCGTTTTCTTACTTTGCTAGTTGATATATAATATTTCATAACACTTGCATATTAAATATACATACATGATCAGTTTTTTTTAAAATGCTGTTCAAAATGAAAATTATGTTTTTAAAGGTCCCAAACCCTCTTAGGTATGGCTACCTTCTCCTTCTAACACTCAACGAAGGAAGTGGGTACCAATTAAATTATTTTTATCTTGTTGGTACCCAAAAGAAAACATAAGGAGAAATGGAACTCGATAGTGACTGCTCCAAACACATGACTGACAATGCATATATGCTATCAAATATAAGGTATATTGATGGCGGGACGATAACATAATTCTAAAGGATTTGTCATTAGGATCGGAGATGTTATCAATACCGATATGTCCACTTCGCCTATTATTAATAAGTTCTCTTAGTCAAGAATTTGAAACATAACCTATTAAGTATTAGTCAACTTTGTCAAAAAGGATTTAAAATAGATTTTGAAAAGAATAGATGTAACATATTTGATCAAAATGAAAAAACTAATTTTTGAAGGATTAAGAAATAGAAACATTTATGTCTTGAATATGAAAGTTAATAACTCAAGTGATTTATGTCTATCCGTGGATTTTAATGATCCATGGATTTGGCATGAACGGTCATGTCACATAAATTTTAAGTTTTTACACAAGTTGGCTAAACACAATTTAGTTAGAGGTCTTCCTAAAATAAGTTATAAAGTCAAGAATCTACGCGATGCATGTCAATATGGTGAATTAAAAGAAGTTCGTTTAAATCTAAAAAGGAAATTTCAACTATACAACCATTAGAGTTATTACATCTAGATCTGTTTGGACCTATTCAAGTACGTTCAATAAATCATAATAAGTATGTACTTGTTATTGTAGATGATTTTTCAAGATATACATGGACACTTTTCTTAAAACATAAAAGTGATACTTTTGAGATGTTTAAGATTTGTGCTCAAAGAATTAAAAACTTAATGGATCTTAAGATAAAAAGTATAAGAAGTGATCATGGAGGCGAATTTGAAAATGAAATCTTTGAAAATTTCTGTAACAAGAAAGGTATCTCACATAATTTCTCATTCTCTCGAACACTGCAACAAAATGGTATCGTAGAAAGGAAAAATTGCACACTTCAAGAATGTGCATGAACGATGCTCAACAGTGGTGATCTACCAAAGAATTTTTGGGCAGAAGCTGTAGCTACTGCATGTTGTGTATTGAACTGTGTCACATTATGTCCTTTAACCAAAAATACTTGTTATGAGATGTTTTTCTGTAAGAAACCCAAAGTCTCCTATTTTAGGATATTTGGTTCAAATTTTTTTATTTTAAACAGTAAAGACAATCTTGGAAATTTTGATTCAAAAGCTGATGAAGGCATCTTTATCGGGTATTCTGATCGTAGAAAAGCTTACAGAATCTTTAATAAACGTACCAATACTATTGAAGAAAGTATACATGTCTAATTCGATGAAAACTTTTTGACTAGCAAAAGCAGTGATGAAGATGAAATTTCAATAAAACCTATAGGAAATACTACTGTTTTAAATAACAATAATGAGACTTCCATTAACAATGAAAATATGTTGAGATCACCTTCTCGTATTCTAAAAATCATCCAACTAATAACATAACTGGTGATTTAAACATAAAAGTTTCCACTAGACATCAACTCAATCAAATAAGTCGCGTTGCATTTATTTTAAACTTTGAACCAAAAAATTACAAAGAAGCTTCGAATGATGAATCATGGATTATGGAAATGCAAGAAGAACTCAATCAATTCCAAAGAAATGATATATGGGAACTTTTTCCTAGACCTATAGATTAATTTGTAATTGGAACAAAATGGGTCTATAAGAGTAAAGTTGATGAAAATGGAAACATTTTTCGAAATAAAGCAAGACCTATGACCTAAGGATACAATCAAGAGGAAGTGATTATGAAGAAACTTTTGCTTTAGTAGCACGACCAAAAGCCATCCGAAAATTACTTGCTTCTGCTTGTCATCATAATCTTAAACTTTTTCAAATGGGCATAAAAAGTGCTTTCTTAAATGGTTTTATAAAAGAAAGAGTCTATGTGAACAGCCTCCATTATTCACACATGAACAATTTCCTGAACATGTATATAAATTAAAGAAAACATTATATGGTTTAAAACAAGCACCTCGTGCTTGGTATGATAGATTAAAACCTCATTTAATTAGTTCTGGTTTTCAAATTGGTATAATAGACACAACACTATTTATAAAAAGAGATCATAACGATATTTTAATTTTTCAAATATATGTAGATGACATAATTTTTGGGTCAACTAATGAAAAATTATGTAATGATTTCGCAAATATTATGAAAAATGAAATTGAAATGTCTCATATGGGAGAATTAAACTTTTTCGTAGGATTACAAATTAAACAATTAAAAAAAATGTTATTTTCATATATCAAGAAAAATATTGCCATGACTTATTAAAACGATTTGGAACGAAAAAGACCTCTAGTAAACCAACACCAATAAGCACAAGCATTCATATGGATAAAGATGAAAACGACAAAGATTTTGATCAAAAGTTATCCCGAAGTATAATAGGCTCCCTGTTATACCTAACAACTAGTAGACCCGATATAGTGTGGAGTGTATGTTTGTGCGCAAGATTTCAAGCACAACCAAAAGAATCACATTATAGAGCAGTTAAACATATTTTGAGATACTTAACCGACACAACAGATAACGGTCTTTTTTATCCTAAAAGCAGCCTTTTCGAACTCGTGTCATATAGTGATGCTGATTTTGGAGGTAGCAAAACAGATAAGAAAAGAACGAGTGACACTTGTCATTTTATTGGTCAATCCCTTGTATCATGGTTCAGTAAAAGGCAGAATTCGATTTCTCTTTCAACCTATGAAGTAAAATACATTTCTCCTGCTTTGGCTTGTGCACAAGTTATATATATGCAACAAAGCTTCAAGATTTCGGTAAAACTATAACTTGTTCTCCAATATATTATGACAATACAAGTGAAATTAATCTATATAAGAATCCTATAAATCATTCTCGAAATAAACACATTGATATTGGACATCATTTTCTTAGAGATAACGTAGAAAAATGTGTCATATCTTGAGAATTCATCAATACCAAAAAGCAGATAGCAGTTATTTTTACAAAACCTTTATGTGAAGCATCATTTATAAAACTTAGAAGAGAACTGGGAATATGCTCTTTATCTGAACTTTAAAAAAAAAGGAATTGTTAATTTTCCTACCTCTCAATATTAATGGCTAACAAACCGTATAATTTTCATACCCTTTTTTTTAAAAAATTCTCTAAAAACCACTACTATTTTAACAAACAAAACAAACGGACTTTTAAAATAGAAAACCTAAATCTTATATTTATGTGTGAAAATTTATTGCCAAATCACAGACAAAAGTTTCCAATATGTATCTTTTGAAACTAAAAGAAAATTTCCAACATGTCGTCCGACCAGACACCACCTACTCTACCATTGATTTTTCATCACCATCAGCTGATAGCACATATACCTCTCCTACAAAAACAACTCCTAAATCATCTCCATCCTTAAACATTATTCCCTCTCCTATATATCATACTGGCTATTCCCCAAAAGGAAAGAAAACTAACCATGGTATTAACCTTCAAACAACGTCTCTTTCTGACAAAGCCGACGAAATCCATCACTATCAAAAAGAAATGATGGTTGTACAAAAGGAGATGTATTATGAACAAAGATGCTAGGGAGCTCATCTATTTTTATTTATAGAAATGTATCCGTGCAATGTGCGGACATTCATCTACGAAGGATTGTATTCATGTACGCTCTCCTCATGCAAAGGAAAACCCTACACGAGCTCATCGGATCACTCCACGGATATTATGGGGAGAAGGCACGTCAGAAGCTCAACCGAGTTTCGTACCTCCTTACTAGTCTCCACTATGACCGTTGAAAGAGGATACAAAGGTTGAACCAAATTTATGGGATAAGTAATACTGTCATTCTACTAATTCCTCAAACAAAAATTAACAGATTTTAAAATAATTATATAATATTTGTCATAATAACCTTGATTGTTCATGCATATGATTTGTATATCTTATTTTTTGATGAATAAAAAAAATTTCTACTAAGATAAAAATCTAAAAACTAGATTTTATATAGCCAAAAAATTTAAAAAAAGAGTTTGAACTAAAAAAATACGGACCAGGCGTTTGGCATTTGGATCAGACGTTTGCCTCTATCATCCAATTTTTTTTGTTTCAACTCAGACGTCTGCTAGTTTGACCAGAGGTCTGGCCCCATTCTTTGGAAAATTTCTAGACTCGGCACGAACGCCTATTTTTTTTGCTTAAATGTCTGGTTCAACGCTCTGCCTTAAAATTCCCAACATACCAAACGTCTGACCCTAAATACAGATGTCCAACCGTGCTCAGAATTCCCCGTTTCCACCTCACCTATATATTTATCCATTTTTTACCATCATCTCCTAAACCTAAACAAAAACCTAAATTCCCAAATCAATTTTTCTTTCAATTCATTCAGATCAATGGCACACAAAGTCAATAAACCCTTTCCCAAGCATAAGAAAACGGGCCAAGGCTCTAGCTCTCAACCTCTTTCTCAACAATTCGTCACTGATGAAATCATTGATCAATAGATAGTAGAAATAGATGGAAGACAAAAAATTTAGGAGTTGGAAAAGAAGAAGATACATCGTGGTCCATTCTATCCACTCCGAAGATTTTTTAATTATGAAATCGACGATTTGGTTAGCGATGCAGACGTTAACCATCTCTTAAATTATGATTCTAACTCTAGCCAAATTGATCAACTTGTGGTATTTTTATTTCTTTTCAATTTACGTTCAATTCATATTTGGAATTGTCTGATCTAGAAAATTAGATTTGGACAAGCGTTTATGGGGAAGTTATAAAACTCAATGTTGAAATGCTTTGGCAAATATTTCTTTGCTCATATACAGGAACTAGATTACAAGATATTCCTGATACGAGACACATGCCAAGAGATGTATCTACACATCTCATTTGGGAAGATGATATGTGGAAATTATCACCATTCAATTTTCATCCAAAGGCTAGATTACTTAACCTCATGCTTATAAATACCGTAATCCCTCGGTTAGGTAGTCATGAGCAAGTGTATGACCATGACCATAAAGCTTTATATGCTATTTTCGGCCATACCAAATTAAATTGGGCTCAATATATTTTTGACCAAATTAAAAAATTTTGGATCCCAGTTTGTCAAACAATCATCTATGCACCATATATTATGCAAATTCTTCGAGCACATAACGTTCGTTCATACTTATCACAATATGAAGAACTTCCTATTAAGAACAGTGGAATTTGTTTTCTATCTCTAATGCATCTTCCTAAGAATCCATCAAGTATTACACCATTTTCCTAGTACCAACAACAACAACAGACCAACCTCTACACCAGGGCCTTCTGAATCAATATGGTATTTATAACGATCCTGACTCGGCCTTCGAAAATCGGCATTGAATACATCACCTATATTCGAATGCCGCAGAACCAAACGTCGAATCTGGCTTGCCGGATCGTATAACACGTTAAGTACAACAATGCAGCGGAAGAAAATGAATAATATCATTGATACACACCAGTTGTTACAATATCGGATACAACATGAATATCAATATCAGAGCTAAGAGATATACAACAGCGGATACAATGCTAGTAGATGGTCTAGACTTTGCAACCATCAACAGCGGAAAGATAATGCCAATAGAATTCCAAGTGAGAAAGCTAGAATCCAACATCTGGCGACTCCATTGCTAAAGCTCCAAAACTAAAAGTGAGAATCACCACCCATGCTGAAGTGAAGCAACTCGATCCAAATGCAATTTCCAATATCCAAAGATTGAATGCCATCGAATCTATACCTACTAGCTGATTATCTGAAAATCTAACTCTAGACTACCCATGTGGAAAATTATGGGCACCCAGGGTTTAGGAAGGGAACAATAAACTCCAGGTCAGTCATGGGACTGGTATGAGCAAACAAAAACAGTTTTCTTTAAAACAAACAACAAAAGAAGTAAAAGAAATCCGTAATGCTTTTTTGAAAAATGAAACTACCATAAGGCCTCTCACCGTACACCGAATGCAAACGCAGAATTGAGGAGATTTCTCCTTATGATAGTCAAACATGCTTGATACACAAAATCCTTTTCATACTATTATTAGTGCATAGTGCAGAAAACTTTTTGAAAGTATAATATAAATCTTAGCCAGCATACAACCATTATTGTATGCCTACTATAGGTACCATCTAAACAGTGGTGACCACCATAAGTATATTGCAGGTTATACAACTAAAATCGTGCATGAAGCGTATTGGATGATTGGATTTCCAACAAATGGTCATGCAAAGGAACTTCCTACACAAAATGGAACGCCTCTCGAGGGACATCCCTGAGAATCTAATCGGATCTCTGCTACACAAGGCCAGGTTACCTCTGTAACTAGGTAACAACTGACACAAGTATGCCACCCCCGGTCGTTAGCAACCTTTATCCGAGGCACCTATCAACCAACAACCACAAAGCAATAAGTTTGCAGCAACCACAAAGTTCAGTATCTGGGCTCACCACTTATAATCCAAAAGGAAATGGACATACCCTCAGGGGGCGCTACCCTTAAATAACCTTGCTGCAACGATTTCTGTTTCGACCATTACTGGGTTGTGAGGCTCGATGAAGTCTCATCCATAAAGCTACGATTTACACAAAAGCCATGCTTTGATCAACAAATGATCAAAAGCACTTCCTATGTCACATTACCAAATTGGGAATATATCACTGGTAAATATCAACTACATAACCTCTGAGCTCGTACGTCTCAGAGAAGGGTGTTAAGCCAAGAGAATAAATCTCCTCCACCAAACAGAAATGTATTTGATAGAAAATAGCTTTACATCTCAAAGTGTAACTTCAGACACACATCCATACAAGCCTGTTCCGGGTTCGAACAGAACCGAAGGCACTTCCAAAGAAGCCCTTACAAACCGCGTATTCACAATCCCGATCGGACTCCCCATCACATATGGAGATCTCTATACCGGCGCGACTCAGTGCAGAGACATTCGATAGGTTATCCTTTCGTTCTCGAAAATACCTGGTCTTCACCACCGGTCTTCAAATGTTATCCATTACGTCGTATCACTATTCGAAATGGGTTATATGACATAAAGTCCTCTCCCTGCTAAACCGAATAGTGAGCGCTTAATTTAAAAAGCATATGGATAATGGGATCTTAGTTAAGTCACAACTTATTACCCCAAACCTTTCTTCTAAATGGTTTGAACAAATTACCATTTTCAAATCTTTAAATGAAAAAGGTTTACTTCACAAAGTTCACCCATCTTTTACAAAGATTCATTCATAGCCTTTCAAAACAATTCCCCTTTCAAATTGGATTAACTCATCCAATCAAAGATTCAATTCATAACTTTCAAAACCATTTCCATTTCAAATCTTTATACAAAAGATACACCTTTTAGATCCTCTTCAATTTCAAAACAAAGTTCAACAATCTTTCACAAAGATTCACTCATAGATTCCAAAATAATGTTTTCAAACTTAAAATCCTTTCAACACAAACTGGAAATTCTTTCTTTAAATAAAAGCTATTATTATTCGAAACAAATAGTTTTCGTTTCGAAAAAATCCGATTACATTTGCATAAGTTAATGCCTTTTAAGTATAAAACTTAGGTTAAGTCTGAATGCCAAAAACAATACTTTTAAAATGGTTTAAAACCAATAATTTTCCAAACATAGAATTCAATTTCCAGTCTTGAATTCAAATTTAAATCAAATTATTTAAATTTCAAAATTTTATCAAGTTATTCAAAATAACTTTTATCTTTTAAAACTCCTTTTCAAAAGCTTTTCATACTCAGTACAATTCCATTTTCAAAACCATTTGGATTCAAAATTCAATTTTAAAACCATTTCATTAAATTCAAATAACTGTGACTTAACCAATTTTCCCATACAATCCATATTTGTGTGTGTATGGTGTAGTACAGGGGATTTATACAATAGTACAACATTATCAATCATCACAGATTTAAGCACATCAGTATCGATAAGCGGTATATTCCTATAACGCTTATCTTTCATTCATAGATTCATAGGTAAATAATATACATTCATCAAAGATAAAATAAATTACATTCATCACAGCTTGAATCAAATAACTCATATCATAAAGTATCACACATCAGGGATATCAAACAATTCAAAACATTTCATACAATTCAAACATCCGTAAGTAAGATTAATTATTCATCTGATTAAGTTTAAATCAGATTAATCACTTATGATTAAATTATTAATCCTGGTTGATTAATATTAATTAATTACAAACCATCTTAATTAATTAACCCTTAAACATTTGTTAATTAACCTTTAATAATATATTAATCAACCTTAAATTATTAATTAATCAATCTTAATTAATAAATCAATTAATCTTTAATCATTAATTGATTAACCTTTGATTATTAATCAACCTTAATTGATTAATAAATCAATTAATGATTAACCTTTAATTATTTAATTCTTCTCTAATTAATTATCCTTAATTAATTACATTAATTAATTGGCCCTTAATTAATTACCATTTAATTAATTATAATAAGTGATTATCCCTAATCATTTTCATTAATTAATCTTTAATTAATCAATTATCCTCAAATTAATTACCTTAATTAATTAATCACTCAAATTAATTATCCTTAATAAATTAATCATAATCTTTTAGTTGAATTAAGATCTCAATTAACTTAAGATAATCCTTTTATCTTAATTTTTATTTTCCATTTCATCGTTAAATTTTATTTTGAAAACACTTAGGGATCTAAACAATTTATATAAGAATTATTTTAAATCAAACAAAGTTAAAAACATTATCATTTTAAAATTTTAACCTTTGAAATCTCTTGAAATCTTGTTCCATACATACAGTTTGGAAATTAATAATTTGTTGTTAACAAAATGATTAAAACATTTTATCATCATAAAAAGTAACTGGATTATTTTAAGTTGATAATTTATATAATCTTTCTTTAACCAAACCTTTTAAAACAAATATTATATAGAGACAATAGTTTAAAGTTTAAAAGAAAACTTTAATTTATATTTCAAATTGATAACACAAGTACTGGAGAAAATCTTAAGTAAAACTCGAGGCAGATGTAGGTTTACCCGAGTAAACCCCCGAGCAATTTTTTTTCTTTCTGAATTTAAATTTTAAAACCAAGCTAATTAAAAACTACCCGAGCCTAAGCTAAACCTCCCCCGGTCAAATACCCGAGCCATAATCCAAACCCCCCTTATTCAACTTCGAGCTTCCCACCTTCTTCTTCTTCTTCTTTCAACCATCACTTATACACGATGACACTTGTGCATATGCACCGACGATTGGAGCTCCTCCGATCAACCCTGCACCCTTCGACAAGTCGACGAACCTCTTACTGTCGCACACGACCTCCTAGAAGGAAGAATCCAATAGAAAAATAGAATTTGAGCACTCAAATGAAAATCTGGAGCCAACCAGATTTTTAGAACCTCACCGCGAGAATGAACAACAACACCGGAGCTCACGTCCTTCCGACCATAGCTGCACCACACATCACGCAACAATATCCCTTTCTCCGGTCAAGCTCGATTCACCACCGATTGCGAACTCGACTCGATTTTAACACTGACCAAAATGGCTTGCTAAACCCTATTTCACCATCGATATGCCACCATAGCCACCAGAAAATTCCTCCCCTATTTTTCCATTGATCCTTGATGCTCAAATTATCTTCCAACGAAAGAACGATGAACTTTATCTCGTCGTTTGACAGAATTTGACAAAAATGTCATTTCTGTTCAACTCAATAATTCACAAGATCTTCCAACTTAAAAATCGAGATTTCAACATCAAAAATCATTATTCTTCAACACGAATTTGTTTATACGATCAAAACTTGAATTTTTAAAGATTGAATTTTTTATTTGAATTTGTTTTTACTGATTTTCTTTATTTCCAGTAAACCATTTTAATTAAATTTGAAGCTAATTTTAAAACTTAAATCCTGATCTTACAAAAATAATTTATTTATACGTCAAAGCCTATAAATGATTTTGGATGAGAATTTGATTTTTAAATAGGTTTGCATCCTGTAAATCTTTGAAACGGAATTATGTTTGTTTCCCAAACATGCACAGCACATTCATATCAACATTCAAACACATTTCATAACATATGCAAACTTATTCTCAAACATACATCAATACTAATTATATGCAAACCGGAATGTATATAAGGTTAAGGATTTGCTCATCTGGAATGAAGATAGAGGACAGGAAAATCTTTTGAAACCTGGAACCTCATATTTGATATTCTAAAGACAGTGAAACTTCTTTGATCTGTTATTTGATCCAAGACTCGGATTGATTTGATCTTGATTCTGAAGCCTAATCCTTGCATTGACTTAAACTTGCATGCTTTTATTTGAGGATTTGCTTTTGTTTCTTGAATTGCTCAGTGTTTAACAGAGAAACAAAATCTGTAATTGCTTCTAGATTGATTGCTGAGATGATTTGATCTTACTTTTTTTTTGTGCTCTGATCGTTGTATTACTTTAGTTTGATTTCAGAACTTGATTGATGTCAAGTTTCCATTTAAATCTGCATGCTTGAACTTGCTTTTATTTTCCAGGTTTAATTTTTTTAAAACGTTGCTTGTTTTTTTGCATCAGACAAACAGATTTAGTTTGATTTTCTTTCTGTTTCTAGGTTTGAGTTGTTGCTTTTGATTTTTTTGTTTGAAGATGACGAGTAAAAGGATTGAACTAAAAATGAATGAATAGGTTTCTCTCATCCTTAAACACGATATTATATTTTAAATTTAACCAATTTTCCACTTGTTAAATTATGTTAACACTTGTACAAAGTCCTATTATTTTTCTTACACTTGTTAACATATTTAAATTTATGTTTTAAACCCTTGTTAAGCTTTTATTTATAAACTATGGTTTAAGCCTTATCATTTTTTTGTAATTTGTGAATTAACTTGTCTCTAACGTTCTTAAAATTTAATGAGTTATATCTTATATTTACATAAGTTTGTATTTTTAAATCTTTATGTATATACAAACTATTTGTTAGGCCTTTTTATACTTATACTTTCAAAAGATATATTCATACTAAAGCTTTATATTTATTTACATATATACTGCTATTTTTATATATTTACAAACTATAATTTTAAAAGAATTTTTTTTTTCTAATTTTTATAATCAATACTATTTTAAACTTAATTTATTATACTTTCGAATGCATATATATACCTACAAATTACATTTAGTTATATATAAATTTTCAAATTAAACTTAAGTTATTATACTTAAATTTATATAAATAATATTAGTGTTGAAAATATTCAAATTTAACTTTTAGAAAATTATTATATTAATTTCAAAATAAATTCTTCCAAAAAAATTATATTATAACTAGAAAACAATTTTTTATTAATTTTGAACATAGTATTTTTAAATTCAATTTAGTTTCTAAAATATTTATTTTGGAGTTTCAAATTCAAAATGCAATTCAAAATCAATCTATATACATACATTTATCCAAATTTTCAATTTAATCCACAATTAAATATAATCAATATATTATTTAAAATATTTATTTTTGAATTTCAAATTAGAAATTCTATTTTAAGAAGCATTTTGATATACATTTTATTAATAAACAAACAAATATCTATTAAATTTAAAAAAAATACCAAATTAATTCACTATTTAATTTCAAATATTAAATTAATAATTTAAATTTGCTTTAAAAACAGGAATGTTACAATATTACTCTGATTTTGAAATTCAAGAAGCTCAAATTGCAGCAAGACAAGGAGAAAGTATTCAAGACATAACAATTCAGAACCAATCCCTCCTGTCTCTAAATCAAAAGGTCTTGGATAAGAAAATTTTCCGACTAGAATGATCTTTTTCTACACAAATAACTAAAGTAGAAAAGACTTTAGAAAAGGTCATTTCTACTCTTGGAAAGGTTATGAAAAAGGTTCGTGGACGTTCTTCTTCACGATCTTCTTCATCTCCTTCTCCCACACCACCTCCAGAACCTCATATATATCCACTAGGACCTAGCACAGCCAAAAAACCTTTATAAAAACATGCTCCTGGATAAGATCCAGTAAACGTGGACATTAAGGAGTGTGAAAACATGTCATGGCCTCCACAAGAAGCCTCACATTATGGACACTATCAATCATTTTAGGGACTTTCCATTCAGGAAGATGAAGAGTATCATAATTAGTCGCAATGGTAGAATAGAGACTACGATGAAATTGCTTCTAACCTATAGGGTTACTTCTCCTATCAGTAAGTTATTTACCAGTATTGAATAAATTTATTCTGAATTCCTTATTTGTATGACTGTGATATTTTGTTTGATTTTGTGATGTGACATTGTGTTCGTGACATTATGCTATTGTGATATTGTGTTGATTTCTCTATATGCTTCCTCGTATTGTTTCGTATAATCTTTTTGATAATGACAAAGGGAGAGAGATTCCATACTACATGCAGGTAGGGGGAGAAATCACAAAACTAAGGCGGAGCATTCTTATAAACTTGAATGTATAGTTGTCATCATCAAAAAGGGGAAGAATGTTAGAACCTCTATTCTATGATTTTGATGACAACAACTATACAAATCAATAGCATACAATATATATATATATATATATATATATCATCTATATGCAGGTGAATGATCACAACCAAGACTTGAAGACAAGCACAAGAGGATCATTGTATTAGAAATGTTAGTATATTGCGTTAGTGTCTTAAATAGATGATGTGTACAATCTCCTTGAGTGGTTCTTACACGCAAAATCACATACAAGCTATTGAAATTTTTTATGAACTCAAAAAGGCAAATTTTCATGCTGTATAGCTGTGATACATCTAACTCATAAATTCAGACATTTGGAAAATTCTGCTATTTAAATTTTTTACTGTAGGCCAGACATTTGACCTGAATGTCCACACGTCTGACCTGGGTAACGGCCACAAGTTTTCAACAGACATCTTCTTCAATCAAAGAGTTGCATCCACAGTTTCTGATCATATCTCTTCCTTCTCAAACATTGCAACTCTTGGACTAAAATAGAATATACTAAAGGTCGTTACTTCTCAATGAAACTCTTCAAAATCTATAAATAAGCATGGATTTGAGAAGTTAAACTCACTTGATTTTTTGAACTCTTTTTTCATTATTCTCTAATATTACCGTGCTTTCTCTAATTTCTAAAAGTACTCAAAATCATGCTTTTATTTCTTCCTTATATCAAAGCTTCAAATCACATACTACTCAAAGGTGATTATAGGAAGGAAAGTCAAAAACTGTGTTGTCAAGAATACGCTATTGTCCAAGAAAATCCTTTTATTGTAAGATTATTCCTCCGGGCGAAGCGAGGGTAGTTTTGATAGTTGAAAGTCCAAAGGGGAGCTTCGAAAACTAGATGTAGGACGAGAGATCTGAATCAATATAAAAATTCTGGTGTTTCGTACGTTGCTTATTTTACTTTGCTAGTTGATATATAATATTTCATAATACTTACATATTAAATATGCACACACGATCCATGTATTCTTTTACACCACAATATATAACATATACAAATGAATACAGAATCACAGATTACAGCAGAAAATTATAATACATCACAAACTATGATGTCTGTCTCACTATGGCAGTATATACATGTCAAGTTCACAATACATAGTACTTGGCCGTCTCATCAAAATAAATATATGAAGACACCCAAATTGAACATACACAGTCATCATCTCAAAATACAATATAATAAATACATATTATCTTCTCTAAAGCCCAATCATCCAAAATGGCTAATGTCCCAGTACCTAAAAAGTCTCGGATTAACACGAATATTATATAAATAATAAACGGGTCAGACTATGTCTAAATCCAAGGTGAATACATAACAATAAGCATGGTATTAAAAAGCCAAGTACGAATACAAGTTAACCAAACATCCATCATAACATAATAATAATAACATACCATGCAGATATTCCAAATATCACCCATGAAATACATATAAACAAGTGGAATCACAACAATCCATATATTTCTCTACAAATTCCTTTAATTCAATCTCAGACAGATAATTTTTTACTTTCAAGTAAGAATCATGACATCTATAATCGGGTGATAACAATCAAATATATCAAAATCTCATAATACTATGGATAAGCGAATAATGTATCCATAAAATCCACAATGAAGGAATGAGTCCCAAATCAAATTAATTCAAGGATCAACAGCCAAAATATATGTCTTGAGTTATAGTACTAATGGAAGCGTAAACTTCCTACCATTAAGCCTTAAAAATATAAACCAGGAAGGCATTATCCCAAACAAACAATCAAAGCATAAAATCTCAACTTATAGCCTTAATGGAAACTATAACTTTTGACTGTTAAGTCATAGAAGATAAATCAAGAAATGTGGAACCCAAATAAAACCAATCCATAAATCAATATCCAAAAATACTATCTCGACTTTCAGTCCTAGGGGAAGTAAATATTTTCGACCGTTAGTCCTAGGAGATAGCAAGAAATATAAATCCAAAATAAAACAATCCATATGAAATATCAAAAGCAACGTCCAAACAATTATCTCGACCTATAGTCCTGATGGAATTGATAACTTCCGACTATTAGGTCCTCGAAGATGACAAGAAACACGAACTCGAATCAATATCAAAGCCACTCAAATACCCAATGTATGATATCGTATATCTCGACCCCCAGTCTTTGGAGAGGCAAAACTTTCGATTGAATGTTCCTAGGAGATGGAAACCACAAGTCATAGAAAAAGGAGATCTCTTAGCCACGGGCTCTAACGAGAGAACGACTTACAAATTCACAGCTTATCTCTAATGTCATAAATAAACAATACGCCACTGTCTCGGGTTAAGCTAATTCAAATGATTGACTAACACGCATCCAGTCTCTAGTGTCATATAGTCATCGTCTCCAGTGAGGTGATAATATCAAATATCTCAAATATCATGGATCTACTAAAGTCGTCCAAATGGGAGACTTACGTACCATAACACTGCTCCTAGAAATGCTAATGGTCGCGGCCAATTTCCTACAGTCCCTTAGTTACTCCTAGAATTGTGACACTTATATCCATTGCACGTCATAAACACGGTACAATACTACATTGTGCATTGGTCACCACTCCTAATTGCCCTTGGTAACAGATTGTTGATCCTTAAGTGATGTCGGGGCAATGACTCTAATGATAGAAATTACTCTAAGCCTACAAACTCAACAAGGCGACATCATAGATCCGGGGTGTGATCCCACAATCAAGACCACTAGGATGGATAACTAGCCTATCTGGTGCATCTGATTCACACGCTCTCTATAGTGGCATGAACTCTATGACATAGATTCCCAATATATACTCTCGGTTATATAAGTCCTATGAGAGTGATAACTAGTACTCTCGACCCCAGAAGTCCTGATGACAATAATCTCAATATAACAATTATCGACTACTAGCCCTCAGAGTAGATAACGCTACACGACTAGTTAGTCCTTAGAGGGTACAATGAAATATATTGTCGATGAAATGTGTCCTAATGTGGGTAATAATAAGTACTCTCGATGTCATACATCTTAAGGAGAGTGTCATAACATAATAATTCCTCAACCACTAGTCCTAAGAGTAAATAATAATATACTCGGGTAGTTAGTCCTAAGAGGATAAGCCATAAATTTTAACATATCTCCAGCATTTAGCCTTTGGAGAATTGTATAACTCTCGACTGCTAAGCTTTATGGAGTCACCTTTGGACAATATCACAAATTTATATAAATAACTTCTACGCACCAATAGTAATCGAACAATCATTACTTGAGCATCCCATTCCACTCATACTACTTGAACGTTTACTAGAAGCTAGTAAACTACACTCATCAAACAACGAATATTCTATAATATGAGTAAATAGAATTACCAGAAAAATATTACCGAATGCCCCATCTTAGGTGGTATTACTAATTTGTTTATTCCGTATTCTCATTATATAGAACTGAGTCACAAAATCATCAAATATTTTGATTTCGAACCAATAAATGTATAAAAGGGGGAATATATTTCAATATTCTTAAAGATGGATTTTTATAATCATAAATCCTCTTTTTAAATTTTCATTAAAACCCCTTAAAATGTTTCACAGTTTGGCTTATCTTCAAGATAAGCTTATAAACTCAAAATCCCTCTTTCAAAAATATTTCTTCATTCCTATTTATTAAATATAAACTTTGCAAAATAAATTCTTTTTGGAAATATTATTAAAAGCTCCTAATTTTTACTATAAAAGTTCCATACATTCCAAAAATATAAAAATTGTTTAAATCCACTTTATTTTCAAAACAATTTTCAACAATTAATTTATTTCTCAACCACTTTTAAAACCAGAAAATCAATCGAACATCTAGAATATAATTCGTAAAGTGAAATTCTCCAAAAATCATCATGCCATCATCAATATAAATTTTATCGTTTGGCACGAATCGAATTACATCGAATTCCGGCCATCCATACAATTTGCACACATATAAATAAACTACGCAACAAAATGCAACCAGACATTATCTTCCCATTTTGACAATCCAACATAAACACAATTGTGCCATCAAAATCCAAAATCATATCTAATATCGCAACAATCAACCTAATATTATATCCAGTATCACAAACAACCAATTCAACCAATATCCCAAACAATATTTCAAGCAAGCAATTCAACAATTAAATTAGGATAAATATATAGCATGAAATGGAATTTAAATATAGATACTTGTTTAGAAACTCATCGAAATGATGCTTAAACTACCCAATTAGCGACTACTCTAAACTCGAACCCAAACATTGTCATCGCCAATCACCTTCCTTTCGTCACGGCTTCTCATCATTGCTCCATCATACTGCTGCAACCAAGAGTTCAACAAGGCCCAAAAATACACTACACCATACCTAATACACATATAACCTGGTCTAATCATTGGAAACCCACATCATTGTTTCCTTTTCCGGCGGCACTACCAGCCTCCAACATTGCCAACACCATTAGCCGCGCCTTCTCCAATGTCACAAATAGCCTAGCACTCCTCCGTTGTCATTCATTGAAGTTCCCAGGTTGCACAAATGATGACCACGCTCCCTACTCAAGCCGCCTCCCTCCGCATTGTGCTAACATCGCATGCCTTCTAGTGTTCGTGCTTGGCCGCACGGTATCTTTTTGATTTTTTTTGATTTTTTTTAGTCGAACGTTTAAAACAAATTAGAGCTGGTTTTTAGGGCAAAATGAAATCGGGCAGGTATTTTGATTTGGGGATTAAGTTAGAAAATGGAAAAGGAATGCTCTAGGCTAGTGTGGGTTTGGGCCAAATTTGGGCTCTAGTTTAAATCAAATAAATTTTCACTTCATTTTCATTTAAACAATTCTTGTAAGTTAATTGTGCATAAATTTCGATTTGATTCAAATGGACATACACTTCATTATACTGAATATATTATAATAACTGAAATTTTATTTAATTCAATGCCTATTTATTTTTATTCTTTCACTGATTTTATTACATAACAATTATTTACACCTTTAAAAATATTTTAAATTCAATACAAATATTTTATTCAACTTTGAAATATTAACCGAAAAGAATTTATTAATTTAACTCAATTTGTTAAAACAAAATCTTGTATTAAATTGACTTTAATTAAATAAATTGTAACGACCTGATAAATTTATGATTTTTTTTATAAATTTAATTTATATGTTTGCTAATTTAATCCAGTATAAAATTAAAGTCTTAGGATTTTTAAAAGGATGAATGTAGGAGTTAGATAGTAACTGTAATTACAGGTAGAGATTTAGAAGGTTATATGATATAGATTTGAAAATAACTGAAAGTTGTGTTGTAGTTATAAGTCTTAATTTGTTGGTTTAATGGTATTAATGTAACAATAACTGAATTGGATTACATACACACAAACATTTGAAAATTTATTAGGTGGACTAAATTGGTTAAAGTTCATAAGTTGTGCATTTCAATTTAGTAGAAATTCTAAACGATAAACGAAGATTTAAATAAACGCTAAATTAAAACTATGTAAAATGGTGACTTAAGGCCTAGTTATAGGAATTGGAATATAATCCAATTTGAATTAAGTATAAAAAGGATTTGATTTATATGTAAGTTATTTTTCAGAGTATTGAATAAAAATTTGGAATCCAATTTTAATTAATGAAAATAACGTTAGTATTAGTAATAAATAGATTTCAACGCAGTAACCAAATGAATGGGATAAAATGAATATATATTGAATAGAAATGAAATAAAAATGGGTCACCTTTAGATGGAGTAAAATTTAAGAAACCTATAAATGTGGAATTAGTAAACATTTGTAAAAAAAAAATATTGCCTAGAATAAAATTCATTTAATATAAGAATTCAAAGGTGGAAGATTTACATTTGGATTGAAAGGTATGATTAATTGAATTGGTGATTTGGGGAATTTAATCCAAGGGTTACTCTAAAAATAAATACGGATAAAAAGAGGTTAAACTAAGGAGGGGCATTAATTGATTTTAAGGCTTATTTAATACGTTAATAGGCAAGACTCCGCATTCATACATTTATACAAAGCTAAATAGAAGCACAAGTGTGATATAATGTAAATAGATGGATATCAACCTTTATTTATATGTTAATGGGATTTAATTTCTATTGTATAAAAACCGCAATTTAATGAAGATTGAAATAGCTAATTCATACGTTAGTTGATTTAGCTGGAATATGAAGATATTTAATGGAATAGTGAAATCAAATGGGAATGGGTTTCCATTGTTCATTTGAATTCACATTCATCATAAAAACTTATTTGAAAACCAAAGGAATAATAAAGGAATCAAGACTTAATTAGTAATTTGGATTTAAGACATGGCAATTTGGATTTATTGCAACATTTAATACTATAGAATTTAGTAAAGCTTATTCAAATTTTAGTTGACCATTTGTGATATAACTTTTTGAAAACAAGACTTTATTTATGAATTGAGTATTTGATTCAACGAATGGTAATTACTTCATTTAAAAATGGAATTTAACGTAAATTAGTACGTTATTAAAGTTAAATGAAAGCTGTAAACATTTGACTTAGAGAACAATTGAGTGAAATCTTAACTAATGTAAACTTCATCATATTGACATCCATAACTGTGAATCATAGGAAGAAGGTAAATAAATGAACTTAACCAAACTATTTATGTTGAATATTGAAAATTTGAATAAATAAATAGTTAAGAAAATTAAGGGAATGGGAATAAAAATTTATTTATAATTTGGAATTTTAATTACGGTGAAAAGGGTTAACTGCAATTAAAAGTAAGTTGAGATGGAAATCAAGTTATTTATTTAATTTGGTTTAAGATGAGAGTGTATAAGTATAAGATTAGGTAATTTGTGAGAATAAATTTATAATTCCCAATTAATAAGAAAGTGCAGGAATTAAAATTGCAAATTTATATACCTATAAATTTTTACTCACATCCAAGCTTGTTAAATTTATTGGGATTAATTGAACTATCTAAGTAATGAAATTTGGCCAATAATAGGAGTTGAAACATAAAAATTGATTTTTTATGATTTATTTAATTGATTTAATAATATTAAAAATAGCCATTTTTGTCACGGACTCGGATTTCGACGAAACCAGTTTCATCGGATCCGTATCGGTGAATTATTATAGGATTTCAAATTTCGTATCGATCGGACTTGTCGTTTGATCGTACGGACGATAAACGCCTTGAAATCAATTTTATTAAAATCAATTTGAAAATCAATTTGGAAATCTTGTTTTCAGCATAACTTCTTCATACGATCGAATTTGGTCGTGAAACTTTTTTCATCGCGTTCAGAATATTTTAAAACACCTATTTGGATATATAGTTTTAACAAATTCGATTCCGGAGGCATAGCGGGCTTTTTGGGCCGTGTTTTATTCCGTACGTTCGCTTATCCAGTCCATCTTCTCTATCTCTAGCCTACCTATATAAGCATGGCTATAAACCCTAGCCCCATTTTTATTTGCTTATGCTGTACGTTCATTCTTCAACCATTCTTTCTTCCTCAATGGATGCTCCTCAGATCCAATTTCAAATTGCAAAACAAAGTGAAAATTCAAAGTCTTCAGAAAATTCCCAAAAATTTATATGTTGTAGATTTCTTCAATACGAATCTATATGTGACATCTGTTTTTGCAATCGATGCTCGAATCGTCCTGGAAACTCAGTCAAAGGTCAGAAATTCGAAAACCCTAAGGTTTGATTTAGGGGTTTTTGATTTTTCATCAAATCGGCAAAATCAAGATATGGGTTTGGTGGAGATTCTTGTGGGGAGTTCAACGACGTTGGTCTGGTGGAGTTTAGTGACCGGTGGTGGTCAAATTTGGCGTTTTAGGGTTTCGAAACCCTATTTCTAGGCGGCGGCGGCGGCCATTTCAGGCAACCGGGATGGGGGCGGCCGATAGCAGGGGTCAAGGCGGAGTCAACGGCCATGGTGCCGAGGCGAATGGCGGCCGGTGGTGGCCAGGGGAGGCGGTCAAAGGTGCGGCTGTAGGTGGTGTTGGGGTCTCGTGTTCCTGTAGCCGCGTTCTGTGAGGTAGAGAGGATGATGCAGGGATGACGTGGCAGTTTATGAGTGGATCGTAATTTAATTCCGGACTTGATGACGCTGGTTTGGACAAATTCTGAGACGGGCGAATTTTTGGGTTTAAATCGGGTTTAAATTCAATTTAAATTCCAAAGGTGAGTGTTTTAACCCACTCACAATTACTAGAAGCTTTTATGTTTGTTAAATAAATTTTAGAAATGAATAGAAATTTATTTATGAGCTTTTGGGCATGTTATTTCATCCATATCTGTTGAATTGCATTTTTTTGAATTTAGCTGTTAATTTAAATTGATTGATTGCATATTAATTGGCTGTTAGAAATTATTGTTTGCATAAGAACTGCTAGTTAACAGTTATGTAAATTATTATTGAGTAAACTGTTAGATAAATAGTTGATAAATTTAATTTGGAAAAAAAACTGACAGTTATTACCTGTTGTATATGTTCATAGATATATACTGTTATTGATTGAAATTGGTTGATGGTTGCGATTGGATGATGGATGTTGTTGATGAATGAATGTTTATTGCATATCATTAAAATTGCAAATTTATCATGCATATTTCATTTTTCGGGATTGTGGTTTGAAATGATAAAACCGCAAAGTTTTATTTTTAAATTGCGGATTGAAATGATAAATATCCGTATCACTTGACCATAGGATAGAAAATTATATACAGGCACCGCGGTCTATATATAACTATTTTAATGTGATTTCTATGGTTTGGATGGAATACGGTTTATAATAATCTTAAATTTTATACTGTATAAATATTTTTCTTCCGTATTTATGTACATGAAAAGTTGGAAATTTTGAAATAAAAAGGTGTATAAATTCCCTTAGTAAAATGGAAGAAAATTTAGAAAATGGAGTTGGATAAATTTATATCATATGTTTAAATGTTAAGTTTGGAAATTTAAGATATGATATTTATAATTGGATTTTTCCCAAGAAAAAAATTGAAATGAATATTCTAATATGAATTTGAATTGGAAAAATATTCTAATATAATTGGAATCGAAAAATACATATGTTTTATTACTAGAAATTGGAGTTGTTTAAAGGATTTATGTGAATATTCAAACTAAATAATAAAACATTTAATTTGTTGAAAGAATATATTCCAATTTTAGTTTTTGAATATTAATACTCCAATGGATTTATATATATGGAAATTGAAATGGTTTTGGAACTTAAGAGTGATATCTAAATTATGGTTTTAACTTTAGATAAAGAAATATTTCCATAAAGCCATATAACTTATTTCTTTACAAAGTGACAGTAAAGTTAAGCCTTTGAAATTCATATACCGTTGAATATCCAAACCATTTGAGTTTTAAAAGTTAGGGTTTGAAATTATGGATTTCCAAAAATATTATGCTTTGAAAATATTCGATTTTCAGATATTATGAAGTTAAAGCCTTTTATTATTGGAAAGGAATTATATTTGGGATAAGTGGTAAAATATGGTTTTGGGTTTTGGAATGATATCGTAATATTATGGTTTTGAAATGGATTATATTCTGGTTTAAAAGTATAAACTGTTTTAAATAACCGCGGTGTTATAATAACGATGGGTTGGCAAAGAGACCGGGATCGGATATGGACATACTCTCTGTCGATACCGAAAACCACTTTGACTAACCGTGTACGCGGTGGAGATTCCAGAATGAAGTAGGTTGGTGGCGACGATTCCTGTAAGGTAAATACGTGGACCCGACTCCCGTGAGTTGGCATAAGGTGGCTAAAACAGGAGCGATCGACGGGTTAATGAGGTCATTCCTCTGATCGGACACTCCTCTTCGATATTATACTATGACTTTGGATTGATTCAGTGGCCACTTCTATTTTTTGATTTGGGGAGTTGTTTCGAGGTGGGCGGTTGCTGCGGCTTCGCGTTACCATCGGCCCGGAAGCGTAATTGGTATATCTACCCTGGCATTGCCTAGTTGTGCCGTGTCACCTACCCTATCGCGCCTTGTACGAGTTTGGTTTTCTCCCGTAGCCCGTGTGGTATCCTCTAGTGGCTTCCCGATCAGGAGGGACTATGATATTGGATGGACTACTGGGACTATTACGTGTTAAGGGCTATATGGGTAACCCCTTAACGCTATTAAAAAGTAAGTTTATTTTATAAATAGACACTATTATAATAACGCAATATACTACATAGTAAATAGTTTAACGGATCCTTAGGAGATGTAAATCCCGAGCATCTCTTGAGTTACTGTACTCATATTTATTTTTGTTTATTTAACTCACATAAGATATTCTAGTCTGACTCGAGTGTTTTTGTCTTTTCAAATTCGCTCGGGTCAGTCCGAGCGTTTCAGGATAGCAGGTTTTAGCTTTGGAGGACGAAGACGAAGATTCAGTATTATTTTATATATAGTATTGCACTACACACTCTTTCTATTCCGCTGCATTGTTGTATTTGGTATGTGTAACTCTGATATTCATTGTATAAGAAAAATCAAGCTTTTGTAAACTGTTTATGAACTGTATACTTGTTACTATATTTTATCCTTCCGCTGTGAGATTCTATTTTCGTTTTATTTCTTCTCTATTTTTCTTATTTACCCCATAACACTCCTCCCTTGCGTATGCTTTGAATCGGCACGTGTGTCGTTTAAAGTGTGCGAAAAGGCGGGATGTTACAGTTGGTATCAGAGCCAGGTTTTAGCGATAAACCTTGGCTTTGTGGGGTTTGACTCTTTGTTAATAGGGTAGAAATATCCTATGGGAGTCGCTGAGTGTATATATATGAGAGAGCGTACTTGTTAGTATTAATAAAAAGTTTTGATATTGTGTTAATCTGTTCCGCTTTGTATTTATAAATTCTGGTTGATGCATGGGACGCTATGTCATCAATAGGGATTTCTAAACACTTAATAGGACAGACCGACATAATATTTGTTTTTAATATAGGTGAATGAAATAATTTTGCCTATTATATTTTCTATATATATAAAAATATTTTTATAAAGATATATATATATATTTGGTTGCTATAGATTGGATGTTAGGCAATAAGAATATTTGTAATAAATTGAAGCTAAGTGAAATCCTAATAAACCAAATTTGGAGATTTTAGAACTTAAGTCAGGGATTTTTGAAATGTACTTTCAAAGAATTTATGAAAAATAATGATTTGGTTTATAAGAAATTTCTTATATAAAAAGTATAATTTGGAAGTATAATAATATTGTCATATATATGTTTTCCGATATGAATATTCCGTTTTAAATTCGGGAAATTTGTTTTAAAAGAAGATTTTGGGGAAATAAATTATGTACTTTTCTCTCCGTCGCTGGAAAATAAATTCGGTGATGACGGCCGCATCATCGACTTTCATTTTCGAGTTTCGGAGGGGAAAGGCCGCTGTAGTAAATACTACTACAGAATTGTTTTGAATTTATTTGAAATTTTAATTGTTTAAAGATAATTGGAGATATAAGAGTTGTAAGAAATTATATTATCTATTATTTTAAAGTAATTTTGAAATTTGACCCGGTATTAAATTCTTAAATTTCCATTAATAAATTGTTTAAAATTATGTTAGTGAAAAAAAAGGGGTTAAGTAATAAATAAATTAAAACCTCTAATTTAATTAAGAGAATTATTGCAAGGATATAAAGAGAAAGTGAATACGTAGGAGAGAGAATAGTAATAAGGATTAACATTGAATTGAATTAAAGAATGGAGATTTAACTTGTATAAGTTCAATTGCAATTTCTTTAACATAAATAACTTACCCAAATATAAAAGTTGAAATGTTAAATAAGAAACTAGAATTGAATATTTTACAAGTAGGAATTTAGGAAAAATTGAAGTATTCAATAAACGACTGTATAAATAAGAATTTAATGGTATAAACTTAAGTTATGATTGAAATTTTACTAAAAAAAAAAAAAATTAAGTTAAGAATTACTAATAGGTGATATGAACTTAAAGTAAATAAAATGAAATTCTAAATAAGAATTGATTGTAGGATTATTAACTTAAGTATGTTTTAATTTCCTCTATTCCAATATAATGGAAACCTCCACATTAAATAAATGAATGAGATTAAAGGTAAGTAACAAATATATATATATTAATTAAAGGAATTAAGAAGAAACATGTAAATTGTCACTTACATTCTTAAAATATATATAACTTACCATAAAATAAAAGTTGAAATGTTAGTAAGAATATGTAAAAGAAAATCTTGCAAGTAAAGCTTGAAGCAATAAAGGTATTCAATAAATTGCTGTTATTAATGAGAATTTATTTTATAAACTTAAGTAATAAAAGGAAACTTAAGTAATAAAAAGGAAATACAAATATAATGAATTTGGTGATAATTGGAAAATAAACTTGTAAGAAACAAAGAAATCCCTCATAAATGAAGGAAAGAAAAATCAAAACACTGAATTATGAAATAAATGTATAATGAGATATTTTGGTGTTGATTTGAATTGTTGGTTGATGTATGTTGTTGGGTAAGGAATTATGGAGTTGTTAGATTTACAAATAATCTATCTTTGTTCCATCTTAGGCTGTTGAGCAACGGATGTACTTGATAGTTATTCTTCATTCGTACAACTTCAGAATTTGAACCCGAACAACTAATTGTTGTTTGATTAAATGATTGTTTGTTGAATGTGGTGTGTGCTGTTGAGAAAAAAATTGTGGTTGTTGCATTTGATTGGATATGAATGATTGAATCCACCTAAACCTTTCACTGTAAAATAAATATTTAACCTTTTAGATTTTATAAGTGAATACAGGTGTTGGAAGCAACTGCTACTGCTGTTGGTTCCAAAATAATAAAGCGTATATTGCCCGACAATAGGTACGTTTTCGGATTACGTTTAAAGCGATATTTTATATATTTTTCCCGTGTTGGGATATAATATTTTGATTATATATGTAATATACTTGTATATTTGGATATTATATTTTCTCCAGAGTCCCTCCGTACAAAGGAGACTCTGCCAAAAATTTTCGAAAATTTTGGACTTAGAATTTTGTTAAAATATTTTTCCAACTTTAATAACTCAAGTATTAAAGGATATAATGATTATAAAACAGGAATATTTCATTTAGGAGGATTAATCCAGGAAAATATTGTTTATAAATTAAAAATTGAAATAAAAAGTACTGTTTATTCTTCCTCCTCCCTTCTTTCCTTTTCGGGGACGAAAAGTTTTGAGTGGGGGAGATTGTAACGACCTGATAAATTTATGATTTTTTTTATAAATTTAATTTATATGTTTGCTAATTTAATCCAGTATAAAATTAAAGTCTTAGGATTTTTAAAAGGATGAATGTAGGAGTTAGATAGTAACTGTAATTACAGGTAGAGATTTAGAAGGTTATATGATATAGATTTGAAAATAACTGAAAGTTGTGTTGTAGTTATAAGTCTTAATTTGTTGGTTTAATGGTATTAATGTAACAATAACTGAATTGGATTACATACACACAAACATTTGAAAATTTATTAGGTGGACTAAATTGGTTAAAGTTCATAAGTTGTGCATTTCAATTTAGTAGAAATTCTAAACGATAAACGAAGATTTAAATAAACGCTAAATTAAAACTATGTAAAATGGTGACTTAAGGCCTAGTTATAGGAATTGGAATATAATCCAATTTGAATTAAGTATAAAAAGGATTTGATTTATATGTAAGTTATTTTTCAGAGTATTGAATAAAAATTTGGAATCCAATTTTAATTAATGAAAATAACGTTAGTATTAGTAATAAATAGATTTCAACGCAGTAACCAAATGAATGGGATAAAATGAATATATATTGAATAGAAATGAAATAAAAATGGGTCACCTTTAGATGGAGTAAAATTTAAGAAACCTATAAATGTGGAATTAGTAAACATTTGTAAAAAAAAAATATTGCCTAGAATAAAATTCATTTAATATAAGAATTCAAAGGTGGAAGATTTACATTTGGATTGAAAGGTATGATTAATTGAATTGGTGATTTGGGGAATTTAATCCAAGGGTTACTCTAAAAATAAATACGGATAAAAAGAGGTTAAACTAAGGAGGGGCATTAATTGATTTTAAGGCTTATTTAATACGTTAATAGGCAAGACTCCGCATTCATACATTTATACAAAGCTAAATAGAAGCACAAGTGTGATATAATGTAAATAGATGGATATCAACCTTTATTTATATGTTAATGGGATTTAATTTCTATTGTATAAAAACCGCAATTTAATGAAGATTGAAATAGCTAATTCATACGTTAGTTGATTTAGCTGGAATATGAAGATATTTAATGGAATAGTGAAATCAAATGGGAATGGGTTTCCATTGTTCATTTGAATTCACATTCATCATAAAAACTTATTTGAAAACCAAAGGAATAATAAAGGAATCAAGACTTAATTAGTAATTTGGATTTAAGACATGGCAATTTGGATTTATTGCAACATTTAATACTATAGAATTTAGTAAAGCTTATTCAAATTTTAGTTGACCATTTGTGATATAACTTTTTGAAAACAAGACTTTATTTATGAATTGAGTATTTGATTCAACGAATGGTAATTACTTCATTTAAAAATGGAATTTAACGTAAATTAGTACGTTATTAAAGTTAAATGAAAGCTGTAAACATTTGACTTAGAGAACAATTGAGTGAAATCTTAACTAATGTAAACTTCATCATATTGACATCCATAACTGTGAATCATAGGAAGAAGGTAAATAAATGAACTTAACCAAACTATTTATGTTGAATATTGAAAATTTGAATAAATAAATAGTTAAGAAAATTAAGGGAATGGGAATAAAAATTTATTTATAATTTGGAATTTTAATTACGGTGAAAAGGGTTAACTGCAATTAAAAGTAAGTTGAGATGGAAATCAAGTTATTTATTTAATTTGGTTTAAGATGAGAGTGTATAAGTATAAGATTAGGTAATTTGTGAGAATAAATTTATAATTCCCAATTAATAAGAAAGTGCAGGAATTAAAATTGCAAATTTATATACCTATAAATTTTTACTCACATCCAAGCTTGTTAAATTTATTGGGATTAATTGAACTATCTAAGTAATGAAATTTGGCCAATAATAGGAGTTGAAACATAAAAATTGATTTTTTATGATTTATTTAATTGATTTAATAATATTAAAAATAGCCATTTTTGTCACGGACTCGGATTTCGACGAAACCAGTTTCATCGGATCCGTATCGGTGAATTATTATAGGATTTCAAATTTCGTATCGATCGGACTTGTCGTTTGATCGTACGGACGATAAACGCCTTGAAATCAATTTTATTAAAATCAATTTGAAAATCAATTTGGAAATCTTGTTTTCAGCATAACTTCTTCATACGATCGAATTTGGTCGTGAAACTTTTTTCATCGCGTTCAGAATATTTTAAAACACCTATTTGGATATATAGTTTTAACAAATTCGATTCCGGAGGCATAGCGGGCTTTTTGGGCCGTGTTTTATTCCGTACGTTCGCTTATCCAGTCCATCTTCTCTATCTCTAGCCTACCTATATAAGCATGGCTATAAACCCTAGCCCCATTTTTATTTGCTTATGCTGTACGTTCATTCTTCAACCATTCTTTCTTCCTCAATGGATGCTCCTCAGATCCAATTTCAAATTGCAAAACAAAGTGAAAATTCAAAGTCTTCAGAAAATTCCCAAAAATTTATATGTTGTAGATTTCTTCAATACGAATCTATATGTGACATCTGTTTTTGCAATCGATGCTCGAATCGTCCTGGAAACTCAGTCAAAGGTCAGAAATTCGAAAACCCTAAGGTTTGATTTAGGGGTTTTTGATTTTTCATCAAATCGGCAAAATCAAGATATGGGTTTGGTGGAGATTCTTGTGGGGAGTTCAACGACGTTGGTCTGGTGGAGTTTAGTGACCGGTGGTGGTCAAATTTGGCGTTTTAGGGTTTCGAAACCCTATTTCTAGGCGGCGGCGGCGGCCATTTCAGGCAACCGGGATGGGGGCGGCCGATAGCAGGGGTCAAGGCGGAGTCAACGGCCATGGTGCCGAGGCGAATGGCGGCCGGTGGTGGCCAGGGGAGGCGGTCAAAGGTGCGGCTGTAGGTGGTGTTGGGGTCTCGTGTTCCTGTAGCCGCGTTCTGTGAGGTAGAGAGGATGATGCAGGGATGACGTGGCAGTTTATGAGTGGATCGTAATTTAATTCCGGACTTGATGACGCTGGTTTGGACAAATTCTGAGACGGGCGAATTTTTGGGTTTAAATCGGGTTTAAATTCAATTTAAATTCCAAAGGTGAGTGTTTTAACCCACTCACAATTACTAGAAGCTTTTATGTTTGTTAAATAAATTTTAGAAATGAATAGAAATTTATTTATGAGCTTTTGGGCATGTTATTTCATCCATATCTGTTGAATTGCATTTTTTTGAATTTAGCTGTTAATTTAAATTGATTGATTGCATATTAATTGGCTGTTAGAAATTATTGTTTGCATAAGAACTGCTAGTTAACAGTTATGTAAATTATTATTGAGTAAACTGTTAGATAAATAGTTGATAAATTTAATTTGGAAAAAAAACTGACAGTTATTACCTGTTGTATATGTTCATAGATATATACTGTTATTGATTGAAATTGGTTGATGGTTGCGATTGGATGATGGATGTTGTTGATGAATGAATGTTTATTGCATATCATTAAAATTGCAAATTTATCATGCATATTTCATTTTTCGGGATTGTGGTTTGAAATGATAAAACCGCAAAGTTTTATTTTTAAATTGCGGATTGAAATGATAAATATCCGTATCACTTGACCATAGGATAGAAAATTATATACAGGCACCGCGGTCTATATATAACTATTTTAATGTGATTTCTATGGTTTGGATGGAATACGGTTTATAATAATCTTAAATTTTATACTGTATAAATATTTTTCTTCCGTATTTATGTACATGAAAAGTTGGAAATTTTGAAATAAAAAGGTGTATAAATTCCCTTAGTAAAATGGAAGAAAATTTAGAAAATGGAGTTGGATAAATTTATATCATATGTTTAAATGTTAAGTTTGGAAATTTAAGATATGATATTTATAATTGGATTTTTCCCAAGAAAAAAATTGAAATGAATATTCTAATATGAATTTGAATTGGAAAAATATTCTAATATAATTGGAATCGAAAAATACATATGTTTTATTACTAGAAATTGGAGTTGTTTAAAGGATTTATGTGAATATTCAAACTAAATAATAAAACATTTAATTTGTTGAAAGAATATATTCCAATTTTAGTTTTTGAATATTAATACTCCAATGGATTTATATATATGGAAATTGAAATGGTTTTGGAACTTAAGAGTGATATCTAAATTATGGTTTTAACTTTAGATAAAGAAATATTTCCATAAAGCCATATAACTTATTTCTTTACAAAGTGACAGTAAAGTTAAGCCTTTGAAATTCATATACCGTTGAATATCCAAACCATTTGAGTTTTAAAAGTTAGGGTTTGAAATTATGGATTTCCAAAAATATTATGCTTTGAAAATATTCGATTTTCAGATATTATGAAGTTAAAGCCTTTTATTATTGGAAAGGAATTATATTTGGGATAAGTGGTAAAATATGGTTTTGGGTTTTGGAATGATATCGTAATATTATGGTTTTGAAATGGATTATATTCTGGTTTAAAAGTATAAACTGTTTTAAATAACCGCGGTGTTATAATAACGATGGGTTGGCAAAGAGACCGGGATCGGATATGGACATACTCTCTGTCGATACCGAAAACCACTTTGACTAACCGTGTACGCGGTGGAGATTCCAGAATGAAGTAGGTTGGTGGCGACGATTCCTGTAAGGTAAATACGTGGACCCGACTCCCGTGAGTTGGCATAAGGTGGCTAAAACAGGAGCGATCGACGGGTTAATGAGGTCATTCCTCTGATCGGACACTCCTCTTCGATATTATACTATGACTTTGGATTGATTCAGTGGCCACTTCTATTTTTTGATTTGGGGAGTTGTTTCGAGGTGGGCGGTTGCTGCGGCTTCGCGTTACCATCGGCCCGGAAGCGTAATTGGTATATCTACCCTGGCATTGCCTAGTTGTGCCGTGTCACCTACCCTATCGCGCCTTGTACGAGTTTGGTTTTCTCCCGTAGCCCGTGTGGTATCCTCTAGTGGCTTCCCGATCAGGAGGGACTATGATATTGGATGGACTACTGGGACTATTACGTGTTAAGGGCTATATGGGTAACCCCTTAACGCTATTAAAAAGTAAGTTTATTTTATAAATAGACACTATTATAATAACGCAATATACTACATAGTAAATAGTTTAACGGATCCTTAGGAGATGTAAATCCCGAGCATCTCTTGAGTTACTGTACTCATATTTATTTTTGTTTATTTAACTCACATAAGATATTCTAGTCTGACTCGAGTGTTTTTGTCTTTTCAAATTCGCTCGGGTCAGTCCGAGCGTTTCAGGATAGCAGGTTTTAGCTTTGGAGGACGAAGACGAAGATTCAGTATTATTTTATATATAGTATTGCACTACACACTCTTTCTATTCCGCTGCATTGTTGTATTTGGTATGTGTAACTCTGATATTCATTGTATAAGAAAAATCAAGCTTTTGTAAACTGTTTATGAACTGTATACTTGTTACTATATTTTATCCTTCCGCTGTGAGATTCTATTTTCGTTTTATTTCTTCTCTATTTTTCTTATTTACCCCATAACACTCCTCCCTTGCGTATGCTTTGAATCGGCACGTGTGTCGTTTAAAGTGTGCGAAAAGGCGGGATGTTACATAAATATATGTTTTCAAGATAATAATTATCAAATATCGAATTCAAATATTTCTATTTTAATTTAGTTTATTTAATTTAAGGCATAGAAAGCATAGTTGTTACAGACTTCCCCCTTAAGAAAATTGCGTCCATGTAGTTTCTTGTACAAAAACATCATACACAACTCAAACCATGAATTTTTTACATATTTCCAATCTAATACAAGCTTACACAATCCTCTATGTGGCACTTTCATAAACTTCTCTTAACGTATGCTATAGATTCATGCAACAACTTTCTATTTTCCCACACAATAATTTGTGAAATTTGTTTTAAGTGTCAAATTTATTGGAAAATTTTGACGGAGTCTCCTCTTTACGAGAGTGTTTCATAAATCAAAATATAATATAATGCAATAAATATACATCCCAATCATTGGGGCATCATGAAACAATGGGAAACAACACAATATCACATAATATATCGATATACCAAAAAAACGTACTTTTTATTTAGCATTTAAGTAAGCAGTTTCTCAAGCGAAAGCGAGCCAACATCGCAAAGTTGCCAAACATGCCCCAAATGTACCTATCTTCATCTCAAATTCAAACATTAGTAACATATAAAGAGTTATTAATAGTATGTATTTGTTAAAGTAAAAGCAACATCATTTTCTTATTTAAACTACTTTCTATCAAAATTTTAGTTGTCAAAACGACTAAATTTAATAATGGTTCCAAAGAACAAATTGTTGTATAGTGAATTTACTTTCCTAAACAACTTTTAAATATCGAATATATGAATTACATCATGAGTTAGGGGGGATTTACTAAAAGTAAGCAAATCAGATTATTCGATATAAAAGGAGGCCCACTTAACAAATGTGTGTTTTTAGCTTGATAAATGACAAAATTTGGCAAAATACTTAAAACAAAAGTTGTTCCTTAGGTTCTTAACTTTTTGGAATGTGCTAGATCGTCAAAATTAGATAAAACATTTGAAAGTTATATCGAATGAACACTACATCAAATTTCAAAAAATACATGTTTTAGCAAGGATTTTAATCCGACTTCACCCATTTTAAACACTGCTAAACTTCAAAATTTCAAAAAGCGACAAACATGAATGGTATTCTATATGTGTATGTATGTACATACACATATATATTGCTAAAACCCTTTTAAATTCAAACTTAGACAAATGTAAAATTACCCACATTTTTAATTTATATTTAGATATACAATGTTGCGGTGCCATAAATTTTAGTGATTCATTTCGTCAATTGACTACAATGTTGACTGCCTAGGATAATATATCAACACTATTTCTCCCTTGATCTCAACTTCATACTAATATTTAATGGCTGCATACGTTGTTCAAAATGTGTTCAAATCTTGAAAAATGATATTTTCATTCTCTAAATAATTTATTATTCTACAAAAAACATATGATTCAGAGTAAAATAATTATCATCTCATTCAAAAACATCGTGTTTGTTTTGCCTCGTTTAAGTGTTTAGGAATCCTTAACGAATATGTGTGCACCCGCATCAATCAGAATTCTTAAAGCACTCGATAGACAAATTAACATCAAAATAAACTACTATAATATTTTCAATCGCCATATAAAATCAAAATCATAATTTATTAAATCATTTGCTTGTTTGATAAAAATATTTATTTTCAAAATTCGTCTGTACATCCAATTTATCAATTGCTAACAACAATGAAAATCATCGCACATCATCCATCCATAAAAATCAAACAATTGTTATATCAATACACATAATTTCAAAGAAGCAAACAAACATCTGTAGTGGAAAGCTATCTATCATTTCTGCCATGCAACTCTGATCACTACGAGATTCTCTACTCAACTCGCTTTATCACAATCTAGAATTGTGAAGTATTTATAATTTGAGATTAGGATTAGGGTCTTTTACAGCATCCCTACCCAAACCACTTCATTCACATACAACCAACAGACTAACCATCCACATAGAGCTACTTCATTCACATACCCACCATCATAAATGCCAACACTCCTCGTCATGCTAACAACTCCTTGCTTCACTAACTCCCTCCACAACATCCATTTCACATGAAAAAAAATACATAGAAAGAGGTAGAGAAGTAATATATATGTAGTAGGAATAATAACAAGTATGTCCCCAGATGCTTAATCTAGTAATCATCGTATGCTCCTCTTATCCCTTTATTATAGGGTAACTACCACACACCTAAGGGTAACAGGGACTCTAAGGTCACTCTAAGGCCAGGACTCATGTCACATACATCCTATGTTGTTCTGAACCTGCTCTGGTACCAAACAGTAACGCCCCACCTCTATACCCATACCGCCAAAGGGAATTACTAGGTAATCCTATTTGGTAATACGGAGAATGAGGCTTGTTAGGAGCAGCCATACATGAATAATCACTTGGGCTAATACCGGTATGTATCTCACCATGAAATATATCAACAATATAAGTACCCGATGTCGGCATAAAGCAATAAACACGTGGATTCACCAGGAAAAAACAATATATAACATATACAAATGAGCACAGAGTCATAGATCGCAGTAGAAAAATACAACACATCACAAACTATAATGTCCGTATTACTATAACAATATATACATGTCAATTTAACAATGTACAACACTTGGCCATCCCATCAAAATAAATACAAGGAGACAACCAAATTGAACATGTACAGTCATCATCTCAATATAAAATGTAACAAATATGTATTATCTCCTCTAAAGCCTAATCATACAAAATGGCTAATGTCTCCATGCATGAAAAGTTTGGACTAACTCGAATATTATATAAATAATAAATGGGTTAGATTATATCTAAATCCAAGATCAGTACATAATAATAAGCATGTAACATCTAAGTACGAATACGACTCAATGAAACATCCATCATAACGTCATAATAATAATAATGCACTTTGCCACACATTCCAAAGATCGCCTGTGATATACATGTAAACAAGTGGGAATCACAACAATCCATAAATATATTTCTCTACAATTTCTTTTAATTTAAACTCAGAAAAATAAGTTTTTTATTTGCACGTAAGAATCACGACACTATAAATCGAGTTATAACAATCAAATCCATTAAAATATTAAAATACTATGGGTAAACAAATAATGTATCCATAAAGTCCACAATGAAGGAATGAATTCTGAATCAAATCAATTCCAAGGGTCAATAATCAAAATATCTTGACTTGCAGTCCTAACAAAAGTGTAAACTTGTCACTATCAAGCCCTAAAAGTATAAATTAGGAAGGCACAATCCCAAACAAACAATCAAAGCACCAAATCTTGACTTGTAACTCAAGTGGAAGTAATAACTTCTGACTACTAAGTCATAGAAGATAAATCAAGAAATCTAGAACCCAAATAAAACTCAATCCACGTAATATACGAAAATCAATATCTAGAAATACTATCTCGACTTTCAGTCCTAACGGAAGAAAATACTTTCGACCATTAGTCATAGGAGATAGTAAGAAATACAAATCCAAAATAAAACACAATGCATGCATACAAAATATCAAAAACAACATCCAAATAATTTTCTCAACCTAAAGTCCTGATGGAAGTGATAATTTCCGGCTATTAAGCCCTTGAAGATAACAAGAAACACAAACTCAAATCAATATCAAAGCCAATCAAATACCCAATGTATAAAATCATATATCTCGACCCATGGACCTTTGAGAGGCGAAACTCTCGATTAAATGGTCTTAGGAGATAGAAAAATCAAATTATAGGAAAATGAGATCTTTCAGCTATTGGCTCTTATGAGAGAATGATAGATAAGCTCATAGCTTGTCTCTAATGTTATAAATAGGCAGCATGCAGCTGTCTCAGGTTAGGCCAACTCAAATGATAGACTAACATGCAGTCAGTCTCTAATGTCATATAGTCACCATCTCTAGTGAGGTGATATTATCAAATATCTCAAATATAATGGATCCACCTAAGTCATCCAGATGGGAGACTGACGTACCACATCACTACTCCAGGAAATGCTAATGACCATGGCCTATTTTTTACAGTCTCTTAGTTACTCCTAGAATCATGTCACTTATATCCATCGCATGTCATAAACATGCTGTATTACTACGCTGTGCATTGGCCACGACTCCTTTTTGCCCTTGGTAACGGACTGTTGGTCCTTTAATGATGTTGGGGCAATGGCTCTAATGAAAGAAATTACTCTCAGCCTATAAACTCAACAATGTGACATCACAGATCCATGGTGTGTCCCCCAATCAGGACTACTTGCACTAAGAGTGATAACTAGTACTCTTGACTCTAGAAGCCTTGATTAGAGTAATCTCAATATAATAAATCATCGACTACTAGAAAGCTACTTGACTAGTTAGTCCTTACAGGATGCAACGAAATATAATGTCCACGAGATATGTCCTAATAAGGGTAATAATAAGTACTCTTGACATTACACATCCCAAGAAGAGCATTACAACATAATAATTCCTCAACTAGTAGCCCTAAGAGTAAATAATAATACGCTCGGCTAGTTAGTCCTAAGAAGGTAAATTCATAAATTTCAATATATCTCCAACTTTTAGCCCTTGGAGAGTAATATAACTACTAAGCTCTAAGGTGCCACCTATAAACGATATCACAAATTCCTTTCCCATCTCCAAAATATAGTTACATCTCCCTACCAATAGTAATTGAACAGGTATTACTTAAGCATCCCATTCCACTCAGTATTACTCGAACATTTACTACAAGCTAGTAAGCTACACTCATCAAATAACAAATATTCTATAATATAAGTTAATAGAATAATCAAAAAAATATTACTGAATGCCCCATTCCAGATGGTATTACTAATCCATTTACTCCATACTCTTGTTATATAGAATTGAATCACAAAATCATTATATATTTTGATTTCGAACCAATAAATGTTTAAAAGGGGGAATATTTTGAAACTCTTAAAAATAGATTTTTACAATCAAAAATTCCCTTTTTAAATTTTCATTAAAATCCTTTAAAATATTTCACAATTATGCTTATCTTCAAGATAAGCTTATAAACACAAAAATCCTCTTTCGAAAATATATCTTAAATCCTACTTATTAAATATACACTTTACAAAATAATTTTTTTTTGGGAAATATTAACTTTTAATTTCTCTTATAAAAATTCCATACATTCCAAAACTATTAAAAATCTCTATTTCTATTTTTAAAACCACTTTTATTTCCATAACAATTTTCAACGATTATTTTATTTTTCATTCGCTTATATTTATAAATATAGTGCAAATAAATTTTAAACACCATAAACAATTTTCCAAAACCTTTAAAAATATTTTTAAAACCAGAAAATTAATCGAACATCCAAAATATAATTTATGGAATGAAAATTTCCAAAAATCGTCAAGCCATCATCAATATAAAATTTTATCATTTGACCCGAACTGAATTACATCGAATTTTGGTCATCCGTACAATATACATACACATATAAGTAAGCTACGCATCAAAATGCAATCAAATAACATTTTCTTTGCATTTGATGATCCAACATAACACGATTCTACCATCAAAATCCAAAATCATATCTAAAATCGCAAATCATATCCAATATCACAAACAACCAACTGAACCAATGTTGCAAACAACATTTCAAGCAAGCAATTCAACAATTAATTTGGAATAAATATATAGCGTGAAAAGGTTTTTAAATATAAATTAGAGTTTAGAAACTCACTGAAATGGGACAGAGACTATAGCTCCCATAAGTCATCCCCATGACAAAGGTCTCACTCACCTTTACCACATAACATGGATAACTATTCAATGTGACCTGATCTAGTCCCTTCGATTGAGGTTTCGATTGCCCCAGTTTCGGTCCCTTTTATAGCACAATCGATGATACCTTTCCATGCGCCACAGCGATACGGACAGTCGTTTAGGCTAGTGTCCTCTGAACTCCCATCCAGAGAATTGAGAAGAGGCCGCTTCATGTCTTTACTATACCCTTGGAGATTGGAAATATTTCAAATTCACACTTAGCTGCCATAAAAAGCGCTTTTTCAAAGATCTACTTTGATGGTGTTGTTTTCGTTCCTTATCTAAAGGATATCCCTCCGAAGGTTAGTTCTGATGCTGTGGCTTATGTGAGCGATGTATATGATCAATATTTCAAGTGAAAAAGGATAGCTGAGGCCATCTCTAAGGTCTCCTACAAGAGAAAGATAAAACTCGATGGGATGAAACAGATTCAACAAGATGACAAGCATATCATTTCCAATCTCGATAAGGAGGTTGAAAAAAATTAATGCTTGCTTCATTGGCTAAGGCTGAGAAGAAATTGGATGAAAAACTAAGTAATTCGAAGAATATCGTTAGAACCAGCTGAAGCAAGTTGAGGGTGCTCATCATGGGAGTTACACCATCTCGTTAGAAAATGCAAAGCTTAAAAAACCATGAAAGAGAAGGCCTCGAAAATAACTAAGTTAAAGGAGCTGTTGGTGGTCGAAAAGAAAGAGAAGGACGATGCACTTTCTCAAGCTTAGGATTATTGCGAGGAGTTATTGGATACCGGTAAAATGAGGGATGATGCTAAGACTCTTGTGAAGACGGCTGATAAGTGAGTGAGTGCTACGGAGGATAAAGTTTTTGGTCAACCTCCAATCATTCCTTTGCTAGAGTGAAGCTCATCATAGGGGTCAGCCTGACTCCAGCTCCTCGAGCGAGCACCATCCATGGTCTTGACGCTAAAATGATTTATGCCTTAGAAGAGGAGGCCATAGGTGACCTTCATGGAGTTCAAAGAGATGAAGAAATTATCATTACTGAAGTCATTGAACACTCGACAGGGTCTACAGTGCTAGAAATGCAATGATCTCAAGCCATGTTGACTAGGGAGAATAATAATGAAAACTTTGATTACATTCCTACCCCTTTATCTTTCTCACAACCTATAGTTACTATCTTCACTCCCATCACCATTCCTATAACAACCTGTAATTTGGCGTTAGTTATTAATTAGTTAGTTAGTTAGTTAATTAGTTAGGCTCTAAAAATGGAATTTGTACAAATGATGGAATTTGACCATGAAGCTTGCACCATTTTGTTCGTGGCGAAATTGTAATAAAATTTCATATTTGGAGTTTTGCGATCAGAATCTAAACGAAGAAGTTACAGAAAAAAATTCAGAATGAAAATAATTAGAATATAGTTAATTAACGTTTATAATTATTAATCCAGACCCACGAACCGACCGTTCACTGTGACCAGTCGACAAAGTGGTCGATCGGTGCATGTGAGGCGGTCGATCGGTTGGGTAACTGCGAGCATAATAAACCTAGGCCACAACGGCTTGGATTTAATATATTTTGATTCAATGGTTGAGGTTGATTCTTATGCCTATAAATTTAGGTCTTACCCTCCCTTTTCTTCTCATATTTTTCTAAAGGCAATAGCGAAGTTCTTCCATTTCTTCTTGTACACTTTCTTTCTAAATTATAAAAATAATATTTTTGTATATATATATATATATATTCATATAAATTGGAGAAGAGCAGAAATCTAAGAAAAAGGAGAAGAGAATCAACTATACACGTATTTGATATACTTTATATATTTATATTGGTATCTATTTTCTCTCATAATCCCAAAACTCTTCTGAGATCTGTAATTCTAATGTATGTACATACCCTTTTATACAAATTTCTTAGATTTAAGAGGATTTGGAGATGAATATTAGGTTCTACTTCAGATGTGAAGATTTGGATCGCTTTTAGAAAGTGAGTGGGAAATTCTATATATTGTTTTTGATTTTAAACCTATGCCTAAATCAATTTCAGTTGTGAATTGTATGCTTAAATTGGCATAGAAAACTATTGCTTATATATTCTTGTTTAGAACTAATTTGAAACATGTTTACACCAAGATATGAAAATCAGTCCCAAAGATTTTAGAGTTTGAATGATGTGTTTTTTTATTCTTGATCTGCACTTGGGTATAAAATAGGATTTTTGGATTATTGCCCAAATTTGTGCTAAGTTTTAGATTTTTCATAGTTTAATTTACGCAAAGAACATCTATTTGATTTTTTTAAATTTGTTTACTTTTTCCACTTTTGATTCAAAAAGATGACGCTTGATTTAACATAGAATAAGACAAAAAGGGAAGAGATGTGTATAGTACAGATTTATTCTCCGTAGTTTACAGTTTTTACTGCAAATAAAAAGAAATTGTCCATTCCCTATTATTTCAAACTTAGTAAATCTTTCCTTTTGTGTTGAAACCAATTTACGGAAATCATAGTGGGAAATCTTCCTTAGGAATTTAATTCTAGAAAATGAAATAAGGGAAACATATTCTAGTTACATATTTTTGACTAGAATATATTTGGATAAGAATAAGTAGTTTATACATATTTATTGCGTTAATAAAGGAGAACAATTGGTTAATTAAAGACCATAAATCCAATTAATGGGCAATTAATGGAAGTGAATTTATGGATTACAATTGATAGGGACAAATGGATAAAAAGGACTGATAAAAATGGAATGGTTATAAATGGTTACTAATTGGGAATTAGTAATTATACATAAATGTCTTAGGAAATGTTCTTTAGCATTATTATGGACAAATTGACATTTATGGATTGTTAAGAAGGGGATTTATAGGTAGATAAGTATTTCAGGTAAATCTTTTTGCCTTAAATAAAAATGGGATTAGTAAATTAAATCTAATGTCTACCTAAGATAATATAAGTAAATACTTAGGATAGTTAATTGGACTTAATAGGTTAGTGATGCGAGGTCCGTAGAGTCACTTGAAGAAAGACCGCTCTTCATTTGAGGCTACCAACAGTCGGGTGCACTTATTACTTATGTGAAATATCACTAATGCTAGGACCCATGAAGGTGTGAGAGTTTGTGCCTGCTCTCTTAATTAAAAAGTAATAAATGTTTCAAATTTGAAATTAGGACTTGTTCGGGATATCTCCATAGAGGTTTGCTTCTGGTTTTAGGTATTAAGTGGCAGTAGGGTCCGCCTCTCTACTAAAAGAAAATATTAAGTAACCAAATGAGATTCCAAATATATAATGACGTCTTTAAAAGGGTTTTCTTCGGTGTTGAGGTATTAAGTTGCTATTTTAAGGCCCGCCTCCCTACTGAAAGAAGCAACCTAATGAGATTCCATATTTATAATTAAGAGTGAAAGTGGATATCTCAAGAAGGCTTCGCTTTGAATTTGAGGTATTAAGTTACCGATCTAAGGGTTTTCCTCTCTCCTAAAAGAAGTATTACATTATCTAGTGACTATAGTACCAGTATGGAGTCCGCTTTGGGATTATGTATTAAATGACAAAGGCCTAACTATAAATAGTTGCTAAATGGTCAGGGGTCTGCCTAGTCCTTATTAATGAGGTACTAAGTGGCTTAGGTGCAGTTTCTCACATTGCTAAAGCCGTAGTAACGATAGTATTAGTGAGGAGTCTGCCTGGGGATAGGTATTAAGTGATGAGGACCTACCTAGAATCATGTATTTAATGGTTAGAAGTCCGTCTAGTCCATTTTAAATGTATTAAGTGGCTTGGATGCCGTCTCTTACATATCTATGTTTTATTGGCGATAGATATGGTAATAGTTGAGCATTATATGTTGAAAGCTTAAATAGTGGTAGAGCTCTTTGTAGCTAAGACCCACCGACTATTGACAACATTGTTAGGAAACCACCATGGGAATGGGTCTTAAATAGCTGGGTCTACCTTGCTTGAGGTCTTAAATGGAAGAGTCTACCTATTTCTCTTTTAAAAAGTATTATGTGGTGATTATAGAAGCCCGCTTTATATATAGAAGTATAAGGTGGCAAATGGTTTGGAAGTATTGGGTGGTTAATAAGGTTTTGTCGGTATTTTGTACCTTTGGAAGGGGTGGGTAATTAACTGTGTATGAAATGCAAGGTAAGATTAGAATTGCTAACCTTAATAGACATAACAATTAAATGGAAACTAGTCACCAGAATATTGTTCTGACTCCCTTCTCATTACAACCCACATGATAGATTTAGACGAACATGTCACTGAAGCTGAATGTGTTTAGTTGTTGGAGAAGTTTTCTCTTCTCTCATGCTATGCTGATGTGAAATTCTTCTATCCGAGGAATACCATTAATTCCAATATAGTAGTCATAATCAGTATTCTTATCATGTTGTTGTTTGCACTATGAGTTTAGATTTCTATCAAACTTTGATAATACTCATGCTTATTTGCCGGTACCAAATCCGTAGGTCTGTGCTTTGATGGACTTGGATCTTGATTTTTGACAAAATTTAGGCCTATTAATGTACGGGTTGTTGCATTTGCTATCAGAGCTTAGGTTAGTAGATCGAAGGAATTAGGATAAATTAGAGAACATATTCGTACTTTCCTATCTAGTAATATTATATTCTGTGCTTGATTCTAAGAGGTCTAACTATAGAAGTAGTTGCAATTGCACTCTGAGGGAATAGGAAAAGCAACTTATGATGTCCCGGAAATTTAGGCAATAATTATTTAATAATTAAATTAATAATTATTTTAAAATGTGAAATATTGATTTAATAATTTAATTCAAACAGAAATTTTCTTTTGAAGATTAATAATCATTTAATTTGTCAAATGATATTCTTTTCAAAATTTATAATAATGATAATTTAATTTGAGAATTTTATTGTTTTCAAATGCTAAAAATATTTATAATAATAAAATTATCTTTCTAAGCTGATTTAAAGATATTTCATTTATAATGTATATATGTGTATACATTGTAAATAGAGAATTTGATTTAAATTTAAATTTAAATTTAATAAAGGAAATTTTCAAATTTATAATATATATATAGATGTATAATTTATGAATTGGTTAATTTGATTTAAATTAGTGTTGAAAACTTTTCAAAAGTTAATTTATAAATCTATCTTATATTTTCAAAAGAAATATAAGTAAATATTTAGTTTGTTTAAAAATAGTATTTTATAATAAAGGTTTATTTTGTTTTATTTTAAAAATTGTTTTTCTTTTGAAATAAGATTTAGTTCATTTATATTAGAGTATAGTATTCTGTTTTGAAACTTTTGAATAAAATTGAATTTAACATTCTTTTCTTTTAAAATTTTCTCTTTTGAAATTAGTTTTTAAAATATTATTTTAAAAACATTCAAATAAACATTTAAATTGTGTATAATTTTGTAAAGAAGTTTATATGTAAACATGTAATCATTTTAAAGGCTAAATGTAATTAAGCATGTTAAAACATCTTAAAATAAATTAGAAATTGTTTTAGGAAGAATTTAAATACATTCATAAATTGGGAAATTTCTTTTAACATTAAAATGCATATGTGTTAAGCTCTTAACACAGGAGAAGACACTTGTAAACATTTATCATTAATAAGATAACAAGTGGCATTATTTTAAGAACATTTTATTTAAAAATATATTAAGAAACATAGTAATGCATTTTGTTAAAAACCATTTTCTTCAAATTGAAAACCGAAAATCAGATTTAGATAAGAAATTCAAAACCCAAATCTACAACCCAAATTCATACCCGCATAACCCAAATTCAATGCATGTTTAAAATCTGCAAATTCAATACAAAATCTACAAAGCCCAATTCTGTTTAAAAATCTGCTCCTATCTTCAACATCAATTTGTTCAATCTTCAAATCTGAGCAATGAAGATAAGGGTCTGCATGCAAGTTCAAAAATTTACATCAACAAGTAAAAGCAATTTCAGTAATCAAATCTGGAAGTGAACTAGCAATTGCAAACACAGATTCAACTTCAAAATCAAGAAAAGCAACTTCAATCAGCATTTCAAAGCCCAGATTTCTGCATGCATTTCAAAACAGGTTCCAGGAATAACGCAAATGCATCTGGAATTGTTTTCTGCGTCTTCAAAAAGGTGAGTAAACTTCTTTATTTTAAAGACAGTTTTTCTTTTAAAAAAAATAAAAACTGCTATGATTTGAAACTGCAGTGCCTTCATTTTGATGAATAACTTCACAATTTTAAGGGTTGCTTTAAATTAGTTGTGCATGTGTTCTGATAGAAGTAAGCATGTTGTTTGATCTTGTTTTGTGATGATGTTTTGTGTATACATATATAAGTATGTATATGTGTGTAGCTGATGCCAGAAGCAATCTACATACCTGTCTCTATTTTGAAACTCAGATTTTAACGGAAATTCATTTCCACTGGATTTGATTCTCTGCTAGCATTAATATGTAAGCAAAATGTGTATGTTTAGTATAGATTCAGGTTTGTAAATCATAATTAAGCTAAATTTAAAATTAAATTGTTGACTCTGTAATAATACTGACAGTATTTGTTTCAAATGAGAAATTTCAAACATCTGAAATTATTAAATCAAGATTAGAACTTGAATGCATGATTGAAATCATAAATTATAAAACAAATACCACATTTTTAAATCAACTGTGTAGTTAGCATTTGGGAATTGAACAGAAGTAGGATTTTTGGGTCTATCTGATCATCTAGTGGATTTTGGAGGCTGTATTTCTTCTTGGAGGTGGAGAGTTGATTGGAGAGTGGGAGAAAAATTTGGAAGTAGATGATCAGAGGTGGGAGGCGATGGCATTTGTGGGTTCCAGGTTTTAACCCTAGTTTTCTGGAGTTAGGGTTTTTTGTAGCTTCTTGTACTCTCCGTTGCATCGAGTGATGCAAGACTCTGGAATTGGGTAGAGGAGATGTTGAAGAAGAGATGACCAGAGTTGTGGGTGGCTAGATGATCGGAGGTGGGTTTGTAAGCTGTTGACAGGTTTGGGGTTTATGGTGCTGTGATGTTTCCAGGTTGGGTTGGATTCCTTGATTTCAAATTTCGAGCTGCAGGGATTGTAGCAGTCGTGATCAAGTGGGATGATTGTCGGCGACGTGGTGAGGTTGCCTAGGGTGGCCGGTGATGATCTGAGCACTGGTGCATATCACCGTGCATATGTAAATTCTGGTGAATCATTTGGGGTTATGCAGGGTATTTGACTCGAAGTATTACTCGGGTTTTCATAATTCTGTCTCGAAGCAGCTGGGTTGGGAACTCGAAGTAAATATGGGGGTTTCTCGGGTTAGTGATGTTACACGTTTAAAACCTGAAAGTGTGCAGTTTTTAAAACTTGGAAGAATTTAAAATTTTAAAACAGGATTTTAACAAGGATTTAAATACCAAGTTAGGATGAATTTGAATTCAAGTGTACTTTTGAATTCAAGTTTTAAAAATGAAAATAGTTAAATTTAAGCAAGATTAAATTAAGTTTAAAATCAAGTTAAATCATGGTCTCAAGATTTCTAAGAAACCAGATTTGAATTTTAAACAGTTTTGTAATTTTTTTTTAAAAAAAAGTTGAACAAATTCAAATGTTTCAAAGTAAATTTAAAAATATGTTTGTTATCAAATAAATGTTTAAAACTTGGAAGACTCCTTTCTTAATATTGGAATTAAAATTATGAAGTGTTAAACTTTTATTTGAAAATTAGGATAATAAATTTATTTTAAAAGCTTGATTCTTTGATAAATTTAGTAATTTGGTTTTAAACTTTTCTTATATAAGTAATGAATGTTTTTACTTTTATTTTAAGAATAAATTTATTTAAGAAATTTGGATAATGATTTAAATAATTAAACATTTTAAAATCTTAAATTTAAAAATAGAATTTGAATTTAATTTAGAAATGTTTTGTTTAAAATACATTGGAATGTAAATTAAGTCATTAATAAGTAAATGAATTATTTTGAAAATAATTAAGATAATTAAGAATTTACTTATTTATTTGATTTTAAATAATGATTTGGATTAATTTATAATTAGAGATGATTAAAGAATAATTAATCTAAGATAATTTTTCTTAAGTAAGTAATTAAAGAAAATGTTGTTAATTAATAAAAATAATCATCTAAGGATAATTAATTAATTAATTAATGTAATTAATTTTGATAATTAATTAGATTAATTAATTGAAGATAATAAATTGTATTGTGTTAAGAATAATTACTTGATAAAAGTAATTAATTACTTATTGTAATTAATTTTGATAATGTGATTTGTTTAAATTAATTAATTTATTTTAATTAATTTAAGAAATCATTTAATGATTTAATGAGGGTAATTAACTAATGTAATTAATGGAGCACGATTACTTAGAGAAGTAATAATTGATAATTACTGGAATGTAATTAGCGAAGATGAGTAATTTGGGGTAATTACTTTTGTAATTAATCAAGGGATTAATTAATGAAAATAATTAATTATGGGATAATTAATTTGATATAAGTAATTAAGGGGAGTTAATTACCGTTTTGAATATTAATCAAGGGTGATTAATAATTGTATCAATCGTCAAGTTCTAGTGGTCCAGTGGTTAAGACATAGTGGAGTTGCTACATGTAGTTGTAGTGGCACCGGTTCGAATCCCAGCAGCCACAATAATGAGACATAAGTGTCCGGGCACTATAAATCCCGGTCTAACCAAAGGCCAGGGTAAACATAGTTTCCTTGGCCCCAAAGTTTACAGTCTTATTAATGATATTTTTCAACATGCCTCGCGTAATGGTATCCAGGCGGCTTCCTCTTCTCGCGTTTTCTGCTTCCCCTCCGTGATATTCCTCTCCGTTTCACCCTCCCACTTCATGTCCTCTCGTCTACACTCCCCCTCTTCTACACGCTCTGGCCGTTGCTTTAGATTCATGACTAATGTTAATGACGATCTACCAGACCTACTCTCGACCCGAGAATTCCCCCCTTAACCAATCAATCTCCTACTGCCCATCCGTGCTCGAGTGATGCTACAGCTGATGCTGCCTGCCATTCTGCCGTGATTATTTCTTCGGCAATATCAGGTTCGACGCACTCCCTCTCTACGTTCGGTTCCAATGTGTGTTCCGCTGCCAATCCCAGTTGCGATTTGGGTCTCCAGAAATCAGGCACTTTGGTTTTGGATCGTGAATTAGGAATTTTGTCTGGTGATGATATTGGCTTGGTTGTGTCTGTCGCTCCTAGCAGTCGCATGTCAAGTGTTTGTTACAATGCTACAGTGGTATCTGGACCTTTTGATAGTTGCAAAGCTTCCCCAATATGTGATGCCACTCCGGATCTTCTTCCTACTGTGGTTTGTCACGGGCCTCCTTCGGCTATTTGCCCCCAATCAGGTGCAGGTAGTGGCAATGTCAATGTTGGCAATGTCAATGATGTCCCTGTGCACTTTGAATTAACTCTTGGAGATATCAAGAACGCAGACTCTTCTCCCATTGTTGTTCACTGCACCAACCCTGAGGTCTCTTCAGGTGTTGTGGAGTGTTGCCCTACTGCTCCATGCCCAACGGTACCCAAAACATGGTCTTCACTATTTACATCCATGCCCCGTAATGCGGGTGTTTATAAACCAATTGATTTCGAAATCGTTGAGGAAAACGGGGTGATGATCCCTCCCTCTTGTGTAATGCAAGCCGGTATGGACTTTTGGTCAGAATATGTAATTGGATTCTTTTTGGATCCTAAACATCAACTTCATGACGCGGCTGCTTATTGTCGTAAGGCCTGGAGACTTCAAGGTGGTCTTAGAGTTAAATTGGTTGATTCCCTATACTACCTATTGTTCTCCTCCCCTGAGGAACGTAGTCGTGTTCTTGAGTCTGAGCCTTCCTTCTTTGGTGGTAAGCCTTTTATTATTACCCCCTGGTCTCCGACGGTTGCTAGTGCTCGAACAGGTTCTGTCTGTCCCTATATGGGTTTATTTCTCTAAGATTCCTTCTGCTCTACAACCGCTGCTTGGGTTGAATTGGCTTGCATGCAATGTTGGCAAATTGAAATGTTTTGACTCTAACACAGTTGCGCTGAGAAGCTTGTATACGCCAAGGCTCTGATTGAGATTTCTCCCCATAAGCCTCTTCCTACCTCTATTCCTGTCCAGCTAGCTGTTGGACACGTGGTGGATGTTCGAGTTCGTTATGGTTGGGTCCCTAACATTTGTTCCACCTGTCGCTCTTTTGGACATATAGCCTCTGCCTGCACGCACTCTGCTGTATCTGCTGCCGCTCCTAAGATCCCTCTTCCTTGGCCTCCGCTAAGGAAATGGGTTCCCAAAGTTTCTCTGGTTGATATTGACCCTGGTCCCTCTCTCTCCTTAGTGCGGCCTGATTCCTCAGTTCCTTCTGATGTGCCTTCTGATCTCCCTGCTGAGCCGGTGCTCTCCCCGCCTCGCGTTGTTTGGGCTGAGACTGAACATTGTTGGGTTGATCATAGTTCACATATGAGATTCAACCCCGTGGATAACTCCTACTTTAGATATGTATCTGATAACCTTATGGACCTACGATGCCTTTATTACAGTATTTCTGTTGATTCCTTGGTTCTTGACTTGGACGGTTCGTATGCGGAGTCTAATGCTGTACTTCTAGCCGATACTGCCTGGGATCGATCTTCTATTTACTCCTCTGATTTTGACTGTTATGATCCTTCTCTTGCTACTTAGTTTCGCCCCCCTTTTGGACTACATGGGAGTGGTTCGCTGGATCCTACCCGGGTTGATGAGTGCGTAGGTGATTCTTCCTCTGAGGAGGAGAACTAGTCTAGTTATTTATTTCTAGTAGTTGTGACTTGTCTGTCGTACTCCTGTGCTGTATTTTATATCACTTTCCTTCATAGTAGTTGAGGTGCCTCTACCTTACTCCTGTACTTCAACTTTATTACGCAGTAATAAAAAGTGGTCGGTCCACTATAAAACCGTCGGCCTTGCCAAAAAAATAATTGTATTAATTGCTAAATGTAATTAATTTTAAATTAAGTAATTAATTAAAATATAAATTAGAGATCATTAATTGATATAATTAATGATGAAATTGAGAATGGATTAATTAAGTAATTAATTTAAATATTAATTGGAGATCATTAATTAATATAATTAATGATGTAATTCAGGATTGTTTAATTAAGTAATAATTAATAATTAAGTGATTAATTAATTATAATTAATTAAGGATAAATGTAATTAATTATAGTTAATTAATGATGTAATTAAATGTTAATTACTTATGATTAAGGTTAATTAAATTTGTGAAATTAATTAAATGCTAATTACTTATTGTAATTAGAGAATGGTTAATCATATGAGTTTAATCAAGTTGAATATTTAGAAAATGATTAATTAACTAGGTTAATTAATTAAAGGATATTAAGCAGGATTTGTAGATGTGATAATTAATTTAATTTATTTTAGATTAATTAGAGATAGATGTAATTAATTTAATTCATTTTAACTTAATTATAATTGATGGTTAATAAACCATTGCTTATGGATGTTATTGATTGGATGGTTGAGATCTCAGTAATGAGACGAGTTGTATCTGTATGATATGGATACTTGGTTAAAGTATGATGGTTTGTAATGGATTATCTGGTTGTGATGATTATCTGTTTGTGATGATGATACAGATTATCTGTTTGTGATGATGATACAGATTATCTGTTTATAATGAGAATGTGATTATCTATTGTGATATGTGATTATCTATCTGTGTGTAATAGATAATAATGAATTGAATTAATTATTCAAATTAAATTCACTTGAACATTAAGATGGCGTTTGGATTTCGATGAGACCGAGATTGGATTTCCAAATTTGGAATTCCGAAAACCACATCGATCCAAATTAAACGTTAGGCCGTTAATCCAAGTGGAGCAAGTGAAGACTCGAGGGGTAAGAACTATACGTCAGTATAACTCTGTAGGTGATTCTGTAATGAGTTTGACGGAATAGTACTTATAGGTTCGAGATGGTGATTTAGAGTGCAAGAGCTATGGTCGTTGACTCTGAGGGTGATGCCAAAATGAGTGCAACGAGATAATGCCTTCGGTTTCATTCGAACCCGAAACGAACTTGTATGGATCGAATGCTTTCAGAACATCGTCAGGGGGACGATGAGCATTATAAGATTGAAATGTCCTATAAAGGTAATCGTAGCCTCAAGCCTCATCAATCGGGAATGGCTAAAACAGGGGAGGTGCAGCAAGGCTTCGTGGGTAGGCCCCACTTGAGAGTAAGATTTACCCCTGTCTAGAGGTCCCTTTATATTTCGGTTGTGTGGCAGTTGGCGACGGCCAATCTGCGGGGTGGTCTTGTTCGGGACTGTCCAGTAAGGGATGGTTCCGGTCTTGTGTTGCAGGGGAGTTAGGGTGGCTCCTCAGTACGGTGATCTAGGCCACATACTGTGACGGGCGGTACCCCAGTAGCCCTGCCATTGATGGAATCCATAATCCAATAAGTGCATGTACGGCTTTGATTGTGCCCAACTATGTTTGAACCTGAGATGTAAGCATTCCAGCTATTTCTTTATTTTATTTTGAAAACCCTAGACACTATTATGATATCATTGGATTTCCTATCAAATGTTTTGGTTAGCGTAAGGTAAAATCTTTTCCATGTTCATGTGTGGGAAGTCTTACGTGATACCTTTTGTTTTCAAAAGATTTTCTAAAGTTAAGCAACTTTTATCCCCGTTTACTCACACTGGACCCATGTCTGACCCAAGTGTTTATTTTCTATTTTATTAAACTCTTGGGTACTCATATTACGTATGAGTAGTCAAGTGTTTCAGGATTTCTTTGACGAGTTTCTGGAGGAGATAATGGAGCAGGAGGCTTCAGCGTGTAGATATATTTAGTGGCTCCGCTGTGTTTGAGTTGTATTTGTTTATCTCTGATGTACTTGAATTGTAATTGCTAGACAGGTGTTTATAACTGTCTAGTTTGTGTTGTATTAGCTGCTTAACTCTGATGTATATGATACTATGTAAAGTTTTATGTGATATAATGTAATTTATTTGTTCCGCTGTGAGATTCCGATGTTGTCTGTTTCTTTCTTTCCTTTCTTTTCTCTTTTCTATCCCTTTCTTTCTTCTTAATGATGCGTCTTTCTATGGAATTAAAGGCGGATCGTTACATTGTGGTATCAGAGCTCTAGGTTGAGCGGATACCTAGACTCTGGAGTGGTATCTATCTTGAGAGAGCGTATTTGTAATTTTGAATATATATATTTATTTATTTCTACCTATTTGGTTGGGTTACCTGTTCAGGTTTTCCAATATAAGTAATAAAGGTAGATAGGGTAGTGGTGTGTGTAACACAACTACCAATGGTTGGAGTCCGAATGTTTGAGGTTGGAAGTGAATCTTCTGGGCAGTTTTGGGCATCTTGAGTAGTTTTGCAGTTTAGTGTGAAGGATTTCACCGATCTCTGAAGAAAATCTTTCCAGGGTTCAGAATTTTTCTTTGGATTGTAAGCTTTGCTGCACTAGTGCGAGTGGATTTTCTTGAGCCTGGATCAGTTGGGAGTACTGTAGCCAGCAATGGTATCTTGGCAACCATAGGAAGGAGTTCTGTCTGTATTTGAGTTTGAAACTCAGTTTGGCAGAGTGTTTTGAGCTTGGTTTGAGATCGAGTTTCCTGAGAGATATCTATCTACTAAAGGCTCTATTGTGGAAGTGGCTGATGTAGCTTTGTGTTTCGATGAGCTTTTCGATAAGGAAGACATTGGCAGCAGTAACAGCAGTGAGTGGCCTGTTTCTTTGTTGGTTCAGAAGTCTATGTGATTCTTCTGTCAGTAGTCCGGGCAGATGGTGGAGCTTGTCCATTTCTTCTGGAAGCTTAGTTGGGTGAGATGTTTGTGGTTGGAGGTTGACCACTAGTTTCTTCTTTTGATTTGAAGGCTTTAGCTGTTTGATTTGGTGAAGTGAGAACGATTTCTTGGGATCTGAGCTGAGTGGAACCGCAAAAGTGACTTGCGATGGTTCGGAAGTTCTTTGAGTAATCTTTGTTTGGATTGAAGAATATCTAGAGGATGTTTGAGTTATCGAAGTGGTTTGGTATTTTCTGAATATCTTCGAAGGAGTTAAGATTTGCATCTGCATCAGAAGATTGAGTTATGTATCGACTTGGTTCTTGGAGCTTTACCGGTGGTTCAGCATAGTAGGAGGGCTCTTTGAGAAAGAGATCTGTTTAAGCTGGCAAGATTGACCGGATCTAGTTTTCTAGTTGAATTTTTGCTGCGGTGTTTGTGACTGAATCAGATAGGTCATTGAGATTTTATGGAATTTGATGAACAATGTTTCGGGGATAAGTTGATCAAGTTTATACTTGTGTTCATTAACAGCATTCTCGAATCAGAGTTGTGCAGCAGAAGCATAGTGGCAGCTATTCCAGAATAGAAGCAACACCCGATTCTTTGGGAATTTGTGTTTTGTCTTGGACCAGAGGATTTCTACAGGATATTCATTCTGAATCTGGAGGCTTGGATGTCTTGTGCATCTGTTTTGTTTTCAGAATAGGAGTAGGATCTGGAGATCGTTTATTTCTATGTCCAGAATTGTTCCGAGAGCATTTGCGAAGATTGGATTGATCAAGAAGGTCGAAGGCAGCCCAGGATCGACATGAGAGATTTGTGGATAAGAGTATTGGACCTTTCTATTTTCTCTTAAGAATTAAGCGTTGGATCTACAGGATTGAGTTGCCAGTTTGGATGGCTGGAATTTGTTATGTTTTTCACGTATCTCTGAGGAAGTACGTGTATGGTTTATCACTGGTTTTAGAATCAGTAGTTCTGGAAGATTTGGAAGTTGTTCAGGACTTGTCTGTGGTCTAGTATCCTGTTTATATTTGTAGATCTAGATATATAGGAGCTCTAGATCTGTATGGTGTAGCTAGTTTGTATTCTGTAGAGCGAGTGTCTCGGTGTTTGTACCTGGGAAACTCTAGAGAATCCTATCCAGAATTTTTGTCTGGATAGTTATAATTGTTTGTTTGAATTGGTTGCTATGGTTTCCAGTATTTGGTTGATAGCATATGTTTGCTATTTTAAAATTAAAATCTGTATGGGATTATTAAATTACCCTTGCTTTTAAATTTCGAGGACGAAATTCTTTTAAGGGGGGAGGAATGTGATGTCCTGGAAATTTAGGCAATAATTATTTAATAATTAAATTAATAATTATTTTAAAATGTGAAATATTGATTTAATAATTTAATTCAAACAGGAATTTTCTTTTGAAGATTAATAATCATTTAATTTGTCAAATGATATTCTTTTCAAAATTTATAATAATGATAATTTAATTTGAGAATTTTATTGTTTTCGAATGTTAAAAATATTTGTAATAATAAAATTATCTTTCTAAGCTGATTTAAAGATATTTCATTTATAATGTATATATGTGTATACATTCTAAATAGAGAATTTGAGTTTAATTTAAATTTAAATTTAATAAAGGATATTTTCAAATTTATAATATATATAGATGTAGAATTTATGAATTGGTTAATTTGATTTAAATTAGTGTTGAAAACTTTTCAAAAGTTAATTTATAAATCTATCTTATATTTTCAAAAGAAATATAAGTAAATATTTAGTTTGTTTAAAAATAGTATTTTATAATAAAGGTTTATTTTGTTTTATTTTAAAAATTGTTTTTCTTTTGAAATAAGATTTAGTTCAGTTATATTAGAGTATAGTATTTTGATTTGAAACTTTTGAATAAAATTGAATTTAACATTCTTTTCTTTTAAAATTTTCTCTTTTGAAATTAGTTTTTAAAATATTATTTTAAAAACATTCAAATAAACATTTAAATTGTGTATAATTTTGTAAAGAAGTTTATATGTAAACATGTAATCATTTTAAAGGCTAAATGTAATTAAGCATGTTAAAACATCTTAAAATAAATTAGAAATTGTTTTAGGAAGAATTTAAATACATTCATAAATTGGGAAATTTCTTTTAACATTAAAATGCATATGTGTTAAGCTCTTAACACAGGAGAAGACACTTGTAAACATTTATCATTAATAAGATAACAAGTGGCATTATTTTAAGAACATTTTATTTAAAAATATATTAAGAAACATAGTAATGCATTTTGTTAAAAACCATTTTCTTCAAATTGAAAACCGAAAATCAGATTTAGATAAGAAATTCAAAACCCAAATCTACAACCCAAATTCATACCCGCATAACCCAAATTCAATGCATGTTTAAAATCTGCAAATTCAATACAAAATCTACAAAGCCCAATTCTGTTTAAAAATCTGCTCCTATCTTCAACATCAATTTGTTCAATCTTCAAATCTGAGCAATAAAGATAAGGGTCTGCATGCAAGTTCAAAAATTTACATCAACAAGTAAAAGCAATTTCAGTAATCAAATCTGGAAGTGAACTAGCAATTGCAAACACAGATTAAACTTCAAATCAAGAAAAGCAACTTCAATCAGCATTTCAAAGCCCAGATTTCTGCATGCATTTCAAAACAGGTTCCAGGAATAACGCAAATGCACCTGGAATTGTTTTTTGCCTCTTCAAAAAGGCGAGTAAACTTCTTTATTTTAAGGACAGTTCTTCTTTTAAAAAAAATAAAAACTGCTATGATTTGAAACTGCAGTGCCTTCATTTTGATGAATAACTTCACAATTTAAGGGTTGCTTTAAATTAGTTGTGCATGTGTTCTGATAGAAGTAAGCATGTTGTTTGATCTTGTTTTGTGATGATGTTTTGTGTATACATATATAAGTATGTATATGTGTGTCGCTGATGCCAGAAACTATCTACATACCTGTCTCTATTTTGAAACTCAGATTTTAATGGAAATTCATTTCCACTGGATTTGATTCTCTGCTAGCATTAATATGTAAGCAAAATGTGTATGTTTAGTAGAGATTCAGGTTTGTAAATCATAATTAAGCTAAATTTTAAAATTAAATTGTTGACTCTGTAATAATACTGACAGTATTTGTTTCCAATGAGAAATTTCAAACATCTGAAATTATTAAATCAAGATTATAACTTGAATGCATGATTGAAATCATAAATTATAAAACAAGCACCACATTTTTAAATCAACTGTGTAGTTAGCATTTGGGAATTGAACAGAAGTGGGATTTTTGGGTCTATCTGATCATCTAGTGGATTTTGGAGGCTGTATTTCTTCTTGGAGGTGGAGTGTTGATTGGAGAGTGGGAGAAAAATTTGGAAGTAGATGATCAGAGGTGGGAGGCGATGGCATTTGTGGGTTCCAGGTTCTAACCCTAGTTTTCTGGACTTAGGGATTTTTGTAGCTTCTTGTACTCTCTGTTGCATCGAGTGATGCAAGACTTTGGAATTGGGTAGAGGAGATGTTGAAGAAGAGATGACCGGAGTTGTGGGTGGCTAGATGATCGGAGGTGGGTTTGTAAGCTGTTGACAGGTTTGGGGTTTATGGTGCTGTGATGTTTCCAGGTTGGGTTAGATTCCTTAATTTCAAATTTCGAGCTGCAGTGGGGATTGTAGCAGTCGTGATCAAGTGGGATGATTGTCGGCGACGTGGTGAGGTTGCCTAGGGTGGCTGGTGATGATCTGAGCACTGGTGCATATCACCGTGCATATGTAAATTCTGGTGAACCATTTGGGGTTATGCAGGGTATTTGACTCGAAGTATTACTCGGGTTTTCGTAATTCTGTCTCGAAGCAGCTGGGTTGGGAACTCGAAGTAAATATGGGGGTTTCTCGGGTTAGTGATGTTACAGGTTTAAAACCTGAAAGTGTGCAGTTTTTAAAACTTGAAAGAATTTAAATTTTTAAAACAGGATTTTAACAAGGATTTAAATACCAAGTTAGGATGAATTTGATTTCAAGTGTACTTTTGAATTCAAGTTTTAAAAATGAAAATAGTTAAATTTAAGCAAGATTAAATTAAGTTTAAAATCAAGTTAAATCATGGTCTCAAGATTTCTAAGAAACCAGATTTGAATTTTAAACAGTTTTGTAATTTTTTTTTTAAAAAAAGTTGAACAAATTCAAATGTTTCAAAGTAAATTTAAAAATAAGTTTGTTATCAAATAAATTTTTAAAACTTGGAAGACTCCTTTCTTAATATTGGAATTAAAATTATGAAGTGTTAAACTTTTATTTGAAAATTAAGATAATAAATTTATTTTAAAAGCTTGATTCTTTGATAATTTAGTAATTTGGTTTTAAACTTTTCTTATATAAGTAATGAATGTTTTTACTTTTATTTTAAGAATAAATTTATTTAAGAAATTTGGATAATGATTTAAATAATTAAACATTTTCAAATCTTAAATTTAAAAATAGAATTTGAATTAAATTTAGAAATGTTTTGTTTAAAATACATTGGAATGTAAATAAAGTCATTAATAAGTAAATGAATTATTTTGAAAATAATTAAGATAATTAAGAATTTACTTATTTATTTGATTTTAAATAATGATTTGGATTAATTTGTAATTAGAGATGATTAATGAATAATTAATCTAAGATAATTTTTCTTAAGTAAGTAATTAAAGAAAATGTTGTTAATTAATAAAAATAATCATCTAAGGATAATTAATTAATTAATTAATATAATTAATTTTGATAATTAATTAGATTAATTAATTGAAGATAATAAATTGTATTGTGTTAAGAATAATTACTTGATAAAAGTAATTAAGAAATTAATTACTTATTGTAATTAATTTTGATAATGTGATTTGTTTAAATTAATTAATTTATTTTAATTAATTTAAGAAATCATTTAATGATTTAATGAGGGTAATTAACTAATGTAATTAATGGAGCACGATTACTTAGAGAAGTAATAATTGATAATTACTGGAATGTAATTAGTAAAGATGAGTAATTTGGGGTAATTACTTTTGTAATTAATCAAGGGATTAATTAATGAAAATAATTAGTTATGGGATAATTAATTTGATATAAGTAATTAAGGGGAGTTAATTACTGTTTTGAATATTAATCAAGGGTGATTAATAATTGTATTAATTGCTAAATGTAATTAATTTTAAATTAAGTAATTAATTTAAATATAAATTAGAGATCATTAATTTATATAATTAATAATGAAATTAAGAATGGATTAATTAAGTAATTAATTTAAATATTAATTGGAGATCATTAATTAACATAATTAATGATGTAATTAAGGATTGTTTAATTAAATAATAATTAATAATTAAGTGATTAATTAACTATAATTAATTAAGGATAAATGTAATTAATTATTGTTAATTAATGAAGTAATTAAATGTTAATTACTTATGATTAAGGTTAATTAAATTTGTGAAATTAATTAAATATTAATTACTTATTGTAATTAGAGAATGATTAATCATATGAGTTTAATCAAGTTAAATATTTAGAAAATGATTAATTAACTAGGTTAATTAATTAAAGGATATTAAGCAGGATTTATAGATGTGATAATTAATTTAATTTATTTTAATTTGATTAGAGATAGATGCAATTAATTTAATTCATTTTAAATTAATTATAATTGATGGTTAATAAATCATTGCTTATGGATGTTATTGATTGGATGGTTGAGATCTCAGTAATGAGATGGGTTGTATGTGTATGATATGGATGCTTGGTTAAAGTATGATGGTTTGTAATGGATTATCTGGTTGTGATGATTATCTGTTTGTGATGGTGATACAGATTATCTGTTTATAATGAGAATGTGATTGTCTATTGTGATATGTGATTATCTATCTGTGTGTAACAGATAATAATGAATTGAATTAATTATTCAAATTAAATTCACTTGGACATTAAGATGGAGTTTGGATTTCGATGAGACCGGGATCGGATTTCCAAATTTGGAATTCTGAAAAACACATCGATCCAAATCAAACGTTACGTCGTTAATTCAAGTGGAGCAAATGAAGACTCGAGGGGTAAGAACTATACGTCAATATAACTCTGTGGGTGATTCCGTAATGAGTTTGACGGAATAGTACTTATAGGTTCGAGATGGTGATTTAGAGTGCAAGGGCTATGGTCGTTGACTCTGAGGGTGATGCCAAAATGGTGCAATGAGATAGTGCCTTCGGTTTCGTTCGAACCCGGAACAAACTTGTATGGATTGAATGCTTTCAGAACATCGTCAGGGGGACGATGAGAATTCTAAGATTGATATGTCCTATAAAGGTAATCGTAGCCTCAAGCCTCATCGACCGGGAATGGCTAAAACAGGGGAGGTGTAGCAAGGCTTCGTGGGTATCCCCTACTTGAGAGTAAGATTTACCCCTGTCTAGAGGTCCATTTATATTTCGGTTGTGTGGCAGTTGGCGATGGCCAATCTGCGAGGTGGTCTTGTTCGAGACTGTCCAGTAAGGGATGGTTCCGGCCTTGTGTTGCAGGGGAGTTAGGGTGGCTCCTCGGTACGGTGATCTAGGCTGCATACTGTGACGGGCGGTACCCCAGTAGCCCTACCATTGATGGAACCCATAATCCAATAAGTGCCTGTACGGTTTTGATTGTGCCCAACTATATTGGAACGTGAGATGTAAGTATTCGAGCTATTTTTGTATTTTATTTTGAAAACCCTAGACACTATTATAATATCACTAGATTTCCTTTCAAATGTTTTGGTTAGCGTAAGGTAAAAACTTTTCCATGTTCATGTGTGGGAAGTCTTACGTGATACCTTTTGTTTTCAAAAGATTTTCTAAAGTTAAGCAACTTTTGTCCCCGTTTACTCACACCAGACTCATGTCTGACCCAAGAGTTTATTTTCTGTTTTATTAAACTCTTGGGTACTCATATTACGTATGAGTAGTCAAGTGTTTCAGGATTGCTTTGACGATTTTCTAGAGGAGATAATGGAGCAGGAGGGTTCAGCGTGTAGATATATTTAGTGGCTCCGTTGTGTTTGAGTTGTATCTGTTTAACTCTGATATACTTGAATTGTAATTGCTAGACAGGTGTTTATAACTGTCTAGTTTATGTTGTATTAGCTGTTTAACTCTGATGTATATGATACTATGTAAAGTTTTATGTGATATAATATAATTTATTTGTTCCGCTGTGAGATTCTGATGTTGTTTGTTTGTTTCTTTCCTTTCTTTTCTCTTTTCTATCCCTTTCTTTCTTCTTAATGATGCGTCTTTCTATGGAATGAAAGGCGGGTCATTACACAACTATGGGTTGGAAATATCTATGAGTTATGACTTTCACGCCGACTCCGAAGAACCTCACGGAGGGCTGGCGATGCATAAGTTGATGTTGATAATGAGCATGAGTGTGACATATGGTAGAATATCGAAGACTGGAGGTGTTCGACTTGATGGTTGAGATTCTAGTGACCTTATGTTTTTGGATTTTAATGATTAGTTCCAGTAGGAGACAAACATTTTTTCCAGATGAGTGGAAAATTAGAGTCTGTATGTCACTATTATCTCAAAGGAAGTGTGACGACTCGGAATTTTTAACAATTTAAAATGGAATAATTAATTGATTTTAAATATTTAAAGGTTAATTTTGACTTGAATTTCAAATATTAATATTTACTTGATAATTAAATTATTGAATTATATATAATTCGAAATTGGGTAAGATGTTGAATATGGAATTTTAAGCCAGTTAAAAATAATTTGAAGGCTTATAAAATTTACTATGATGATACTGAAGATAATAGAATGGTTGAAATTTAATTTAAAGGTAATTTGTTCGGTTTTAATAATATATCGTTTAAATTGACATTTAGAAATAGCCTTCCGAGGCACAGTCTCGGAATTCGATAAAACTAGTTCCATTGGATCCGTAATAGTTAATTATTATCGGATTTCAATTTTCGTAGTAATCGGAGTTGTCGTTTGACCTTGGCAGCTCAAAACGCTTAGAAACTATTTTAATCAGTTTAATTTAAAATTGAACGTTTACTTCCGTAACTCGCTCATATGATCGAATTAGGCCCCGAACAACGTTCCATTGTGTTCGGAATACGGGTAAAGCCTTATAAACGCCTGGCGGCAATTCTGATTTGGGGTTCGAGATTTCGCGTTATGCTAAACGAGATATTTTGGAAATTTAATAATATTAAAAATTTAAAGGTCAACTCAGCCACCCTATAGTTGTACTCGAGCCACCCTAGAACTGATTTCGTCGACCTAGCTATCTCCTTTCTTTTATGAAAGCCGTGTACATTGAAAGCTCAGATAAAAAAAATCTTTAGAGAAAAGAAGAAAAATGGCCGAACTCGAATTCATAAAAAAAACAAACTTCTCGTGAAAATTGGCATGGCCGAACAAATTTTAAGGGCCGAAATTTCTCTTCAAATCAAATCCCTCGTTCAAATCTCGATTTCTAGTTCCCGATAAAAAAGGGGAGGCGATCGTTTTAGCTAACAAGCTCGGCGACGTTCTGAGGGAGGGGAGATGAATCGAGTTTGGGGTGTTGGCTGTTGAACGGGGGGAGGCATTGCGATCTGGAGCTCGAGTCACGGCAATGCAAGTACCGTTTGGCTCACGGCTTTGGGATGGCGAACGCGAGCGTACTGGGTGGTCGCGGTGCGCTAGGGTATCGAAGGCGATGATTTTGGGTAGGGTTGGGGTCACCTTGCTTTCCAGGCCGTGCAAACGAGGATGTTTCTGGTGACGCACTGTCTTGGAAGAGACATGAATTTGGGGTAATTGATTTCTATTAATTCCAGCAGATGGTGTTAGCAATTGTATACTTTTGTCTCTGAGTTTAAAGAAAATCTTAGTGTTTCTTACTGGAATAAGAAAATGGTTCATTTTAAAGTTAATAAGGTTTTAATGATGGTGATGAATTTGTTAATTAACACATTTAATTGTTTCAATCACTAAGCAATTTATTAAAGGATAGTTCAATTTTAAATTTATTTAATGGAAAATTAATTGTTTAGTTATTTAAATATTAATAAATCGTATAACTGTTTATACAAGGTTTAAATATGAAGGAAACAAATCGAGATCGGATTTGGATTGCAAAATCAAAGGTGAGTAAATCTCACTCTATTGTATTTTTTTTAAATTTAAATGGTTAAATTTAAATAATTGGATGAATGATTGAATTGTTTGGATGTGTACTGATGATCTAGTGATTTTAGTTTTGCTTAGTCCTCGAGTTAACTGTTGTTTGACTCGAAGTATTCGGGGTTTAAACTGTTTTGAACTTAAAAACATAAATAAGAAAATGTTTTCATTCTAAAGTTAATAAGGGCTTAATGAATTGTGGTTCATTTAAATAGTAGGGTAATTAAAATGGATAATTAATTAATTCAATTAATTAATGATTTGGGTTGATTAATTTAGTAATTAAGGGTTTGAATTAATTGATGAAGGTTTAAGTTAATTTATTAAGTTTAATTAATGTATTATAATCAATGGATGGTTTGATAGTAATTACTGAATGTAATTAATAAAATATAATTACTATGTGAAATTAAACAAGACATTAATTAATATAGTTAATTAAGGAGTAATTAATTTATTTAATAAAGTAAGTAAAAAGATAGTTAATTATAGGTTGAGATGAATCAAGAATGATTGATATTTGTGGTTTTATTAATGATTAATTATTTAATGTAATTAATTTAGATTAGAATAAATTGAAATATAATTGGAAATAATTAATTTATATAATTAATGATGTAATATAAGATTGATTAATTAAGATCAATTGATCAAAAATAAGTTACTTATGAGAAGTTAATTAATATAAGTAATCGAGGATTAATGTAATTAATAATAGTTAATTAATCCATGAAGTAATTAAGATTACTTATTGATTTTGGTTGAGAAGAATTGTTACTATGAAGTTAATTAAATATAATTACTTGAATGTAATTGAAGGATAATTAATCCAGGGTGATTAATTAAGATGAATAACGAAGGGATGATTGATTAATTGATTTGAAATTATTTAATGTTAAATAAAGAAATCTAAGTGGTTGAGGTGAGTAATTCAATCAGGATTAATTAAATTAAATTTGTATGTGATTAAGCTTTGCTTATTGATGATTGAATGGTATTGGATGCTTTGAGTGAGTTGATATCTCTAATATGAAATATTGTGTATTTCATTTGGATAATTTGGATTAGGATGACATGAGATTCGAAGAGACCGGGATCGGGTATTAGGAAATATCCGGAACCACTTTGAATTTTTATAGATTGATATGGAAATCAATAGGCTGAATGAAATGATTTAAGTGAATTGGACTATTTAATCTAAGTTTTTGGTACTTGGATATTGATGTGCGAAATTAGAGAAGACTATAACAAAATGTGAATTTGTAAATTTATGCGAGTTACCCAGGGTTTATATAAATTGTATGCTTTGTATTGCATGTTGGTTGGGTTTACTCATGTTGGTCGGGTCAGACCGAGTATTACAGATTTTCAGGTAAGGACGTTCTGGAGCTCAGGAGGCGAGCTGGATGGCAAGAACGTATAGAGTATTTCCGCTGTATTATATTATTGTAAATCTGAGACATGATAATTGTGTATATCTAGTTCTGTATATATGTAACTCTGATGTATTAAATGTAATCGACAGATATATTATTCTTCTGTAAACTGTTATTATTTATTATTATAATCGACAGATATATTATTCTTCTGTAAACTGTTATTATTTATTAGTATATTTTATCCACTGCGAATGTGAGATGTTGATGTTTCTGATCTTCTTCTACTACTTCTATCTCTTTCTTCCTTTTCATAACTATCTGGAATTTTCGGTTTTGAAAATTTCGGGTTGTTACGGTTGGTATCAGAGCTGAAAGGTTAAGTGAGAATCTTGGCTCTGGTGGAGATTACTCCTTAAATAGAGTCCATTGTACTCTAGAATGAGTTGAGAGCGTATGTGTGTGTGTGTGTGTGTGTATATATATATATTTATATATATATGAGAGCGTACTTGTTATTTCTTATATAAATTTTTTAAATGATTTTATATAAAAATATATTTTGATATATAAAGCAAAATTCCCTTCTAATAAATATTAAGGTGATTTGATGTCATATAAATGGAATTAAATTAAGAAGTAATATAATCCAACCAAATTGAAATCTTGAATTGGAATTAAATTAAGTGAAATACAATCAAATTAAAATTAAATAAAGGCAAGTTTGAAATGGATTCAAAAGGAAATTTAATCTTGAATTTATAGAAGTAAGAATAATATAAAAAGGAATTGGTATTGAATTGTCATAAATAGTTATTGTGTTTAATAATGATATATTTGTCATTAAGTAAGCCAAATGAAGTAAATTTTTAAGATGAGTATAACATCTAAATTAAAGTAGGTTTTAAAATTGTGAAGTTTTAAAACCTAAGTCTAGAAACAATCAATTGTTTCAAAGGGTTAAAGAAAATAACAAATAATATAATTCAGACTATTTTGAATGTAGTCTTATTTTAAAATAAGAAATGTTTGGAAGATTTTTAAGGGATTTGTTTTGAAATTAAAACCAAGGGTGGTTTAAAAATTAAAAGTAGCCTGGTGTGTAAAGGAAATAAATATGAAAATAAACTCTAAGGTTGAGTTTTGAATTTTCCTTGGAATGTGATGTGAAACCCAAAGTGAAGCAAGTTTTAAACTTAAGTGGAAAGGTTATTAATCTGAAGGTTTAAGAATGGGAATTGGGATTAAATTCAAGCAGGAATGGAAATGATTTGAGATTGAAGTTGGAAAGAAATTGAGAATTAATTCAACTTGAATTCGGAATAAATCAAGTCCAATGGAAATTGGAGTTATTTAAATTGGGTCAATTTAAATGGAAGTGGAAATTTAAATTGAATTGATGAGAGTGGAGATTGGGAAGTGAACAATTTTGACTCTGGGCTATTTTCCATATAAATTGTTTTAATATAAACTTATTTTTCCAAGTTATTCAATATATACAACATTTCTTCTTAAAGCCAAATTATTTTATATCTGTTTTATAATTATTTTTGGAACTATTAACAATTTTTTAGCTGTTTTATAAACTAATTACTATTTTTCAACTATTTTACAAATTAATTACAATTTTACAACTATTTTGCAATTATCTAGAATTTCTGAAACTATTCAACTATTTTCCGACTATTTTACAATTAATTAACTATTTTACAGCTATTTTGCAAACTAATAATTATTTTTCAGCTACTTATCTATTTTTAAAATTTTTAAGCTATTTTCCAAATATAAACTGGTCGGAGTTCAAACTGTTATTGATTAAATACCCAACTAAGATAAGAATTGAAGTGATAATCCAAATGAGGATTAAGGTAAATGTGAATAAGTGAATAAAATTGAAATGGAGAAAAATAGAAAGGAAATTGATTTGGCTAATAATCAATGAAATAAATACGTAGAATGTACGTATATTATTCTATTCGCATAATGATTTGATCCAGATTCGAGCACAGAATTTCGAGATAGTTTATCGATCCAAGTGGGGATTTTTCACTTGATTTTCGACGGCAAACCTGGATATGGATTGTTGATTGGTTCTGGATATTTTCTGTCATAGTTATAGCTATGCAAAGAGAATAATGGTTTCTGATCAAGAAACCAAATCCGAGTCCACATTAGGAAGTTGGTAGGGACGATACTAGTTCGGAAGTGAAATTGTGTGATTGAGCGAGCGATCAGATTGGTATAACATACGGATGATAAGGGTACATCGTACGGATTTGAATGAAATTGATATTGAAAAGAGTAATCAAACTGGAATATTTGATTTTGAATAAACAAAGTTATATATCTTTATTATATAAGATAAATCTCCCCTTGTTGAATCTGTTGCCAGAAGGAAAGGATTTTGAAATGTTTGAAGTATAAAAGGAGTTTTATACATGTTTGAAATGAACCAAAATTTTAAAAATTATATATATCTGTTTATATAAAAAGGATCTTATGAGGATTTTGGAAAAAGGTTTTGGGAACCTTTTGATTTGGAAAGGCTTTTGATTTTTGGGTAAAATCAATATTGAAATTTGGAAAGGCTAGTTTGAGAATTATCGATTTTGGGATAAACGATTTTGTGTAAAGGAGCTTTGTATGAGATCATACTAGGTGTATGATTTGAAAGATACTATATGTGTATAGTATAAAGTGTTTTGATGATGGCTCTGGGGAAAAAGGCGCTCCCTTGAAATGAATTTCTCAGGAGTACCACCGGGTGGTGCTGCCTTGAGCCCCGGGGGGGGGGGGGGGAGGGGGTTCTAAAGTTGATCCTATGAGGAGTTCGGACAAAACTAGTTCCTGAGGATTATGAGTAGTGCATACCATAGTGAAAGTCGTGTGTGCCTCTAAGAGCCAACGGTCTACGTTTGATTTTATATCGGTAGACTGCGACCTATGGTAACATAGCGAAAGTCGTTGTGCTGCTGAGAGCCAACAGTCTGCGTTTGATTTTACATTGGTAGACTGCGACCTATGTAGGAGTGGAGAAGTTTCATTTTGACAGTGAAAATCGAGGGAAGCTGATGCCTACAGTAACATGGACTTTTGCTTCGATGGCAACATAACCCTGGAATGTAACTGCGATCTGTTGTGGGTTCCATGGCGTAATCGAGGGGCGCGAAGTGCCTACAGTTACATGGACTTTTGCTGCGATGGCAACGTAACCCAGGATGTAACTACGACCATGGATGGGAGTGATGATTTCCAGACCATTCTCACCAAAGATATTTCCTCTATTTTCAAAAACTATTTTCTATATTTTCAATAAAATTATTTTCCAAGTATTTTCACTAGATGTTGAAACGGGTTTACAAGTACTTATAGATTTTCAGTCCTACGTCTGATCAACGTTTGACCGAATTTCTGTGAGAACAATGATAAACTGGTTGAGACATCGAGTTATAAAAAGTATTTATATAAAAAGCTATTTTAATAATATTATTTGAATTTAAAAGCATTTCTAAAAAAATATAAATAAATGTTGGAATTTTGGAAAATGAAAGAAAATCCAAACTGGAATTATAAATAAGATTTAAATCGGGAAAATTTAATGAAGTGATTTTTGTAATAAAAGTTGGAAGTAAGCTAATCAGCTAAATAAATTATTTGATAGAATATATTAATAAAATTTAACTCGGTTAAATAAAATGGATTGTAAGTTAATAATGGAGTTTGGAAATGAATTCGAATTGTAAATAGAATTCGACTTGGATTCGATAATGAATTAAATAAGAAGAGATGTTGTAAAAATAAAAATAAAATAGAGTTGGATCGAAATAGGGATGGTTTGAATTACAAATAAAATTCAAGTGTGATATGAATAATATTTAACGAAATTTACAAGTAAATTAGATATAAGGGAAGTGTTGTCGAATGAAATGAAATTGAATTATAATAGACATGGTTTGAATTGCAAACAAAACCCAGGTAGGTAGAAATAAATTCAAAATGGCCTTGTAATTAGTTAAATGAGTCGTGAATGAATTAAATTTGGGAATTTAATTTATAATAACTAATCAAATAAATTTGTAGATTGAAATGAGATTTGATTGAAATAAAATCAAGTTAAGGTGAAAAAGAAAATCTATTTGCAAATGATGTGAGCTTAAGTTATGAAGTTGAAGTAATTTGAAGAAAGTAAATTAACTTATGTTTAAACTAATAGAAGTTTGGCTTCGGGCAAAAGTGAAAGATCATAAAAGTCCAGGTTAAATTAATTTGGAAATGGTTATTAATTTATAAGTATTGAATGAGCCAAGCTTAATAAATTGTTTGAATGGAACAATTGCGGAAATGAAATGAAATGTAATGAATGGTTGGTTAATAAATTAGAAATGAAATGGAATTAAATTCGAATGAGTTGAAATTAATTTGAAGTAGTTATAAACTAAAATGAATACTCTATTAAGCAAATATCGTTGAATTTACATAAAAATAGTTGTCATTTGACGTAAAACAAAAGTAACTAAAATTCTATAAGTGGGTAGAGATTAAATAAATTGATCTTAGGATCAATTGAATTGAATATGAGCTTGATTGGATTAAAAATAAATTGAATGTAAGAAATTGAGTTGTAAACCCTTAAAATTGAATGAAATGGTATATGGATTGGTTGAAAGAAATTGAATTGGTGTTGAAATCATATCAATTGCTTGTGGAAGTTATTTAGAATGCATTTCTTTTAGAATTGATGTGTTGTAGTTGTTTAAGTAAGAGAAATGTTATAAACTTCATATATATAGTGCTTACATGTTTAAATTGAGTAAGTACAGGTACGTGAAGGCCGTTTGGCTGGCTTTGGTTGCGCTAATTGCTAAAATAAATAAGCCACTTGCTTAAAATGCTAAATAAAGGTACGCCTATGCAATAAAAGTAGGATATATGAATTGTTTTTGCTTTTTCGACCGGGTGGGTCGATGTATATATATTTATATCTCTTGTCAAATTGCAAAAGCTCCTCCGTACAAGGGAGACTTTGCCAAAAAAATTCGAAAATTTTGGAAGCTAGAAAAATTTTGGAAAATTTTCTGTTAGCAACAAAACGATTTCAAAGTTAAAACTGAAATAAATTAGTAGATGAAACTAATATAAATCAGTTATAAATGGAGGATAAATTCAATATTCAAAATGAAAAATAAATTAAATTCATATGAAAACGGGGAAAATTGATTTGAATAGAAATAGATATGAAAACTTCTGTAAGGAAATGTATAAAAGAATTTGAAAAGTTACGATTGGATATTATGGCTAAGTAAGATATGCAGTTATTATAAAGGGAAAGGAAAATTGGATTTGATTTCAGAAGATAAATTTGAATTGCCCGACTAAAAGGTATGTTTACAAATTTCTGTATGAAATTGGATTGGGTTTTTGATCTAGCCATTTGGCTTTTGTTTTCTTTTGGAACTTGGAAGCACGTAGAGGCATTTTCTAGTTGTACCGAGCTAGCCGCGCAAAGGAGACGCTGGCAAAAAATTTCGAAAATTTAGAGAGTTAGAAAATTTTGAGGAAGTTGTGATAATTTAAGTTTGAATTTTAAATTTAGATTTGAATAAAAGAAGAAAATAATGTTGTTGGAAACTATGGAAGGTTTTGGGAAGTTGGTTGAAGTAATAGTGGGTCTTTAATAAAAGGTATCTTATGGCAAGTTGATATAACTGTTTGGTTTTGGAAGAAGTAAACGGGTATGGTACCATTTTCCCTAATTGGTAATTTCGGGGACGAAATTCTTTTAAAGGGGAGGAATGTGACGACCCGGAATTTTTAACAATTTAAAATGGAATAATTAATTGATTTTAAATATTTGAAGGTTAATTTTAACTTGAATTTCAAATATTAATATTTACTTGATAATTAAATTATCGAATTATATATAATTCGAAATGGGGTAAGATGTTGAATATGGAATTTTATGCCTGTTAAAAATAATTTGAAGGCTTATAAAATTTATTATGATGATACTGAAGATAATAGAATAGTTGAAATTTAATTTAAAGGTAATTTGTTCAGTTTTAATAATATATCGTTTAAATTAACATTTAGAAATAGCCTTCCGAGGCACACTCTCGGAATTCGACAAAACTAGTTCCATTGGATCCGTAATAGTTAATTATTATCGGATTTCAATTTTCGTAGTAATCGGAGTTGTCGTTTGACCCTGGCAGCTCAAAACGTTTAGAAACTATTTTAATTGGTTTAATTTAAAATTGATCGTTTACTTCCGTAACTCGCTCATATGATCAAATTAGCTCCGAAGCACATTCCATTGTGTTCGGAATACGGGTAAAGCCTTATAAACGCCTGGTGGCATGTCTGATTTGGGGTTCGAGATTTCGCGTTATGCTAAACGAGATATTTTGGAAATTTAATAATATTAAAATTTTAAAGGTCAACTCAGCCACCCTATAGTTGTACTCGAGCCACCCTAGAACTGATTTCATCGGCCTAGCTATCTCCTTTCTTTTATGAAAGCCAAGTACTTTGAAAGTTCAGATAATAAAATCTTCTAAGAAATGAAGAAAAATGGTCGAACTCGAATTCATTAAAAAACAAACTTCTCGTGAAAATTGGCATGGCCGAACAAATTTTAAGGGCCTAAATTTCTACTCAAATCAAATCCCTCATTCAAATCGCGATTTCCAGTTCCCGATATAAAAAATAGGAGGCGAGCGTTTCTGCTAGCAAGCTCGACAACATTCTAAGGGAGGGGTGATGAATCGAGTTTTGGGTATTGGCTGTTGAACTGGGGGAGGCGTTGCGATCTGGAGCTCGAGTCACGGCAACGCAAGTGCGGTTTGGCTCACGGCTTTGGGATGGCGAACGCGAGCGTACTGGGTGGTCGCGGTGCGCTAGGGTATCGAAGGCGATGATTTTGGGTAGGGTTGGGGTCAACTTGCTTTCCAGGCCGTGCAAACGAGGATGCTTCTGGCGACGCACTGTCTTGGAAGAGTTGTGAATTTGGGGTAATTGATTTCTATTAATTTCAGCAGATGGTGTTAGCAATTGTACACTTTTGTCTCCGAGTTTAAAGAAATTCTTAGTGTTTCTTGCTGGAATAAGGAAATGGTTCATTTTAAAGTTAATAAGGTTTTAATGATTGGTGATGAATTTGTTAATTAACACATTTAATTATTTCAGTCGCTAAGCAATTTATTATAGTAAAGTTCAAATTTAAATTTATTTAATGGAAAATTAATTGTTTGGTTAATTTAAATATTAATAAATCGTATAACTGTTTATACAAGGTTTAAATCTGAAGGAAACAAATCGAGATCGGATTTGGATTGCAAAATCAAAGGTGAGTAAATCTCACTCTGTTGTATTTTTTTAAATTTAAATGGTTAAATTTAAATAATTGGATGAATGATTGAATTGTTTGGATGTTTACTAATGATCTGGTGATTTTAGTTTTGGTTGGTCCTCGAGTTAATTGTTGTTTGACTCGAAGTATTCGGGGTTTAAACTGTTTTGAACTTAAAAACATAAATAAGAAAATGTTTTCATTCTAAAGTTAATAAGGGCTTAATGAATTGTGGTTCATTTAAATAGTAGGGTAATTAAAATGGATAATTAATTAATTCAATTAATTAATGATTTGGGTTGATTAATTTAGTAATTAAGGGTTTGAATTAATTAATGAAGGTTTAAGTTAATTTATTAAGTTTAATTAATGTAGAATAATCAATGGATGGTTTGATAGGTAATTACTGAATGTAATTAATAAAATATAATTACTCTATGAAATTAAACAAGAGGTTAATTAATATAGTTAATTAAGGAGTAATTAATTTATTTAATAAAGTAAATAAAAAGATTGTTAATTATAGGTTGAGATAAATCAAGAATAATTAATATTTGTGGTTTTATTAATGATTAATTATTTAATGCAATTAATTTAGATTAGAATAAATTGAAATATAATTGGAAATCATTAATTTATATAATTAATGATGTAATATAAGATTGATTAATTAAGATCGATTAATAAAAAATAAGTGACTTATGAGAAGTTAATTAATATAAGTAAAAGAGGATTAATGTAATTAATAATAGTTAATTAATTCATGAAGAAATTAAGATTACTTGTTGATTTTGGTTGAGAAGAATTGTTATCGTGAAGTTAATTAAAGATAATTACTTGAATGTAATTGAAGGATAATTAATCCAGGGTGATTAATTAATATGAATAATGAAGGGATGATTGATTAATTGATTTGAAATTATTTAATGTTAAATAAAGAAATCTAAGTGGTTGAGGTGAGTAATTCAATCAGGATTAATTAAATTAAATTTGTATGTGATTAAGCTTTGCTTATGGATGATTGAATGGTATTGGATGCTTTGAATGAGTTGATATCTCTAATATGAAATGTTGTGTATTTCATTTGGATAATTTGGATTAGGATGACATGAGATTCAAAGAGACCAGGATCGGGTATTAGGAAATATCTGTAACCACTTCGAATTTTTATAGATTGATATGGGAAATCAATAGGCTGAATGAAATGATTTAAGTGAATTGGACTATTTAATCTAAGTTTTTGGTACTTGGATATTGATGTACGAAATTAGAGAAGACTATAACAAATTGTGAATTTGTAAATTTATGCGAGTTACCCCGGGTTTATATAAATTGTATGCTTTGTATTCCATGTTGGTTGACTCACGCTGGTTTCCAGCCTGACCCGGGTGTTACTTTGATGTAATGCTCGGGTCAGACCGTGTATTACAGATTTTCAGGTAAGGACGTTCTGGAGCTCAGATGGCGAGCTGGATGGCAAGAACGTATAGAGTATTTCCGTTGTATTATATTATTGTAAATCTGAGACATGATAATTGTGTATATCCAGTGTCTGTATATATGTGTAACTCTTATGTATTAAATGTAATCGGCAGATATATTATTCTTTTGTAAACTGTTATTATTTATTAGTATATTTTATCCGCTGCGAATGTGAGAAGTTGATGTTTCTGATCTTCTTCTTCTATCTCTTTCTTCTTTTTCACAACTATCTGGAATTTTCGGGTTTGAAAATTTCTGGTCGTTACAGCAAGTTTATGTTAGGGCGCATTTATTGAATACCTCTTTGATGGCAAACCGAATTTTATTTGGAGAACTAATGTCAATTTCTTAGTCTAAAACCCGTGAGAGAATTTTTATAAAGCATATTTTCGAAATACAGAGTTTGGAAAAAGGGTTTTTCAAAGGGTTTCATTTCCCATGGATTTATTTTAGAAAATTTCTTTTAGAAATTTTTAAAATTTTAATCCTCAATGAAACACATATACGACTAAGTTGGTCATGTTAATAAATTTTTAGTTTGTAAAATATTAAATTTTTAAATCCTTAAATATTTGTATTTATATATCAATAAAGGCTTGGTTTTGATTCTTGGTATGGAGATAGTTTTCTATTTGGGAAATTTTTGTTTTAAAAGAAGGTTTATGGAGACTCTAAAATATTTATATATATAAGTTTTATTTTTAAGGGAAGTTTTGGTATGGAGATAGTTTCAATTATTTAAAAACAAGTATAAAGGAACATATATTTAGCTCGGTGTTTTTTTGGTTTATAAAATCAAGGTTTTAAAATCTTCTCTCTTTAAGGGTCGGACAAAATTGGAATGACATTCAATTTTATTGATGTATGTAGTTTGGAGTGTTGTACCACCACTATTGGAAGAAATATTTCCATATGAAATAGGCTAGAAATAACAGTTAGAATATTTTTGGAATTTTGGAATTGTTGTTGGTTGCAGCATTTCTGTTGGGACTACTATGAATTGCAGGGGCATGCTTCCGTACTAGGCGGTAGGCTTTGATACTGCCGTGATGAGGACAGGAATTTTTTAGATCGTGTCGAATCGAAGGAGACGGCGTAAAACGATTATTATTATTTTATCCGACCTAATTGGGTCTAGGTTCAATTAACATCCAAAGCCCGTCTTGCGGTTGACTACTTAGCGGTAAACTTAGCGGTAAAGCTAGGGAAGGAAAATGGAGTTAGAATTTGAGAATTTAGCATTGCCTTAGGATCGACGATGTGATAAATGCAAGCAATAAAAAGGGAAATGTAGGTTTAGCCTAGGAATTTCTACTTTCATACCTTGTTGATGAAGCACCCGAGTCTATTTTTAGACTTAATTCCATTTTAGAGCTTGAAAACAAGCCTCTTTATGCGTTTTGTACGTGGAAAATTTAGAGTAAATTCAGGGCAGTGGAGAAATTTTCCATTATACTATGGGAATATGAAGATTATAGAGTTGTAAGTATGTTAAATTCACAAGCTGAATTCCCTTTTCCAGCATAGGAGTGAAGTTTAGAAAGCGATTTTTCGATGCATTAAATTATTGGATGGTAGAAATTGGATGCAAAAATTGGTTGCTTCATACTTCTATTCGTAGGAGTATGGGGGTTTTGGTTGAAAAGATATTTCAAAAAAATTGCATACATATAGAAATGCCAATATATTATATAAGTTGTTTGTATCATATTTTTCAAAAATGTTCAAAAAAATGCATTCATATACTAGGATCCAATTATAATCATTCATCATACATATTTTCTATGTGGTGATGAAGTAACACACTATGCATTTGGAAAATTGGTTGTACACTCATTGATTGTGTAGTTTAGGATAATTAAGAGCCAAAACCATGACTTACTCACGGGTGAAATTTTGGGGACGAAACTCTTTTTAAGAGGGAAGGATGCAACACCCTATAATTAGCATTGGTTATTTAATTAGTTAGTTAATTAATTAATTAGAATCCAAAAATGGAATTTGTGCAAATGAAGAAATTTGACCATGAAACTTGCACCATTGCGTTCAAAAAATTTCGATCGGAGTCCAAACGAAGAAGTTACAGATGAAAAATAAATTCAGAAAGAAAATAATTCGAGTATACTTAATTAACGTTTATAATTATTCATCTGGGCCCATAGGCCGACCGTTTACTTTGACCAGTCGATAGCAGTCGACCGATGCATATGATATGGTCGACCGATTGGGTAACCGCGGGCACAATGAACCTAGGACGCAATGATCTAATCTAATATATTTTGTTCCAACGGTTGAGGTTGATTCTTATGCCTATAAGTTCGGACTTAACCCTTCCTTCTCATGTCATATTTTTCTGGAGGCGGTAGGGAAGCTCTACTATTTCTTCTTCTCCACTTTTTTATAAATTGTAAAAATAAGATATTTGTATTTATATTCATACAAACTGGAGAAAAATAAAAATCTAATAAAAAAGGAGAGGGGAAGAGAATTAACTATACACATATTTGACGTAATTTATATATTTATATTTGTATCCATTTTCTCTCCCAATCCCTAATCTCTTCACAGGTTTGTGATTCTAATGTATGTATATACTCTTTTCTACATATTTCTTGGATTAAAGAGGATTTGGATACGAATTTAAGGTTCTACATCAGATCTGTAGATTTGGATTGCTTTTAAAAAGTGAGTGAAATTTTATATATTGTTTATGATATTAAATCTACTCCGTTGAATTCTTTTGATTTTTATGCCTAAATCGGTTTTATTTGTGAATTGTAGGCCCAGATTAGTGTAGAAAACTATTACCTACATATTCTTGTTTAGACCTAATTTGAAATATGTTTACACCTAAATCTGAAAATTAGTCCCAAAGATTTTAGAATTTGAATGATGTATATTTTTTTATTGCAAATTTGTACTTGGATGTAAAATACGATTTTGGATTATTGCCCAAATTTGTGTTGAGTTGTAGGTTTTCCATAGTTTAACATGCGTTTGATTTTTATAAATTTGTTTACTTTTTCCAATTTTGATTCAAAAAGGCGACGGCTGATTTAGCAAGGAATAAAACAAAAAGGGAATGATGTGTAAAGAAAAGATTTATTCTCCAAAGTTTATACTGTTTATTCCAAATAAAATGAAATTATCCATTTCTTGTAATTTAAAACGTAGTATATCTTTCATTTTGTGTTAAAACTGATTTATGAAAATCATAGCGAAAAATCTTCATAAGGAATTTAATTCTGGCAAATTAAATATTGAAAACATATTCTAGTTACATATTTATGACTAGAACATATTTGGATAGTAATAAGTAGTTTATATGTATATTAATAGGCAATTAATGGAAATGAAATTGGGAGTTTCAATTAAAAGGGACAAATGGATAAAAAAGGACTGATATAAATGGAGTGGTTATAAATGGTTACTAACTGGTAGTTTGTAATTATACATATATGTCTTAGGAAATGTCCATTAGGATTATCATGAACAAATTAACTTTTATGGGTTGTTAAAAGGGGGAATTATGGGTATATAAATATTTAAGGTAAATCTTATTGCCTTAAATAAAAAAGAAAATTAGTAAGCTAAGTCCAACATCTACCTAAGGTAATATAAGTAAAGTTTTAGGATAGTTAATTGGACTTAGTAAGTTAGTGATGCGAGGTCGGTAGAGTCACTCGATGGTAGACTGCACTTCACTTTGAGGATACCAGTTGTCGGATTCACTTATTACTGATGTGAGATATCACTATTCCTAGGACACATGATGGCGTGAGAGTTTGGGCCTGCTTTCTTAATTGACAAATATTAATGGTCCAAATTTAGAATTAGGAGTAGTGATGGATATCTCCATAGGGGTTCGCTTCTGGTTTGAGGTATTAAGTGGCTGTAGGGTCCCTCTCTATCGTAAAAGGAAGTATTAAGAAACCTAGTGAGATTTCAAATAAATAAGGACGTATCTAAATAGGTTTACTCCAATGTTGAGGTATTAACTAGCTATTTTAGGGCCCGCCTCCCTACCGAAAGAAGTAATCTAATGAGATTCCATATTTATAAGTAAGATTGATAGTGGATATCTCGGGAATGGTTCGCTTTGGGTTTGAGGTATTAATGACTGATCTAAGGGTTTGCCTCTCTCCTAAAAAGAAGTATGAAGTAACCTAGTGAGATTCCAAACAACGTCACTAGATAGTACCAGTACGGAATCCGCCTTGTGGTTAGGTATTAAATGACAATAGCCTCCCCATAAATATGTGCTAAATGGTCAGAGGTCTGCCTAGTCTTTATTAATAAGGTATTAAGTGGATTGAGTATAGCGTCTCACATTTTTAAGACCGTAGTAACGATAGTACCAGTGAGGTGTCCCCATAGGGATAGCTATTAAGTGATGAGGTCCTACCAAGAATATAGGTATTAAATTATTAGAAATCCGTCTAATCCTTTTTAAAGGTATTAAGTGGCTTAGGTACTGTCTCTTACATGGCTACGATTTTATGTGCGACAGATGTGGTAATAGTTGGACGTTAAATGTTGGAAACCTTAAGTAGTGGTTAAAGGTCTTTATAGCTTGGACCCACCGACCATTGACAACATTGTAAGGACATCACCTTGGGAATAGGTTATAAATGACGAGATCAACCTTGATTGATGTTTTAAATGGCAGAGTATGCTTATTTCTCTTTTAACAAGTATTATATGGTGATTATAAAAGCTCGCTTGATATTTAGAAGTATTAAATGGAAAATGATTTGAATGTATTGGGTGGTTGATAAGGCTTCATCAGTATTTTATACCTTGAGAAAGGGTAGGTAAGTAATCGTGTGTGCAATGCATGGTTAGATTAGAATTGATAACCTTAGTAGATATAATGATTAAATGGAAACCAATCGACATAAATTTATATTATGGACAATTAATAGATTTTTCAGTCACCAAAACGTTGTTCGAACCCCCTGTTCGTTACAACCCACAGAATAGGTTTAGGGGAACAGGTCACTGGAGTTGGATGTGTTTAGTTGTTGAAGACGTTTTTTTCTCTCATTCTTAATGCTGATGTGACAATTTTCTATCCAAGGAATACCATTAATCCCAAGGTAGTAGTCATAATCAATATTCTTATTCTATTATTGTTTCCACTATAAGTTTAGATTTCTATCAATCTCTGATAACGCACATGCTTATTTGCAGGCACCAAATCAACGGCTTGTGCTTTGATGGATTTGATTTTCGATTTTTTTAAAAATTTAGGCCCACTAAAGTATGGGATTTTACAATTCCTACTTCTGGAGGTATTCGGGCATGGCTCCTTAGTCTCTGAAAGCAACTATGATTGAGAAAATAACCTAGAAGGTTACTTTTCGATGGATAATAAAGGTAAGGAAATGAGCAAAAGGAAGCCTAACAAATATAGTACTCATTCCTTTGGAGAAAGGAGGAAGGAGAGGAAGGGGAAGAAGAAGGCTTAGTTACATTTATCTTTTTTTTTAGTGGCTTTTGTTTAGCTTTGAATTTGTGTGCATAGGTTGATGTTGTGCAGCATATCCATCGTTTTTTATTAATAAGCTTGTTTATAAAGAATAAATTTGTTTAATTTTAGATCTTGTGTTTTTTATGCGTTGAGAAATGTTTTATCCTCCTTATTCATATGTGTGTAGTGGTTTACTTGTTATTATTTAGCTAATTTGGTAGCTTGCTGTGCTTATGTCTAATCGGGCTTCATTCGACTTGTGATGATGCTAGAGTTTATGCCATTCTCCATGTTAAGGGAGTAATAGCTTGGACACCTATTTTTCAGCATCCATGTTTGGTCTCACCTATCGTAACGACCCGTAATCTCGCTACTTAGGAAATAAGAGATTTCGTTCGCTTTAAATTTAAAAGGAATTTAAATCTTAATAAATATGTTATATATAATAAATAATTAACTATTCTTACAGTTAATAAACAAAAAGTATAAATTTGGATTTTTGAACAAATCGACAAAAGTCAAGTTTTGTTGATAATAAATAAAGGCTTAAATAAATGGATTTAAATATTTATTTAAAAAGGTAAATCTTATTTAAAACGTCTAATAAAGATAATAAAAGTATATTTGTATATTTAAAAATGCGTTAATAATCGTTTCACAAAAATAATCAAAATTTGTCGCATTTTGTCAGTTTTACATACGCTGTAAAAATAGAAATTTTGATATTAATTAAATATGATTTTAAAATATAAAGAGACATGTTTTAATTTATTTAAAGAAGTAAAAATTTTATTTTAAAATTTGGTTTACTTCTATATATAGCTTAATAAAAACGTCAAATTTTGACGGTAAAATTTATCGATAAAAACACCGGTTTCAACCAAAACAAGTTGTCGACAAGTTATTGCAACTTGATATTTTTTCTAACACATAAATACAACTTTACGAACTATTTAAACACTTTACATTTAATGCTAAAAGGCAAAAGGAGTTTACTTTTGAAAAGTTTAAATAAATGTATAAAAAGTGAAAAGACATCATTTGACTAATTTCAAATTAAATTAAACTTTTATAAACCACATCATTTCTTTATATCATACCTCATTAATGAGATGGTATATATAAGCATGGAAAAAAAGCAAACTTAAGTATTAAAATAATTACAAATCATAAGAAAGTGACACCTCCCTTTACTACTTACACACTTTTCCTTAACATCATTTCCACCATTAATGCAAATCACATCAATGCAAAAGTCTTCTCTTTAAAATAAAATATTCAAGAAAGAAAAAGTAAATAATCGTTTCTATCTTTAACATCACCATTAATGCTTAAGTCATATCACTTATGGAAAAGGAGCAAATGTTATTTTAACATTTTAAAGTGTAAGAAAAAGAGGTAAACATCATTTATTAAGTACAAATTCAAATCAAACCATTTCTTCTCAAAGCAAAGGACAAATCAAGGGTAAGAAAGTAAATGAAAAGTCAAAAAAGTAGATAAGGACATTTTAGCCATTTGCCATCCAAAGCTCAAGTATAAATATGCATCCATACCTTTCATTTTTCACACTTCATTCTCTACCTTCTTCTTCACTTTCTACTTCTTCTTCACCTCCATTTCCATGGCATCCAACCTCTCTTCCACCTCCAAGCCATCACCACCACATCATCAAAACCTAGCCACACCATCACCTAAACCACCTTACCCTTCTCCAAAATCACCTACCCACCCTCAAGCCTCCACGACCGAGCCCTACAAGCCAAGCCGAGCCCAAACCCACCAACCCGAGCCCATACCACTATAACCCAAGGCCGTACCCTCCCACACCACCTACCCAAGCCCTTATACCCCACTACCAAGGCCGTACACCCTCTTCTCCTCCCAAAAAGCTCACGTCCCAAATAAAAAAAAGAAAAAGAAGGAAAAAGAAAGCGGAGAATTCAAAGACGTTGGAAATAGCACGTTAGTTCGAGAGACGAAAATCTTACATTAAAGATTGACGGAATGAAAATAAAGGTGATAAATTCTTATCGCTTTTGAATTTATATTTTAGTTATATTAAAACAATCACATTTACACACTTATGATATATGAATGTTTATTTGGTTGTTAATATGGATGATTTGATAGTTAGTTAATTAATTAAATTATGATAATCTATCTCGTTATGGTATTTATAGTGAATGTTAGATTTGAAATCATATGTATGTGATGGATTGGATGGATGTTATGATAGTGATAAAGATGAATATTGGATATGTTCATTTTGATTTAAATAATCTTGTTAATAAGACCATATTTTAGTAATATTGGATATTTTGAAAAAATAAGTCTCTTTTCAATTAGAAGTGAAATTAAAGTAAAAATAAAAGAGAATTTGAAATTTGAAGCGAAATGGATTTGAAAAGGTTGGATAATTTGAAATTGAAATTGAGATGAGTAGTGAAATTGAGATTGAAATCGATTTTGAAAAATTGAAGTTGAGATAAAGGTTGAATTGAAGTTTAAATTGAAATTAGATTTGAAATCTATGCTTTAAATGAGTTTAATTTGAGATTAGAATTGAAATTGAGTTGAAATAGGAATTTAAAATTTAATATTGAAATAATAGAAATATAATAATATTATAATATGGTAATAGTAAAAAATACATTTAAAATGCTTTAAAAAGCGAGAATATAGATTTGAAATGATTTTAATGATATTATAAGTAATAGAATTCAATTTGAATAGATTATTTCAAATATTGAAAAATAAGTTAAAACTAGGTGCGTCGCACAACGGTAGTTCGCGATTTCGCATCGAAAAGTTCAAATGAATGTGTAGAGTGAAATATAGCTCGGAATTCTTCGAGATAAGAAAATTCCAGACTATTCTATAAATATCTTCTAAATGAAGAAATAAAATCAAGATTTCGTCTTGTAGATTTTGAATTTAGTCCAAATCAATTTTCCATAAAAATCGCGCTAGTGCAGTTAAGTAACCATAACAGGAAATCTGTTTAAATGAATGTTTTTAATTATGGAAAAATATGAAATAAATTTGATAAATCTATTTAAATGATTTAAATGAGATTTGAATTGGAAAAATATGAATTATCGAATATTTAAAAGTTGATTTAATCAATTAAGCTTGTATGGCACTTTCCGCAGCACTTTTTTACTGCGAATTCTATAACCTTTTAGAAATGAGTTTAAATGTAATAACGATTTTTTCAGAATCAATTGTGAATGTTTTAAAAAGGATAATTAAGCATTTTTGAAAGATGATTTGGATTATTTATAAGCAATACCAAAATAAAATTAAAAATCTGAGTATGCGGAAATGACCAGTACATTTGTCCCGCCTGTGAGATCTGGAAAGATAAAACAAGGTGTTTAACTAAGATTAGGGATGGAGCAACCAGCGCCCTGAATTTACCTGGCCTATGTTTTCTTTTCTTCGGCGAGAGATGGAACAGATCGAAAGGAAAACTTGGATGCTCTTAAATAAAAAAACTGTATTAAGTTTTTGAATTAAAAGAAGATTGGGATTATTCAAAATTTAAGCAATCTCCAAAATGAATGATTTCTATGTACCTATTACTCAACAATGTTTGCTAACATTGATTTAGGGTTTATCGTAAATAATGTCTTAAATAACATTATTTTTGACCCGCATAAAAGTTAAAGAACTTGATTGAAAGTTAAGTAAGGAATTTTGAGATATTTTCCAGAGGAAAAGAATGAATTACTTAGAATTATCCTAAGTCAAAAGAAAGATATTCCGAAATCATCCGAGAAGAATTATAGTGAAAAGAGACTTAATAAATCATGTATACTCATATTCACTTTTTATCGATAATTGGATTTCGAAGGAACCGGTATCAGATTTATTTGATTATGTTCAGCATGATAGGTGGTTCTCCCTTTGTGAACAGTGACGAAGCTTAGACTCTTACCCCTACATGTCCATAGTGTGAAAGGGTTGGTTGATAGTCGAGAGGCTTGCCGTAAAAGCAAATCTGAGGTACCACATGTTGTCACCTCCATGTTGAAAAGCATGAGTGCCCCCATGTTGAAAAGCAGAAAGGTAGAGGGATGGTTAAAAAGCCTACTGGGGCGGGTCCGAAAAAACCCGTTCGTGACATTTGGTATCAAAGCTGAAGGTTAAACGAGAACCTTGGCTCTGTTGTGGGTAAAGTCTCATCATAGATAGGATTACTAATATCCTAGGATGAGCAACTCATTAGAGATAGGGTTAGTAACACCCTAGAATGGATATGAGAGTATTATATATATTGAGCGTGTGTTTTCTAATTTTATGAAAATGATTTTTGTTTTAAAGAAATTGGTGAATGAAATAACTTTACCATTGTTTTATGTTACAAATATCAAAGGGGATATAATTATTTTGGGTTAGAAATTAAGAATTGTTTGCAATTTAGCTTAGTAAAACTAAAGTATGAATATCTTATGATTAGAATTGCACAATTTAACTATAAGATATTCTATATAGAATCAATTAGTTGAAAGCTAGAATTTAAAACTTTAATCATATAGCCTTAGATATTTAGTATTAAGAAATAATAATGATTAAGTGATTATCATAACGGATGAGTTTAAAAGCTAATTACAAATGTCTTGTGAAGTAAAATTCACAATTTGACTGTAAGATATTTGATGATAATATTGAAGCTACAAGTTGTAACTAGAGAAAGTAAAAAAGAGAATGCACACTTAGAAAATTTCTTATCAACAAGATAGGAAAAAGATAAACAAAAATTGAAACTTTTTATAAATATACTACAAAAGGATAAGTTTTATAACTTATAAAGAGATAATTGAAATTGAAATTTAGAAATAAGAGGTATAAGAAATATCATCCTAGTATAAAAATTTGAATTAGTGATACATTTAGGGTAACATTTGTAATTTATAATGAAGTAAGAGTAGAAGGAGATAGTTTTAAATAATATGGTTAGTAGGGTAATTATTGGATGAAAAAGGTTAATAACAAATACCATGTGAATTAAGTTTCACAATTTGACTATAAGGTATTTGATGGATTTAAGATTAAGAAATTTGATTTAGAAAATGGATAGGTAAATAAGTTAAGTAGTTAATCATAGAATCAGTGAGAAAAAGATGTACACTTAGTAAAGTTATCTTATTAATATATGGATTGGATAAATAATATTAGCTAAATGAAAATCTTAGTTAAAGAAAACTAAGGGTTGAGTTTTATAACTTATTAATTTGATATAATAGCAGAATTCCATATTATTTAAACACCTTAGTTGAAGTAGTTACAGTTTGAAGTTTGGGGATATGTATATATACTCTTAGGAAGCAAAGGTATATTATACAACTTTAAGTCATATTGGTATGCTTAAGTAATAATGGATCTAGTAAAAAGTGAGTGGGTGTGAAATAAACTTGGATTAATAGAAATTTTAAAGAAATGTATTAGGTAAAGATGAATGTGAATAAGTACACAAGTTGAACGTAGATTATATCAGCACACAAATTTTGAACTAAGATTTGAATATAGAACTTTGAGGTGTCTACATCAATCCGAGAAAGGATTTATCACTCGATTTTTGACGGCGAGCATTGATGAGAGTTTGTGATTATATGCTCAAGTTTTCTATCATAGTTAAGAACTGTGCGAGGAAAGTAAGGGATTATGATCAAGAAGTCTGATCAAAGTCCGCACTAGAAAATCGGGGGATCGATATTAGTTTGGAAGTAAAGTTGTGGATTCGAATAATAGATTGAATCAAATATCACATATAGTATGATATTTTGGGTCTGTCTACTTAGTAATTGGATAGTTATCTCAAATAGTAGGCACTAAGATATAGTGGTTAGACTGATGTTTTGGTATGTATATATATAGACCTCAAGTATAGTACATGCTCAGGACAGAGGATGTGTTATGTGGATGTATTCATTTATGTCGATATAGTATCAGTGTGGTTGCTTTTGGATGCATAGTCTTATTTGGTTGTTGTATATATTATCTTAAATCTGCTATATGCACTAGGATGGGTAGGATAGAAGTTTGACTTGATGTATGTATATATAACCCTAAGTACATGATAGATACTCAGGTTAATGTTGGGAATCTTTGTATGTATGTTTGGCATCACTTGTTTTAGTGGTGTTATGATATCGATCTTCTTCTTTTCTATCATCAATAGAAATAAGTCAAATTATTTGAGGATATGAATATGAGATAGATTCCTTTATCTAACTTTCATTTGGATGATGACATATTTTTAAGTAGGGGAGAATGTAAAGACCCATAATTTCGCTACTTCGAAAATAAGAGATTTCTTTCATTTTAAATTTAAAAGGAATTTAAATCTTCAATAAATATGTTATATATAATAAATAATTATCTATTCTTATCGTTAATAAATAAAAAAGTGTAAATCTAGATTTTTGGACAAATCGACAAAAGTTAAGGTTTATTAATAATAAATAAAGACTTAAATAAATGGATTTAAATATTTATTTTAAAAGGTAAATCTTATTTAAAACGTCTAATAAAGATAATAAAAGTATATTTATATATTTAAAAATACGTTAATAATCGTTTTACAAAAATTACCAAATTTTTTTGCATTTTGTCAGTTTTACATACGTTGTAAAAATAAAAAATTTGATATTAATTAAATATGGTTTTAAAATATAAAGAGACATGTTTTAATTTATTTAAAGAAGTAAAAATTTCATTTTAAAGTTTGGTTTACTTCAATATATAGCTTAACAAAAATGTCAAATTTTGACAGTAAAATTTTGATAAATCTATTTATATGATCTAAAAGAGATTTGAATTGGAAAAATATGAGTTATCGAATGTTTAAAAGTTTATTTAATCAATTAAGCTTATATGGCACTTTTCGCAGCACTTTTATGTTGCGAATTCTATGACCTTTTGGAAATGAGTTTAAATGTAATAATGATTTTTCCAGAATCAATTGTGAATGTTTTAAAAAGGATAATTAAGCGTTTTTGTAAGATTATTTGGAATATTTATAAATAATACCAAAATAAAGTTGAAAATCTTAGTATGCGGAAACGACTAGTACATTTGTCCGGCCTGTGAGATCTGGGAAGATAAAACAAGGTGTTTAACTAAGGTTAGGAATGGAGCAACCAGTGCCCTGAACTTACCTGGCCTATGTTTTCTTTTCTTCGGCGAGGGATGGAACAGATCGAAAGGAAAGCCCGGATGCTCTTAAATAAAGAAAGACTGTATTAAGTTTTTGAATTAAAAGAAGATTGGTATTATCCAAAATTTAAGCAATCTTCAAAATGAATGATTTCTATGAATCTATTTACTCAACAATGTTTGCTAAGATTGATTTAGGTTTTATCGTAAATGATGTCTTAAATAACATTGATTGAAAGTTAAATAAGGAATTTTGAGATGTTTTCCAAAGAAAAAAATGAATTACTTAGAATTATCCTAAGTTAAAAGAAAGATATTTCAAAGTCATCCAAGAAGAATTAAAGTGAAAAGAGACTTAATAAATCCTGTATACTCATATTCACTTTTTATCGATAATTGGATTTCGAAGGAGCCGGTGTCGGATTTGGGAAATTCCTATCCGAAAACCACTTCGAACCAATGTATATGTTCGAACATGATGACATGTTGAAAAACGATGATTATTGAAGACCGTGGATCTTCATAGCGTGAGGACTACTTGTTGATTTGCTCGGGGTCGCACCCATTATAGAGTTATATATAGCAGTGGTCTCCTCGTTGTGGAAATTTTTTGGATCTACTCGCTACTAGTGGTAGTAGGAGAGTGCCTTCGTTTGTCCTGTTCCTGGATAACTTGTATGGACGTTTGTCTGACATTGCATTTCTAAAGATTATGTACATTGGTTTTTACAAACGTACAATCAACGGTGGCAGAGAAGGCAACTTCTCTTAGCTTAACACCCTCCTGGAGACGTACGAGCTCAAGGGTTGTATTTTTGTGGAAGGCAATTAGTAGTTAACAGAAATGACATTATGGCATTCAAAGATGTTATATGTGCTTTGTGAAAAGGTAATCGTAGCCTCAAGCCTCATCAAACCGGAAATGACCGAAACAGGATTAGATGCGGCAAGGCTAAGTGGGTCATTCCTAATTAGGGTATGATCATCCCCTTCTAGATATATTTTTTCCCGCTATGACGTTCCGGATGTAAATTAATGTGGTGTATGGAAAATGAGCGCTCGGTTAAAGGTCGATAATGACCGGGGGATGACATATTCGGTACCATCTAGTTATAGAGGTGGGCCGGTCTTGTGTTGGTAAAGAAGCTGTATGATGGTTTCTCGGGGCATCCATCTAGAGGTGTGCCTAATTTGGAAGGTAGATCCTTCGCCTGGTCATTTGTATGGAAATCCATTCTCTAATAAGAACCTACGGTTTTGTTTGTAGAGCCTAGTATGCTGGAATTTAATAATGGTAACAATTTCAGCTAAGATTAATAAGTTTATTTGCAAATGTTTTCAAAGAGATGTCATTAGAAATAATATCAAATGTTTTGATATAAAAGTGTTTTAGTTATCATAAAGTAAAAACCCGTCTGTGTTTATGTGTGGGCATGGTCTTATGAGATACTCTTTATTTCAAAGGATTTTATCCAAAGACTGATATATGACACTGTCATTTATTATTGAGTTTTTCTCACGCTGGTTTATCAAGCATGATCTGGGTATTTTAAATACTCGAGCCAGATCCGAGTAGTTTCAGGTTAATCGAAGACGGTTGGAGTTTCTGGAGGAGAGCTAAAGATATTCGTCGACGTATGGACATATTCTATTATCCGCTATACTTAGTGTATTTTGTTTGATGTTTGTCAGCAATTGTAAGGACAGATATTTATAACTGTCCAAGCTAAATTTAGGTTAGACTTTGATATATGTATTTAAAAGTTTTCCGCTGTAAAAATATTTGTTCAATATTATATGTTACATTCGTGTGAGATTTTGTTCTGTCTATTTTTCTTTATTACCCTTCACGTTCCGTATTTTCATGCAATTTGAGTTGGACATGTGTGGTTTATGGTTGATTCAAAGGGTACGGGAAAATGAGTTGTAACACCTATCTTCAGGCATTGACCGAGATTGACCACCTTGAGCGATGACTTGGATGCCTATTTGTTAGACGTTTTTATCGGATCTCACCTAGCTCTAGCCGTTGATTGTATATGCCCTACCAACAGGGCTAAGTAAGCAGGATGCCTATCTTTGGGCATTGTAATGTCTGTCTTTGGATGTTTGTGTTAGATCTCGCCTAATTCTAGGCATTAATCATTGGTCGTGCCATCCTCTGGGCAATGGGTTGATGCTCTGTCAAACTCTGGGAAAAAGCTTTTAGGGTGTACTGTCTTGTCTCACCCTTAGGTATTTATACTCCTGCACCCAAATCGTGGATATGAGAAGTTGATCGACACCTATCTCTAGGTATTTGGAACAGTCATGTTACTCAAGTCCGATTATAGGCCATAGAACTCAACTAGAACCTATCTCCAGGTACATTCATACCTGCATTATGCAGATGCAGATTGTTTGATTTTTGCTATTAGTCACATAATATGATTAGGCCAATGGGAACATAAATTCATTGACCCTGAAAGACAGTTCATTTTATATCCACAAAAAATGACAGATTCTGTCTTATTACACAAGAATTGTCCAAATATATAAGAAGTTAAATTTAAGCGAACTAGCATCATAGATTCTCGCTATTCCATGCCTACAGGAGAGAAATCTCATCAATAATTGTTAGATTGAATGTTCCATCTCCAAGCTCATATTCTATTATATATAGACCTTCCCAATTCAAGGCCATATTCACAGAACCAGGGAAGATTCATTTAAGGACAAGATCTTCAATCGCGAAGGTCCAATTCCTGACCTTAGTGTTGTAGTGTCAAGCCACTCGTTTTGGGAAGCTGCGACTCTCAAATAAGCTTCGCTGCATTTCTCATCGATCATATCGAGGGACTCAAGCAAGAGCTCCTTGTTGTTTCTAGGAATATATTTTTCGATGAGATGGCACTTCCAAATCAATGGGATCATGGCCTCTGATCCATGTGCCAAAACAAATGGAGTATGACCACTTGCGGATTTGTAGGTCGTTCAATAGGCCTAATAATACAACCTGCCTTTTCAATCCTCATAAGTTGACAATAATATATCTATGGTATTCATGTGCCGAGTATCCAAGTGCCAGAAAGATAGATTTTTAGGTGAAAGAAAAGACATAACAAAATCTCACATCATGACGAATAATATATAGTATCCAAATGATCTTATAAAAAACTTAAATGTACATACAGACATCATAGTAAACTAACCTATTATCAGCATGGACTGCTATAACAGAAGTCCTCTCAAATGCTGATAAACACAAAACAAGAAATACAGTGGAAAAATAAAATACGTCAAATCTTGGAGGCTTCCAAGTCATCTCCTGAAGCTCCCAGCATCCATCGCTAAATCAGGGAAAAGTACTCGAGTTTATCCGAGTATTATAAGAAAATAATACCCGGATCAGTCTGGTAAACCAGCATGAAAAACTCAAATCATTTGGATTATATAATGCTATAAAATTTACAAAAATAAAGGTATTTTCCAAGACCACGCTCCACATAAACACGGATGAGTTTTTATTGTACAATAACCAAAACATTTTATTAGAAAATCCAATAATATAATCATAATGTCTAGGGTTAAAAATACATATTACCACAGCCGAAATGTTTGCATCCCACATTCCAGTATCTAGGAAAAACTAAGTCCTTAAGGCACATATGGGAGAATGGATTCCATCAATGACAAGGCTACATGGGTACCGCATGTCAAGGTACACCTCTAGAGAAAATGTACCGAGGGTCTCATATGGATCCCCGCCAATACAGAACTGTACCCCTTACTGGATAGTACTGAATATGTCATCGCCCCAGTTGTTACATACAACTGTACCAGGCCCTTAGCATACAAAAATACATATATACCGATCTACGCTAATGGTAGCGAACAACATAGTCCTGCTATGTACCCATTGTTTTAGTCATTACCGAGTATGAGGCTTAAGGCTACATTTTATCCTTTTAGCAAATCCCACTTGGAATGTTAAAACCGCCCTCGGGGTAACAATCCACTACCATCATTAATCTATACAAGTTGGTCAATATGAACAAATCGAAGGCACTGCTTCTACTACATCCATTTTGGAATCAACCTCAAGATTAGTAGCAAGCAGTCCTTGCACTTCATAGACATCGTCTTCGATTTCTTCATCTTTAGGATCTCTTCAATAAGAATGATTATGCCAATGCAAAGTGGTTTTTGAATAACTCATGCTTATCTAATCCCGATCTCTCCAAAATAACAAACGATGGTTTCAAAACTGACCAAGATTTTATAGTCGGTTATTTAAGTATCAAATAAGCAATCAATCAAATCAGATATTTAATTTCATATGGAAACCAAGCATGATTAAGCACATAAGCAACCTTATGCCTCATTAATTAATCTTTCTATTAGTTAAAAATAAATTTCCTATTTTGGTGTAAGTATGGTTCGTATGGAAAGTAGACTAAATTTACCATCACTTTTCGATTTCAAACTTGTTTATTCCTTTATTAACAATAAAGTCGAAAAAGTTTGAAAACTATCCTTGCCTCGACATATATTTTTAATTTTCATAGGTAGAGATGAGTTTCCATACCTCGAAATTTGGTGTTAAGTATGTAATGAAGACTTTCCATACCACCGTAACTTATTACGATCATTTATAGAAATAGAATCTCCTATATTTTTCATGTTTCTGATTTTTCGACTTACTCTATCCCTTGTCCAGAAACGAAGCCAGGTAAGTTGGGGCATCGGTTGCACCTAACCTTGCTTTATTCAAACACCGGTCAATCTATTCATCGATTTTTAGTACCAAGTATATTAGTACTTAATTTCCATAAGTATCTAAATTCGTATACAGAAATAAGTCATTCAAGTTGGGGTATTAGTACCTCTCAAACCTTGACTCGACAACATTTTTAACTTTCAGGATAGGTAGAAGTTTCCCTACCTTGAAGCTTAATATCAAGTATAAGACTTCATAAATTTTGTATACAATTCTTTTGAAACAAAGATTTATAAATCAAACTTCTTTTTCAATTTCCCGAAACCATTTACTATAACACGAATATTACAGCCTTTGGTCTCGTTTCTTTTCTCGAAAACATTTATTACAACAAGGACGTTGTAGTCCATGCTTTCTTTGTACTTAAAATCATATTTAAACCATTTTTAAAACACAATTTAAAATTTTCGTCCAAACATCACTAAAAAAGTCACCGCTTTTGAAAAATATTGACTTTGGAAATAAAAGAGTTTCTCATTTTATAAAGTACTACTTGCTATATTATGTCAAATAATTCTTTAAATCAATTATATGAATTTCAAACCTATTTTAAACACTTTCAAACAAAGATTAAACTCCTATCCAAATCATGATTACAAACCCTCACTTTTAAAAGGAATTCGACTTTGAAAAAGTAAAGAGATTTCCTTTAAATAAACCATTGGTTTAAATATTCAAAAATATATTTAAAACTCAAGCTCCACTTAAAATACTTAGATAATGTTTATAAAACACATTTGAGAATATTTGTTTAGTTTATCTAAAGAGAATAACATTTTACTATACAAAATTCATATATATTCTAAGTGCATCCAAAATGACTATCGCCATATGGATCGTAACTTTCAAACTTTGTTACGTAAATAAAATAACTTTCATACCACATTTCTCTCTATATTTTGATCGTAACTTTCAAACTTTGTTATGTAAATAAAATAACTTTCATACCACATTTCTTTCTATATTTTAAAGCACTATAAGTATGGAAAACACTATACTTCAAAATAAAAGTTTGATGTAGATATAAAAATCCATAAAAATAACTTTTCAAATACGGAAAGAGGCTTAGCGACCACTATGGTACTTAAACAGCTACCATTTGTTTTCGTATCAAAGGAGTCAATTTTCTGAATCATTTCCAAGTTATATTTAATATTACCAAACCGTAGCATGCAAGTACTTTATAAACACATATAATTAAAATGTAAATCAACGGCTGTGAGGAATCCTATTGGATCCCTCTACAAAAATCAAATCTTTCAAATTGTTCTCGTAGCGACCTATTCGCTATGAAACACTTTGATGTCCATTGTCTTATTTTTATCCCCAGCAAGATAATAGTTATTATGATATCTGCTTCCAAGTGGGAATCAAATCCAAACAAGCAATATACATAAGTAAGTCAATATAAAATATTGCAATATGAATACATTTTTAAAGCTATTTCAAAGTAAGCAATCTCACTTTTAATATGACCAAACCCTTGCTAGAAGCTACCATTACATACTACGACCCAACAATCAACAAAACATCATACCACCACCTTGCATGCTCAGAAAATTCCCTCCCCCACCTCCTACATGTGAATGGCTATGGTCCAACCATGTGCATTTGGCTACAACCTTTGGATTTTTGAGAAGAAGAGGGTGATATCAAGGTTATTTAAGAAGTCGAGGTGGAAAAGGAGGAGTTTTTGAGGTGATTTATTTTAAGTGGAAGAAAAGTGAAGAAGAGTGGTGATGAAGAGAGAAAAAGTAGAAAATGAAGTAAAGATGGAAAAATAAAATGAACGTGTTCTTTTATAGAAATGGAAAAAACGATAAATTAGCTCACTGACCCCTTCAACAAATTACCTAACTACCCTTACAAAATTCAACCATGGTACATCTTTTGCCATGTGCCAAAGCACTATCCATCATAACACAAAAAATAGTACACAAAATTTTATGTACTACTTAGTAATTTATCATTTTAAAATGAGGAAGAAAAGTCTTCCTTTTTATTTTATCACCTTAATTACTTAAATAATTCACTAATTATATTTTTAGTGCTAGCTAACTCTTATATGTTTAATGTATGTGTACAAATATAAGTGTCTGTATGCAACAACATTCAAATAACTTTCGTTCGATGAAAAGTCAAAAATCCGAAAAACGATTTTCGGTTGCATTTTACATTTCCATCGAGCTATTTATTTTTGTAAACAAATTTTAAAATGAGTTCACCATTATTATTTATCAAGTAAAAAGGGTTATTTGATTATTAAAAATCATTAATTGTATATTTAAATTTAATTAAAATTTAACAAAATATTCATAAATCAAAAAACAATCTCATGTCTGCTCATGGAGCTCCCCACCGTACCCCCTCTATCAACTCTTTAGTACCTTCCCCCAACACATCAGAAGTACCTCCCCCGTCCTTCCCTATCACATCTTCACAAAGCACTTCACCGTCCCCTCCCAGCCATGACCAACCCTACTCTTCCTCCGGCCGTATACCCCACCCTTGTACCCCCTGACCCCAAACCATCACCACCTCCACCTTTAGATCCTCTTTCCCACATCAATGCTCCACCTTATCCCCCACCCAGTGAACGGCCATGGACTTCGTTGTTCAAGCATAAACTCAAAAATGCTGGGAAGTACATCCCCGTTCACTTATCTCCAATGTATGAAGAAGACGTATTAGTTCCTTCACCTGAAGTTATTGATGCTGGTGCGCTGATATGGAAGGACACGCTTGTTGGTTTATTCCTTGATAAACCGTTGTCTTACACAGCGGTTATTACTAAATTTAAGAAGATATGGAAGCTAAAAGGCTCGGTGACAGCTAAATCAGATGGTGTAGTATTCTTGTTTAACTTTACATGTGCTGATGATAGAGAGAAGATTCTACAGTGTGATCCAATAATCATGAATAATAAGCTATTCATAGTTAAACCATACGATTCAGCCATCAGTAATGTAACTGGCTCAATAACAGCGGTTCCAGTTTGGGTCCAACTGTATAACTTACCAATTTATGCTTGGTCTCCACTTGGAATTAACTGGTTATGTAGCCATTTGGGGAAGATGCTGTGTATGGATGAAATGACAGAAAAGCAGGAAAGATTGAGCTATGCGAAATGTTTGGTGGAAATTAAACCAAACAAGGTACTACCTGACAAGTTTACAGTGAAGTTGGTTGAAGGAGGGTATCAAAAAATCTATGTGCAGTACTTATGGAAGCCTGATGTTTGCGTGACGTGCAAAAGATTTGGTCACAATGACGAGAGTTGTGAAAGTAAGGTAGAAAAACAGAATGTGAACAAAAAGGAAACAAGCAGCAACGCTAACAAAGACAACGTGGTGGCAAAAGTCAACTCAATACAAGTTAGAAGAACTATGAAGCCAATTCAGAAACGTAATATAAGGGTTTGGCAACGAGTAAGTAGGAAAAGAGTGGAGTCAGAGGTCAAAGGAAAAAAAGAGGAACAAAAAGAAGGAAGCAATAAAGGAAAAAGCAACAGTGAGGGAGAAAAAAGGATAAGACATGAAGATGATACAATTGAAGAAGTAATTAATCGTGAAGCAAATGAAGAAGACATAATAAAAACATTATTTAAGGAAGATACTGTAAGTAATGTAAATGTCAAGGAAAAGGAAGTAGAGGCAAACAATATTATTTCTGAAGATGATTCTCTATCCTTCAACAAATTCGCTGTTCTGTTTAACTTGGATGAAGAGGAGAATGTTAATGACATGTTAGAAGAATGTATGAACGTTAGCACTAAAAGTCAAAGTGCACAATGCAAAGCAGCTGAAGAACAAAAAGGAACACAGTATCAACCCACTCTAATGGAAGGGGGCAGTAACATAGTAATGAAAGGGAATAACAATGGTAAGCAAGTGATGAACAAGGAACAAAGCCATGAATCAGTTGATAATGTCTGCAATGTTGAAAGTCAGAGTAGTGACAGTGAAATAGGTGAAGAAAAAATATGGGAGGTAGGACAAACAGAAAGATTAAATTCAAAAACACCAAAGCCAGTTCAAACACCCTTGAAAAGGTGGATGTGCATGTCAACAAATGCACAGCGTATCAGAGTGCACAATGCAAAGTAGCTGAAGAACAAAAAGAAACACAGAAGCAACCCACTCTAATGGATGGGGGCAGTAACATAGTAAAGAAAGGGAATAACAATGGTAAGCAAGTGATGAACAAGGAACAAAGTCATGATTCAGTTGATAAAGTAGGCAATGTTGAAAGTCAGAGCAGTGACGGAGAAATAGGTGAAGTTAAAAATGCGAGAGGTAGGAAAAACAGAAAGATTAAAATCAAAAACAACAAGGCCAGTTCAAATACCCTTGAAAATGTGGATGTGCACAACAACACATGCACAGCGTATCTGAATATGCAAACTGATGAAAAATCTCCTCAAAACAATGCCACAACCCCAAACTCACCTCTACAACACTATTATTCCAAAATTAAACCTCCAATGGCATTCAAAGCCCTTTCTACAGTTGAAAAGTCACCAATTAATTCCACATCACATTCTTCTGCTCAGAACGGCAATCACTTACAAGACGAATCATCGAATCACGAAGTAACACCTCTTTCAGCTGCTATCCCTAACTACTTGACCTCAAAGCAAGCTGTGACAAGGAGTATGAAGATAGAGTTACTAAATGCACGTATTGTCCAATGATGTTATGAATTGGAGCTTGGAATATTCGTGGTGCCCACCATGCAATTAAGCAGGACCAATGCAAACAACTAATAACAACGCATCAACTATCAGTTATAGCTATTCTTGAAACTAAGTTTAATCTTGCCATGACTCTCAAGGCAGCTGAGTACATTAATCCAAGGTGGAGGTATATACACAATCTGAATGCAGCTCCTTTTGGTAGAATTTTGATTCTCTTCAATCCCAATCTGATCCATCTTTCTCCCATTCTATCCACACCACAACTAATTCATTGCCATGCCACTGACCTCACTGATAAAACATCCTTCTACGTCTCCTTTGTGTATGCTTTTAACACTGCTATTACTAGGACATCATTACTTTCGGTTATTCCATCTCTCAGACAATCCACGCATCCATGGTTAATTTTGGGGGATTTCAACTGCTGTTGCTCTCTCTCTGATAGAATAGGCGGTAACCCCCTGTCTCTCAATGAAATCAAACCTCTTGTTGATACTCTCTCTGATGCTAAGCTTGTTAAAGTTAGGACTGTAGGTATGCAACATACGTGGAACAATAAAAGGAGACATGGTCGTAGGACCTTTTCTACTATTGACCATACTTTCTCCAACCAAAGTGCATTAACTAAGTGGCCTCTCCTCTTCAACCATCTGCCTCCACCTCTCCTATCAGACCACTCCCCTCAAATCATCCACCTTCGTGAAGCGGACATGAGAGGAAACTCTAATTTTAAATTTTTTAATGCTTGGGTCACTGAACCAGACTTTAAACATACTGTGTTGTAAGCATGGAAAAAGACTAAAAATGGAAATTATTTGTTTGTTTTGCAGGAAAAAATCAAGGAGACGAAATTAGTCTTGAAACAATGGGCTTACAATAATTACGGTCACGGCGACAAGATGAGCACAATGATTAAGGGCAAACTAATTGAAGTTCAGACAGCTATGTTGACTTCTGTTAATAATGCTAACCTTTCAGAATCTGAGAGCATTCTTTCCCAACAATACTATCAAACTTTAAGTAAGGAGAATGACATGATTAAGCAGAAGTCGAGAATCAACTGGAGAGAAAAGGGAGACAGAGATAGTGCTTACTTCCACGCAAGTCTTAAGAATAAGCAAAGGAGAGAGAACTTTACTACTATCTATGACACGCTTGGCAAACTGCATACCACTCCTGATGATGTCAAAGGGGCTGTTGTTAGTCACTTCTCTGACTTGTATGGCAATGTGAATAACTTCTTGCCTAGCATTGATCTAATTCCCAGTAATATTCTTCCAAGACTAAACCCTAATGATTATTCTTTTCTATGCAATGAAGTCTCCCCGGATGAAATTAAGAATGCAATTTTTCTTTAAACACTGAATCGTGTGGAGCCCTGATGGGCTGAATGCACTATTCTATACCACTTGTTGGTCCATTGTCTCCGCTGATGTGATTAATGCTATTCTTCTGTTCTTCAAAAAAAAGCAAAATATTCAGATCATTTAACTATACAAACATATCTCTTATCCCCAAGACCAAGAATGCCCACTGTGTGAATGAATACCGTCCCATCCCCTATTGTAACACCATCTATAAGTGTATCTCCAAAGTCATCGCTTCTAGATTAAAGCATGTTCTACCTACGTTAGTCTCCCCTAATCAGGCTGCTTACTTACCTGGAAGGAACATATTGGATCATGTTCTGCTATCCCATGAACTGATCAAGGGTTATAAGCGCAAGAGTGCAACACCGAGAGCCATGTTGAAGCTTGACATTATGAAAGCTTTTGATACGCTGCAATGGAATAGTATTGTGAGGATCTTGGGGTACATGAACTTCCCACCTCACATCATAGCTTGGATCTATGAATGTATCTCTTCCCCAACCTTTTCTATTAATATTAATGGCAAGAATGAGAGCTTCTTTATCAGTAAGCAAGGGATCAGGCAGGGGGATCCCCTCTCTGCCTACATATTTATTCTAGTCATGGAGCTCCTTACGAGAATGTTTGACAGGCTCATATCTCAGGGTAAATTCAAGCTCCATCCTACATGTAATGAACCACAGATCTCTGCACTTATGTTTGCAGACGATCTGGTTGTATTTTGTACTCCTGAAATATCTACCCTCACGAACATAATGCATGCTCTTGATGAATTCTACGCTATGACAGGGCTTAAAGTGAATCTGCAAAAATCTGACATCATCGCTGCTGGTGTTAGTCTTGAACAAAGTAATCTCATTTCTCAAACCACTGGGTTGACTCAAAACCAAAACACAATCACTTACTTGGGTCTCCCTCTAACAACTTCGAAGATCACTGCAACCCAATGTCTTCCTCTTTTTGATAAGATTACTGCCAGGCTTAGTTGCTGGACATCCATGATGCTCAGTCAAGCTGGTAGATTAACTCTTATAAAATCTGTGATATTCTCTATGCAAGTGTATAGGGCTAGAACCTTATTCTCCCCTTCAAGTTGATTAATATGATCAAGAGCGCATTCATGAGATATTTATGGAAAGGGAAAGTGACTGGCAGATACATTGCTCCTATCAAATTTGATAATATTGAAAAGCCTTTGGATAAAGGGGGGTTGGGTATTCACAACTTAACACATTGGAACAAGGCAGCATTTGCCAAGCACATTGATACTTTTTATAACTGCACCGAAAGCTTGTGGGCAAAATGGTCTGAAAAGAATGTTATCAGGGGGAGGAGTTTATGGAGCATGACCAAGCCTCAGAATTTAAGTTGGACGTGGCTGTGTATATTTAAATTAAAGGAGATGTTCCTTCCACTCATTCAAATGAATAGCAATCCGATGTATAGGGTGAACGTCTTGGATGACCCGTGGTTAGATACTGGGTACATTATATGGCGTCAACTATCATTTGGTGAAATGCAGCAGACTGGTGTTCACTCGGCATCTATGGTCAGAGATTTACTGCATAACTTTCAGACTTCACGTAATTCAATTTCCAATCAACGAGTTCAACTGATCTGGAACAGGATTAGATGTTTTACTCCTGTTAACACCGATGCTAAGAGGATGGTGTGGGGGGACAGGAAGGCATCATTCAAAATTGGTGTAGCGTATGAACCGCCGATGCAAAATAAATCTCGCCCTAGATGGAGATGGTGGAAGCGTACGTGGGGAAGGGATAGCAGTATGAGACACGACTTCACACTTCGGAAGGTCCTTAACGGTGCAATATTAACTAGGGTGAAGCTTGCTAGCATGGGTATGAGCATTAACATCATCTGTAAGTTCTGTTGCACTATGCCTGAAACTGTTGATCATTTGTATTTTGAGTGTACATTTCTTAAACAAATATGGATCACTGTAATGGGGAAGCTTCAAAGACGTGATGTCTCTCAAGATAATCTGCTGGAATGGAGTAGGATATATGCTCGATCTGGAATTAAAAAAGATAGTGAGAGAGTTTTTGGTGTGGTGATGAAAAGCTTTATTAGCTCAGTTTGGAGAGAGAGAAACTGTAGGCTATTTGATGCTACAAATGCCAAAACAGATGCCAGCTTCAAAAAGTGGATTATGGATGAAATTAAAGATTCTTTAGGTCAGTTAACGTTCGCTATTGACCCTGGTATACGTGCTTCTTTTATTTTGAGCTAATCGGTGTTACTTTTGTTTTTTGTTGTTGTTCTTTGTATTCACTGTGCTTGCTGCGCCAAGTTCCCTCTATTCTCTATCTTTCCTTTGTTGTATTAGTTTTGTTCTGTCTGGTGTAGCAATATATGGTCGGGGTCCATTTAACCTCGTCGGCTTTGCCAAAAAAAATATATATTCATAAATCAAAGCGATTAAATTCCTAGTCTACACCCAAAGTGCCTGAGGCAATTCATCAACCCACTTGCCTTTAGCCTTTGTTAATCGCTTTTTCAGAACAGACTTGATGATGTTGTTCACCGCTTCCACCTATCCATTCTTCTGCGAGTGTGCTACCATGGAAAATCTCTTCTCTATCCGATATTTGTTATTGAAGACTTTGAATTTTGCACTATCAAATTGGTCCCGTTGTGGAAAATGATGGTGCAAGATCCCGTATCGACAGATAATATTTCTTACTACGAAGTTGATATCCTTCTTTGTGGTGATTGTGGCAATCGGTTATGTTCAGTCTATTTCGTGAAATAATCAACCGTAACAATGATGTATTTTTCTACACCTTTCAACGTTGGCAACACACCAAAAATGTCGATCTCCCATACCACAAATGGCATGGACTGAGATTCTGTGTGATTTCTGTTGGTGGCTCTAGGAACCTTCATGAACCTTTAATGTATATTACACCTCCTGTTGTAATCGGCAGCATCTCTATTGATAGACAGCCATATCCATAATGAAGAATCTTTTTTTCCAACATTTTCCCCTAGTATGATCACCACAAGCTCTATCATGTACATCCGCAAGGATACTTCTAGCCTCTTCATTGGCGGCACACCATGGTAGGGGAACAGAGAACCCACTTCTATATAATACTCCTTCCTAAAAAATAAATCATGGAACTTTGGGAAAGTGTTTTCTTTGTTCATTCCTTCAATTTGGAAGAGTTCCTTTCATCAAGTACTCCTTGATCGAAGTCATCTATGATTTATTTTCAATTTCAACCTCCAAGATCCAATCAAAGTCCATCTGGTCGATGCTCGGAGCTAATAATACTGCCACTAGAACTAAACCCGTCAATTATGCATCCCTGGAGCCAGCCAGCTTGGTTAGTGAATTGGCTTTCGTATTCTCCTCTGTAAGGATATGCGCTATCGTATAATATTTTATGTCATTAAGTGGTTCCAAGGCCTTGGTCAAGTAAGGGGCCAACCTTGTTCCTCTGGCTTAGAATTCGTTCTTTACTTGGCAGACCTCTAATTGAGAGTCGCAATAATTGTGTAATATTTTAACTCCCAATTCCTTTGTAAAAATCTTGAGTCCCATAATCATCACTTCATACCCGGCTTCATTATTTATTGCAGGAAAATAAATTTTCAATGCATAGCAGATCGATCGTTCCTCGAGGGTTGCCAAAATCACTTCTGCCTTCGAGCAACGTTCATTGGCTGCCCCGGCTGTATACAACTTCCATTTAATGTTCCATTCTATACTGGCTTCCACAATACATCCTAAGCAGTGCATTCGACAACGAAGTCGGCCATTGCTTGACCTTGAATTGCTCTTCTAGGATGATATGATATATCATATTGGCTCAAGCTCCATTTAAACAGCCTTCGTGGAATCTTAGGTCGCTATAGAACGTGCCTTAAAGATTGGTCAGTTGTCACTTTAATTGGATGAGCTTGAAAATACGAATTTTTTTTCTTAGATGTGATTAACAAGCAATAAGCCAGGCTTTCCCGATTTTAGGTAGTTTCTTTCCTGTTAATCGTTTGCTAATGTAGTATGCCAGCCTTTGGATTCTTGATCTTCATGCACTACGGCAGCACTCAGGGCATGGACATGCATTGCAAAATAAATGGATTAGTCTTCTCATTCCAGAGGCTTTGAAAAGACGGGAGGTCTTTGCAGATGATCCACTAAAGTCTGAAAAGCGTTCTTATGCTCCTGCATCTAGCCGAAGTTACTCTTCTCTTCCTTAAGGACATCGAATAAAAATATACATTTGTTTATTGCTTTTAAGATGAATCGACTTAATGCAACTATTGTTCCATTCAAAATCCGAACCTCTCTCTTACCATCTTTGGTGCTTCGACATTCCTCAAAGCCTTAATCTTTTATGGGATGACCTTTATGCCTCTTAAGTTCACTATGAAATCAAAACTTTTCCTAATGTGACTTCGAATGAGAATTTAGTGGGTTGAGTTTCATCCTAAATTTTTGGAGCATGCCAAACATTTCCGACAAGTCCTCCACCTGGTTCATCGATCACCTGGATTTCACCACCATATCGTTCACATAGATCTCCATTGTATATCGGGTCTAGCTCCTGAACATTAAATTTACCAATCTTTGGTAAGTCATTCCAGCGTTCTTCAGACCAAACGACATAACAAGGTATTAGTACAATCCCAGGTCGGTTATGAAGCTTGTATGTTCTTTATCTTGGTTGTACATCGAAATTTGATTGCAGCCAAAATAAGCATCCATGAATGATAATAACTCATGATCGGTTGTTGAATCTACATGTTGGTCAATCTTTGGCAGTGGAAAGCTATCTTTTGGGCACGCTTTATTCAAGTCTAAAATTTCCATGCACGTCCCCCATTTCCCATTAGCAACTATTGTTCCATTCAAAATCCGAACCTCTCTCTTACCATCTTTGGTGCTTCAACATTCCTCAAAGCCTTAATCTTTTATGGGATGACCTTTATGCCTCTTAAGTTCACTATGAAATCAAAACTTTTCCTAATGTGACTTCGAATGAGCATTTAGTGGGTTGAGTTTCATCCTAAATTTTTGGAGCATGCCAAACATTTCCGACAAGTCCTCCACATGGTTCATCGATCACCTGGATTTCACCACCATATCATTCACATAGATCTCCATTGTATATCCGATCTAGCTCCTGAACATTAAATTTACCAATCTTTGGTAAGTCGCTCCAACGCTCTTCAGACCAAACGACATAACGAGGTATTAGTACAATCCCAGGTCGGTTATGAAGCTGGTATGTTCTTTATCTTGGTTGTACATCGAAATTTGATTGTAGCCAAAATAAGCATCCATGAATGATAATAACTCATGATCGGCTGTTGAATCTACCTGTTGGTCGATCTTTGGCAGTGGAAAGCTATCTTTTGGGCACGCTTTATTCAAGTCTAAAATTTCCATGCACGTCCCCCATTTCCCATTAGACTTCATGACCAACATTAGGTTAGGTACCCACTCAGGGTATAACATCGTAGATAAAGCCGTTGGCTTTCAACTTATCTATCTCTTCCTTCAAAGCAGTGGATTGCTCCAGACCTTAGTTGCACCACTTTTGTTTAACAGGATTACATCTGGGGTTCATATTCAATGCATGACACGCTATCTCCGATGATATTCCATACATGTTTAAATGTGTCTAGATGAACACATCCGGGTTTTGCCTAGTGGAACCCTATCAAATCCTTCTTCATCTTCATGCTAAAATGATACAGTGTCTTTAAGACCCAAGTAGTATCGTCTTGGTCAACTAGCATGTCGATTATCAACTCGATCTGGGCCGCTCTCGCATCCTTTGGCTCTTCCTTCGGTCCATAGCCTTGTGCAGTTGACAATGCTGACCGAGCCAGGGCTTAGATGGCGGTTGCTATGCATCAATTGATTTGATATAGAGAGTCTTCTCCACATCTTTTTCCTTCTCACTTCGTTTTGGCTTCCTTGGCTCCATGACTGTTACCTGGTATCCTAACCCGGTTTGATTGAGCTGACCGTACATGATAGATTCGACTGTTATAAAAAAATAACCACAAAGCAATGGTTATGTAAAACCAGAATTAGGTGGAATTGGTAGATAAACAATGCAGGATTCTTGAAACATGGACTTTAGCTTAGACAAGCAAGGGATCGGCATCGCTTGGTAGTAACATAGGGATCCGTACAAGGGATCAACATGGTCGAAGCAAGAAAGGGATTGGCATAGCTAAAAGTATATGGATCGAAATGATTTGTTAACTTGGAAAGTTATACTTCCATTCATGATGAAGGGATCGGCATATCATATAAAAGATGGATCGACATACCTATGTGAGTATGGGTCGGCATAGCATATGAATGAAGTATCGGCATAGCATATAGATGAATGGATCGGCATACTGGAGTCCGCCAAGGATGGACCAACACACGTCGAAGGCCTAGTGTATTCTTGCATTCAACGATCAATATCTTGGGATCTACAAGTCTAAGGCTAATGAAATTTGGAAACCAAGGTATACGGACCCTAAGGATCGCATGTCAAATGGTCAAAGAAAGAGGGTTCGACATATAACTATTTGAAGGGCTTGGTAGAAAATAGCTCACAAGTGGAGTTGAATCGAAGATCAACCATTAGCATGAGCTCCACTAGTCCAAATAACGTGATATTTGACAAGCCATCATATCTAAGCATGAAGAAGCCACCATAAGGATCACTGCCCAAAAATTGTCTAATGAAGGGATTGGTACCAATCTTTCTTCATTGGGATTTAGGCCTAGCGACCCCTTTGGTGGGTCCATATGGGTTTGAAGGTCCTATAGTTGAAGTTGCAAAGAGATCGGTGGTCACCTCCAGCTATAAATACTGGCCTAGGTGGTCATTTTGAGGATCTTAACGCTGCTGGTTAGTTGAGTCTTTATTGTAATCAAGTTTTTTCTTACTTCTTGCTGTTGTAATCAAACTTTTAGTGAATCAATAAAGATAATCTTCAAAGTGGACGTAGGCATACAATGTCGAACCACTACAAATTCTTGTATTCTTGATTATTTCTTTGATTAGTCTATTAGTTTAATCAATTTCTCAGTTTTAATTTTACTTACTTTATTTATTTTTCTACATAAATCTACTCTTAGGTGTTTGTGAACAATTTGGTTGCACACATTTTGGTGCTTTCACAGAGAACTTGATTCTCAACTTGCTAGGATCCCCTTTGATTCCTACTGGATTAGGTAAATTCCCCAAAGGAGATCCTTAGTTATCTTCATAAAATTGCTTATACTACTCAGATTTGCTAAAATCTAAGTAAGGAGATCGATAATGGTGAGACATACTAGATCTACTTCCTAAAATATAGATGGAATTGAGATTGTTAGCATTCAACAAGGAGTCCCCAGCAATCAACCTAAAAATTTGAATGCTGATCCGGTTGAAGTTCAAAACCCTACTGATTCTATAACCAGAGCTAAATTTCTTAATTTAATGAGAGAGTTGATGGAAAGCCGTTGACAATTAAATTTGCAAATTCAGACTAATATTAACCTGATGACCTAGATTACTCAGCAACAACGTGGGAAGGCTTTGAGGGATCCCACTCTTTATTTGGCATCGGAAAGTTCTAGCTCATCGGATGAATATCATAGGCATAGGCATGGTGGGGCCATGAAGATTGTGTAGAGACTTCATAGCATCGCTTGGCAAACCATCATGGTCTGCCAAGATCGATCGGTTTTGATCCCTCCCTAAGGATCGGTACCGATCCCTCCTCCAGAGGAGGGATTCCCCCTTACACTTGGTGAATCGTGCTGGAACGGTTCCTGGAAGCTTGTATGGTGGAGTTTGATTGAATGTTCGAGATGCGCACCAAGACGATGGTGAACCAACAAGGCATGAAACAGCCCATAGACATCGACCGAACCGTTTACGTGAGATGGAGCGCAACCATCTTGGAACCACCCATCCAGATGCCAGACTTATCGGCAATGGTCAAACAATTGGTGAGAAAGAACAAAGTCTTGACTAATGATGATTGTGGAATCTTGAGAAGCCATACCCTATTTACTGATAATGTTATGCATGCAGAATATCCATAAAGGTTCAACATGCCATCAATGCATGCCTACGAGGGAAAAACTGACCCCATGCAGCATGTTATAAGACACGAATGGTTAATGGATTCTGCATGAGCCAATGATGCGACCAAGTGCATATTTTCCCATAATTCTTTCTGAGATAGCAATGATGTGGTTCACTAGACTACCCCCACAATCAATTTCGAGGTTCGATGAGTTGGCAACTAATTTGTGGAGCAATTCTGAATGTGCATGACTCATCCTAAAGATGTCATGTCCATTTCCAATGTGATCCAGGCTCAAGGGGAATCGTTAAAGGATTATTTGGAGAGATTTCATACCACCGCCATGGAGGTTCGTAACCCAAATGATCATGCTATACTTATGGCCGTAATGATAGGTGTTGATCCTGAATCTAAATTTGGTGATTGGCTAGCAGGAAAACCGCTTGCCACATTGGAGCGCTTCTATTCAAAGGTAACTTAGTTTTTAAGAAAGGAGGAAGCCAGATCCTCTAGAAAAAAGAACATCGTAGGACTGAGTGGAGAAGCAGTACAAAGTAATATTGCAATAAAATAGTCCGATGATGGTTTTGGGAAAATCCAGGTGAATGTTTAGAATAAACCGAATCAACAAAAGAGAGATGGATCAAGGAATCAAGAGAGAGAGGGATTCTGGGAGACTAAAGCCTAGGATTCCAATGTATGACAACTATACACCACTAAACACGTCCTTGAAGAATATCTACCTATCAATTTGCAATATCATGTAATACAGGAAGCCACCCCCAAAGGAGTCGACATAGAAGCAGAAGAAAATCGAGAAATGTTATCGGTTTCATGAGTGTTATGCGCACAATACAAATGAATGCGGGCATCTTGAGGATGTTTTAGAAAAGCTTATTTGCCAAAGGAAATTGCAAAATTTTGTGAAAACCCTGTAGGATGGTGGGCAGGAGTCATCTTATCCCAATCGAGGACAAGCTTCGCATAAGGCAGAGGAGCCTGCATGGACCAGTGGAAGACTGGTGAAAAATACAATAATTGGAGGACCGCACCTTGTGGATAGGAGTTGGCAAGAGATGGAGTGCTATGCTAGCGCGATAAGGCCTGCAGATTTTAAATGTTGTTCAAATATGGAAGAAGGAGCTCCGACAAAACAGCAGCGTACCATGGCGGATGATATTGTGTTTAGAAACATGGATACAGACAAAGTAAAGGCTCCAACAATTGACCCCATGGTCATTTCAGCTATGATTGGTCTTGCATTGGTGAGAAAGATTTTGATTGATTGTGGAAGTTCAGTGAAATATAATCTGTAAAAAGGCATATGATCAGATGAGAATGGAAGCCAAAGACTTAAAACCGTCTAAATCTAATATTCATGATTTTAGTAGTTTCGCAACAAGGCAATTGATTATGTGGAATTAACTATTGAATTGGGATAAGGTGAACGAAGGAGAGTAATTTTTCCGTTTATTGTTTTAAATGTTGACTCTCCGTACAATGTTTTTTTGGGTCAACCGGCCCTGGCTGAATTCCGAGCAGCTCTTGCCCCATGGTGTTTAACTTTAAAGTTTCCAATGGATAATGGCATAGGAGTTGTTCATGGCAATTAGGCAACTGGACCTGTCTATTATGTAGCTGAGTTGAGGAAAGCTGAACGCAAAGAAAAAGGAAAGGGTGTGGAAAAAATTTCCCGCATCCAAGCTACTAAAGATTGACAACCAGCGCCTAAGCCTTGGGTCAAGCATCACAGTTGGTTCTATAGAGACATAGATCTGAGAGATGATGAAGAGAAGCCCAAAGAGACCAAGGCTGCACTAGCAAGCTGACGATTGATATCACGGTCAGCCACGACGACCCATCACGAGTACTAGATTGGGTCACAGCTCACCCCCTGATGATGAAAGAACTTGCTAGTTGTCTCCGAGTGAATCTAGATGTATTCGCTTCGACTTATTCTAACATGTATGGAATCTTGCCTGCAACTGTGTGCCATGCATCGAATATTGACTCGAAGTATATTCTGGTGAAGCAAAAAAGACGTGGCATGAATTTGGAGAGATTTGTCATTCTCAAAGAAGAAGTGGATGAACTAAAAGTCAACAGATTTATCTACAACGCCCTCTACCCTGAATGGGTGTCTAATCCTATATATGTGAAGAAGGCGAATGGAAAATGGAGAACGTGCATTGATTAGTCAGATTTGAATAAAGCATGTCCAAAAGATAGTTTTCCCTTCCAAGGATTGACCAGCTATTTGATTCAACCGCAGGACACGAATCGCTGTCATTTATGGATACGTATTCGGGATATAACCAAATCCCAATGCATATCCCCAATCATGAGCGCACCAGTTTTGTTAATGATGTTAGGCGGTATTGTTACGTAGTAATGCCATTTAGATTGAAGAATGCCGGAGCAACTTATCAACGTTTAGTTAATAGGATGTTTAAAGATCAGAATGGAAAAATAATGGAGGTGTATGTGGATGATATGCTAGTGAATTCATGACGATCAAGTGACCACATTAGAGACTTGAAAGAAATGTTTGACATTCTCTGATATTACAAGATGAAAATCAATCCTTTAAAGTGTTTATTTGGTGTTGCATCAGGAATGTTCTAGGACTTTATGGTCAATGCTTATGGAATAGAAGCTAATCCAGAGAAGATTCAAGCTATCCATGATATCCAAATGCCAAGGATCATTAAACAAGTGCAGAGTCTGAATGGGAAGGTTGCCGCTTTAAGTCGATTTATCTCCAAAGCTACCGACAAATGCATTCCTTTCTTTGATTTGATTAGGAAGGGAAAAAGAAACTTCGAATGGACGTAGGATTGTAAAGACGCGTTCCAAGCTCTGGTGAATCATTTGGAGAAACCCGCATCTTTTCAAAATCGGTAGATCATGAGGAGATGTACATTTATTTGGCTATATCAGCATACCCTATAAGTGCCGCCCTGATTCGTAAGGAGAATCGTATTCAGAGGCCGGTATACAACATCAGTAAATGACCAACAAGAGCATAAATGAACTATCCGAAAATAGAGAAATTGGCATACTTCTTGCTAATTGCGTCACAGAAGCTTCGTCCGTACTTCCAAGCACATCAAATCAATAATTACATGGACCAGCCATTACGACAAGTCCTACAGTGACTTGAGACGTTTGGAGGTTACTTAAATGGAACACTGAGCTCAGCTAATTCAACACTGCTTATCTCTATCGAAGAGATATCCAAGGTCAGGCATTGGCGGACGTTATAGCAAAGTTTACCATGCAAGATGATCTTCCAGAAGGTAGTGAAATCCCTACCATACAACAGAAATTATATACCAATGGAGCATTTAATGATCATTGTTTTGGAGCTTAGATTGTGCTTGTAACTCTTGAAAACCGGTCAATTTGTTTTGCTTTAAAGCTTGATTACCCAGCAACAAACAACGAGGCTGAGTATGAAGCTTTGATTGCCTGACTTAAACTCACTAGAGAACTTGAAGTTAAATCTCTGAAAATCTTTTGTGATTCGTAGTTGGTGGTGTATCAAGCCAGAGCAGACTATCAGGTTAAGGGACAAAGACTTGCCCCATATCTTACCTAAGTTCAAGAGTTGTTGACGGAATTTGAATACTTTAACATTTCACATATTTCCTATGATCAAAACAGAGAGGCTGATTCATTGGAAAGTTTGTTAGTACCGACCATGCGCAGCAGATGGGCTTGGTCCCAGTCAAAGTACTGAATACCCTAAGTATAGACATGATGGAGATTAATCAGACACTGGGAGCGCAATTTGAAAGGGAATTGTGGATGACTCTAATGAAACACTATTTACTGCACGAAGTCCTGCCTGATAAAAGAAATGAAAAGCGACAAGTCCTTCGCAAAGCCTCATGATATATTATGCAAGAAAGAGTTATGTACAGGAAAGATTTCTCAGTCCCTCTACTCCAGTGTATCGCTCATGATGAGATAAAGTGTGTTCTAAAGGAAGTTCATGAAGGAGAATGCGATGATCATACTGGGGAGCAAACTCTGACAAAGAAAATACTCCATTATGGATATTATTAGCCAACCATAAATTGGGACGCTGTTGATTATGTAAGATGATGTGATAAATGCTAGATATATGCAAAAGTCCCAAGAGCTCCACCAGCAGAAATCACACAAATGGTCATCCCATGGCCGTTCGCTATGTGGGATATAGATATTATGATTCTTTACCGATCCCTAAAGGTGGCACGAAGTATGCTATTGTTGCAGTTGATTACTTCACCAAATGGGTTGAGGTGGAATCTTTAGCAACGATCACAACCAAGAACGTAACTAACTTTTTTTTGAAACATTATATATCACTCCGGTCTTCCATATAATATTGTAACTGATAATGGGACTCAATTCGATAGCACTGAATTTGAAGATTTTTGTTGAAGATATCGTATTGAAAAGAGATTTGCGGCATTCGCTCACCCTCAGGCAAATGGATAGGTTGAAGCTGTAAATAAATTCATCAATTCAATTATGAAGAAGCGTTTGGAGAAGGCTGGAGGCAAGTGGGTGGATGAACTCCCCACGGAACTTTAGGCTTACATAATCACTCATAAGTCTGCGATTGGCCCTTGGTTACAGTTCAGAAACCGTTATTCCCGTTGAACTCGAAGTCCCTTCTTATTGAGTGACTTATTACGATCCCAAAACGAATCAAGATCTCCTCTTGGAATCTTTGGACTTTATAGATGAGAAGCGTGAAGTAGCCAATCTAAGGGCAGCTACACACCGATATCGAGTCGCCCGGTATTACAACACTAAAGTTCGACCGAGAACCTTCGAAATTGGCCATCTCGTCCTGAAACCGATTTTTCCTACCCCATCACACATGAGTTCGATTTGGGAGGACCATATGTCATTGAACAGAGGCTTGGAGAAGGAACTTTCAAGGTAGCGACTATCGATGGTATTACACTTCGAAGTGTGTGGAATAGTGAACATTTGCGATGCTATTTCACTTAGTTTATTTTCCTTTACATTTCAGTTGTATTTACTTTCAGAGTTTATTTTAGAATTTGATTTTCTAAATATGTAATAAGATAGTTTATGTTGTTCCTTTCCATTTAATAAATAAAGTTTCAGGCATCCTTTATATTTGTATTTCTTGTTGCATTGTATGCTCATAACATAGCGAAACTGATTAATATCAATGTGTGTGAACATGCTCCTAGAGTTTGGAATCAATCAATCGTGATAGATCGCGATGGGATCAAATAAGATGAGCTTAATCAACTTGTTCATTTAATAGTTCCCATTCGTAATCCAAAGAACAAGATACACAACAAGGAATGAATGTGACCGACAATCTGATGATTGAATAAATCCTATCCGAACTATGGTATTGAAACAAAATTAAAGTGATCGAGATACGACTGATCGCTCATTAAATTCAACCCAAAATCCTAGAGGGAAAATTAATCAGTCAAAAAGAGTGCAATCTGAGCGCTCCTCGAAATAACTCTAAGTCCCTAGAGTGCAGATTGGAGTATAAACATAAATCGGGTGTGGATCGACCACCCGTAAAGTAACTCTAAGTCCCCAGAGTGCGGACTGGAGTATAAATATAAATCGGGTGTGAACCGACCACCCGCAAAATAACTCTAAGTCCCAAAAGTGTGGACTGGAATATAAACATAAATCGGGTGTAAACCTACCACCTGCAAAATAAACCTAAGTCCCCAGAGTGCAGACAGGAGTATAAAAATAAATCCGGTGTGAACCGACCAGCCGCCAAATAACTCTAAGTCCTAGAGCGTGGGCTGGAGTATAAACATAAATCAGGCATGAACCGACCACCCGCGAGATAATTCTAAGTTCCCAGAGTGAGGACTAGAGTATAGACATAAAATGAGTGCAAACCGACCACCCATCAACTAAATCTTATCCCTAGAGCATGGATACAAACACGAATGAATAGATGAGTGGAGCTTGACCGTTCTCTATTCCATAAACTCCGCCCTGAAACCGACAGAAGGAGTATAAACTCGCTAAGGATGGAATTCGACCGTCCGACTTCTAGCTTAGCTAAATCAAAACCTAGGGTAGAGTACAATTGCTCAAAAAATCACTGAATCCGATAGCATAACACTAAGGCCTAAGCCTGGTGTTTGATACGATTCGAGGCCATGACCACATAGAGGCCCGGGATGGAGTTGGTGAATTATTACCAGAATTTACAAGCAACGAATTACAGGTACATTGAATGGAAAGTAATAGTTCAACTACTTAGTAATAATTGACACGATGTTTAACAGAAAACAAAAAATTTTATTTACATAATAGGTGTCGAAATTTCAGTATAAATTATTCTAAAAGATCGGGATTCATACCCATACAACCACAACAAGTGAAAGGAATGACTATGCAAACCATGTACATTGAGCTGAAACGACGGCTATTTGTTCGGTTTCCTCTCTTTTTGGGTTCTTAGGAGTAGAGCCACTTGTGCTTCTCTTTTTGGACCCCTTGCCGCCTTTATTAAGAGAGCTTTTGGAGGTAGGAGGAAGTTCACCAGGGATTGACCCACCTGGCGGAATAATTTTCAATGGCACAAGATGAGGATCATCAATGTCCACCTCGATGGATTTAGTTCTAACTTTTCTTTTCAACAACTCCTCCATTCCAATCCATTCTTTTAAGCTAAACATGGTGGTGTGTTTGGAGGTGCTAATAATCATTACTTCATCAGACTTGTCTGCTGTAAGCGGCTCTTCGGTCTTATCGTCCTTAAGAGCCTGAATGACTTGAGCATCGGAGTCCCAGTACTTCAACAGCTGCCGGATCCTCAGTTGGTTTCTGCTGTTGTTCCGGAGCAGTACCACTTCTAAGAGTTTGACTAGGGCCTGGAAGACCTGCAAAATTTGTTAAAACAAGGAGATTAGCTAAAACCCATTGCGCATGAAGAACAAAAACTTTTCATATATTAAGGAATAAAGCACTATACCAGCATCTAGTTGACTCTTTGTAGTTGCCAGGGTGCCTCCTTCTAAAATAGGGGATAAAATCTTGGGTTCGAAGCTGGCTTGTCCAGATCGTAACTAAGATCCTGCTCTGTATTGAGAGAGATAGATGTTTCGACTACTTAGGATGGAGAGGGACCCTTAGGATTAGTCCCTGAAGATCTGGAAATATGTTCTCCTCAGGTGCAGAAGCATTAAAGAATCGAAGCTTTGCGGTAGCTAGATCCAAGGGCTCGTTTCCACAAACAATTTTTCTCACTAATTCTTCTTCGTTAAGCTCGACTTCACCCATTTCTTTTTTCTTCATACTGATAATGTGCTCCCAGGGTTCAGAGTGTGATTCAAGATAACCCTTATCGTGAAAACTTAAGTCACGATGGATCAAGACTTCGGCATTGTATTCGATGATCAATAGGTCGAATAAGTCCTTAATCTCGTTCCTACCGGACTCCATGGCAGCTTCCACTCGGGAGTTAACTTGTTTGATTATCTCTTTTTGTCCCTCTTCTTGAGCTCTTCTTTAAAAGCTTCAATTTTAGCGAATTACTCATCGAGTTTAGCCTTTAAGCTTTTGGCCTCAACAATTTCCTCGCCGTACTTTTGTGATTCCTCTTGAGCTTTGGTTTTTTTCTCCCTTTCCTTCTAAAAAAGCTCTTCAAGTTCCTTGACGCAGCGAGCCAGAGCGTCTTTTTCCTTTTGCAAGGATTCCTTTTCTAAAGCAAGTACCCCGCTACGATGAAGTGCCACGTCAAGTTCCTTCTTATAAGAAACTTTCAAACGACTTGCTGCCTCTATCATTTCCTTAGCATTTTACTCCGCTTCAGCAAGTATGGTTTTTAATTGAGGCAGTCTTGATGCTTGATTATGTCTTTATCGTGTATATCTTCCAACTTGAGGCAGTCTATCTCATGTTGTCACTCAATAGATACTTTGGAGACTTTTTCTGCTAAGCATATAAACGATTCATGCCGCACAAATACATTATTGACACACGTGAAAGAACTTTCCCTGGCATGCCCTGGAAATATGTGAATGGAAGAAAGGGATTTGAGCCCATCGAAGCAAACTTTTGGAAAAGTGGCCTTGAGCTCGGCTAACTTTTCTGCTGCGAAAACCCCAGGAGCGGTAGCCGACAAAGGCAGATCAGAGGTAGCAAGTGGATGTTTTCCTAATCGGCATTCACGAGATTGTCTAGAACTTGAGGTGCTGGAATGTTGCTCATGTGATGCAGTAATATATGGGTCTTGATAGAAAGGTTTGTCCCTACTCTGAGCAGAAAAGTTAGACTGTTCACTATGACAAGATGTCTAGGACTTTGATTTGCATTTGGAAGTGGAAGAAGATTCCCTTGAGTGATAATTCTTATCCCGTCCCTTATCCTTCTCCCTGCGTTGGGTAAACTCTGAATCCCGGCTAAATCGGTGGTATGATGAAGATGTTCTGAGGTGATCGAAGGCCCTGGATTGAGACATTGCACCTATAAAGATCAAATGAGAGTGTGTTAGTAATTGTCGCATGAAAGATTAAGAAAAAGTGTATAGCGAAGTGCATGTGGTTGTGAGTATCCTAGTGTTCCCCCTAATAGACCGGTGACTATAGCCTTGCTCATTTGCGTCTTCTCTCCTTTATCAAAAGGTCGGATGCCTTCGCCACTTCTAGTGGGAGAGTTAAGTCCTTCAATGTTAATGTTCGAAAAGTCGTAGGACATGATTTCATTTGGAATTTGAAGATTAGAAAATCCCTTTAACGAACTTTCCAAGTGCTTAGAGGACGTTTCCTCTTCAACAGAAGTAATAACAAACTCTAGATCCATGGCGGTATTCCTTCTACGAAGCTTCTACGCCAGCCTTTTCTTTCATTTTGTGGGAGTTTGAGATTATGTGCCATGCAAAGTTTCGACCATTGGCGCCTTTCCTCGGCCTGCGTCAACGTCTCCCAGTTTGTCGGTCTGAGAATCCTTAATCTTTCCCTCCTCGATATTGTCCCGAGACCCCTCGACAGGGGGCACGATTAGATTGATGGTATCCCTTCTTTTTCTGCAACATTCCTCAGTAATGCTGCATTTCTAGGGAGCCTGATACTGTGACCATCTTCAAACAGTCCGAACGAGGATAGTAACTCATCGGTCATGAGAAGTTTGATGTCCCTATTCTTAACGGGGGTAGCGCGGATGATAGCAATAGCTCTTGAAAAATCGGCACCTTCAAGGCATGGGCAAATGCTTGAAAGAACTTCGGATGTTAGTAAGTTTAAAAGAAAAGATACGATGTAGACTGGTGAACTTGAGAAAGAAGTGAAGGAAATACTTACGTCCTTCTAACCATCGTCTCGCAAATCCAGGAAGGCATCACATGTAAAACCATTCATGCTTAAACAATGAGAGTTTGCCCCAAGCACCCATCCGAACTTGGCAGTTTGACGAGGGTTCGAGAAAGACATAAGAAGGGCTTCCTAATCATCGTTTGAAGTTGTAGATAAATCTTATATCTTTGGGAGTAGGCGGATGAAATAAAACACCTATGAATAATAAGAAGGTTCCATGAATGAAAGCGTTACTATTGAGTGAAGTTGAGTATGGGCTATCCCAAGTTATCTCAGCATTTCCTGGATAAACGAATTGAAGGGCGGTGCGCATCCAGCCTAACACATAAACTTATTGCATGATGTGTACTCTACCGGGGGCAAGTGAGGCTTATCATGTCTTGAAGGAACCAAGAGGTACCCAAATGAAATTCTATGAATATAACATAGCCCGCGGAGAGCAGCCTTGCCAATTCGAGAAGTCTGTGAATCCACTAGATTATCTAGAAGAATAGTGCCCTCTACAGCATCAGGAGCACGGTTTATGTTTTCTACTGGAAGGACTGGAATATCTGAGAAAAGATCAGCTCGTAGGTTAGAAACTTTTGTTTGTTCCACATGATGGTTGAGAGAAAGCCTAGCAGATATAGTTGCAGAACTTGACTTTTCTTTAGAACCATTGTGTTGCATCGTCGAATCAGAAGACATATCAGCTAAACGCTTCGAACGTCTAGAATCTATATCAGCTATACTCATTAGATAATTGAGATTAGAAAAAATAACCTGTTCTCCTCGTGCTAAGTTTCAACTAGTATGGTGCGGTGTAGTATATAACAGATATAAACAGTTTAAAATTATAAAAATGAAATAAAACGACGGAACTTGGGAGTTTTGTCTAGAGAGACCATCATTACTGACCATCTCAAGTGGCAAAAAAATTGATCGACGAAGAAGGCTTTAGGATCGACTATCGGCATATTGGAGTATGAAGTTTGTTCCTTAAGTTTATTTTGCTAGTTTGTCACTAAGTCCATATTGAAAGTTCTAGAAATCTGATTGTTTAATCTCAATTTCGACAGTGAGTATGCACGTTATATTGTTCATCATTATATGTTCAAGGTTATTAAGGCAAACCAATGATGATTGTTCAAAAAATTAAGTTGAATTAGTTTACAAGGTATATGTCGATCCTTAGGGTTCCCTGTCAATCTGATTCCCAAGAGCTCCTATGTCGATCCTTCTCCTTTACCACGATCACCGATCCCTCCATCAAAACCTTCCCTACCAATCCCTCACCCATAATCACTAATACCGATCCCTATACGACCAAACTATACTGATCCCCCTCCTCAACTAAAACTACCGACCTCTTCCCTTTTAGCCAAGCATGTTGGACCCTTTATGCCATTCAATACAATTGATGCCCACCAAGCCGATCCCTACCACTGCCATATTGTAGCATTTTAATCCCTACATTCCTCCACTATTGACCTTTCTTCCATCAGGATCCCTTGTTAAACCCTCGCTCTTCTTCTTCTTTGATTTCTTATATCTTAACTCAACCCATCAGACCATCTACCTAATAATTGTTAACCCCTCAAAAAATGCTTGCTATCACAACCTAAAACCCACAGTAACTACTCAAAGATTCAAGAACCCGATGTGATTAGATGGCGTATTCAAATAAATACCTATATGAAGTTCGAGCAAGAAGGGAAGCGAGCATTTGGCTGTACGTAAAGTCGAAAGGCGAGGCGAAGTGAATTTATGGGAAGAATGAAAAATATAAGGGTTTGAGTTTGGATGGAGGATGGATCTATTAGGGTTCGCACATTAGAATGAAGGTTGGAGAGCTTAGGTTCGTGAAGAAGTGCGAAAGCAAATGAATAGGATAAGTGAAGAAGGAAAGAAAGAAGAGTTGATATATATATATATGGAAGAGGAGTCGGTCTAAAGACTTGAGTACGTATTAAAGAGAAAAGGATTGGCATTGAAGTTTGCCGACCCCTATTAAGGAGATTTAAAATAAGGATCGACATAATGCATGCCGACCCCTGTTCAAAAAAAACAGCTGTAATGAATTGGCTATGCACATGAATATCTGGGATGTTATAAAATTGGCAATGACCCGTATATGTTCGAGCACATCTGGGAGCCAACAACAGAAACGTGTATTTGGATGCGCACAAGAGTGACTTAAACTGCAACCTTTTGAAATCAGAAGAAATAGAAATCAAACCAGAAACCTTCAAGTTCAAGGATGGATCGGACAATAAAAAGTTTATGAATCTTGCAAAACTGGATTTATATAATTGATTGGCAGAATATGGCACTAACTTTATGCTATTGAAAATCGACCAGGCATCATGGAAATTGATGAAGAATTCAATGCCTTAGAAAAACGTTTTGACAAAGGAATGAAAATCATTTAGGAAGCCAAATAGACCTATTTTCAACAGTTCAGACTTGTTTCAATCCAAAGCACGTCATGTTACTCACAAGACATACTTTGGCAGCAAGTGTTACCCGGTATTCTGACCCGATCAGATTGAGCTGATTGTACAATACATATTTGCCTATTATCAAGAACAATGACCATGGTGCAATGGTTATGTAAAGCTAGAATTGGATGGAATTGGTAGATAAACAATGCAGGATGCTTGAAAAATGGACTTTAGCTTAGATAGGAAAGGGATCGGCATGTCTTGGTATTACCATAGGGATAAGTATGGTTAGGTAGACAAGCGATCGGCATGGTCAATGAAAGAAAGGGATCGGCGTAGTTAAAAGCAGATGGATCGGCATGATTTGTTGACTTAGGAATTTATACTTCCACTCATAATGATGGGATCGACATAGCCTATGAAAAGTGGATCGGCGTAGCCATGTGAGTATGGGTCGGCATAGCATATGAATGAAGGATCGGGGAGCATACAGATGGATGGATTGGCATACTGGAGTCCACCAAGGAGGGATCGACACATGTCATAGACCAAGAGTGTTCTTGCATTCAACGTTCAATATCTTGGGATCTATAAGTCCAAGGAAAATGAAATTTGGAAAGGAAGGTATATGGACCCTAAGGAACCTACCCTAGGGATCACATGTCAAATAGCCAAAGAAAGCGGGATCGACATATAACTATTTGAAGGGTTCGGCAGAAAACAGCTCCTAAGTGGAGTTGAACAAAAGATCAACCAATAGCATGAGCTCCACTAGTCCAAATGACATGATATTTAAAGAGCCAACATATCTGAGCATGAGGAACCCACCATAGGGATCACTCCCAAAAATCATCCAATGAAGGGATCGGTAACGATCCCTATTCATTGGGATTTTGGCCTAGAGACCCCTCTAATTGGCCCATATGGGTTAGAAGGTCATATAGCTGAAGTTTCAAAGAGATTGGTGGTAATCATCACGTATAAATACTGGCCTAGGGGGCCATTCTAAGGATCTTTACGTTGCTGGTTACTTGAGTCTTCATTGTAATCAAGTTTTTTCTCACTTCTTGCTGCTGTAATCAAACCGTTAGTGAATCAATAAAGAAAATCTTCAAAGTGGACATAGGCATATAACGTCAAACCACTATAAATTCTTGTGTTCTTGGTTTTTTCTTTGATTAGTCTGTTAGTTTAATCCATTCCTTGGTTTTAATTTTACTTCATTCATTTATTTCTCTACATAAATCTACTCTTCGATGTTTGTGACCAATTTGGTTGCAAACAACGACATAGTACTCACTTCCAACCCTCCATTCATCATGGATTACCTCTATCCTATTCTATATAGGGAATTTTGTTGTTAAGCACCATGCGCTAGGGCCACCTAATTACTAGCGAGACTCCGCCGACCTAAAAAGGCATTACACATAGAAAATACGTCCATTACCATGAATGTCACAACCCGCACTCTCTTGCGATCACCTCCACTAAAACCATCGGTAAATCCGTACGTCCTACAAGCTTTATAGCCTCTTCGGTAAATCTCTAAATCTGAGATTTACATGGCTTAAGATCCTGACCATCTATCATCATTTGGTCGTAAGTTTTTTTAAACGGAATATTTACATAACCTCCACAATTAACAAGAATTTTCCTCACGGTTGTCGGTCCAATTACATCTGATATCACCAAGGGATCAAGCATCAACGCTTTGATTCCATCCGCAACACGGTTCCTAAATACTATGTCATCAATTATGGTTTTTAGTTTCTTTCTTGAAGTTCCATATTCGACGGCGAAGCAACATTCTTGTATAACATAAATCAGAGAACTCGGATATCTTTCCATCTCATTCTATCTCTTCTCAACCGGATAAGGCCCGCTAATGGCTATATTGGTAACAAGTCTTTTTTCCAAATTGTCTAGGCTCATGATGCAAGGCTCAGTTGGCCCCATACGAGCAATTGTCCTAGGGTTGAGCATTTTCTTTCCCTCATCCTATGGGGATTTTATATATTGTTGAAGTTTTTTCTTACTAATCGGGTCCTCTATCACATCATGAAAATGCCTATATTCATTTGTATCATGACCATGCATTTTGTGAAAATGACAGTACTTTCCAAATCTCTTCTCTTTCTCAGTTGATTCTCTCGAAGTTGGCTTCTTATAATGTTTAGTACCTTGCATCGCGAAGAAGATATTCTCAACTGTGTTATTCAAAGGCATATAATCTTTATACTTTGGGAACCTAAAATGTTTATTAGAGTTCAGCTTTCTATCCCTACTGCCCTAGTTACTTCTTTTTTGACTGTCGCCTTTGTTTTCCATATTTAAAGACACATTTCCGGTACTTTCTCTGGTTTATTTCATTGCAACATTACTGTGTACCACCTCATTTAACTGTTTACCACCAATTCTTCCAACCGATGTATTTTCTTCCTCCAAGCTCAAATACTAGATTGCCTTCTTATAAAATTCATCCAATGTGGTGGGGCTTTTATCTTTAACTATCTTCCAAAATCGGTATTTGCATTTATTCCCCTGATTAATGTCATCTAAACAATATCTTCCTTAGCATTGCTTACCTCCATCACTGCGATGTTGAACATACTTAAAAAGTCCTTCAGCTACTCTCCAGTGCTCTGAGAAAGGTTTAATAACAAAGTTATATCTTTCGGACGAGTTGTGCGCAAGCGAAACTGTTCAACAAATTTCCTAGCCAATTGATCAAACGATGATATAGATCTTGGCGAAAGTCGGGTGAACCTAATCATAGCAATATCTTCTAAAAATATTGGAAAACATCAGCATCTAATAGCATCGGTTTCCCTCGCCATGTCTATATGCCACTCATATTTTAGAAAATGCTATCTTAGGTCTGACATAGTTGGCATATCGAACCTTCTATGGGAATTCCTCCTGTAATATATCTTCCTTGAATGGGTTTCTACTAGGAGAAGAACCCCAAAACATCATTATGTCTATGCTAGTTTTCACTTACCAGCTTCCGTACCATATTCGCTCATAATTATGATTCTACCAGATCAACTAAAGGGTGTTAATCGTGGTCTGGCTTGAGCCATTGCCCTGCAAATAGTCTCGGTTAGTTCCATACATCTGGGTTCTCCTACCTTTGAGAGAGCCATTCGTCCGGATGATATGCTTCTATGATTTCTACGCAAATTATTAGCAGCCGCAACTTGAACTCCGATATTCTGACTATCCAATGCCGGACCATCTCCAACAATAACACCACCTTCCAAAACATCAACACTCCTAACATCCATTCCACGAGAAGTGGGTTCAGAACCATCTGTAGCGATGGTTCGGTACCGATTGGTGCATTTGTACCTCTGGCCCTGTTTTCCTTGCTCTTCTGGGTCCCAGCGTCCTCTCTTTTCACCCTTTTCTTCCATTTTCTTCGATTCTCACTGGGTGATAAGGAACTATTTTCATCTTCTAAACCAGAAGGTGGTAGCTCTTTCCTGGTCCTTCTACAACCCTGGGATATCTGATTCATCAAAGCCAATTTCTTCTTCATCTGTTTCATTATCTCGCTTTGGCTCGTAACTAAATTCTCATTCAATTCCTTCATCATTTTATCCATGTCATCCTGAGTAATTATATCCAAGCACTTAGAACTTCCTTGGTGTTGGTTAAGCAATCTCTCCAACATGTTGAGAGCCAAGGTTTTCAGCTTCGTTAGTAGGTCATGAGGCAATAGAGTTTTCCCTATTATTTCGTGGAGACATTACTTAGTTAATCCAATGATGTATTTGTCAAAATATAAGTAATCATAAATGTTAGGAATGAAATTGATGGATCTACTTTGTGGACTAAAAAATCCAAATGTAGAAAATAGATCCAAATGGTGAGAGATTAATACACTCTCGGTGATAGCACCAAAATAGTTACGCCAATTGTTGGCATAAACACCCAAAAGATTTATAGAAGAGAATGAAATGAAGAAATTAGAATAAAAAATGAGAAGAATCAACACACAAAAACTATAGTGGTTCGGCTAATAGATGGCATACATCCATTTGAACTTTGTCTATGATTTCATAGAGTTTTTACAAACGTGATCTTATGGATCGGTATTCTATGGATTGGTGATGACCTATAAAATTATAACAATAGTACAAAAATTAAAAATGCAGACAAAAGACCCTTCAAATAGTGCATATCACCCTCTATCTATAGACGAAGTTAAATGGATTTATCTCCACCACATTCTCCCTACATTCCCCATGTCCAGAAGGAGTTACTCTGAAAAGATCGTGGCCAGATCAGGAAGTTTTAGGGATCAGTACGAAACTATGCCCTATGGATCGGTATCGATCCATAAGAAAGATTTTTAAACCTTCTTTGATTTCTCGAGGTTGTTTGGTTGACTTGCATCTTAACCTATTGATATTAGATGCATTGATATGAGATTGAATTTGGGTGAAATTTTTAGTTTGGTGGTTAGACAAAAGTATGTAGTTTGGTTGTTTCGAAAACCTAGATCTATCCATCAATCGCTTGAATCACAGGTTGCTACCGAACCATTTATATAGCTAATAATTGCTCTAACTTTGTGTGGCATGAACCTTGTGGTGGATTTGAGCAAATAATTGGGGTCGGTACCGATCTGTGGCTACGGTTTGGTACCAATCCAAGTCTATATGTCTTGGTACTTTAGTTTTTAGCTTTGGCACTTGAAGTGGATAGGCGCGTAGGAAATTTTGGCGATCTTTGGCATGGTAATGGCTTTATTCATTAATCCACTTGATATATGAGTTCAGAGGTTATCGTTCGAGATTTCTTCTTAGCTACTCTCTGGTTTAATTTATTCGACTCGTTCAAATATGGCTTGGTTATAAAGTTAGATAGTAGTATTTATTTCTTTATTTCATTCAATAGTTTATGAAATGGAGAAGCAAATTTCCAACTCAATAACTTATTGTGTAAGCTACACTATTTTATTTGACTATATGTTGCCTATTTTATTTTCTAAACGTGGGAGAGTACGCCACGTTGAAAACATTCATAAGCTCTTTGTCAAATTCCATGGCTTATTTATTATTAAGTACCCATCAGTTTAGATCCATGTATTAATTTTTATTTCCACTAACTCCACCTTTTCTTAAACGTGTGTTGTTTTAGACTTTGACATACCTTTCAAAATTTTAAAAATGTAGGGTTTGATTTTTTTGTAGTTTAAAACCTACATTCTTTGTCTAGAATTGGGTTGTTCTTTACTTTTTTTGGTTGACCACATTTTTGGTTTGTTTAGCTTCTTTAATTATTGATGTGATTGTATGCAGGGCCGATCCAAAGGATCGATTGCCCAAGCCCAATCAAATTTTTGTTGCCATTGATGCGTAATATGTCATTTTTTATAAAATTTTTATAAGCACAAAATCCAATTTAAAAAATAGCATTACAAAATATTAATTTGTCATACAAAAGCTATAACATCAAGTAGGCTGCAATGCTAAATTTAAAGAAACATAAAGCCAAAAATTGACCTTTTACGTAAAATAGTGGCCAATTTTTCAACAATTAGTTTTAAGGAAAATGCTTCTTCTTGAATTTTTTTTAGCAAATTCTTCAATCATATTGTTATAATCAAGTTTTCCCAAAAAAACGCTTTCAATTGAGGTCGTTGCAAGTCAATTCAATCGTTCTTGTTACATGGTTGTTCGTTGATAATTTTTAATCAATTTCAATTTAGAAAAGTTTCTCTCAGTGGAAGCAACCATGACTAGGATAGTTAATAAAATCCTATAAGAAACCCATGTACATCGAAAATCACCATCATCCATATACGACCTTACAAAATTGAGGATGTCAACTGATTTAATTATTCTTTGGGCAACATAGTTTGCAAAGTTCTTATATCTTGAAATAAATCTTTTCCTTATATATCACATTGTTGGTTGTGTTTCAAATAACTTTCTAAATGAATGCAATGTTCCATCAACTCTTGTTTGTCAATATTCATAAACTTTGCTTTTAACAAAAAACCTAAATAGTATGTCATAAAGCTTAATTTGTTCAAATCGATCTTTGAATGATGTAAGAGCTTGATTAATGATGTGAATGAAATACGTGACTCTTCAATTCTCTTCCAATGATTGAATTTGATCATTATTAGTTTCGACATCCGCATGAAAATATTCTTTTTACGAATAGCTCTTTTCACCTCAACTATCAGTTGAATGTCGACATCTATAGCAAGTTCATTAGCTTCTTTCTTCATATCTTTAAATCCATGTTCTCTAAAGTTTTGGAAAAAATACAATAAGTTCTTTTAGCCCTGTAATCGCATCTCCTAAATTCATTTCCTCATGTTAAAGGATTTTGCTAACTTGATTTACTTTATCCTGTAATTTTTACAAATACAAAAGCTTTTCACAAATTCAAAATTCTCTAGAACATTCATACATAAGTCTTTTGCTTCCACCATCAAAACATCCTTTTTTAGAACTATTTGTAATTTCAATCAAAGCATCCCTCAACATTGATGCTTGAAATTGAATAGCTCTTACACTTTCTAGATGACATTCCCATCGTGTGGCCGGTACTGATTTTGGTGTTAAACCTTTCTTGTATATTTAAGAACATCCCATTGTTGAGTAAATCCTAAGAACAACGTATAGACCTTTTGAACATAAGCAAAGAAATTTCATGATTTAACACAAGACTTAGCCATATAATAAAATGCAAGATTTAAGCTATGGCATCCACATGGCATATAAAATGCTTGAAGATTTATATCAAGTAGTCTTTTTTTGTACACCTTGATTCTTGTCTTTCATATCAGATTCATTGTCGTAACCCTGGCATCTTATGTCAACAATGCTAAGTTTAAGTTTGTTCAAAATATTTTTATGTTTCTTGAAAAGACCAAGCCTCATTATAACATCAACCACTATAAATCCAACGAAAAACTCTTCTACCTTCAAATCATTAGTATCTGCAATATCCACACATCTTATAATAATTAAAATTTGTTCTTTGTGGCTTAAATCTAGGGTATAATCAAGAAAAATCAAAAAATATTTCGTTTTTAAGATCTTTTTTATGATTTTCACCTTGATCTCATTTGACAATAAAATAATGATTTCATTTTGTATTTTATGGATAAGATAATGGTGTTGTTAATTAACCACACATCAAAGATGATCTTGCATAATTAGATCAAATTCCACAAGAAATTCGATAAGTTGACGAAAAAATCCATTATTTCTTTTATAATTTTTCTCACTGCTTCGACGAAAAAGCAAAACGTTTCAAGAAAGTGTTTTCACAACTTCAATTGTTCATAATAATATCATCTTCCAACGAATTTTTCCTTTAGCAATTTGAGCTTCCATTTTTTTATCAACTGTTTCTTTTAATTTTTGTTCCTTTTGCAAATTAACCCTCTTTGAAATATTTTCACAATGTTCTGCATTTTTTTAATGCTCTCTAAGTTTTTATGGAAGATTGTTATTGAATTTTTGAGTATTGAATTATTGAGGAGAAGACTGAGTATGATGAATAATTAGTTCTATTGCTAATTTCTGATTCTATAAGTTTCTGTACATGATTATATATGGCTTAATCTACCAGCCATTGCTTGTCTCCTAAATTATAATTCTACCAGCCATTGCTTATTTTTTAAATTATAATTGCCTAAGTACACCCTAATTACAGGCTAAGTACCAAGTATAGCTAACAACTATATAATGGACGCTAGACTTTTATTTGTTTTCTGTTTACAACATATGATGAATTCTGAGATTCCCATTTCTACTTCTCCATACCCCCCCTCAGGAGGCATTAGAATAAATTTATAGAACCCAACTTATTAGGTTTTTCAAATGGCAGGCCTTGTCAACTACTTTTGTAAAAATATTTGCCAGTTGCTCTTTGTTTTTGACAAATGGAGTTTCTATTTCCTCGGATTGCACTTTTTCTTTAACAAAGTGACAATCTACCTTTATAGTTTTGTCCTCTCCTGAAAGACTGGATTGGATGCAATATGTCATGTAGTTTGATTGTCACGGTATACTTGCATTGTTATTGTGTGCTCTATATTCATGTCACTAAGTAATTGCTTAATCCAAATAATTTCACTTGATGTGGATTCCATGGCTTAATATTTTGGCACTTAACCTAGCCACAACATTATGCTTCTTGCTTTTCTAAGTGACCAAGTTACTACCTACAAATGTACAAAATCCTATGGCCGATTCTCTGTCGCAACTCCCGGCCAATTTGCATCAAAAAAACCAACCACGTTATTAGAACTACTTTTCTTCATCCAAGTCCCTTGATTTATAGTGCCTTTAAGGTATCTCAATATCTTATCAACTGCACTCAAGTGTTTGGTATGTGGAGCATGCATAAATTGACTTATAGTACTAACTGTAACATCTCGAAATTTATTGTTTTGATTTTTGAATATTTAATTAATTTTAATATTTTCTTTTTAGAGTTTAATAACTTATATCCGAATATAGGATTATTTAAATATTTTGATGATGAATTAAATACTAATTAAATGGATTTAATAAACTTATTTAACTCATTTCAATTAATAAATAATAACGAAGAATTTATTTTGTAAATTTATTTACAATAATAAATGGCTTGAAAAATAATAAGAAAAACAATTGTTAATACAACAACTTGATTTTAATGATGTATTTTTTAAATGAATTTATAGGATTTTTCCATAATTTTAAATTTGGATAATATTTCAAAAAAAATGACATATTTTACGGCAAACGATAGTATTTTTGAAATGTTAGAGAATAAGATAACTAGTATATTCTATAATTATTTTGGAATCACATAGCATTTCTATGCGTGATCATGTTTTTATTTCTAATGTTCGCAGTTTGTACGCAAACATGATTTCATGTAGTGTGAACTGGAATTTTGTTTAAAATATAATAACCTAAAAGCTAACTTTTGTATTCGACCGAATTAGGTTCTGAAACTAGTTCTATTATGTTTGGAATAGGGGTATTTGGTTTAGAACGTCGGTGATCCCACCTCGATTAGAGTTCATGATTTTAGGGTGATGGTGTAGGAGATTTCTACATAAGGACCGTCACTTCTTTCAACTGCCCAAAAACTCTAACCCTAACCCCTAAATCTAACAACCAAGATCATCCATGATGCTATGGGCCATTTCAGGCTTGGGTCCTAACTAGGAAAAGGTGCGCCATGGTGAGAGGAGTAAGTTGACCAGTTGGATCACCATGGTTCGTCCTGAGGTGGCATAGATCTGGCGATGAACGGAGGCGAATGTATTGGGTCGGCAGCGGGTTTCAGGCGATGAAGGTATCTAGGGTGGTTTCATTAGTTTAGTCTCGAAGAGGGCTAACTCCAGTAGCAATGCGACGGTCGAAAACAACTTGTGGCTATCGCGTCGAGTTGAACAGCGATGTTTGGTTAGAGCTCGTTATTGAGTTACGATCGTTGAGGTCAGTTAAGGTTGGTGTCATTAAACTTGATTTGGCTGGGGCTACCTATGGGTGAAGTGCGACGGTGGGTGATGGCCAAAGGTGGCGGTAATTTGAAGTTGAACGGAGTTGTGAACGGCGACAGGGTTTTAGTTTTAATGTGGATTAGGGTTTGATAAGGTAAATAAAATTTTAATCGGTGATTTAATTATATTTTAATTCTAAAATCTAATAAATCCAATAAAAATTTCATACAATGTCGGAATCGAATGCGGTTAGTTGTGTTACACTCGTAGGAAGGTCAGGTATGTATTGGAATTGGATTAGTTAGAATTGGAGCTAGTGGATAAACTCGAACGTCATTTGATTTTAGACCGAATCGCAATGTGAAAACGTCAACTGGAATTTCTATGAGTTTACTCATGTTTAAATAAACTATATGATATCCATGTTGTTTTAAATTACTATTGAATGTTTGGACGACAGTTTATATTATTGTTTGGTTATTGGTTTAGATGTTAAATTCCCACTTGAATAAGTGGATGGCATAAATAATCATTGTGTTACAGGGAAAAAAGGGAATTCAGATTGCACATGTAGGATCAGTTTCACCCTAGAGGGGGGGAATAGGGTGATGCTGATAATTATAAAATTAATTACGGAAGGTTATAAAATTATTTCAACACAGATAAATCTGAAATATAGCAGCACAGATAATAGTAGAATAATAAATGCAGAAATAGAACGACGCGGAATTTACCCAGCTTCGGCAAAACCCTGCCTACGTGCTACCCCAAGGTTTCTACTAGAAATTAAGTAGTCACACGCTTACACACGTAAACTCGTGACACCCGCTACTGACTAACCTAACTCTACGCTCAAAACCCTGCCACAACTCAGCCACTGAGTTGTGAATTCTCAAACTACGCCACGTAGTTTGTCCCCTAGTCACACGACTAGTAACTACAACGTTTAAAAAAGAGAAATACAAATTTTAAAACAATTTAAAAATAAAACTCAAACACCCTAATTTATTCTCAAATAAAAATTGAACAAGGCGGCCCAACAAAATCATGCCCTCCTTTCTATTCTAATATGTTCGGCCTGTTTCTTCTTTGTTCTGTATGGAGGCTCGTTTCTTTTCCTTGTTCGATCAAAATTAGGGCTTTGGATAGATTTGAAGAAGCCGAATTAGATCGATTGATGTCGATTTCCTTGCTCTGTCGATTGATATTGATTTCCTTGCTCTGCCGATTGGCTGCTTCTATTTGCTTGAGTTTTGCTTTGATTCGGGTATGTGATTTTCGCCTTTTGCTCTCTGGTTTTCAATACTTGAACTCGATGGTTTTCCCTTGCCGATGATGTTATTTATATATGATTCGAGGCACTTGAATTTTGTTCGTATTCATTTACTTGACTTCGTCACTTGATTTTTCTCGGCCATTCGATTTTGTTTTAATGCTATTGATAAGTTCTGACTTGTTCATATCGAATAATTCCATTTACTTCATCAACACGGTTTTGATTTCAAACCGTTCGATCTTTCCTTGGTCGTTACGGTAGCGACTTTCCTATTTTACTTTGGCTTTGATTTTTGACTTTTTCAATTGTATAATTTGCTTGATTTCTGACTTGTCAATTTGTTGCCTTGGTCATCACGTCACTGTTTTGATTCCGTGGCCACAACGACTTGATTTTCATTTTACTTCGGTCATCTTACTTCGGTCATCTAGTTTTGTGTATGCGACTCCATGACTTGCATTACCATTGCATTGACATTGAACTGCAGTTGTTCACTTGTTAATTACTGCTTTGATTTGAGTGCGGCTGTGAGAAAAAATTGACTTTGGCCAACATGTTAATCCTTATATCATATCCTTGTTTGGTTCATCGTTTCATTTGGTATGCTGTTGCTCTTTGTAGTTGCACTCTGGTTGTCATGTATATAAAGCAGTGTTGTATTTCCTTATAGTCTTCATTTCACTTATATTGCTGTTGTACTATGCATTAGCCTTGCTTGTGCATTTTGATGTTGTTGAGCCACCGAGTTATGTATTCTTCACTTTTGTCTATGATATCCTTGGTTATATTGAACTAGTCGACATTGTTGAGGCTGCACTTGTACCATGATGTTTGTATATATGTTTACAAGTGTGCATGCATTTATTTCGACTGTTTTTAAACTGATTTTTGGTTTCTTTGACCATTTTATTGTTTGAAGTTGCTTGCTTACTTCATGTGTACACAGTGGATTTTGATCGAGGCTTGATTTATGTGTCTTGACCATTCCATTTGGATTTGCACCTGTGTTGAATCCATCTTAAAACTCGGATTTGACCTTGTGCTCACCTGTCCCTGTAAATCAATCAAGTGTATATTTCGGTGTGCACAGTCTTGTGGCATACACAGTGATACACTGTGTATGTCACAAGCTGTTCATGTATGATGGATTCAAAATGATGACGAACAACCCAAATAACCGAGGCAAATATTATTTTCAAAATCTACATTTTATTTTATAGTGCAAACATATTTTATTTTCAATTTTACTGCGTCAATGTATATTTTTACAGATTTCTCAGATGCTGGATTCACATTGGAATAAAGTTGAAGATAAGTTCGAGTGTGAGTGATATGTAGTGAGGTCAACTGTAAATGTGAAATTATGATGTAATCAAAGTTGTACTGTAATTGAATATATATATATATATATATATATATATATATATATAGTGAGAGCTTGAAGTTTGTACTATTCAAAAATTGTAATAAATATTTGTTTGAATAAAATTTCTGTTTGAATTCAAATTCTATGTAATTTATTTTATTCAGCAAATATTTATTTTATTCAGCAAATATTTATTCAATCTATGAAAAATAAAATAGTACATTAACAAATACATTTAAAATCATATATATATATATATATATATATATGTTTATTATCATCAAACAAAAATCATATAATCGCATATTCAACAATCTCCCCCTTTTGATGATAACAAACATATATTTAAGATTTTGAATATATTAAATGTATTTGATCATTGATATACTCTAATTTCTCCCCCTATTTAAATGCTTCCTCTCTACACAAAACCCCCCTTCAAATTGCGTACAATTAAAAACATGCAAATGAGCCTAGACGTAAATAGAAAATATTTAACCTTTGCTTGGTTTTATTTAACAAGATCTTAACTTTTCTCTCCCCCTTTTATTATCAGCAAAATAGTAATAGTGTTAGAAAAATGGAGATGAAGTGATAGGTATTAATCCAACATTAAAACTCAATTGAATATAAATAAAAATTTAACAAAAATCATAACTACCCTGGTTAGGCACATATTCCACTTTTAGAAATAATGAGAATGATATCATCATATAAAACCATACAGTTGTGTCTATTTGTGTTACATTTATATCAGGAATTTGAATATCTACTAATCATGCATAACCGTTAGGACTTTTAAATGAGATTAGTAGTATTCCAATTTAATTTTAAAAAAATGAATTCAAGCATCTTCTAACCACGCATAACCGTGAGGACTTTTAAATGGGATTAGAATCAACTTGTTAATTTAATAAATCAATTTTGATATGCGTTCCATACATGCATAACCGTGAGGACTTTTAAATGAGCATGTAAGCACATAACAAATTCCAAGTAATTCACCCATGCATAACCGTGAGGACTTTTAAATGAGAGTGAATACTTTGGATTTTATTTTATTTTATTTTATATATAAAATGAAAAACGAATGATTCATGTTTAAAGTACCACATATCGACAAACTATATTGAATTTTGATGAGCGATGGTCGATAGAAATATGATAGAAATAGAAATGTTCATGGAATCTTTACACAACAAAAGTTTTTATAACTCTTGTTTAAATTTCTAAAGAGATTTGCTAATTATATCGTCTCGAGTCATAATATATGATAAATATAAACACTCATCACTTTTTCAATCACTATTATCTTTTTGATAATTAGTAGGGAGTCAGATTAGTCAAAGTTATAATTTAAAAACTAAATTCAAAAATAATTACAAAATCAATTTTTCTAAAAATGACCAATCTGAAAACAAGGTCAAGGATTAATTTCTAGAAGGGGTTTTATGAGAAAAATTTCTTCTATTTGAAAATTATTTGAAATGAAAAATATGCAGATATTTTCTTTGAAAAACGATGCAGTTACTAAATGTCTCACCATAAATCACGTTCCACGAGTAATTTTTCTATTAACTAGATTACCAGGGTAATTTGCATCTGAATTTCTCTTTCACTCAAAATTATCTTTAATTGAATTTGATAAACCAGACCATGAAGTGTGCAACAAAATATCTCAAAATCAATTTTAACAGCTTTTTAAATGACATTCTCTTGAATTTGAATTGAAACCGTGTAAATAATCAAAAACCGTGAATATAGAGTCAGCCGTAAAATAATCAAATGTATTATCATCCCATAAAACACTATTATTAATCCAAACTAATATATATATGAAGTAACTCAAAGAATCTAGAGATTTTTATAGTGTTTTTGGCACAAGAATATAATTGGCCAACAATTTTGTATAAGTTAGAATCAAAATCATCATCTTTTCATTATCTCATTATTGGCTGATTTTACTTAGATTACGGTGCAGATTATCACATTTAATATATCGTTCAAATAAATATACCATTACCTGTTTTACCTTTACGATATTTTTCGTTGTTGTCCATTGTGATTCTGTCACCTTTATACTAGGCTAAGGAACTTTTCTTTGTCACCCGTTGTGTTTCTGGAGCTAAAATCCAGAGAACACTGTTGTTGTTCCTTAGTCTGCCACCACACCTACACGATGAAAGATTTTTGTGACCTATTTGTTTTTATAGGTCCATGATTGTTAGTGGCAGAATATTTTGAAAAATAATTTTGTGGAGACCCAAAACTATTTATATATGTTCCTTTCGGCACCCAGATTTGTTTAACATTGAGAGATTTTATATTTGTGCCTTTTGGAACCCAAATTGGTATAGTTTTCACGTGTTTGGATCTATACCAACAACTATTTTGAGTGTGTCCAAATTCTCTACAAATTGTGCACATTGAATTGACTTGATTAATTTCATTTCTAACTTTTTCAGTTTGATTATATCCAAGTTCTTGTCTAACTATATTAACAGTTTGTTTTCCTAATAGCATATTCAATGATTTTTCACTTTTTGAAAATTTATCTAAAGTCGTCGACAGTTGTTGGACTTGTGTTTTGAGAGATTCATTTTCGTTTAACAATTGTGTGCACTTTTTAATATAATTTTCTCTCCTAGTATTTTCACTCTCTTTCAAAATTAGAATTTCATTTTCAAGTGATTTTATATTAATTTATGATTTTTTAATTTCTTCTTCAAATGTTGGACACTTATCACACTTAGGGATCCTACTTTGATAGGTTTTAACTAATTGGTCAAGTTGTTTATTTAAATCTATCAAAGTATCTTTTTGTGACTCAAGTTTGGCATACTTCTCCCTAAGTCGTTCAAAACAGCCATTCACTTCATGGAAATATATAAGTAATTCTGAATGAGTAAGTTTTGATACCTCACTTGGCTCATCATCATCACTGTCAGTTATTTCACCATGAAGACACATGTCTGCTTTCTTACTCTCACTGTTAGTATTTTGATTATCTTCATCACTGTATTCCACGTGGCTGCAAAACTTCTCCTTTTTGATTTCTTTTCAAAGTCGCGACGATTTTGAGGACAATTATGTCCGGTTGGTTGCACTTATGACAGATGATCTTCTGTTCTTCTGGATTGTCTAATATTTTATTTATTCTGATTTTCAATTTTCGATTTAGAGCTGGATTTCCATATTTGTAATTCCACCTTTTGAATTTCTTTATTATCAGCTCCAATTCTATTGCTCCATCATCATCATCATCCTAATCACTTTCTGTTGTTCCTTTAAGAGCTATTGATTTCTTTCTAGTATCTCCTCCTTCACGCTCTTCCTTGAATTTCATTTCTAGCTCATAAGTGGTGAGATTTCCGATGAGTTCTTCGACTTTCATTTGTTTCAAATCTTTTGATTCTTGAATGGCCGTCACTTTGGCTTCAAAACTTCGTGGAAGGACTCTGAGGATTTTTCGGACTATCTCCAACTCTCTGTATGATTTTCCAAAAGCTTTTGATTTGAATACGATATTGGAAAGTCGTCCATACATCTCTTTGACATTTTCATCCTTCGCCATTATGCAATTCTCGTATTCGCTGCTTAGCATGGCAAGGCGATTCTTTGACTTGAGATGTTCCTTCGTGAGTCACTTCGAGTGTGTGCCATATTTCCTGTGCAGTTAGACAATGTGAGACATGATTAAATTCAAATTGATCCAATGAACAAATAATAGAATTCATAGCTTTAGCATTATCATATTATAATTTATTTTCTAGCTCTGTCCATTGATCCATCGGTTTATCTATTTCCTGATTATCTACAATTATAGTTGGTGCACTATAACCTGCCTCAACAATGTTCCAAGCGTCAATGGTTTTCAGAAAAAATTTCATTCTATTTTTGCAGTAGGCGTATTCACCATTGAACATTGGTGGCCTAACTATAGACTGACCCTCAGCAAAAGCATTATTAAAAGAAGCCATTTTTTTAAAATTCAACTTTTAAAAACAAAATTTGATTTTTCAAAAAAATCAAATTTTTAAAACCAAAAACCGACTTCTATTCCTAGCTCTGATACCACTTGTAGGATCGATTTCACCCTAGAGAGAGGATGAATAGGTTGATGCTGATAATTATAAAATTAATTGCGGAGGCTTATAAAATTATTTCAACACAGATAAATCAGAAATATAGCAGCACAGATCATAGCAGAATAATAAATGCAGAAATAGAACGACACAGAATTTACCCAGCTTCGGCAAAACCCTGCCTACGTGCTACCTCCAAGGTTTATACTAGAAATTAAGTAGTCACACGCTTACACACGTAAACTTGCGACACCCGCTACTGACTAACCTAACTCTACGCTCAAAACCCTGCCACAACTTAGCCACTGAGTTGCGAATTCTCAAACTACGCCACGTAGTTTGTCCCTTAGTCACACGACTAGTAACTACAATGTTTAAAAAAGAGAAATACAAATTTTAAAAACAATTTAAAACTAAAACTCAAACACTCTAATTTATTCTCAAATAAAAACTGAACAAGGCGGCCCAACAAAAACATGCCCTCCTTTCTATTCTAATATCTTCGGCCCGTTTCTTCTTTGTTTTGTATGGTGGCTCGTTCCTTTTCCTTGTTCGATCAAAATTAGGGCTTTGGATAGATTTTAAGAAGCCGAATTAGATCGATTGATGTCGATTTCCTTGCTCTGTCGATTGATATTGATTTCCTTGCAATGTTGATTGGCTGCTTCTATTTGCTTGAGTTTTACTTTGATTCGGGTATGTGATTTTCGCCTTTTGCTCTCTGGTTTTCAATACGTGAACTCGATGATTTTTCCTTACCAATGATGTTATTTATATATGATTCGAGGCACTTGAATTTTGTTCGTATTCATTTACTTGACTTCGTCACTTGATTTTTCTCGGCCATTCGATTTTGTTTAATGCTATTGATAAGTTCTGACTTGTTCATATCGAATAATTCCATTTACTTCATCAACACGGTTTTGATTTCAAACCGTTCGATCTTTCCTTGGTCGTTACGGTAGTGACTTTCCTATTTTACTTTGGCTTTGATTTTTGATTTTTGACTTTTTCAATTGTATAATATGCTTGATTTCTGACTTGTCAATTTGTTGCCTTGGTCATCACGTCACTGTTTTGATTCCGTGGCCACAACGGCTTGATTTTCATTTTACTTCGGTCATCTGGTTTTGTGTATGCGACTCCATGACTTGCATTACCATTGCATTGACATTGAACTGCAGTTTTTCACTTGTTAATTACTTCTTTGATTTGAGTAAGGTTGTGATAAAAAATTGACTTTGGCCAACATGTTCATCCTTGTTGCATATCTTTGTCTGGTTCATCGTTTCATTTAGTATGTTGTTGCTCTTTGTAGTTGCACTCTGGTTGTCATGTATATGAAGCGGTGTTGTATTTCCTTATAGTCTTCATTTCACTGATATTGCTGCTGTACTATGCATTAGCCTTGCTTGTGCATTTTGATGTTGTTGAGCCATCGAGTCATGTATTCTTCACTTTTGTCTATGATATCACCCCTGGCCTTGGTTACATTGAACTAGTCGACACTTTTGAGGCGGCACTTGTACCATGACGTTTGTATATATGTATACAAGTGTGCATGCATTTATTTCGACTGTTTTTAAACTGAGTCTGGGTTTCTTTGACCAGTTTATTGTTTGAAGTTGCTTGCTTACTTCATGTGTACATAGTGGATTTTGATCGAGGCTTGATTTATGTGTCTTGACCATTCCATTTGGATTTGCACCTGTGTTGAAAAACTCGGATTTGACCTTATGCTCGTGACGTGACTTAACTTGAGTTGAATCCGTTATTTTGGATTTGAAATGTGCTCACCTGTCCGTGTAAATCAATCAAGTGTATATTTCGGTGTGCACGGCCTTGTGGCATATACAGTGATACACTGTGTATGTCACAAGCTGTTTGTGTATGATGGATTCAAAATGATGACGGACAACCCAAATAACTGAGGCAAATATTATTTTCAAAATCTACATTTTATTTTATACCGCAAACATATTTTATTTTCAATTTTACTACGTCAATGTATATTTTTGCAGATTTCTCAAATGCTGGATTCACATTGGAATAAAGTTGAAGATAAGTACGAGTGTGAGTGATATGTAGTGAGGTCAACTGTAAATGTGAAATTGTGATGTAATCAAAGTTGTACTGTAATTGAATATATATATATATATAGTGAGAGCTTGAAATTTGTACAATTCAAAAATTGTAATAAATATTTGTTTGAATAAAATTTCTGTTTGAATTCAAATTCTGTGTAATTTATTTTATTCAGTAAATATTTATTTTATTCAGCAAATATTTATTTAATCTATGAAAAATAAAATAGTACATTAACAAATAAATTTAAAATCATATATATATATATGTTTATTATCATCAAACAAAAATCATATAATCACATATTCAACAGTACATAGTGAATAGGGCACCATGGAACACTTTGGAATACACATTTATCTATGTGATTTACAAAGGACTTATTTTAGAGAGATCCTAAGGGGTTTCTTGTCAATATTTATTTATTTACTTATATTCTTATGCTGCTTATATTATTATTTGGTAGAAATATTTGTGACATAATATTTTGTTTGAATAAACGTTGTTATAGCGATTTTCGCTATACCGGCACTTACGAACTATCACATCCTTAAACCCTTGTTATGTGTTGAACTTGAGCTTGTATTTTTCCAAAACAAATTTTCAATTGCATTTTACACTTTGGAAGTTGTTTAAACTGTAATTTCAAATATTTTGAGAATTTGAAAATAAAGTGCAAGTGTTGATAAAAATTTATAAAAGGAGCTATAAATTTGATAAACAGTCTTTTGAGATAATTAACGCTATTTAAAATTTATAAATAGATTAGAAATTTGATAAATTATATTTTGAGATAATTAATGTCGTTTAAATTTATAAAAGATTATAAATTGGATTTAATAATCTATCAGGATAATTAAAGTTGTTTTAAATTTATAAAGGTTATTCACCTTAAATATTTTGTAAATTCTTTTCATATGGGTTTGTAAGGATTGTATAAGTTTTTGAAAATCATTTGAAGTTTTAAATATATTTTAATTATTATTTATTAAATTATAAAAAAGTTAGTTAGTAAATTTATTAATGATGTTCGAAGTTAATTAACTGATTTAATAAAGGTGTTTAAAGTTAATTAATTATTTTAATAATGATGTTTAAGATTAATTAATCATTTTAATAAATGATAATTAAAGTTAATTAATTTGGTTTAATTATAGGTTTCTGAAATTAATTATCTGATTTAATAAAGGTATTTAAAAAGATAATTAATTGATTTATTAAAGGAGATATAAAATTGATTAATTCTCTCTCTGGATAATTAACATGGTTTTTTATTTATAAAAGCATTGTAATGGATTTATTATCTTTCAGGATAAACGATGTTGTTAGAAATTTATAAGTGACAGTTTATAAATGAGAAAATCTTTTGAAAGGAAATGTTTTCAAAAATAAAGCTAATGCAAAATGTTTTGAGTTTATAGTGAACAATTTTTTAGTGACATTTATTTTGACCCTTCTTCTTAATACACTAAGAAGTATAACTTGCTCTACAAATAAAATGTTTTCAGGAGTGTTTCTAAAGCATGTTGCAAATATTTATGATGTGAAAACCAAACACAAGTTCAGATTTTAGAAGTTTAAAAGTTTGATTCGGTTATGGAAAAGATAAGAAATTATATTTCCATCAACGTTATCTCTTATATAGAAAGGTTTTAGTCATACTTTTAGCACTAAACGTCAAGGTATGGAAACGCATTTCTATCTCAAATATTGTAAATGTCATCAAGGTAATGCCTAGAGGTAACACTATCTTAACTTGCCTGGCTTCATCTTCTATCAAGCTATAGTACAAATTTGAAATCAATAGGTAGTGGCAATGGTATGAGATTTAATTTCCATTTACAATCATTTTGATTATTCCTGATAGTTGATTTATTAACTATCAATTTAGCTTTCTTCTTTATGTATCGTTAGTTTAAGACTATTTGTTGCTCATTATTCTTTGTCGAAATGCTAAAACCAAAGCTTGAGGGGGAGCCAGCTATGTAGGGTTGCTCCCATTAGGGTATTTTCACATCTACTCTAGATTAGTTTCGATGGTATGCGCATGGAGATATGAAATACTCGGATTCTCGGTAAAGGTTGGTAGGGTCCGGCTTGTAGGTTTCCAAGAACCATTGTAGTTCTTAAGTATAATTCTAGAGGTATACTTTAGGTGAGGGGGGTAATCTCCTAGTCATTGTTGAAAAATTCATTCTATTGTTATTGACTTAAATATTTGAATTGTTTTCTTAATTGCATCGAGAAGTGACTGGAGCACTTCGCGACGTTTAATTGTTTGCGTCCATTCTTTATGTTTGGATTTTAAACTTGTTTATGCCCATTGTTTCAGATTTGGGTTTTATTCTTATTTTTTTCCCATTCTTTCATGTATGGATGTTGTTCTTGTGAGGTAAAAACTCATTCCGTGTCAGCGGCCTATTCTCATAGAATTAATATTTACTCACCATTACTTGAGTTTTCGCACGCTGGTATTTCTAGACTAATCTAGGTATTGTTTTATTATAATGCTCGGATTAAACCGAGTTGCCTAGGTTGTCATTGGTGGGACATAGAGCTCATGGAGTAGGACTGGATGTTCAACTACCGTAGTATTTTAATTTTTCGGTGTATTATTATGTATATCCATCAGCAATTGTAACGTCTGAAAGTCATAACTATCTAGGCCGACGAGGTTTGTTCTTAACTCTGATATACTATGTATTTTAGAGTGACAACTTTTACTATCTTTGTTTTATTATATATGACCATCCGTTGTGAAATTTTGTTTCTCTATTCATTTTATTTTATTTTACCCTAACAGTCTGCCTTTTTGGCAATTGGATGTTCGACATTTGGATATGTGGATGTGTTAGGTGCTGAATTTCGATGGTCGAAAATGCAGGTCGTTACATCTAGTATCAAAGCTGAAGGTTAAGTAAGAATCTTAGCTTTGGTGGGGTAAACTCATTGTAGATAGGGTAGTGACATCCTAGAATGAATTGAGGGTATTATATATATATAACAATAATAACAACTAGGTCATTATTCTCAAACAAGTTAGGATCGGCTATAGATGGAACCCAAAATTAAATGTGTTGATGAAGAGAATGTGTGTAAATTATCGTTACTAAAGGTGCCACTTAAGTGATTTTGAAATTGTATTTTACCTGACCTATAAGTGATGAAATCAGCCAAACCGTCATACCACTAGCTAAGGTAACGTGTGAGCATTGATATTTTGAATTGTTCGATATTAATCATTGATTGAATTAACACCTCCAAGTCGCACAATCACATTTATGATTTCTCTAAAAACCACGCAATTTCATTAATTTGTAGAATGTTATAGATTGATTAAATTAATTAGTACTAATGAAATAGTAACAATTATTAATTTATTGGATATTTTGTATCATTTTGTAATTATTTAAATGCATATATGAATGCATTATTTGCACATACTGATATATGATATAGATGTACTTTTAAATAGGATTTAAATATTGAACTATTAAACAGGGTTTCTTTAAAAAATTATACGTTAAGGAATATGCTAGGGCCCGCCATGCATTAGAAGGTGGAGGGATCAATTAGTTGAAAGTTTAAAAGGAATTAAAGAAGGAAGTTTTTGATTAGGGGAATAAGAATGGTTCCTTTAATACTACAAAATAAAATCTCCTTATTCGATCCTTTTCTTACAGAAAAACTCTCTTCCGCCTCTATTGCTAGGGCTGACCACCTCTCCCTATCCCAATATAGAAAATGCATTCAAATCAACTATTAAATTAAATTATACAAAGTTGGTTCATTCTTCTCCATTGTCACCTTTATTGTTTAACTTAGTAGTAGATGTTTTTTGTAGAATTATCAAATTGGCCACTAGTAATAGGTTTTTAGACATTACAGGGAAAGAGATCCCTAGTAATGATCTCTTAGTTCTTTAATTTACAAATGATACTATGATTTTTACGTCCCATTTTCCTAAACATATTATTGTGCCTAAATTCATTTTACACAGTTCTAAACTGGTTTTTGGTTTAGAAAATAATATCAGTAAAATCTCAGCACTAGTATTAAATGACATTAATAACATTGAAAATCAAACCTCTTGCATATTGAATTGTAAAATGATGAAATTTCCTAAAGAATATTTAGGTTTTTTTTAATTAGACCTAAGAAACTAAAATATGGTAATTGGATAACTATATAGAATATTTAGTATTATAGTTCTCATTAATCCAGTTTTATATGTATTATCTATCTATTGGATGTCATTTTATTTGTTTCCAAAATGGGTAATTGATAAAATTGTTAAAATTAGGATAGGCTTTTATGGAGTGGAGATAATCCAATTTGTAGTTATGAATGTCTTTTTAAATGAGAAATGGTTTGTAAGTCTGAAAATGAGGGGTGTTAGGAATTATTAACATATATAACTTAAATATATTTTTACTAGGAAAATGGTTATGGAAATTTAATGATAATAATGAAAATCTGTTATGGAAAGAATTAATATAGAATCAGTGGTATGTGCGTACTTTTACTTTATATCACACTACTATTGATAATATAAATAATATTTCCAACTTTTGGATATGGATGATATTAAATATTGATATTTATGATCTAGGAATTGGTAATATTTTCATTCTAGCAATAACATTTCTTCTTGGAATGAATGTTGGATATCAGTTATTCCACTTAAAGTATAATTTAGAGAGTTATATGAAATATTAATTTCAAAAATGTACTAATTTTGGAGATTTATAGGCCTAATTTATATTTTTTTGGGGATTTTTAATCGTACGCTAACAAGAAAACCATAGCGCAATTTGCATTGTTGTGTGGTAAATTATAGTTATACAATATTAATAATGAGAAAGATATTAAATTTTGGTGTTGGGAAAAGAGTAAGAAATATACTTCTCATTCATTTTATAAATTTATAATTTTTCCAGGAACTAATTGAAAATATTTAAATACCTTTGAAAAGTTAGCGTTCCCCTAAACCAAAAGTACATATGTGGTTAATTTTACATGGGAAATTGAATACTATAGAACTTTGGAAAAAAGAAAATTTATTTAATGACAAAAAAAATATTTTTTGTAAGAATAATATGGAAAATATTACACACTTATTTTTTAAATGTAATATAATTAGATTTATTTTTGTAAAAATATTCAATATGTTCGATTTTAATATAAATTATAAACATATTAGTTGTGAGTTATGTAGGAATAATCTTAGATTTTATTATAAGGGTGATAATAGGTTTTTACTTGACACTATTTACATAATAACATATTGGTATATTTGGTTTGAAAGAAACCAATGTATGTTTAGTAATATTAGTATTGATCTGTAAATTTTAAATATATAATTTCTCTAGTTATATTCGGGTTTCAAATCCCAGTTATAAAAATAAAAATTTAAGTTTTAAAGGTTTTCTTAAAAATAAAAGCTTATATTGAGTTTCTAAAGAAAAAAGTCATTCAACATAATAGGGATAATAGTAAAGAACTAAACGTAGCTTCCATAGACATCCTTAATTTGTAACATTTGATTCTTCACTATTATTAGGATATTAGCCTTACTATGGTCTCTTTTTATGTTAGTTTGAGTCATACTGTATATTGTCCCTTTCACAATGTTAATCATAATGTTGTTGTTTCCATTTTATTAGATTTGTATATTTTTTCTTTGCGTATATATGTATGTGTATATATATAATTATATATTTATATACATACATGCATATATGTGTGTTGATCTTGCACTTTTGGTATAGTTTTCTTAGCATCTTCAGGTATAGTTACTAGACTAGACAAATTTAGCTGATTTTGAAGATATGAGCACTCATTACATTTTTTGGTCTTTTATTGTTGTATTTTTATATTAATTGTAGAATAAAATTAGATGAGTGCTCTCCTCTACTAGTAGAACATCACTGATTTTTCTCAAAAACGGTGGTTCATTCTTCTTCCACAAGGTGGGGGTGTTGATTCACTTGGAATCTAAGAAGAAGCCACAAATCAAGTGTGATAAAGGGTAAGGTTAGTTTTGGGTATTTTATCATTTATTATTTATTCATGATGTTAAAAATGATGTTTGTTCACATATAAATATAATATTGCCTGTAACGACCTGAAATTTCAAACACTTTGTATTTAAATATCTGAATTATTTAAATATTTGAACCTTGGTTTAAATATGATAAAGGTGGTTTAATAACCTTGTGAACCCCTTTTAGTAATAACTAATGAAGGTAAACTTTCTTAGAAAAAAGTTCACAAAAATAAATACTTTGAAAAAATATCGATATGTGACTGAAAATCGTTTTATCGATAAATTACTTTTTACCTAACAGAGATTGTTCAAACTTCTTGTACATAGACTAAAATATCATGGGGATCTTTAATAATAAATAAAATATTTTTCAGTAAATCTCTTAGGAATCATCTAGACGAGTATGGTAATTAACTAAAGGAGAGAAGATATTTTCATATAAATGATGAAATGTAAAGTAAAACGCATGCAAGGAATATAGGGGGACTCTTTTGGCTAGAAATTAGAGGGTAAATGAGAGGTTTTATACTTGTAAATGCTTCGTAAAATTTTAAAGCTCGAAAATATCAAAAAGAATAAAAATGGTGGGAGTGGATTTGCACTAATCCACTTTATTCTTCACTAATCTTTCTCTAATTAATTCAAACTTCTCTAAACTCCACCAAACCTTAACCAACACCATAGAACACCTTAGGAAGCATGGATCCAAAGTCAAAGTGGATGAAACAAAGAGTAGATGGAATTTCATGTGTAGGCTGTGAGCATTGATTGTGAAGGAGGGTGTTGGCTTGACTTCAAAGTGCTAAAGCGTGGATCCTTGGAAGTCTGGGTATGGTAGGAAGTGTTTCTGATTTTTTTGTGACCAGGCTTGTGTTGGCTTTGATTTGGGTGAGTTATCTAACAATCTTATATGTATATATTGTGTGCATATATGTTTGTGCAAATATAAAGTTAAAGTAACACTGGCTAATTAAAATTATAAACTTTAGACCCTTTTTCTTTCGAAACAAAATGACAAATTTATATTGTATGATATCACTTCTATTACCTTCTATAACATATGGCGTGGACTTGACTTGATGTTTAAATGGTTGTTTGGATTGTGTGTTGAATTGTAGTATGTTTGAAAGTGTTTGTAGCGAGAGTAGTCGCTATAAGTGCGCTTCAATATCCCTTAACTTCAACTTGTGTAATTGGAAGATTTATGATCTTAACTTGGGATAAATTGAATTGGTTGTTCTCTACATAAATTTTGGAGTATGGGACAGTAAATAAATGGTTTGGAAAGTTATATAAATTGTGAAACAAAACTGTGAATGTTGGAAGCAAAAAAGTTGCTATGGATGCACTTTATGCCTTATGTTTGGCGATTTTCAAAACCAACTTTGAGAATGATCCTAAAGGCTTCTTTGCATTTTTAAAAATTACTATAAGTGTACTTATTATTGGAAAAATATTTAAGTTTAAATCATTCATTAACTTGTGAAAAAAAGCCGCAAAAAGTTATGACAAGAAGAAGATCGCTATATGAGCACTTTGGAATGTCCCCATCTTTTGGGAGTTTTTATAATTAAATAAATAGACATCCTTTAGCGTTTCTTTGCATTTTTTGCCAGTGTTATATTTTTAATTATAAGTTATAAATATTAAAACACACCTTGTTTTTGGAAAGTTTTTACAAATAAATTGAAAGATATCCTTAGGGGTTTCTTTCTGTGGGTTTTAAGTACTATAAGGCTAGTACTTACAGTAAAAATTTAAGGTCTTAAATAATTTGTTTAAGCAGTGGAAATTGGTCGCAAAGTCCATGCTTTTCTATGTTATTCTTTGTACAAGACTTTAAACAGCATTTTTAAATGTTGTAGTAGATTGCTTAAGGTTTATAATGTCTAAAAATGATATTAAAATTTGGTTTTTTCTCTAATATTTCTAGCGATGCTTTCTAACATATTGTGTAGTATTTTAAAGTTGGTTTGGAGTTTAATGTATATTTTTGATCATTATTTATGAATTTTTAAAATAAAGGGGTTTTATAATATAAGACATGTTTTTTAATTTATTTCCATCAAATTATAAATTAGTTATTTTCAAATAATATTTTACATAGATATAAAACCTATTAATAAGTATTTTTAAAGTATTTATATATAAATTTGGAAAAAGTAAGTTAAGTATTTTACAAAGGAATAAAGCAAATTTTGGATTATAACACATATGCTATAATAAATGGTTTTGGGAAGTTAATTAAAAGTATATCACCTTATATAATAAGTGTAGATGTACATAGATCTTTAAAAATAATGTTTTCAAGATAATGTTGAGTATGAATGGTTTTGGGGTTTGTTGTGGCAATGTGTTAATAACATTCATCTTTAACCTTTTTTTTATTATACTTATGAATGTAAATAGATCTTTAAAAAGAATGTTTAAAGATAAACATAAGTGAAATGGTTTTGGGTTTGTAGTGACAATGTCTAACTAACATTAATCTTAAACCTTTTGAAATAGATTTGTGAATTTAAATGGTTATTTCAAAGGTAATAACAGGTATGAAATATTTTGAAAAAAATAGAAAAAAGTAAAGGTTTAAAGTAAGAAATCTTGTTAATGATTTATGAGTATACTTGTGCCATTTGAGATAAATATATGAATACTTTTTGAAATATTGAAAGAGTACAAATGAATAGTGAAGAATGGAATACATGTATATATCTTTCATAAAGGAATTTAAATATACATACAAGTAGAAAATGGAAGTTTATATTGTCAAAGAAATTAATTAAATAAAAGGGATTATTGGTTACTTTTGTGACTCAATCGTGCTTTGTATGAGTTGATCGTGCTTGATGTGTTTACTCGTGATGGAAAGTAATTAGTCGTGTACTTAGCACTAAAAACCGACTAATAGACTTATCTATCTGTGAGAGTTAAGAATAAAGTGTCAAGGCAAGGTTTTGATGCAACTAGCGCTCTGACTTGCTTGGATTCACTCTTGATCGAGCGATAGTGTAAGTTGAAAAGTTTGAAAATGTGATAAGTATACAAGACTTGGTTTTCATATGTGATCATCTATTTTGAACTTGATAGTCGATTAGTCGACTATCGAAATTAACCAAATTAACTTAGAAAGTATCTAAAAGCTTCACGGTTTCATATGATTGAGATCTTCTAGGGAGAAGCATTAGTATAAAACGTCTCTGGATTTAAGAACTGATATGTACCAGATCCCACGAGGACTCCTCTTCGTATACTATTCGCTTACTTCTTAAATAAACTGGAATTGATTTAATCGAAAAATCATTGATTGGTTTTGAAGAGACCGAAACCGATAAGTGTTTTACTTATCGAATACCACTTCAAAACTCATATACGCATTCTATGTTTTAGAAGCAGTTGTGAAGTGGAGTACTATAGAGTTGAACTGTCTATCCTGAGGTTAAGTCCAAGGGAGAGGTCGGTATTAATTAGGATTCATCGAAGGATTTATGCATGAATCTAGATGGAGATTCAAGATTCGTTTGAGATGCTTGAGCCCACAATAGAGATTCGTGATCTATTTGAGATTATATAATCCATTTAGGGATTCATGTTCTATTCAAGTGATGAAGAATTGTATGAGTGATGCCGAACATGACCTTGACATCAGACATGGCTAAAGACATAGTAGGATGCATAACTTGAGGTTTTGCTAGCCCATGACGGGGTATGTCCACTCTATATCTAGAGCATGCTTATCGATGTTTCGTGTGGGAGTTGATGATGCTTGGTTCCATATGGTTTATAACAATGTTTGTGTGTAAGCTAGTAGTGTTTACCTTAAGGTATATTTTATCTAGAGAGATAGGATGCTCGAAATATAGTCTCTGATCCTTGTGCATGGAGTTCGAATTCGGCTAGACTAAAGAGATCTCCATGGAAAATCCATATACATATCTTAGCGGTTTTGATTATACCCTCATATTTTTGTGTTGTGATTAATGTAAGCATCATCGCTATTTTCACTATTCCAGAAAAGGCCTTTCGTAGCATTGGAAAAACGCTACCAAAACTTTTAGCAGTGTTTTAGTAAACGTTGAGATACGAAATGCTACAAAAAGTTGAAAACCTTTTGTAGAATTGTAGAAAATGCATGTAACTCCTCATATTTTTAGTAACATTATTTAGGATATTTTATTAGCTAAATTAAATAAAATAATGTGATGATTACTGGATTGAGATTTGTGATTAAACTAAGGCGCAGCCGTGCCATGAAAACAATGAACTAAAGAATCTAAATGTTAAGGCAAATAGATAAGGGGTAATATAGGAATAAAACACTTCTATACCCTAAACCCTTAACCCTATCATTCTCACATTCATTCTAAATTCATAAAGCAAAAATACAAGCTAGAGGTCGGCCACCATTAAGAAGAGCAAAGAGAAGATTTCAAGAGGAAAAGCTTAAGCAACTTAATCAAGATCAAATCTCAAATCCTTAATCTCAAAGATAAGGTGAATAATGACTACATCTTATTTTCTAATTACTTTCGATTTTAAGATGAATTCAAAGTATTTGGCATGATTGCCATGTTTTTGAATGATAAAATGTATATATATGCTTGTTGATGATTTATGCTTGTTCAAATAGATTTTATGATATGTTTTAATGTGAAAACCCTATTTAACGACATCCAAATGTCTTGCGATTTTAGATATAGATCAGAAATGATATTTTAGAGATGGGTTTCAATTTTCTTAATTTTCTAAATTAATGTGGATTTTATATTAATTTTCTAGTGTAGAAAATGATTATTTAGGTTTGAATTATTTGCGGCTAAGCAATTAATATTTTGGGTCTGAAATTAATATATGTTAGAAACATATTTAAAATGATTTTCTAGGATTGTTGTAGAATTTTGCTAAGTGTTTTGATGAATTATAAAATTATTTAAGGTATGGGACTTAAATGCTTGTATATTTATAAAAGGAGAAAGGGTATTTTGTTAATAAATTAAATTGTTTATCTATGAAACATTGGCAACACTTTTAGAAAAGAAAATTTGCAACCAATTAGATTTTGATAAATAAGCAAGGTTAGTTGAAAATATTGCTTTAAAAGGCTAAAAATCAGTTTAAACATGCTTTTTTCATATTTTACTACTTTCGGCACCAGGGTTCCAACCTAGTAGTTCTACCTCCATTGCTATCGAAACCAATGCACACAATATCAAAAACTTGGTAAATAGTGAATTGGACTATAACGAAAGGTACTGGGTTGAGACCACAGGTTCCGAAGGGGTGGAGCGCAACTTTGTTGCCAAATGAAAACGCGCTTTCTTTGCTTTCGAAGAGTTTGCTTTCGACTTGGTTGGCTTTCGCCGAGTCAAATGTTTTAAAGGAATGGTTTCGAATGGGTCACACCTTTTGTTTTAATTAAATGCTTTCGAATGGGGTCGAAACCCCTAGCTGTCGATTTTCCTACCTACCGAAGTCAATAGTTTCGAAAGATATACTTTGTTTTTAAAACTTAACTACTTCTCCAATGCTTTCGGAAGGTTGGTTTTGACACTATCACTTTTTCACTTAGGAATTGCTTTTGAAAGAGTGCTTTCGACTCAAATGGTTTTAATGGCCCTTTTGCTCTGTTGACGGTAGAAACCAAATGGTTTCGAAAGAGATGACTTTTATATGGTTTTGAAAGACGTTTCCACACGTTTTGCGTTGAAACCAAATTCTTTCGAAATGTTTTAAATGAAGGATTCGAAAAGTTGGTTCCCCAATGGTTTCGAAAGGTTTGAAAGGAAAGGTTTTCCAATGTTTTTGAAAGGCAAAGTTTAAATGTTTAAAGATAGGATGTTTACGGTTTTATAGCTTTCGACGGAAAGGTTTTTCAAGTGTTTTTGAAAGTAAGATTGAATGGTTTCGAAAGAATGTTTTGGCTTTCGGCCTAAGTTATAAAGAGGGGTTTTACTTGGTTTCAAAAGGGTTACTTTCAATGGATTCGAGAGGGGTGCTTTCAAAGGTTTAAATGTTTTCATCAACAAAGATTTTTGTAAAGTGTGTATATATATAACATGGTAAGGTGACTTTATGTAAAGCATAGAGTATATGTATTTAATTTTATAGTTTAAGTTTGGTTTAAAGGTTTTTAATCAATTTGAGATGAAAATGTTTCAAGGAAAATTTTAGGAAGATTACCTTAAGTAAAATGACTTAGATATTAGAATACTAGATCAGACTGGTATAGGGTTGCGCCCTATACATTAGCTATAAGCCTCGGCTAATTTAGTCCAAAATTCCACTTTGTTAGGCTTTGTCACAAGTAAGACTAAAATGATGATTACACACAGTAGGGAATATATATCTGTATACAAATAGGTTATTGGTGAGCCCGTAAAACCATTAGGATCAGGTGACCTTGGGAGAAGATAATTTAGGGATGGACCATCCAGAAAAGGAGTATTTAACAGATAAGTGAGGGACAGACCATCCAGAAAAGGAGTGTCTAATAGGTGTTAGATTATTTGTTATATATTGTCTGGTTGGCTTGAGTCGGCCAAACGTTAGTTGTTAGCTAAACAAAACTATAGTGCTCGAACAAATAGTTCATTTGTTACCTGATATGTATGTTTACATAATAATTCTTTACAGCTTTAACCAGTTTTGGTTGCAAGATATAAGTTTGCAAAAGATATGTTTTAAAAGGATACTAGTGTGGGGAAGTTGTTCCGCTAAGCGATATGGTCTCACTTAATATCAAATAACTGAGATGTATAGTATTATTCATAGTAGGCTTTATGTTTGACTCGAAGTTTATGTTTTTTCCCCTTAAACTCTCAGGTGCTCAAAATTGATTTGAGTAGGCTGAGGGTTGAGGTTGACAGGTTTTTAGTAGGATGACAAATAAAGCTATCGAAGATGAGCAAGAGCCTTATTTATAGTTATTAGGAGTTGTTGTTTTATTTTGTTTATTCCGTTGTGTTGTATTAAGTCAATTATGACTATATAGTACTCGTGTCAACCAAGGGGGCATCATCATCTGTCGCTCTTGGCATATTTATGTAATAGTTATATTTTATCTGAACCATGAAAACGTTTGGGATTATGTAACTTGGATATGAATTGTCGTTTTTAAATGTAATCAGAAAATTATTTTAATCTACGATGTTTTAATTCATATTCAAGTGCTTTTGATATTATGGATACCATTAACACTAATGTATTTAGTCATCGGAAGTTAACACTATGGATGACTACAGCATCTGTAGCGCTTAGCTTCGGGTCTCCTGATAGGAGATGTTACAACATAGTATCAGAGCATATGTTTACGAAAAATTTAACTAAAATGATTTTTGAAAACATAATCCTTAGGAATTAGAGATAAGATCGAGGTTCGGGATAACGCTATAGTAACCTACTTGTATTTGCTATATATAAGTGTAGGCTATATCTCTATTCTCCTATCTCTCTTAGGTTATTCTTCTGTATCTCACAAGGCTTGAATACAAATATGGATGCTAGAAGTGGAAGAGTGAATCTTGGAGGAATTACCACCACAAATTGGAAGTGTCAGACCAAATACTAGAAGGAACCAAGGTCAGGCACAAGCAGGGAATGTTGGTGCTGGAGTCCCACAAGTGGATATAGGAGCTACGTATCAGTATTTCGTGAATATGATGCAAGCTAGAATTGCTGCTGGTGTGGTAGGAGGAAATGCTAGAGTAGGAGTTTAGAAAGCTCCAGTGGTTAACAACTATGCTATGTTGAGTAGATACTATGTCAGGCTTGGAGGGAGGCCCTTTATTGGAATTGAGGATACTATTGAGGTAGAGAGCTGGCTGCTGGATATTTGCTGATTTGAGGTTCAATGATGAGCAGAAGTGAAGGCTTGTTTCGACACAGCTTCAGGGAGCATCTATATTCCGGTGGAATAGTGTGAAGGCTGCAGTGGATGAGGAAACGATGACATGGACTGAGTTTAGGAGGAGGTTCCAGGAGAGGTTCATGTTTGTGATGGTGCGGTCTGCTTTTCTCAGAAAGTTTGCTGAGTTCGAGTGAGGAGAGATGTTTTTATTGGAGTATGCTAGAATATTTAAGGAGTTGGCAAGGTATGTGTATGCTATTATGGATACCATGATGAAGAGGAATGAGAAGTTTATCAAGGGGTTGGAGCCTGAGTTGGCAAGGGTTATGTTACCTCGTATCAGAGATCCTTGTGATGTCGTAGTTGAGATGGCTTTAAGACATGAGGAGATGTTTGCTTCTTTGGAAAAGAATAAGGTGAAGGAGGTCCAGGTTAGGCAGGGTCAAAAGAGAAAGTTCTTTCATAAGAAGGGTGCTTAGAAAGGTGAAGCAACAAAGAAAGGAAAGTCTGAGGTTGTTTGCTTCAATTGCGATAAGAAAAGGCATTTTGTGAATGAGGGACGTACTGGAAAGCAAAGGAGGTGATCGAAGAACATCAGATGCTTCAACTATGATTAGATTGGTTATTATAAAAACAATGCAAAGAGCCTGCTAAGGATGGAAGAGGCAAAGTATTTGCATTGGAGCCTGCTGCATCAAGACCAACAGTGTAGGGGAAAGGGAAGGCAATGTTGGGAGGTACGCTTCATCTTCATGGTACATCTGTTAGCGTCCTGTTTGATATTGGTGCATCACATACTTTTATATTTCGTTGTTTGGTAAATAAGCTTAACCTAAAACCCACAAATTTAGTTACTTCCTTAAGGGTTACAAATCTGATGTGAGGGTATGCGAAACTTGGGATGAAGTATGACCACTTAGAGTTTGATTTTTTAGGTCATACCTTTGTTTGAAGTTTGCATGTATTTGACTTTGTAGGGTTTGGAATCATATTTGGTATGGATTGGATAAGTAAGTACGATGCTAGAATATTTTTTCTTGATAGGAAAATATCACTTAGACACCCTGACTATAGTGATTAGATTGTATATACCATAGAAAGCCCTAGATGTGAGGTGAATGCTTTGTTGGATGTTGTGGAGTTAGAAGACGAGTTGAATTGAGTTTCATAGTTAGAGAGTTCACAGTTGTATTCGAGCCGGTAGCGGAGTAACTACCAAATGAACCATTGAGTTCCGAATAGGTTTGGTGCCTGGAGCAGAAATAGTGAGTAGGCCGCCAAGCAAGATGACACCAACTAAGATGAGGGAGTTAAAGATGCAGTAGGTGGAATTGGAAGACAAGAACTTTATTAGACTGAGTAGTTCACCTTAGGGAGCAGCCGCAGTGTTTGCTAAGAAGCCGGATGGATCATTTACGTTATGTATCAATTATCGTCAGTTGAGTGAGAAGATGATAAAGAATCAATATATATTGCCTAGAATTGACAATTTGTCCGACGAGTTATGTGGATCCAAGGTATTTTCTCAGTTGAATTTGGCAATAGGTTTTCATCAGCTTAAAGTAACAGAGGATAGTATACCTTTGGCGGTGTTTAGGACAAGATATGGATTGTACGAATGGTTAGTTATGCCATTCGGACTAACTAATACGCGGACCTTCATTGTGGATTTGGTGAACCGAGTTTATCGAGACCACTTGGATAAGTTCATTTTGGTTTTCATAGATGATATTTTGATATACTCTAGGGATGAGAAGAAGCATGAAGTTCATCTTAGAGTTGTGCTAGAGACGCTGAGGCAGCATCAGTTAAAGGAAAAGTTTTCGAAGTGTCAGTTTTGGAAGAAGGAAGTGAATTTTCTTGGTCATGTAGTCTCAGGGAAAGGGTTGTATGTAGATCCGAATAAGATTGAAGCGGTGAATAATTGGAAGGGACCAGATTAGTGACTGAGATAAAGAGTTTTCTTGGATTGGCTAGATATTATCGAAGGTTCATAAAGGATTTTTCATGGATAGCAGCACCGATGACTAAGCTAACGCGAAAGGATATGAAGTTTGTGTGGATTGATAAGTGTGAGGAAGCGTTCGAGAGCTTGAAACACTTATTGACCCATTCAACTTTTTTAGTTATTATGAGAGGGAATCAGGATTTAGTAGTTTATACAGATGCGTGTGGAACTGGATTAGGAGTTGTGTTAATGCAGAGCGGTAAAGTGATTGCCTATGCTTCTCGATAGCTTTGACCGCATGAAGTTAGATATCCTACGCATGATTTGGAATTAGCTGCATTGATTTTTGCATTGAAGGTGTGGAAATATTACCTTTGGGAGAGAGGTTTGAGCATTATACGAATAATAAGTCGCTGAAGTGTTTGTTTTCTCAGAAGGAACTAAACATGAGACGGCATAGATGGTTAGAGTTTATTGCTGCTTGTGATTTTGAATTGAGTACACATAAGGGAAAGGTAATAAGGTTGCAGATACACTTAGCCGAAAGCATCAGAATGCGGTGTTGGCTATGATAGCAGAGTGGAAGGATTTGGAAACATTGACAGCGGGTAAAGTTCAGTGGAGACCTGAGGTTAGATCTAGTGGAGAAAAATTTGTGTTATCTTGTTTAGAATTTCAACCGGTAATGATCGAAGAGATTGCTTCTAAATAAGAGGAGGATCCAGTGTTGGTTGAACGGATTGGGAAATAAGAGATGGAACAGAATGCAATGATCTGAAGGATTTTAGTCTTGACAAGAATGGATGGTTGAGAAAGAAAGGAAGGTTGCATGTTCCGAATGTAGGAGACATTAGGAAGGAGGTTTTGGAGGAATGCCATCGTTCGAAGTTCACTATTCATCCAGGAGGAACTAAGATGTAACAGGACATGAAGAGGAGTTTCTTCTGGGAAGGCATGAAGAGGGTTGTAGGATTATGCATGAAGCAGTGTTTGAACTGTCAACAGGTAAAGTCCAAGTGGGTAGCTACATCCATTGGATATTTCGGTATGGAAGTAGGTTTCTATTTCTATGAATTTTATGGACGGTTGCGAAGATCTAGTAGAGAAAATGAAAGTACATGGGTCATAGTGGATAGATTGACCAATACTGCCCATTTCATTCCAGTTAAGTCAACTAGGAAGACACCTGTTCTAACTAAGTCATTTTTGAAGAATATAGTTACACTTCATAGAATTCCTAGTAGTATCGTAAGTGATGGAGATACCTAGTTTACTAGTGAGTTCTTAAAGAGTCTGTAGAAGACTTTAAGAACCAAGCTCAAGATGAGTATCGCTTATCATCCACGGACCGATGGGCAAACAGGAAGAGTTAACAATGTCTTGGAGGAATTTTTACGAGCTTGTGTGTTAGATTTGGGGGGATCATTAGAAGGCCATCTACATTTAGTCGAGTTTTCGTGTAAAAACAGTTATCAGACTAGTATAATGATGGCACCGTTTGAAGCTTTGTATGGAAGGCCATGCAAATCTCCCATTTATTGGTTAGAGACCGAGGATAGGTTGGTACTTGGTCTAGACTTGGTTAGAGAAGCTACAGAGAAGATTGAGTTGATTTGGGTCAGGACGAAGGAAGCTCGGTCCGAAGCTTACACACCTAGTACTTATTAAGGGTGTCCAATTGAAACTATGTTCGACACTTGGATAGTTTGATTTCACTCCTAATTTTTGAAGCCGCAGGTGTGATGCATTCTTATGAGTCAAAGCGGAGGGAGGTGCAGCAATCCGAGCAAAATTCTCAATAAATCTCCGATAATAACCGACGAGGCCCAGAAATCTAGGAAGAAAACCTATCAGACAGAAGATGAAAAGACTTAGAGTTCTCTGTTGGAGATCATGTTTTTATTAAGGTATTACCAATAAAGGGTGTGATTAGATTCAGGAAATCAGGGAAGTTGACATCGAAATTCGTTTAACCATTTCCTATTATAAAGAGGATTGGGAAACTCGCGTATAAAGTAGAGTTACCGAATAGTTTGGTAGGAGTCCATGATGTTTTCCATGTTTCTCATCTAAGGAAGTGTGTTGGAGACCCAAGGTCTACTATAGCACTAACCATGTTAGATGACCTAGTAATAGAACCAGACTTTACTACAGTTTGATAGCCAGTTATAGTCGCGAGAGATGAGAAGAGGCTAAGGAATAAGGCAGTCGGATTAGTAAAAGTCTAGTGGAGCGACGATGAGAGAGACTGTACTTAGGACACTGAGAGCGGGATTAGGGACGCATATCTTGATTTGTTTGATGGTATATTTTACCTTTTTGATTATTTGGTCGTGTACCTTTTTGTAATGTCGAGAACAAAATTCTTAAAGTAGGGGAGTCTGTAACACTCCATATTTTTAATAACATTATTTAGGATATTTAAAAAGCTAAATAAAATAAAATAATGTGATGATTAGGATATTGAGATTTGTGATTAAACTAAGGGTTAGTCGTGCCTTGGAAACAATGAACTAAAAAATTAAAATGTTAAGGTAAATAGATAAGGGGAAATATAGGAATAAGTCACTCCGATATACCCTAAACTCTTAACCCCATCATTCTCACGTTCATTCTAAATTCACAAAGAAAAATACGAGCTAGAGGTTGGTCACCATTAAGAAGAGCAAAGAGAACATTTCAAGAGGAAAAGCTTAAGCAACTTAATCAAGATCAAATCTCAAATCCTTAATCTCAAAGCTAAGGTGAATAATGATTACATCTCATTTGTCTAATTGTTTTCAGTTTTAAGATGAATTCGAACTATTTTGCATGATTATGCCATATTTTTTAGCGATAAAATGTTTATATATGCTTATTCATAAAGATTTTATGATATGTTTTAATGTGAAAACCCTATTTAATGACATTCAAATGCCTTGCGATTTTACATATAGATCAAAAATGATATTTTAGAGATGGGTTCAATTTTCATTATTTTCTGAATTAATTTAGATTTTATATTAATTTTCTTGTATAGAAAATGATTATTTGGGTTTTAAATTATTTATGGCTAAATAATTAATATTTTGGGTCTGAAACTAATATATGTTAGAAAACATATTAAAAATGATTTTCTAGAATTTTTCTAAGTGTTTTGATGAATATATAAAATTATTTAAGGTATGGGACTTGAATGTTTTATATATTTATAAAAGGAGAAAGGATATTTTGTAAATAAATTAAATTGTTTATTTCTAAAATATTGGAAGCACTTTTAGAAAAGAAAATTAGCAACCAATTAGATTTTGAAAAATAAGGTACGTTAGTTGAAAAGATTACCCGAAAAGGCTAAAAATCAGTTTAAACGTGCCTTTTTCATGTTTCACTACTTTCCGCACTAGGGGATCCGACCTAGTAGTTCCGCCTCCATTGCCATCGAAACTAATGCACGCATTATCAATAACTGAAACGTAGTGAATTGGACTAAGGGGAAAGGTACTGGGTCAAGACCATAGGTTCCGAAGGGGATGAAGCACAACTTTTCTTTAAAATGAAAACACGCATGCTTTGCTTTCGAAGGTTTGCTTTTGACTAGGTTGGCTTTGTTTCCGAGTCAAATATTTTAAAGAAATGGTTTCGAATGGGTTGCGCCTTCTGTTTTAAGTGAATGCTTTCGAATGGGGTCGAAACCCCTAGCTACCGCTTTTCTTACCTTTCAAAGTCAATGGTTTCGAAAGGCATACTTTGTTTTCAAAAATTAACTACTTCTCCAATGTTTTCAAAATGTTGGTTTTGACGCCATCGCTTCTTTATTTAGGAATTGCTTTCAAAAGAGTGCTTTCGACTCAAATGGTTTTAATGACCCTTTTGCTCTGTTGAAGGTAGAACCCAAATGGTTTTGAAAGAGATGATTTTAAAATGGTTTCAAAATATGTTTCCATATGTTTTACATTGAAACCAAATGCTTTCGAAAGGTTTGATTGTTTACAAAGGTTTTGATGCTTTCAATAGGTTTTAAATGAAGGTTTCAAAGGGGTGGTTCCCTAATGGTTTCGAAAGGTTTGAGAGGAAGGGTTTTCAAATGTTTTCAGAAGGCAAAGTTTAAATGTTTAAAGATAGGATGTCCAAGGTTTTATAGCTTTCAAAGAAGATTGAATGGTTTCGAAAGGAATATTTGGCTTTTGGCCTAGGTTATAAAGAAGGGTTTTACTTGGTTTCGAAAGGGGTACTTTCAAAGGTTTAAATGTTTTCATCAACAAAGATTTGTGTAAAGTATATATATAACATGGCAAGGTGACTTGGGTAAAGCATATAGTATATGTATTTTCATTATTTAAGTTTGGCTTATTGGTATTTAATCAATTTAAGATGAAAAGGTTTTCAAGGAAAATTTTAGGAAGATTACCCTAAGTAAAATGACTTAGATATTAGAATACCAGATGAGATTGGTATAGGGTCGCACCCTATACATTAGCTATTAGTCCAACTAATTTAGTCTAAAATTCCAATGTGTAGGGCTTTGTCATAGGTATGACTAAAATGATGATTACACACAAAAGGGAATATATATTTATATACAGATAGGTTATTGGTGAGCCCGCAAAAACATTAGGATCGCGTGACCTTGGGGGAAGATAGGTTAGGGACAGACGGTCCAGAAAATGAGTATTTAATAGATAAGTTAGGGATAGACAGTCCAGAAGAGGAGTGTCCAATAGGTGTTAGATTATTTGTTATATATTGTCTGGTAGGCTCGAGTCAACAAAAGGTAGTAGTTAGCCAAACAAAACTATAATGCTCAGACAAATAGTTCATTTGTTACCTGATATGTATGTTCAGATAATAATACTTTACATTTTTAATCAGTTTTGGTTGTAGGATAAAGGTTTGCAAAAGATATGTTTTAAAAGGATATTAGTGTGGGGAAACCCATTCCGCTAAGTGGCATGGTCTCACTTAGTATCAAATAACCAAGATGTATATTATTATTCATACCAGGCTTTATGTCTAACTCAAAGTTTATGTTTTCCCCTTAAACTATCGGGTGCTCAAAATTGATTTGAGTGGGCCGAGGGTTGAGGTTTACAGGTTTTTAGTAGGATGATGAATAGGTCTACTGAAGACAAAGAGCAGGCTGATGGATAGTTAATATGAGTTGTTGTTTTTTTTTTTGGTTTATTCCGCTATTTTGTATTAAGTCGGTTATGACTATATAGTACTCTGGTCAACTAAGGAGGCATCATCATATGTCGCTCTTGGCATATTTATGTAATGATTATATTTTATCTGAACCTAGGAAACATTAAGTATTATGTAACTTGGATATGAATTGTTGTTTTGCAATGTAATTAGAAAATTGTTTTAATCTGTGATGTTTTATTTCATATTCAAGTGCTTCTGATATTATGGATACCATTAACATTACCGTATTTGGTCACTAGAAGTTAATACTATGGATGATTGCATTTGTAGCGTCTAGCTTCGGGCCATCAGATGGGGGATGTTACAACGCTACCACAACTTAACATATTGAAGAAAATATTGCTCCTCGATCTAAATTAATCTAATTTAACTTCATGCTACGCATGATTGATTCTTCAATCAATACAATATTTCTTGGGCGAAACGGGATATATAAACACATCTCTCCATAGCACCCGTGCTAACTACTCTATGGTTTGGGTCTTTAGTGGGTCAATTGATAGAAATTAATCATTTATTCCCCAATGCTTTGTCATTCCCCTTTTTAATTATAATTTAAAATCATATTTTATTTTGGAGAATAGAAATGGAGAAGAGGTTCCTGTATAGGGGTTCATAAGTCTAAAGAAAGAAAAATTATTTAATTTAGGAAATACCCATCTGAAAAAAAAATTAGTCCAGTTGCGAGGTCTAAATAATAGGTATGAATCATAGTTAGAATATTTTTTTAGAAACGCTACAAAAGTTTATTTCTATAGCGCTTGTCAACTGCCACAAAGTTAGTAGCATTTTTACTTATACCCTTCTTTGATTTTCTATAGCAGTTTTTTTGTTGCTATACATTTTTTGTAATGTTTGTACCTTGTAGCGGTTTACATTTATTTCCCCAGCGTTTTTAAAACGTCGCTAAAAGTTATTGACAGTTTTGCAACATACTTTACATACTACCATTTTCTAAATGACTTGTATCATTTCTAGCAATCATAACATAATGTTCATATTAAAATCGACAATCAATCACATTATCATCGTATTCAAACCAACAATCAATCACATAATCGTCATATTCAAACAATTGAAAAAACACGTCAATAACATAATCAAATATGATATCCATAATCATTTCGATAATAATTTTTCGATAAAATGAGAAAATTCACATATAATTCACAACCATTCATAAACGAGTTTACACAAATAATGCTAACAAAATGTTATAATATATATAATAATTAAAGCCATGTTCATTACCTTACCCATAATTCTTTGCTGTAGCTGGTCTCTACTCCGAAAAAGCTAATTATATGTAGACTAGTTTAACAATCAACAAATGATTATGAAAGTGCTTTTAATGTATGTCAAACATCCTTAGTTATTCTTTTATTCAATTCAAATAATTTTTATAAGTCTTAGTTAACTTAGTTAAATTATAATAAAACTTAATTAATTTGTATAAATCTATTTAATTTTTATAAAACATGGTTAAATCATATAAAACTTAGCTAATTCTTAGAAATTTGGCCAATTTTCATCAAAATTAATTAAATTTTATATAACACGATTAACTTATTTATAATTATTTATATTAACTCAAACTTATAAATTATCCCAATTGCTAAAATTTAAAATGTCATAACTTATATTTTAATTAACTTAAACTTATAAACTATCTTAAACTTAAACTTTATCAACTGACTTAATTTTTATAAATCATCTCAAACTGATAAATTTTCTTAGTTAATTTATTATCATTATTGTAAACTTAGTTAATTTATCGTTATTATTATAAACTTATCTAATTCTTATAAAACTTAGTTAACTCTATTAATTTTGATAAACGTAGTTTTTGTTATTATTGTTATTAATTTTAAAACTTAGTTGAATTAATTAATTTATCATTATTTTCATAAACTTAGCTAATTTTTATCAAACTACAATTTATTATTATTAGTACAAAATTGGATTATTTTTTGTCAAACTTAGTTTATCATTATTATAAACTTGTTAATTATTTATCAGACTTAGTTTATATTTATAACCGTATTTAATTTTTATAAAACTTAGTTAATTTATTCAAATTATTGTTCTTTTTATTATTGAACTTATAAATTATCTCAATCGCTAAAACTTAAAATGTCATAACTTATATTTTGATTAACTTAAACTTATAAATTATCTCAAACTTAAACTCTATTAACTTTTTATAAATTATCTCAAACGTATAAATATTTCGTAAACTTAGTTAATTTATTATTATATTGTAAACTTAGTTAATTTATTATTACTATTATTATCATAAACTTAGTAAATTTTTGTAAACTTATTTAATTTTTGTAAATCTTATTTAACTTAGTTAATTTTTATAAGCTTAGTTTTTGTTATTATTGTTGTTATTATTATTATCATCATCATTATTAATAATTATAAAACTCAGTTGACTTAGTTAATTTATTATTATTATTATTATTAACTTAGTTAATTTTTATCGGACTATAGTTTACTACTACTGCTATTAACTTAGTTAATTTTTTATCAAACTTAGTTTATTATTATTAATATAAACTTGCTAATTTTTATAATACTTAGTTGATTATTGCCGAAACTTGATTGATTACATCAGAAGAAAAGATTAAGTTTTATCTAATCTAAATGGCAAACTTAAACCAACATTCGAACAAACACAAATTACATATCTTTTTGACAAACCATATTAATTAGGAATAAGTCAATCAACATCTTAATTTAGTTTCCCTTATCTTAAATTCCATGTCCTCCTAACATTGCTCTGCTCTAAACACAGTAAAGTAGGAACCATAAGTGCATGTAACTTTATTTAACATATCCAAACAAACTTTATATTATACAAATTCAAGTAGAAACAGTTAGTAATAGAAAAAAATAAAAGAAAATTTAATTTAAAGTGTAACTAAAGCTGATAAGCACCAACCCTTCAACATAAGGTCTGGGACGTAATGCATTAAGATTGTCACCCATTACACTCATGATAGTGTTAATGACAGCAACTCCTTCACATGTAGATTCCAAAGACCCCCTTGCTTGCTAATAATAAATAAAAATAGTTTTAGTAATTTAACAAAATAAAATATGAAAAACTCAGCAATTATAGATTAAGATGTACAGCATCATCTATGCAGTTCACAAGGCTCCTTTTTATGTAGGGTTTAAATGGACAAGTTGTATGCATCATCCATAGCTGCATCATCCAATTCTCCTTAGCAAATAAAAGTTAGGCTATAAGCAATAGTGATGAAGTCGCTCAGCCAGCCAATTATACAAAGTCAAGCAATACCTCTTAGTGTAGTTTAGCGATAAACGAGTTTCTATTATTTATATCCATCATATTTAGTTATGTGCATTACACTCATGAGTCGAGACAGAGATAGGAACTTACCTCTAGGCAAATCCACGCATTGCCAACCCCTCTAATTTCTCCACCATCCACCAGATTTTCTCTAATGCTATAAAGATTGGCTATTACCATCAATATAGCATCAAGTGATGCATACTATCACAACAAAAATAAATGTATTAGGATGGCCAGATATGTACTTACACAATTGTTTAGATCAAAATTAAAATTAGCAGATACATGTGAAAATGGTATACGGTTAACAGCTACCATGGCCCCAACATCTTTATCAATAATTACAGTTTCAGATGCACAGGACAGTGGCCTTGTCGAGGTTATATGGGAGTATTTCCTAGAAGTAGTTACACTTCCCACAAATAAAGGGGCGTCAAGCGGACCTTGACAGTAAATAATAGCATATACCATTCCAGCAACCTGCATTTAAATAATAACAACAAATCACACTTAACTTGTTATTCTCATGTTTAAACCAATTAAATCGCTTGCCGATTATTATGGATAGAAAATAAAATTAATACTAAAAATACAACATGCCTCCTTCACACTTTACACGTCAAATAAAATGAATGTGTAATAATACCTCCAACTTCTAGAGTATTAGACAAGATGAAACAAACAAGACTATAATCGTACAACAATTACTAAATAAGATAGACAACATGATTATTTAAATGGCTCATAACAAACAACAAAATGTATTATTGCATATATTTTTCCTAATCATATAGTTATTCATGTCAAAAGAGTACATAGATGTGTATCAACATAAAGCAATAACATGGAGATAATGACCCCATCGTAAAGTGCAAAACTAAAATTAACGAAACTAGGACAGGAATGATCAACAAACATGAGTGCAAACAGATATTCCAGTGGTATAATATGTTTGTATGCAAAAAGGATATGCTAAAAGAAGCATAGAAACTACATAACAATGACAATAAAAGCATCCTATCCAAAATATTCATATGATGAGCAATTTGCAAAATGTAAATAATCCCCATTTGCAAAGTGCAAACAAAACTAATTAAGCAGCTCTGTAGCATGTTGTGAATGATGTGTATGTATTTGAAAAATGGAAATGAAATAAAAAAAAGAACATACCGGAAACATTAAAAGCCTTATTTTCAAAGTATTCATAAAAGTATCAAATTCAACACAAGAGACCTGAAAATAGATAAGTAGGGGAATATATATTAATTCAATGAATGGAATATCATAAACTAGGAGGGAATCATGTTGATCAACGACTTTCCTAAAACCCATAATATGTGTGTGTATGGACTGAGCTCAAATCTTTAGCCTTTCATACATAAGATAGTATTAAACACATATTTAGTAGGAAGAGATTACATTATAATAACATGAACAAACCAATGATATATATTACAATACCAAATCACATCTTGAGTAATATCTGTAACATTTTGAGTCAACTTTGCCCAAACAGTTATAGTGGCCTTTTTCCACTAACCCACATACAAATCTCCTTTACTAATGTTGTCTTGGCCAACAATTGCACCCATTTCCTCTCTGGCATGCCATGTGGGCATGAAAAATTAGTTTCAAGAGAATCCTACATGATAAAAAATTTACACGTATATTAAATAAAAATTAATTTTCACTATACTATATATAAATGAAAACATATCTTGGTCAACTGCATTTAATTTTTCAAATGCATAACCTTCCTGGGTTGAATATGACACTTGAAAATATAAACAAAATGTATTATATCTAATATGAATCATTTAAAATTTGCATTGATCAATTTTTTTGGTCAACGTCTTGAAGACCAATAGAAAAAAATCTCGAGATACAGTGACATCTTAAAAGTGAGCTATATTCTCTCGTTTAGTAACCACCAAAAACTGTCAAAAATGTAAAGAACCAGGCTATATTATAAAATGGGTGTAAAATTAACATCAGTATGTTTCATTTCAAGAATCAAATTTCATAAACAAACTCCATAAAATTACTTCAACTGTATACTAGACCAAGTGGATACACTATATGAATTGGATCACTATTACACAAAGACCTGTATAGTGCAAGATTTTTACATATTTCGATCTTTCTATTTATTGTTTAGTATAAAGAATTACAAATACAAACTGATCAATAGTGGAAAAACTAATACATAGATATGGTCATCACATATCACATTTATCAATTCAACAACTTAGAGCAATTAAATTTTGTAGTAAACATGAAATTAGAAGAAAATGCTCACCGGCTTTAAAAGAATTTCTGGCAGCAACATGGAAATCATCAACAATTTGAGGAATTTTAGACTTTAATAAGCGCCTTAGCATAGAGAATTCATTCACTCGGTCGTCATTTATAATGGTGTAATCTACTTGTTTGTGCTTGAAATCAGAGCTTCTACATTAGGCTGATATCCCCAAAAAATAAACTATTATGAAAAATATCAAAGTCCTAGAGCATTCTACACAAAAAATAAAAGGAAGCATATAATACTATAGTCGGAAACTCTTCCACTGTGCCAAAGTTAACAGAAAAGATTCTCCGTTTATCATGCATGGCGTTCAAAAATAAGTATTTAGGCTTCCACTTGCTCTTTAGAGTATAGAGTGTGAGGGTATCCCCTAGAAGTTTTTGACATCGCTATAGCATCACTTATTTAAAGTTCTTGCACCTATTGTTGTATTAGTTGAAGTCAGTGAAAAACATATTCATAACGATCTAGTTATTGCATACTCAAAAATTAATCTATATCGATACGATCAAATTATAAATAGTTAAAGATAGAATTTGTAAGAAGAGATCTGTACCTTTGAGAGAGGTTGAATTTCCCCATTTCAAATGGAGTCGATAGTGAAATTTCTCCATTTTTCTCTTTTTCAGCTTATTTGTGCTATACTACAATGCTCTTGCTATAAGATATCATTTACATCGTTTTGGTAAAAGTGATATCTTATGTATTATTAGTATTCAATAATGATGTTTGGTTGATATTTCCTTGACACGGATTAGCAAAAATATGAAAATTCAAATAATCATGTTTCATTTTAAAAAGCTACAAACACGCTTGTTCATAATTCTTCCCAATATGAATCTTTCCTTATCATATCATTCAGAATATGTATTCTTATTGAACTTTAATCAATCTTTAACTTTACAGTTGGACCGATTTTATCTTGCATGTTTATAAATCAAATAAATTGCTTTATAAACATAACTTGAGTAATATATGTTCTCAATTAGAAGTTTTCAGATTTAAAAATATGTGTATACAATACATATATGTGTATACTAGCAGATTTGAAAATAATGACACGGTCACTATAAAATAGTATGGTGCATACACTAAATATATGTGCTAAATAATGGAAAACCAACAGCTTGCCTTTCACGATGGCATAAAAATGTGGATGATAAGGAGCTCTGCACAATGAGTTTCCCCTTGGGCTTAAACATGAAACAAAATAATAATAAATAACATTACAGTAGACTTTTGCTAATTCATTAGAATAGTAACATATATTTTTTATGTAAAAGGCTAAATGGAGTTTACAATCGGTTAAGTACCATTTAGAACCTCTTCATTCAAACTATCACACTGTTTCAAAGTGTTATATATTGAAGCCCAATCAAGGGTTTAGGTTATCTCATGTTCTTGGCAATAATCTGGGTCCAATTTACTTGGAAGGTCAAAAGTTTTGATATACACTACATATGATTGGTTGTTCATTTTACCAGTTAATGTCTAGAATTTTTGTTTAACCATTGTATATGATTAAAAAGATAGTACGCCTGCATTAAGAAATATAACTTAGGTTTTCTTAACTTGATTTGTAAAGTTATCAACTAATATAGTACATTTATGAAAAGGACCCAACAAATCTGAACTCAGAATATACAGAAGGATTAGCATTAACCTTTTATTTTAACAAAATATTAGATTTACTTATATGAAAGTAGACTATTTGGACAGTGTTAACCCAAAAAATGGATCAACGCCCTGGTTTGAGTTTGAAAGCGCTAGCCCTGTTCTGACAGATCAATATCACAGATCACAGATATAGAAAAAGAAGAGTAGAAGAAAGAAGACAGAGAATTTTTATGGTGATTCGACTATTAATGAAGCCTGCATCCACTTTATAGTTTTATTATAGACTAATTGTTGTTACAAGAAGCGTTTGATTGCAATGCTTTGATTATCCTTAGGCAGATTGAATCCCCAGAGTTGGAATCCACTGAAGAATCTCAGTGAATCCCTTTGGAGATTGTTGTGGGAAAGGGAGAGAGCTTCGGGGCCAAGCCACTTCATCAACTGCTTATAGGAAGGTGCATAATGACCTAGGGGGGTTTGGTTCGCGATCCGAGCCAAAACCATGGTCGATAGGATCCATAGATTTGGATCTTTCGTGAGCTAATTACTTAGTTGCTCTCCCTCAATTACTTCATTATGCTAGGTCGCCAAAAACATCGTTCAATATGGATCGTCGGTGATCCATCGTGCATACACTTAGCTTTTTTTGCTGTCTTTCAAGTCTCCTCTACTTCTTTTGTGCCATAGCTATCCATTATCTTAAATGGATCACCAGCGATATGGATTGCTGGCGATCCAAGCACTTATGCTATTTTTGGAGTTTGGGTCACTTTCATGACCCTGTATCATTGTTGTTTTCGTAGTCTCGTTGCACGTTACTCCGTCTTGATGACGATATGTTGGCTGATTGTGCTTTGACTGCTGATTGGGCTGAAAGAATGTTGGTTTCTTGGTTTAGTAGATCTCAGTCGTTGCCTTAAAAATATAGCTTGGCCCTCATTAACTCCTTGCCTTAGTCTTTCTGATTAAGTTATAAGCCATACTGATGTCATAGAATTCTTCTATTTTCTATTGGATCCTGTTGGGTTAAAAACCCAGATAACATTTGCCTCATAGAGTACCTCTTCATTGTAAACAAGGCATGCTTTGGAAGTAGTCGTTTCCAATATCTATTCGTCAAACTCCAAGTGATCGCATTAGAGTTTTACGAATACGTGGTAGGTCATGCTATTGACCACCTAGCTTTGTTTTTGACTGCTATTGCTTGTCATAGTGGATCAAATTTCGTCTTCTAGCTTCTAGGTATGCCTAGAAATGATGGAAAAATGTCGGAGTATGAGTCGAAGAAAAATCTGCCCCCACTCGTGGGTCGCTAGTGATCCATGTATGATGGATCCCTAGCGGCCTGATCGTGGTAAAGAAAGCTTTCCAAAAGATGGGTCGCTAGTGATCATGATGGATCGCTGGTGACCCAATGCCTTAGCAACATTTTTGCTTCATTATTTTGTTTGCCAATATATGTTCGATTCAACCCAATAGCTCAATTGACCTGAGCCATTCTTGTTCCTACACATGATTTAATCTTTGTGGAATCTAATTCCAGGTAATTAACAGCTTGTTCGAGCCAATCCATCGCCTCCTTAGGTCCATCTTGTCCAAGTTCCATGCGGTGATTCTTAAATCATTTCTCATGAAATCCTAGCTGATCCATCCTTTTGCTACCAATCCATACACTTGATTCGAAACCCTAGCTCGCGTCTTGAATAGCCTCCAACCCATCACTGGCTTGCTACCGACCTAATCGCTTGTTACTAGTTTTCTTTGGACTATTGATTCAATACGACCAGTTTCGCATTTAATGTTTAATCCAAGATGGGTCTGTTAATTAATGTGCTAATTATGGCGTTCGTGTAACGATTTGATGGCGAGTTTGCATTTGCAATGTTGGTCGTGAGAAGTACAAGTTGACTGTGGTTTAATGGAGGAAGATAGTAAATCGAGTCTTGAGTTTTCTCCTGAAATGACGTTCGGGCTTTGGCCAATGGCTGACGCGTTTTGCTATCTTCGTTAGAATAGACTTATGCCTAGTTTCGTATCTGTTACTGCACATCACACCACCAACCGATCCCGATTCTTCCATAGAATTCAAACTTATCTTGCTTGCTTGTTACATGCTCGGTGTCCCTATAGTGAGAAGAGTTTTCCGTGTCGCTTCAGACAATGGATCCATTATCGATCATTGATTGATAACCGGTAAGTGTACAAGAAGTAAAAACAGAAACAAAAATAAAAATAAAGTGATGTGGGAAAACCTTTTCTTTTTCCACTGTGAGCAAACTATCTACACAGGGTAGAGCGTTTGAAGTGTTTTGGGTTTCGAGTTTATCCTATATAGACAGCACATCGCATTTGCACCAGCTCACACTTTAAATTCGTTGTGACAATCACGAAGTAATGTTTTTTTTGGAATTCAAGTGTGGTAGGGGAAACTATTAGTTTAGGATAGAATTACCTGACCATTGTGGATGCTAGTTCTGTTGTTTAGAATGAAGCAGTTGACCTTGCGTCGTAAGTCAATCGGAGAAAGCCCGGCACTCTCTGCAGTCGAGTCGTCATCCGCCGCTCTTTCTCCTACCACTTCACAAGAGAAATACAATCAGTTGGTCCCGATCGGGCCAATCATGGATCGGACGCCTCCCAACTTTAGAGTTCTACTCAATCCACCTAAGAGGGCTTCTTTGTTGGTTTCTTCTAAAGTTCTTTACGACATCTATGCGCAACATGAAATTCCAGGATGAATTCGCTCATATACCTCCTCTAGGGTACACTGTCTGCCATTGGTATATGTGTTTGAATGGAGCTATGCCTCTCTTTAATGACTTTCTGCACGAGACTCTTTCGAACTTGGGTATTGCCCCATTTCTGATTCATCCTGACAACTATGCCATCTTGACTTGCCTACACGTTCTTTTCATGCGAACGTTTAAGCATGCTCCAAGCTTTGATGAGTTGTGGTACTTTCTATCATTCAAGAGGAGAGATGACTACACCTTCTTGATCATAGTCAAACCCCAAAGAAACCAAAAAATCATCCTACGCTTACAGAGCAACTTATTGCAATTCAGGATGCAATATTTCTTCGTTAGATGGCTCGAGGAGTTCAATCGTCGGTGGACAACATGGGGTAAGTTCCTTTGTTCCATCTATTGAGCTTCGATGCATTGCAATGCAGTTTCTAATCGGACGTATGTCTCTTGCGATTATTCCAAGGCCAAATAGAGACGTGGCTCTCGATGAATTTTTTCAGACTCTAAAGGCTACTGATGCCGAGGAGAGATACGTTAAAGTGTGGCTTACTAATGAAACTTACATCGATACGGATTACTATATTCGGGTAGATTCGTCGTTCAAGTCGAAGTCCCCTCTCCCTCTCGATCTTGAGTTCGCACAAGATCTAATTCTTCCCACAGTTTCAAAGAAGGCGCTTCTCGAGAGAGAGAGAGACCCTATTCGTAGGATCGATCGATGAGGCCCACGAGGGAGGAGATGCTACTGCGACTGGATTAAGCGGCCCGGTTAGAATGCCTTTAATTTCGGAGGAAGGGGAAGAAGAGTTCAAGTAAAGAGAAGGCAAGGCCGCATTGGACTTAGAAAAGGAAGAAGGGGAGTTTGAGAGTAGTAGCGATGAGTCTACTACAAGCGATGACTTTTACGCGGGATCTAATGACGAGGACTCAGAATCATGTGATGAAACCCTAGGCATGAGTCCCGTCCTTCCGAGCTCGCCTCTCCCTGGTATAAGCAACAAAGACAAAGCTCCAGAGACCAAAGAGCATCGAGATTCTCTAAGTTAAGACGTCGGAGCAAAGTTTGGGGATTTGAGCGGCATTTATGTTGACTTGACATGCTTATGAGAGAAGATTTTAATTCGATGAGGTGCCCCCCACCTCAAGCGGAACTGCGTTGGAAGTTAGCCCAGTTCTGCCTATGGTAGCCGAAGTTAGTCTGATTCCACCTATGACGGACGCCTGATCCGGTTTGTGAACACGTTTTAGGCCTACCTTTGAAACACACTACACATCTCGCTAGGATTACACTCACTATCATTCATTCCTTCATTTTTTGTTATGTTTATTCTATGCTTCTGAAACCTTTTATGTATGCTTTATGCCAGGTATGACAAGAGGACGAGGTTTCTATGATGACTTCGAAGAATTCACTAACTCGCAACAGTATTCCAAGCTTACCTTTAGACATCACCAACCCCGAGAAATAGAGGAGGAATATAGAGGAGGAAAGAACTAAAGGCCAAAGTCCGCTGCCAAGAAGAAAGAGTTTGAGGTCGATCGTACAAAGGCGGGTACGAGAAGAGGAGAACTTTTGAGGAAAGGAAGGAGCCAACGAAAAGGTTAAAATTTAAGCATCGTCCCCATTCTTCAAGGCTTTCCACAACGCACTCTTCTACGGTCCAAAAAATTCCGTTACTTCTGCCTCGATTCCGCCTTCAACTCATATCTTATCATCTTCTATTGTTACTGCCCCCAGTGCTTCTCGTCCCCACTAAAGACCTTCCTATATCCTTCCATCGGGCCCCTCTAAACTTGAGGCAGTATTTCCTAGATGGTTCTTAAAGGGGGTTAAGTTTGATCGTGATATGCACTCAGTTCGTAAAGATTCGTATATGCCGCACCTCCAGGCTATTCAAAGCGACTTAGAAAAAGCCAAAGGATAGGGAAAACTCTGTAAACAACTAGCGGATATAAATCATAATAATTAACAGGTGATCCTCTCTTTCGAGGTAGAGAAGGATGATTTCAAGAAAGCTTTTTGATGGAACGTGACAATAAAACCAAAATGCTAGAGGAGGAGAAAACAACGGCATTGCAAGAGAGGAAAAGGAGTGCTAACTTGTTAAAAGAGGTGAAAGAGGCTCATGCCTGAATAGAGATCGTCTATAGAGACAAAATAAAAAAGGCTCATGCAAAGGAGGTGAAACTAAAACAAGAAGTAACTGCCTATAGTGCAATGATCAAGGCTCAATGAAAAACTATTTCTGATCACGACCTCATCGTTGATAGGCACAACAAAACTATTTCTAACCTAGCCGAGACCGTTGCCAAACTACAGGCCCAGGTCGCACGGCTCAGCGTCGATAAGTCTGCCGCTAAAGTTGAGAAGGCCGCCATTAGAGCGGACTACCTAGAGCTCCAAGATGCTTTTTAAAGACAAATGGATAAGCTGGATGCGACCATTCTAAATTTTTATGTTAACTCCCTATTGCACCAGGGGAGTCTCAGCTACCAGGGCCCGAAGTTCCCGCCCACTTTTGCTTTGGTATGGAAAGAAGTCTTGTCCCGCTTTTCTAATAGTAGTGATGTTTACATGAGTGGGAGTTAGAGGACGCTTATCTTAATGAAGAGTCAAAGGAAGCATTGCTCGAGGGTCGGTAAATTTTGCAAGCAGAGAGAGAAAAAGAGGCCACCGATGTTGCCTTGACCACTGTTTCCGAAGTGCCCACCAAGCCTCTTATTTATGATGCGGGCAAATCATCATAGTAGCACTATGACCTTCCAATAAGTTCATAGCTTGATTTTCTACCTCGGGTTGTGGAGCCATTGAAAGAAGACGAAGGTGGTGAGTTTGAAGTTGCTATTCTCGACCATTCCTCCAATGTTGGTAATGTTATTGCTTCCTCCAAATTCGGGAGCTTTTCACTTATGCCGCAAGAGCAGGAAGAATTTAATGCTTTCATTTTTTATCTTATAGGTCCATCTAACTTTCCCGTTGAAGTGCCAGCTTCTTCGATGCCCGGACCCGCTGCCATTTCCACATCCTCTGTGGTTGTTTCCCTTCCCGTCCAAGTTTCCACGTTTGTGTTTAGCTCGCAACTGGAGCCGATGGCCAAAACGATAGCGCGCTTCATGGCTTAAACGACCCTTCTTTGTCTCTGGAAGGCGACATAACAGCGGCAGAGGCCAAGGAGCAGGAAATTCAGATGGAGCAGCCCCATAAGACTCAACATGATTTGGTCACTATCAAGAAGGAAAAGTGGAAGTGATCAAGGCCTCAAAGAGCTCCCAGAAATCATGAAAACTCAAAGGGTTCTGAGAAAGCTGTAGGGGAAGAGGACATTGCCACTGAAGTGTTTTTTGACATTACCGGCAGTGGCAGCACTCTTGAGATGAGACAGAAGCTGCCAACAAAGGGTGGAAATGGGAGTAGTGGAAGGAAGCGCCGAGTGGCTTGTGTAAAGACTAATTTGATTTTTGGTTCCTTTTGAGTCATTTTGTTCAAGTCTAGAGTCTGAACTTAGTGTTTTTGCTGTGGAGTCTATATTTTTTTTTGTTGGCCAGTGTTGTATGGGTATCGCCCTTACATTTTGACCATGTGTAATGAAAAGTATAAACAATATGTTGATATTTTGTTTGTATTCTCATATGTCTGCTCATATATGTTTTGTTCACTTATGCTTGTTTTATACTTATCTAGTTATGTGATTGCTGCCAAAATCCTTCGTTTGAAGTAACAGAACTTAAAAATTAATAGAACTTACGAATTCTTTGTTTGGAGTGATAGAACATGTGAACTTATTGTTTTCACGTGTTTTTGTTCTAGTACCAGTGTACGCTCCCTAGTTCACAGGGCGTTTTCTTCAAGCAATTTTCACGTGACTGGTAACTTTGGGCTTAGATAATTTTCATATCAAATTCGAAATTTGGCTAAGTCATAGCTTGATTTTCCTTTTTCAAAAGTTTTGCAATTTTAACATGTAATCCAAATCTCTTGTAATATTCCAGCAAGTATGCAATATGCGTGTTTGAGAGGTGCACATTGCATTGGTTAACTTAGGGCAGTTTTGATCGTTAACTATCCTTAGTTGAAACTTTTCTGTTGGTTTATAGCATTCCAATTTTGTTGGGGTTGTGCTCATTATTCCTGATTGTAGAAGTAGTTGGCGCTGGTTATGGGATGCACGGTTTTTGGTGCTCTTTGGCGTTTCCTATCTTCGAGAAACGTGAGGAGTGTATGTTCCAGTGCTCCCTAATGCTGCCTATCTCCAGGAAAGGTGAGGAGTTTAAGTTTTAAGAATCAGTGCATGATTTTTCATGCTCCTCGGAGTTTCCTATCTTTGAACAAGGCGAGGAGCGTATATTTTGAAAGTTAGTGTGCGGCTTATGAAATGCACGACTTTTTGTGCTCCTCGGTGTTGCCTATCTTCGGACAACAAGAGGAGTTAGTATTGTGGTGCTCCTCAGCGTTGCCTATCTCCGGGCAATGCGAGGAGTTAGTTTAGTTTTTTATGCTCCTCGGCGTTGCTTATCCCTAAGCAACATGAGGAGTTTGTTTTTGGTGCTCCTTGGCATTTCCTGTCTCCAGGTAATGGAGGAGTTTGTTTTTTGATGCTTCTCGGCGTTTCCTATCTCCGAGCAACGCAGGGAGTTAGTTTTTTATGCTTCTCAGCATTGCCTATCTTCGAGTAACGCGATGAGTTAGTTTTTTTATCCTCCTCGATGTTGCCTATCTCTGGGTAGCGCAAAGAGTTCGTTTTTGATGCTCCTCGGCATTGCCTATCTTCGAGCAACACGAGGAGTTATTTTTTGATGCTCCTTGGCATTGCGTATCTCTAAGCAATGCGAGGGGTTAGTTTTTGATGCTGCTCTGCGTTGCCTATCCCCCGGCAACACAAGGGGTTAGTTTTTGGGCCTTTTCGATGTTGTCGGGGCAACATCGGTTTTTAGAAGGCAGTGATTGGGTTCTGCTAACCCATCGATTTGATTCGGTTTGCTTATGTCGACCCGACGGGTATTTATTATGGACACAATTTTGTCGATTCGAAAGAGCGAATCAAATGTTATTAAGGAAAGCAGATACTTTGCCTATTTACAACCCCGTCGGCATTTCTGGGATGGATTATTTGCTGAAAAATAGAGAATACATTAAGTAGTTTTCAAATGAAGTAATGGCAGAGTGATTCGCTATTCCAAGCTCTAAAAATCTGAATTCCGTTGAAGGTTGTCAGCTTGAAAGTCCTCTTTTTGAGCTTCTGATTTATGATATACGGTCCTTCCTAATTTGGTCTGAAGGCCCCTGAAAAGGGGTAAACTTGCTTGAGTAGAAGATCTCCCACCTCGAAAGGTTGGTTGTGGACTTTGGAGTTGAAGTACCGTGCTACCCGTTTTTGGTGGGCGGCGGTCCTCAACTCGGCTTCTTCTCTTTTTTCTTCGATCATATTTAGCAATTCAAGTAGGATCTTCTCATTTTGATTTTGGCTAAAATTTTGCCTTCAATGTGAGAGGACTTTTAACTTGGTAGGTATCATTGCTTCTGAACCATATGCCAGAGTGAATGGAGTGTGACCGGTTGCCGCTTTATGGGTGATTCGGTAAGCCCATAGTGCGGGTTGAAGGTCATCGACCTAATTTCCTTTGGCTTTAGTTAGTCGCCTCTTGATGGTAGATTTGATGATCTTGTTTATTGCTTCCACTTGCCAGTTTGCCTATAGATGAGCTACTACCGAGAAGCTCTTTTCAATCTGGAAGCATTTGCAAAAGCCCTTAAACTAAGCACTTTCGAATTGGGTTCTGTTATCTGTGATGATTTTTTATGGCACATCAAACCTGCAAATAATGTTTTTAATAATGAAATTAATGACTTTCTTTGTGGTTATTGTGGCCAGTGGTACCACTTCGGCCCATTTTGTGAAATAATCTACAGTAACTATGGCATATTTAGCTTCTCATTTCTATTGGTAGGATGCCAATCAAGTCTATCCCCTATATTGCAAATGGCCACGGGCTGACCATCTGCGTTAACTCTGTTGATGGAGTTCTTCTAACTTTGCTGAATCTCTAACAGCGATCACATCGCCTGGCATAGTTTGCAACATCGTGGTTTATTGTTGGCCAGAAGTTTCAGCATCAGAGGACTTTCTTTGCAAGGGTTTGCCCCCAGTATGGTCTCTGCATTAGCCTTCGTGCACTTCCTTTAGGATTCTCCTGGCTTCGTCATCAGACACGCACCTAAGGAGGAGGATCGAGAACCTTCTTCGGTAGAGTATTCCATCTTGTATCATGAACCAGGTGCTTTTCGTAGAAGCTTCTTTCGTTGATTTTGGTCAGTTGAAAGAGTTCCTGCGAGCAAATATTCTTTTATTGGTGTCATCCACGTTTCTGGTTCGATGGTGATTTCAAGAATCCAATCAACATCCACTTCGTTTATGCTTGGGTTGGTTAGAGTTTCAACTGGGACTAGTCCCAATGACTAAGCTTCTCTGAAACTTGCCAGTTTAGCTAAATAATCTACCTTAGCATTTTTTCTCCCATGGAATATGAGTTATAGCGTAGTGTTCGATGTTGCTGAGCAGTTCTTATACTTTGGATAGGTACGGGGCCAGATTCACCCCCTAGCCTTGTATTCCTCTTTTACTTGACAGACGACCAGCTGGGAGTCGTTGTATATGTGAATAGATATTATCTTGAGTTCTTTCACATCTTTTAGTCTGGTAATCAGTGCTTCATATTCCTCTTCGTTATTTGTCGCAGGTAATTCCAAGTGCAAAGCGTAGCTAATGGCTCACCCCTTGAGGTTTTCAAGCACTAATTCTACCCCCAAGCAGAGGTTATTAGATGTGCCATCGACAAAGAGCTTCCGTTGAGTCTCCCCCTCTGATGGTGTTTCTTCCTCGTTGTCCCGTATGGTAAACTCAACGATGAAGTCTGATAATGCTAAGTCGGTACAGCACCTGCTTTAGGGGCTGGTCAGCTAATATTTTGATTGGATGTGCGTGAAAGTATGGTCGTTACTTCTGGGACGTGATCAAGAGGCATGCGCCAGCTATTCTAGTTTTGGATAATTCTTCTTGGCTCTAGTGAATCTTTTGCTAACGTAGTACACGGGTCTCTAGATTTTTACTTCCTCCTACACGAGAGTGGTCTCAGTGCATGTGGTGAAACTGCCAAGTAAACGAATAAGTCTTCTCCATCCACCGGCTTAGACAAGATTAGTGGAGCTTCCATGTGTCGTAGCAGTTCTTCGAATGTTGTTTGACAAGTTTCATTCCATTCGAAGTTCTTCTTTCCTTTCTTCAGTGCATGGAAGAATGCTATACATTTGTTGGTAGCTTTTGAGATAAACCAACTTCGCGCTGCAACTTTTCCATTTAAACTTTGCAGTTCCTTCTTATTCTTTGGAGCTTGGATTTCTCTTATTGCTGTGATTTGTTTAGGATTTGCTTTGATGCCCCTGGCACTTACAATGAACCTTAGTAATTTCCCTGAGGCCACTCTGAAGTGGCACTTGAGTGGATTGAATTTCAACCCATACTTTCGGAGTATTTAGAACATTTAAGCGAGGTCGTTCAGGTGGTTAACAGTAGCCCGTGATTTAACTAACATGTCGTCTATATAAACCCTCATCGTTTTCTCGATCTGGCGCTCGAGCATGGTATTTACCAACCTTTGATAAGTTTCTCCTACGTTCTTCAAACCAAATGGCATTACTCTGTAGCTGTATAGTCCTAGGTCAGTGATTAAGCTGGTATTTTCTTGATCGGGTTCATGCATAAAGATTTGGTTATACCCAGAGTATGCATCTATGAATGATAGTAGCTCGTGCATTGCAATTCCATCCAGAAGTTGGTCTATTCTAGGGAGAAGGAAACTGTTTTTGGGCAAGGCTTGTTTAAATCTGAGTACTCGATACAGGTTTGCCATATCCCATTAGACTTTTTAACTAAGACCGAATTAGATACTCACTCTGTGTAAGTAGCATCTCGGATAAAACCATTGTCCATTAAATTGTCCACTTCTTCTTTTAGCGCCTTGGATCGTTCGGGAACTAGGCTGCACCTTTTTGCTTTAATGGTATGAACTTAGGGTTTACGTTGAGCGTGTGACATGCAACTTTCGAGGACACCTTACACATATTGGAATGCATCCAAGTGAACACATCCAAATTAGCATGGAGAAATTTGGTAAGTTCCATACACATCTTGTTTCCAAGATGCAACTCAATTTTCAAAACTTTAGTTGGGTCGTACATGTCAACTGGGACGGACACTGTCAATTCTGCTGGGTCCACTCATTCCTCCCCTGAGCTCTTCTTCCTAGGGACTAAAGCCTTGTCAAACAGGCCGTGGTCCCCAACGCAGGGGTGGCTCTTTAGTTGCTATTCGAAGGGTTCATGGATGTGGAGAGTTCTCCTCACGTCCTTTCCTTTTCCTTTCTTCTTGATTCGCGTAACTCTGCAATGTAATATTCTCTGCCAACACACTGATCTCCTTTCACCACTCTGATTCCAGTTGTTGTAGGGAACTTCATGGCTAGACACCACGGAGCCAGAGCTATTTTGAAATCTGCTAGAGCGGGCTGCTTCAAGAAGGCATTATATGCTAACATTTAATCCACAATAATAAAAGTTTGAATTAGGGTGACTCTTCGATCGTCCTCTTCGAGCTCCATTGGCAGGTCAATTGTTCCCATAGGCTGCTTGGGCTCGTCAGTGAACTGTTGGATCTTTGTTTGGCATGTGGACATGCTTTTATTGTCGATTTTCATATGGTCAAAAGTATGCTCTAAAAGTATGTTAACAGAACTATCACTATCGACCAACACTCGTCGAACTATAGCAAGTCTGATTCCTATATGCACCACCATCGGATCGAGAGTTGGAGCTTCGATCCCCTTGGTGTCCCAATTTCGGAACATTATGTTGTCATTCAAGAGCCTATGCAGCTTAGCTGGAGCTTTGTCCTCTACAGCTAAACATGATTCCTTCGGAGCGTGCTTCATCGAACTTGCATATCGCTCCATTTCCCCCAACTTCTTTGTGAAGGATGTGGTCGCCTAGATATCATTCCAATAATAAGCCTTTGGTCGGTCGATTTCGAACCTTCGTCACTAGTCCCAGCTTGATTTCTTTGTTCTCTAAGAGGCTGAGGGGCTGCAGGTTGATTGGGTTTTCATGACTTTTTCACACGCTACTGAAGCTTATTGTCTCGGATCAACCCTTCGATGAGGTCCTTTAGATAGCAGCATTCGTTCGTATTGTGGCCATGTGTCTCGTGGAAGCGACAAAATTTCCTTGAGCGCTTCTGCTACTCAGTTGCCTCTTTGCTGGGGAGTTTTTTGTATATTTCGGTTTCATGTGTTGTAAGATAAATATTTTCCAGAGTGTCATTTAGAGTGGTGTGCTCTACCTGCTTGAAATCCTTAAATCTTTTGTTGCTACCATTGCTATTTCTTCTATTAAATTTTGATTTCTCCTCTTTTGATTCCCGTCTTTACCCACGGCTCCTTGAGAAGTTCTAGAATCATGCATGTTTTGATTCGTCACCACATCGCTCTATCCGATGTTCATCAGTTGCTCAACAACAGACTTTCCTTCAATCTCCTATGCTTCCTACAGTCTTAAGTATTGGCTTGCCTTACGATTGAAGTCATTCCTGGTGCTAGGCTGCTTCATTTTAATCCATTTCATGAAACTCAGTCTCCTGGTGAATGGAACGAACTAACGTCATAAAAATCATATCCTCATTGGGGTTGCATATTTCCATCACCGTAGTATTGAACCAATTCATAAAATATTTTTGCGACCCATTGCGTCCCGGGAATAATCCGAATAGGGACTTGACATCCTTCGGTTGCATGGTATGGAGCCTAAACTGGTAAAGGAATTTCATTGCAAGTTTGTCAAAGGTAGATATAGAACTCGGCGGGAGTCTGGTGAACCACATAGACGCAATTCCTTCTAGAAAGATAGGGAAACATCGACATCGAACAGCCTTTGTAGCATAGCTCCGTCCATATACCAACTATACTTGTATAGATGGGGTTTGGGTCCTTCGTCCCGTTGTAGGAGGTGATAGTTGACATGGTGAATTTGTTTGGATACCTTTCATTCAAGATTTCATCAGTAAAGGAAGTCTGAATTGGAGCAGATCCCCATTCATTTTCTTTTCGGTATTTACTCTCATCCATTAACCGTTTGATCATGTTTGCTATGTATGCCTTTGATGTCCGGTAGTCCTGGGGACGGCAATCAGTCACTATGTCAAGTGTTTGGCTCTGCAAACGGTCTTGGCGTGTTGGTTAAAGCCTAGGCTCTTTTGTCTTCAGGAGAGCTACTCCCACGGGACCCTATTGGCTAGCAGTTGGGCTGATTAGGGGCAGTTTGGACGTTTCTAGCATCATCGAATGCGTTGGCATTTTCTTCCATTTGGTTGTCTTGCTCTCCATCTTCAAAATCGAAGAGATCTATAGATATGTCTTCTAACGTGGTCTTTTCCCCTCCATTCAAGTTCAGAATAGGTTGCATTGTGGCGAATGGAGTACTTGCATTTTCGTCCATGTTAAGTCCTGTTGTCACCTTTTTCTATGGATGTTTCCCATTTCTTCTATGTAGACTGAAAATGGAGGAATTCTCTTTATTCTATAGCAGCTTCGGTTCACGCATAGTCCTTGGACCAAGATTTGACTGTAGGGTTAGGAGATCGTTAAGTTTATCCATTAGTGCCTTTTGGCTACTTTCCATTTTTTAGTTGATCACATCACCCATTTTATTTAACTCATCTCTGGTAACAACTTCGTGCTGACTAGAGGATGTTGGCGCTTTATTTTCTAAGTTTGCACCATTTACTTCAGTTTGTTGGGGATTACCATCTTCTCCAACTACTACTGCTCTTATGGATCTTCCAGAGGAAATTCTTCTTCCAGGGTGCATTGATTCCAATAAGTGGATTATTCAAGCAGAGATTGTAAATCTAACTTCTGGACATATGTGATCTAAAATAGATAGCTAGATCCGGATCCTAAGTCGGGGTTCTCAGTGAAATCACTAAAATGTTAACCCAAAAAATGGATCAACAACCTGGTTTGAGTTTGAAAGCACTAGCCTTGTTCTGATAAAGCAATGTCACAGATCACAAATATAGAAAAAGAACTATAAAAGAAAGAAGGCAGAGAATTTTTATAGTGGTTTAGCTGTTGTTGAGCCTACGCCCACTTTATAATTTTATTATAGACCGATTGCTGTTACAAGAAGTGTTTGATAACAAGGCTTTGATTATCCTTAGGTAGATTGAATCCACAAAGTTGGAATCCACTGGAGAATCACAATGAATCCCTTTGGAGATTGTCATAAGGGAGGTAGAGAGTGAAGTATATTTCCAACAGAGCTCCAGCAACCATTTCGGAGAAGATCCCGCTTATGTTGCAGGTAGGACGGTATTTATAAAGTTCGAAGAGCTTCTGAGCTAGGCCACTTCATCAACTGCTTGCAAGAAGGTGCAAAAAGACCTAGGGGTTTCGGCTCGTGATTCGAGCCGAAACTATGGATTGCTTGCGATCCATAGATTTAGATCGTTCATGAGCTAATTACTTGGTTGCTCTTAGCAATTGCTTCATCATGGAAGGTCGCCAAAAACATCGTTCAATATGAATCGCTAGCGATCCATACACTTAGCATTTTTGTGCTCTATCTTTTAGGTCTCCTTTGCTTCTTTTATGCCATAGCTATCCACTATCTTGCATGGATCGCTAGCAATCCATAGGGTATGGATCGCTAGTGATCCAAGAACTTAGGCCATTTTTGGAGTTTGGAGTTTGGGATGCTTTCATGATCTTGTATCGTTGTTGTTTGCGTAGTTTCGTTGCCCGTTACTCCATCTTGATGGTGATCTGCTGGCCGATTGCGCTTTGACTGCTGACTAGGCTGAAAGAATGATGGTCATTTGGTTTAGTCGATCTCAGCCGTTGCCTTAATAATATAGCTTGGCTCTCGTTAGCTTCTTGCCTTAGTCTTTCTGGTTAAGTTCTAAGCCATCCTTGATGTTAGGAATTCTTCTGTTTTCTACTGGATCCTGTTGGGTTAAAAACTCGGATAACAAATAGATCATAACCTAAACTAATATAAAAATAAATTAAGCATCACATGATTGATTAGAACCGCATAATATTAATATATTAAAATTCTAGTATAAGATAAGAACTAAAGTAGTTGACAGATCTTCTTGGATACTCCAATGGTACCTAATCAATCCCAGTATATTGTCTCTGAACTACTTTTGCACATTAAAACTGAATTATACTACTAAATTTCAAAAAAAATCCCTGCATAAACTATGCAAGTTACTAGATATAAAATAATTAAAGTGGATGGAAGTAAGAAACACGAAGAGGTATAAAATGAAAAATCAGGAGAATAGAATCAATAATGTAATAAAAAATTTAGAGTAATGGTCAACTCTAAAATTCAGCAGACTCAAGAAAATATGATTAAACTTAGAAAAAACCTCAATTCCTAAAGCATATCCCCTAATTTAATTTAGGAAATCCAATTATATATATATATATATGTTAATATATATATATGTTAACCCACCTTTTTCCAAAGCAGTATACATGCAGATTTAACTTAATAGACTTCATAATTATCAAGGTCAATGAGTCCAGAGTGACGATTGTGGGGGCCTATAAATCAAGTATAGATAATAATATCAAGTCAAGGTTGAATGGAATCGATAGATATGCCAGGTAGAATGTCCAAAGTATGGAATATGGCTTAATGTATAAGAGGGATCGACATAGATTGGCTTCAACAACAGGGATCGGAATACTTCAGAGTACAAAAGTATTATTGTGGAAAACAATCAATATCTCACGATCTACAAGTCCAATACATATGAAATTTCATGAGCAAGATGTGGTACCCTAGGGATCCTAATCTAGGGATCGCATATCATTTGGATGAAGTAATAGGGATAGATACCTATCCTCTTAGGGTTCGGCTAAACCCACTTTCATAGCGAAGATCGACAAATATCTAAACATCTACACATTCAATTGACATAAAACTTGGAGGATATGCTAATTAAAACATGTGGAACACCCCATAGCGATCACATGGAATTTGGAGTAAGTTGGAGGAATCGGTACCTATCCCTCCATAGGATCAGCTATAATCAGCCTTTACAACATATTGCAACAAAGATTGATTAATAATTTGAGTTCCACTAATCCAATCGGCATGAAACTTGGAGGCTAAGCAAAATAAAACATAAAAAAGCTTCCTTAGGGATTGCATGACATTTGGAAGAGATTAGAGGGATCAGTACCTATCCCTCTTATAGGAATCGACAGAAATCGAGATTCAAATAACACCGCTTCAAGGAAAATGCAATATCTCACAAACAGTAAGTCGAAATGGCAGGAAATTTGGAGAGCAAGTATCTAACATCATGGGGAGAAACTAGAAAGATTTCACCCCATTTGGACACCAAAATAGGGATCGGTACTTATGCCAATTATGGGCCACAATGCGCTTGGAAATTTTTGGGTGGCCTCGGCTTAGTTTCCTAAACCTTCTGCCAAAACTTTAGCTCGATCATGCACATCTTACCCTATAAATACAGCAAGCATGGCATCAAAAAAGGGATTTCTTTCTGCTTCTCTTTATCTTCAAACTAGGCTACATTCTTCCAATTTTATTCTTAGATTTCAGATTATAACTGTAAACAAACTTCAGTTTAATAAAACGAAAATCTTTGGGGTGGACGTAGGCCGGAGTTAGCCGAACTACTATAAACTTATGTCTCTATTTACTTGTTTTCTGACTATCTTAATTTTTTTTCTTTATTTATTTCTCTTCATATTTTTGTAATTGGTTTGGATATTGGAGCTTTTTCATACTTAGATGTTGGTGGCTAATTTTGATGCCAACATTTTGGTGCTTTCATCACTCCAATAGATTAGACAAACTAGAAAATAGAATCAAAGTGTTGAAGCAGCTGGAACGTTAGAAATCAGAACCGAGAACATGGAAATGGAGCCAATAGACAAAGGAATGGAACAGAGTAGCCAAGGACAGTTCCTTGACATCCTAGAGGAATCATCACCGACACCTCTAGAGGGATCAGTACCGATCCCCAAAGGATAGAGGGCATGCCCTCGGGTCTGGTTGATCATGATGCCGGAGGACCTGCAATTAATCCCATAGAGTTTGGCGTGAATAAGAATTTGGATGATCATCTAGAGGAATACATTCTAGAACTCCCTCATAAATTCAAAGGCAGCTTGGACATTATGATAGGAGACTACCATTGGAAGACAATAAAAGGTTTGCAAAGATGATCAGGTGTGATATGCATAGAGGATTAGCAAACATGGATCTCGATGATGTAAATAAAAATCTATTCACTCCTAATACTAGGAATGCTAGGAATCCACCAGAATTTAAACTACCAACACTAGAATCTTATGACGAAAATTCGGATCCAACCATGCATATGATGAGATATATACAACATATGGAAGTATTAGGGGCATCAAAAGAAGTCCTGGCACGATGCTTCCCTTTGTACTTAATGGATGTAATTGTACTTTGGTTCAGATAGTTGGAAAGTGGTTCTATTAGCACATGGATGGAATTAGTCAAAAGATTTATGAAGCAGTTTCGGGTTCACATTACGAGACCTAAGAATGTAATGACATTGACATCAATAAAGTAGTGGGCAGGTGAATCACTCAAGGATTTCTTAACTAGGTTCAATGCGGTAGTTGTTTCGGTGGATCAAACAGATCCATCGATGGTTTTAATGGTGGCAATGTTAGGAGTTGTAGATAATTGAAATTTTAAGATATCACTGATATGGGATCCACTGATGGATCTCGGGAAATTCTACCATGAAGCAGAAAGGTTTCTGTGATAAGAAGATGTGAAAGATGATAGAGAAGCAACGGAAGTTAATAAGGTACGAGGTGGAGAACCGCCCAGTGAGAGCTCAGGAAAAGATAAAGGTAAACAGAACATGGATAATAGCTTCGATGGATCAACGCGACAGTGGGGTGAACCCAAATTCTCTTTTAACTTAGAATTGAATAAACCATAGAACGGATATATTTGGATACTCGAGGACGTCTTCCATACCAAAGGACAGCAATGAGGGAACCCTCCAATCGCGAACGAACATCAGGAAAGTGCTACATATTTGACGAGCTTGATGGCTACAATACAAATGACTGCGGCATTTGTAGGATATCATTGAGGAATATGCGAGGAATGGTCAGTTACAACAACATGTAAGGACTCGAGCTGTGATGGTGGAACAGGAACACCCACCGTCCACCTGAATGAAAATGGCACTAGAGCAAGGCATCATCATTAACTTGTCATCAATTGATCAGGATGGTATGGAATAAGTAACAAACTTCGTAGTAGGACGGCAAAGTCACTAACACATGTATGGGATCAAGGATGGTCCCTAGGCATGCTTTGGGATGATGATAAATCGTAGTGCTTGGATTTGTGAATTTTTTTATTATTCTTGTTTGCTTTGAACTCTTGATTTTCTAGTTTTGTTTAGACTCGGTTTATTAGTTATACACACTGTTATTTTACATTTTGGCAAACTGACTTAGGAATGCTTAAATTTGGATCAATATAATGGATAACATAGTTCTTCAAGTATTGACTATACCGGGCAAGGGGTAGGTCGCTTCGCTCAAGCACGATGAATCAGCCTACTAAGGTCGTCGAGTATGGATTGTGCTCGACAAGAATTCCAAGATATCATGGTTGTCAGGTATGGACTACACTTGGCAAGAGGTAGGTTGCTTCGCTCGAACGCGATAGATCAGCCTACTTAGGACATCTATTACGGATTGTACTCGATAAGAATTCGATGAGATCGAGGATTTGAATTTGGATAACAACCTAGAGAGGTTATGGATTTGGATATCAGCTTCGAACATCTATGGATTTGGTTATGGGCCCGGAGAGGCTTGGAATTTGGCTAACGACTTGGTGAGGTCGAGGGTTTAGATAAAATGATTTGGAGAGATCACGGATCTGGAATTGGATAAGGACTCGGAATGGTCATGGATTTCACCAGCGATCCAGAGTGATCATGGATTTGGATTGGCAAGGGATTGTATTATGGCTATCGATGGATTGTGGACTTTAGATTTTCGAATTATGGCGATTCAAAACATGTCTTCTTATCGCAAGGCATGTTTTAGGGGACAAAATGTTAACCTACCTTTTGCCAAGGCAGTATACAAACGGATTTAACCTAATAGACTACACAATTATCATGGACGATGAATCCAGAGCGACGATTGCAGGCCTATAAATCAAGTAAAAATAATAATATCAAGTTAAGGTTGAATGGAATTGATAGATATGCCAGGCAGAATGTTCTAAGTATGGAGTATGGCTCAATGTATAAAAGGGATTGGTACCTATCCTTCTTAGGGGTCGGCTAAACCCAATTTCATAGCAAAGATCGATCAATATCTCAACATCTACACATTCAATTGGCATGAAACTGAGAGGACAAGCTAATTAGAACATGTGGAACACACCATAGGGATCGTATGGCATTTGGAATAAGTTAGAGGGATTGGTACCTATCCCTCCATAGGGATCGGCTATAATCTGCCTTCACAACATATTGCAACAAAGATTGATCAATAACTCGAGTTTAACTAATCCAGTTGGCGTGAAATTTGGACATTAAGCATAATACGACATGAAGAAGCTCTCCTAGAGATCACATCACATCTTTAAGCTGTGGTATTAAAATATTTCATGGTTAAAATAGGATGTATGCAAAGTTTAGTTGGATCTAAGCTACAAAAACCATAAGCACCCACAAAATCAAAGGCTTCATCACCATAACCTTATTCTATTATTAACTTATGAAATCGAAAACAATATACTCAAATAAATAGATTATGATATTAAATTGATAATTTGGTATTCTACCTTTTACTGCATTCTCCAATATGGAAAACCCATTTTGCCAACAACTAAGGCGTAGAGTTGGTTGGAGAAATTGAAACACGAGTGTAGGTGCTAAATTAGAGCGAAGGCGTTGAAGTTGGATCCTAGGCCATGGAATTGGAGCAAAGGGATAGAAGAGCTTGCGAAAGTTTTACTTCCACTTATTTTTTTGCGATCAAAGTGGGTAGTGGTAGGAGATGAGGGTTTATTTGATAATAACGAAAGATGGGGAATAATTCTAGAGCCCGCTAAAATAATTGAAGTCCCCCTAACAAAATTTTATTAATTTGTAGCATTTTTATCCTAATTTATTTTACTTTGTAAAACTAGTAGTTGTAATTAGAGTTGAAACATTGCTATTTATTGCTACTAAAGCATAATTTCATGTAGTTTTTCTAAAAAAAAATTCTTTACCTTAGAAATTGTATATTATATCACCTTATGTACTTATTAGATGCTGTTTCTTTTGAGAGGATAATTGTTACGGCATTCTTTGTGGTTTCAAAAGTACTGTTATATATGGCTACGTATTTCTTGAATTTCTCATAACAGACTTATGTCCAACACATGGTTTTTATGTTTTCTAAATTCCTCGTGCGCTTTTTGAGTAGTCTGAGAAATGCGGGTTTTTGTTAATGTTTATTTGAGCTTGAGGGAACGAGCTGGATGTTTCACTTATTATAGTATTCTTATTTACTCTACATTACCATTATGTATGTATCAACATTTGTGAGGATGGGTTGTTATATCTGTCTAGGCTGATGATACTATTTAGAATTGTGACTTTGAAATGATGTGTATCTTAGAGTGACAGCGTTGTATTGTCTTTTGATATTATAAATTGTCGTTCCACTATGAGATTCTTATATTGTGTTCTCTTCTTTCCTGTCCTATTTTCTATTTTTTCTTTTATTTTATCCTAATAATCTATCATTCGGAACTTGGATGCTCAACATCAAGTACCGTAGATATACTAGTGTCAGAATTTAGGGGTCAAAAAGGTAGATTATTAGATCTGGTATCAGAGCTAAAGGTTAAGTAAGGACCTTGGCTTTTGTTGGATATGGCTCATTAAGAGATAAGGTAACGGAATGCCCTAGCATGAGTTGAGTGTATTATACAATGAGCGTATTTGTATTTGTTATACACGTACAACTAAAAGCTAATTCCAACTACAATTTAAAGATCTTATATAAGGTAATTACCTTATATAAGTATAACTTGATAATGTAGTTTAATTAATATAGGGATAATGATGTTCATTTGTTACCCTTCATTAATTAGTTTAGTCATGCTTGGCCAGTTTATAAGCATTGCTACCTTTTATAGAATGATTTGACACGCTCGGCCAATTTATAAGCATTATTATCATTTATAGATTTAGTAGCTTAGTCATGCTCGGTCGGTTTATGAGCATTGACTACTGTTTGTTGATTATTGATTTGTGCTCAACTAGTTTATGAGCTACTTTTACCTTTTCAGTGCATGGGTTGGGTAGACAGTTTTTATGGATGTACTGGAGTGAATACCTTATGAATTGACTGTCACAATTTGGTAATAAGACATGCGATGACAATGTTAGATTATAATTTAAATTAAAAAAGTTATTTATTGTAATATAAAGGAAGGATAAGATATTATATAAATAAACATTTGTGAAAAGATTTTATATAAGAAAGTAATTACATATAAGTACGGTTTATGAAATATAGTTTATAAACGAAAAGGATTTAAACTATAAACTTTGAGAACTTAAATCCTAATGTCGTTGAAAATATTTTAGAAGGTTTTGGAAAAATAATAGTAGTATTATTTGAAAGTAAATAACTGAGAAATTATTTTATGAAATTGAGATCATTATACTTAGTAATATTTACAAAGTGTTTGATATAGCTTTGAAAATGATTTTGGCTAAGTCCGAAAGGCATGATTTTGATGTAGTAAACTCACTTCTATCTCTTGAAAATAATTCTGGTGATGACTGCAGCATCGTTGGTATTCATTTTTGGTTTTTAAGTTGGGGATGCTACAAAGTTGTTTTGGTAAAATAGATTTTAATTTAATCCCAAAAGTATGATTTGATATACAAAAGATATATGTATATATTATTATTTTAATTGATTTGAAATAAAACTCGGTGTTTAATTCTAATGTTTGCTTTAAAAAGAAGTTGATATAAAATATAGAGTTGTATAATAATGGTTTTGAAATATACTTTTGTTACGGAAAATATTTGTATGTATGCTATGTTGAGGGCCCAAGGAGTAACGGCATAACCTGGAATAAATGCTGGAACTTTTCATGTTTTCCCTTTTTGGGTAAAGCATGTTTGATAAATAATTGAAACTTTGTTAAGTTACAGTATGGATGCATGTACTTTATGCATTAGGGCAACATGATAGGTGCATCATGTTATGATATGTTGTTTGATAATTTTTGTTTGTTAAAGTTAAATTGAATTTTCAGCAATTTTAGACGGTCGAAAACTTCCAAATCGTTTTAGAACTTGAAGCTAAGTGTTTTTGTGAAAATATGAAAGTTGAATTTTTATAACTCTTTAATTGAGAAGGTGGTAAGTTAAAATAAGTTTTAAATGATTAAACATTCATGATGAGTAAAATAAATTTGATGTTCTGTGTATACTCTTTGGATGTAGCAGAGTATTATACAAATAATAGAGTCGAGTAAATTTTTATAAAATGTTTTATAAATGAAGTTGTGTTTTTTTAAAATGTTTAGAAACTTTAAGTTATGTTTTCATGAAATGTTTCATAAATGATTTTGGTATGAATGATGCACTATTCGTGTAAATGAGTGATTTGAAAGAAATTGGTATAGTAAAGAAACCAATAGGATAAATGTGTAAGTTATACGTGGATCGGTTTATTCGCATAACTGTTATTGGCACAAATACGAACACAAGATTTCAAGGTGATTTACACTGGTCCGAACAAAGGTTTTTTCACTCGATTATAGATGACGAATACTAGATACAGATTCTTGATATGATTCCTAAGTTTCTATCATAGTATATGGCTATGTAAGGAGAACATAGGTTTCTAATCAAGAAACCTAATCAGAGTCTGCACTAGAGAGGACAAGTGATCTATATTAGTCTGGAAGTGAAATCTATGTGATAAAGCAAGTGATCGGATTTGATATTTCATACGGATGACATATGACTCCTTGATTTGTTATAAGATAGCATGAACGATCGTCTAAGTAATAACCTGAGGCTGTTAAGCGTAAGGGCTTAGGTACGCATAGTAGATTGTTTATTGCCCTTATGCGATAAGAGGATTTTTCAACTTGAGCAAACCGTGAGTTTCTTTACTAATGATTTTGAATACTATTAAGTATTGCTATGTGATTATTTTCTTTCTTTGCTTGTGTCGGAATTTCGAGGACGAGATGTTTTAAGTGGGGAAGAATGCGACGACTTGGAATTTCAAAAACTTCATATTTAAATATTTGTGTCTTAGTTTGAATATGATAAAAGTGACTTAATAACCTTTTAATCCCCTTCTAGTAATAACTAATGATGGTAAACTTGTTTTTGAAAAATGTTTACAAAAATAAATACTTTGAAAAAATATCGATAATGTGCCCGAAAATCGTTTTATCGATAAATTGCTTTTTACTTGACAAAAGTTATTCAAACTTTTTTTACATACACTAAAACACTTAGGAGATTATTAATAAGAAATAAAATTATTTTGTACTAAATCTCTTAGGAAGCTTCTAGAAGGAGGGAGGGTAATATGGTAATTAACTAAAGGAGAGGATAATTTTATATAAATGATGAGGTGTAAAGTAAAAAGCATGAAAGACACATAGGGTGGACTCTTTTGGATAGAAATGGAAGGGTAAAGGAGAGGTTTGGACTTGTTAAACACTTTATAAAATTCAAAGCTTGAAAATATCAAAAAGAATAAAAATGATGGAAGTGGATTAGCACTAACCCACTTTGTTCTTCTTCACTAATCTTTCTCTAATTAGTCCAAATCACTCCAAACTCAACAACACTTTCACCAACACCTTAGAACATCTTAAGAAGTATGGATCTAAATTCAAAATCTAAAGGAGAGAAGAGGAAATGGAGTTCCTGTGTAGGCTATGAAGATTGATGATGAAGGGGTTGTTGGCTTGACTTGCAAGTGCTAATGCTTGGATCTTTGGAAGTTTGGGTATGGTAGGAAGTGTTCTTGGTTTTGTTTGCGGTTGGTCTTGTGTTGGCTTGGATTCTGGTGAGTTATCTCACTATCTTATATGTATATTTGTGTGAATATATGTGTGTGTGCACGCGCACGCGCAAATATGACGTTGAAGTTAAAGTGACATCAACTAATTAAAGCTATAAACTTTGGACGCTCTTGCTTTTGAAAACAAATGACAGCTTTATATTGTATATCACCACTCCTGTTACCTTTTATAACATGTGGCATGGCCTTGACTTGATGTTTAAATGGTTATTTGGATTGTGTGTTGAATTGATGTATGTTTGAAAATGTTTGAAGCGAGAATAATCGCCATAAGTGCACTTCAATATCCCTTAAATTTAACTTGTGTAAATGGAAGATTTATGATCTTGACTTGGGATAATCTAACTTGGTTGTTCTCTATACTCATTTTGGTGTATGGTATAGTAAAGATATGGTTTGAAAAGTTGTAAAAATTATGAAACAAAATTGTGAAAGTTAGAAGCGAAAAGGTTGCAATGGATGCACTTTAAAAATGCCTTATGTTCAAGAAATTTAAAATTCAACTTTGAGAGACATATTATGGGCTTCTTTGTATTTTTAATAAGTAATATAAGTTTACTTATTACTGAAAAAATAATAAAGCTAAAATAATTCATTACAAGTTTACATAAATTTGCAACAAGAAGGTCACTATATGAGCACCTTGAAATGTCCTGCTTGTACGAATTTTTGTAATTGAACTGAAAGACATCCTTTCGGGTTTATTTGAATTTTTTTATAAGTAGTATAAGTTTAATTACTGCTGGAAATAATCAAAGTTTAAAAGATTATAGAAGTGGTTAAAAAATGGCTAAAGTTAGAGTAAAAAGGTAGTTATAAATACACTATAAAATATACCTTATTTTCAAAAAAAAAAATATAAATAAATTGATAGATATACTTAGGGGTGACTTTCCATAATTTGTATGTACCCTAAGGGTAGTATTTACTATAAAAATTTAAAGATTTAAATCATTAGTTTATGTGGTGTAAGGATCCACCTTTTTGGATGATTTAAATCGACAATAAACCACACATGTCAAACTCAAAATGATCAAAATGAGGTAAAAAAGAAAAGAAGAGAAAAAAAAAACACAGAATCTCACAGCGGAATGAAAAAATATAATAATCAAATAACAGTTTATGAAGCTATTTTACAAACAACATTTTATTATACTTTTACAATACAAATCGGAGTTGCATACAACAGAAATAAATACAATAATGTAGTGGAACAACATGATATAGTAGTATAAATAAAATAAATAATAACTGTATTAAATCATCGTCTTTATCTCCCAGAAATAAGGTCTTCGATACATTTAAAATCTCAGAATGACCTGAGCGAATTGAAAAGAAAAAACACTCGATTCAAAACCAAAAGATCTTTTGTAAGTTAAATTAACAATTAATAAATATGATTGCAACGGCTTTAGAGATGTTTACGGTGTTTTACATCTTCTATCCAGTGTCTAATGTGCGTGCCATAACTTAAGAGATGTTCAGGGTTACCATCTTCGAAGTATCCGTTAAACTATCTATTACGTAGTACAATACGTTATTCTAATATGTCTACAGTAAAGTAAAGTATTAAAATAGCGTTACCCATATCCCACTTGACACATTTTATATATTCACGTAGTCTATACAGTACCGTAAGCTCTACCAAACCGAGTTTTACCATGAGGGCACTCCATAGATACGGTGCAAAACAAACTCATAGTGGGCGCGATAAGGCATGTGACAAGGCACGCGAGGCAATGCCCATTGTAGGATACTACCGTTTTGCGGATCGAAACCGGTGGTAATGGCTAGCGGCTACTACTGCCCACCTCGAAACACACTCCCAAATCAAAATCGAGGGGTGACCACCAAATTAATTACAAAGTCATAATATGGTATCAAAGAAGCATGTCCGATCGAAAGTGCGACCGCACTTGGCCCGACATGGCTTCTGTTTTAGTCACATCAAGCTGACTCACGGGAGTCAGGGCTACATTAATACCTCATACAGAATCGTTCGCCAAAACATCATACTTCATTTTGGAATCTCCACCAGGAACACAGTTGTTAAAGTGGTTTTCGGTATTGGCAGAGAGTATGACAATAACCGATCCCGGTCTCTTTAACAACCAAATGCTTATTTCACACCGATTGGTTCTTTTTATTTTCCAAAACCATTTCATAATTGATATCAAATATCATATTCAATTCAAACAACATCACTTTTAAAATTATATTCACTTTCGAAATCATATTTACTTTCGAAATCATATCGACCAAATTGGTCAAATCCTTATTTCAAGATCATCATATTTAATTAAATATGTCATTTAAACCTTAACTTAGATTATAACATCATTTAACCGTTTTCGCTTTTAAGTCAAGGATTTAGATATAAACCATTCCACTTTACGCAGTCTGAAATTTAGCAAATAGTTTAGATAGCTATAAATAGTTTAGCATAGTTAAAAATAAATTTTGAAACAGTCTAACATATTTTGAAACAGTTTAAAAATATATAAGAATAGTTTTGAATAGATTTAAGATAGTTTAAATAGATTTAAAATAGTTTAAATGGATTTAAAATAGATTAAATAGATTTTAAATAGATTAAATAGATTAAATAGATTTAGAAATAGATTTAAAATAGTTTAAATGGATTTCAAATAGTTTAGATAGATTTAAATGGTTTACATGGATTTAAAATAGATTTAAAATAAATTAAAATGGTTTAATTTGATTATAATAGTTTAAAATGGTTAAAAATAGATTAAAATAGTTTGAAAATCTTAATAATCAGGATTTTTAAAATGATAAGTTTTTAAACGGTTTATATTAAAATAAATATCAAATTAAACTATTTCTTTCATTCAAACACGTCTGGACCATGTCCAACTTCCAAATCAACAAGCAAAATTTTGTCTTTCAATTCAGGTTCCCATTTAAACCTATTTAATCAATATCGATTTCAAATCTATGTTCGAACTGTAAATTTAAAATGTTTCGAATTTAACATATTTCGAAGATTAAATATTCGAATATTTTAATAATCCAATTTCGATAAATTTCATTTATGATTCAAATCTAACCATAAAATTTCAATATAAACTAATTCCAATTTCAACATTTAAAACTCGGATTTTCTAAAATAAATCAGTTTATATAAATCAAATTTTCTTCAAAATATTATTTAACTAAATTCAAAATTTTAGGATTTAATATCACTTAATTTAACCAATCCGGTGTCCGTATATAATTTTCTGCCCTAGGTCGATTGATACGGATATTTATCATTTTATTCCGCAATATTTTATATTTACGGATATATATATATATATCATTTCAACCCGCAATCCCGAATAAAATTCAAAATCCATAAAATTGCTCGGCTTTATCATTTCGACCCATAACGATTTTTTTCTAATCTATAGATCGTTTGAGTATGTATCATTTCAACCTATAGTGATTTTTCTAGCAATAACTAAGAGAACTTGCAGTGTTATAACAATATATATAAAATAACATAACATCCAATATCAACAATTAAACATCCATCACGACCATCATTCAAATCAACCAATAAACATCAATAGATAGCTGATTATCAATAAGATGTATTTGATTGACAATTAAGATTCGGTATTAAATTAAAATAGCGGTTAAATTCAATGAAAATCATATTTAAATGGAATGACAATTTAAATGTACCAAACATTAACCAATCAATTTTTAATCACATTATAAACATAATTTAACTAACATAAGATAATCTAATAGTTGTGAGTGAGTTAAAACACTCATCTTTGATTTCAAATCGATTTGAAATCCAAAATAAGGCTCAAAATTTAACAGTCTTAGAATTCATCTAAACATATTCTCAAATATTCGAAATTTCGATACGATCGCAGCAGAATAAACCGCGTGTAAATCTGAACTCGTATGCAAAAATTATTACCATTAGAAGTTAAACGATTTTAAAATATGAAATAAATAACTAATGTCATCGCTTAACCTCACGTTCGAAACCCTAGCCGATTTTCTCAACTTCATCCATCAACATGCGGCTTCCACTACTTAAGCAATTTTTGATGTCACATATTCTACTTCTACCTCGATCGAACCCCTGCGTTGCGCTCACTAGGTCAGGTCGACCCCAACACATAGGGCGTGATCGCCCAAATCCCTTCGGCCGCTACGTGGCCACCGCCGTTCTTCATTTAACCGCGGCGAATCTGGAAAGCTCTAACACTAAGTAACCATATAGATTGAAAGCATAAGGCCTCCTCTACGCGGCAGTACTCGCTGATCCTTCCGAACGACGATCCACCGTCAACTTCGACAACCTAATATGAATGGCCGGTGGTAAATTATCGATTTCTAGCCAAATTGGTATTCAATTGCGAAAACAAATTGCAAATCTGGGTTATGCTCGTCAAGAGCTTCGAAAGGTATATAATATGTCATGGTTTGGAGGAATTTAAATTTTTGAAATTGATTTTGATTGAAATTTGGATTTGGGAATTAGCTTTTCAACTATTGAGAAGAAGGAAATGAAAGAAATTTCGGTATGTACAATAATGAGAAATAAAAAGGCTGTTAGGGTTTGAACAAAACTATTTATATGAACAAAGCCTGATAAGAAAATGAATACGTGCCGAATTTGTACGAATGACAATAACAACCCGAAAAGCCCTTTCCACTTCCGAAACGAAAATGGGTCATCCTATATATCAAATTAGATGTTTTCGATATTTTAGACTCAATGGAAAAGGTTTCAAGTCCTAATTCCATCGTATGAAAAAATTAGCTTTTCAAATCAGCTTATTTTTAATTGATTTTATTAAATTAATTTCTATGCATTCAAGCTCGTACGATCAAACGACAAGTCCGATCGCTATGAAACTTGAAATCCTATTATAATTCAACATTACAAATCCGACGAAGCCGGTTTCATCGAAATCCGAGATAGTGGCCAAAATGGCTATTTTCCCACTAATTAATAAATAATTATTAAATTAATTAAATCATTTTTTAATTCAAGTATTATAATTAAAAAATTTCATCATTTCTAGTTACATAGAAATTAACAATCTTTTTGAAAACAATTTCCCATGCCAAAGTTAATATTAATTATTGCACAGGATACAGTGTTTAGTTTCAATTGTTATAAATCCATTAATAATAAATTTAAATTCGAATAAATTCATTAATTTGATTTTTCATCTTATTATTCAATCCATTATTACTCTATGGATATAATTAACATTGGTTTATATCTTATTACATTAATATTCTACAATTATCATCTTAATTCATTTTAACGCAATATTTTATTACATTTATTGCAATTGATTTATAATTAAGTTTCAATAGGTTAAATAATGCAATGGTAATTAAACCATTGTTGCCACTTACAGTTTCAAACACAATTCTATTTTTATTGTTAACAAACAAAACTAATAAATTCACATACTGATTAATTATTCTATATTAACCAATTTCAATTAATTATGTAAAACTTTGCCATTTATATACAATACTTCGTTTATTTACGTGTTTACACTTTATAACCAATTATAACTTTCCAATCATTCCAATTAATTGGAATTATAATAAAATAGTTATCCATTACCTTAAATTAACAATACTAGCATTACATTCTACTTATTTTTCTTATTAATTAATCACAAATTTTTATTTCTTCCAATATTAACACCAACATCTTATTTAAATTAATATTTTTAATTATCGAAAATTAAGGATCGTTACATGTGGTGAAAACTGGTCGCAAGGTTCATGTTTTTCTATATTGTTATTTGTATAAGACTTTTAACAACATTTATAGATGTTGTAGTAGGTTGTTTGAGGTTTTTAGTGACTAAAAATGATATTAAATTTGGTATTTTTCTCTAAATATTGTTAGGTATGTTTCCAAAATAATTTCAAGTTTAATATATATTTTTGATAATTATTTATGAATTTTTAAAGTAAAGGGGTTTTATAATTATAGACATGCTTTTTTAAGTTTTCATCAAATTATAAATTATTTATCTTCAAGTAATATTTTACATAGATTTTTAAACCTATTTATAAGTAATTTTAAAGTATTTATATATATAGGTTTGGAAAAAGTAAGTTAAGTATTTTATAAAGGAATAAATGAAGTTTGGGATTATAACACTTGTGTTAAAATAAATGGTTTCGGGAAGTTAACTAAAAGTATATTACCATGTTTAATAAGTGTAGATATACTTAGATATTTAAAAAGAATGTTTTAAAGATAGTATTGAGTATAAATGGTTTTTGGGTTTGTTGTGACAATGTGTTACTTACATTCGTCTTTAACCCTTTTTTATTATATTTATGAATGTAAATAGATCTTTAAAGTGAATGTTTTAAAGATAAACATAAGTGAAATGATTTTGGGTCTGTAGTGACAATTTTTAAGTAACATTAGTCTTAAATCATTTGCAATAGATTGGGAATGTAATTATACTTTTTAAATGAATATTTTCAAAGGCAATTACAAGTATGGAATCTTTAAAATAGATGGAAAAAGTAAAGGTTTAAAGTAAGAAATCTTGTCAGTGATTTTTCAATATACTTATACTATTTGAGATAAGTATATAAATACCTTTTAAAGTATCAAAAGAGTACAAATAAATAGTGAAAAAGAGAATGCATGTATATATCTTTTATAAAGGTATTTGAAATATATATACGAGTAGAAAAAGTTTTAATTAATAAAGGAAGTAATTAAATAAAAAGGGATTAGAAGTCGCTTATGTGTAATCGTACTTTGTATGAGTTGATTGTGCTTTGTGTGTTTACTTATTCATGGAAAGTATTTAGTCATGTACTTAGCACTAAAAGCCGACTAAGTGGACTTGTCTATCTGTGAGAGTTAAGAATGAAATGTCGAGACAAGGCCTTGATGCATATAGTGATCTAACTTACTTGGCTTCACACTTGACCGAGGAATAGTGTAAGATGAAAAGTCGGGAAACATGATAAATATACAAGACTTGGTTTCCATATATGATCTTCTATTTTAAACTTGATAGTCAATTAGTCGACTGTTGAAATTGACCAAATTAACTTAGGTAATATCTAAAAGCTTCACAGTTTCATACGATTTAAGAACACTCAAGGAGAAGCATTGGTATGAAACATCTCTAGCTTTAAGAATAAATATATATATATATATATATATATATATATAAGATCCCCTAAGGACTCCTTTTTATATAATATTCACTCACTTCTTAAATAACCAAAATTGAATTAGCTGGAAATTCATCGATTGGTGTTGGAGAGACCGGAATCGATAAGTGTTTTACTTATCGCATATCACTTCAAAACTAATATACAAGTTCTATGTTTTGGGAGTGGTTGTAAAGTGGAATGCGATAGAGTTGAACTGTCTATCCTGAGGTCAAGTCCAAGGAAGAGGTCACTGTTAGCCTTCATCAAAATATTTATGGAGGAATTTATGTGGAAATTCAACATCTGTTCAAGATGCTCGAGTCTACGTAAAGATTCATGATCAATTCGAGCTACTGAAATCTATTTAGAGATTCGTGTTTAATTCAAGTGATGAAGACTTGTATAAGAGATGCAGAAAATGACCTCGAGATTGGAAATGGCAAAAGACAGAGTAAGATGCACAATCTGGGGTTTTGCTAACCCATGATGGGATATGTCAACTACATATCTAGAGTATGCTTATCGATGTTGCACGCAGGATTTAATGATACTTAGTTCCAGAAGGTGCATAACAATGTTCGTGCGGGCTAGTTGTGTTTACCTTATGTTTTATTTTATATAGAGACATACGAAGTGTGCAAGGTATTTTCTGTTCCTGTGCATGGAGTTCAGATTCGATTAGACCAAAGCTGTGGAGTTAAAGTGCTTAGCGTTTCTATAACGGTGTAGGTGTAAAAAGTTATAGTGAGATAAAGTAGGAATATAGCGGAAAATAGCGGAGGTAAAAAAACATCGTTAGATATAAACTGAATATTTTAAGTTAAATTATTCTCATTCTCACATCATTTGTATAGGAAAAAGAAATATTGCTTACACTTATATAACGAAACTGAAGAATATCATGATTTATGTAGTCCAAATTTGGGGAATACAATAGATTTTTAACTATGTTAAGTACTCATGACTTGTCTTTCCCCCATTTTTGTTGATTTGGCTTAAAAGAGAACTCGTTAAATCAATGTTTTATATTAATGTTGCTAAAGCGAATGCTAAAAACCCTTGATTTAGTGGGTGTAGTGGAAAATAGTTGGGATAAAAACGGACTAACTATTTAATAGCACTATATTGAAAAAACATAGCGGTTGAAGAGCGCTATGCGCTATAGTGCGGATTTTGCAGGGCTTTAGCGGGGCTTTAACTTTAACTACATAGGCCCGAAAAGATCTTTACGGAAAATCCATCTGCATGCATACCTTAGCAGTTTTGATTGTACGCTCAATATTGTCGCGGTATGATTAATCTGATCATCGCGACTACTTTTTGATTTATATTCTTCACCCTAAACATTACGTATTATATCAAAGTTCGCTTGTGTAGGATAGGATGCACCAGTAATTAATTGGCATTGACCAAGTCAAAAAAGGCACGAGGAACTTCATATTTTGTAAGTCTCCGTTAGCTTTCTTTGAACTTAAATACAATTTATAGATTCGATGGCAGTAGGACGTCGGATTCGAAAAGTTATAACGAAAATGGTCGATCCCATAGTGGATTCCGCAGCTGCCATGGTTGGAACTAATGAGGCAAATGATTGACCCATTATATCATACAAAGAAATGAAAAAGACAAAAAGGTTCAAATTGACAACTAATAATATCAATTCAATTGGCATTGACATAATAGGAATATTTTATGCACGAATTAGATGATGGTTCTTTTGAGGGGAAACTGTTACGACATTCCACGCAGTCTCCAATATACCATTATATATGGCGACATATTTCCTGAGTTTCTCATACCGGACTTATGTCTCACACGTGGTTTTTGTTTTCCCTAAATTCTGTGTGCTCCTTCAAATAGTCTGAGAAAGGCGGGCTTTCATTAATGTTCATTAGAGCTCGAGGAGATGAGCTGAATGTTTTACTTACTATAATATTCTTATTTCCATTGTATTACTATTATGTACATATCATCATTTGTGAGGACATGTTGTTGCAACTACTCGGGCATATGATAGTACTTAGAATTGTAACTTTGAAATGTTATATATATCAGAATGATAGTTTTGTAATGTCTTTTGATATTATATATTATCGTTCTGCTATAAGATTCTGATATTATGTTCTCCTCTTTCTTCTTCTATTTTCCTTTTTTGTTTTATTTTACCCTAGCAATCATCCTTTTCGATATTTGGATGTTCGACACACGAATACCGTGGCTGTATTCGTGTCGACATTTGGGGATCGAAAAGGTGAATCATTACAATGACCACTTATTATGATCTATTTTTAAATTCTTTGGTTTATTATAGTTAAATGTAAATTCTATTTGTGTATGATTTTGTTTGATTGTTGATATTTTTATTTGGGTCTGAAATGATTAATTATTGTGAAATTGATTTGTTAAGAAAATTTCATCTATTATTATAATTGACTAATTATATATCTAACTAGACAGTTTATTTTAGTTCGTTTGAGATTCAAAACAAATTCTGTTGCTTGTTAGATGTGAGATTGTATGTTGTTATAAGTCTATTACATTTCAATGAATTATTGTTATTGTTAAGTTTATTCCCTTTGGACATGATCTATTTTTAGTAGATTGAATTATGAAAATGATTATGTATGTTTGTGTGTGTGTGTAATTAATTCATCTTCATGTTTTGAAATTGTAAACCAACATCAAAATTAAATCCTTTGATTGGTTGATTGTTGCAAATTGGTTCAATTTCATGTTTTGAAATTAAATCATAGTTTATTACATGTATGTATGTATATTTCCATCTTCGTTCTTCAGATTTACACTGATTTTGAAAATATCGAATTTATGTGAATTGTTTTCATAATTATATATAATATAAGCAGCAATAAAGATTAGATATATGTGTGTATATGTCCAAACAATATATATGTTCGACTACCGATATGTGTATAGAAACCATATATATTATAACATATTTAAACATATGTGCATACCAAGGAATTTATATACCTATTATGCATGTGAGTTTATTACATGTATATGTAAATATAATATATATGTATATATAATAGATATAAATCTCAATATCTAGTTGTGCATATATAGTTATGCATATGTTTATAATAGACTATCCATGTTCTTGTATGTGAATGTATACATGATGCATTTCCAAATTATAAATTTAGTCAAAATATTAATATGATTAATTAACAAATATGATTTTAAATGGTACTATTGAAACTAGGCCAGCCTGTAGTGGAAGTTATGGGTGAATTTCAATTTTATTTACCATATTGGATCTTTACCGGGCCTTTGAAGTCAAGTTTACTTAGAACATTTCTAAATTTTATGTAAATAAAATCATTTATTTTATTTAAATTTATAAATTAATACAGTTTTATTTAATTTTTTATGATATATACATGTATCATGTATACTTATATATGTGTACATATGTAACATATCAATATGTGCAAGATATAACATGCCCGTGTATAAATATTGGGATTTACATTGCAACAGACATGTTAGCTCATCTAATATCCAAATATATTGTTCGGATATATGTTTATATACTTTTGGGTACATATATAAAATATTTTTTTTCAAAGTGGGTTCTTTATTAATGACGTTAAGAATCAATAGTGTGAGGACCCGTTTCTTCGACTCTCGAAAATCGACACTAATACATCCTCGGTATTCACATGCTGTAAATCCAAATGCTGGAGAAGCGAATTCTGAAGGGTAAGAAAGAAAAATAAAGACAGAATAGAATCTTACATATGTTATTTCAATAAAAACTTTACAAGGAAAATTAAAATACATTTATCAGAGTTGAAAACATGGACAGTTATAAATTTTTGTCCTTACAACTGCATAATACTATAGTACAAGAGTGTGGTGGAAATAGACAAAAATCTTCAGAAAAATCTTCTGAATCAATGCTTCGAGCTCCCTCCGGCTTTATTCTAAACTAAACCTAACTACTAGGCTACTTGAAAAAATTAAGGCACCTAGAATTTAAGGAAAATGAAAATAAACTTCGGGTCAATCATAGAACTAGTGTGAGAACTCAAAAGACGCATTTTGAAAACAGAAAGGTATCTCATAAGACCACGCCACACATAAACATGAAACGGGTTTTTCCCTTATGATAACCAAAACATTATTACATAAAAATACTTGATATTATTTTTAATGACATATCTTTGAAAACATTTGCATGTAAACTTATTAATCTTAGCCGAAATTGTTACCATTATTAAATTCCAGCATATTAGGCTCTACAAATAAAATGGTAGGCACTTATTGGAGAATGGATTTCCATACAAATGACCAGGTGAAGGGACTACCTTTCGGTAGTACATATCTAGAGGAATGTACCGGCGCCTAACTGTTGGTCATTTACCAACACAAGACCGGCCTACCTCTTCCAAGATAATACTGAATATGTCATCACCTCGGTCGTTACCAACCTATTCGAGGGGCCTCACAGCGTACATCCATAATAATTTAAGTCCCAAACATCATAGCGAGAATAAATATATCTAGAAGGGAATGATCATATCCTAATGGTTGCGAATCACATTGCCTTGCCACACCTACCATGTTTCGGCATTTTCGGGTGTGAGGCTTGAGGTAATGATTACATTCACATTTCACATCATCTTCCTTTGAATGCCACACTGCCATTCCATTGTCACACAACTGATTTCTACAAACGTATAACTTCTGAGCTTGTACATCTTAGGCAAGGGTGTTAAGTTAAGAGAAGTTGCCTTCTCCACCACCAAGTAGATAATACGTTTGTAGAGATCACTTATGTAACTAAAAATGCAACGTCAGACATTCGTCCATACAAGTTCATTCTAGGACTGAATGAAACCGAAGGTACTCTCCTACCACATCATGTCGAGAATTAACCTTAAGATTAGTAGCGAAAAATCCTTACAATCCAAAGAGTTTTGAAAATGAAGGGATCACTACTACTTTAGTATTTAGGAGCCAACCAGAATATTAATAAGTAGTCCTTTCAACCCAAAGATTTTTGTTCTTCATCCTTCATTCTCCCTATCAGGTCTTTACTTTTCGAATGCATACATTGGTTCGAAGTAGTCATCGGATAGGTACCCTAGATCTGATCCCCGTTCCTTCGAACCAATCATCGATAAATAGAGGTTTTGTGAATAGGGGATCATTCTTTAATTGATTTTTTATCAGAATCTCTTTTAGAGATATACATTTCCAAAACATTCTCTTCGGTATATACAGAAACATTAAACCTCTCTTATCAATTATTTTGATTACTTAAAACCCTTTTTAAAATCGTAATAATTCGAAATCATTTAATTTTTCACTTAGGAAAACATTTCCAATTATTTCGTATAAATCTTAATAATGATTTCTTAATTCAAAACCCATAATTTTGATTTGAGTTAAAATCATGTTATCTAAAATGTTAATCCAAAACCAGTGAATATTAAGTGAGCATAATCTATAGAAATCACCTAATTATACTCAAAATCAATTCTCATATTCAACAAATACTATGAGCGAAATAACGGCGAAATCATATTTTAAATTTCATGAATATTAAGAGTTCCCTCTTTGAGGTTTAACACTGAGTACAAGAAGATTATCTCCATAAAATCTAAGTTATATTTAATTTAAATTTGGAAAATTTGATCTTTTTATACTTAACTTGTTTCCGACATTTCGACCTTATATATCCCTCGCCCAGGGAAGAGGCCAAGTGAGCCAAGGCACAAGTTACTCCTGAACATCTCCTTAGTTTAAGCAACTCACATTCAAATCTCATGAATAGAGAAATCCAGTCTACGCGTCGGCTTTTGGAGCCAAGATTAAATCACTTAATTTGCAATAGCTTTTCGTTATATTGTTTATTTAAATTCTTTTTAAACGAACTATAAAACTTCCAAATCATTATTAAAACACTTAATTATCCATTTGAAAACAATTATAAAAGATTTGGAGAAGAATTGTTATTAAAGCTACAGTTCAAAGGATATAGAAAAGTGCTGCGGAAAGTGCGGCAAAAAATGCTCTTTTTAAGCCATATTAATCAATATGACTTTTCTATTATTTGGTAATTCATTTTTGTTACTCAAATCACATTTTAAAATATTTTAGAATTTATTTCATATTTTAAACAATTATAAAAAATCATTTTTAAAGAAATCCTGTTTTGGATTCTGAACTGTAAAACCGCGATTATTCCAAAATTTGTTTTGCTCATATTTCAAAATCTACATATTCAAATCTCGATTTTCTTTCTTCGTTGGAAAATTATAGATGCAATAGTCTAGAAAATTCTTATCTCGAAGAATTTCGAGCTAGATTCCAACTTTTACATTTGTTTTATTTTTATGACGCGAAATCGCGAACTGCCATTATGCGACGTGCTTATTTTTAACTAAATTTATCATTTCTTTTCAAACATCACCAAAACGCTTTTAAATGTTTATAAAACATCTCAAACTCGCTTTAAACCATTTTTAAAGAGGTTTAACATTTTATACAAACCAATTCATTAAATAGAGGAAAACGATTTCCTTTGTGCTTATCGACAGGTATTTTCATGACTTGCATATATTTTCAAATTCATATTATAGAACCAAACTTGATGATCAAAGCATATTAAACATCCATTGCAAACATCATATCTGTTGGATCATAGGTTTTGATTGCTGACATGAAACAACAATTCAAGAATCTACGACTACGACAGCATCCGGACTCAACAACTCAAAGTATGATTCATATAGTATTATATTTTTTAAGAAGAGTCATTAAATATGTATATAAAGTCTAGTTTAGTGCTTAAAATCTCTCCTCAAGAATCATCATTCACATTCAAATAAACTTGCATGCATGTTTTAAAATCAAGTTTTCGAAAAATGCATGGAGCGAGGCTTGAACCCAAGTCACTAGTTTAGAAAGCAAGTGCTCTAACCAAATAAGCTACGGTGATTTTTGATTATCAATAGGATTCATTCGACCGAACAAGTTATTCAGTCGACTGAATATCTATAAACAGCCTACTAAACTTGTGTAAACTGTGCATATTACACAGATTTTACTAGGTCAGCCGGCTGACCCAGAGGCTCAATCGACTGACCCAGAAAACTTTGTGCAACATGTACAGGTGCACAGAAATACATTTTTAAATTTTAAATTAGTTTGAATATTAAGTCGACTGACCCTAAAGCTCAGTCGACTGAATTTCTATAACAGCCATATTTTTGAAAAGACATGACTTTTGTGAAGAGTTGCGAACCTTAAACAAAAAGATTCGGATGCAACTCTTCGATCGAAGCTCTTCACCAACAGTCGTAGCTTTCTATCACTTATAAATACAAACTCCAAACTAATTTCAAATCACCGAATGACAATCGATTTCTCTTATTCGCTGATCTAACTTTCTGAAATCTATTTGCTATCATACTCTCAATTATTCTGCATAAAAGCAATGCTCTACCTTTCTATTCTTCATATACATCAAATACAAACATTTATACTCGAGGAGAAGATTATAGGAAGGGTGTACTATAAGTGACAAATCCGTGTTATCAGAACACATAAGTCAAAACTATTTTTTGTAATTGTTGAAGTCCTATTCTACTGCTCAGGCAAGTGAAGTCATCTTCAGCTGTTGAGGCGAAATCCTGTTCTACTGCTCAGGTCCCTGTTCGGCTGCTCAGGGGTTGTATAGACCTGTTCCTCCTGGTTAAGCGAGGGTTGTTGTTTACTGAAATTCCAGAAGGATTCTGGGACTGGACGTAGGACGGTGCTCCGAACCAGTATAAAAATATCTTATGTCATTTTACTATACCGCTTTTATATTCCGCACTATTTACAGTATTACTATCATCACTATACTCTGCATTATCATATATCCATATTACACAATCCACACTGCACTTTCATTTGGTATCAGAGAAAGGTCATCATATAACCGTAACACAGTTATCTGATAATCTAAAACCCTGGAATTCTATTGATCGTCACAACATCATAGAATAATGATTAGAAAACTATCCAGTCGAAATATAACAGGCAAAATCCCTGTCAAAGCCACCAGTGAGGACTATAGAAAGGTACTTTCTAATTTACAAATTTCAGGAAAAGATAATAATGAATTATTTAGTATAAGCAATAAGATTTCAAAGCTTAACTTTATTATTTTAGAAAAGATGAAATCTGTTGAACTTGAAAATAAGAAATTGAAAAATGAGAAGTTAGATTTAGAAAATCAACTTTGTGTTTTAAAGAACAATTTTGAGGCTCTTAAAGATTTTTCAGATGAACAAAACACCATATTTGAAAAAGAGAGAGAAAAATTTTCAAAAGAAAATTTTGATTTGAAAAGACAAAATGATTTATTACAATCTTTTTTAGATAATTCAGAATCTCAAAATTTTCTTCTCATAAATGAGAACTGTGCATTAAAAAACGAGAATTCTGAATTAAATAAGCAGACTGATATTTTGAAAAACAGTAATATTTCTTTTAAAAATAATAATTATGACTTTAAAGCTAAATTTGATAAACTTAACACTGAAGTCACAAAATTTAATAAAGGTCAAAACGATTTAAACATGATTTTATCTAGTTCTAGACCTTTACATGATAAAAGTGGTTTAGGATATAATAAAACAGATCGTACAAATAGCATACTTTCATTTGCTGATCGTAGAAATAGCACTAGATATGCTTTCATGTATAGTTAAAATATTAGTGCTACTACTAAATTTCGAGTAAAATCGAAATCCAATTGTTATAGAAATTTAAATACTGTTATGACCAATAATGTTTCTTATTCCTTTAGAAGTATAAAATCATTGACGGGAAATATGAATAAAAATTATCTAAGTATTTGGGTCCCTGTTAATTGGAAAAATAGAGAAAAATACATTGATGACTATTTTGATATGGTAGTTAGTAATGAAAATTATATTTATAAAGGTTCAACCATACCCAAATGGGTATGGTTTCCTAAAAATTAGGAAATTATAAGAACCTTGGGTATCGCATGCTTTAAATGTTAAATTTTTTTGTGATACCTTACATTATAAGTAGTAGTTATTTTGTTTTATTTTGTTCTATGTTAAACACTTATGTAGAATATAATTTATGTCATCATATAAACTCTCCTTTTTGTCGATGACAAATGGGGAGAAATATATTGCTCTAAGCTATTTGCAGGAATAAACGATGCAAGCACGGATTAAGGGGGAGAAAAGATTAATTATATACATGAATATGTAGCATAGATTCAGGGGGAGAAATAAGTCAATAAAACTTATCGAAGATTCGTCCGTAATAAATGGAGTTGTCATCATCAAAAAGGGGGAGAATGTTGGATCATAGGTTTTGATTGCTGACATGAAACAACAATTCACGAATCTACGACTACGACAACATCCGGACTCAACAACTCAAAGTATGATTCATATAGTTTTATATTTTTTAAGAAGAGTCATCAAATATGTATATAAAGTCTAGTTTAGTGCTTTGTTAAAATCTCTCCTCAAGAATCATCATTCACATTCAAATAAACTTGCATGCATATTTTAAAATCAAGTTTTCAAAAAATGCATGGAGCGGGGCTCAAACTCGGGTCACTAGTTTAAAAGGCAAGTGCTCTAACCAAATGGGCTATGGTGATTTTTGATTATCAATAGGATTCAGTCGACTGAATAAATTATTCAGTCGACTGAATATCTATAAACGACCTACTAAACTTGTGTAAACTGTGCATATTACACAGATTTTACCAGGTCAGCCGACTACCTAAAGGCTCAGTCGACTGACCCAGAAAACTCTGTGCAACATGCACAGGTGCATAGAAATACGTTTTTAAATTTTAAATTAGTTTGAATATTCAGTCGACTGACCCTAAAGCCTAGTCGACTGAATTTCTATAACAACCATATTTTTGAAAAGACACGACTTTTGTGAAGAGTTGCGAACCTTAAATGAAAAGATTCAGATGCAACACTTCGATCGAAGCTCTTCACCAACAGTCGTAGCTTTCTAACACTTATAAATACAAACTCTAAACTCATTTCAAATCACCGAATGACAATCGATTTCTCTTATTCTTTGATGTTACTTTCTGAAATCTATTTGCTATCATACTCTCAATTATTCTGCATAAAAGCAACACTATACCTTTTTATTCTTCATATACTTCAAATACAAACATTTATACTCGAGGAGAAGATTATAGGAAGGGTGTACTATAAGTGACAAATCCGTGTTATCAGAACACATAAGTCAAAACTATTTTCTGTAATTGTTGAAGTCCTATTCTGCTGCTCGGGCAAGTGAAGTCCTCTTAGGCTGTTGAGGCGAAATCCTGTTCTGCTGCTCAGGTCCTTGTTCGGCTGCTCAGGGGTTGTATAGACCTGTTCCTCTGGGTTAAGTGAGAGTTGTTGTTTAGTGAAATTCCAGAAGGAGTCTGGAACTGGACGTAGGACGGTGCTCCGAACCAGTATAAAAATATCTGATGTCATTTTACTATACTGCTTTTATATTCCGCACTATTTATAGTATTACCATCATCACTATACTCTGCATTATCATATATCCATATTACACGATCCACGCCGCACTTTCAATATCATCATCCAAAATGTAATATTAGTAAGAGTTTTCCACCTTCGTTTTCTCTTCGAGCTAATAGAAAATCGTATATAGCTTCGCTCCAATCGAACCAAAGCAAACGAAACCAATCGACCTAGCCTTGATGGTGATAGTTCTCATGGCCAAGGGAATGGTGGGCGGTGGCCGTGGATTTTGAAAGCGAAGAGGAGATGTTTCAGACTAGTTTTGAAGTGGACTGATATTACAAGCTAGCATATACCTTTTTCTCTTTTTAGTTGTTATTTTTTTCTAACTTTTATAAAATAATTTTTTATGAATAAGAAGCCGTTAAAGAGGCTCTTAGAAAACTTGAAAAAAAGAGGAAGAGGAGGTGGAATGGTATTAGGAATTTGGGAGAAAAGGGGTGGTATTTATTAGAAAGCCCTTAAAATAAAATATTCAGTTGCATAATTACCTAAATACCCCTAGCCCACACCCCTCCCTTAGCCTCTAGCAACAAGGCTTCCCCCTAAAGCCGTGTGATGGTTTATGTGAGTTTATGGTGTGGTACAATGAAGTAATGTTTGATTTATGGTTACTTAAAGGTTAAGCTTAGGAATTATCAAATCATTTTTGTAATATTTATATATATATATGTGTGTGTGTGTGTGTGTGTGTGTGTGTGTATTTATTTATGTATGTGCATGTTATCATGTGCATGTGACATATATGTATGCACATGTAGGTGCATAATACTTCAAACGTATTTGAACAACTTTTGTTCATTAAATCGTTGAAATCCGAAGAATCGATTATCGGTCACATTTTCACTTATTTATTAACATACATATATTTGTAAAAAAAATTCCAAAATAAATTTCTTATCATTTTAAACTAATTAAAATGATCACATTTGAATTATAACACAATATAAATTAATATTAGAAATTATTTACAAAAGTTGTTATACCGATAAAGCGATATCCGTTTTTTCCTTATATTTTCAAATAAAACATATCTCTTTATAAAACTTTTATAAATGTCTTACTATAACATTAAAATCATTTAAAATAAATTAACATCATTTAAAATCATTATTTGAATAAATAAAATAATTACCAAATCGTTAAATCTCAAATTAATTCATAAATCTTTATTTAAACAAATGTCATTTTATCGATATAAATTTTAAGGAAAATATTTATTCAAAATAAGATTACTATTACTTATTATCATTTGAAACAATATTATATGTATTATCATTATTTTATTTGCATAAATTTAAAAATAAATACAATTTATCCAAGTAATAAAGTGACGGGTCATTACAAATAGGAAATTCGCCTCCTTAAAAAACCTTACTGAAGTAGTAAGGAAAATGAGTACGACATTTTCTAATTTACAAAGTCAAAATATAGTACAAAACTAGTGTGAACCCGTGCTTCGCACACGTGTATGAAAAATATATTTGTTGCAGCTAATTTTTTTAATTATTTTGAAAAATAATCAGAATATACCATTTATAGGAAATAATTAGAAACATTGGTATAATAGTATATGTAAGTATTAAAATTAGTACACAAACATTATTGAGTTAGTTTGAATGATTAGATGGAAAAGCATATATGTTAGGACTGTAATTTTCATGTGTGCGTGTCTATGGTGAAATGTGAGCTAAATAAAAATGTACAACTTGGAAAATTATTATATTTAATTTTGAATTATATGTCAACAACATGCCACTAGCAGGAACGATAAGAAAAAGAAATGTACAAAACTGATATCACAAATCATAAAAACCGTATACACACCCCAAGTACTTTCAGTTTACATGATCACACAAAAACCATATATTATAAACCAAGCAGTTTGAGTTTGTAAAAACATACAACTAATAAGTTTGCATCATGTACCAAGCATTTCAATACTATCATAAACCAAATTTGTAAGGTGCATGTACATTCAATGTTATAAAATTATTAATGATTGTAAGTTTTGAAAAATAACATAATATAGTAGTATCTTTAAGTACATCTTCCAAATTGGTGTACATTTTTTGTTACTATAGTTACACCGACATGTTAGTTCGAACTATTCTTCATCCACGTTTGCGAAAGCTCATGCAGATTCAACATGTTCTCTGCCTCTAGCTGAAATCAAATCCAACTTCCCTAAGTTACATGAAGTAAATACAAAGGTAAATTTAGGAAGAACGCCAAGTTAAGTATAGATGTGATAATTCCAGGGAAAAAAACTGTATGAAAATGGCTATGTTACTGTATAAATATAAAAGATCATAAAAGCAAGTATATTTTCTTATTTAGACAGCGATTTTAGCTAGAGGCTGAAATATGTCCAAGTGATTATTCAATTTTATAAAGAAGGATTATTTAATAACAAATTTTGTACCATTTTGGGCATGCTTGGATTAGTTCCACAATAACAGGATGATTCGATTTTTATAAAGAAGGATTAGTTCTACAGTAATAAGACAAACTAAAAAACTTGAGAGTGTGCACATTTCTAAGACAATCGTGCATAACAGATGACATATTTTCATGATGAGTCATTCAAAGAAAGTATAGATTTGATGTCAAGAGAGAACTAAAAAAATTATTGTAAAATTAGGTTAAAAACTATCAATTTAGATAAAATCTAGGATATGTGCATTAGGTTGCTCTAGCATTAATCAAATATAATGTTAAACAAAGCCAAAGTTCAAGAATTTGTTATCCATAATGAATTCTTGTACTTGGTTTCTAAAATGCATTTATATCGTAAAGCAAAAGTCGCCAAAGTGTATAAAAAGAAAAGCATGGATTACAAATAAATGATTATGTAGATGAACGGATAATTTAGAACTGGAATCATCACGAAGATGTTCAAAGTAAGTAAAAATAGTTGAAATTTTAAAACTTATGTTTCATTTGTGTCCATGTTAACTCATTTTAGGATATTCATTGGTCTCATTTAGTGGAAGATTAACTAAAACACGATACCACAATCCACATGCATTAGAAAAAAATCATCATGTTTACTTCTAAAGGTTATTCAAGCTTGTCATCAAACTTGAAAAATAAAAGGTTGCAATTGTTTACCTAGACTTTACATACATTAAAATTTACTATAATAAACCAATTATGATCAAGTTTTGTACCATTTTGTGCATGGTTCGATTATAATTGGACTAATGTTAAATCATTGATTCTGAGCTGAAGTTAATAGAAATTTAACGACAACGCCATGTTAGAAAACCGAATAACTATATGTCATAGTTTTATGCCTGAAAGTGTATGTTGGTTGTTAAATTTAAAAATAAGCGGTGAGTATTGACGAATGGTAATCAATGATAATTACAGTATATAAAACGTGCATTATAATTATAATTTTTTGAGCAATGTTGATATGTTTATTACCATATTGAAATAATTTGAAGTAAACTTGTTACCATGGCAATTGATTACATGGATATTTTGTTAGTGATAAATCAATTTATTTGGATAATCATACCTCGTTATCCAATAGTTGCAAGTTAAACCCAAAAACATCGTTGCTTCTAAAGTTGATGGAGTCCCGATTCCTCGCTACCCATAACCTTACTATTGCTCCCACGCTATCAACCGTTAGTGAGTTGAGTGGTGTGCGTTCAATCTCCATTGGTGATTATCTACTGTTAGAGCAGGAAATGACATCAATTTTGAGCTATGATTGGTATGTATAATTTGTGTCAGCTACAAAAAAACTATTGTGGAGAAGAATACTTGATATTATGGTAATATGAGAAGGTTTTTTTTTCTGCTGATATTGTACAGATGTGAAGTCTATAGCATGTTGTGTGTTTATTATACAATTGCAGCATAGGTAATGTCTGACCTTTAGTTATACATTGGGTATAATTAATTTCTAATTAAATAATCTGAAAAGCTATGACATTCCAAATTAAATGTAGCAGAAGATTAGTGCAAACTATTTGCATTCTAGTGTGGCAATTTATTATGAATTGAAGTGTGTAGTTATGTTTGAAAAGAAATAAAGTATATACCATACAATTATGTAAAAACAACAACAAAAAAATGAGAAATAACTAAATCTCATAGACAATCCAAAATAATTTACCCGATCTAGGAGAAGGAGAAAAAGCATATAAGATAGGAGCATATAGGTCATTGCAGTGGGAGATTGCGCAGTGACAGCCATTGATTGCGCCATCCATCACGCAAAACTAAAGCAGTTTTGAGCATCCTATGTGCATAAAGAAAATTGGCGAAACTGTAAAGATTTTATTTTTGATAATAGAAAGACATATGCTGATGAATAAATGGGTAAATATACATATGTATACACACACATATTTCTAATTAAAATTCATGTCATGACTACTATATTACTCGCTAAAGCACTCATTTGAGTTATTTAGACCAAGCACCAAAAGTAATAGTACCTTCAATTACCTAAATTTACCATGTAGATCACTGAAGCAATGAGTTCAAACATGAATAGCAAGCTACCAATGAACATCTCCTCAAAAAACATAAGCGTTATTGTAATAAACATCCCCTCAAAAAACATTATATGTTAATTATAGGCCTGAACTATAAGGAAAAAAATTAATTCCATCTTAATATGAACATATATTGTACAACCGAAGCAAACATAACATAGCTAATAAAAAATTAGTTGATCCCTGTGGTGATTGACGAAGTAATGAATGGAAAGCAATCAGGAAATTCTTACGTTTTCATTTGAGTTAGCTGTAATAAAATTACAATGTGGAGAACCCACCATGGATGATGTTGGTTGAAGACTGGAACTGTAGACGAAGTTTATAATTAATATTTACATGAGAGAATGGAATAAAACTATGCAAGTGTTGAAAATAGGGTACAAATGTAAAGCAATGACGTACCATGTCTGCAAACTTGAAGGGTGTAAAGGTCACTTTTTCATATAACCTTGCTTTTGCTCATCCTTTTGACATGTTTTTGGGTTTAACGTCGAAAGTGCATAAAGCCGTTGTGTTACCGTTTGGTGTATAAAGACGTTGTGCTCTAAAATATTAATTATACCTTAATGCTCTGAGATTATTTAAGAAATTTATTAAAAAATATTTGTCAGCATGCTTTGCATAATTATTCATGGCACATAAATTATGTATTGATGCATTTTATTCCTAGCAAATTGAAAATGAGTATCTCTATAGTAATTTGTTTAAAAAAGTGACATTTTAAGATGATCACTTCTTTTGTCTAATTTATAAAATATAAATTAGCGATAAACCATTGAAAATATCTGAATACATTCATTTTATATGAATATTTTTGAATACTTTATAGGATACAACTTTAATTCAATTCAACCGTGCCTTTCTATGCTGACATACATAGTAAAAAAATTAATCTAACAATAAAATAATATTAACATGCATAAAGTAGATCTTACCTAAGCTTGAATTAATGCCAACAATATGTTACAAACAAATAAACATATGACAACTTAAGCTGAAGCTATTTTCAGTTATTCGCAGTTAACCGCGCATCTAAATAGATTCATTTTGTATGAAAAATTTTGAGTACTCTATAGGATACAACTTTAAATCAATTCAACTGTGCCTTTCTATGCTTACATAGCAAAAAATTAATCCAACAATAAAATAATATTAACGTGCATAAAGAAGATGTTATCTAAGCTTGAATTAATGCCAACAATATGTTACAAACAAATAAACATCTGAAAACTTTAGCTGAAGCTATTTTCAGTTATTCAAGGTTCACCATGTATCTAAACTGATAATGAACATGCAAAAATGATTGTTATTATTTTATTTTTTTGAAAAAGAAAATTATGAAGAATAGGAGATCAAAATGATGGTAGTGCACTTGAATTTACTGAATCTTGTATTAATCATGGAACAAAACTTGCATGAAATACAGACAAAAGAACCGTACAAAACTAAAATAACAGATTTAAAAAACCATATATATAAACCAAGTGCTCCCAATTAGCAAAATCACATATAAACCATATAAACCATGTGTTGTAAATTCGCATAACTATACATAGAAACCATATGACTTCAAACAATATTTCGTTCGCAGTAACTTATGAGTTTGCATCATGTACTAAGCATTTCATTTAGACATAAAAACACTAATTTATGTCATATACACTATTTATGGTATGCATAACAATACGGTGGACAGTTAGGAAGCCGTGCACAATATGCATTTACTCCAAAGTTTAAAAGTTTGCCGATGAAGGTAATTCCAAAGATTAATTTTGAGCGCAGTCATCGGATGTTCGCCAGAAATTCTAGTGTAAATAGGTAATTGGATAATTATGTTGTAATATGAAATTTTTTAGCACATTAAAACGTTTACCTATTGAAATTTGGATGGAGATGATTATTTTACACACCAAAACATTGGAAAAAAACACCAAAACACATTTACTCGCAGAGGCGGAATGGAAATAAATAACTTCATAAGGAGATTGAACAAACCATGTTTTTCTTTTATTAAAAGTAATAAATATTAGAGTTGGCCCTTTCTAGAAACAGGGAAGATAAACAATCTAATAAATAAGTATTAAAATGTGCAGTAGTGAAAAATTATTGGGAATTTACATGTATTAAAAATGAATTTATAGAGTTTAATATTTATATGCAAGTAGTTTTATACTTATGCATCCACATCGCTCATGAATCATGATACACTGTAGAGCTTAGAACTCAACTGGATTGTATCTTCAAAGAGACAGTAGTGGACATTAGGGTACTGAAGTGCCGCTTACTGAATCGGTTGCAAGTAAAAAATGTTAATATATGAACATATATTTGCCTGCAATAATGAAATTCTACACAACTACCTTTCAAATTTCATGTCCATGTCAATTGGTTAATTTAATTTATCTTGTCTCGTACACACATAAGCATTATACATACTTTCCACATCAACCGTAGTCAGAGTTTCTCAGTCACAGAACCTAATATAGAGCAGTCAACTATCATACTTTAAATCAGCTTACAGGTAGAAGTTTTATGATAGCAAGATGTACAACGTTCAGATGGACCAACATTTTTCTCTCGTATTAAAAAATATTAATATTTGTAGAAATATTCCTCTATATATATGAAAAATCCTAAAATCATGTTAGTAATACTTTTGAATTCAAGATTATTTCAACATATAATCTTTAAGATTGTTAGCTTTTTTAAATTATTAGCTAAAATCATCGTAACCACATCTGAGATGTAGTTACTACAATAAGATTTTTATTTCACCATAGATCAGATTTTAGTTAACAATTTTTGATAACAAAAATGAGGTGCAGTTACTTTCAATCATTAGCTAAAAACCACGATTGCAAAGCTCTCCTAGGTTCGAACCTCGCTCAAATCATCGTAACCAGAGGCAAGGTCAACAAAGAAATTTCCTAAATCCTCATAAACCAAATTTTAATTTCTATATATAAAAAGACAAAGTAGACCATGATTATTTAAAATTAAAGATTCTATGCATGAAACAAATGCGCCATAGTTTAAAAAAGAATTATCAAGCCATTGATCATTTTTGCAAAGTGTGAATTAGCTTGGGTATTTCATGTTAAACCCCAAAGAACAAATTATACCAGAAGGAATGAAAAGGGGAAAAATGGTCAAATATTTATGGAAAATCGAATTGGATTATATTAGTGCAGCATTGCAATTTACAAAATTCATGGATGGAAAATTCAAGCAATCTGAATGTACGTGGTATGCAAAATAAGCTGATGCAAGCAAGCAATTCCACCCAAGAAATAAAACTTCAAAATCCATACCAAATAATATTCCCAATACGAACTTGAAAATTACGAAAGAAAAATAATAATAATTTTATCTGTATAATTCGGATCGGCTTGAAACATCTGCAAACCTATGGAGTTCGTTTATGCCTATTCAACCAAAAAAAAAGCACATCAAACTGGGCATGTATGGCATCAAATCTAGTCCGCAGTCCCAATATTGGGTTTTTTCTTAGCAGTAAAGAGAAACATTGTAGATGAGCCTGTCATTCCACATGATCAGGCGGAACTTTGAAAGGGTGAACTCTTCTATGAAAAACTGCTCTGAATCCACAAAATCGGTTATGCGAGAAAGTGTCGTCCGCCATCGCAGAGGAGAAATTAGGGTTAGCTTAATGGGGATGCGAACGAATTAAAACAGGGGACTTTTATGCTATGACGCTTCATGAATTTATCGATCCCAAACGGAGGAAAGGGGGAAGAGAAGATAAGCGTAAGGGGAATCATTTCGGGTGAAGGAAATTGGAAGGAGGAGATTAGTGATGGAGGAACGGGAGTTTCAACCGGAGAAAAGGGGCAAGATTAAAATACATACATCAAGGAAGAAAAATTTGGTGACTTTTTGGTTGCCAAATTTTTAGGAGGCTTCTGTAATGTTGAAACCAAACTCACTAATAATACAATAGTATAGATACAAAAAGGAAAAAAAGGAAGATGCAAAGACTTTTCCTCTAAAAATAGCCCAACAACAAAACCACCACTCTGCATCTTATAAAACAACCAACCCGGCCTGTAAAATACACAAGTAAAACCTAACAAATCGCAGCTTATGTATCTGTCAGCTCGACACCCAATTTCAGCAGAAAATCCCACTCTCTCCTCGAAAATCGATTCAAAATTCAATTTTGTTTAAGTTGCACTCAAACATCAACCTCCAATAGTTTAAATATCAGTGTAGCCGAGCAAGATTTACCGTCGAATTTACGTTGCCTCCGCTCAAACATGATGAATCATCGTAGCAATTACTGTGAAGGCTAGATCCTGAAGTATACCAGCTTTATGGAACTGATCTCTAATATTAGAGATGCTTTGGTGCAGAGATAGAGTAAAGGCCTGACGAAGCTCCAACATGTCCATTGTCGAATTCAAAAGATAAGTACTATATCAATGGTTAAAAAAGAGATGTTCACGATTTTCAGTACGAATCTTACATAATTCGCAGTTTATATCATGTTGTAGTCCCCAACTTACTAGCCGATCCATAATAGTTAAACGATCGAAATAAGCCTTATATGTAGTGTAAGAAATTCTCTATGCAATTGTCTTATGCCATACAGGTTTTAAGTTATGCTATTCTTTTGCATGTTGTCTAACTGCATTCTATACTTCTAAAAACTTGGAATTGTTGTTGTGAGTTATTTGCCAGTAGTCCTCGGATCTGTCTAAACCAATTTTAACTTGAGATATAATATCTGAACCTCCTCTTGTTTCTAGAAAAGGTGCGGGTATAGATTGTGATTTTGCAAAATTAGACTAATTGTACAATGAACCCTATTATACATGTGCACGCTGCTCCATCCTATTAAATCAACCAAAGATTTATAATTAATCCAGGGGTTGAACAACAATAATGTATCATGACCATTGACTATTATTTTATTCATAATCTTACATGTTGTCTCTCTCTGTTTGAGTATAGATTTCATGATACCCAAAAAATTATTATTGATTGGGATAGTCCAAAAATCTGATTTGGATAAATATTTGGCCTTCATCCACCGTGACCACAAAATGTCACTTGTTAGTAAATTCCATAGTAGTTTAAGCCTTGCTATGTTGTTGAGGTATGTATATTTCCATAAGCCCACACCTTCTAATTTGGGTCAGCACAATAAATCCCATAAAATTTTATACACTCAGCTCCAAACAAAATCTATGCACATTTTTAGACTTTCTTTAGAACTACAGATGGAAAATGGAAGATCAATAGCAAATACATAACAATTGGTGTAATTGTACTTTATAGGAGTTCTGCTCTTCCTACTGTTGATAATAAGCTCCTATCCCATCTCTCTAACTTATGACTAATCTTGTTTATCAGGGGCGAACAGTGAGATACATGTATATAGTTTGAAGTCAAGGGATCACCACGGTAACAAACAGGTAACTCCTCTTTCTGAATATTTAAGACAGTAGATATCTCTATTCTTTGCATTGTTGGTTCGGTAAAGAATTTTTTTTGATTTCGCCTGATTAGTCTTTGTCCCCACCGTTTCTTCTAATTTATTAAATATCCCATTCAAATACCTAGCGTTACCAGTAGTGCAGTAGGAAAAACATTACATCATCAGTGGCAAGTAACGTGTTATAGTAGGCTGTATGTTAGATATATATCATAGTTTTCCATCCATAACCCCTTCTTCCATAAGTAGAGAGAAATATTCCATAGAGACACAAAATAGGTAGTGTGATAATGGATCGCCTTGATGTGCCATCTAGCCGAGTAAATATAACCTCATGGCTGTCCATCCACCATTATTGAAAATGTTGTGTAGAGATACCTTCATACATCATATCAATTACCTAAGTTGGAAGCCTCATCAAAAATAACATATGGCATAGAAATTCTCGGTTGACCAATTTTAAAGTCAATTTTAATGCACATCTTACGACTACCCTTCTTTGCAAAATCTCTAATTTGTTCGTAGGCTATCAATAATATTTCTCTTCGGTATAAAGGATGACTGAATTTCTACAATTAAAAATGGCAGATAGTCTTTAATCCTGTTGCGTAAAATTTTGTAGACAATTTTATACAAAACACTAGTGCATGAAATTGGTCTATAGTCTAAAAGAATTTGAGGCTTATCTTTTTTGGTATTAACGATATGAAATATGATTCAGGCCTTTTGGTAATTTCTTTGACTGGAATTTTTTTGAAGCAACCTCCACTATGTCATGTTGCAGCAGTTCCCAGTGCAATTTGTAAAACTTTGATGAAAAACCATTTGGTCCTGGGCTACTGGAATCATCAATAGAGAACAGGGCTACTTTAACTTCATTAGTAGAGATTGCCGAAGATAAGTATTTCTTTCTTCTTTCATTTACTAGCATTCTAGTATGTACAGTTAGGAAAGAAGAGATTTTAATCTCCATTATAGAGGCATTGGTAAAATAAAATCGCTTTATGTTTGTTTTCTCGCCATCATATATATAGTTTCCATATGCACCAAGTAGTGCTTGAATTTTATTAGAATGTCTTTGCATGGACATTTTGGCGTAAAAGAATTTAATGTTCATGTCTCCATGCTGCAGCCATAATATTTGCTTTGTTGCTATAAAAAATATTGTTTCTTTTGCACCTAATCATTTAACTGCAAACATATGTGATACATATGGTCAAAATGAATATCATTTTCTGGGTCTTGCTCACTTTGATTGAAGGCATCATTGAATTTCTCCTACAAATTTAAAAGTGAATTCTCTTTAACTCTCAACCTGTTCCACTCCTAATAGTTTGTTTTAATGACAAGCACCATTGTCCCAGTGGTTAAGTGATTTGGCTTTGGTGCGAGAGGTCACAAGTTTGAAACTTGCCTAGCGTGATTCGAACGTTTATTGACATGTGATATGTTGTCACAATGATTTGTTGTATATAAAGTACCATTTCAAAAAAATAAAAAAAATAAAATAATAATTTGTTTTAATGGCTTTAAGTTTGTGTACAAATTTGTAAGAAGGCATGCTCCAAATTTCTGCAATTAGTCCATCTGTAACACATTGGTTGTATTCTTCATTATAGCACCAGTCATTTACATGCCTAAATAGGGCACCTTTTTGAGAAATGTTGCTTTTGCTGAATCGTACTAGAATAGGGGTGTGGTCGCTCAAATTCGAAGGGACGACTAGAGTAACGAATTATGAAAACATAGAAGGAAATTCATAGTTGACTAGAACCATGTCTATGTTCGTAGCCATGCCCCTTTGTCTCCACGTGTATTTGCATCTCTGTATATTAGACTTAACTAAAGCTTATTTAAGTAAACAATTCTTAAAACTATTTCAGTATGTAAAAGGGATAGGCAAACTGCCCTTTTTATCTTTTGGGTTTAGAGCATTATTGAAATCATCCATCATAATCTATGGCATCCTTATTATTGAGGCGTCGAGACATAGAGAATCCCATAATTTCTATCATTCTACAAACAAATTGCTAGAATATACAAAAGTACAAGTGTATTATAGGCCACCCTCATTATTCATGAGCATAGTGATGTGTTGTTGCAACATATTTTGGATTTCAAAATCGCACACAATTAAATCATTTATCACCAATATTCTACCTTTACCACCCACTTCATTATTATGTACTATATTCTGTTTTGAAAATCTAGGCTTTAACTTGTCAATACTATCCACACTAATTTCCTTTCTTAACTAAACTAAACAAAGTAAGTGTAACGACCGGAATTTTCGACCTTCGAAAATCGACAATAATACGTCCACTGTATTGCGTGCCAATAAATCGAATGCTGAAAAACTCGATTATTAGGAAAAAAGAAAGTTGAAAGAAGATAGGAAACTAAACAACACAGAAACTCACAATGGAATGAATAATATATAATATACAACAAATCTTTACACAAAAGCAAAACTGCAATATGTATATGTGTGTGTATATATATATAAATCAATCAAAGTATACTAACCTATTTCAACATGGACAGTTATAACAGCCTGTCCTTAAATTTGCTGATAGATACAACAATGCACACAGCGGAAAAATAATCATCTACGTCAATGCATCTCTGGGCCTCCAACTCGTCTCCTGAAGCTCTAAAGCATCCAAACTAAAATCATGTAAATATGCTCGGTCTGACCCGAGCATTATAATAAAATAACACCCGAGTCAGCCAAGAAATCCGGCATAAGAAAACACGCCCGAAATTTTAAAACAGAATTATTTCGTAAGACCACATCGTACATAAACACGGATGAGTTTTTACCTTACGATAATCGAAACGTTTTTTTATAAAAAATCCAATTATATTATAATAATGTTTAGGGGTCAAAGTACAATGTGAATATAGCTGAAATGCATGCATCTCACGTTTCAGCATAATTGGACACAAATAAGTCCGTACGACGCTTATTGGAGAATGGATTCCATGCTATGACAAGTTAAGGAACTACCTTCCGAACGTACATCTTTAGATAAATGCACTGGGGGTCTGACAAGAACATCTAGTATCCTTGCCACACAGGACTGGCCTACCACTTAACTAGTAGTATCGAATATGATCACCCTGCTTGGGCCCTGAAGCATACAAGAAAAGATAATAATCGATCTAGATTTGAAATGACCATATACTGATGGAAGCGACCCACATGGCCCTGCTACATGCTCGATTTTGTCATTTTCCGGTTGATGAGGCTCGAGGCTACGATTTACCTTTATATAGCACTTCCCACTTGGAATGCTAACACTACCCTCTAGGCAATAATGCGATATCAGCATTCATCCATACAAGTTCGTTCTGGGACTAAAAGAAACACTTAAGAGCTCTGTCTTCAATTCCATCATCTTCAAGATGTCTTCACTTCGAAACACATTCGTTGGATCGAAGTGGTTTTCGATTCCGGTCTCTTCGAAACAACTTTTCGATAATTTTCGGTAAACTCAACCTCGCTTCTTTAGGCAATACATAGTCAAAGATAAGATTAGAGATCATCTCCTAACCGTTATTGGACGGATTTCCTTATCATTGTCATAGGAGAACGAAATGAGATTTATACGCACAGTACAACATCATCGGAGATGACTGTGTCATATAACTCATGTATTTCTCCTAGATATTTCTAAAGTTAATTTTGGGTCTAATTTCAATAGTCGGTTATTTAACTATCGATAACAAACATTCAATCAGGGATTTATTTCGTAGGGAAAACTAACATTAGTTAAGCAAATAGATAATCACTAGCCTTTTTTAATAAATCCTTCATTCATTAGAATCACTTTGTAATTTACTTGTATAAAATACTTTTACAAAGGTATAACCGCAAATTCCTATATTCAATGCTTAGAAAATATCTATATACTTATCTCAATGGTATAAGTATATTCATAAAACTGAGAAAGACTTTCTTTTTATTTGATTAAAAAATCATTTATTAAACTCCTTATAATTCTTTAAAAAACATTTATAATCTATTTTATAAATCTTCTGGACCATTTATAAAATTCTTTCATACATTTCAATAGCTCATAAATTCTTTTTGCACATTTCTAAAATCATTTACAAAGTCTTTATAAATCCATAAAACCATTTAGAAACTTCTTTTATAAATCTATAAACCCGTTTCTAAAATTTGTTTATAAATATCTAACTATTTATAAACACTTCACCTTGTAAATAACATTCCCTTGAGTCTTCTAACCGTTTTATAAACTCCTTCATAAAATATAAGTCTCTCTACTCTATTCATTGGTCTTGGAAACATTTATAAATAATAAAATTCTTTTAACTTCAAAACCCCATTATATATAATAATAATAATTATTATTAACAATAACATTATAAATAAATGGAAATTATTAACTTTAAAACATTTTAAAATAATAAATAATAATTTCAAAATATTTTTTAAGAAACAATAACAATTAATCTTTAATATTTTTATAAATAATAACAACTTATTTTCAAAACCTTATTAATAATTCTTATTATTAATTTCAAACCATAATTATTCGTGGAATAATTGACCTTTCCAAATATTAACATTTTGATAAATTCTTTAACATAATATTACTATAACGAAATAACTTTAAAACAATATTAATATAATTAAATAATTTTAAAACAATATTGCTATAATTAAATAACTTTAAAACAATATTAATATAATTAAATACTTTCTAAAACAATATTGCTATAATTAAATAACTTTAAAACAACATTAATATAATTAAATGTTTTTAAAACAATATTACTTGTAAATAAATCATCTTAAAAAAACAATATATTTCAGAATTGTATTTTTGGATTTAAAATCATTTTCGTTCTTAAACCCAATTTCAATTGAATTGGCAATTTATAGTATTTCAAAATACTAATTTCAGGCCAATAGCTGCAAAACGCTCAATCAATATTAATATTGATGTTCTATAATCATTGGTTTTTGTTTTTAAACATAGAATGATGTTATAATCAAAGTGTCCACAATCAGGTTCAATATTTAATAATCCATATAAAAGGAATATTATCAAAACAATTCAACAATAGCGAGGAATCCCGCTAGATCCCTCCAACCTATTTCCCCCTGCATCACAAACGTTATATAATCATAAAATATAAATCAACAACTTCAAGGCATGATTCATATACAAAGGGTCATCCGTTCCTACATGAGAACGTAATAGAGCCTCTTCCGCTTTAATAGGCGGGAATATATTCAAACCTACTAATAAATATAGTAATTCATTCAAACAATCATTTAATAAATTTTATTAACTATATATTATACTAGTTAACGAAAAAGGTGAATTTAACTCACCAAATTTTTTTGTTGTCCCCGAGGTGTTCCGGTTTGGAACTAAAATCGAAAAACGTCTTATTTCAGCCCAAATTTCAGTAGTCTCCGAATTCTTCCAAACCTGTTCCATTTCAAAACTTTCGTCATCATGAGCGCAACGTAAAAAGTTCCGTCTCGATCGAACCTCGTATGAGAGAGTTATGAAAATTTTAAGTTATCGATTTAATTATATAATAAAATAACTAAACTAATTACGTAACTTAAAATAATTACATCTATACCCTTCTCTTCTTTCTCCCCCAAATCAAAAAAACTCCTTGTACGAAGTTGTGCATGCTATTAAAGTGCATGGTCATGCACCATGCACCCTCTCCCAATCAACGATCCCTTGAACCGACCCCGCCATCGAACTTCCCTCGCCGGCCTCCACCCACTCGACACCACGACTTGAAGCTCGGCTTCCCAAGCAAAATGTGATATCAACCCCCCTCCCTTTGCCACTGTAGCGACGCGACCTTCCAGGAGCCATCATTCGACCTCCAACTTCGGTCAGAGATGCCAAACGACAAACTACAACCAATTTCAAGATCCAATTTCCAAATCGATGTTCAAATTCTCTCCAAATCCAAACCCTAGCCATAAAGAGGGCATTGGCAAGCACCATGTTGTGTTCCAATTGCAGCCGCAACTACTAGAACTCCATCTACATGAAGATCTTATTCAATCATTATTTTGAAACTTGTTTCAAGATTTCTGGTTGCTTATATGTCAAGATTTAAAATTCTAAAGTTTTTGAAAAGCTCGGGATGGTTTAAATAAATAGAAGAAAACATGGAGGTTATAGGCTTCGAGATATGAGGGCATGGCATGCGTGTGGGGTATGAGCCTGATATGGAAATATATATATATATATATATATATATATATATAAATACATATACATATAAATATATATAATATATAAATACATACGTATACATATACATATAAATACATACGTATACATATACATATAAATACATACGTATACATATAAATATATACGTATACATACATACATACATACATACATACATATACATATATATATATATATATATATATATATATATATTTAGATTTAAATTGTCAAGCTCTACAGCATTCAAAAATCTCGAACTCCAAAGGAGGCGAGCCGCCTGACATTCTATATGTTATATTCATATTTCGAATACAATGGAACTAGTCTCGAGGCCTAATTAGATCGTATGTAGAAGATAGCTTTTTGAATTCAATTATTATATTAAATTTTCGATATTAGTTTCAACGCGTTTCTATCCCGCACGACCTAATGGTATGTCCGATCGCCATGAAATTCTTTATCATATGATAGTATACTATTACGGATCCAATGAAACTATTTACGTCGAAATCTGAGATAGTGTCCCGAAAGGTTATTTTTACCCATTAATTTAAACGAACTATTATTAAAAACCAAATTAATCACTTTTAAATCTAAATTAAAAGTCTACTATCTTCATTTTTATTAAATAGAATTTAAATAAGCTTTGAAATCATTTTTATCCAACTTAAAACCTAAGATTCAATTATTGGAACAACTTCAATTATTAAATTCAACAATTTAATTTATCAAATAAATCACTATATTTGAAATTCAAGTTATTTAACTTATAGAATCAACTTTTCAATATTTAAAATCAATCAAATATTCCAAATTCAAATGATTAAAATTCTGGATCGTTACATTCTTTCCCATTAAAAAAAAATTTCGCCGCCAAAATTGCCGAGGTAAGAAAAATGCCCCAAACACATTAGTTCCAAAACCAATTAGTTGGAATAACTTACCATATCCCTTTAAGCCTTTAATCTCCCCATAAATCATCTCGTTGAAAACTTGTTATTACTTTTGCTTAGTTTCCAAATTCATTCATCCCTTCCAACTAATATCATCCCTTTCAATCATTTCAGGTTATAACCCAAAATCAAATTTTTAGTTATTAAAGATTTTCTTCAAAATTTATCAAAAAATTTCTGACGCCTTAAATTCATGGAAATTTTTGCCAACGTCTCCTTTGCATGGCTCAATCGAAACAACTGTGAATCGCCACCCGGCCCAAACTAGCAAAAGAAAACAAAAGCCAAGTGGCTCAATCATAAAACCATCAAATCAAACAATGATTTAAACATGTACTTTTTAATCGGGCAAAGAAATTTTACTTATGGAACCCAAAGCATCAAGTTAGCTCTTGTTTATATATTCATGCATCTTATTCACTAATGATATATAATCATATAATTCAAAATCATATTATTTTGCATTTTCAATTTTCAATATTTAATTTACTAAATCCCGTACGATGTACATATATCATCCATACACAATATTAAATCTGTTCGCTCAATGGATCACACAATTCCACTTAAAAACTAGTACCGTTCACGCGACCACTCTAGTGTGGACTCGGATCTGATTCCTTGATTGGAAACTGCCATCCTTCTTGCATAGCCATATGCAATGATAGAGAATTCTAGAATCAATCAAACATTCATATCAAGTGTTTGTCGTCGAGAATCGAGTGAAAAATTCCAACTTGGAACCATCTCAAAACTATGTATTCGAATCTGGATCAAACCGTTATGCGAATAAAATAATATACGTACAACGTATATATTTATTTCAATTGATTTCTTAGCTATCCTAAAAAAATTATTCACATTCATTTCATTCTCGTTTATTTCTTAGTATATCCTTCCAATACTAATATCACTTATGAACTATTCCATCAAATTTTATGTTTAACAACATTTCACTCTATACTAAATTCATTTATGAATTATTTCATTATATTGTACTCACATTTATAAACATTTCATACAAAAGTTCTTGTGTTTTTTTACCTTTTCACAACTTAAGTCCATATCCATTTCTAACCCAAATTCAATTTTAAAGTTTGATTCTATCAACCAACATTCCAAAACCATATTCAATTCATTAATCTATTCAAGTAGTTCATTTTATTTATCCATTTCAAATCTTAATCGATTTTCATTTTCAAAAATTATTTCATTTAACCTAACTTAGGCTAAATTTCTTTTCAAAATTTATTTTATTTAACTTAAGTAAATTTGATTTCGTAGTTCACTTTAAATTTACTTTACTTAACATTCATAATTAACGATTTTTAACTTTGTTTTTCTTACCAATTTCTCAAAATTCAAACTTATTTTTTCATATTTTCATAAAACATTTAAATGAAGATCCCCAGAGTTTAAACACCTTGTCTTTCAAATCATTTTTGAAATCATATTTATACAAAATCCCCTTGGTATATCAAATCATTCATTTTGAATTTCAAATCAAAACTAGTTTTGCCAAAACAAATTTCCTATGGTAGCAATTCCTCTCTTGGAAATCCGAAAATATACGTCGATGGTGTTGCAGTCATCATCGAAATTATTTTCCAACGACCGAAGTGAGTTCGGTGCTTCCTATCACCTTAAAAAAATTCCTTTAAAAATTATTTCCATTCAAAAATATTTTTCAAATAATACTATTATTAGTTTCCAAAACTTTGAAAAACCATTTCCAAAATTAACGGGATTTAATTGTCAAATCCTCAGCTTTTAAATCCTTTTTACTTACAAATCTTATTTATAATATACTTTGAAATTTCATTTCCTTTCAATTTACAAATCACATTTATTGTCGTATTCATATAATCTCACTTTGGTTATATAATACCATTTTCTTAATTGCTTTGCTTGTTTGCATTATGGTAATAATACTTTTATTCGATCACAAACAACAATCAACAAACGATAATAATCAAATATTACCATTCTCTAACAACCAAGCACACCATATATACCATAATAATTTTTGAAAGAATATTCCTTTATATATAAAATATAATCAAGGCAGGGTTATTTCACTTACCCAATTTCAAGGCAATACCATGTCGAATACTCTTTCAAGTGTTTAGAGACCCCTATCGATAACGTTAATTACTCGTATTGACCAGAATCTTTAAGCTACTCAATACATCAACCAACACAATGTAAAATATTTTTTTATATCACTAACAAATACACGCTCATACATATACGCTTAAACTCATTCTATGATGCTACCGACCCTATCTCTAATTAGTACCCACTAAAGCCAAGGTTCTCGCTTAACCTTCAGCTCTGATATCAAATGTAATGACCGGGATTTTCGACCCTCGAAAATCGACACTAATACGTCCACTGTAATGCGTGCCGAGAAATCAAATGTTGGAAAATCCAATTGTTAGAAAAAAGAAAGAGGAAATGAAATAGGAAGCAAACTAAACAACACAAAATCTCACAGCGGAACGAATAATCTATAATATACAATAAATCTTTACACAAAAGCAAAACTACAATATGTATATATATACAAAAATCAATCAGGGTATACTAACCTATTTCAGCCTGGACAGTTATAACAGTCTGTCCTTACAATTGCTGATAGATACAACAATGAACACAATAGAAAAATATTCATCTATGTGAATACTGTAGGATCGATTTCGCCCTAGAGGGGGGGGGGGGTGAATAGGGTGATGGTATAAATTATAAAAATTAATCGCGGAAGCTTATAAATTAATTTCAACACAGATCACAGAACAATAGCAGCACAGATAATAGCAGAATAATAAATGCAGAAATAGAACGACACAGAATTTACCCAGCTTCGGCAAAACCCTGCCTACGTGCTGCCCTCAAGGTTTCTACTAGAAATTAGATAGTCCCTCGCTTACACACGTAAACTCGCGACACCCGCTATCGACTAAATCTAACTCTACGCTCAAAACCCTGCCACAACTCAGCCACTGAGTTGCGAATTCTCAAGCTACGCCACGTAGCTTGTCCCCTAGTCACACAACTAGAAAAATAAACGGTTTAAAAAGAAAATACAAATTAAAAACAATTTAAACTCAAAAATCCTAATTAATAAAATACAAAGCCTTTAAAAAAAACTCTTTTAGAAAATAGGCCGACCCCCTTTGTAATTCGACCCGTCTCTTTTATTTCTTCGTTCGTAATGGCGGCCGTTCCTCTTGCAAATTTAGGGCTTCGTCCGTGATCCAAATTAGGGCTTTCGAAGTGCCGACAATATGTTGATTGATTTGATGATTATTCGCGTGTAGCCTTGATCGATTGTTGCTCACTTAGGCTGCTTCGTTGACCGAATTCTTTCCTTGATTCGGTATGTAATTATTTGCTTTTGCTTTATTGATTTTATGCTTTCTGGAATTCGATGCGTATGCTGATGATGATCCTAGGGTTTATATAGGACTCGAATTCCTATTTTTGCGTTCGTATAAAATCATTTGAATTAGTCATATTATTCACCTCGGCCACTTGATTTTGTTTCGATGATTGAGATGTTTTCTGACTTGTTCAAAAACGTATATTTGTTACTTGATGGTCACGGCGTTGATTTGAGATTGTGATGACCACGACTTGATTTTTATGTATGAACACGGCTTCTTGACTTGACTGCATCTCACGGCTTTGATTTGTTCAACTCTGGCCATCTTGAATTTTTAAACTGCTCTTCTGGATATTGTTCGAACTGTACTCATGCTCGATTTGCTTGCTTCGGCTGCTTCATTGACATTGACTTGTTGGATTTTACTGTAACTTAGCTAACGGTTCATCTCTGCTTCATGTTCGTTCCTGAACATTACTGTTTTGGTTTAACCTGTATATCATTGACTTGATATCATTACTTCAATGTTTTTGATGCTCCTTCGATTCAGTGAGGCTTATATTTGAATGTCAGTTGTATTAGTAGTTGATTTGTAGTCTCTGGTATTTCATCTTGGCCATGTTGCATTTTGGTCTGGATATCATGATGTACATGTGTGTTGCATTTCATTTGCGACCTTGACTTTTGTGATATTTGAACTTGACGGCTCTGGCTCGATGTTGTTACTGCATTCGTTACCACTGTCTTGCATTTTTGCTTGTACTATCCGGTCTGGTTGAACTGAGTTTGATTTGGTTTCATTTTTGCTGTGCATTTACTTGGTGTGTTTGCACTGTGCATTGAGCATTGTGTCACTTGTATACTGCAGCTTGGTCTTGCCTTGGTTCTGGCCATTCCTTGTTGCCTTGTTGCAGTTTGATTGTGCTGTTTACCCATGTATATGCTTCACTGTATCTTCATTCATGTTGGTTTAGTTTGTGCACTGTTTACTGTTAGTCGAGTTGAGTTGATCATGTTGCATTGTGAACTTTTGTGTTGGTTCCATTGTTGCATCTCTGACCTGTGCATTCCATTCTCGTGTGTTCATCCCTATAGTATATGCTTGGCTTTGCGGTTCATCCTGTGCACTTTGGTCTGCTGTCATGTTTGCTGTCCACTGCAGTTTGTGTTGCTCACCATGTTGCTCATACATGTTTTCATTCACTTGAGTCTTGTGATTTACATATATGTGCATATATACAGTTGCTCGGCCCTTGATTGTTTCAGTATTCATGTTGTTGTGTAGTAGCCGTGGTCTTTGTTGTTGTAGCATGCACTCGTTGTTGTTTCCAGTTGCACTTGAATCTCTTGGCACTGATGTTAGCTTTGGTGTATGTAGCTTGGTTCATGTGTTGCATTGCAGTTGATTCATTAGCATGCTACTGATTGGTCTGACCTGAACTTGGTTCACTTCATGTTGATTTTTGAAATATCACTTGAGTTGTATCCAGTTTCAAAAACTCGGGTTTGACCTTGTGCTTGAGTCGTGATTTTGAATATATTGCACGTGAGTTGAACCTGGCTTTTCATTTGGGTTTGACCAGTGCTCACCTGTCCCTGTAGCATTATCAAGTGTATATATCGGTGTGCACGGCCTTGTGGCATATACAGTGATACATTGTGTATGTCACAAGTTGTTCGTGTATGATGAATTCAAATTTAAATGATGACGAAAAACCCAAATAACTGAGGCAAATATTATTTTCAAAATTCATCTTTTATTTTATATTGCAAAAATAATTTATTTTCAATTTTACCGCGTTAGTGAATATTTTTGCAGATTGCTCAGATGCTAGATTCAAACCGGAATGGAGTTAAAGATAAAAATAAGAGTGTGAGTGATATGTAGTGAGGTTAAATGTAAATGTAAAATAGTGATGTAATTGAATTTGTATCAAAGTTGTATAGTGAATAGTGAGAGCTTGAATTTGTACAATTCAAAATTGTAATAAATATTTGTTTGAATAAAATATTCGTTTGAATTCAAATTCCGTGTTATTTATTTTATTCAGCAAATATTTATTTAATCTATGAAAAATAAATAGTATATTAACAAATACATTTAAACGAATGTATATATGTTTATTATCATCAAACAAAAATCATATAAGCGCATATTCAACAATCTCCCCATTTTGATGATAACAAACATATATTTAAGATTTGAATATATTAAATGTATTTGATCATTGATATGCTCTAATTGCTCCCCTTATTTAATTGCTTCCTCTCTACACAAAGCTCCCCCTACATATATGCATACAAATAAAAATATGCAAATGAGCCTATATGCAAATAGAAAATTATTCGACCTTTGCTTGATTTTATTTGACAAAATCTTAACTTTTCTCTCCCCCTTTTGTTATCAGCAAAAGAATAATAGTGTTAGAGAAAATAGAGATAAAGTAATCGATATCAATCCAACATTAAAACTCAATTGAATATAAATATTAAATTTCGATAAAAAATCAAACAAAAATCATAAATATTTTGTTAGGCGCATATTCCACTTTTAAAATGATGGAAATGATGTCATCATATAAAGCCATATAGTTATGTCTATTTGTGGTATATTTATATCAGGAATTTGAATATCTACTAACCATGCATAACCATTAGGACTTTTAAATGAGATTAGTAGTATTCCAATTTTATTTTTAAAAAAATGAATTCAAGTATCTTCTAACTACGCATAACCGTGAGGACTTTTAAATGGGATTAGAATCAACTTGTTTATTTTAAAAATCAACTTTTGATATGCGTTCCATACATGCATAACCGTGAGGACTTTTAAATGAGCATGGAAGCACATAACAAATTCCAAGCAATTCACCCGTGCATAACCGTGAGGACTTTTAAATGAGAGTGAATTCTTTGGTATTTATTATTATTATTATTACCCTTTTTTTTAAAAAATGTGAAAAATAAAAGACGAACGATTCCTGTTTAAAGTACCACATATCGACAAACTATATAGAATTTTGATGAGTGATGGTCGTTAGAAATATGATAGATATAGAGATGATCATGTAATTTTTACCAACAAACAGTTTTATAACTCTTGTTTAAATTTCTAAAGAAATTTATTTATTATACCGTCTCGAGTCATAATATTTGATCAATATTAACACTCATCACTTTTTTAATCACTATTTTTCTTTTCGACAAACATTAGGGAGTCAGATTAGTCAAAATAGTCATTTAAAATCAATTTCAAAAATAATTATGAAATTTTTCAAAAAATGACTAATCTGAAACTATGGTCAAAAAATGATTTTTTCCAGGGGGTTTTAAAAGAAAATTTTCTGCTATTTGAAAATTATTTGAAATGAAGAATATCCCGATATTTTCTTTGAAAAACGATGCAGTTACTAAATGTTTCAACAATTAATCACGTTCCACTAGTAATTTTTTCTATCAACTAGATTACCAGTGTAATCTGCATCTGAATTTTACTTTCACTCAATTATCACTCGTTGAATTTTATTGACCAAACCAAGAAGTGTGCTCCAAAAATTTCAAACTCAATTTTAACAACAATTTAAATGACATTCTTTTGAATTTGTATTGAAGCCGTGTAAATAATCAAAAACCGTGAATATAGAGTTAGCCGAATTATAACCAATTGTATTATTATCCAACAAAACACTATTTTTAATCCAAAGTGATATATAGGAAGTAATTCAAAGAATCTAGAGATTTTTATAGTGTTTTTGGCATAAGAATATAATTTGGCCAACTATGCTGAATAAGTCAGAATCATCATCTTTTCATTATCTCAATATTGGCTAATTTTAATTCAGAATATGGTGCAGATTATCACATTTAATATATCGTTCAAATAAATATACATTTACCTGTTTTTACCTTTACGATATTTTTCGTCGTTGTTCATTGTGATTCTGTCACCTTTATACTAGGCTAAGGAACTTTGCTTTGTCGCCCGTTGTGTTTCTGGAACAGCCAAAATTCAGAGAACAATGTTGTTGTTTCTTAGCCCGCCACCACACCTACACGGGAAAAGATTTATGTGACCTATTTGTTTTTATAGGTCCATGGTTGTTAGTGGCAGAAAATTTTGAAAAACAATTTTGTGGAGACCCAAAACTATTTATAATTGTTCCCTTCGGCACCCAAATTTGTTTAACTTTGAGAGATTTTATATTTGTGCCTTTTGGAACCCAAATCGGTATAGTTTTCACATGTTTGGGTCTATACCAACAATTATTGTGATTGTGTCCATATTTTCCACAAATCTTGCACATTGAATTAACTTGATTATTATTGCTTTCAACAATTTTCTATTTATTATATCCAAGTCCTTGTCTAACCGTATTAACAGTTTGCTTTCCTAGTAGCATACTCAACGATTTTTCACTTTTGGAAAATTTATCTAAAGTAGTAGACAGTTGTTGGACTTGTGATTTGAGAGATTCATTTTCGTTTAACAATTGTGTGCACTTTTTAATGGAATTCTCTCTCCTAGTATTTTCATTCTCTTTTAAAATCAGAATTTCATTTTCAAGTGATTTTATATTGATTTTCGATTTTTTAATTTCTTCTTCGAATGTTGGACACTTATCACACTTAGGGATTCTACGTTGATAGTTCTTAACTAATTGATCAAGTTGTTCATTGCATTCTATCAAAGTATCCTTTTGAGATTCAAGTTTGGCGTATTTTTCCCTAAGTCGTTCAAAACAGCCATTTACTTCATGGAAATAAATAAGTAATTCAGAGTGAGTAAGTTTTGATACCTCGCTTGGCTCGTCATCGTCGCTATCAATTATATTTCCTTAAAGGCACATATCTGCTTTCTCACTCTCACTGCTAGTACTTTTATCATTCTCATCCATTTCATCCCAAGTGGCTGCAAAACTTTTCTTTTTCTGTTTCTTTCCAAAGTCGCGTCGATTTCGAGGACAATTGGGCTTGATGTGTCCTGGTTGGTTGCATTTATGACAGATGATCTCCTATTCTTCTGAGTAGTCAAGTGCTTTGCCTATTCTGCTTTTCAATTCATGATTTCGAGCTGGATTTCCGTATTTGCGATTCTACCTTTTGAATTTCTTTATTAGTAGCGCCAGCTCTGCTGCTCCATCATCATCACTTTCGGTTGTTCCTTTGAGCGCTATTGATTTCTTTCGAGTATCTCCTCCTTCACGCTCTTCCTTGAATTTCATTTCTAGCTCATAAGTGGTGAGATTTCCGATGAGTTCTTCGACTTTCATTTGTTTCAAATCTTTTGATTCTTGAATGGCAGTCACTTTTGCTTCAAATTTTCGTGGAAGGACTCTAAGGATTTTTCGGACTATCTCCAACTCCGTGCATGATTTTCCAAGAGCTTTTGATTTGTAAACGATATTGGAAAGTCGTCCATGCATCTCTTTGACATTTTCTTCCTTCGCCATTTTGAAGTTCTCGTATTCGCTGCTTAGCATTGCAAGGCGAAATTCTTTGACTTGAGATGTTCCTTCGTGAGTCATTTCGAGTGTATGCCATATTTCCTGTGCAGTTAGACAATGTGAGACACGATTAAATTCAAATTGATCCAATGAACAGATAATAGAGTTCATAGCTTTAGCATTAGTATTTTGTAATTTATTTTCTAGTTCTGTCCATTGTTCCTTTGGTTTCTCTATTTCCTAATTATCTACAGTTATAGTTGGTATTCTATAACCTGTCTCAACAATATTCCATGCGTCAATGGTTTTCAGAAAAATTTCCATCCTATTTTTCCAGTAAGCATATTCACCATTGAACATTGATGGTCTAACTATCGACTGACCCTCTGCAAAAGCATTATTAAAATAAGCCATTTTAAAAATTCAAATTTTTAAAACAAAAATTGATTTTTTCAAAAAATCGAATTTTTAAAACAAATGTTGACTTCTATTACTTGCTCCGATACCACTTGTAGGATCGATTTCACCCTAGAGGGGGGGGGTGAATAGGGTGATGGTATAAATTATAAAAATTAATCGCGGAAGCTTATAAATTAATTTCAACACAGATCACAGAACAATAGCAGCACAAATAATAGCATAATAATAAATGCAGAAATAGAACGACACAGAATTTACCCAGCTTCGGCAAAACCCTGCCTACGTGCTGCCCCCAAGGTTTCTACTAGAAATTAGATAGTCCCTCGCTTACACACGTAAACTCGCGACACCCGCTATCGACTAAATCTAACTCTACGCTCAAAACCCTGCCACAACTCAGCCACTGAGTTGCGAATTCTCAAGCTACGCCACGTAGTTTGTCCCCTAGTCACACGACTAGAAAAATAAACGGTTTAAAAAGAAAATACAAATTAAAAACAATTTAAACTCAAAAACCCTAATTAATAAAATACAAAGCCCTTGAAAAAAAAATCTTTTAGAAAATAGGCTGGCCCCCTTTGTAATTCGACCCGTCCCTTTTATTTCTTCGTTTGTAATGGCGGCCGTTCCTCTTGCAAATTTAGGGCTTCGTCCCTGATCCAAATTAGGGCTTTCGAAGTGCCGACAATATGTTGATTGATTCGATGATTATTCGCGTGTAGCCTTGATCGATTGTTGCGCACTTAGGCTGCTTCGTTGACCGAATTCTTTCCTTGATTCGGTATGTAATTATTTGCTTTTGCTTTATTGATTTTATGCTTTCTGGAATTCGATGCGTATGCTGATGATGATCCTAGGGTTTATATAGGACTCGAATTCCTATTTTTGCGTTCGTATAAAATCATTTGAATTTGTCATATTATTCACCTCGGCCACTTGATTTTGTTTCGATGATTGAGATGTTTTTTGACTTGTTCAAAAACGTATATTTGTTACTTGATGGTCACGGCGTTGATTTGAGATTGTGATGACCACGGCTTGATTTTTATGTATGAACACGGCTTCTTGACTTGACTGCATCTCACGGCTTTGATTTGTTCAACTCTGGCCATCTTGAATTTTTAAACTGCTCTTCTGGATATTGTTCGAACTGTACTCATGCTCGATTTGCTTGCTTCGGCTGCTTCATTGACATTGACTTGTTGGATTTTACTGTAACTTAGCTAACGGTTCATCTCTGCTTCATGTTCGTTCCTGAACATTACTGTTTTGGTTTAACCTGTATAACATTGACTTGATATCATTACTTCAATGTTTTTAATGCTCCTTCGATTCAGTGAGGCTTATATTTGAATGTCAGTTGTATTAGTAGTTGATTTGTAGTCTCTGGTATTTCGTTTTGGCCATGTTGCATTCTGGTCTGGATATCATGATGTACATGTGTGTTGCATTTCATTTGCGGCCTTGACTTTTGTGATATTTGAACTTGACGGCTCTGGCTCGATGTTGTTACTGCATTCGTTACCACTGTCTTGCATTTTTGCTTGTACTATCCGGTCTGGTTAAACTGAGTTTGATTTGGTTTCATTTTTGCTGTGCATTTACTTGGTGTGTTTGCACTGTGCATTGAGCATTGTGTCACTTGTATACTGCAGCTTGGTCTTGCCTTGGTTCTGGCCATTCCTTGTTGCCTTGTTGCAGTTTGATTGTGCTGTTTACCCGTGTACATGCTTCACTGTATCTTCATTCATGTTGGTTTAGTTTGTGCACTGTTTACTGTTAGTCGAGTTGAGTTGATCATGTTGCATTGTGAACTTTTGTGTTGGTTCCATTGTTGCATCTCTGACCTGTGCATTCCATTCTCGTGTGTTCATCCCTGTAGTATATGCTTGGCTTTGCGGTTCATCCTGTTGCACTTTGGTCAGCTGTCATGTTTGCTGTCCACTGCAGTTTGTTTTGCTCACCATGTTGCTCATACATGTTTTCATTCACTTGAGTCTTGTGATTTACATATGTGTGCATATATACAGTTGCTCGGTCCTTGATTGTTTCAGTATTCATGTTGTTGTGCAGTAGGCGTGGTCTTTGTTGTTGTAGCATGCACTCGTTGTAGTTTCCAGTTGCACTTGAATCTCTTGGCACTGCTGTTAGCTTTGGTGTATGTGGCTTGGTTCATGTGTTGCATTGCAGTTGATTCATTAGCATGCTACTGATTGGTCTGACCTGAACTTGGTTCACTTCATGTTGATTTTTGAAATTTCACTTGAGTTGAATCCAGTTTCAAAAACTCGGGTTTGACCTTGTGCTTGAGTCGTGATTTTGAATATATTGCACGTGAGTTGAACCTGGCTTTTCATTTGGGTTTGACCAGTGCTCACCTGTCCCTGTAGCATTATCAAGTGTATATATCGGTGTGCATGGCCTTATGGCATATACAGTGATACACTGTGTATGTCACAAGTTGTTCGTGTATGATGAATTCAAATTTAAATGATGACAAACAACCCAAATAACTGAGGCAAATATTATTTTCAAAATTCATCTTTTATTTTATATTGCAAAAATAATTTATTTTCAATTTTACTGCGTTAGTGAATATTTTTGCAGATTGCTCAGATGCTGGATTCAAACCGGAATGAAGTTAAAGATAAAAATACGAGTGTGAGTGACATGTAGTGAGGTTAAATGTAAATGTAAAATAGTGATGTAATTGAATTTGTATCAAAGTTGTATAGTGAATAGTGAGAGCTTGAATTTGTACAATTCAAAATTGTAATAAATATTTGTTTGAATAAAATATTCGTTTGAATTCAAATTCCGTATTATTTATTTTATTCAGCAAATATTTATTTAATCTGTGAAAAATAAATAGTATATTAACAAATACATTTAAATGAATGTATATATGTTTATTATCATCAAACAAAAATCATATAAGCGCATATTCAACAAATACGTCTTTGCCATCTCGTCTCTTGAAGCTCCAAAGGATCCAAACTAAAATCTTTAAATATTCTCGGTCTGACTCAAGCATTATAATTAAATTACATGTGAGTCAGTCTGGAAAACAAGCATGAGAAAACCAACCCAACTGGATTTAAAGTTATAAGAAAAATCTTTGAAATCAAAAGTATTTCGTAAGACCGCACCGCACATAAACACGGATGAGGTTTTACTTATGATAACTAAAACATTTGCTATAGAAAATCCATTTATATTATAATAATGTCTAGGGGTCAAAGTACAATATAAATATTGCTGAAATGCTTGCATCTCACATTTCAGCATAGTTGGGCACAACTAGTTGTTTCCCAGTCCTCTGGCTTTGAGACTTCGTAAGCAGCCGGGTCATTCGATTTGGCATGAGCAGCCACGGATGACGGATGTGCTTAGGTCCCTACTTTCTATTTTTTAGCTGAACGGATATAAAGAAATACCAGCTCTAGCCCACCCTTCTAGTGGTTCTATCCGCACTCCTCGCCTTGTTCCCGTTGTTGCTGCAGTGGAGCTACCTTGTCCAGCCAGAGTGGGCATTCCAGGATATTCTAGGTGGATCATAACGGAAATGCTGTTTATACCAGCACTAAAGTTCGTACGATTCTTATTGGAGAATGGATTCCATGCTATGACAAGGTAATGAACTACCTTCTGAAGGTTCATCTCTAGATAAATGCACCAGGGTCTGACAAGAACATTTTGTACCCCTACCACATAGGACTGGCCTATCACTTGAGTAGTAGTACCAGATATGATCACCCGCTTGGGCCCCAAAGCATACAAGAAAAGATAGCAATTGATCTAGATTTGAAATAACCATACCCTGATGGGATCGACCCACTTGGCCCTGCTGCATGCCCAATTTTTTTCATTTCCCAGTTGACGAGGCTCGAGGCTACGATTTACCTTTATATAGCACTTCCCACTTGGCATGCTAACATAGCCCTTTAGGCAATAATGCAATATCAGCATTCATCCATACAAGTTCATTCTTGGACTGAAAGAGACACTTAAGAGCTCCATCTTCAATTCTATCATCTTCAGGTGTCTTCACTTTGAAGTTTTCGGATTTAAGACTGAATTCGTTTTTATGATGATTTGGATGATGATATGCTTAAATAATGACTTGTTTGATTTAAACAGGATTGTTTAAACGAGAATTTGTATGGTTTTAGGGCAAAACCGATTGTAAATGATTTTTGAATGTCATGGAAAAATTTTATGTTATGTAAAACATTATTTTGGAGTGGTGTTTAATTTTGATAATTTTCCAAGCTATGGAAAGATTATTATGAATTTTCAAAGGAAAATATGATAAAATTGGGTTTAAATTTTATTTTGGTTATTTTAGAAAGAAATTGGGTCTAAAATTTTCATATGTTAGATAACATGATTAAAGTAAATTTCTATAATTTTTAGGGATTTTTTCCAAGTGATTTGCTATGGAAGTTAAATTATTTTAGAAGGACATATTTGCAATATTGGTTTTGCTTAATTGAGGCAACCAATCATATGTTTACACATGGGCAAGTTAGTTAAATAGAATTTTCTTTCATTGGTATTAATCATCTTTTACTCAGAAAATAGGTTCTACCTCTATTTAGAAGCACCTTTTGACTCCAATGCTTCCGCTTCAACTCAGTTGAAACCCACCCAAGGCTAAATCGATACACAAGGTATCACTTAGATGATACATAGTGGATTGGAGAAAGGCGGAAGGCATGGTGTCAAAAGCATTACTTCCGATGGGGTCGATACCTTTGTTTGTTTTAAAATGGTAAGCGCTTGCCTTTGTATTACTAGAGTTTTCGACGTAGTCGAAACATATGTTTTCGAAAAGAGTTTTCGAAATAGCTTTCAAAAGAGATTGCCAAATTTTAATGTATGACCTTTCGAATGTGTTCCTTTTTTTAAAATAAGGCTTTCGAAAATGATGGTTCCGACCTGGTCGAAATCATGCTGCCATTTGTGTATCTTTCGAAGGTATGTCATAAATGCTTTCGAATGATGCCTTTGCTTTAAACTTATGCTAAACCACTTTCTAAATGCTTTCGAAAGGGTCCATAGATTTTGAAGGCAACGGCTTCGAAAAGGGGTGTCGATGCTATCCTTCGGTGTTTTACTTAAAAGGTTTGAAGCTTTTGAAAGGATGGAGCCGACGCCACCAAGTTTTCCCCTATACTTTTATGTGATAAACAATGGTTTCGGAAGAGATACATTCATTTATATTCACTTTGAACCAAATAATATTTTAGATATAAATCCAGTGGTTTCGAAAGACGGACTTTCAATGGTTTTGGCAGGGATACTTCCACTGGTTTTGAAGCTATGCTTCAAAGAGTTACTAAGTAATACTTTATTACATTGGAAAGTTTTCGAAAGAAAGATTTTAAAGTATGTTCAAAGGCAGGGCCTTGTTACCTGGAGATTTGACTATGTAACTAGAGGTCACTCGGCATTAGTGCATCATTCGACATAAAGCCCCGTTCGGCATAGCAGAGTCGTTCGGCACATGGCGTCGTTCGGCATTCCAGCCTCGTTCGACATTCATTCTCGACCGGCATGAACCTCGTTCGACATTCGATCTCAACCGACATGAAGCCTCGTTCGGCATTCGTGCCTCGCTCGGCATTCCAGCCTCGATCGGCATTCCACCCTCGCTCGGCATTCATGCCTCGTTCGGCATACCAGTCTCGTTTGGCATTCCAGCCTCGTTCGGCATATGGCCTCGCTCGGCATAAGCATGCCGTTCGGCATCTCCCTCGATCGGCATCGGATCTCGTTCGACCTACACATTTCACTCAACATACTGCCTCGTTCGACTTGGAGATATGGCTCGACATTTGTGGCTCGACACACAGAAGTCACTCATTATGGGCCAAGGTATCTTGCTACTAGGCCCATCAGGCAAGTCCAACCCATCTTCGTCTATAAATAGAGGGGCAGAGGCACAGTAAAATGGACATTTTCTTGTGAACACTGGGGAGACTCTGCCGCATTCAAGACTCATTCAAGACTTATCCTTTTTGCTTAGCAGTTGCATTCAAATGGTTGGTGTATGGATTGTATCTGTACTCAATTGTTAAAAAAAGCAATAAAGATTAACTTCAAAGTGGACGTAGGCAATTACGCCGAACCACTATAAATCTGGTGTTCTTGTTTTCTGCATTTAATTCAACATACCGTTCTCTGTTTAAATTTACTTTCTTCATTAACCTCTCTACACAATCTTTCTTAAGGGTGTTAGTGACCAATTCTGGTGCTAAAATTTTGATGCTTTCACTGAGAATCGAATTCTCAGACCGATAGGATCTATTTTGTAGCTACTGGATTGAAAAACCCCCGGAAGGAGATCCGACCTACTCATAGGACGCCCGTTGAATCTATTCAGAGTTTCGACTGACAACTCTACTATGGAAAGACCATGTACCCAATCAACCTCTCATGATGCGGACATCCACGAGACTGCTAGCATGCAACAAGTTGGACCTAACAATCAACAAGCAAATTTAGGTGCAAAGACAACCGCCCAAACTCAAACGGAAGTCATCAGCAGGACGGAGTTCAAAGATTTTGTGATGGCCCTGACTCGACCTTCGAAAATCGGCACCGAATACGACACTCGTATTCAAATGCCGTAGATCCAAACGTCGAATCTGGTTTGCCGGAGCTTATAACATATTAAGTACAACACAGCGGAAGAAATGAATAATACATTTGATATACAACATTTGATACAATATCCAGATAAAATGATGATACAATGAATATCAATATACATCAGATATATGATATAAGACAATAGCAGCGGAAAGGAAAGATAACACCAGCAGCGGAATAATATCTCCAATATGGTCTTCAAGAGAGAACTCCAGTATCGGTAATCTCCATCTCCAAGGCACCAATCTAGAAATAGCTCGAACTCCCAATAACGATGAAGTGAAGCAACTCGCTCCAAATGCGATTGCCAAATCCCAAGGCTGAAAGCTATCGAATCTACACCTACTATTCGATTATCTGAAAAACTCAACTCTAGACTTCCCGTGTGGGAAAATTGTGGGCACCCAGAGTTTAGGAAATGAACAATAAATTCCAGATCAGTCATGAGACTGGTATGAGCAAACAAAACAGTTTATCTTTTAAAACAAACAATAAAAGAATTTAAAATAAATCCGCAATGCCTTTTGGAAAATGAAACTACCATAAGGCCTCCCGACACACACAATGCAAACGCAGAATTGGAGGAGATTTCTCCTTATGGTTGTCAAATATGATTGATACGCAAAAGTCATTTGATATTATTATTAGTGCATAGTGTAGAAAACCTTTCGAAAGTATAATATTAATCCTAGCCAGCATACAACCATTATTGTATGCCTACTATAACTACCATCTAAACAGTGGGGCGCCACCATAATAAATGGCAGGTTATACAACTAAAACCGTACAAGGCACGTATTGGATTTCCAACAAATGGTCAGGCTAAGGAACTTCATACTGCCACATGGGTACACCTCTGGAGGGACGTCCCGAGAACCTACCCGGCTCTCTGCCAACACAAGGCCGGGTTACCTCTGTAACTAGGTAACTACTACTCAAGCATGCCATCCCCCGGTCCTTTGAGACCTTTATCCGAGGCGCCTCTCAACCACAAAACAATCACAAAGGAATAGATTTGCAGTGACCACATGGGTTAAGTATCTGAGCTCCATACCATGATACCACCCTTTTCCAAAAGGGAATGACACACCCTAAAGGGAGCGACCCTCATAATCTTGTCGCATCTTTCTTGTTTCGACCATTTCCGGGGTGTGAGGTCCTGATGCAGTCTCGTCCACAAAGCTACGCTTTATGCAAAAGTCATGCTTTGATCAACAAATGATACACAGCAGCTCTCAGCATGCCATACTACCAAATTGGGAGTATATCACTGATAACTATCAACTACATAACCTTTGAGCTCGTACGTCTCAGAGAAGGGTGTTAAGCTAAGAGAATAAATTCTCCGCCACCAAACAGAAATGTATTTGATAGAGATCAGTTTTATATCTCAAAGTCTAATGTCAGACATACAACCATACAAATCTATTCCGGGTTTGAACAGAACCAAAGGCACTTCGTCCAATAAAGGAAGAAGCCCTTGCAATCCAGCTATCCATAATCCAGATCGACTTCCCATCACTTAGGAAATCTCTATACCGCTGCTACTCGGTGCAGAGACAATCGATAGTTATCCTATCGTTCTCGAAGACACCCGGTCTTCAATTGCAATGCATAACGTCGTATCACTATTCGTAATGGGTTATATAACACAAGGTCCTCTCCCGGCTAAACCGAATAGTGAGCGCAATATTTAAAAACATATGAATATGTGATTTCAATTAAGTCACAACTTTAAACCCAAAACCTTTCTTCAAATGGTTTAAAACAAATTACCATTTCAAATCTTTTAAACAAAAAGATTTATTTCACAAAGTTCACCCAGTTTCACAAAGATCCATTCATAGATTTTCAAAACAATTTCCATTTCAATTAGGATTAACTCATCCAATCTTTAAATTAAAGCTTTAACTTACAGCTTTCAAACCGTTTTCATAACTTGGAAAATCATTTTCATCTCAAACTTGAAATCCCTTTAACACAAATTGGAAATTCATTTCTTATATGAAAGCTTCTATTATTTGAAAACAAATAGTTTTTGTTTCAGAAAAATCCAATTATGTTTGCACGAGTTAAAGCCCTTGAATTAAATTCAAATTCCCAAATCAATACCTTTAAAATGGTTTAACCCATATATAACTTGTATAACATTTTTTTTATCCCTAGTTTCCAAACATAGAATTCAATTTCAAATTTTGAATTTAAGTTTAAATCAAATTATTTAAACTTCTAAACTTAATCAAGTTAGTCAAAAATAAATTTTGTCTTTGAAATTCCTTTTCAAAAACTTTTTACTTTAATCCCAACCCATGTCCAAAACTATTTGGATTCAAAAAAATTCAATTTTAAAACTATTTTAAAAATCTGTGACGTATAAGTGTGGTCCATGGGTTTTACACAATAAATTTTGTGTGTGTATAAGTGTGGTCCATGGGTTTTACACAATAAAAGTGCAACATCATCAATTAGCACAGATTCAAATACAACAATATATCTGATAAGCGATATAAACTATAACGCTTATCTTTATTCACAGATTCACAGATAAATAGTATAAATTTATCACAGATAAATAAATTACATTCATCACAGGTCACACCGAAACAATTCATAGCACAAAGCATATACAATATGATCCAAACATCCATAAGTAAGGTTAATTAATTATCTAGTTAATTGAAATCAAATTAATTACTTATGAATAAATTTACTAATTTTGGTTAATTAATATTAATTAATTACAAGCTATTTTAATTAATAACCCTTTAATCATTTACTAATTAACCTCAATTACTAAATTAATTAATCCTTGAACCGTTAATTAATCAAACTTAATTAATAAATTCATTAATCTTAATCATTAATTTAAATCAACTTTGATTAATAAATTAACAAACCTTTAATCATTAGATAATTAACCTTTTATTTTTAAATAATCAACCTTTAATTGTTCAATCATCCTTTAATTAATTATCTTTAATTAATTAAACCTTTAATTAATTACCATTTAATTAATTATCCTTAATTAATTACAATAAGTGATTATCCTAATTATTTATATTAATAAATCACAATTTAATTACTTTGAGTAATTATTCTTTAATCACTTGATTAATTAACTTTAATCATTAATTAATTATTTTTAATGTAAGTAATCTTGTTTAAGTAATTAATTACCTTTAATTACTTTTATTAATTAATCTTAATTAATTAACTATTCTTTATTTTTAATTAAACAAAGTAATTACCCCTTAATTACATTAATTAATTAATTTCATTAAGTGATCATACATTAATTATTCATATTAATTAAATTACCCTTACATTCAATAATTATCCAAATATGATTACTCAAAACCCAGAATAATTTCAAACGTTTCAAAATTAAATCTTTAAAACCATTTGAGAACTTTATTTAGGAATTTGGTTTTTTTTTTTTTTTGAAAACCTATCAATTTAGCTACATAATTAATCTAATCTATAATTACCTTTAAAACAAACAATTTAAATCCTAAAAAAAACTTGTTCAACTTTACTTTCTTTACAAACCAGGTAACTCAACTTATTAAAACCCGAGCACCAGCAATGTTTTCCCGAGCTTATCCCCGAGCGACCCTACTTTAGCTTATGCTTTAAATTTAATCCTCTTTTTTTTAATCTCATCATTAATTACTAACAGGCCGAAGCCTAACCCAAACTGAAATGCTTTTCCACCTTCTTCCCTCATCTCTCTACTCCAGTATCATCAGAGATACACCGAATCGGTCAAGCAACTACCCCCAACATCGGTTCATTTGCGAATCCTTACGAGACCTTCACCGAGCCTATATCGCACGTAACACCAATCATTGAAACGAACGATCTCGCCTGGAACCAATGTGAACGGTGACACGCGTGCACGTGTACGCTCTTACCTCTGACTATCTCGCCATCGTGACACTGTCGACCAATTTCCTATCGATACCCGACCCAGAATCTCCACATACCATTGCATCTAACACCACCGATTGAAAATTTTGATTCCCAGTCCACCCATTTCAACCCACGAAAACACCCTTCTAACACCAACTGACCCACCTCGGCGTCGAACGACACCTTACACGCATGCAGCTTATCTCCGACGAAAGCTCATCCATTTGACTACCTCCCAGCCAATTTTCTTGAACTCCGGTCGCACTATCACATCGCGAAACCGTCGCGACTTCACCCAAAGCAGAGACCACCTTAAACCCTAACATCATCTCGTTCACACAATCAAAGCCTCAAATGAAAATTCCGCCGCGGTCCGTACCTCCGCTACGTCCACCAGACCCTTCCAGATCTGATCGCACCGCCCCTGGTCGACAGAGTCGATGGAAAAATATTTTTGAACTAAATTTGATTATCTAACAATATCTCGAGACATACAGGCTTAAAATTTATGAAACACTTTCCAAAAATCATTATTTGCTAATACAAACTCGATGATGAAATCTAAATTCGAATTCATGATTATTGAATTTTTTGCTCGTATCAGGTTTCCACTGTAAATTCAAATGTTTGAATTAATGGTTCGATAAATCCTTTTGAATTTATTTCTAAAAATGAATTTACGATGTTACAAACAATTTCTCTTCAGAAATCATAGCTTAATTCTATTTTGAAAAAAAGATATGAATTTTTCTTCAAGATGTTACTTTCAATTTTGTTGATCTAACAGAGTTGATTTTCTGTGCACAAACATACCATTATATATACATTCACCCAAACATGCAAGCATATTAACCAAACATCTTCATAAAAGTACTTTAAGCTTTAATCATAATATCAAAGGATATAGATGAGTTTGCTCACACGAATGTGCTACACAGAGAAGATTGTTTTGAGATGTTTTCCTGGTTGTACTTTGAATTTCCTGATTTTTAATTTCTTCTTTACTTTGGGTTTGAACTTCGAAACTGATTTGTTTCTTGATGTTTGAATTAGTTGCTTCAGGTGGTAGCTTTGATTTTTTTTTTTTTCAATTGCTTCAGGTTGGATCATTGATTCATGAATTGCTTTTGTTTTTCCAGATTTGCTTTACATCTGGAACTCATTTTGTTGAGATGGTTTCTGAACTCGAATTAATGTTGCTCTGGCTTGAAGTTGTTTGCTTTCAGATTTTGGATTTTAGGTATGAAGAAGAGAGAAGATTTGATAAAAGTGTATAGTCTGGTTTCAGATTTTTAAATGAAGGAAAGCAATTTGAGAAAACGAAGATGAAGAGAAAGGTTCAACTTAGATCTGAAAATAAATAGCCAGTTCTTCCTCTCTTTAAATTTTAAAAATATTTTGTTTTGCCACTTGTTAACCTTGCATATTTGCATGGCTTACACTTGTTAACATTTTTAAATTTATGTTTAAGCCCTTGTTTAATAAACTATGTTTTAAACCCTTGTCATTTTATAATTTGCTATTTGTATTTTAAACCCCCTTTTGTTTTAGTACTTATGTTTATATATATATATATATATATATAAGATTTCAATTTAACTTTACACATATATGTTTTCATGTTATGTAATTTTTTTGCATACAAACCTTTTCATTATTCAAAAATATTTAATCTATATACATTTACTCTCATAGCTATTTACATACCCTTAAGAAAATGATTTCAAAACTAATTTTATTAATAAGTGAATCTTTTTTTAAACGTTTACTTTAAATTTAGATTCAAATTCAAATTCACTTGATTTATAAAAATCCATTTAAGTCTATTTATATATTCACACATATCTTGGACAATTTAAGTTCAATTTCAATATATATCCAATTCTACTCATATATGCAATATACATATATGTATAAGATTTTAAATTCAAATGACTTTTTAAAACATTCATTATTTAAAAATTTTAAACTCAAAAGAAATTAGAATTTATTCATATATGATTATCACTTATTTTATTTGTTTGAGACTTTTCAATTTAATCTCAAATTAAATTCCAAAAGTTTAAATATGTTACTAATTTAAATGAAATTTTTTGGGATGTTACTTTTTTATTTTTAAGATATTAAATATAGAATTTTCAAATCCATAATTAAATTTTAAAATCGATGTCCAAATAAACAAATGTCCTATTTAATCTTGGAATTTTTTTAATTTATAATTTAAATTCACAAATTTATATCAATTACCGAATTTAATTTTACTCAAAAATCGGGATCGTTACAGATTTGATGAGGGAACTCAGGGAAAATAGAATTGCTGAGCAGATTCAGGCCAACGCTAATCTCATGACTCAGCTGACTCAGCAGCAGCATCAGAATGCTGGAGGTAGCCCTGCTCCTTATTCTTCGTCTGATAGTTCGACCTCAGCCGATGAACCTCCTAGGCATAGACGTCATAAGACTGAAGCTTCACAGGCAGGTGCCACTGATCGATCAACCAGGGATCAAGCACGTGAGGAGACCGGACGCCCAACCTTCCATCCTCCATACAAACTTCGGACTTATCAGCCATGGTCAGGAAGTTAATGAGAGAGAACCAAGGCTTGACCAACGAAGATTGGGGAGTATCCAAGAGTCATACTCCCTTCACAAATACTATCCTACATGCCGAGTATCCCAGGAAGTTTAGTATGCCAACTATACCGGCCTACGAAGGGAAGACTGATCCCATAAATCACGTAATGAGGTATGAATGGATGATGGATTCTTCCCGAGAGAATGATGCGACCAAGTGTAGGTGCTTCCCAATCACTTTATTAGGAATCACCGCTATGTGGTTTACTCGACTTCCCCCATGGTTTATATCCAACTTTGATGAGTTGGCATTGAAATTTGTAGAACAATTCAAGATACATGCTACCCATCCAAAGGATGTGATGTCCTTATCAAGTGTAATCCAATCCCCGGGAGAGTCATTGAAGGCGTCACGTTGCGGCCACTGAAGTTAGCAACCCTAACGACCATGCAATTTTAATGGCGGTAATGCGAGGTGTAGATCCAGACTCGGTGTTTGGAGATTGGTTGGCGGGAAAGCCCCCAACTACGTTGGAGCGATTCTATTCGAAAGCTCATCAGTTCATAAGGAGGAAGGAAGCTCGATGGACAAGGCGAGATAAGGCACCAGGGCTTGTTCAGGAGACTGTGAAAAGTAACATCGCCGTAAAGTAATCCGGCGACAACTCAGGAAAGGTTCAAGTCAACGTCCAGAACAAGCCTGCCAATCTAAAGGATCCGGAGGAGGAAATCCTGGAAAGAAAAGAGAAACAGGGAAACGGAAGCCGAGGATTCCAACCTACAACGAATACACCCCCTGAATAAGTCTCTTGAAAATATTTATTTATCAACCCGTAATACCTTTCAATACAGAAAGCCGCGCCCAAAGGGGTCCACGGAGGAAAAGAAGCGGACGGGGAAAACTGTCGTTTCATGAGACTCACGGGCACAATACTGAGGAGTGTAGACACCTTCATTACGCCATAGAAAAGTTGATCAGGCAGAAAAAGCTGCTGGAATTTGTTAAGAATCGAGGGTAAGCAAGGAACATTAGACCCCAGACGCGGACCGACTCCACGCCATCCGGAGGAGCCTGCCCGAACCGTGGGTAGATTGATCATAAATACTATAGTCGGAGGACCTCGCCCTGTAGAAAAGAATTGGCAGGAGATGGAACGATATGATACCTCCTAAAGGCATGCGGATTATGAATGTTGTTCGAATGTGGAAGATGGAACCCCCGCAAAACAACGCATGATGACATACGATATAGTGTTTAGGATCGAGATGCAGACAAGGTAGAGACTCCTACATCGACCCGATGGTCATATCTGCAACAATCGGGCCAGCATACGTCAAAAGAATTTTAATTGATTGTGGAAGATCCGTCAACATCATCTTCAAAAAGGCATATGACCAAATGAAGATGGAAAGAAAAGACTTGAAGCCATCTAAAGCCCGTATCCATGGTTTTAATAGTGCGGCGACTGACGCGATGAGGTATGTCGAGTTACGAGTTGAACTGGGAGAGGGTGAGCGTAGGAGAGTGCGAATCTTGCTGTTCATAGTGTTGGATGTTGACTCTCCATAATATGTATTTTTGGGTCGTCCGGCCCTGGCGGAGTTTAGGGTAGCTTTGGTCCCATGGTGTTTGACATTAAAATTTCCGACGGATAAAGGAGTCGGTGTAGTGCACGGCGATCAGGAGACCAGTTGCGCATGTTATGTGGCAGAGCTGAGAGAGGCTTATCGGAGAGATAAATGAAAGGTTGCGGACAGCTCCGTCCGCATCCAAAATACCGACAATTGACAAGTAGTGTCCGAGCCCTGGCTCGGGCAACATTCTCGGATCTATAGAGACATTGATCCAAGAGATGATGATGGGGGACCCAGGGAAGCGAATGCAGCACCGGCTGAGCTGACGATTGACATTCCAGTTAGCCGGAATGATCCGTCACGAGTTCTTAAGATTGGATCGCAACTCGACCCGTCATTGGACGAGGATCTTACTGATTTCCTCCAAGCGAACCTGGACGTTTTCGCTTGGACACATTCTGATATATGCGGGATTTCTTCCGCTATTGCGAGTCATATGTTGAACATAGACCCAGAGTACGTCCCAGTAAAACAGAAACGGAGAGGCATGGACCCGGAGAGGTCCGCCGCCCTTAGAGAGGAGGTGGACAAACTCAAAGCCAATGGGTTCGACCGCGACGCCCTCTAACCTGAATTATTATCTAACCTTGTGCTAGTGAGGAAAGCAAATGGGAAGTGGCGAATTTGCGTTGATTATTCTGACTTAAACAAAGCATGCCCGAAGGATAGTTTCCCTCTACCTAGAATTGACCAGCTGGTTGACTCAACGGCCGACCACGAGCTACTGTCATTTATGGATGCGTACTCGGGATACAATCAAATCCCGATGCACATTCCAGATCAAGAACACACCAGTTTTGTCATGGACGTTGGGTTATATTGCTATGTCGTGATGCCCTTTGGATTAAAAAATGCAGGAGCAACTTATCAATGTCTGGTGAACTGAATGTTTAAAGATCAGATTGGTTGAACGATGGAAGTCTATGTGGATGACATGCTCGTGAAGTAACGACAGTCAAACAGCCACATTCGAGACGCAGTAGAGATGTTTGATATACTCAGACATTATGAGATGAAAATCAACCCTTTGAAGTGTTCTTTTGGCATTGCGTCAGGGAAGTTCTTGGGTTTCATTGTGAATGCGCAGGGAATTGAAGCCAACCCGGAGAAGATTCAGGCTATTCGGGACATACAAGTGCCCAGAACTATAAAGCAAGTACAAAGCTTGAATGGAAAGGTGACCGCGTCGAGTCGATTCATATCCAGAGCTACGGATAAATGCATTCCTTTCTTCGATGTGCTAAAGAAAGGAAAGAGAAATTTTGAGTGGACATCCGACTGTGAGGAAGCATTCCAAGCTCTAGTTAGACATTTAGAAAGTCCCCAGGTGCTATCCAAACCAATTTACCATGAAATTCTGTTAGTATACCTGGCTGTATCCCAACACGCTATCGGTACAGTTTTGGTTCGCGAGGAGGACCTAGTTCAAAAGCCAGTGTATTATGTCAGTAAACGCTTGACGGGGGCAGAAAGAAATTATCCCAAGATTGAGAAACTAGCTTACTGCTTGGTGATTGCATCACGCAAACTTCGTCCATACTTTTAGGCACATTCAATCAGTGTTTACACTGATCAACCCTTGCGGCAGGTACTCCAACGACCAGAAATCTCTAGAAGGATGTTAAAATGGAATATCGAGTTGAGTCAGTTCGATATTACCTACCTGCCATGAAGCACCATACAAGGGAAAGCGCTAGCAGACTTCATTGCTGAATTCACCATGTCAAACGAATCAAACGGTCACAATGTCATACCTCCCGTTCGATGGAAGATGTACACCGACGGGGCATCTAACAACCGTTGTTCGAGGGCTGGCATAGTCCTCGTGACTCCTGAAAATCGATCAGCTTGCTACGCTTTGAAGCTCGAATTCACAACAACAAATAACGAAGCCGAGTATGAAGCATTGATTGCTGGCTTGAGACTTATCAGAGAATTGGGGGTAATATCTGTTGAAATCTTTTGTGACTCACAACTGGTGGTGTACCAAATTCGGGGGGACTATCAAGAAAAGGGGCGGAGACTTGCCCCATAACTGGCACGGGTTCAAGAGCTGCTAGCGAATCTGGAGTATTATGATATTTCACATGTCCCGCTGAACAAAACAGAGCAACTGATTCATTGGCAAAATTTGCAAGCACCGGCGATGCGCAGCAAATGGGATTGTTTCCCATTGAAACCTTAGATGCTCCGAGCATAAATATGATGGAGGTAGATTTCATGTTAGAAATAGAAATCGAGAATGAAACATGAATGACCTCATTCAAGTAGTACTTGTTACACGGGGTCGTACCCGAAAGAAGGAGCGAAAGACGACAAATCATTCGTAAGGCTTCGCGATATGTAATGCAAGACGGGGTAATGTATCGAAGGGGATTCTCGACCCCCTTACTCCGTTGCATAGCCCATGATGAGATAAAACGAGTCTTGAAGGAAGTCCATGAAGGGGAATGTGGTGAACATACTAGGGGCAAACGTTAGCAAAGAAAATCCTCCGCTATGGATACTATTGGCCCACTTTGAAACGGGATGCCACAGACTATGTGAGTAGATGTGAAAAATGTCAGACATATGAAAAAACCCCAAGAGCTCCGTCGACGGAACTCACGCAAATGGTTAGTCCCTGGTCGTTTGCAATATAGGGGATCGACATAGTCGGTTCCTTACCCATATCCAAAGGTGGCGCAAAATACACGATAGTTGTGGTCGATTAATTTACCAAGTGGGCAGAAGCAGAGCCTTTGGTCACTATAACCACCAAAAAGGTCATTAATTTCGTTGTACGAAATATTATATGCCGTTTTGGCCTTCCACGGGCCATCATTACAGACAACAGAACTCAATTCAAAAGTAAAGAGTTCAAAGAATTTTGTCAAAAATATAGTATTGAGAAAAAGTTTGCAGCAGTTGCTCGTCCGAAAGCCAATGGACAAGTGGAAGTCGTGAACAAAATAATCAAGTCCATATTGAAAAAGCGTTTGGAAAAGGCTAGAGGCAAGTGGGTGGATGAGCTTCCAACGACGCTTTGGGCTTATAGAACCACCCATAAGTCCGCGACTGACAACACTCCAGCATATTGCATGGAAGCTGTTATACCCGTAGAACTTGAAGTTCCATCACATCGGGTAAATTATTACGATTCTAAGTCGAATCAGGATCTTTTGCTGGAATCGCTGGACTTCATTGATGAAAAACTCAAAGAAGCTAAATTAAGAGCGGCTGCATACAGACACCGAGTCGCTCGATATTATAATGAAAAAGTCCGATCGAGAATGTTTGGTGTGGGTGACCTCGTTTTGAAACGAGTTTTTCTAGTTCCATCACATATGAGCCCCGCATGGGACGGTCCATACGTCATTGAACGGAAGCTTGGAGAAGGAACTTTCAAGCTAGCGACCGTTGATGGTGCGACACTCCCTCGAGCTTGGAATAGCGAGCATTTGCGGCATTATTATACTTAGTTCATTTCTTTCATATTTTAGTTGCAATTATTTCCAGCATGTTTTTATTATTAGTTTGCGGCATGTAATAAGTCAATTTAGCATGTTTGCATTAATAAAGGCTTGAAGCCATTATTTCCATGGATTGTTGATGTTTCTATGTATGATAATTCTGTGACAAACAACTAAGAGGTACATTATTCTGTCTAATTTACGAACGTGCACGAGCACTCAAAATCTCCTAGTCCCTTGAGTGCGGACTGGAGTACTCTGAGTCCCCTGAGTGCGGACCAGAGTATAAATGACTCAAAATCTTCAATTCCCCTGAGTGCGGACCGGAGTACTCTGATTCCCCTGAGTGCGGACCAGAGCATAAACAACTTAAAATCTCCAAGTCCCCTGAGTGCGGACTGGAGTACCCTGAGTCCCCTGAGTGCGGACCAGAGTATAAATGACTCAAAATCTACAAGTCCCCCGAGTGCGGACTGGAGTACTCTGTGTCCCCTGAGTGCGGACCAGAGTATAAACGACTCAAAATCTACAAGTCCCCCGAGTGCGGACTGGAGTACTCTAAGTCCACTGAGTGCGGACCAGAGTATAAACGACACAAAATCTCCAAGTCCCCTAAGTGCGGACTGGAGTACTCTGAGTCTCCTGAGTGCGGCTCAGAGTATAAACGACTCAAAATCTCCAAGTCCCATAAGTGCGGACCAGAGTATAAACGACACAAAATCTCCAAGTCTCCTGAGTGCTGACTGGAATACTCTGAGTCCCCTGAGTGCGGACCAGAGTATAAACGACTCAAAATCTCCAAGTCTCTTGAGTGCGGACTGGAATACCCTGAGTCCCCCTTAGTACGGACCAAAGTATAAATGACACAATCTCCAAGTCCCCTGAGTGCAGACCGGAGTACCCTGAGTGCCCTGAGTGAGGACCAGAGTATAAACGTCACAAAATCTCCAAGTCCCCTGAGTGCGGACTGGAGTACTCTAAGTCCCCTGAGTACAGACCTGAGTATAAACGACACAAAATCTCCAAGTCCCCTGAGTGCGGACTGGAGTACTCTGAGTCCCCTGAGAGCGGAGCAGAGTATAAACGACACTAAATCTCCAAGTCCCCTGAGTGCGGACTGGAGTACTCTGAGTCCCCTGAGTGCGGACCAGCGTATAAATGACTCAAAATCTCCAAGTTCCCTCAGTGCGGTTTGGAGAACTCTGAGTCCCCTGAGTGCGGACCGGAGTATTAAAGACACAAAATCTCCAAGTCCCCTGAGTGCGGACTGGAGTACTCTGGGTCCCCTGGGTGTGGACAGAGTATAAATCAAAATCTTCAAGTTCCTCGAGTGCGGACTGGAGTACTCTGAGTCCCTTGAGTGCGGACCAGAGTATAAATGACTCAAAATCTCCAAGTCCCCTGAGTGCGGACTGGAGTACTCTGAGTACCCTGAGTGTGGACCGGAGTATAAACGACTCAAAATCTCCAAGTCCCCTGAGTGCGGACTGGAGTACTCCGAGTCCCCTGAGTGCGGAACGGAGTATAAACGACTCAAAATCTCCAAGTCTCCCGAGTGCGGACTGGAGTACTCTTAGTCCCCTGAGTGCGGACCAAAGTATAAACGATTCAAAATCTCTAAGTCCCTTGAGTGCGAACTGGAGTAGAGTCCACTGAGTGTGGATTAGAGTCTAAACGACTAGAAATCTCTAAGTCCCCAAAGTACGGACTAGAGTGCAAATGACTTGAAGACATCAAGTCCCCGGCGTACAGACTAAAAAATGTTCTAAGTACCTGGAGCGTGGAAATAGGGGATGTACAACTCCAAAGAATTTCCGAGTTATGCGAAAATGAATTGGGGTTTATATAACTCACATAGCTCGGGTTTCGACCACAGTTATACAGAAAGCTAAACAACAAAAGTCATTTGAAAGACAAAGAAACTAACCTTTATTTGTTAATCCAAAATGGGGTTTTACTACAACTCCTCCAAAACTTGAGGTCAAAAGTCTATCTACATTGACTATGGAAATAAATAAAATAATTACATAATCTAAACTAACTCTCGTTGAACGGGAGTAACAATTACTTCTTCGACTTCTTCCCAGACGACTCCTCTCTCGTGTGTTCGCCTTTGGTAATTTTCTTTGATGGGGAGGTAACAACTGAAGAGGTATGGGGAACTTCCACTGGCCTGGACCCGCCAGAGAGGATGACCTTCAACGGCTTATTCAGAGGATCGTTCAGGTCCACAACTTGAGGCTCGACTTTGATTTCGACCGTCGTTTTCTTTTCCTCCTCAAGCTGCTCCTTCATGCTCATTTTAGATGTATGTTCAGAGGCGCCTGTAATCTCGATTTCATAACTCCCATTGATGGGAGAGGAAGTCTCAACTTATCCTCATCAAGCGCCCCAATCACCCGAGCATCTGGACCGGGAGCCTCCTCTGCATGAGTAGCCTCACTAGTTTTTTCCTTCACCTCCTTGGCGGCATCGCTCTTCGAAGTGGGCTCGGGATCAGAACGTCCTGCATAAAATCATGAAAAACAAACATTAGAATACAATGACCTCTCGTCAAAAAACGACGACTCTTGGAATTTCATAATGAAGTGCCACATACCAGCTTCTTACTGACTCTCAGCCGTCCGAGGGGTCTTACCCTCTGAAATGGGAGATAGAATGTGAACGCCGAGGCCAGAGTCCTCCGGGTCGTAACCGATATGTTGCTCAAATGGATCAAGTATCGGCCGATTGAGTAGAAGCATGAGCTGGAGACTCGATCCCGGATGGACTGGCAATAACGTCTTTCCCTTTCGATGAGGGAGAGCCTTTGCAGTAAAGAGCTTTCGCCACAGACAGGTCTGAAGGCTCGTTCCCCTTAAGGAATTCTTTTATTAAAGCATTTTCATCGACCTCCTCTGTGCCAAGTTCGACCTTCTTGATTTTACTAAAGTCTCTCACGCCTCAGCTAGGGATTCGAGGTAGCCCTCTCCTAGAAAAGTTAAGTCTCGATGCATGAGGACGCAGGCGTTGAATTCTGCAACCAATGGGTCGAACATGCATTTGACATCCTCCCTACCAGCCTCTTTAGCCGCCTCCAGGCGAGAGTCAATCTCCGTAGATGCTATTTTCTTGCTCTCTTCACGGGATTCATCCTTTAGCATCCCGACTTTAGAAAGTTCATCATCAAGCTTCGCCTTTAGAAGTCGTGTAGTAATGGTCTCGTCGCAATATCGTTGCGACTCTTCTTGGGCAGCGGTCTTCTCTTCTCTTTCTTTGCAGAGTTGCTCCTTCAGTTTTTTGACTCGAAGGCCAAATGCGTCCCTTTCTTTCTGCACCAAGTCCTTCTCTAAAGCTAGGGCCCCACAGCGTTGGACTGCCTCATCAATTTATTTTTTATGAGTTGACTCTAGACGAGCGACGGCCTCGACAGTATCTTTAGCGCTCTGCTGGGCGGCTTCAAGCTGAGAATTGTAAGAAGCAAGCTCTTCGTCCTCAGCTTTGATAATGTCTTTATCATGTATGGCCTCGTGCTTCAAGCGATCGATCTCATGCTGACGCTCTATGGAAACTTCTGAAACTTTTTCAGCTAAGTGCACGAACGCATCATGCTGAACATAGACGTCGTTAGTGCAAGCAATACACTTTGCTTGACATGCCCTGGAATCTAGTAAATCGTTGGAAGGAATTTTAAGCCATCGAAGCGTATCTTTGGAAAAGAGACTTTAAGCTCAGCAAGTTGCTCAGCGACCGATGGATCAGATACGGGAGCAAGAGGAGTCTGCTTGGAGACTGCAGGCGTTCTGTGGGGATCTCAAGATTGCCTGGTACTTGATGAACCGGAGTATTGATCCCGATGAGCCTCAGGCTGAGACCCCTTATGTGCAGGTTTCTCTTTGCTATGCTCCGGTTAAGAAGGAGGATCACGAGGGTAGGAGGACTGACTATAAGATTTTCCCCGGTACGACGATTCTCGGCGGTGGTAGTCTCGATCACCAGAGTCGTCTCTATCTCGATGCTTGCCGGAACCCGAATCCCGGCCGGATTGGTGAAAAATCGATGAACCGCGAAGGCGGTCAAGTCCATGCATACGCCCCATGTCACCTACACGGAATTTAAATAACTTCGAGTTAGCATATAGTAGAGTGATGACAGAAAGTTAAGTGCGAGGTGAAGTGCATGTATTTGTGTGTGTCCTAGTGTTTCCCCCCGACAGACTAGTTTCTTTACTAAGAGGAGTTTTTTCTCCCTGGTTTTGGGCTTGAGCGCTTGTATCGCCTCTCACGGCTGAATGAAGCTTAAGGGCCTCTGGATCGTCGAAACCATAATTGAGCAGATCTTTAGGTATGGTGAGGTTCGATAGGCCTTTCAGAGAACTTTCCAAGTGCTGCGAGGAAGCTTCTTTCTCCACTGGAACAAGAGTAACTTTAGAAGTTCCGCCGACTATTTTCTTCCTCAGCTTGTATGTTAGTTTCTTCTTCCACTTCGAAGGGGAAGGCGTCGTTTCAATGTCATGAACTTCGACTATTGGGTCCCGAGATGGACTAACATTTTCCCCCTGTACTTCGGGCGTTTCGGTTTCTTTAATCTCCCCCCCTCTAGTGTGTCAGGGGCGTTATGTGCTGAGGATTCGGCCTTCTTTTTTCCTTTGCCCGAAGCAGGCTTGGGTATGGTAACACCTTTGGGAGGCTTATCTGGCGACCTTCCGCCAGCAATCCAAATTTCGTGAGCGACTCATTCGAAATGAGAGTTCTGATGTCCCGGTCTTCGGCGGGAATGGCTCGGATAGCTTCAACAGTGTCGAAATATCCGGGGCCCTCGGGACATGGGTTAATAACTGAAAAGATGGAAAAAGAGTTAGAAAAGTTACATCTTCGACCAAACATGAGTATTGGTCCAGGAAAAAGACTTACATCCTTCCACCCATCTCCTCGTAAAGCGGGAGGGACAGCGCACAAAGAACCACTCCTGTTTATACAGGGAAAACTTACTCCATGCCCCAGTTATGATTTGACATTTGCTATGCGGCTCAAGAAACATGAAAGATGGGCTATCTGGCCGTCTCTTGATGCGATAGATATATCGGATATCGCCCGGAGTCAGAAGCCTGAAGAGGACACTCATGAAGAGGATGCAAGTGTCGTATATGAATGCGTGGTTGTTCGAATGGAGTTGCGATGGGGCAATCTCGATGTACTGCAACACGTCTCGGAGAAAAGAGTTGAATGGCGGCACGCTGCCAACCCAGCACATGAATCTGTTACAGGCTGTATATCCGACTGGGGGCAAGTGAGGACGATCATGCCCCGATGGAACTAACACATCGTCGAAGGGGATTCCATGGACAGAGCATATCCGACGAAGTATACTTTCGTTAATTCTTGAAGCCTGAGAATCAATTGGATCGTCTAAGAAAATTGCTGCCTCCAGAGCGTCGGGAGCCAAGTCGACAGATGCAGTCGCAGGGCTCGGTAAGTCTTGAGCATGGGTAGTCGACGGATTTGAAGTTTCTATAACCTTCTTGTCGAGAGGATGGCCTAGGTTTGTCCGAGATCGTAGCAGAGTTTGATTTCCTAGACATCTCTAATGAAGATTGAATTTGACAAAGCACCTGTTTGGACTATAATTGAAAAACAGTCAACGTTAGACTTAACAATATAAATATTCCCTCGTGTGGTGTGTGAACTAGTGCAATCATTCAAATATACGCGCCAAGAAATGAAAAACCACTAAGTTGGTGAAATAAATTTAAGCTTTGAATTATCATCTTCGAAGATCGTTATCGCTGACCGTCTACGAAATCTTGTCATAAGACGGTTTATATTTTGAACTCGACATTGTCACTGTATGTGAAAGGTTGTTAATTGTTCTCAGCAAGATAAGTTCAAGTTCACAGTTGTCTAAACACGTGGTTATCAGTCTGGATTTTCTGATATGCTTGGTTATTTAAGTTTGTCCTTGTCCATTGTCACATATTCAGGCATAAAATATGTGTTGAGTCAATTATGCATTATATTCGACTGGTGTTGTTGTTGTACACAACCTTCCTACCTAACCACTTCATCGTTCGACATTCAACTGGTCATGTCGAACCACAATCGCGCCGAGCCGCCTCGCTTGGCATTCAACCCTCAACTCCAACACTCACATACCACTCATTATCACCGTTCGGCATGCAGCAATACATGCCGAACCGCAAACATGCCGAGCCACACCATTCGGCACGCCACTCTCCCAATTGTCCTCTTCATCGTTCGGCATAAAGGAGTCATGCTGAACCATACTCACGTCGAGCCGCATCACTCAGCATTCCGCCCAGTTCCTACTTCTCCTCTACTTTCCCTCCTACCTCATTCGGCATGAGGTAATCATGTCGAGCTGTGGCCATGCCGAGCCGCATCGCTCGGCGCACTAAACCTTAACTCCAATTTCACTATAGCACTTCCCCTCCATCGCTCGGCATAAGGAAGTCATGCTGAGCCACCTCAGTATGTCTTCCACCAACTTCCTCCTTCAAGCACCTCTATCATCCTCTTCTCTCCTCTGCTTCGCCTTGCCTTAAATTCCTTTAAAAAACCCATGCTTCGCCCTTAACTCCTCCTGCTCCACGCAATTACTACTAACCTCGATTTTGCAGAGATTCACGAGTTCGAGTCTCGTGCTAGGTTTCCTAATCAAGGTGAAGTGTTTCAGGGAAAGGTTCTTACCTAAGAAGTGAGACGAAGACTCGAGAAGATTCTGGAGTAGGGAACGCGGTTCTAATTAGGTTCGATTGATTGGGGAAGCAAGTGAGGCAACGTATGGTGTTTAATAAGGGAAGAGTAGTTAATTCTCTGAAGTCTGTTAAAAGGAAAAGTTCGTAAGTCCTGGAAAGAAGAGGTAAAAGTAAAAGGGAGAAGAAGAAAGAACATCGGCTTATATAGAGAGAAAAGAAGTCGAAGAGACAGCAACCGGTAGAACCGGTCAAAATGCATCCCTCGCTCGGCCTTAATACCGTTCGACATTTATATGTCGTTCGGCATTAGTATGTCGTTCGACATACGATGCCTCGGTCGGTATTCGGAACAAGGGCTCGAAGAAAAACACGAAGGACTCGTGATTCAAAGCGCATCAAGTTCGTCCACATGATGCACTTTGGGGGGCAACTGTTACCTGGAGATTTGACCAAGTAATTAGAGGTCGCTCGGCATTAGTGTATCGTTCGACATAAAGCCCCGTTCGGCATAGCAGAGTCGTTCGGCACATGGCCTCGTTCGGCATTCCAGCCTCGTTCGACATTCAGTCTCGACCGGCACGAACCTCGTTCGACATTCAGTCTCGACCGGTATGAAGCCTCGTTTGGCATTCATGCCTCGACCGGCATTCAAGCCTCGCTCGGCATTCCAGCCTCGCTCGGCACATGGCCTCGCTCGACATAAGCATGCCGTTTGGCATCTCCCCTCGATCGACATCAGATCTCATTCGGCCTGCACATTTCAACATACTACCTCGTTCGGTTTGAGGCATGGCTCGACATGTTCGGCATTTGTGGCTCGGCACACAGAAATCACTCAGTATGGCCTGAGGTATCTTGCTACCAGGCCTATCAGGGAAGTCCAACCCATCTTCCTCTATAAATAGAGGGACAGGGGCACAGTGAAGTGGACCTTTTTCGAGAACACCGAGGAGACTCTGCCACATTCAAAACTCATTCAAGTCTTATCCTTTTTGCTTAGCAGTTGTATTCGAATAGTTGGTGTACGGATTGTATCTGTAATCAATTGTTAAGTAAAGCAATAAAGATTAACTTCAAAGTGGACGTACACCGAACCACTATAAATCTAGTGTTATTGTTTTCTGCATTTAATTAACCATACCGTTCTCTATTTAAATTTACTTTCTTCATTAATCTCTTTACACAATTTTTCTTAAGGGTGTTAATGACCAATTCTGGTGCTAACAGGCCTAATGTTTTGAAAAGAGAGTTTTATAAGTGTTCGAATATGGTCATCGAGTGAGGTTGAAAGCAAAGTTTTGAAGGTTTTGAAAGCCTTAAGTTTTTCAAAATAAATAACCTAATCTCATTTTAAAGGAAAAACCCATGAGTAAGTAAAGAAGATTTGAAATGGTTTTAAGAAGAAGCTTTCCTTGATAAAATGTTAGGTTAAAGGGAATAACCATGCTTTATACAAAAATAATTTCAAGGTCATTAAACCCATAGGAGCGGTATTGTTATGTTATTACGTTTACTTCTTCATATATGTATATATTCAGATTGTAATGGACCCATTACTGTATTTTGGGGAAGGACAGAATAACTAGTTAGGTTGACCCAGTAGTGATATTAATTAAAGATATTGGCATGAGCCAATAGGTTCATAGTAAGCCTATGAAAACTATGTATAGAAAAAGATATTGGAAAGAGCCAATAGGTTCATAGTAAGCCTATGAAAACTATGTATAAAATAAATTGTCTGGAAGATAGGTTCATAGTTAGCCCAGAAAAACTATGATTTGATATTGGCATGGACCAATTGGTTTATAGTGAACCCATGAAAACCATATCTGGATTAAGATATTGATAGAAATCAGTAGGTTCCTAATCAACCCATGAACACTAGGATAAGAGGAAAGATATTGGAATTACCAATAGGTTCAGGAAGAACCCATGAAATAGTAAAGATATTGGCAGAGGCCAATAGGTTCTTAGTTATCCCATGAAAACTATGTAACTGGACAGGGAGTCCTTAATATTAAAAGTTTATTAGTAAGCCCATGAAATTAATAGGTTTATAGTAACCCTAGAAACTATAACTACGATAGATGGTCAAATTGAATGGGGATGGGTAATTCAGAATTGGTTCACTTCTTTTGCATATCATCATATCATATTATTTTGAGATGTTTTAACCATTGTAGATGCAGGAGCACAATATATGGTTTTATAAAGGTTTAAGACATCACTTAGGGGAAACCCCATGCTGCTAAGCGATGTGGTCATAGGAGATATCTAAATATTTTGATATGGCAGACTATTATTCATTCCAGGCTTTATTTCTGACTCGACGTTTATGTTTTTCCCCTTCTTGTACTCTCGGATACTCAATTGATTTTGAGTAGTTTTAGAGTTGAGGGTTTCAAGTACCTCATTAGATAAATAAGCTTCCAGAGAGGTGCAGGAGGCATGATAACTATTTAGAGTTCTCTTTTATTTTGATTCCGCTGTGTTGTTGTTGTAATGGAAAAGTTGTTAAATTGCCTATATATACTCCGATCATCCAAGGGGGCATCTTCATATGTCGCTCTTGGCATATGCTGTAATATATTTTCTCTGAACATGGTTAACGATTGTGGGATTATGTAATTAATTTGAAATCTTTTAAAATGGAATGGGGAACTTGTTTGATGTTTGAAATTTTCCATATCCATGTGTTTCTGTGTATCAATGTATCTAACATTACCGTATTTGGTCGACAAGGGTTAATAACTATGGATGAATGCAGTATCCGTAGCAATTAGTTTTGGGCCTCTAAGTAGGGGATTTTACAAGTTGGTATCAGAGCATAGGTTTATGAAACTAAAAAGAAATTAAACCTAAAATATTTTCAAACATAACACAATGAACTGGAAATATGATCGAGGTTTGGGTTAACATTATAGTAACGTACTTGTATTTGATACATACATACATACATACATACATACATACATATATATATATAAGTACGTAATCCACTCTCTCTTAGACCATTCTTCTATATCTTATTAAGGCTCATATGTAGATTTACGAGAAAGAAGATATGGAAGCAGGAAACGGAAGAGGAAATCTCGGTAGAGGAAGCACCACAACCAATCGAAATGCTCGACCCAATACCAGGAGGAATCAAGGTCGATAATTTAATGCTAACCAAAATACTGATGCCAATGTGGTTGCTCGAAATCCACCAATAGATATGGGGGCGACATATCAGTTCTTCGTCAATATAATGAAAGCAGGAGTTGCTGCCGATGTTGCTGGAAATGCTGGAGGAGCTAATTCAATGGCTCCAGTTGGGAATAATTATGCTAAGTTGAGTAGAGATTACACCAGTCTAGGTGGAAAACCATTTGTGGGAATGGAGGATGCTATAGAAGTTGAGGATTGGTAATTACATTGCAAGAGAATCTTTGCTGATTTGGGTTTAGATGATGCACGGAAGAGAAGGTTAGTCTCTAGGCAGTTGCAAGGGTCGGCACTTTATTGGTGGAATAGTGTTACTACCGGGGATCCGGAGGAGGAATTGACTTGGGCAGATTTTAGAACGGGATTTAAAAAGATGTTTTTATTTGAAGCTGCTAGTTCAGCATTATTGAGAAAGTTTATGGATTTGGTGCATGGAGAAATGTCGGTAATTGAGTATGCTACTAAGTTTGATGATCTGTCCCGATATGGACATGTTATTATAGACACTGACATCAGGAGAAATGAGAGGTTCATTCGGGGATTGAGACTTGAGATTGCTAGGGCGAGCCAAACACATATCTGTGATCCTTGTAATGTAGTGGTGGAGATGGAAATTCGCCATGAGAAGATGCTCGTTATTTGTGCTAAAGAGAAACCAATAGAAATACAGGGTTCTCAGGGAAAGAAAAGAAAATTCTTTAAGAAGAAGGAAGCCCAAAGGGGATATGCTGCCAAGAAGGAAAAGGCTGATTTAGTTTGCTACAAGTGTGAAAAGAAGGTTCATTATGCAAATGAGTGCCGGGCAGGCAAGGGAAAGAAGGCTGCAGATAAGAAAAATGTGAAGTGCTTTAATTGTGATCAAGCTGGGCATCATAAAGACCAGTGTCTAGAACCGGTTAGGGAGGACAAGGGAAAGGTTTTTGATGTTGGATCATCATCTGTTATGCCAACTGCAGCTGATAAAGGAAAGATTGTGATGGAAATTACGTCTTTGATTCAAAGTGTACCAGATAGGTACTATCTGATACCGATTCATCACATTCATTTATATCCCAGTGTTTGGTTGATATGTTATGCTTAGAACCTATATACCTTGTTACTTCCTTAAGGGTTGCGAATCCAATAGGAGGGTATGCAACTCTGGGGATGAGATGTGATCAGTTAGGACATGATTTGTTAGGTTATAAGTTAGCATGTAGTCTATATGTTTTTGATTTCATAGATTTCAGAATCATTTTGTTAGGTATGAGGCTAGGATATTTTTCAAAGATGGGGAGACATCACTAAGACACCATGATAGTCATAACTGAATTTTATTCTCAGTGGAGAATTTCGACTGGAGTAGTTGTGTTTTGTTAAGTGTTATGGAAGTAGGAGAAGAGCTAAGTCAGGTTTGAGTAGCAAGAGATTTGCGGACGTCTTCGAGCCAGTCACAGGACTACCACCAAACGAGCTACTGAGTTTCAGATAGATCTTATGCCAGGAGCTGAACCTGTAAGTAGACCACCTAGCAGAATGACACTGACTGAGATGTAGGAATGGAATATGCAACTAGTGGATTTAGAAAGAAGGAATTTTATTAGACCAAGCAGTTTGCCTTGGGGTGCGGCTGTGGTATTCGTAAAGGAATCGGATGGGTCATTGAGGATGTGTATCAATTATCGAAAGTTGAACAAAGGACGATACAGAATAAGTATCGTTTGCCAAGAATTGATGATCTATTTGATCAGTTGTGTGGAGCCAGAGTGTTTTCCCAGTTGGATTTGGCGACAGGTTTCCATCAGTTTAGAGTGAAAGAGGACAGTATTCCTTTGACAGCATTTTGGACTACGTATGGTTGGTATGAGTGGTTAGTAATGCCATTCGGGTTAACGAATGCACCTGCTATTTTCGTGGATTTGATGAACCGAGTCTTCCAAGAGAATTTGGATAGATTCATGTTGTTGTTTATAGATGACATTTTGGTATAATCGAAGGATAAAAGAGAGCATGAAGATCATCTTAGAGTTGTGCTTGAGATGCCGAGGTAGCATCAGCTAAAGACGAAGTTTTTTCAAGTGTCGTTTTTGGAAGAAATATGTTAAGTTTCTTGGTCATGTGGTTTCAGAGAAGGGCTTGTCAGTTGATCCAGATAAGATTGAAGGTGTTAATAATTGGAAGAGACCAAAGACGGTGATTGAGATTAGAAGTTTTCATGGACTTACTGGCTGTTAACGGAGATTCATTAAGGATTTCTCGCGGATAGCAGCGCCATTCACTAAGCTAACTAGGAAGGAGGTGAAGTTTATCTGGTCCGACAAATGTAAGGAAGCATTCCTTAAGTTAAAGCATTTGTTGACCAATGCACCTGTATTAGTGGTTCCAGATGGAAACCAAGGGTTGGTCTTGTATACCGATGCATGTGGAACTAGATTGGGAGCTGCGTTGATGCAGAGGGGTAAAGTGATTGCCTATGCTTCACGATAGCTTAGACTGCATGAAGTAAGATATAATACTCATGATTTGGAGTTGGCGGCGGTGATCTTCGTATTAAAGATTTGGAGGCATTGTCTATTAGCGAAGAGATTTGAGATATGCACAGATCATAAGTCTTTAAGGTACTTATTCTCTTAGGAGTTGAATACGAGACAGTAGAGGTGGCTGAAGTTTTTGGCTGTTTATGATTTTGGTATAAACTATACTCCTAGGAAAGGAAATAAGGTGGTCAATGCCCTTAGTAGAAGACATCAGAATGTGGTGTTAGTTATGTTGGAAGAATGGAAGGATTTAGAAGCTTTGACTACCTGTAGTGTGCAGTTAAGATCGACTGCTAGTTCTAATTAGAGTACTGCCATGTTGTCATGTTTAGAAAATTGACCAGTATTGATCGAAAGGATAACTTCTAAGTAGAATGAGGATCCATTGTTAGCCGAGAAGATTGGAAAGCTTGAAGTTGGAACTGAGATCGATGATCTAAAAGATTTTTGTCTTGACCAGAGGGGATGGTTGAAAAAGAAGGAACGACTGTGTGTTTCGAATGTTGAGGACTTAGGGAATGAAATTCTTGAAGAATGTCATTGATTTAAATTTACGATTCATCCTGAAGAGACCAAGATGTAACAAGATATGAAGAGGAGCTTCTATTGGAAAGGTATGAAGAGGGATGTTGGCTTATGGATTAGGTAGTGTGCAAACTGTCAATAAGTGAAAGCCGAACCTCAGAGGCGAGTGGGTTGCTTTAGCATTTAGAGATTCCAATTTAGAAACGGGACTCGATATTCATGGATTTTATAGAAGGGTTGCTAACGTAAAATAAAGGAAATGAAAGTATAATGGTTATACTAGACAGACTGACTAAGAGCGCCCATTTCATTACAGTTAAATCAACTAGAACAACATCCGTTTTAGCTAAGTTGTTCAGGAAGAACATAGTCAACCTTATGGAGTTCCTAGTAGCATAGTCAGTGACAGAGATGCTTTGTTTACTAGCGAATTCTAGAAGAGTTTACAGGATGTATTAGGCACTAAACTCAAGATGAGTACTGCATATCACCCCTCAAACGGATGGTCAGACAGAGAGAGTCGATAAAGTACTCGAAGATTTGTTGAAAGCTTGTGTATTGGACTTTGGTGGATCTTGGGAAGATCACCTACATTTGGTTAAGTTTTTCTATAATAATAGTTATCAGACTAGTATTGGAATGACGCCTTTTGAATGCAAATCACCAACATGTTGGTTGGAGACTGGAGACAGATTGGTCTTAGATCCAGATTTGGTTAAAGAGACGCCAAAGAAGATTGAGTTGATCCGAGAAAGGATGAAGAAAACTCAGTCCAGACAAAAGAGTTACGCAGATAAAAGGCGTAAAGACGTAGAATTCTCAGTTGAAGATAAGGTTTTAATTAAGGTATCACCGACGAAGGGTGTGGGATGATTTGGAAAGTCGGGGAAACTGGCATCGAGATATGTTGGTCCATTCCAGATTATAGAGAGGATTGGAAAGCTCGCATACAGAGTAGAGTTGCCAAGTAGTATGGAAGGTGTCCATAATGTATTTCATATGTCTCATCTTCACAAGTATGTGCATGATCCAGAGACTACTATTCCTCCGACAGGGTTGAAAGATTTGGTAGTAGAACCTAATTTGACTTTTGTTAGACAAGCAGTTCGTGTTGTAGCGAGGGATGAGAAAAGACCGAGGAACAAGAATTTCAGGTTGGTGAAAGTTCAATGGAGCGACTACGAGAAGGACTGTACTTGGGAGACAGAAGACATGATTCAAGATACCTATCCTGATCTGCTTTGAGGGTATGTCTATATTAGCTTTATATAGATAATTTCTAGTCAAGTAGACTAAGGTGGTTGTTAGAAGTCGTTACAAATGATTGCTATGTTTAGTATTTAGTCCTTACTGAATTTCAAGAACGAAATTCTTTAAGGATCGGAGCTTGTAACACCCCTAATTTTTAATAACATTATTCGAGAGATTTAATTAGATAAATTGAATAAAATAATGTAAATAATTAAAGTGATAAGGGGATTGAGATATGAAAATAAATTAAGGTTGTGCTTAATATTAAATGGGCTTAAGAATGGTTTTTAAGTTAATTAATATAAGAGCATAATGGGAATTAGCCGCACATAACCCCATACCCTTATATATTCTCGTTCCTTATAATTACGTTTCCTATTCACGTCATTTTGAAAACAAAATACAAACTTAGGAATTGAGGAGCCGACAATTGCTAGGAAGAAAAGAGAAGAGCAATCAAAGTAAAGCTAAGGATTAAAGCTAGGGGAATAAATCTCAATCTCAATCCAATCTCCCTATAATAATCAAGGTGGATAATAATTTATACCATCTCTATTTTGTTTTATGATCATATGCTTTTGGATTTAACACCAAATTCATTTTTATGATGATTTGGATGATGATATGCTTGAATTATGATTTGTTTGATTTAAACAAGATTGTTTAAATGGGGATTTTTACGGTTTTAGGGCATAACCGATTGTAACTTTGAATGCCATGGAAAAATTTTATGTCATGTAAAACTTGATTTTGGAGATGGATTTTAATTTTGATAATTTTCCAAGCTATGAAAAGATTATTATGAATTTTCAAAGGAAAATATGGTAAAATTGGGTTTAAATTTAATTTTGATTATTTCAGGAAGAAATTAGTTCTAGAATTTTTGCATGTTAGATAATATGATTAAGTGAATTTCTACAGTTTTTGTGGATTTTAACTAAGTTATTTGCTATGAAATTAAATTATTTTAGAAGGACTTTTCTGCAATATTAATTCCGCTTAATGGAAGAGCTTATTTGTTAGATTAATTTTGACTGAGATTTGGAATTAAGCGGCAGTTATTTTGGTAAAAAATATGAAAAGTTGAGGCAACCAATCATATGTTTATACGTGGGCAAGTTAGTTAGATAGAATTTTCTTTAATTAGTATTAATCAGCTTACTCGAAAAGGCTGGTTCCGCCTCTATTTTGAAGCAACTTTCGACTCCAATGCTTCCGCTTCAACTCAGTCGAAACCAACCTAGCCTAAACCTATACACAAGGTATCACTTAGATGGTGCATAGTGGATTGGAGAAAGGCGGAAGGCATGGTGTCGAAAGCATCGCTTCCAAATGGGTTGATACCTTTGTTTGTTTTAAAATGGTATGCGCTTGCCTTTGTTTTACTAAAGCTTTCGACCTTGTTGAAAACATATATTTTTGAAAGGATTTTTCTAAATAGCTTTCGAAAGAGGTTGCCAATTTTTAATGTATGAGCTTACGAATATTTTCCTTTGTTTTAAAATAAGGCTTTCGAAAACGATGGTTTTTACCTGGTCGAAACCATGCTATCGTTTGTGCATCTTTCGAAAGTATGTCATAAATGCTTAAGCCACTTCCTAATTGCTTTCCAAAGGGTCCAACGGTTTCGAAGATATTGACTTCAAAAAGGGTTTTCGATGCTATCTTTTGGTGTTTTACTTAAAAGGCTTGAAGCTTTCGAAAGGATGGTGTTGACGCCACCAAGTTTTCCCAAATACTTTTATGTGATATAGAATGATTTCAAAGGAGGTACTTTCATTTATATTCACTTTGACCCAAATAATATTTTAGATATAAAACCAAAGGTTTCGAAAGAGGGACTTTCAATGGTTTCGTAAGGGATACTTCCACTGGTTTTGAAGCTATGCTTCTAAAAGTTACTAAGTGATACTTTATTACATTTGAAAGGTTTCGAAAGGGAGGATTTAAAGTATTTTGAAAGGTATGGGCCTAATGTTTTGAAAAGAGAGTTTTATAAGCTTTTGAATGAGGTCATCAGTGAGGCCGAAAGCAAAGTTTTTAAGGTTTTGAAAGCCTTAAGTTTTTCAAAACAAATAACCCAATCTCATTTTAAAATAAAAACCCATGGCTAAGTAAAGAAGATTTGAAATGGTATTAAGAAGAAGCTTTCCTTGATAAAATATTAGGTTAAAGGGATTAACCATGTTTTATATGGAAATACTTTCAAGGACATTAAACCCTCATGAGTGGTATTGTTATGTTATTATGTTTGCTTTTTCATATATGTATATATACATATTGTAATGGACCTATAACTGTATTTTGAAGAAGGGCAGAATAACCAGCTAAGTTGACCTAGTAGTGAATATAAATTAAATTAATTAAAGATATTGGCAGGGGCCAATAATTTCATAGTAAGCCCATGAAAATTGTGTATAGGAAAAGAAATTGGCAAGCACCAATAGGTTTATCATAAGCCCATGGAAACTATGTATAAAAGAAGATGTCGGGTAGATAGGTTCATAGTTAGCCCACGAAAACTATGATTTGATATTGCAGAGGCCAATAGGTTTATAGTGAACCCATGAAAACTATATCCGGATTAAGATATTGACAGAAGTTAATAGGTTCCTTGTCAACTCACGAAAACTAGGATAAGAGAAAAGATATCAGAGTTACAAATAGGTTCGGCTAGAACCTATGAAACGGTAAAGATATTGCTAGAGGCCAATAAGTTCTTAGTTATCCCACGAAAACTATGTAATTGGACATGGAGTCCTTAAATATTAAATAGGTTATTAGTAAGCTCATGAAAACTAATAGGTTTATATAAACCCTAAAACCTATAACTGAGACAGGTGGTCAAATTGAATGAGAATTGATTCACTTGTTTTGCATATCATCATATCATATTATTTTGAGATGTTTTAACCACCATGGATGTAGGAGCACAATATATGATTTTATAAAGGTTTTAGGATACTAGTGAGGGGAAAACTCATCCTACTAAGCGGTCTGGTCTCATTATATATCTAAATGTTTTGAGATGGTAAACTATTATTCATACCGGGCTTTATGTCTAACTCGAAGTTTGTGTTTTCCCCCTTAAACTCTCGGGTACTCAATTGATTTGGAGTAGTTTGAGAGTTGAGCTTTTCAAGTACCTCATTAGACGAATAAGCTTTCGGAGACATGAAGGAGGCATGATAGTTATATAGAGTTCTCGTTTATTTTGATTTCGCTGTGTTATTGTTGTAATGGCAAAGTTGTTAAATTGCCTATATACTCGGATCATCTAGGAGGGCATCTTAATATGTCGCTCTTGACGTATGTTGTAATAAATATATTTTCGATGAACGTGGTTAACGATTGTGGGATTATGTAACGAATTTGGGATGTTTTGAAACGAAATGTGGAACTTTTTTGATGTTTTAATTTTTTTTCATATCCATGTGTTTCTGTGTATTAATGTACCTAACATTACCATATTTGGTCGTCGAGAGTTAATAACTACAGATGACTGCAATATCCGTAGCCATTAGTTTTGGGCCTCCAAGTAATGATGTTAAACTATGGCTAACTTATTAACATCTCCCAATTTAGTAGGGTGTATAGAAAAGTAGTTTTTAAGGTTGTATTTGGGCAATCAAGTACTCTATTTACTTGGCTATTGGCCTATCCCAAAACATTATGTACACCTAATGGTTATCCCAATGTAAAGGCTCGAATTGATTTTGGACCTTGGGCTATTGTCAAATTAAGATTAGAAATATCTTAAATTTAAATGTCAAGTTCAAAATATAAATGGAAAATTTTATAAAAGTTATAAAATGCATTCAAATGTTTCAAATTTTTTTTCAAATATTAAATAATTTATTTTCAAATTTTTATATTTAAAATAACTCAATATATTTAATTGTATTAAACAAAATAATCATTAAAAGTTAATTGACTAAAATGTATAAACTGATACCTGTGTATAACTATAATGTTAGTAGTTATTTATTTACCTTAAAGTTGTTTACGATAATTAAATTAAAATTTTAAATTAAGTAAAAAATATAATTAAATTATTTAACTAAATAAATTTTATGAAATAGATATTACTAAAATTTGGTTAATTAAAATGTATAATATATATATATATATATCAATTTGTACACATAACAAACTATAAATGTTATAGTTAATTAGCCATCTCAAATTTTTTTAAAATGACTAGCATAAAATTCTAGAAATTTTACATAAAAATAAATTAAATATTATTTAATTAATTAAAATTAAAATTAATCGAATAAGATATAATTAATAATATACATAATATTACTATATAAGTTAAATTACAATTATAAAATGTTACATATAAACTAAACTTGTATAATATGGATGTACAATACAAATGGAACTTTAAGAAACCCATAGTAGGTTTCTCGAATACATACATACCTATGATACGTATACTGTGATTTTATATGGGTTTGACACTTAAATCACTAGAGTGTTTCATAAGAAACGCATCATTCCTTAAATCGATATTCCTCAACGTGTATACATTAAAGATAATGAATCCCTAATATATAAGTTATCCTCTACCATTTATATATTAGCAGATTCCTTGTATTGTAACACCCAGAATATTGAACAATTTAAATTGAAAATATTTAATTAATTTTAAATATTTGAATGATGGTTTGACTTGAATTTCAAACTATCAGAATGAATTTAGCGATTAAATTATAAAATTTAATCTATTGAAAGTTGAATAATAATTTGGATCTTCAATTTTAAGCTGATTTAAAATATTTCAAAGGCTTGTAAAATTCATATTGATAATACTGAAGATAATAGAAGCTTCAGAATTGAATTTGAAAGTGATTTGTTCAATTTGGAAATTTTATCGTTTGAATCGATATTTAAAAATAGCCTTCCGAGGCACAGTCTCGGAATTCGACGAAACCAGTTCCATTGGGTCCGTAATATTGAATTATTATCGGGTTTCAAATTTGATAGTGTTTGGAGTTGCCGTGCAGCCATACGATAAACAAACACGCTAAATTTAAATCTAAATTCGAGTTAAATATACAGTTATAATCTGATTAAAATAATTCACATCACTACTTTTCCTTTCACCTTCAAAACACTATACCCATGCTTATTTTGTACGCGAAAAAAAATAAAATATGCCTTCGTACAAATTACACGTCATTCTTATTCTATAAGGGCCGATACTTCTCTTCCTCTCTGATAAAATTAAACCCCAATCCAGTTCGATTCTCAACTCAACTCACAGCTCGAAGAAAAAAAATCATAGCCCCCTCAATTTCAAATAACAGGCCTCATCCCAAATCAAAACAAAATCGAGGCATCGATTGGGGGTTCGCGGCAGTGATGGTCGAGCAGATAGGTGTGGAGCGCGGCGCGATTAGGGTTTCTGGTTGGTGGTATCGCGATGGGGGAAAACTCGAGCTCGAGTTCGTGAGCTCTGATCTGGCGATGTTGGGGCGAGGAAGGGCTGCTACTGGGTAGGGCTCGCGTACGCAAGGGAGGCACGATTCGAACTCAGGTGGGTCGCGTACGCGCGTGCTTACGCGTGGTGTACGCAAGGTCAGGAGATGTAGCCGAGATGGGAGCATTCTCGTGAGCAAGCTCGTCTGTGAGGTATTTGCGATCCTGTCTATTTTAATCTTATTCAACTACATGTTGCGAATAAAAAAAAAGTAAAAATCTGTTGAAAATGCTTAAAACAGTAAGGTAAAAGTTATTTTAATTTTATGTATATGTTTATTTGGAAAACAGAAAATATCTCATATAAATAGTTTTATACAGTAAAAGAATTTTTTTTTTTACAATTCAAATTATTAGTTCAAAATGAAACCCTTGGTTAATTTAAATAATTTTAAAAAAAGGAAAATTAGTAAAAGGAAAATTTGTTAGGTAAAATTTTTTTTATTTAAAAGGAATCTGTTCGAATTTTAATAAATGTATATACATTAGAAATAAATAATAATAGGAATTTTAAAACTTGAAGAAAATTTAGTTTAAAACTAAATTATTAGTTGAATAGAAATTTTAGTTTCAAATGGAAAATATTTTGTAAAAGGAAATTTGTTAGAGATTTAATTTATTAAATAAAATGACTTATCAAAAGAAATATTATTTATTTTTGGAAAAATGGGTTAAGAATAATTTATTAAGGTGTTTAATTAACTTAGTCAATTCTTTTGGTTACTAAAGAAAGTTAGTTTAAATTTAATCTTTAGTTAAATCAATTATTAAGGGAAAAATATTGGTTTAAATAAAACTATCAGTTAATTTAACTATTAAAATGAAATCACCAATGAATCAAAATTATCAAATGAAAATTTATTATTCGATCTGTTCAAATATTAATGAATTGCATAAATATTTATACAAGGTCTAAAATGGTGAAAACGAGTCAAGATGGAAATGGATCGCAAAATAAAAAGCAAAGGTGAGAACTACTCACTCAATCGAATCGGTTTCGATTTTAATTTTAAATAGTTAGATTTAAAACTTGTTAGACTGTGTTGATTGAATGCTTGAATGATGATTGTTATATATATATATATATATATATATATATATATATATATATATATATATATATATTGGACGTGAATAGACCCGATACGCCGTTAGTAAGCGGATGTTATTTATTACACACATCTACCGCGATATTCCACCTCGAAGTGGAATTGGTATTATATTAGTATATAGCAATATATATATATATATTGGCATATGTATATATTGCACTTGATGATTTCCCGCATTGTATAGCGGATGAGACCCTATTGCGCCGCCTATTAAGCGGATAATATTTTATAAATCCCATATACCGCGATAATTCCGTACTGGAGCGGAATTGCATTGTGCTAATGTCTGTGGATGCAGGGAAACAGGTTGGAGGGATCCAACTGGATTCCTCAACCGTATTTATTTATTTACATATATTGTGATATTTGATTGATTATCGTATCGATATATGATGTTTGAAAGTCGTGATTGACTATTTGATGTGTTGCATCATCGGATCCAATTTTGAAGTTTAAAAATAACGATTTTGGTTTTAAGGGATTTCTAAAGTGATTTTTGAAAGTATACGTTTATAAAATATTTTTGGAATTGATTCATCTTAAATAAATAAACGTTATAATTTTAATGTATAAAAATTTTGATTTTTGAGAAATACAGTTAAAAGTTGATTTTTGAAAATATGGGATTAATGATTTTATAAAATAGTTAAAAATTAGGATTTTTGAATTTATTATAAAAAGTTTAAATATAGGGTTTTTGAAATTTGATTATTTTGTAAATCTAAGAGAATGATGAAATTATAAAGGAGTTTAAAGACGTTTTTAAAAGAATAATATAAATTGATCCATATAAAGATTTATAAATTGATATTTATAAATTAAAAATATTGGAATTGTAAAACGAGCTTTTATGAGTGTTAGAATGAATTGTGAATTAATTTCATAAATGAATGAAATCTATAGGATTATAACAGTGAAGTTATAAATGGAATTTTATAAACAGTAGGTTTATAAAATTTGTAAAGTTATTTAAAAGAATAGATTTTGGATAAATAAATGAATCTTATAAGTTATAAGATTTATAATTTGGGAAGTTAAAAGAACAATTTTGTAAACAAATAAATTATAAGCATTTAACTTATAATATGGACTTTCGGTATATAATTGAGTTATAAATCGAATAGGTTAATAAAGGAAATTTATAAGGGGAAGTGTTATAAAATAAATAGAAATGGAATTTATAAACATTGTTTTATAAATCCGCAACGACTTATTTTGATAAGTAAATTGTTGTAACTTATTTATGGAGTTATATTCACGTTTTAGACAATGAATAATCCTTTAAAATAGAATGAATAGAAATGATGAAATTGGTTAACAAGTATATTCACGTTTTTGAATAGTGAATAATATATTAAAGAAAATGTTTTGGATGTGATGTTTTAAATAGAATTAAAACGATCTAACGATGTTTTAAATGTATTGAGATTCGAAACCATAGATTTCAACATTCATTGTTGAAATAGACGTTTTCGAGAAATAAAGGGAAATGGTGGACTATAACACTGTTGTTATAGTAAATGATTTCCAAAAGGAAATGTTTTGTATAGTATTCGGATTTATATATCTATTTTAATTTCGAATCCCTATACTAGTGATTTTGGGTTGTCGTAACGATGTTTTACGCAACATTCGTTTTGGCCCAAATAAATATGTTTAAGAGAATGATTTTCTTAAAGAATGAAATATATACTTAATTTCGATTTAAGTATATTGAATATTTTCCAAGTGTAGAAAATAAAAAGACTTGTGAATTACTTATAAATAAATAAGTATGGAAATGTTTTTCCAATATTAAGTGAATATTTTGAATTTATCTTTTTGAAGATAAATTGAAAATGAATAATTGAAACCGTGTATTCGTAAATAATTTGGGAATTGAAAATTCACTATGGAATTTATAAATGAAAAGGAGAATCTGTTTAAAAATAAATATTGATTTATTTTTGAAGTATGGAAATTATATATATCTTGTAAAGATATTTTTGGAAAATAAATAATTTGGGAAATTATTTGGAATCTGGTGATGTTGCGCATCTCTATTGATAGTTAAATAACCGACTATCAATATTTACCTTTAAATAGGTATTTGTTGTGATTTGCTTGAATTTGAATGCCACACTTATTTTTTTTAAAATAAGCGCTCACTATTCGGGTTAACCGGGAAAGGACCTTGGGGTCGTATAACCCATTCCGAATATGTGATACGTCGTTATGAATTGCATTTGAAGACCGGTGTTGAAGACCGGATATTTTCGAAAACAAAAGGATTTCTTGTTGATTGTCTCTGCACTGGCTGATCCCCGGTATAGAGATCTCCATATGTGATGGGAAATCCGGACGTGGTTAGAGATTATCCGGATTGCAAGGACTTCTTTGTAAGTGCCTTCGTTTCTGTTCGATCCCGGAACAGACTTGTATGGATAGTATGCCTGACATTACAAATTGAGATATAAAGCTGATTTCTTTCAAATATATTTTTGTTGGTGGCGGATAATTTATTCTCTTAGCCTAACACCCTTCTCTGAGACGTACGAGCTCAGAGGTTATATAGTTGAAGGTTATCAGCGATATATTCCCAATTTGGTAATGTGACATGCTGAGTGTTGTTGTGAAATGATCATTGTTTGATCATTTGTGATATGATCATTTGTTTGATCACTTATCTTTGTGATCATTTCTATGATCATTTGTTGACCCAAAGCACAGCTTTTGTATAAAGCGTGGGTTTGTGGACGAGACTTCGTCGAGCCTCACACCCCAAAATGGTCAAACCAGGAAAGATGTAGCAAGGTTATGAGGGGTAGCTTCCTTTAGGGTATGTGCATTTCCTTCTGGAAAAGGGTGGTATCATGGTATGGAGCCCAGATACTTACTCATGTTGAAACACTTTATTATTTTGGTGTGATGTTGATTACGAGCGCTCGGTTAAAGGTCCCAAAGGACCGGGGGATGGCATACTCGTGTCAGTAGTTACCCAGTTAGGGGTAACCCGACCTTGTGTTGGCAGAGATCCGGTTTGGTTCTCGGGACGTCATTCCAGAGGCGTTTCCATGTGGCAATGGGAAGTTCCTTGGCCTGACCATTTGTTAGAAATCCAAAGAAATAATACGAGACTTGTACAGTTTTAGTTGTAGAACCTATCATTCACTTATGGTGGCTCCCCACTGTTTGGATGGTAGCTATAGTAGGCATAAGTGCGGAATGCCTATGCTGGCTAAGATTTATATTCTACTTTCGAAATGTTTTCTACACTATGCACTAATAATAATATCAAAAATGATTTGATTTTTTCGTAGTAAGCATATTTGACTAACATAAGAAGAAATCTCCTCCAAGTCTGCGTTTGCATTGTGTGTGTGGTGGGAGGTCTTATGGTAGTCTCATTTTTTAAAGCATTTTGAATTGACTTTGAAAATATTCCTCTATTTTGATTTTAAAGATAAATAAACTGTTTTGAGTTCTCACACCAGTCACATGACTGACTCGGAGTTTATTGTTTTCCTTCCTAAACTCTGGGTGCCCACCAATTTCCACACGGGCAGTCAAGAGTTAAGGTTTATCAGGATATTCTGGAATTCAGGAGTTGCTGGAGGCAAGCTGGATGGCATGACGTATTACTAGTATATAGTATTTCTTTTCCGCTGTTTGTTGTTGTTGTTGTTGTACACTCTGATGATATGATGAAATGTAATGTGATGAAATGTAATAACTGATATAGTTCTTTGTTTAAAGATTATTCATTTACTTATTATATGTTGTTCCGCTGCGAATTGCGAGATTCTGATATTGTTCTGTTATTTCTTTCTATTCTATTTTCTATCTTCTTATCTCTTCTTCCATCTCTTTCTTTTTCTTAAACCCTCATGGTTCGGTTTTTCCGACATCCGACTGATCGGCATTCGATACAGTGGACGTATTGATGTCGATATTCGAGAGTCGAAGAATCGGGTCTTGACAATTTGGTATCAGAGCATATGGTTAAGCGACAACCATGGCTCTGTTGGGTGTTACTCATTAGAGATAGAGTCAGCAGTACTCTAGAATGAATTTGAGTGTAATAATAGATATGAGCGCGTATTTGTTAGTGAATATAAAATTGTTTTTGAATCGGGTAAATAAGATAATTTTGCCCAAAACCATTTTTGTATAGAAAAGAAATGATTTTTTATGAATTATTATAGTATATGGTTGCATGGTTGTTAGGAAGTGATAATGTTGAATTATTATCATTATTATATGAAATTAAATAAGAAATAAAATGTATAACCAAAGATTAGAGATAAATTCATTTAACAAATGAAATTTATAAATATGAAAAAATATAAATATAAGGAAATGAATTCATATACAATTGGGATTTGTAAAATAAATTGTAAGTAAATAAATTGGAAATGAATGATGAAATGAGATTTGATTTGATCAAATTAAATAGAAATCAAAAACTTGGAGAAAATAAAATAAAATGGATTGAATTCAAGTAAACTAACTTGATAAATTATTAATTCATGGACTAATGAATTGGAATTTGAATTGGTTAAATTAAAGTTTAGTCGTGAGCTAAATTTGAAGATAAATTTGAATTTGTATATAAATTCAAGTAAGTAAAAGAAATAAATTGAAATTCCCTTTGTTAGTAATTAAGTAAATTCGAGTTGAATTGAATATGGAAATTGAAATTTAAAATGAATAAGTGAATGTACTAATTGAATTAAATTAGTGAATGGAATAGATTTGAAAAGGTTTGAATGGAATTTGTTTGGTTAATAAAATAAACCAAACGAAAATATGAAATGCAAATTTGAAATGGAGTGGAATTAAAATAAATTGAATTGGTATCAATTTAAATTAGTTATAAACTAGAATGGATATTCTATTAAATGAATATCATTAAATTTGCATAGAAATAATTGTCGTTTGACACAAATAAGATTGTATAAAATTATATGAGTTAATGAAAGCAAATAAAATTGATTTTTGAATCAATTAAAATGGTATGAATTCGTTTTGCTTAGAAATGAATAGAATGAAGAAAATGAGTTGTAAACGACTTGATTTAATGGAAATGTCATGTGAATTGGTCGTAAGCGACTAAAGATGAATTAAAACCATATAAATTGCTAATGGAATTTATCTTGAATGTATGGCTAATGAAATCTATATATTTGTTATTGAAAATGAATGGAATGTTAATAGATTTCTTATATTTGTCACTGACGTGTTTAAACTGAGTAAGTGCAGGTTTTGGAAGCCGTTTGGCTGTATTTTGGGTTGCGCAATAAGCTAATAATTAGCCGCTTTGCTTAAAAAATGCTAAATAAGGTACACCTACGCAATAAAAATAGGAAATATGAACTGTTTTTCTGTTTTCCGACCGAGTGGGTCGATGTATACATATTTATACATATTGTAAAATTACAAAAGCTCCTCCGTACAAGGGAGACTCTGCCAAAATTTTCCGTGAATTTTGGGAGTTAGATTTTTTTGAAAATTGTTGGAAAATTTTAGTTAACGACAAATCGGTTTCGAAATTTGCAAATTTAAATGAATCATTGAATGAAACTAATTTAAAGTAGTAATATGAATTAGTAAATGAAAGTTAATCGATAAAATTCAATATTTAGAATTGAAAATTGAATTTGAATGAAATTTAAATTGTGAATTGAATTCAAATTGGATTGAAATGTAAAATTGAATGAAAATAAATGTGTAACTTCAATAGTGACGTAAAAATGTATAAGAAGCATATATTGGAAATTTTGTAATGGAATTGGCAAAATGGTTTGAATGTTGGAATTGGATATTATGGATAGCAGGATATACAGGTATATTAAAAGAAATGGAATTGAGATTTTGATTTCGAAGATAAAATTGAATTGCTCGACAAAAAGGTACGTATTTCAATTTTAGTATGAGATTTGATGATTTTCTTCTCCAGCCACTTGGCTTTCTCTTTTCTTTTTGATTCTGAGGGGCCGTGGTGCCATTTTGTAGTCGTACCGAGCTAGCCGCGCAAAGGAGACGCTGGCGAAATTTTTCTAAAATTTAGGGTGTTAGAAAATTTTTGAGAAAATTTTGAAAGTTTGAAATTTGAATTTAAATTTAAATTTGAATTGTTAAGGAAACAATGTTGTTTGAAACTTATAAGTGAAGTTGGAAAGCTAGTTGAAATGATAACGAATCTCTAGTAAAAAGATTTAGGTTAGTAAGTTGATAAAACTAATGGATTGTGAAAAATAGTAGACGAGTTAAGGAGCAATTCTTCCTAACTTGTAATTTCGGGACGAAATTCTTTTAAGGTGGGAAGATTGTACCAACCCAGAATTTTGAACAATTTAAATTGAAAATATTTAATTACTTTTAAATATTTGAATGATGGTTTGACTTGAATTTCAAATTATCAGAATGAATTTAGCGATTAAATTATAAAATTTAATCTATTGAAAGTTGAATAATAATTTGAATCTTCAATTTTAAGCTGACTAAAAATATTTCAAAGGCTTGTAAAATTCATATTGATAATACTGAAGATAATAGAAGCTTCAGAATTGAATTTGAAAGTGATTTGTTCAATTTGGAAATTTTATCGTTTGAATCGATATTTAAAAATAGCCTTCCGAGGCACAGTCTCGGAATTCGACGAAACCAGTTCCATTGGGTCCGTAATATTGAATTATAATCGGGTTTCAAATTTGATAGTGTTTGGAGTTGCCGTGCGGCCGTACGATAAAAAAACGCGCTAAATTTAAATCTAAATTCGAGTTAAATATATAGTTATAATCTGATTAAAATAATTCACATCACTAATTTTCCTTTCACCTTCAAAACACTATACCCATGCTTATTTTGTACGCGTAAAAAAATAAAACATGCCTTCGTACAAACTTACACGTCGTTCTTATTCTATAAGGGCCGATACTTCTCTTCCTCTCTGATAAAATTAAACCCCAATCCAGTTCGATTCTCAACTCAACTCACAGCTCGAAGAAAAAAAATCATGGCCGCCCTCAATTTCAAATCACAGGCCTCATCCCAAATCAAAACAAAATCGCGGCGTCGATTGGGGTTCGCTGCAGTGATGGTCGAGCAGATAGGTGTGGAGCGCGGCGCGATTAGGGTTTCTGGTTGGTGGTAACGCGATGGGGGAAAACTCGAGCTCGAGTTCGTGAGCTCTGATCTGGCGATGTTGGCGCGAGGAAGGGCTGCTACTGGGTAGGGCTCGCGTACGCGAGGGAGGCACGATTCGAACTCAGGTGGGACGCGTACGCGCGTGCTTACGCGTGGAGCATGCAAGGTCAGGAGATGTAGCCGAGATGGGAGCATTCTCGTGAGCAAGCTCGTCTGTGAGGTATTTGCGATCCTGTCTATTTTAATCTTATTCAACTACATGTTGCAAATAAAAAAAAAGTAAAAATCTGTTGAAAATGCTTAAAACAGTAAGGTAAAAGTTATTTTAAGTTTATGTATATGTTTATTTGGAAAACAGAAAATATCTCATATAAATAGTTTTATACAGTAAAAGAATTTTTTTTTTACAATTCAAATTATTAGTTCAAAGAAACCCTTGGTTAATTTAAATAATTTTAAAAAAAGGAAAATTAGTAAAAGGAAAATTTGTTAGGTAAATTTTTTTTTATTTAAAAGGAATCAGTTCGAATTTTAATAAATGTATATAAATTAGAAATAAATAATAATAGGAATTTTAAAACTTGAAGAAAATTTAGTTTAAAACTAAATTATTAGTTGAATAGAATTTTTTTTTTTTTTGGCATAGCCAGCGGGGTTAACTGGACCCCTACCAGTTTTATTGCAAAGAACAATAAAAAAGAACATTAGAAAGAGAAAAATAAAAAAAAAAGGAAAATACAATGAACATGCTAGGATGAGAAGCAAATCAAGTCCAGGCATCAATCAGGGTTTGATGAAAAACACTTGCACTGTTTTGCAGTTGCCAATTCGTTCTGTTTCTTACTTCAACCCAAACAAGATCATCATTTCTTTTAACTTTATCAAAGATTATGGCATTTCTCTCCCTCCAAATAATAGACATACACACTTTCAAGCAAACTGCTAGTACTCTGCCCTGCACATTTCTCCACTTTGTTGCTTTGTAGATTAAACTCCATTGAATTCTTGATGTTGAACAAGTAAAATTAAAACCAGTTATGATGCTTATCTTATCCATCAAGTATTGAAGGGCAGGACAAGCAAAAAACAGATGCTCAGTAGTTTCAACATCTTGATTACAGAAAATACACTCAGCATAGCATGTCATACCATAACTATTCAACAAACATCTGGTAACTAAAGCTTGATTGATGACTTTCCACATCATTAAATTGTCCTTAGGGCAAGAATCAGCTGACCAAAGAACAGCTATCCATTTGGAAGCATGCAGAGACACACTGGAACTAACATAAGTGTAAACTGCCTGAACAGTATGAATCTTGTTAAGCCAAGTAACAGTATCATCCTGGTTCAAATGGAAAATATTTTGTAAAAGGGAATTTGTTAGAGATTTAATTTATTAAATAAAATGACTTATCAAAAGAAATATTATTTATTTTTGGAAAAATGGGTTAAGAATAATTTATTAAGGTGTTTAATTAACTTAGTCAATTCTTTTGGTTACTAAAGAAAATTAGTTTAAATTTAATCTTTAGTTAAATCAATTATTAAAGGAGAAATATTGGTTTAAATAAAACTATCAGTTATTTAACTATTAAAATGAAATCACCGATGAATCAAAATTATCAAATGAAAATTTATTATTCGATCTATTCGAATATTAATGAATTGTATAAATATTTATACAAGGTTTAAAATGGTGAAAACGAGTCAAGATGGAAATGGATCGCAAAATAAAAAGCAAAGGTGAGAACTTCTCACTCAATGAATCGGTTTCGATTTTAATTTTAAATAGTTAGATTTAAAATTTGTTAGACTGTGTTGATTGAATGCTTGAATGATGATTGTTATATATATATATATATATATATATATATATATTGGATGTGAATAGACCCGATACGCCGTTAGTAAGCGGATGTTATTTATTACACACATATACCGCGATATTCCACCTCGAAGTGGAATTGGTATTACATTAGTATATAGTAATATATATATATATATATATATATATATATATATATTGGCATATGTATATATTGCAGTTGATGATTTCCCGCATTGTATAGCGGATGAGACCCTATTGCGCCGCCTATTAAGCGGATAATATTTTATAAATCCCATATACCGCGATGATTCCGTACTGGAGCGGAATTGGTATTGTGCTAATGTCTGTGGATGCAGGGAAACAGGTTGGAGGGATCCAACTGGATTCCTCAACCGTATTTATTTATTTACATATATTGTGATATTTGATTGATTATCGTATCGATATATGATGTTTGAAAGTCGTGATTGACTATTTGATGTGTTGCATCATCGGATCCAATTTTGAAGTTTAAAAATAACGATTTTGGTTTTAAGGGATTTCTAAAGTGATTTTTGAAAGTATACGTTTATAAAATATTTTTGGAATTGATTCATCTTAAATAAATAAACGTTATAATTTTAATGTATAAAAATTTTGATTTTTGAGAAATACAGTTAAAAGTTGATTTTTGAAAATATGGGATTAATGATTTTATAAAATAGTTAAAAATTAGGATTTCTGAATTTATTATAAAAAGTTTAAATATAGGATTTATGAAATTTGATTATTTTGTAAATCTAAGAGAATGATGAAATTATAAAGGAGTTTAAAGACGTTTTTAAAAGAATAATATAAATTGATCCATATAAAAGGTTTATAAATTGATATTTATAAATTAAAAATATTGGAATTGTAAAACGAGATTTTATGAATGTTATAATGAATTGTGAATTAATTTCATAAATGAATGAAATCTATAGGATTATAATGGTGAAGTTATAAATGGAATTTTATAAACAGTAGGTTTATAAAATTTGTAAAGTTATTTAAAAGAATAGATGTTGGATAAATAAATGAATCTTATAAGTTATAAGATTTATAATTTGGGAAGTTAAAAGAACAATTTTGTAAACAAATAAATTATAAGCATTTAACTTATAATATGGACTTTCGGTATATAATTGAGTTATAAATCGAATAGGTTAATAAAGGAAATTTATAAGGGGAAGTGTTATAAAATAAATAGAAATGGAATTTATAAACATTGTTTTATAAATCCGCAACGACTTATTTTGATAAATAAATTGTTGTAACTTATTTATGGAGTTATATTCACGTTTTAGACAATGAATAATCCTTTAAAATAAAATGAATAGAAATGATGAAATTGGTTAACAAGTATATTCACGTTTTTGAATAGTGAATAATATATTAAAGAAAATGTTTTGGATGTGATGTTTTAAATAGAATTAAAACGATCTAACGATGTTTTAAATGTATTGAGATTCGAAACCATAGATTTCAACATTCATTGTTGAAATAGACGTTTTCGAGAAATAAAAGGAAATGGTGGACTATAACACTGTTGTTATAGTAAATGATTTCCGAAAGGAAATGTTTTGTATAGTATTGGGATTTATATATCTATTTTAATTTCGAATCCCTATACTTGTGATTTTGGGTTGTCATAACGATGTTTTACGCAACATTCGTTTTGGCCCAAATAGATATGTTTAAGAGAATGATTTTCTTAAAGAATGAAATATATACTTAATTTCGATTTAAGTATATTGAATATTTTCCAAGTGTAGAAAATAAAAAGACTTGTGAATTACTTATAAATAAATAAGTATGGAAATGTTTTTCCAATATTAAGTGAATATTTTGAATTTATCTTTTTGAAGATAAATTGAAAATGAATAATTGAAACCGTGTAATCGTAAATAATTTGGGAATTGAAAATTCACTATGGAATTTATAAATGAAAAGGAGAATTTGTTTAAAAATAAATATTGATTTATTTTTAAAGTATGGAAATTATATATATCTTGTAAAGATATTTTTGGAAAATAAATAATTTGGGAAATTATTTGGAATCTGGTGATGTTGCGCATCTCTATTGATAGTTAAATAACCGACTATCAATATTTACCTTTAAATAGGTATTTGTTGTGATTTGCTTGAATTTGAATGCCACACTTATTTTTTTTAAAATAAGCGCTCACTATTCGGGTTAACCGGGAAAGGACCTTGGGGTCGTATAACCCATTCCGAATATGTGATACGTCGTTATGAATTGCATTTGAAGACCGGTGTTGAAGACCGGATATTTTCGAAAACGAAAGGATTTCTTGTTGATTGTCTCTGCACTGGCTGATCCCCGGTATAGAGATATCCATATGTGATGGGAAATCCGGACGTGATTAGAGATTATCCGGATTGCAAGGACTTCTTTGTAAGTGCCTTCGGTTCTGTTCGATCCCGGAAGAGACTTGTATGGATAGTATGCCTGACATTACAAATTGAGATATAAAGCTGATTTCTTTCAAATATATTTCTGTTGGTGGCGGAGAATTTATTCTCTTAGCTTAACACCCTTCTCTGAGACGTACGAGCTCAGAGGTTATATAGTTGAAGGTTATCAGCAATATATTCCCAATTTGGTAATGTAACATGCTGAGTGTTGCTGTGAAATGATCATTGTTTGATCATTTGTGATATGATCATGTAACGACCCAGAATTTTTAATAATTTAAATTTGAATATTTAATTAATTTTAAATATTTATAAGTGAATTTATAAGTCAAATAAATTTTATTTTGATTTATTGGATTTAATTGGATAATTAAATCGATAATTTAATATGTTAAATTATGGAAATAATTGAAAATAGAGTTAAATATGATTGAAAATAATTTGGAAAATTTTATTTAATCATACTGGAGTTATAGAAATATTTTAGAACTTTTAAAATCGAATTAAAAGTTAATTTGTGAAAATTGAATATTTTAATATTAAATAATCGACTGTAAAATAGTCAATTTTTGAACAGTCTCAGAATTGAACGAAACCAGTTTCATTGGATCCGTAATAGTTAGTTATTACCGGATTTCAATTTTCGTATCAATCGGAGCTATCGTTTGATCGTGGCAGCTCGAAACGCATCGATTTATTTTTAATTTAAATTTGGCGAGTCAAAATAGCCATTTTTCAAAAAGTCTCGGAATTCGACGAAACCAGTTTCATCGGATCCGTAATGTGATATTATTGTAAGGTTTCAAATTTCAAGTCAATTGGATTTACCGTTTGTCCGGTACAAATTAAAACGCCTAGAAATCGACTTAAATCGGTTTAATTTAAATTGAACGTTTTCAGCCATAACTCGCACATACTTCCGAATTAGCTTCCGAAACCTGTTCCATTGTGTCCGGAACGCGGGATAAACCCTAGGTACGCTGGTTACGGCGTCTAAATCGGAGTTCGGAATTCCCGGGATGAATAGTGTTTACACTTGCTCGTTCCTTATAAATATGCACACTACCCCCTTCATTTAATAAAAAAAAAAAAAGAAAATAACCCTAGCCGCCACTTTCTATTCTAAGGCCAGAAATCCATCTCCTTCATCTCTCAATCTCTCCCAATCTACAAGGAATTAGAAGAAGTGTTCAACACGAAAAAGGTAGAGCATGAAGAGAGCTTGAAATCCATACGGATATGATCGAGTTTGGAGTTGCGTAGAGGGAGCAAGGATGGGCCGTTCACCATCAGGTCGGCACGGTTTTCGAGGCTATCTAGGAAGCCGAGCTTGCTGGGGATGGGGCCAGAGGTAGAGGTGGTCGTGCTCTTCGACATGGGAGTGGTATGATGATGTATAGTTGAGTGATTTGAGTGAAAATGCTAACCCTAGGAAGCATGATGGGTTCGGCCTCAATGTTCATAGCCTGGAGATGTTGCGTGAGTGGGGAAGAGATGATGGAGGGCTGTGATCAGTTTGGTGTTGGATCCTATGGCCTGCAGTTGAGTTAGGTTTTAATTATAAAAGTTATGTTGTAAATTTAGTTATAAAAACGTGTACAAACTTGTAAAAATGCATAACTTTTTCATACGAGGTCGAAAAAATGCAAACTCAGTTGCGTTGGAATCGTATGGACGAGCACTACGCGATGGAGTTGGTTTGGAGTCGTTTGGAGTTAGTGAGAATTTCGGGTAAAATTAAACGCGCGTTTAATTTTATTCGAAATAAAAGCTTAAACGGAAATTAAAACCAAGGTGAGAATTTCTCACTCAATCGAATAGATTTCGATTTTATTTTAAATAGTTAGATTTAAAATATTTGAATGCATGTTTGAATGATGAATTGTATATATTGATTGTTAAAATAGACATTATACGCCGTTAGTAAGCGGATGTTATTTATTAAAAACATATACCGCGAATATTTCATAAACAGTGAAATTGGTATTATATATAATATCAATATATATATATTGGCATATGTATATATTGCAGTTGTTGATTTCCCGCATTTTTTGTTTAGCGGATGAGACCCTATTACGCCGTTATTAAGCGGATAATATTTAATAAGAACATATACCGCGATAATTTCGTACTGGAGCGAAATTGGTATTGTGCTAATGTTTTTGGATGCAGGAAACAGGTTGGAGGGATCCAACTGGATTCCTCAACAGTATTTATTTTATTTCAGATATTTTGATATTTGATGGATTATCATATCGATATATGATATCGTTATTAGTCGTGATTGACTATTTGGTGTGTAGCATCATTGGACCCAGATTTTGGGATTTTAAAATGATTTTAAAAGTGATTTTGAAAATATACTTTATTTTTGGAATTGATCCATTATAAATAAATAAACGTTATAATTTTTAAAGTTATAAAAATTATGGTTTTTGTGAAATATAGTTAAAAAGCTGATTTTTAGAAATACGATTAAAAGTCGATTTTTGAGAAATATGGATCAATGATTTTATAAAATAGTTTAAACTGGATTTTTGAGTTTATTATTAAAAGTTTAAATTTAAGATTTATAAAATTTGATTATTTTATAAATCGAAATGATGAAATTATAAAGGAATTTAAAGACGTTTTAGAATAATAATATAAACTGATTTATATTAAGAGATTTATAAATGGATATTTATAAATTGAATTATGGACATTATAAAACGAGTTTTTATAAGTGTTTGAATGTAGTGAAAATGAATTTCCTAAATGAATGAAATTTATGAAATTATAAACTGTGAAGTTATAAATGAAATTTTATAAGCAATAAGTTTATAAAATTTATAAAGTTATCGAAAGAATGAATCTTGGATAAATAAACAATCTTATAAGTTAAGATTAATAATTTGGGAAGTTAAAGGAATGATTTTGTAAAATAATCGTTTTATAGGTAATTAACTTATAATATGAACTTGTAGTCTATAAGTGAGTTATAAACTGGAATAAGTTAATAAAGGTGATTTATAAAAAGGAAGTTTTTATAAATAAATAGAAATGGAATTTATAAACGTTGTTTTATAAATTCGCAAGCAACTTATTTTGATAAGTAAATTGTTATAACCTATAAATGGAGTTATATTCACATTTTTGAATAGTGAATAATCCTTTGAATTAAAACGAATAAAAGGATGAGATTTGTTAATGAAGTTTATTCACATTTTTGAATAGTGAATAATACGTTAAAGAAAATGTTTTGAATGTGATGTTTTAAACATAATTAAAACGATCTAACGATGTTTTAAAACATGTTGAGATTCGAAACCATAGATTTCAACATTTATTGTTGAAATAGACGTTTTCGAGAAATAAAAGGAAATGGTAGACTATAACACTGTTGTTATAGTAAATGATTTCCGAAAGGAAATATTTTTGAATAGTATTGGGATTTATATATCTATTTCAATTCCGAATCCCTATACTAGTGATTTTGGGTTGTCGTAACGATGTTTTACGCAACATTCGTTTTAACCCAAATAAATATGTTTAAGTGAATGATTTCCTTAATAGAATGAAATATATACTTAATTCGATTTAAGTATATTGAATATTTTCTAAGTGTTGAAAATAAAAGAAATTTGTGAATTACTTATGAATAAATAAGTATGGAATTGTTTTCCAATATAAAGTGAATAATTAGGATTTATCTTTTTGAAGATAAATTGAAAATGAATATTATAAATCGAATTGAAGTGGTATATTCATTAATACTTTGGAATGTAAATTCACCAGAGAATTTATAAATGAAAGGTAGAATTTGTTTAAAAATAAATATTGATTTATTTTTAAAGTGTTGAAATTATATATCTTGTAAAGATATTTTGGAAAAATAAATAATTTGGAAAATTATTTGGAATCTGGTGATGTATGCATATCAATTGATAGTTCGATAGCCGACTATCAATATTTCCCTTTGAATGGGTATTTGATGTGAATATGATTGAATTTGAATGCACACTTATTTTTAAATAAGCGCTCACTATTCGGGTTAACCGGGAAAGGACCATGGGGTCGTATAACCCACTCCGAATATGTGATACGTCGTTGTGAATTGCATTTGAAGATCGGTGTTGAAGACCGGTATTTGCGAAAGCGATAGGATGAACTATCGATTGACTCTGCACCGAGTAGCTACGGTATTGAGTTCTCCATATGTGATGGTGAATCCGATCAGGATTGTGAATATCCGGATTGCAAGGACTTCGTAAGAAGTGCCTTCGGTTCTGTTCGAGCCCGGAACAGACTTGTATGGATTGTATGCCTGACATTACAAGTTGAGATATAAAGCCGATTTCTTTCAAATATATTTCTGTTGGTGGCGGAGAATTTATTCTTTGCTTAACACCCTTCTTTGAGACGTACGAGCTCAAAGGTTATATAGTTGAAGTTATCAGCAATATATCCCATTTTGGTAATGTGACATGCTGAGTGATGCTGAAATGATCATTGTGTTGATTATTTGTGATAGGATCATTTATTTGATCGTCTATCTTAGTGATCATTGTGTTGATCATTTGTTGACCCAAAGCATGGCTTTTGTATAAAGTATGTTTTTGTGGACGTGAATTCGTCGAGCCTCACACCCCGTGAATGGTCAAAACAGGAAAGAAGCAGCAAGGTTATGAGGGGTAGCGCCCTTTAGGATATGTCCATTTCCTTCTGGAAAAGGGTGGTATCATGGTATGGAGCCCAGATACTTACTCATGTTGAAACACTTTGTTTTTATGATTGTGTGAATTGATTAGAGAGCGCTCTCGGAAAAAGGTCCCAAAGGACCGGGGGATGGCATATTCGGTCAGTTGTTACTCAGTTAGGAGTAACCCGGCCTTGTGTTGGTTGAGATCCGGTTTGGTTCTCGGGGATGTCCATCCAGAGGCATTCTCAGTGGCAATGGGAAGTTCCTTGGCCTGACCATTTGTTGGAAATCCAAAGAAACAATACGTGACTTGTACGGTATTAGTTGTAGAACCTGCCATTTAATATGGTAGCTATTAGTAGGCATAATATAATGGTACCTATGCTGGCTAAGATTTATATTCTACTTTCGAAAGGATTTGTTCTACACTATGCACTAGTAATAATATCAAATGCTCTTTTTAAATGCGTATCAAGCATGTTTGACTATCATAAGAAGAAATCTTCTCCAAGTCTGCGTTTGCATTGTGTGTGTGGCAGGAGGTCTTATGGTAGTCTCATTTTTAAAAGCATTGCGAATTGAATTAAAAATATTCCTCTTTTTGATTTTTTTTAAGATAAATAAATTGTTTTGAGTTCTCACACCAGTCACATGACTGACTTGGAGTTTATTGTTTTCCTTCCTAAACTCTGGGTGCCCACCAATTTCCACACGGGCAGTTAAGAGTTAAGGTTTATCAGGATATTCTGGATATTCTGGAGTTGCTGGAGGCAAGCTGGATGGCATGGCGTATTACTAGTTTATATAGTATTTCTTTTTCCGCTGCACTTTTGTTGTATGTTGTTGTTGTACACTCTGATGATATGATGTAATGAAATGAAATGTAATGTAATAACAGATATAGTTCTTTGTTTAAAGATTATTCATTTATTATTATATGTTGTTCCGCTGCGAATTGTGAGGTTCTGTTATTCCTTTCTGTCCAATCTATTTTTTTAAAATGCTTCTATCTTCTATTTTCAAATTCTCTATTCTCTTTTCTTCTATGTTTTCAAAATGTTCTCTATCCTCTTCTTTCCTCTCTATGTTCTATCTTTTCTCTCTTTTTCTTTTCTTTCTTCTTTTTCTCTCTTCTCTCTTTTTCTTTTCTTAAATTCTTTTTAAAAGCCATAACTTCTCGGTTTTCGGCCTTCGATATTCGGCAGTCGATAAAGTGAGTGTCGATGTTGAATTTTCGAAGAACAAAAATCCGCGTACGTTACATTTGGTATCAGAGCTTATGGTTAAGCGACAACCATGGTTCTGTAGGGTATAATTCATTAGAGATAGAGTCAGCAGTACTCTAGAATGAGTTTGAGTGTAATAATAGCTATGAGAGCGTATTTGTTAGTGAATATAAAATTGTTTTATATTGTGATGATTGGTTTATTGAGTGGTATATGAACTTTCGTCAGCGTGGTCCGCAAGACTATGCCGAAGGGGTTTCTAAACACTTGAATAGAACAATTCGACACGATATTGTTTTTAAATTGGGTAAATGGAATGATTTTGCCTTGATTATATTTTTATATGTAAAGAAATAATTTTTCAAAATTATTAAATTGTATGTAAGTTGATTGTTAAGTTGTTTGAATAATCTAAATAAAAGAAGAATTGTATAAGTAAAAGAATTATAAGAATTGAATTATAATTAAAGTGATTTACAATTGTGAAATAAACTTATATATATAAGAAGTTAATATATTTATGAATGTGAGTTGTGAATAAAAATGAATTTAAAGTTAAATGGAATATAACTTAAGTGTTGTTGAATTAAGTTGATTTTGGTATCGAAGTAAATAATCAAGTGGATTAAATGAATATGAACTTGAGTTATGTAATAGAATTCAACTTTGTAATTGAATTGAATGAATGGATTGAATGTTAATCGATTAAATGTGAATTAAATTGATATGAAATAATGAATGTAAGTGGTAATTCATTAAAATTCAAATGTTATTAGAAGTTAAAAAAAAAAAATTGGAATGGAAATCAATTTAATTAAACCAGAATGAAAGTAAGCAAAGTAATTTGGTTGTAATTAATATACATTGGTTGTTATATGATTGTTGATTGATTGCATATAATTCATTAAGTGGTAATGAAATTGAAAGCTATGTAATTGAATTCAAATTAGAAGTAAATAAATTTGAATAGAATTGAAAGTGAATTGGATTTAATTAGTGAATGTAAACTAATTGAATTGAGAGTGAATGTTAGTAAATCCAATGTAAATAAATCAAATGTGATTTGATATTGAAAACCATTTCATTGAATATTAATGAGAATATGAATGAATATTATTGATTATGAATGATAATTGGATGATGGTTGAATATATATTGCTATTGTTGCATTTGCTATGTGACATGTATAGTTATTAAGTTGCTATATGTTGTATATCGATACTATTTGCATATGTGCATGTTCTCATATTGTTTGTTAAGTGATTAGTAGGTGCGGATCGCGTTGCTTCGCATTTGGAGTTCGCTTTAGCGCTATATTAGCCGTATATGCTTGCTAATAAAATATAAGGTACATATCTCGGATTAAATATCGTACTTTTACATTTTTTTCCCTGCGGGATGCCTCATTACTTGATGAGATGTATATTTGTGATATATATACTGTCATTTTTTTTTTCGGATCGAGCCGCGCAAAGGAGACTATGGCGAATTTTTCCGAAAATTTAAGGCGTTAGGAAAATTTTGAGAAAATTTGGGAAAATTTTGAAAACTTTAATTTTGATTTGAAGTTGAAAGTTAAACAATAGTAGTTGTTTTTGAAAAGATAACTAAGTATGATTTGAAAACTTAGTAAAGATTTGAAAGAAGTTTAATTATAAATTTTGGAAAGTTAATAAATTCTGTAACCTTTCTTATTTGTAATTTCGAGGACGAAATTCTTTTAAGGGGGAAAGATTGTAACGACCCAGAATTTTTAATAATTTAAATTTGAATATTTAATTAATTTTAAATATTTATAAGTGAATTTATAAGTCAAATAAATTTTATTTTGATTTATTGGATTTAATTGGATAATTAAATCGATAATTTAATATGTTAAATTATGGAAATAATTGAAAATAGAGTTAAATATGATTGAAAATAATTTGGAAAATTTTATTTAATCATACTGGAGTTATAGAAATATTTTAGAACTTTTAAAATCGAATTAAAAGTTAATTTGTGAAAATTGAATATTTTAATATTAAATAATCGACTGTAAAATAGTCAATTTTTGAACAGTCTCAGAATTGAACGAAACCAGTTTCATTGGATCCGTAATAGTTAGTTATTACCGGATTTCAATTTTCGTATCAATCGGAGCTATCGTTTGATCGTGGCAGCTCGAAACGCATCGATTTATTTTTAATTTAAATTTGGCGAGTCAAAATAGCCATTTTTCAAAAAGTCTCGGAATTCGACGAAACCAGTTTCATCGGATCCGTAATGTGATATTATTGTAAGGTTTCAAATTTCAAGTCAATTGGATTTACCGTTTGTCCGGTACAAATTAAAACGCCTAGAAATCGACTTAAATCGGTTTAATTTAAATTGAACGTTTTCAGCCATAACTCGCACATACTTCCGAATTAGCTTCCGAAACCTGTTCCATTGTGTCCGGAACGCGGGATAAACCCTAGGTACGCTGGTTACGGCGTCTAAATCGGAGTTCGGAATTCCCGGGATGAATAGTGTTTACACTTGCTCGTTCCTTATAAATATGCACACTACCCCCTTCATTTAATAAAAAAAAAAAAAAAAGAAAATAACCCTAGCCGCCACTTTCTATTCTAAGGCCAGAAATCCATCTCCTTCATCTCTCAATCTCTCCCAATCTACAAGGAATTAGAAGAAGTGTTCAACACGAAAAAGGTAGAGCATGAAGAGAGCTTGAAATCCATACGGATATGATCGAGTTTGGAGTTGCGTAGAGGGAGCAAGGATGGGCCGTTCACCATCAGGTCGGCACGGTTTTCGAGGCTATCTAGGAAGCCGAGCTTGCTGGGGATGGGGCCAGAGGTAGAGGTGGTCGTGCTCTTCGACATGGGAGTGGTATGATGATGTATAGTTGAGTGATTTGAGTGAAAATGCTAACCCTAGGAAGCATGATGGGTTCGGCCTCAATGTTCATAGCCTGGAGATGTTGCGTGAGTGGGGAAGAGATGATGGAGGGCTGTGATCAGTTTGGTGTTGGATCCTATGGCCTGCAGTTGAGTTAGGTTTTAATTATAAAAGTTATGTTGTAAATTTAGTTATAAAAACGTGTACAAACTTGTAAAAATGCATAACTTTTTCATACGAGGTCGAAAAAATGCAAACTCAGTTGCGTTGGAATCGTATGGACGAGCACTACGCGATGGAGTTGGTTTGGAGTCGTTTGGAGTTAGTGAGAATTTCGGGTAAAATTAAACGCGCGTTTAATTTTATTCGAAATAAAAGCTTAAACGGAAATTAAAACCAAGGTGAGAATTTCTCACTCAATCGAATAGATTTCGATTTTATTTTAAATAGTTAGATTTAAAATATTTGAATGCATGTTTGAATGATGAATTGTATATATTGATTGTTAAAATAGACATTATACGCCGTTAGTAAGCGGATGTTATTTATTAAAAACATATACCGCGAATATTTCATAAACAGTGAAATTGGTATTATATATAATATCAATATATATATATTGGCATATGTATATATTGCAGTTGTTGATTTCCCGCATTTTTTGTTTAGCGGATGAGACCCTATTACGCCGTTATTAAGCGGATAATATTTAATAAGAACATATACCGCGATAATTTCGTACTGGAGCGAAATTGGTATTGTGCTAATGTTTTTGGATGCAGGAAACAGGTTGGAGGGATCCAACTGGATTCCTCAACAGTATTTATTTTATTTCAGATATTTTGATATTTGATGGATTATCATATCGATATATGATATCGTTATTAGTCGTGATTGACTATTTGGTGTGTAGCATCATTGGACCCAGATTTTGGGATTTTAAAATGATTTTAAAAGTGATTTTGAAAATATACTTTATTTTTGGAATTGATCCATTATAAATAAATAAACGTTATAATTTTTAAAGTTATAAAAATTATGGTTTTTGTGAAATATAGTTAAAAAGCTGATTTTTAGAAATACGATTAAAAGTCGATTTTTGAGAAATATGGATCAATGATTTTATAAAATAGTTTAAACTGGATTTTTGAGTTTATTATTAAAAGTTTAAATTTAAGATTTATAAAATTTGATTATTTTATAAATCGAAATGATGAAATTATAAAGGAATTTAAAGACGTTTTAGAATAATAATATAAACTGATTTATATTAAGAGATTTATAAATGGATATTTATAAATTGAATTATGGACATTATAAAACGAGTTTTTATAAGTGTTTGAATGTAGTGAAAATGAATTTCCTAAATGAATGAAATTTATGAAATTATAAACTGTGAAGTTATAAATGAAATTTTATAAGCAATAAGTTTATAAAATTTATAAAGTTATCGAAAGAATGAATCTTGGATAAATAAACAATCTTATAAGTTAAGATTAATAATTTGGGAAGTTAAAGGAATGATTTTGTAAAATAATCGTTTTATAGGTAATTAACTTATAATATGAACTTGTAGTCTATAAGTGAGTTATAAACTGGAATAAGTTAATAAAGGTGATTTATAAAAAGGAAGTTTTTATAAATAAATAGAAATGGAATTTATAAACGTTGTTTTATAAATTCGCAAGCAACTTATTTTGATAAGTAAATTGTTATAACCTATAAATGGAGTTATATTCACATTTTTGAATAGTGAATAATCCTTTGAATTAAAACGAATAAAAGGATGAGATTTGTTAATGAAGTTTATTCACATTTTTGAATAGTGAATAATACGTTAAAGAAAATGTTTTGAATGTGATGTTTTAAACATAATTAAAACGATCTAACGATGTTTTAAAACATGTTGAGATTCGAAACCATAGATTTCAACATTTATTGTTGAAATAGACGTTTTCGAGAAATAAAAGGAAATGGTAGACTATAACACTGTTGTTATAGTAAATGATTTCCGAAAGGAAATATTTTTGAATAGTATTGGGATTTATATATCTATTTCAATTCCGAATCCCTATACTAGTGATTTTGGGTTGTCGTAACGATGTTTTACGCAACATTCGTTTTAACCCAAATAAATATGTTTAAGTGAATGATTTCCTTAATAGAATGAAATATATACTTAATTCGATTTAAGTATATTGAATATTTTCTAAGTGTTGAAAATAAAAGAAATTTGTGAATTACTTATGAATAAATAAGTATGGAATTGTTTTCCAATATAAAGTGAATAATTAGGATTTATCTTTTTGAAGATAAATTGAAAATGAATATTATAAATCGAATTGAAGTGGTATATTCATTAATACTTTGGAATGTAAATTCACCAGAGAATTTATAAATGAAAGGTAGAATTTGTTTAAAAATAAATATTGATTTATTTTTAAAGTGTTGAAATTATATATCTTGTAAAGATATTTTGGAAAAATAAATAATTTGGAAAATTATTTGGAATCTGGTGATGTATGCATATCAATTGATAGTTCGATAGCCGACTATCAATATTTCCCTTTGAATGGGTATTTGATGTGAATATGATTGAATTTGAATGCACACTTATTTTTAAATAAGCGCTCACTATTCGGGTTAACCGGGAAAGGACCATGGGGTCGTATAACCCACTCCGAATATGTGATACGTCGTTGTGAATTGCATTTGAAGATCGGTGTTGAAGACCGGTATTTGCGAAAGCGATAGGATGAACTATCGATTGACTCTGCACCGAGTAGCTACGGTATTGAGTTCTCCATATGTGATGGTGAATCCGATCAGGATTGTGAATATCCGGATTGCAAGGACTTCGTAAGAAGTGCCTTCGGTTCTGTTCGAGCCCGGAACAGACTTGTATGGATTGTATGCCTGACATTACAAGTTGAGATATAAAGCCGATTTCTTTCAAATATATTTCTGTTGGTGGCGGAGAATTTATTCTTTGCTTAACACCCTTCTTTGAGACGTACGAGCTCAAAGGTTATATAGTTGAAGTTATCAGCAATATATCCCATTTTGGTAATGTGACATGCTGAGTGATGCTGAAATGATCATTGTGTTGATTATTTGTGATAGGATCATTTATTTGATCGTCTATCTTAGTGATCATTGTGTTGATCATTTGTTGACCCAAAGCATGGCTTTTGTATAAAGTATGTTTTTGTGGACGTGAATTCGTCGAGCCTCACACCCCGTGAATGGTCAAAACAGGAAAGAAGCAGCAAGGTTATGAGGGGTAGCGCCCTTTAGGATATGTCCATTTCCTTCTGGAAAAGGGTGGTATCATGGTATGGAGCCCAGATACTTACTCATGTTGAAACACTTTGTTTTTATGATTGTGTGAATTGATTAGAGAGCGCTCTCGGAAAAAGGTCCCAAAGGACCGGGGGATGGCATATTCGGTCAGTTGTTACTCAGTTAGGAGTAACCCGGCCTTGTGTTGGTTGAGATCCGGTTTGGTTCTCGGGGATGTCCATCCAGAGGCATTCTCAGTGGCAATGGGAAGTTCCTTGGCCTGACCATTTGTTGGAAATCCAAAGAAACAATACGTGACTTGTACGGTATTAGTTGTAGAACCTGCCATTTAATATGGTAGCTATTAGTAGGCATAATATAATGGTACCTATGCTGGCTAAGATTTATATTCTACTTTCGAAAGGATTTGTTCTACACTATGCACTAGTAATAATATCAAATGCTCTTTTTAAATGCGTATCAAGCATGTTTGACTATCATAAGAAGAAATCTTCTCCAAGTCTGCGTTTGCATTGTGTGTGTGGCAGGAGGTCTTATGGTAGTCTCATTTTTAAAAGCATTGCGAATTGAATTAAAAATATTCCTCTTTTTGATTTTTTTTAAGATAAATAAATTGTTTTGAGTTCTCACACCAGTCACATGACTGACTTGGAGTTTATTGTTTTCCTTCCTAAACTCTGGGTGCCCACCAATTTCCACACGGGCAGTTAAGAGTTAAGGTTTATCAGGATATTCTGGATATTCTGGAGTTGCTGGAGGCAAGCTGGATGGCATGGCGTATTACTAGTTTATATAGTATTTCTTTTTCCGCTGCACTTTTGTTGTATGTTGTTGTTGTACACTCTGATGATATGATGTAATGAAATGAAATGTAATGTAATAACAGATATAGTTCTTTGTTTAAAGATTATTCATTTATTATTATATGTTGTTCCGCTGCGAATTGTGAGGATCTGTTATTCCTTTCTGTCCAATCTATTTTTTTAAAATGCTTCTATCTTCTATTTTCAAATTCTCTATTCTCTTTTCTTCTATGTTTTCAAAATGTTCTCTATCCTCTTCTTTCCTCTCTATGTTCTATCTTTTCTCTCTTTTTCTTTTCTTTCTTCTTTTTCTCTCTTCTCTCTTTTTCTTTTCTTAAATTCTTTTTAAAAGCCATAACTTCTCGGTTTTCGGCCTTCGATATTCGGCAGTCGATAAAGTGAGTGTCGATGTTGAATTTTCGAAGAACAAAAATCCGCGTACGTTACAGATCATTTGTTTGATCACTTATCTTTGTGATCATTTCTATGATCATTTGTTGACCCGAAGCACATCTTTTGTATAAAACGTGGCTTTGTGGACGAGACTTCGTCGAGCCTCACACCCCGAAATGGTCAAAACAGGAAAGATGCAGCAAGGTTATGAGGGGTAGCTCCCTTTAGGGTATGTGCATTTCCTTCTGGAAAAGGGTGGTATCATGGTATGGAGCCCAGATACTTACTCATGTTGAAATACTTTATTATTATGGTGTGATGTTGATTACGAGCGCTCGGTTAAAGGTCCCAAAGGACCGGGGGATGGCATACTCGTGTCAGTAGTTACCCAGTTAGGGGTAACCCGGCCTTGTGTTGGCAGAGTACGGTTTGGTTCTCGGGACGTCATTCCAGAGGCGTTTCCATGTGGCAATGGGAAGTTCCTTGGCCTGACCATTTGTTGGAAATCCAAAGAAACAATACGAGACTTGTACGGTTTTAGTTGTAGAACCTATCATTCACTTGTGGTGGCGCCCCACTGTTTGGATGGTAGCTATAGTAGGCATAAGTGCGGAATGCCTATGCTGGCTAGGATTTATATTCTACTTTCGAAATGTTTTCTACACTATGCACTAATAATAATATCAAAAATGATTTGATTTTTTCGTAGTAAGCATCTTTGACTAACATAAGAAGAAATCTCCTCCAAGTCTGCGTTTGCATTGTGTGTGTGGTGGGAGGTCTTATGGTAGTCTCATTTTTAAAAGCATTTCGAATTGACTTTAAAAATATTCCTCTATTTTGATTTTAAAGATAAATAAACTGTTTTGAGTTCTCACACCAGTCAAATGACTGACTCGGAGTTTATTGTTTTCCTTCCTAAACTCTGGGTGCCCACCAATTTCCACACGGGCAGTCAAGAGTTAAGGTTTATCAGGATATTCTGGAATTCAGGAGTTGCTGGAGGCAAGCTGGATGGCATGACGTATTACTAGTATATAGTATTTCTTTTCCGCTGTTTGTTGTTGTTGTTGTACACTCTGATGATATGATGAAATGTAATAACTGATATCGTTCTTTATTTAAAGATTATTCATTTATTTATTATATGTTGTTCCGCTGCGAATTGTGAGATTTTGATATTGTTCTGTTATTTCTTTCTGTTCCATTTTCTATCTTCTTATCTCTTCTTCCATCTCTTTCTTTTTCTTAAACCCTCATGGTTCAGTTTTTCCGACATCCGACTGATCGGCATTCGATACAGTGGACGTATTGATGTCGATATTCGGGAGTCGAAGAATCGGGTCTTGACATGTATACTCTTTCATTGTTATGCAAACTCAAATTAGGGATGTTTTAATGCTATTAACATATTGACTAGATAAGATAAGACACATGCATGTATTTGTTAAGAAAACTCAAGATATGTGCAATATATTTAGGCCATCATGAAATGGTTGGCACGTGTAAATAATCTCTTTCGATTTATTGAGAAAAATCGAGGTTGAGATTAAGATTAGAACAAAGAATACATCTTAGGAGTTGTATAAATACAACCAATAAAGTGTTACCCATCGCTTGCAGGCCTATGATTTGTTATGCAAACTCAATGTCGGGATTCCAAGACAAGCGGGTCCAAACACCCACTAGAGGAATCAAAAGATTTCTATGTTTTCTTGGGTTTTGGAGAAACATAAATATCTATTGGGTGCCTTGTTAGAAAAATAAAATGGTAACATTTAATCTTTTTAATATTGTAAGAATGTATTATATACAAGTCAAAATAATCAACTTTAATAAATTTGTACAACTAATGTTATTGATAAAATGTTTGTTGGTTAATATACTTAGAAATAAATCTTTTGGCATGTTAAGACCTATATAAGTGCAAAAGTTAGACAACTACTAAAAACACTATGGCTTAGTCATATAAGTATTTATTTGCATGACACTATATATCTTCTTCTATGAGTTTTGAACTCTAAACCAATATACGAATATGGATGTTTGATCTATATTAAATCACATATAGATGTTGTATAGTGAACAATCACGTTCGTAATGTATGAAATGTCAATGAAATTGATTCACTCGAAATGGGAAAATAAACAATAGTATAAAACCGTGTGTATAATGTGATTGAATGTAATAAGAATTTTGTAACAAAAAAAGAATAAGCACTAAAGATTGGCCTAAGAATTTAATCGTCGAACTATCAGTTTTGATCGACTTACTTAAGTCTAACTTATTTGATATTCCTAAAATGTTAAGGATAACAAAATGCACTTTTGTAAATAATTTTGTGAAGTCTTGTAAAGTTTTCTTTTAAATAGTTCAATCATTATATTTAAAAGAAAAGCGAATATTTGAGAGCGGATGTAAAATAAGCAAAGTTGGAATGAAGGGAGTGAATTGTCATTTCTCCTTCATAAAGGACATTAGAAATGAATTTTTTTTAAATTTAATAAGTTACTTATTATGGAATGAGAAGGTAATTTATATTCTAAATTTATTTTCTTATAGGAAACTATTTTCTATAAAAGTTATTTTTTTCGACTTCAAGGCAACTAATCTAAAACTCAAGAGTGCAAACTAGTTATAGTGAATGAAATAAAATCTCACAATAAGTGGTTGAATGGAGCTTTATATTCGGATGCTATTGTAATAATAGTGGAAATAGTGAGAGAATACAATATAACACTTCTTGGTGGATGCATCAAGTTACAAATATTGTTATCGTAAACATACCAAAAATTATTTATGAAACAATAATAGTTTTCAATTTTGATTGAAAATAGACATGTAACATCCTGGAAATTTTGAATTTAAAAATTTGGTAATTTATTGGAACTTTTAAATTTAATTTGAGAATTTCAAAAGAAATAAAATATTGTAATAAAATCACATAGTTATTTAATGTTAATAACTAAAACACCTTTTCTTTTTAACAAAGTAAAGTAAGAAATTGTCTTAAAACCCTCAAAAGAAGTATGGGTTGTAAATTTAAATGTTGATAGATGAGCATTTAATAGAAATAAAAAAATTGTTAATGTAAGTTATGATAAAATTATAAAATTTAAATCACATAATTATAATCTAACATTTAAACAAATAAACAAATAATTAAACAAATGAAGAAATAAATAAATAAACCAAGATAACAAAAGAGTAGGAAGAAGTATAAACTGTAAAAGAAACCAGGACTTAAGCAAAGAATTTTTTTTTTTACAAAACAAACCAAATAATACTTATATAAATCAAACAACACATTTCTACAAGTACACAGGATAGAAGCATCACAAAACATGCTTAATTAAATGCAAGCCTCTACAAAGCAACATACTTTCATTAAATGCATTTACTCTCCAGCAAGAAGAAAATCACATCAGCAACTTTAAAGCATGGTTGAGCAAAGAAAAAAAAAGAACTGTACTTGCCTATACTTTACTCTGTACACCACCTTTCACCTATATGTATACATACACAAAGCCTCGCGTACATTTGTTAAAAATAACTTAGCAAAGATCAGGAAACAAAATTACTAAAGAAAGAGGAGGAGAAGAAGATCAAAACAGTTTTTCAAAAAACAGGAATATATTCAAGTGAGTAAACTTATTTTTATTTGAAATATAAATACTTAATCCATGAATTTTGTGTTTCGTTGTATATAAACAAAAATTATTGTTCTGTTTATTGTTCTGTGTTACTGAAAAATACATGAGAGCTCTGTTCTTTAATATTTTTATTTCAGAGCTAGTGAATTAGAAAAAAAATTCAAGGAAACTTCATACAAATTTTTTTTAGCCTAGGATTTTAAGTAAAACATGTTTGTTTAAACTTAAAAAATCACAACCTGGAGATTTCTTGAAGCCTGACAATATAACATAGGCTCAGAACATTCAATTTACTGTAAGAAGAAATGTTTATGGTTAGTTAACTTAAAATGGGTTTAGCCCGGAGAAGATTCTGAAATTAAAATGTTAAGTAAATTTTTGTTATTTCAAGATAAACAATGTTGATTTAGGTTAAGTAAAGAACTCACTATAAGTTTAAATTGGCTAACAATGTGTTTTAAAATTTAATTAAACCTTTAAATTAAGTAATTTAATTTAAAATAAGAATTGAAGAAAATTTACATTAAAATTTTCAAGGTACAATAAATTAATTCTTAAAGTATAAAGCAGATTTTCAAGTGATAATTAAAGTAAATAATTTGTATTAATAAATAATTTCAAAGAAATTAAGAATGATATAAAATTTGAAATTAAATTGATTAATAAACAATTAAGTACTTAAATAAATTTAAAATTAATAATATGTTATTCAGATAAATTAAAATCGACAAATCAAATTTAGTGGTTAATTTAAATAACAAATTTTGGAACAATAAAATGAGTTAATCAAGATTTAAATTATTTATTCAAATACTTATCATTGTTTTAAAATAATTGTGTGGTAAATTTATTTAAACCACATTTGAAATAAATTAACTATTGCTGTTAACTTATATTGTTATTTCTGTTCTGATTGTGATGCTGTGTTATATAAATTGGCATGTACTGCATTGTGATTGTGATTCATTCTGTATTAATGTGAAAACCCTGTTTGCCCGTAAAACGGCATTTAAACTTTGATGCGACAGGGAATCAGATTTCAGTTGGTTATCCGAAACCCACATCGAACCCGTGAATAATTTGTGAATGACATCCACATGTTTTAAAAATTTGACACTCACTATTCGAATTAGCCGGGAAAGGACCTTTGGGTCGTATAACCCATTTCGAATATGTGATTCGACGTTATGGATAGCATTTGAAGACCGGTGTTGAAGACCGGGTATTTGCGAGAGCGATAGGATGACCTGTCGATTGACTCTGCACCGAGTTGCTCCGGTATAGAGTTCTTCATATGTGATGGGGAATCCGATCAGGATTGTGGATATCCGGATTGCAAGGACTTCTTTGGAAGTGCCTTCGGTTCTGTTCAAGCCCGGAACAGACTTGTATGGATTGTATGTCTGACATTACAAATTGAGATATAAAGCAGATTTCTTTCAAATATATTTCTGTTGGTGGCGGAGAATTTATTCTCATAGCTTAACACCCTTCTCTGAGACGTACGAGCTCAGAGGTTATGTAGTTGAAGGTTATCAGCGATATATTCCCAATTTGGTAACGTGACATGCTGAGTGCTGCTGTGAAATGATCATGGTTTGATCATTTGTGATATGATCATTTGTTTGATCATTTATCTTTGTGATCATTTCTTTGATCATTTGTTGACCCAAAGCATGGCTTTGTACCAAAGCGTGGCTTTGTGGACGAGACTTCGTCGGACCTCACACCCCGAAATGGTCAAAACAGGAAAGATGCAGCAAGGTTATTGGGGGTAGCACCCCTTAGGGTATGTGCATTTCCTTCTGGATAGAAGTGGTATCATGGTATGGAGCCCAGATACTTAACTTATGTTGATATCGCAGATATATATATATATATATATATATATATATATATATATATATATATTACTTTGTGATTTGTTGCTGGGGCCCCGGTTAAAGGGTTGGTTACAACCGGGAGATGGCATACTCATGTCAGTAGTTACCCAGTTAGGGGTAACCCGGCCTTGTGTTGGCAGAGATCCGGTTTGGTTCTCGGGAACGTCCTTCCAGAGGCGTTCTCATGTGGCGATGGGAAGTTCCTTGGCCTGACCATTTGTTGGAAATCCAATTCCCAATACGTAACCCTGTACGGTTTTAGTTGTAAAACCTGTCATGCAGCGTGGCGATAACCTGCCACAAAACGTGGTAGCTATAGTAGGCATAGTTCGGAATGTCTATGCTGGCTAAGATTAATATTCTATTTTTCGAAATGTTTTCTTCACTATGCACTAGTAATAATACCAAAGAATTTTTTTTCTCGTACCAAGCATATTTAACTATCATAAGAAGAAATCTCCTCCAATTCTGCGTTTGCATTGTGTGTGTGGTGGGAGGTCTTATGGTAGTTCCATTTTTATTAGCATACCGAAAATTCTTTTATAAATCTTTTTTTATTTAAATGCAACTGTTTTTTTACTCATACCAGTCCCATGACTGATCCGGAGTTTATTGTTTTCTTTCCTAAACTCTGGGTGCCCATTATTTCCACACGGGCAGCCTAGTAGCAGGTTTCTGTATTTTGGAGTAGCAGTATTTTGGAGCTCTCATCTTGGAGATATCTTAGGGGCTTTTTGGAGATTTTAGGTGTTTAGCTTTTGGGAGTTCGTTATCACCCCTCTCATTTGAGGACTTTTGGATATATGATCACTGTCGTATTATCATGATGTTGTATTTGGAGTTGTGGTGTATGTATTATATATATACTCTGTTGTAGTATGGATATTATGTTGATGTTGTAACTGTGATGATATATATGATATTGATTCTGTTCCGCTGTTTTATATTCATCTAATTGTGGTTATAAGCTCCGGCGATGCGAATTTGATGTCGTTTATCGGACATCGAGTTTGGGTCGTTACAAGTGGTATCAGAGCTGTTGGTTGAGTAAGAACTTTAGCTATGGAGTATAACACATGTAACGACCCGCAAATCCGTACCCCTTGAGTCAACACTATTCTACAACAATCAACTCAAGTTGCACCGAAATACGAACCATTTGGGTTTAAGAAGAAGAGATAGAAGAAGAGAAAACAAAATCAACATCAGAATCTAACCATCGCAGCGGAATAAAATGTAATAGAGAATAAATAATCTTTACTCAAAATCAAATATATCAGTTTACATATATTACATCATCAGAGTACATCAGTCACAGCTCACATCAATAACATTCAATGGGTACGCAACAACTCAAACAGCGGAATATATATAAACAAGTACGACTATACGTATCGTCATCCAGCTCGTCTCCTGAGCTCCACAACATCATATCCTGTATTCTATAATACTCGGTCTGACCCGAGCATTACAGTTAAATTACACCCGAGTCAGTCTGGAATACCAGCGTGAGAAAATCACACCCAATTGATTATTAAAGTTCAAAAATCCTTTGAAAACAGAAGCATCTCGTAAGACCACGCCACAAATAAACATGTCGGGTTTTTACCTTACGATAGCTAAAACAATTTTTATAGAAATCCTCTGATATTATAATAGGGTCTATATACAAATACTTATAAAATAGCCGAAATTGTTACATGATTAAATTCCAGCTACTAGCCACAAAAGTGGGTAATACAAACAAAACTCGTACAAGGCTCGTAGGGAGAATGGATTTCCAACAATGACTAGGCACTGGGGTACCACCTGTCACAGTACGGGGCCTAGATCACCGTACCGAGGATTACTCCCTTCATCCCCTGCAACACAAGGCCGGAACCATTCCTTACTGAACAGTCCCGAACAAGATAAACCCCGTGGTTGGCGCGACCAACCACCCACTAAGCCGAAAGATATATAAGGGACATCTAGACAGGGGAATTATCTTGTCCTGCTTGGGCATGACCCACCTAACCTTGCTGCATATCCCCTGATTTTCAGTCATTCCCGGTTGATGAGGCTTGAGGCTAAGCGTTACCTTTAGAACGTTTTCACTTAGAATGCCCATCGTCCACCTGACGATGTTTCGCAAGCATTCATCCATACAGGTCCGTCCCGGGTTCGAACGGAACCGAAGGCACTATTCCTACTACATCCATTTTGGAAATATCCTCAGGATTAGTAGCGACTAGCCCTTGCACTTCCCTGCTCCATCTTCGACTCCGAACACGTTTTTCGCACGAAACGTACAAACCGGATCGAAATGGTTTTCGAGAAATAAATCTCGATCCCGGCCTCTTCGAAACGATCAACGCAGTTGGCCAGTATTGATAGTCGGTTATTTAACTATCAATTAATATTCATAATCAACCATCCAACAATAAATGATTTCCCAAATTATTTATTACCCTCAAAATATCTTCACAAGATATATTTCCACTTTCAAACCCCTTTGAAAACAGTTTTAAAACTATCTTCCTTTCTCAGAATCAATTTCCCAAACAGTTTCTATTTCCACTGAAATCGCCAAGCACAAAACTTAAAATTTTTAAAATAATTTAAAAACACTTTACTTTGAAATTTATCTTACAACATTCATTTTAAAAACTATAATTTACTAAAAATACATACCATATGATTTTTGAAAATAAAGTTACTTTATAACATATAAAATTGGGTTTTCACTCTTAAAAATAAAATACTAAGTCACATTTTAAATGGTTATTACAATAATAGATTTGAAACATATTTACTTATGAATTTTAAACATTCAGAAATAATAAAATTCCTAAAATATGCTTTTTAAAACCACATTAAACTTTTATCTTATATTTAAATTTTCTTTTAAAAAAAACGTATTTGGCTATCCAGGGAAATATACTTCCCTTCACATTCTTCTTGAAATTCTAATTTCTATCACTTGAATCAATTTCCAAATTGAATTCCAATCTTCTTCCTTTCTATTTCAAAATCTATTAATTTTAGATTTTATTTCCTTAATTAGGAGTTAAATTACTTTTAACTGAAAATACCAATTCTTAGATTTCTCAAGCTACTTCTTTATTCTTTAAATACATTTAAACTTTAAATTTTAAAATAATTCTCTATTCTTTTATTGATATAACTTAAGTTTACAATTCATCAATTTTATTTTATTCAAAGTTCTTTCTCTTCATTCTCGAAGTCATTTATTATTATTTTCATATTACTTCTATTTTTCTCAATTCACTCTTAATTTATTCAAATTTCCTATAATTACTTTATTTACCAATTTATTTCTTTTATTTTCTTTCCAAAATCCAATCCATATAATTTTGGTAAGTCATTATACCACAAATATATCCGATCAACCATAACATTCAATATTCCAATATAACTCATTATAGAATGTCAATATTCACAGCAAAGAAAATTAAATAATTTAAATAAATGTTGAGGGATCCAGTTGGATCCCTCCAACCTGTTTTCCCTGCATCCACAGACGTTAGCACAATATAGTACACCAATTACAAAATATCATACTATATCACATCGGCCAATTCAGCCATCCAAACAATCATTTAAATTTTATCATTTAAAATTTAAACTGAGTGAGATTAACTCACCTTTGATTTTATTTGTAATCCACTTCTTTATTGCCTTGGTTTTCCCATTTTTTTGACCTAGAATAAACAATTTATATGATTTATCGAACAATCAATTTCCTTTCAATAGATTTAATTAATTAACACCTATAATTTGAACCAGTCTGTTGATCATTTTCCTATTAGATAGATTTAAATTAGCCAGATTATTCTATCAACTAATTTTCCTCATAATAAATAAAATTTTACGTTACAAAAATAATTAATTAAGCTAAACTCCTGAATGCACTACGTTAAAAACAATCAAGTAAATTTAAGATGTATATTTATTTTTGTTCTGTTAATTTCTGTGTATATATATATATATATACACACAAACTTAGAATCTGCATAGATATATTCTACTGCGTATATTTTCTGCTGTTCATTTACATTCATTTTTTTTAACACGTATATTTCAAAACAAAGAAAGTACCTCACTGATACGATTAATTCGAAACCAGCCGGGCTTCACTGTTCGCCGAACTCAAGCTCTACTTCGAACTCCTCCCAGAAGTTGTGTAGCCTCCGAACACTGCGAGTACCACCACCCCTCAATCAGATCACGGGCCGCCTCACACGCGCCTACATCGGTGCCACCAACTTGCCTACGCCTTCCACTTTCCCAATCGCCCCCTATAACCACGAAGATCCCAAACCCTAACCCAAAGATAGATCGACCTTTCCACTGTCGATCCCCAAGACAAGTGCCGCCATCCATCCATACTACGAACTTCGAGTTCGAGTTCCCCCCCATCGGCTCATGGTTTTCCCCCCTTACTCGATCGCGATACGACCTCCTCCTTGCTTCCAATTCCCCCATGCCCTCGCGGCTATCACGCGCTCGTGAACCCCCAAGAACGAGGGCAAATCTTGGCCCTAAGCTCAAATCGAAGTCGCTTTCGATTTCGTTTACTGATATAAGGGAGAAAACGCGGCCATTAATTCGAAGCAGCCGTGTATATCTTTTTTTTTTTTAGTTATGAATGTCTGCAGTAGAAATAAGGGAAGAAAGAGGGAAGTTATGTTAGGAAAGGAAGTGTACTCGAGAAGCTAAGAAAGAAGGATGGTACGGCAGTGATTAGATGTAGGATATTTTGAATTAAAACGGTTAATTATTCTCGAAACGTTTATATCCCGTACGCTCACACGAAGACTCCAAAAATTATGAAATTTGAAATCCAGCAATAATTTAATATTACGGATCCAACTGCACTGGTTTCGTCGAAATCCGAGACTGTGCCTCGGAAGGCTATTTTTAAATTCAATTAAACGATATAAATTTTCAAAACTAAACAAAGCGCCTTTAAATTCAATTCTGTCACTTTATTGTCTTCAGTATTGTCAATATAAATTTTACAAGCCTTCAACTTATCTTTAACGGGCTTAAAATTCCAGATTCACAATTTACCAAATTTCCAAAAATTAAATTCATCAATTAATTATCCAATAAATATTGATATTTGAAGTTCAAGTTAAAATTAAACTTTTTAATAATCCAAATTGATTAAATATTCCGATTTAAATTGCTTAAAATTTCCGGGTCGTCACATTCCTCCCCCTTAAAAGAATTTCGTCCCCGAAATTACTAATTAGGAAGAATGGTCCAATACTCGTTTATTATTTCCCTAAACCAAACAATTTCTAACAATTCAACATCTTACCAACTATTTTTTTTACAAAAGGCCCATTATTATTCCTATTAACTTTCCAAACCTTTCCCTAGTTTGCAAATTATCCTATTTGCCCAACCATTCAAGTTTTAATCATAAAACCAATTTTGAATTATCAAAATTTTCTCAAAATTTTTCTAACACCCTAAATTTTCGAAAAATTTCGCCAGCGTCTCCTTTGCACGGCTGACTCGGTACAACTACAATATGGCTCTACGGCCTCCCAAATCCAGAAAGAAAACAAAAAGCCAAGTGGCTCAATCCAAATCCAAATCCCAATCAAGTTCCATACCAAATTTAAATGCGTACCTTTTGTCGGGCAATTCAAATTTATCTCTTGAAATCAAATCTAATTTCCTTTTCCCTTTTATAATACATGCATATCCTGCTTAGCACTAATATCTAATCACAATATCCCAAAATATTTTATCGACTTTCTCACAAAATGTCAACATCTATTCATTTCAATATTGTCTTAGATTATATTTGTAATATCAATTTCCAATCTAGAATTTACCATTCCTCTCTTAAGTTAGTATAAACATTTTATATGTTTCTTATCTTTATTTCTCTTTACCTCTTTTAGTTTATACTTATTTCTATTCAAATCGATTTCCACATTACATATGTATTTCATTTATTTTCAACTTTGAATTTTTAATTTTTATCCTTCATTTATTCCTAATTTAAGTCATTACTTTAATTAGTTTCATTTACTAATTTATTTTAGTTTCCAATTCTAAATAGTTTTGTCGTTAATAAAGTTTTCCAAAATTTTCAAAAATTTTCTAACTCCCCAAAATTTCTGAAAACTTTTGGCAGAGTCCCCTTTGTACGGAGGAGCTTTTGCAATTTGACAAAAGAGATAAATATATGTACATCGACCCACACGGTCGGAAAAATCAAAAACAGTTCATATTTCCTATTTTAATTACGTAAGTGTACCTTATTTAGCATTTTAGGCAAGCAGCTTATTATTTTTAGCAAATAGCCCAACCCAAATCCAGCCATACGGCTTCCAGGTACCTGTACTTACTCAATTTAAACATGTAAGTGCCAAACATATGCAGTTTAACTATATTTCACTTATAAATAGTTAAAAAAAATGAATTCTAAAAGAAACTCATACCAAACATTTTTCTGTAAGCAATTTATATAGTTTCATGCTAATTCAACTGTTTCAATTAATTTATAACCCATCCTCGTCCAATGTGAGTGTTTTTTTTTTCAATCCATTTGTGTATATCACTTCATTAATTTGAATGGTTTAAAACTCAATTGCTTACATTTAACTTATTTTTAATCAAATTGAACTCATATTTAATTCAATTGCTTTCAAAATCAATTTATTTTACTTCCACCAACTCATAGAATTTTAATTACTTCCATTTACATCCAATAACAATTTATTCTATGCAATTTGACAAGATTTATGTGAATAAATAAGTATTTATGTTTATAACCAATTTAAATTGACTCCAACTCAATTTATACTTAATTCTATTTTCACAATCCATATATTCTCAGTTTCATTGCATTTCAATTTTATTAACAAAAATTAGTTCATTCAAAACTATTAACAAATTAGGTACATCTCCATTACCAATTAAATTTTCCTTCTTATTTTAATTCATTCACATCCATTCATTTACATTTAAAACCACTCCGTAATTGTTTATTCCAAACTATTTTATTTAGCTCGAAAACAATCCAGGTTATTTCATTCAATAACCATTTCTCAACTCATTTAAACCAACACTTCATTTGATACTTATTTATTCCATCATTTATTTATTCAATATAATTAGTTTATCCATATTCACTTAAACCATTCTAATAAACTCGAAACATTCTATTTTTCTTATTGCCTCAAGTTATTTCAATTCCTTAATAATTTTAAATGGTTTACAATTATTTCTTCTGGAATTTCATTCCCTTAATATTATTTATAACTCATTTAATTTTATTTCGATTTAAAAATTTATTTTCACTTGGTTTAAAACCAATCCAATATTATTAAACTTAATTTTTAGTTGAATTCAATTCAACTCTTTTCCATCTTTTAGCTGAAGTTTATTCATTCCAATTTTATACTTAAGCCCATTTTATTTTCAAGTAAATCTTCTTCTTCTTTTTTTTCTATTCTTAAGCTCACTTCATTTTGCAAATAAATTTCTCTTTTCAATTTAATTTGATTCTATCTCAATCCAATCTCATTTCAAACTACAAATTTATTTGATTAGTTATAATAAAATTTAACGTTCCAGATTTAACTCATTCAATTTATTTCCACTTATTAGGATTTTTATTTGTAATTCGTACCATTATTATTTTAATCCATTTCATTTTTACTCTATACTTTTCAAATTATATTTATTTTGTTAACACTTCAAGTCTAATTTTATTAATAACTCAAGTTCTGATCCTATTATTCACTTTTAATTTACCATCCAATTTATTAACTCACAATTCAACCTCATTCTCAATTACTTTCACTTCATCAACAATTTGAATCAATTTTAATTTATAAATTGAGTTTATTTCCAATCTTCATCGTAGACTCACAATTCAATCTCATTAACTAATTTATTATCCAATTAGTTCTCCCCGTATTCATAATTCAACACTTGAATTTTTATTCCAAATATCACTCCATTTAATTTTCTTAAGTTCAATATTTATTTTATACTTCAAGTTTGGATCCTCATTTTATTTCATCACTATATTGATTTTGGGCTTTGCATTCCATTTTAAATTTTATAAGTTACCACTTATTGTTTTATACAATTCCATTCATCATAAGCTTGAATATATTCACCTTTTATTTTTAACTCAAGCCTTCTATTTATTTATTTCAAAACAATCCTTATCCAACTTATTTTACATTTATTCAGGTAAAAATCTAATTCCATTCTATAATTCAGCTGAATTTTTATTCCAATTCAATTTTATCTTAATTCGGATTTATTTAACTCAATTCGATTCCAACCTGATTCGAATACAACTGGATATTATTTCAGCTTATTCAATAATTTCAATCCAATCAAAAAATTTATTTCCAACTCCAAGTAAATTTTCATTTTCAACTTTTCTCTTTAAATTTAAATTCCAACATCCAAAGCTTATATTTCCCTGATTTAAAAATCATCTCAATTTATAAGCTTATAACCTATCTCATCAGGATTTTTAAAATACCGACTTTTGGTTTCAAAACATTTTGAAATTTCCAACATCGCAATTACACTTCTAAAAAATTAAACCCAATCCTAGCTTTATTTTCAACAAATTTCCTTTTGAAATTTTCAAAACAACCAGCTTTTCCTGAACAAAACAATTTGGCAGCAATTCATCACTTAGAAATTCGAAAATGAATACTGATGATGCGGCCGTCATCATCAGGATTATTTTCCCATAATCCAGGTGATTTCAATGCTATTTTACTTCCAAAATCCATTTTAAAACAATTTTCCTTTCGGAAATAACTTATTTATCTTCAAAATACTTTCAAAACTTCCGGGTTTTACAATTTCAAATTCTGTTTTAATTCAAATTTTAACTAAAATTCATTTGTATAGTTTAGGCTTATACAAATTCCCATTTAATTATATTTCCATTTACTATTTACGTTTATAATCCATATCTATGAATTTCTTTTTATAATGAATTTATTCCTTCAAACTTTGGTTATATTTCCAATTTCTAATTAAATTTTCACTTAACAATGATAATACTTTAATATTATCATTTCTAACATCCAAGCAACCATGTATTAGCTAAATAGCTTACAAAAATTTCCTTTATATCGAAAATATATTTTTGGGTAAAATTATTTCATTTACCCATATTTAAAACAATACCGTGTCAATTGCTCTATTCAAGTGTTTAGAAACCCCTTCGATACAGTTGCGCAGACTGTGTCGACGAAGGCTCATATGCCACTCAATAAACCAATCAACACAATATTAAAACAATTTATATTCACTAACAAATACGCGCTCATATTTATTAATACGCTCAAACTCATTATAGAGTACTACGGACTCTAATTTATGAGCAATTCCCACCAGAGCCAAGGTTATCACCAACCTATGCTCTGATACCAAATGTAACGACCCGCAAATCCGTACCCCTTGAGTCAACACTATTCTACAACAATCAACTCAAGTTGCACCGAAATACGAACCATTTGGGTTTAAGAAGAAGAGATAGAAGAAGAGAAAACAAAATCAACATCAGAATCTAACCATCGCAGCGGAATAAAATATAATAGAGAATAAATAATCTTTACTCAAAATCAAATATATCAGTTTACATATATTACATCATCAGAGAACAGCAGTCACAGCTCACATCAATAACATACAATGGGTACACAACAACTCAAACAGCGGAATATATATAAACAAGTACGACTATACGTATCGTCATCCAGCTCGTCTCCTGAGCTCCACAGCATCATATCCTGTATTCTATAATACTCGGTCTGACCCGAGCATTACAGTTAAATAACAACCGAGTCAGTCTGGAATACCAGCGTGAGAAAATCACACCCAATTGATTATTAAAGTTCAATAATCCTTTGAAAACAAAAGCATCTCATAAGACCACGCCACAAATAAACATGTCGGGTTTTTACCTTACGATAGCTAAAACAATTTTTATAGAAATCCTCTGATATTATAATAGGGTCTATATACAAATACTTATAAAATAGCCGAAATTGTTACATGATTAAATTCTAGCTACTAGCCACAAAAGTGGGTAATACAAACAAAACTCGTACAAGGCTCGTAGGGAGAATGGATTTCCAACAATGACTAGGCACTGGGGTACCACCTGTCACAGTACGGGGCCTAGATCACCGTACCGAGGATTACTCCCTTCATCCCCTGCAACACAAGGCCGGAACCATTCCTTACTGAACAGTCCCGAACAAGATAAACCCCGTGGTTGGCGCGACCAACCACCCACTAAGCCGAAAGATATATAAGGGACATCTAGACAGGGGAATTATCTTGTCCTGCTTGGGCATGACCCACCTAACCTTGCTGCATATCCCCTGATTTTCAGTCATTCCCGGTTGATGAGGCTTGAGGCTAAGCATTACCTTTAGAACGTTTTCACTTAGAATTCCCATCGTCCACCTGACGATGTTTCGCAAGCATTCATCCATACAAGTCCGTCCCGGGTTCGAACGGAACCGAAGGCACTATTCCTACTACATCCATTTTGGAAATATCCTCAGGATTAGTAGCGACTAGCCCTTGCACTTCCCTGCTCCATCTTCGACTCCGAACACGTTTTTCGCACGAAACGTACAAACCGGATCGAAGTGGTTTTCGAGAAATAAATCTCGATCCCGGCCTCTTCGAAACGATCAACGCAGTTGGCCAATATTGATAGTCGGTTATTTAACTATCAATTAATATTCATAATCAACCATCCAACAATAAATGATTTCCCAAATTATTTATTACCCTCAAAATATCTTCACAAGATATATTTCCACTTTCAAACCCTTTTGAAAACAGTTTTAAAACTATCTTCCTTTCTCAGAATCAATTTCCCAAACAGTTTCTATTTCCACTGAAATCGCTAAGCACAAAACTTAAAATTTTTAAAATAATTTAAAAACACTTTACTTTGAAATTTATCTTACAACATTCATTTTAAAAACTATAATTTACTAAAAATACATACCATATGATTTTTGAAAATAAAGTTACTTTATAACATATAAAACTGGGTTTTCACTCTTAAAAATAAAATACTAAGTCACATTTTAAATGGTTATTACAATAATAGATTTGAAACATATTTACTTATGAATTTTAAACATTCAGAAATAATAAAATTCCTAAAATATGCTTTTTAAAACCACATTAAACTTTTATCTTATATTTAAATTTTCTTTTAAAAAAAACGTATTTGGCTATCCAGGGAAATATACTTCCCTTCACATTCTTCTTGAAATTCTAATTTCTATCACTTGAATCAATTTCCAAATTGAATTCCAATCTTCTTCCTTTCTATTTCAAAATCTATTAATTTTAGATTTTGTTTCCTTAATTATGAGTTAAATTACTTTTAACTGAAAATACCAATTCTTAGATTTCTCAAGCTACTTCTTTATTCTTTAAATACATTTAAACTTTAAATTTTAAAATAATTCTCTATTCTTTTATTGATATAACTTAAGTTTACAATTCATCAATTTTATTTTATTCAAAGTTCTTTCTCTTCATTCTCGAAGTCATTTATTATTATTTTCATATTACTTCTATTTTTCTCAATTCACTCTTAATTTATTCAAATTTCCTATAATTACTTTATTTACCAATTTATTTCTTTTATTTTCTTTCCAAAATCCAATCCATATAATTTTGGTAAGTCATTATACCACAAATATATCCGATCAACCATAACATTCAATATTCCAATATAACTCATTATAGAATGTCAATATTCACAGCAAAGAAAATTAAATAATTTAAATAAATGTTGAGGGATCCAGTTGGATCCCTCCAACCTGTTTTCCCTGCATCCACAGACGTTAGCACAATATAGTACACCAATTACAAAATATCATACTATATCACATCGGCCAATTCAGCCATCCAAACAATCATTTAAATTTTATCATTTAAAATTTAAACTGAGTGAGATTAACTCACCTTTGATTTTATTTGTAATCCACTTCTTTATTGCCTTGGTTTTCCCATTTTTTTACCTAGAATAAACAATTTATATGATTTATCGAACAATCAATTTCCTTTCAATAGATTTAATTAATTAACACCTATAATTTGAACCAGTCTGTTGATCATTTTCCTATTAGATAGATTTAAATTAGCCAGATTATTCTATCAACTAATTTTCCTCATAATAAATAAAATTTTACGTTACAAAAATAATTAATTAAGCTAAACTCCTGAATGCACTACGTTAAAAACAATCAAGTAAATTTAAGATGTATATTTATTTTTGTTCTGTTAATTTCTGTATATATATATATACATATATATATATATACACAAACTTAGAATCTGCATAGATATATTCTACTGCGTATATTTTCTGCTGTTCATTTACATTCATTTTTTTTAACACGTATATTTCAAAACAAAGAAAGTACCTCACTGATACGATTAATTCGAAACCAGCCAGGATTCACTGTTCGCCGAACTCAAGCTCTACTTTGAACTCCTCGCAGAAGTTGTGTAGCCTCCGAACACTGCGAGTACCACCACCCCTCAATCAGATCACGGGCCGCCTCACACGCGCCTACATCGGTGCCACCAACTTGCCTACGCCTTCCACTTTCCCAATCGCCCCCTATAACCACGAAGATCCCAAACCCTAACCCAAAGATAGATCGACCTTTCCACTGCCGATCCCCAAGACAAGTGCCGCCATCCATCCATACTACGAACTTCGAGTTCGAGTTCCCCCCCCCCCATCGGCTCATGGTTTTCCCCCCTTACTCGATCGCGATACGACCTCCTCCTTGCTTCCAATTCCCCCATGCCCTCGCGGCTATCACGCGCTCGTGAACCCCCAAGAATGAGGGCAAATCTTGGCTCTAAGCTCGAATCGAAATCGCTTTCGATTTCGTTTACTGATATAAGGGAGAAAACGCGGCCATTAATTCGAAGCAGCCGTGTATATCTTTTTTTTTTTTTAGTTATGAATGTCTGCAGTAGAAATAAGGGAAGAAAGAGGGAAGTTATGTTAGGAAAGGAAGTGTACTCGAGAAGCTAAGAAAGAAGGATGGTACGGCAGTGATTAGATGTAGGATATTTTGAATTAAAACGGTTAATTATTCTCGAAACGTTTATATCTCGTACGCTCACACGAAGACTCCAAAAATTATGAAATTTGAAATCCAGCAATAATTTAATATTACGGATCCAACTGCACTGGTTTCGTCGAAATCCGAGACTGTGCCTCGGAAGGCTATTTTTAAATTCATTTAAACGATATAAATTTTCAAAACTAAACAAAGCGCCTTTAAATTCAATTCTGTCACTTTATTGTCTTCAGTATTGTCAATATAAATTTTACAAGCCTTCAACTTATCTTTAACAGGCTTAAAATTCCAGATTCACAATTTACCAAATTTCCAAAAATTAAATTCATCAATTAATTATCCAATAAATATTGATATTTGAAGTTCAAGTTAAAATTAAACTTTTTAATAATCCAAATTGATTAAATATTCCGATTTAAATTGCTTAAAATTTCCGGGTCGTCACAACACATTAGATGGCTCATTAGAGATAGGTGAAGTATACCCTAGAATGAGTATAACAAAGACTGAAACTTTAAATTTTCTTAGTCTATTTCTTTTTACTGCTGATATTCCTTAAGATATCTCGTCTGTATATCTAAATCAATTTTCTTACTAATCTCAGATAGTGAAAATGAGTGGACGCAGAGGAAGAGCTAGGGGTCAAGGCAATGTCGCAGCACCTAATCAAATTCCCCCAGCCGCAGAAGCAGTAATAGATATTCAACAGCAGCCGGACTTGGCTGATTTATATAAGAAGTTCGAAAAGCTTGGTGGCAAACCGTTCACCGGCAAGGAGTCAATTATTGAGGCTCAAGCTTGGGTAAGATCGTGTGAGAAGATTTTTAAAGGGCTAAAACTGCAGGATGAGCAGAAGAGACTTATAGCTTCTTGGCAACTCCAAGGAGAAGCTTCAGCTTGGTGGGAAACCATCATTATAGATGAACCCGAGGAAGAATTTACTTGGGATCGTTTTAAGGAAGTGTTTGAGAAATGTTACATGCCGTCGGCGGGAGTTTCCAGAATATATCAAGAATTTCTGGATTTGAAACAAGGAAGTTTGTCGTTTGAAGAATACTTGAATAAATTCAGCGAACTATCTCGGATTGGTCCGGAATTGCTAAATACACCTCTTAAGAAAAACGAAAGGTTTATCCGTGGAATGAACCAGAAATATCATGAAAGAATGACGGGCCACGTTAAAGAACCTTTTTCGGATTTAGTAGATATGGGGTACAGATACGCTACCCTTGATATACAAGAAGCAACGGTAGAGAAAGGAAATTCAGGTAGTCAAAATTATAAAAGGCGGAAATTTGGAGGCAAGAAGCCCTGGCAAGGCAACGAGAAGAAGAGGAGCATTCAAGGAAGCGCAGCAGAAAATGTCATTTGTTACAACTGCAAAGAGAAGGGACACTATTCAAATAACTGCCCAAAACCGAAGAAGCCAGCTAAAGAATGTTACAATTGTCACAAGCCGGGACATGTAGTTAAAGATTGCCCAGTGATGAAGCCAACGCAGGTGGCAAAAGTTTATACGATAAAGAAGGACCCCTCATCTTCAAAAGCTGATAAAGGGAAAAGCGTTTTGGAAGGTAACCTTACTATTAATGATAGAACTGTTAGAGTTTTATTTGATACAGGAGCTTCACATAGCTTTATCTCCCAACAAACCGTAAATGAATTAGGACTTGAAACTAAATTTGCTAATGATCTTATTTGCGTGAAAAATCCGGTTGGAGGTCCCGCAAATCTTTGTTCATATTGTAAGAGAGTTCCTATCATATGCTAGCTATAAATTTCCTATCAACCTTTATGTCCTCGAATTTGATGAATTTGAAATCCTACTCGGTATGAACTGGTTATTGAGGTACGAAGCTATATTGGATTGTAATAATCGGACAGTTTTAGTTCAAACGAACCTAGGAAATTTTATTGAAATCTCTTGTGAGGATCCGAGTCCAAGGAGAGATAGATTGATGTATACTTTGGGATATCTTGAACCCACTTTGCAGTCTATACCTGTTGTTCGGGATTTTTCCGACGTATTTGAAGAAGTGAAATCTTTACCTCCTCGCCGAGAAATAGAATTCCGAATTGATCTTGTACCCAATGCTCGTCCTGTTGTTCACGCAAGTGGCAGGATGGCACCCCGGGAAAAGATTGAATTGGTTCATCAAACTGATAAGCTACGAGCAAAAGGATTAATTCAAACCAGTGTTTCTGAATGGGGTCCAGCCGTCGTATTTGTTGCTAAATCAAACGGATCTTTGAGATTGTGTGTAGATTACCACGATCTAAATATACAAACTCTCAAAAATAAATTTCCACTGCCCAGAATTGATGATTTATTTGATCAGTTGCACGACACTCGTTTCTTTTCAAAAATGGATCTAGCCCAAGGATTCCATCAACTACGAATCGCCGAAGATTGTGTCCATTTGACTGCTTTCAGAGTTCCTGATATGTTCTACGAATGGTTAGTTATGCCTTTCAGGCTAACCAATGCTCCAGCATACTTCGTATATCTTATGACTCGTGTGTTTCGGGAAGTTTTGAATAAATTTGTGCTCGTATTCATTGATGATATTTTGATCTATTCTAAGACTAAAGAAGAGCATGCCGAACATCTTAAAATCGTATTGGAAATATTGAGGAGAATTGTTCTATTTGCAAAATTTTCCAAATGCCACTTTTGGTTCAATGAAGTCAAATTCCTTGGCCATATTGTTAATGAAGAAGGAATTTCAGTAGATCCTAGCAAAATTTCCGCTATTCTTGATTGGAAACAACCCACTACTCCAAGAGAAGTTCGAAGCTTTTTGGGTTTAGCAGGCTATTACCGGAAATTCGTTTAAGATTTTTCTAAGTTTGCTAGTCCGCTGACTAAGCTAACAATGAAAAATGCAAAGTTCATTTGGACTTCAGAATGTGAAGAAGTTTTTCAAGAGTTGAAAAAGAGATAGACCACTGCTACTGTTCTCACTATTGTTAACGGGAACCAAGGCTTATCTGTCTATACTGATGCATGTGGTGAAGGGGTAGGTGCAGTATTAATGCAAAATGGAAAGGTGGTTGCCTACACGAGTAGACAATTACGTCCGCATGAGAAAAAATACCCAACACATGATTTGGAACTTTTGGCTGTTGTTTTCGCTTTAAAAATATGGCGACACTATCTTCTGGGTAAGAATCTTTTCAGCTTTCCTAACAATTTATGAACTAACTTAACTAAAGAAATATACCTAATAAACTCTCTCTGTTTTAGGTGAAAAATTTGAATTATTCACCGACCATAAATCTTTGAAATATCTTTTCACCCAGAAGGATCTAAATTTGCGATAAACAAAGTTGGTTGGAATTTCTGGCATCTTATGACCTAGATATCCAATATACGCCGGGAAAAGCCAATGTGGTTGCTGAGGCTTTAAGTAGGAGACATGCTGTTCTTGCATATCTTGTTACCACTCCTACTCTCTTTGAGAAGATCGCAAGACAGCAATATGAATATGAGTTTCTTCGGGGAATTTATAAAAGAATTTGCCAAGTAGAAGACACTAGTTTCGAGATGGATAATAGAGGAGCAATAAGATTAAAAGGCAGGATTTGTGTTCCAGACTTCCCTGATCTGAAACGTGAAGTATTGGACGAATGCCACAAGTCAAAATTCAACATCCATCCAGGAGTCAATAAAATGTATCGTGATGTTAAAAGAACATTCTGGTGGAAAACGATGAAGAGAGACATATCTATTTATGTGAGTCGTTGTGCTACTTGTCAGCAAATCAAAAGTGACCAAAAGAAAGTGGCCGGTTTACTTCAACCTTTGGAAGTACCGAAATGGAAGTGGGATCAGGTATCGATGGATTTCATCGACGGATTGCCATGAACCAAGAAAGGCAATGAAGCGATTTGGGTTATTGTGGATCGTCTAACCAAAAATGCTCATTTTATTCCAGTTAAGTCCACTCGGACTGCGGCAAGCTTGGCAGGTATATATATAAAGGAAATTGTTCGCCTCCGTGGTATTCCCAGCAGCATTGTGAGTGATCGTGATCCGATCTTCACTAGTAGATTTTGGAAAGCATTTCAGGATGCATTGGAAACGAAATTAAATTTCAGCACTGCTTATCACCCACAATCTGATGGGCAGACTGAGAGGGTCAACCGAATTTTAGAAGACCTACTGCTTGTGTGAATGATTTTGGTGGTTCTTGGGAGGACCATTTGCATCTGGTTGAATTCTCATATAATAACAGTTATCGGGCCAGTGTAGAAATGGCTCCTTTCGAAGCTTTATATGGTCGTCCGTGTCGATCACCTACATGCTGGATCGAATCACGTGATAGACTTGTTCTTAGACCAGATATGATAAAAGAAGCCACTGAGAAGGTAGACTTTATTCGAAAGAAGTTATTAACTGCCTAAAGCCATCAAAAGAGCTATTATGACCGCCGAAGGAGAAATTTGGAATTTCAAGTTGGAGATTCTGTATTTCTGAAAGTATCTCCGATGCGGGGTGTATTGAGATTCGGGAAAACTGGAAAGTTGGCACCTCGTTATATTGGTCCTTTTCCTATTCTGGAAAGGATTGGTCCTCTAGCATATAGAGTGCAATTACCCAGCTGGTTGTCTGGCATACATGATGTGTTCCATATTTCTAATCTTCGAAAATATATGCACGATCCAGATGATATTATTGAAGAAGCTGCTCAGCAGGATCTAGAAATCACTCCCAACTTGGCAGTTAGAAGAGAGCCAATAAAAATTGTAGATCGTGATGAGAAGCGATTAAGAAACAAGATTGTGAAATTGGTCAAAGTTCAAAGGAGTGGCGATCCAAAGGACTGTACTTGAGAGACTGAAGATAGTATGAAGAAATCATATTCCAATTGCAGAATTGACATCTCGACTTAAAACTGTAAGTCATTTCCTTATTTCTAAATTCGTCTATTCTTTGTTTGCATTTCTCTCTCTTTCAATTTCGAGGACGAAATTTTCTTAAGGAGGGGATATTGTAACATCCCGGAAATTTTGAATTTAAAAATTTGGTAATTTATTGGAACTTTTAAATTTAATTTGAGAATTTCAAAAGAAATAAAATAATGTAATAAAATCACATAGTTATGTAATGTTAATAACTAAAACACCTTTTCTATTTAACAAAGTAAAGTAAGAAATTGTCTTAAAACCCTCAAAAGAAGTATGGGTTATAAATTTAAATATTGATAGATGAGCATTTAATAGAAATAAAAAAATTGTTAATGTAAGTTATGATAAAATTATAAAATTTAAATCACATAATTATAATCTAACATTTAAACAAATAAACAAATAATTAAACAAATGAACAAATAAATAAATAAACCAAGATAACAAAAGAGTAGGAAGAAGTATAAACTGTAAAAGAAACCAGGACTTAAGCAAATAATTTTTTTTACAAAACAAACCAAATAATACTTATATAAATCAAACAGCACATTTCTACAAGTACACGGTATAAAAGCATCACAAAACATGCTTACATTAAATGCAAGCCTCTACAAAGCAACATACTTTCATTAAATGCATTTACTCTCCAGCAAGAAGAAAATCACATCAGCAACTTTAAAGCATGGTTAAGCAAAGAAAAAAAAGAACTGTACCTGCCTATACTTTACCATGTACACCACCTTCCACCTATATGTATACATACACAAAGCCTCACGTTCATTTGTTAAAAACAACTTAGCAAAGATCAGGAAACAAAATTACTGAAGAAAGAAGAGGAGAAGAAGATCAAAACAGTTTTTCAAAAACAGGAATATATTCAAGTGAGTAAACTTATTTTTATTTGAAATATAAATACTTAATCCATGAATTTTGTGTTTTGTTGTATATAAACAAAAATTATTGTTCTGTATGTTGTTCTGTGTTACTGAAAAACACATGAGAGCTCTGTTCTTTAATATTTTTATTTCAGAGCTAGTGAATTAGAAAAAAAATTCAAGGAAACTTCATACAAATTTTTTTAGCCTAGGATTTTAAGTAAAACATGTTTGTTTAAACTTAAAAAATCACAACCTGGAGATTTCTTGAAGCCTGACAGTATAACATAGGCTCGGAACATTCAATTTACTGTAAGAAGAAATTTTATGGTAAATTCGAATACTTAAATTTGTTGGTTTGATTATATAACTCGAATGAACACACAAAAAATAGGATTTTAAAAACAATAGTTGTGATTTTTAGTTAAGTGTTTTAGTAAAATTCACATTTGAACAAAATCTGCATTTTTTTAATTCCTAACATTCGATTCAATTATAAATGCTTAAAATGGGTTTGTGGCAAGCTCGAATATCAGAGACTTCGAGAAAATTATCAAAGAAATTTTTCATTGCATGAAATTTGAATACGAGATCGATTTAGGGTTTGGTTTTCAAGTTTAGTCGTGTCTGTAATGTGATGAATGCGACTCCTACGCGTGACCAAGTGTCACGAGGCTCTGGTGGAAGGTTGCTGGGGGGTTTGTCGTGGTGTGGACGAAATGCGAGTGTCTCTGGTGGTCTATGGGGGTGGCGGCAAGGCGTTTTCGTGAGGGTAGGTTAAGTTACAGGGTCGTGTAAATTGCTACTTTTTGTTTTCGAGACGATGGTTTCGAGTTGATGTTTAAATTCGAGTGTATATGAGATTTCTGACTTGTTGAGGGTGGTGGCGGCCACCAGAACGGCGGCGCGACCTTGTGCATGTGCACGAAATCGTCTCCGTGTCAGCAAAGTCGAGCCTGGGAAGAGCTCGAGGGGATGCTCGAGTCGAAATGAAATCGTCTCGGGCTATAGCACGCGAGCACGAAAAATTTTCTCACCTGATACTTTCGTTCGAAAATTCAAATCAACTTGCTGGAAAAAAAAAAGAAAAAAAAAGAAAACAGGAAGAAGAAAAGAAAAAAAACAGAGAGGAGAAGAAAGGAGGTTGGGGTGTTGGGTTACGGCCCAAATTGTTTTGCAGTGATTAACTTTTGTGGGTATCGGGCTTGATTTTTCTTTCGGGCTTGGTTTGTTTAAAAGAAAAATTTATTTCCTTAAAGAATTGGTATATAAAAAAGGTTAGTTAACTTAAAATGGGTTTAGCCCGGAGAAGATTCTGAAATTAAAATGTTAAGTAAATTTTTGTTATTTCAAGATAAACAATGTTGATTTAGGTTAAGTAAAGAACTCACAATAAGTTTAAATTGGTTAACAATGTGTTTTAAAATTTAATTAAACCTTTAAATTAAGTAATTTAATTTAAAATAAGAATTGAAGAAAATTTACATTAAAATTTTCAAGGTATAATAAATTAATTCTTAAAGTATAAAGCAGATTTTCAAGTGATTAAAGTAAATAATTTGTATTAATAAATGATTTCAAAGAAATTAAGAATGATATAAAATTTGAAATTAAAATTGATTAATAAACAATTAAGTACTTAAATAAATTTAAAATTAAGAATTTGTTGTTCAGATAAATTAAAATCGACAAATCAAATTTAGTGGTTAATTTAAATAATAAATTTTGAAACAATAAAACGAGTTAATCAAGATTTAAATTATTTATTCAAATACTTATCATTGTTTTAAAATAATTGTGTGGTAAATTTATTTAAACCACATTTGAAATAAATTAACTATTGCTGTTAACTTATATTGTTATTTCTGTTCTGATTATGATGCCGTGTTATATGAATTGCCATGTACTGCATTGTGATTGTGATTCGTTCTGTATTAATGTGAAAACCCTGTTTGCCCATAAAACAGCATTTAAACTTCGATGCGACAGGGAATCGGATTTCAGTTGGTTATCCGAAACCCAAATCGAACCCGTGAATAATTTGTGAATGACATCCACATGTTTTAAAAATTTGACACTCACTATTCGAATTAGCCGGGAAAGGACCTTTGGGTCGTATAACCCATTTCGAATATGTGATTCGACGTTATGGATAGCATTTGAAGACCGGTGTTGAAGACCGGGTATTTGCGAGAGCGATAGGATGACCTGTCGATTGACTCTGCACCGAGTTGCTCTGGTATAGAGTTCTCCATATGTGATGGGGAATCCGATCAGGATTGTGGATATCCGGATTGCAAGGACTTCTTTGGAAGTGCCTTCGGTTCTATTCGAGCCCGGAACAGACTTGTATGGATTGTATGTCTGACATTACAAATTGAGATATAAAGCAGATTTCTTTCAAATATATTTCTGTTGGTGGCGGAGAATTTATTCTCTTAGCTTAACACCCTTCTCTGAGACGTACGAGCTCAGAGGTTATGTAGTTGAAGGTTATCAGTGATATATTCCCAATTTGGTAACGTGACATGTTGAGTGTTGCTGTGAAATGATCATGGTATGATCATTTGTGATATGATCATTTGTTTGATCACTTATCTTTGTGATCATTTCTTTGATCATTTGTTGACCCAAAGCATGGCTTTGTACCAAAGCGTGGCTTTGTGGACGAGACTTCATCGGACCTCACACCCCGAAATGGTCAAAACAGGAAAGATGCAGCAAGGTTATTGGGGGTAGCACCCCTTAGGGTATGTGCATTTCCTTCTGGATAGACGTGGTATCATGGTATGGAGCCCAGATACTTAACTTATGTTGATATCGCTGATATATATATATATATATATATATATATATATATATATATATATATATATATTACTTTGTGATTTGTTGCTGGGGCCCCGGTTAAAGGTTGGTTACAACCGGGAGATGGCATACTCGTGTCAGTAGTTACCCAGTTAGGGGTAACCCGGCCTTGTGTTGGCAGAGATCCGGTTTTGTTCTCGGGAACGTCCTTCCAGAGGCGTTCTCATGTGGCAATAGGAAGTTCGTTGGCCTGACCATTTGTTGGAAATCCAATTCTCAATACGTAACCCTGTACGGTTTTAGTTGTAAAACCTGTCATGCAGCGTGGCGGTAACCTGCCACAAAACATGGTAGCTATAGTAGGCATAGTTCGGAATGTCTATGCTGGCTAAGATTAATATTCTATTTTTCGAAATGTTTTCTTCACTATGCACTAGTAATAATACCAAAGAATTTTTTTCTCGTACCAAGCATATTTAACTATCATAAGAAGAAATCTCCTCCAATTCTGCGTTTGCATTATGTGTGTGGCGGGAGGTCTTATGGTAGTTCCATTTTTAATAGCATACCGAAAATTCTTTTATAAATCTTGTTTTATTTAAATGCAACTGTTTTGTTTACTCATACCAGTTCCATGACTGATCCGGAGTTTATTGTTTTCTTTCTTAAACTCTGGGTGCCCATTTTTTCCACACGGACAGCCTAGTAGCAGGTTTCTATATTTTGGAGTAGTAGTATTTTGGAGCTCTCATCTTGGAGATATCTTAGGAGCTTTTTGGAGATTTCAGGTGTTTAGCTTTTGGGAGTTCGTTGTCACCTCTCTCATTTGAGGACTTTTGGATATATGATCACTGTTGTATTATCATGATGTTGTATTTGGAGTTGTGGTGTATGTATTATATATATACTCTGTTGTAGTATGGATATTATGTTGATGTTGTAACTGTGATGATATTTATGATATTGATTCTGTTCCGCTGTTTTATATTCATCTAATTGTTGTTATAAGCTCCGGCGATGCGAATTTGATGTCGGACATCGAGTTTGGGTCATTACAAGACATAATTTTATTGTTGTATGAATATTGTGAATATTCGCTATAAGATAAAACTATAATAATGGAAGTTTTTTCATAACAAAATGATGCATTAGAAAATATAAAAGTATCTAAGTTTTTACAATTATTTAGGAATTAAGAACTAAGCCATTTCTTTGAGAAATAATTCAATAATCACATTAGCATGAATCATATAGCGTCGATGAATTATATCTCAAGAGAATAAAAGCAAAGCACCCATTCAAGAGGAGTAAAAAAAGTTAATGAACTATTTGAATTGACACATATAGATGTATGCAACTCAAAATCTAATGATACCAAAATGGATCCACTTAGTTCGTTAAATTTACCGATGAATTATCATAAAGATTAACATGTGTAGTTGATATACAAGTAGTGTGTTGATGATAAGTTCATGGAATATAAAATGAAAGTAAGAAACATAACATGTAAAGAAAATAAATATTCGATTTGGTCAAATGGGTGAGTGTATTGGAAAGGGTTCCAAAAGTTCATAAAAACGAATGAGATTCAATCTCAAAAGTCAATCCTCCTTATAATACATAACGATATATCGATAAGCAGTAATCAGACTTTATTGGACAAAGTACGATTAATGATGAGTGATGTTAAGTTAACTTCATCCTATAGGAATGTGTACTTAAGATTAAGTACATAAGGTTAAAAGTTAATTTCATTTAAAATATAGTTTACAAGATCATATCAGATGAGAGTTTAAAAGAAACCTCTACATACCCTAGGTCAAGAAGATGATAGGTTATTTGAGTCGGGAGACTACACTTGATACTTGTTCGTGAGGTATTTGTGTGGACCACCCCAAATGATTTTGGGAACGATCAATATAGATTGACTAATTTATTTTATGAATGTGAGTTTTGCAAACTAGAAAAAATCAGTTTTATATAGTCAATTCATAAAATGTTTGTGAAATCTACACCGTTGTACTAGGAGACAATTTTTGTTTTAATTAACATCAACTTCATAATGAAGGTATTTCTATTAGAAATTACTGGTAGTAAAATGTATTTGAATATAATCCATAGATAAAACTGATTAAAAAGGTTGAAATGAAATTGACCAAGCCTAAATGAACACAACTAATTAGAATGTCTAATAAAAACTCATGCACATTAATGAGAAATTATGATTTTCCCATCGATGGTAAGAAAAGAATTTCCTCAATTTTCAATAAGCCATTAAGAGTATTGACTCTATCATAAGGCACGATGCACAAATACGGATGGATTCCAAGTACATTATTAAAATATGATTTCGATAGTTGTACTCGAAGGGATATGATCCATCCGTCTCAAAAGTGTCTACCAAACGGAGACTGATGTAGTTGGAATATGGTATGCTACATTGATAGAATAACATTTTAAATTTCAATTATTGAAATTAACATAATAGATTCTCCATTCAACCTACTTAATTTAATTTATATTTTACTTGCTAAATTATCGCACAATATAATTTTGAGTTTGGTTATATGTACGTTGAAATAGAAATACTAAATAATGATTCAAAATATGATGTTTGTGCTTAACCAAAATGTCTCTCAGTCATTGGGAGCGGTTCTGAGTTTGTGGTTTATTGGATAAGGTTTCAAGAACTAGTACCAAAGCATCAAAGTTGAGCAAGTATTCTGATAAAGAAATCAAATAGTTTGAATTTTAGTCAAAATGCAGAGGAAGCATTTGTCTATAAGAAAGCAATATAAAGGTACTGAAATATTTCAAAAGTATAAGAAAACAATAATCTTAGGATTGTTAATGATTTACTCGTGTTAATATCACTTTAGTTTGGTTGTTTACTTCTCAATATTGGATTTGAAAGTGGCATCTTTATAATCAATATAAAAGGATATTGGGGTTTTCCTAGACCAGTATACCCATCCATCATATTAATGTTTAATATGGATCATGTAAGATATGTTTAGCATAAAGCATGTAAGATGGATTTCTTATGCACTGGAAATAAAAATTAACGTACATGTTGTGTTGTATACAATATTGCATTTTGTTTATGTATTTGATACATAGGGCATGTATCTAATCTAAATGACAATTATAATGTTCTTGGGTATGTATGAAATACTAGAGGATTGTTTACAAAAACAGCGAACTCCATATGAAGGAGTGCATAAACTCAAACTTCATAAGTGATATTAAGCATAGTATGTCAATCCCAAATTCAGATTCAATCGTAAGTTATAAACCTTGAGTTGGAAATGTTCTCCAAATAATAAAGTAGTGGCTGATTCAACCAAGAATAAGTACACTACCTTGAATAGAGTTGCAATATAGTGATCCATAAATAAATGCATAATTTTATAATTGAGCGGGCATGATTCCAAATGTTGAGAATCTCATGATATTTTTATATGATAATAATATCGAATATAGTTCTTAAAAGAACCTAAGCTCTGAAGACGTCGAAAATCATACTCCGAAGGGTTTCACACGATAAAGATAGTTTATTAGCATCAGAAAGAGTTAATTAACAAAGTAGATAATTAAAACAAAACAGCATACCTGCTCACTTTGGGGCTGACTCTATTAGTTTTTGACAAAATCGCTCCAAGGAGTCTGAATAAGATTCTATTATAAACCCCAAGTGCAATTATGTTACTTGTTGCATATATCTAACTCAATAAACAATCTTGTTCACAATAAAGGTGTTTGATCTCTATAATATACATTGTTATATTATGATATAAGTAATAAAGTAATAAATTTAACATATATTAAATAGAAATCCTTAAATGATATGTTATGTGATCGTAACTGCAATGTTTTGTAATCATGAGAATTTTATCAAATTAAAAATAATATATTGTTTTAAATATTCCTAGTGAAGATGCTTCGAGAAAGGATTCTGATTCATCTATTAGGGCTAGATTACATAACCCTCCAAATGTTGGGCACTATATTACTCATGGCTGCTAGGGGAACCAAGGGGTTACGTACTGATAGTTACTCGGTAACTACGCAATGACTCACTTAAGAATTTTCTAGTGGTTAATATAACTAAGGTCAAATAGGGAATCTTGAAGTAACGATGTTACATGGTTCCCTTAACTTGAGAATACCATGGAACTTCAATGTGGACAATTCACTTTTATAGTTAAATTATTGCATGGTGATCTATTAAGCAACCATAGTTAGGTCCGAGTTAAAGTATTGGAAGTAAAACACTATGGCATAGAGAATTTATATCCTCGGTTGTAAGGAGGTAAGTATCATGGTCAAATGTAGTTAACTCAAACTCAAATCTCTAGCCAGGTCGGTATGGTGAAACAACAATTGTTATTATTGAACCAATGATATTATGTTTGGATTAATCAATTTGAATGTGGATGATAAAAAAAAAATTGACCAAAAGCAAATTCCATAAGTCTCAAGTGATGTATTTCTGATGAAGAGAATTGGTGGAAATAATCGTTACTACCGAGCACTGCCTATTATTGAATTGGATTTTACCAAAAAGATATTTAAGAGAAAAATTCAACCAAAATATCACACCACTAGCTATGGTGTCATGTGAACATTAAAACCTAAATTGTTTGATATTAATCACTAATTGAGTTTACACCTTCGAGTCCCACAATCATAACGATACTCCAAAAATCACATGATTTAATTAATTTATAATCATTGTAAATTAGTTATATTAATTAAAATTCATGAAATATTAACTAATAAATTTTATATGATTTTTTTTGAATGCTATTAGAATTTAATAAAATGTGTGTATAAACGTTATATACATATGTATCAATATAAAATATCGATAAATATTTAAATTTGATTTAGATCAATCAATTACTAAGTGGGTATTAAAATTTTGAAGGCCTATTTAGGCATATATCTTGGTCGACCATACACGATAAGGGTGCAGGTTATTGAGATTTACTGAGGAATTAAAGAGGGAAAGCTTTAAGGAAGGAATTTCTTTAAAAATATTCTTTCTTTGATTCATTCATTCCATGCTCTCCTCTCTATCCACAGTAGCCAAAAATTCAATGGCTTGAATGGAATAAAATTCCTTAAAAGTATTCAAGTAAAATAAAAATATTTAAATGGTGTTTGCCACTGGATCCTTGTAGAATCCAAATGTCGATTCAATCAAATCAAGAATTTTTATTCTTCACTCAAGGTGTGATTTTTGTTTCTCCTTAAGGTAATTTTCCAATTTTATTTGATTATGTAATACATAATGGTGGTACAGTTTAGATCCCTATATGGAACTCTTTTGATTATAGGTTCATCTTATATGTATAATTTGGATCCCAAACATTATACAACGCATTTATATATGCGTGGGTTATTCGATCTAATTTTGTTATTGTGGATATTAATATTAAAAAAACCTTTCAATTTGAAAACTTATTTTAATCAATTGCTATAATTTTGCAACTTACTATATACATAGACATAAGTAAGCTACACGCGTTGATTACTTGAAATCATTTTGACAGTTGGATACATGTTTGTATGTTTGTTAGTTTTGTATGTAAATTAATTTGTTTATTATTTACATATTTTTAGAAGTAGTTTTAGTTCAAATCTCATATGTGGATTTTTGTGCAAAATTCATAAACCTATTTTGAGTCTTTCGTGTGTTATAAACTAGTTTTCTATTTGCTAATTTTAAGTTTTAAAACATATAAAATTATAAATTTTATAAACTAATGTCTTTCTTTAATAAAAACAGTATTTGCAATTATTTATACATGTATACATATATTTATGTTATTTTGATTTAAAGTTTATAAAATTAACATTTGTGTAAAATCATAAATTTAATTTTAAATTTTTTAAGTTAAAACTAGAATTAAAATTTTTAATTCTAGAATTCAAAATAAAAAAAATTCAAAATAATATTACAACATGTATGTATGTGTATGTATTTGTTATTATATGTATATTAACAATTGTTATTTTATATAATTTTAATAAAACTATGGTCAACAAGAACATATATGAAGGGACAAATGTGTCCATGGTAGTGTAAATCCCACAACCTATATATGGTCACATTGGTCATGTACATTTCACCTTTGTCGCACATGCACTACATACATATAAGCATATATGATACACTTATAACTTAAATAAAAAATTTATAAAAAATTAAAATAAAATAAAGATTTCTTTTAAAATATTATAGATTGGATCTAAAATCTATTTAGACTTACAGGCTCAATAAATATATAAAATTATTTATTTTTAAATCTACATACTTCACCTGCTTCTGGCTGGCCTTGTTCCTTTGATTCCCGCGTGCACATATAGTTTAATTGTCCCACCAGAGTTGATCCCTCATTACTGAACCTAAAGTGGCTCAAGACATAGCTCAAACTTTGCCTCTAAATATCCATTCGGTCAAAAGCATGTTTAAAGATCACATTTATTGCACTTCCTGTGTATACCAAGACAATAGACACCAATTGCAACCCAATTTGTGTTATGACTATTAGTGGATCATCATGTGAATTTCTTACTCCTCTTAATTCCTTTGTATTCATGAAAAATTCTTGGATTCCAGTGTTAATAGATTTCAACGGGGATTCGACTCCAATGGAATAAATTTCTACTTTAGCTCATCTTATGTATCAATTCCTTGTTCTCTTACTTGCCCTAGCTATGTACGGGACTCAATGAATTATATCTATATGATTTATCAATCGAGGAATGTCTCCTCGAGGCTCACTCTCCTAAATATTAGCGTTATTAACTGGCGGAACTATAGAAATAGCTGGTTGTGGAAATTTCTTAATTTCTTGACAAATTCCTCCAATGTCCCTCTTTTGATCATCCACTGGATTATTGAAGCTAAGGTACAACATCTATTAGTTTTGTGCCAATTAGCCTTATGATACATACAATAATACCTTCCTTTATTTCGTTCAGGTTTTAATATATGTTAACCCACCTCTATACCCGTACTATCCAAGAGTATCAATAAGTAATGCTGTCAGATAATATGGAGAATGAAGCTATATGGGGTACATATGTGAATATCCCTTGGGGCTAACACTGGTACGTATTAAAACATCAAACAAATAATTCACCTATATATACAATATCGGCACAAAGCAATAAGCACGTGTACCTCTAAGATAGAACAATGCATGATATATAATATATAAATAGAGAATACTTTGTCAAAATCGTAGCCATAAGATACAATATACAATATTGTATATCCAGAATACAACTTCAGAATATACATACATGAATATAAATATAATACAAGATGATAACCCTGATGCTACATCCTAGTCACCATCTATGCTTAGACCTAGATGGCTTTACTATCCTTGAACCTAAAATGTCTCGAACAGACTCGAGTATTACATAAATAACACATGGGTCCCCCGCCTATTTCGAGACTGTGACTTCACTTACTCAGTTTGGGCTGCTACCAGCGCCCACCTCCTCGATCATATCCCTGATCAACCAGACATATTTGATCATTGGCAACTCAATCCCCACAATCTCCTCCTGGATGTCTTCTTCGCTCTCTTCTGCTGGTTTATATGGAAGGAACGAAATGCACTTGTGTTTAACAAACCAAGATATCACTTTGAAGGTATTTGCAGACGTATTATCTTTTTATTCAACAATATTACAGGTCGGGGCTCATCGGCCCCTTTCAGACTTCACCTCCCGCAGCGAAGTTCTTCTCCAGCTGACTCGCAAGAAAGCAGTTCGGCGTTCCCACCCTGACTTGATTATGATCTTATGGTAGTATCTTGTTGATTTCAGTGACTGGCTGTTATTTTGTTGTATCACCAGTATTTATTCCTGCTTTGTTTCGTTATACTTTTGTAATATGTTAAGTGGTATGCTCTTTTCGCCATCGATCAGGCGTGTTGATCGAAACTATGTTATTTAATATATACTTCTAATCGGCTGTGTAGTGACACGCTACACACCCGTCTTGCTCAAAAAAATAACACATGGGTCAAAATATATCAAAGTCGTAGGGTTAAAAAATGTATGTGAAACAGTATATACAAAGGATAATACTGTGATAACACACTGTATCATCTCAGGTCAATGGTTACAATTTATTATAGTATAAATATAGAGAGGAAGACATATGCATGGTTTATAATTACAACAACTTAAAAGATGACTGAAATCTCTCATAACACATGTATCACCATGACCATGCATAAAGATGACATCACCAATATAAAACAATTCAATAGAAATCAAGAGTACTATATCCAATCGGTGAATCATCCATACCATAAAACATCATCATAGAAAATTAAATCATCAAGTGAATCAGTCTAATACACAGTAGTGACCTAATATAATATCATAAAATCGTATAATCGATAGATAACGTGAGATAGCCCATCAAATCATCCTAGTGGGCGAATCATCCATACTATAAAACATCATCGTAGAAAATGAAATCATCAAGTGAATTAGGTTAATACACAGCAATTCCCTAATATGATATCATAAAATCATATAATCAATAAATAATATGAGATATCCTATCAAATCATCCAAATGATATCCAATGCTATACAAACCACAAAGGTAATCTATCACAATTGAAATCGAAATCAATAAAAAAGGCTATCACTAAAATGTCAAATCAAAAAAGTGTGCATACATGGAGACGGACTACACTTTAGACACTCTACCTCTAGTATAGCCAACTCATTGGACAGTGAATAATATAAGCCAATCCACAACACATACATTACCCCAAACCGTAAAGGGAGACTGATAGCACACATCACGCTCTAGGAACCCAGGGTCTACTAGCCTTCCGCCAATAGCCAGATCGGTTACTACAGTCTTTAGTTACCTTAACGAACGTCACGACCCACATCCACATATGTCTCATCTATGCGTAGCCTCAGTCACGACCCTGCACTTGCCCTTATGGTAACAAACTGCTGGCTTAGCCTCTTAGGTGATACAAGGGCATTCACACACAACGACATAACAAAGCTATGTAAGAAAATGGTGTCATGGATCTGGGCCGATTAGACTGCTACGGTGGATACTGGCCAACTTGGTTCACTCCCGAACCACTGGACACAAGCGGATGGCATATCATACTCATATCCAAATATATATATATATGGCTCTAGACGAAGGCCGACACATGGTTTTATATGCATACAAGTCAACACATGGCTATAAAATACTAGAGCTCTAATGTTATCCGACATGCAACTCTATCTACATGCCAACACATGGGTATAAGATACACCAATCACTTATAAACATGAGGGTAATCCCCATTCGTTTGACATTTACTTACAATGAATAATCAAAAAATAACATAACGGTATTCCATACCACCACATGTTATTCGAATACTCATTTAATAATCAATAAACTACACTCGATGCACACTAGGTGTCTCTATATGACAAGTCCGATGAATAACTTAATAGGTGTTACCAAAAGTCCTATACCAGATAGTACCACTAAACCGTTTATTCATATTTCTCGTCACCTAGAAATGAAATCTCATATAATAAATACATCACTGTATCATATCAAATCAATATCAACGGTGAATCATTCATATAATTCATTTCAATGTATCTAAAATGTAGTAAAATCAGAAAAGTAAGAAAAAGTAAATTGACTAAAGTACACATAATTATACAAAACAAACAAAATCAATATTTATTAATGAATCATTCATAATGTATACCTTAACAGTATTAAATAAGTATTTAGAAATGAATAACTAATTATAATCGAATGTAATATTGCTTTAAAATATTTAATTAATTTCGCAATCGTTTATAAAATTAAATAATAATTTAGTATTCACAAGTAATATTATAAAATCTCTTTCCATCATTTGATAACCCTAAATATTATGCTTAATAATAATTCCATAAATAGATACGGTTTATGAATAATTATAAATCATTCGAATAAATTATAATTAATTAAATACATTTTCAAAACTTGATTTACATATAAAAATTTAATCAAATGTACTTTAATAATTATCAATTACAACTAAAGACCATTTTGTATCTTTTAATTTAAATAGATTAATTAAATTTTACTTTTCTAATTTACTAAAACATAACATATTATTACATTCAAATAATATATATATATAAGCATGTGTATACATTAGAGTTTAAAATATATTTTTATTTCAATTTATTCACACACATAAAGGTGTATACACACACACATACACTCTTACTTTAATTTAAAAAAACCTTGCACATACATGTAGAGTAAAATCATATATAATTACACCTAGACACAACAGCACACATAAGCAAGCTATGTTAATATTCTGCGTATTGATTTTGATGACAACAATCACATAAATATTACTACTAACGTCTTCGAGTTTTGTAGTCATATTAGATATATTATGGAGACATTTACAGAGATAAACAAGAATACAGCGGAAGCAAATGAATTATAGAAGAAGGTTAATTACAGCAATTGAAGAACAAAACCAAATTAGAGAAGAATGCTGAAGGATAAAGGTGTTTAAAGTGATGAGGAGTTGGTTGAATCTTATAATATCTTATTAAAGATCTCATGGCAATTATACTTGAAGATCATCATCCATTGACCTCAACCTAATTACAGAAATCCAAAAATATAAGGAAATTTGAAATGCTAAAAATTTGCAACACTTATTAGTGTTGCTATTCATTTTGCAACACAACCATGTCAATATGGGGGTACCTAGAATGTCAACATGCTATTCGTTTTCCAAAATTTCAAATTTTAAATAAAGAGAAAATTCCCTCCACCTCTTCATCAAAAGACGCGTCTCTTCAACCACTATATAAAGGCCTCTGAAAACGAATTTCAACATCAAGAATTCTCATTTTCCCTTACTCTTTCTTCTCTAAACATTTGCAAAAGAAATCCATTGCATACTCTTCCAATCTCCTTGCAAATCGATATTATTTCACTCCAATTCTTCACTGATTTGCAAACCACACAATATCATAGAGTTGTACTTGAATTCACATCATTCTCTCTCTGATTTCATCCTATTCCTCAAAAAATTCAAAGATATATTGCCATTGGATGTCTATAGGATCATTGTACCGAATCTGTAAGAAACTATATTGAAGATATGACTACTTGCCATAGTTTGTTGTTGGTGATAAGGAGAAGGTGTTCTTGTAACCTATAAAATCAAGAGGGTGTGTCTTATTGCCTGTGAAACCAAGATTGTAAGCCACCTATGGAAAGCAAGCGATTATAGTGGAATTTTGCACGATAGAATGCAGGACTGGATGTTGGATTGGTTAATCCGAACCAGTATAAAATCCGGGTGTTATTTACATTACTGCATTTTACTTTATTACTTACTTATTCTCTGGTTACTTCTTTCTATTTGCAATTTGAGTAAATACAAGTAAGTAGTTAATACACATTTCACCACTTATAGTGTCCGAATAGCCTTAAGATCCAATATTGTGTTATAGACACTCCATTTTCCAATACTTGGTATCTGAGCATTAGTTCTCAAAAATTCATAACTTGGTTTTGAAAAGTATAAATGGCTAACGACACTAGTAACACATTTTTTAACACTTTTGTAGAAGGGCAATCTACCTCTAGACCCATCTATTTGATGGCAGTAGTTATGCATATTGGGCTTGTAGGATGAAATGTTATTTGCAGTCTAATGGTTTGGATATTTGGAACATTAACCAAATAGAGCACATAGAGCCTAAAAATGAATATTCAAAATGGACACTAGACCAAAATACACAAGCAATTAACAACTCTAAGGCCATGAACATTTTATTTTGCTCCTTAGATAGAAATGAATTTAATCAAGTGCTTATTTGTAATTTTTCATATGAAATTTAGAGAACACTGCAAGTCACACATGAAGGCACAAATAAAGTAAAACATTCAAAGATATCTATGCTAACTAACCAGTTTCAACTCTTTCAAATGAAACCAAATGAGTCTATTTCTGATATGCATTCTAGATTTCAAGATATAGTACATGCCTTAATATCATTAGGAAAGAAAATTACTGAAGAAGACCAAATCGGAAATATTTTGAATTCATTCCTAGCGAATGAGATCAGAAGACTCTGGCAATCGAAGAAGCCAATGATATTAGCACTATGAAAATAGAAGATTTAATTGGTAACATAATGTCCTATGAAGTAAAGTTGCAGATTAGAAAAGAGAATCAGGCAAATGAGAAGAAATCACTAGCACTCAATGCTATGATCGACAACGATGAACCAGATGATGATGCTGCTGATGATGATATCGAGATTATGACCAAGAAGTTCAAGAAATTCTTGAAGTATTAAATAACAAACAAACTTTGAAAAACTAACAACAATAATTCTAGAAATGGAAAAATTGTTAAGTGTTTCGAATGTGATAAACCCGGTCATTTGAAAAGAAACTGCTCCTACCTGAAGAAATCAAAGTACTTTTCAAACACTTTCAATAAGGATAGGAAACATGGATTCAATGCAAAATGGGATGATTCAGATACATCATCAGGTGATAATGATTCAAAAACAGAAAATGCTAACATGTGCTTCGTGGCAAAGGATGACATGGCATGGAATTTTTAATAAAAAAATTACTAATGTTTTGAATGATATGTATCAGGGATATAAAATACTTAGGAAATAGTACAAAAATAGTTTGGTAGAGATAGAATAAAAATATTTAATGAAAGGTTAGCTGAAGAAAAACAATGTCTAGAAGATGAAATTTAAAGATTAGTGGGTATGATGATGAAAAGGATTAGAAGCTTGCAAGTTTTGAAAAACTAAAAAGTGAAAATGAATTCTTAAAATCAAAAAATCTTTCAATAATGTCACGGATCGCTGATCTGAATGATAAAATAACATCTCTGAACAATGTTATTCTTAACAGTAATAAGGATTTTGACAAAATGAGAACTGATATTGTGACGCCCCACCCCGAGACCCACATTAATAAAGAGAATTACCGGGTAATTCTGTCTGTTAATGCGGAGAATATGGCTGGTTAGGAGCGACCATCTATAATCTTATCTTTAAACATCTACTGCATACGTTGATAAATGCTCTATTTTTTCTATTTCAAGTGGATCGACATATCCAATAAATGTTTAATACAAAACTATAGGTGGCTAATGGATCTATCAGAACAAAATACAATAACAGAATGCATATCACATCCCAGAATAGTAATCATATATATATACACACACACACACATATACGCAGATACATCCCAGTACGATACAAACTGATACACAAAAGTGGTACAGAGACCACACTATATACATCTCATCAAATACATATCGGAGTCAAGCGGAAAGAAATATAAACTACAAAAAAAATACTAGGCTGATATCCAAGCAGATGCATCAAAGCTAAGTCCCATAACTGATAGCTAACCTGAAACAACTCGGTCTGACCCCGAGTACAAAATACATGGGTCAGTCTAGCTAAAACAATCAGTTATTGAGGATAGACGATAATATGAAGCATAAGATACAAGGTGAAAATTCTTTTCGAATGAGAAAAGACAACAGAAAGAATACAACCTAGGACTTAAGTGAACTAATGTCACTTAAGTATACAAAGACCTCAAAAGAGGTAAATTCAATAATAATACTCAAATAATATAAACATTCGTCTCATATCATCGGTGACATCCCAACGTCTACAAGGTTTCCATGAACCATATCTCCTTAAAAGGAGAAACATCAACACAAACTCTCGCCAAAATGGGAAACATAAAACATTCTCAAATAGGATGATCCAAAAATCAAATATAGTAGAATCTCCTAATTCAATTATACCTCATCTCATCGGTATAAATGTATATAAATCTCAACTCACCAAAATGGTGAAACCCAGAATATCCTATAGAATCATTAGATCATCCAAACTCATAACTCAAGGAACTCGATAATAGTTCAAAACATCATAAATGAAATCACCATATATATAACATCTCATATAGCACTAGGCTATCGATGTAATAAAACATCTTAAAATAGTGAAATCACAATAAAATAGAAAACTCAGAAAACCTAGATTGGCCTAATCCTCAATTGCAATGCCGAAGTAATGCAGCACATGCTATACTCAGACGGCCGAAGCCTCAAACACGGTCGCTAACACCTCCCAAAGAAGTTCATCCTCATGAAACGGTCGTTGACACCTCTCCAAGCCGTTTTGTCAGCCCTAACAAGGTCACTAACACCTCCCAAAGCAGTTCGTCCTCATGACAAGGTCGCTAACACCTCTTAAAGTAGTTCTGTTAGGTAAACAACGTGAATGTGTCACAAACTCACGAATAGGAACCTGGAAAGTGTTAACGTGTGTCCCGTACCACAAGATTGCACTTAGCGGTTTACTAGCCGCTAGTCGATGCCACACTAGGAACATCATAAAACTCAGAATATCATATCTCGCCTCATCTCATTGGCGAGTGATAACGAGACACCACACATGTCTCATCTCATGACAAGTATTAAATGGCATCATAACTTGTCTCATCTCATCGAAAATTGAAAACATCATGATGGTTTCTTATAAACCATAAATCTCAAAATATGAAATCATATACTCAAGACTTGCCTTATATCATTGGCAAGCAAATAAAACGTCATGATGGTTCTTATCGACCATACTCCTATATAGGAGATCTCAAAGCATAATACTTGCCAAATATTGGCCATCTTAAATAATTCCAATAAATAGGAATTATAAAACACAAAATAGGCCATAAAATGGCAAAACATCCCAGAATCAATAATCTCAAATAGCTTCGGTCGTACAAATCTGGAATTAACCGAAATAGTAAACGCACATGTCACATACCAGTTTTACTAAATCGTTTAATTCTCTTTATGATACGTTCGAATAACATAAAAGTGTATGTTTTATATTTAAAATAGTTTACTTGAGAAAACAAGCTTTTGAAACTTTTTTCTGAAAAGATTAATAAAACCCATATTTGAAATTCCTTTATTATAGGAAATAAACAGATTTAATATTAGAAAAATAATTTTAAAATACAATATAATAATAATTTGAAATGTCCACGTATTTCAAAAATCACTTCAAAAATGGTTTAGTCAAAACCGTGCTCGAAAACAATGAAAAACAAGAAAGATAACTCAAGACCGATAACTTGAATTTAATACGAATTCAACTAAAATTTAACCCATAATCAATTCAAATTCTTTTTAAATTTGAATTTCAAATTCTACAAATATTGCTAGCATATTGATAGGCATCATAGCTCTCAAAATCAACATCAAAATCGAACAAGAATGAGAGCAAAAATAAGCTAATACAATTCTCAGGTCAATGATTGTTATTGCTGTCATTTTGCTCTCGAGACAGCAATAAACAAACAAAGTTTTGACAAAGCTAACTTCGAAATTTCAGAAAACTCAAAACATGAAACTTTTAGCACAAAGTCTAGGTTTCTTGGAACATATAAAATTGTTGAATTTGGATAAGAAACATGAAAGATACGGTCAAAACAAATTCCAATTTGAAATTCACTATAGCTGTCTTTTTAATTTCGGGATAGCGATACCAGAATGAACTTTCGACCATGCAAAAATCAAAATTTAACAAAACCTAAAACATGAAAGTTGTAGCAGATAATCTAAGCTTTCAAGAACATCAAAAAATCGTCAAATTGGGACATCAAACGAAAAAGATATGCTCAAATTACCAACAACAATTAACGTTGAAAGTCACAGTTTTACAGTGATAGGGCAGCGAGTTTGAATTACGTTTCTCGACCCTTTATGCTAACAAAAATTCGAAAGTGTTTAACATTGAAGTTATCACACTCTTTTCAAGCTTTCCAGAACTTCTAATAAAATCAAATTCCGATTTAAAACGAAAGAGGTATGCCCAATTTACTGACAGCAATTCATAAATCAACATGCAACAAACAAAATTGAGATTTTTTACCTTGAAATCTCAATCAAAGCTAGAAAATGTGAGTTTTGATACTCACCTTATGTGTTTTTCAGCGATTAGACTTGCAAGCTTGAATCTTCTGCCGTGAATTAGTTGTAGAAACCTGAAACTTGAAAAGTGGGAAACATGCAGCAAGAAGAAAACCAGTTACACACAACAACCTCTCAAAACTAGAAATAGATGAGTAGATTTTGGTTTTTGAATGGATTACCTATTTCAAAAGCTTTAAATTGATTAATTTTCTACAAATACTTGGAGAGATTGAAATTTGGGTTCTAGGTTTCAAAGGAGAAATAGGTCTCGGCTCCTTTCCGGTTTCCCAACTTTTAGAATTTACAATACGTACTAATTTCTCAACTTTTTATCATTAAATTCTCCTTTTTAATTAAATGCTTCAATTATAACTTTTATTTAAAAAAATCAGTATTTTAACAACCAAAATTACATAAAGTCACTTCTCATGTTCATATTGTCTTAACAAATCATGTTAAAAATATTCTACATCCAAATATTATTTTTAAACAATATTCCACCTTTTTATTTATAAAATACATCATAATAAATTGTAATACTTCATTAAAATTTAAAAAACTTAACATTTGGCAATAATTTGCAAAATTATTGCATTTTATCAAACTAAATATAATGTTCATTTTTATCACAAACTAACATAATAAAGTTTTCAAAAGTTATTTCTAACATTTTACATTTATTTTCAACATTATTTATTTATTTCAACAAATTATTATTGAATTAAATGCTTTTATCTCACTTAATTAATTCAATTAATACTCAAATTGACATATTACCATTATTCACCATTTATTACCAACATTACCATTTAATTCCATTTTTATTTATTCAAAACTCATTGTTTATTCAAAATAAATTATTTTAACAAATTCTTTACCTCCAGTTTATTTTATTTCTCTATTATTAAATTATACTACCATTATATTTTTTACAAGTAATCACCAAAACCAGGGTTGTTACAGACTCCCTTTTTATAAGTTGCGTCCTCGCAATTTCTAAAGAAGAGCTGTATTCAACACGATTATTTCATCTAGCAAAGAAAAATAGACAAGCTTGAGTTTAAAATTTCTCACCGTCAACAAAAGATGATATATAACCAAGATAAGATTGCTCGATTGATTCTATGGTTTCCCAGGTGTAGGCATTGGGATTGTCGAACCATTGATTTAAAAATAGGAGCAATACGCCATGATTTCGAACACGTCACACCTTTAAAACAAGAACACGGACATAATGCTACATAAAAGATTAATCGAGTGAGATTGATTTCTCAAAAGCTTCTCGAATAGAGTCGGAATTTTAACATAACTTTATCCCAATTCTAACCAACTAGATAATTATTGACATGACCTTCTTTGTGTCACTACGAAAGGAATCACACCGATAAAAGATTGACAACAATAGAGGTAAACAAGAGGTATGTGGTTTCTTCAATACCACCAACCCAAACGACCACGTAAATGCAAGTCGTTAGATAATAGCACAAAGGCAAAACAAACTCAAGGAATGGATTTTTATACTCCTATTTTACTAAACAAACATTCTTAAAGTTTTCCAACCCATTATCTTCAAGATTTAAAATTCTCAATTTTCAGCACTTGAAAATTTCCAAAGCATCTTACTTATATTTAAATTTAAATTCATTACTCTTCATTAGAGTAAATAAAGTTTAAGTTGTTTATTCTCTAATTCTTCCATAGGTATTCTCTAGTTTGCAACATATGTATTTTTTTCCAATTTGTTTCTCAAATTTTCTAAGTGTTAGAAATTTCCGAAAAAATCGACGGAGTCACCTTTGTACGGAGGGCAGTATACAATATTATAACATGATTTAAATAATATACATCGACCATTAGGTCGGAAACACAAAATATATATCATTTATCTCTTAAAATTAATCCAAAAACATACGTCTCCCATTTAACATTTAAAGTGAATTTGCACAAACTTATATACATATAACCTTTTTGCTAAAAATTTATTTCAACTATCCTCTTTTCACCTGTACTTAGCTCAAATAAATGATATTAGTACATGATCATAAATAATAAATGCTACACTTAAATATTGTGGGAAATAGAACAATTTTATTTCAAACCTGCTGTAAAGAAGACCTGTTTTGACCCAGCAAACAACAAAACCTGAAATTTTTTATAAAATGAAAGTTGTTCTACTCAGTCTACGCTTTCCAGAACTACAAATATCATTAAAATTGGGTTTGTCGTTTGAAATTTGTGTTAAATTTACTTTCAGCTTAATCATAGAGAATTTATAATAGGGCAGAACTGCCTATCCACATTCAAACCCATTTTAGACTCAGTAAAAAGCAAAATCTTTAAAAGTGGTAAAAAGAAACATTATAGCTTACTAAAGCTCTTTCATTTGAATAAGGTTGAGCTCATTTGGAGTAATAAATCTCTAGTTATCGCTGTTTTATTACAACACTTATCTAAATGAAATTTCGGCTTTTAAAATCAGTTTGAAATTTGAAATTCTCCCAAACCATTTTAATTTCAAACTACAATTTCAAACAAGCTTTTTGGTAAATAATTTATTAAATGATGCTCTTTTTCCCTGGAAAGCTAAGACATATAAAATTATGGTCAACTTTATGTAATCATCACAAAACATTTTATTAAATGGAAGAATTTTCATTACTTTTCAAAATGTAGCTTTAAAAACAATTAAGTATGAAAACTCATTTGGAAGAGATAGCTAATTTCTTCCATTATCAAGATATGATTATTGATTATCCATCAAAATATATTTTTTTAGCCACCATTAATAACTTGTACTAAAATATTCAATTAATATTTTAATTTTCAAACCAAAGTATTCTTTTACCTTAAATACATCATTTTATTAATCAAAGCATCAAATGATATTTTCTTCTAATTAAGACATCCCCTTAATTAGAATTATTCACTTTACTTACCTAAATAACCATGTTCAATTTAAAAAAATTCAAATAATTTAAGGTATTGCCTTGCCATTGATTTTATAGTGAATGACCCATCGATTGGCTGTAGAGTTGATCGAATGATCAAAACTGCCTCGCCACTCAACCAACACTCAGTATGGTTCAATGGCTTTATTAAAAATTTAAAATAAAAATTAATACACCATCATATTAATTATTTCCAATCTTTACTTATTAAAACTCAATTTATCGTGTCTAACTATCTCATCGCAGCGTTTAGTAAATCCCTATCGATAACGTTGGCCAAATGCATCAACCAGAATTCTTAAAGCACTAGACGGGCAACCCAACACAAAAATTCTTTTCTTTAAAAAGAAATACCTCATATATAATACTTAAAATATTATTTGTTTTTCCCAAAAACATAATCCAATTTCTCTTAGAAACATATCTTTAATATATTTTTGAAAAAATTGAAAACACAACTTATTACTTATTCTCGAAACAAAAAACACAAGAAGAAATCACGAGATATTCCCAGAATACTCGATCCTCAAGATTGATGGAATGGACTGGAGTGTCCATTATTCCAAACTGTATAACGAACCATTCACGAGACTAATAACGAGTGCAGAATGTAGTAAGAGTAACGCTATCCTCCATGACTCATAGCTCACGAAAAATCGGTGCAAGGTCAAGCCGAAGAATGACCCTAGCACCACTTGGTGGATTAAAAGGTGATCAGTGAGATATAAGAGTAAGGTTAAGATATCTTCTCGAATGTGAAGAAGAACACTAACAACATATCATTACTCCGAGTGAAGTAATCTTATAAGTATGTCTACAATTGAATATCCAAAGAGGATTATCTCAAAAAGGAGTAAGAATGGCAATAACAAATAAATTCAATGAATCACCTCATTTCCCTAATGGACATCCTCATGGGAGGATAACCGAAAGGCTAAGAACTAGGAATGAAGCCAATATAATATTTGATTGCCGGATTGGGTGCCATACCCAAGGCGGACTCATAGAAATCAACAGAGTCACAATGACAGGAATTCGAGATATATCATCAACATCTCGAAACTCAAGAATGAATACAGATACTTTAGAATCAACATTAACATTCCGAAGAGCAAGAAACAACAAATCGGCCAAAATTAGGATACCTAAATATAGGATCCTTTGGATCACGGAATGTGACTTGAAAATGCCCAAGCTATCCCATCTCAAATCATTCCAAACTCTAGATAGGAAAAAGCGTGCTAATTTGCACGAAAAGATAAGCTACAAGGAAAAATTCCAAAATCCTCAAACACAATGCCAATATTGTGGATCTCCTCAGTAGGATTCGCAATCCTCAAAGAAATCATAAGATAAGAACATTAAAGATCATCAACAGACTCCTCGATACGGATGGGTGTTAAGCACCCGTATTGAAATAGACTCGAATAAACAATCATTAGGATTACTCCTATGATAGGATATCATCTATTAAATTTGGGGATATTACGTAATAAAATATATTCCTAGTCAAATACCTAATTATCCACTCCAAAAGGCACGATAAGGTAAAGGACACGATGATTAAGGAATTCGTAACACTTGTATTACACTTAGATGTATCGTAATATATGTTTATGTTCTGTGTTTGTAATACTTTGTTTTGAACTCAGCTTTGATACCAATCTGTGATGCCCAACCCTGATACCCACATTAACAAAGAGAAATATTGGGTAATTCTGTCTGCTAATGCGGAGAATAGGACTGGTTAGGTGTGACCATCTATAATCCTGTCTTAAATATCTACTGCATACATTGATAAATCCTCTCTATATATTTTTCTATTTTAAGTGGATCGACATATCCAATAAATGCTGAATACAAAAGTATAGGTGGCTAATGAATCTATCATAACAAAATACAATAACAGAATGCATATCACATCAAATAACAGTAATCATCATATATATAAATACGTATACACAGATACATCCCAGTATGAAACAAACTGTAACGACCCATAATTTCGCTACTTCAAAATTGAGAGATTTCATTTGTTTTAAATTTAAAAAGGTTTAAAACTCAAATAAACAAGTTATATATAATAAATAATAATAGAGAAATTATTTATTCTTATAGTTGACAATTTAAAAAATGTATAAATTTGGATTTTAGAACAAATCAACAAAAGTTAAGTTTTGTTAAAAATAAATAAATGATTAAATAAATAGGTTTAAATGTTTATTTAAAAAGATAAATATTATTGAAAACATCTAATAAAGATAATAAAAGTATATTAAAATACTTATAAGTATGTTAATAATCGTTTTACAAAAATAACCAAATTTTGTCGCATTTTGTCAGTTTTACATACACCGTAAAATTAGAGATTTTGATATTATTTAAATATGATTTTAAAATATAAAGAGACATCTTTTAATTTATTTAAAGAAGTAAAAAGTTCATTTTTAAATTTGGTTTACATAAATAAATAGCTTAACTAAAACGTCAAAATATGACCATAAAACATTTTGTCGAAAAACGACGTTTTGTCGATTAAAAGTTGTCGCAACGTCGTCGGACCTTTGTTTTCTTATATAGGAACATATATTCAAATAGTGTAAGTACTAATTAATTCATTAATTAAGTTTACTTTCACTAAACATACTTAGAAAATTCTATAATATAATTAATAAAAAGTAAGCACAGAAAGACAAAACAAGTACAGAAGTCAAAAAGTAAAATATCAAATCAAAGAAACATAATTATTACTTACTTTACTTAATATCTAAGTGAAAATGACATAAAGTAAAAATTTGAAATGTGATGTTAAGTGTTGAAAAAAAATAAGATTACTTTATAAGTAAGTAAGGGTATTTTGGTCTTTTTACAAAATATTATTTTAATCCAAAAAATTTCTATAAATAAGACCACCATTCTTCCACTTTCTTTTATACCATTTTCTACCTTCTTCTTCTTCCTTGAAGCTCTCTTTAATGGCTTCTTCTTGCCTTCCAAATGCTTACTAACTTTTTCAAAACCATATCAAATCAACTCCAAACACCACCAAACTTTGCCAAAGACCTTAAAATGTCATTAGAACATAATTTAGCATCTAAGAAGTGAAGAAACGATGGAGGAAAGAGTGGAATAGTGCATGGACGAACCTATGGAGGAAGAGGAGCAAGTCGTGAAGCTTCGGAGTGAGAAAAGAGAAGGAAGTGGTGCCGGGTCAAAAGAAAAGTCTAGGGAAAAGATTTGGTGAAGATAAAAGAATCTAGTGAAGTGTTGGATGATATGAATGTTGGTAGGAAGTGAACAATTTGGTTAAATGTGAGTACTCTTATTTATTAATAAATCCACAAATTATTTCAAGTATAATGATTTGAAAATTTAAAAATGTTGAATGAATGTTTGATAACTTGGTTGCAAAATTGGTTGATTATATGATTGTTTATGTGGTTAATAACTTATTTGATAAATGATAAGAGAAAAGATTAGTAATTAACCGTAGGTGATTAAATGAGAATTAAATCCGTAGAAATGCGTGTATGGGATTATTTAGCCTCTTAATGATTTTAAATAAGCTAAAATTTCAATATGGTTTAGAACAAATTTGAAGTGTTTCGAAAAAGTTCCAAAGCAATTAACAAAATTGGTCAAAATCAAGCTTGTCGCGTAGCGGCAGTTCATAAATTTCGAACCTAACTTCAAATTAACATAGAAAATGATTTATTAGTCGGATTTCTTCGAATAAATATTCTTTGGTCCACAATGATAATTGTTTTCCAACAAAGAAAGAAAATCAAGATTTCATCAAGTAGACTTTGAAATATGTCCAAAATAATTTTCTAAAAACATCACGATTTTGCAGTTTGGAATCCAAAACGGGATTTATTTACAAATGATATTTTTAAATGATTAAAAATATGAAATAAATTTGATAAATCTATTAGAATGGTTTATAAGAGATTTGGAATGGAAAATATGAATTTTCAAATACTAAAAAGTTGTTTAAATCAAATAAGCTTATATAGCATTTTCTACAGCACTTTTATGCTGCGAATTCTATAACCTTTTGAAATGTAGTTTTAAACTTAACAATTCTTTCCTATATATTTTGTGAATGATTTTAAAGGAATAATTAAGTAATGTAAAGATGATTTGGAAGTTTTTGTAACAGTTTGAATAAATTGTTAAGATTGATTGTTTATACCACTTAAACAAAAAGTGAAGAATATTGAATTTAATAACAAACTGAGTATGCGGAAACAACTAGTACATTTGTCCCTCCTGTGAGATATGGGATGATAAAACAAGGTGTTTAACTAAGGTTAGGGATTGAGCAACTAGTGCCCTGAACTTACCTGGCATATGTTTTCTCTTTTTAGGCGAGGGGTGGAACATATCGACAGGAAAGCCCGGATGCTCTAAAAGATCATATTTACGTTTTTCCAAGTTAAAAGACAAAGATATTCATGATGTAGGATTACTTATCATTAGTCCCTGGAGGTAAAACTTGCCATTAGTCCTTAGAGGTGAAACTTGTCATTAGTTCCTGGAGGTGAAACTTGTCATTAGTCCCTGGAGGTGAAATTTACCATATTTAAAGTGGCAGTAGTGCTTTGTTATGAAAATTTTCGATTTGCAAGAATATGATTTGAAGTTAAGTAAGAAAATCTTTGATTAAGAATTAATGAATGATTTGGGAATATTTTCCCTAAGTTTGAAAGTTATAAGTTGAATATAAGATATCTTTGATTAAGATTTAAAAGAATGATTTGAAAAGATTTTCCTAAGTAAAAGAGAAAATGATTAGGATTTAAGAAAGGTTTAAATAAACCAAAAGATTCGATAAATGAGGTTTAATGATTCCATATACATTTGAGAAGAAAATGGAATAAATTGAAAAGAATATATCTTAGAAAGATATTTGATTTGATAAAAGATGAAGTAATTGATTGATGATTGATATCCATGTATGAACTTAACATTTTTTAATCGATGATTGACTTCGAAGGAATCAAAGTCGGATTTGGTTAATTCCTGTCCGAGAACCACTTCGAACCAATGCATGCGTTCGAATGTGAAGACATGTTGTAGATGATGATTATTGAAGAACCTGGATCTTTATAGCATGAAGACTGCTTGTTGTACATGCTCTGGTTGGCTCCCATTATAGATTTATTTATAGGAGTTGTCTCCTCGTGATGGAGATTTTTCAGATTGCACGGGCTTCTCGCCTAATAATGGCCGAGGAAAGTGCCTTCGGTTTCGTTCAGTCCTAGAACAAACTTGTATGGACGAATGTCCGACACTGCATTTCTGAGACACAACATTTGTCTTTTACAAATGTACATCAGTGGTGGCGGAGAAGGCAACTTCTCTTAGCTTAACACCCTCCTTGAGATGTACGAGTTCAAGGGTTGTATTTTTGTGGGAGTCAAATAGTGATCAAAGGAATGGTAGTGTGGCATTCAAAGTGGAACCTGTTATAACCAAAGCATGGTTTTGTATGAAAACGTAGCTTTGAAGAAATTAAGCGTAGCCTCGCGAGCCTTACACCCCGGTTATGATGGGATTCTATGTGGTCAGATGTATGTACGCATTTCGGATAGTAGTGATTTGGGTTATCAGATGTTCTAAGCCCCAAGTACCAGATACGTCTGGGCCTCATGACAGGGATACGCGAAGTCCGAGTCCTTGGATGTTATTCGCAGATTGCATCCACTTTTAGCCATTTGTGTTATTGTATAACGGCGTCTGAGTCATGGACGTAAGCCGTGGATACAGATTGATCTTTCCAATAGCTTCCTATCATGTTGGAAATCCAATCCCAATACGAGATTTACAAGTATCTCATGCTGGTTTATCAAGCCTGATCCTGGTATGTTCAATACTCGGGTCAGATCCGAGTAATTTCAGGTTGAGTTGAAGACGGTTGGAGTTTCCAGAGGAGAGCTGGAGATCTTCATCATCGTATGGACGTATTCTATTGTCCGATGTACTTAGTGTATTTTGTTTGATGTTTGTCAGCAATTGTAAGGACAGATGTTTATAACTGTCCAAGCTGAATTTAGGTTAGACTCTGATATTGTATTTAAAAAATTTCGCTGTAAAGATTATTATTGAAATAGTATATGTTATTCCATTCGTGTGAGATTCTGTTCTGTCTTTATTTTCTTTCTACCCTTAATGATCTGCTTATTCATGCAATTTGAGTTGGACATGTACGGTTTATTGTCAATTCAAAGGGTACGGAAAAATGGGCCGTTACATTTGGTATCAGAGCTGTAGGTTAAGCGAGAACCTTGGCTTTGTTGGGGTAAAGACTCATCAGAGATAGTGTTTGTAATACCCTAGGATGAGTGACTCATTGGAGATAGGTTAGTAACACCCTAGAATGAGTTCGAGTGTATTATATATATGAGTGCGTATTTGTTATTGGATATAAAAAAATGTTCTGTGTTGATTTATCTGTTGAGTGATTTATGGATTCTGATCGATGCGTGTGATCACCGTTATCGATGAGGGTTCCTAAACACTTAAACAAGGCGAACCGACACACTGATTTTGAAAAAATTGGTAAATGAAATAATTTTAGCGGGGATCATACCTTGAATATTAAGTATATATTTTGGAAAATTGTATAGTTGGAAATTAGGATTTGTAGCGACCCGACTTTCTAACACCAGAAAATCGCATCACTAATTAAGAAAGAAAGGGATAGAAGAAGAAAAGAAAGAGAAGAAAGCAAATACAACACATCAGAATCTCACAGCGGAACGATTCAAATATAATATAGAACATATACATAGTATCATGTACATCAGAGTACACAACTATACATCTCAATTTAGACAGTTGTAACATTTCTGTCTAATACAATACAAGACATCATACAGAATAACAACACAGTGGAAACTCTAATTATATATCTACACGCTGAAGCCTCCTGCTCCAAAGCTCCTCCAGATTTCGTCAAAGATAACCTGAATCACTTGACTACTCATATAGAATATGAGTACCCAAGAGTTTAATAAAACAAAAAATAAACACTCGGGTCAGACAGGGGTCTGGTGTGAGTAAACGGTTTAAGATTGCTTAACTTTAGAAAATCCTTTGAAAAGAAAGGTATCACGTAAGACTTCCCACACATAAACATGGAAAAGTTTTTACCTTACGCTAACCAAAACATTTGATAGGAAATCCAGTGATATTATAATAATGTCTAGGGTCTTCAAATAAATATGAAATAGCCGAAATTGTTACATTCATTAAATTCCAGCTACTAGCCACAAAAGTGGCTTATACAAACAAAACCGTAGGGTCTCGTAGGGAAAATTGGGTTTCCATCAATGGCAGGGCTACTGGGGTACCGCCCGTCACAGTACGTGGCCTAGATCACCGTACCGAGGAGTACGCCCGCTCCCCTGCAACACAAGGCCGGGACCATTCCTTACTGAACAGTCCCGAACAAGACCACCCCGCAGTTGGCTGCAGACCAACTGCTCACAAAGCTGAAATAAAAAGGGACATCTAGACAGGGATGTATCTCGCTCCAGTGGGAGCTACCCACGAAGCCTTGCTGCACCTCCCCTGTTTTAGCCATTCCCGGTTGATGAGGCTTGAGGCTGCGATTACCTTTATAGGACACATATATCTTAGAATGCTCATCGTCCACCTGACGATGTTCTGAAAGCATTCAATCTATACAAGTCCGTTCCGGGTTCGAACGAAACCGAAGGCACTATCTCGTTGCACCCATTTTGGAATCACCCTTAGAGTCAACGACCATAGCCCTTGCACTATGAATCACCATCTCGAATCTATAAGCACTATTCCGTCAAACTCATTACGGAATCACCCATAGAGTTATACTGACGTATAGCCCTTACACTTCGAGTCTTCACTCGCTCCACTTGGATTTACGACCTAACGTTTAATTGGAATCGATGTGGTTTTCGGATATCCAAATATGGAAACCCGATCCCGGTCTCACCGAAACCAAACGCCATTTTAATGTCCAAGTTGTACTTAAGGGATTTAAACAATAGATATTTCAGAAATATCACTTAACATAAATGGATGATTCACATTACATAGATAGATAATTCACAATTATCACATTCATCCATACATATCACAAAGCAGCATATATATCACATCTCAAATATATCTCATATCAACCAATGACATATAATATCAACCAATAACATTAACTCATCCAATGATACTTATCAATCAATCATTCATCATTCATAAACAAGTTTGATCCAAACTTAATTAATTTAATTAACCCTTAAATTAAATTAATTCCATGCTTAATCACTTGGATTATCATCAATCCACCTTATCATTCAGTAATTAATTACAAATTAATTAATTAACATCACTTAATTATTCACTTTAATTAATCATCCCTGATTAATTATCACTTGTTACTTTAAGTAATTATTTCTTAATTACAATTTTAATTAATCATTTTGATTAATTACTACTTAATTATCCAAGTAATTATCTCTTAATTACCCTTTAAATTAATCATATTTGATTAACTATTCTTTAATTATTCTGATAATTATTCCTTAATTATCCTTTAAAATTAATCATACTTGATTAATTACTTTTAATTAATCACACTTGATTAATTACTTTTATTTAAAACTACTTGATTAATTACTTTTAATTAATCATATTTAATTAATTACTTTTAATTAATCACTTTTGATTAATTACTTTTGGTTATTTAGTAATTAAAACTTAATTATAAATTAATTATCCTTAAATTATTAATTAACAATTAATTAATTATTTTCATTAATTAATGATTACTTCATTAATTAAATTTCTATCTTACTTAATTACTTTAACAAGTAATTAATCACTTAATTAATTACTTTTAATCCTTTGTTAATTAACCATTAATTAAATAATTTAAACCTTTAGTTAATTTTATTAATTAATAACACAAGCGATTAACCCTTAATCACATCCACTTCATTACTTTCATAAAGTAATTATCTTTTGCTTAATTATCTCCAGAAATCAATTACTTAATTAGTTATTTAACTTAATCATTTAAATTTAATTAAATGATTCTTAACTTACTATATTAAAAAGGTTCTTAATTTAGAAACCATTATCTTAATTAAATCATTTATATTAACCAATAACACTTGACAATTAAGAATAATTTAATCATCTCAATTATCTTCACAAATTTATTTATCTTCAGTTAGATCAAAATTCTAAATTACTAAAGGAAATCTTTATTATAATTGATTACAAAATCTTAATCATTAAAGCTTAATTTAAAATATAACATAAAAAAATCAAATATAAATTAAACAATTTAAACATTCACAATAAAGCTTTTAAAATTTTAAACTTTACAAAGTTGTTTAATAAAATTTAATACAAACTTTGTTTCAAAATTCACTTATTTTATTTTTAAAAACTTTCATATTTATTGTATATAAAACTTGTGAAACAAATTTAGCTTTATAAATAAACTTGTTTAACATTTGTTTTAAATCTTTGAATATCTACAGAATCATTTTATAATTGTTTTTAAACTTTTTAAACTTTTACTGTTAAATTTTACAGTTTTAAACTTCCTATGCCCAAACTAAAACGTGCCCACCAAACTCGAGCAACCACAGAAGTTTCTCGCGACAACTCCGAGCCAACCCTACAAATTCTCGAGACTGCCCGAGTTTCCCTACCTCTTCTCCTACTTCGAGCCAAATTCCTAAATACCCGGAGTAGTACTCGAGCTCCTACCATCTTCCTTCCAAAACCCATCCCCAGTCACACAACCGTGCACGTTAACGTGCACAGCGCCACTGCACGACGCCGAACTCCGCTCTTGCCTCCGGCACACCCCTCTCGACCTTGGCAAACCCACGAGTCACCCAGAAACCCTGAAACAATCGAGAACCGAAATATGCCTATCGAACCCAACAGTTCGAACCACCATCACCAGTAAAGCCGACCCTCCACGGCAACCAAAGCTTCGAAATAACCCACGATCTCCACCCTAGCTACGCCACAACCCCCAGATTCCATGGCAACCCCTGCGATCATCTCCAGTAGCTCCACGTCGCCGCGAAATCAAGATGAAAACGGCGTCAAACCTCAAGGTGTTAAACCCTAATCCAACAATTAACGGCCAAATCAACCATTAATAAATTCTCAAATCATTTTTCCCATGATCCTTATCTTCTCCTTTACCTTCGTCCTCAACCGCGACGTCCAATATGCCGCCTACTGCCGTAAATCGACCATTATGTCCAAAACTGATAAACCGAAATTTCACTCCAAATACCAATCTAAAAATTGAAATAGTCACACTATAATTCATGGTTTTCAATTACTATTGCAAACATGCAATCAAAACTCAAAATTGATTTAATTAATTTTAGACCCACACTTTGATTTTACTGTAAATTTAAAAAAAAAGCTAATTATTTACTTTTAAAACTTACAATTTTTTTAGATGATAGATTACTTGTTCACAAACAACTTTTGTTTACAAATCATAGGCCAAATTTAGTTCAACAATTAGTTATTGAATTTATTATGAAAATTTAAACTGTGATTATCATACAGAGTGTATGCTTTACCACATAGATATTCAAATGAAAGAAGATAAGAATGCATCCATTTAAATCCAAGGAATCAGGTAAATCATCATGGATTCATACGCATAACTAATGAAATCCAAAATAAACTATTTTTAAGAATTCATTTACTCACCTTGATAAAACAGAAGACAGAGAACAAAAACTATAATTTTTGTTTTCCAGGCCTTTGAAACTTCACTTTGCATGTTGAAAACAAATCTTTTGTTGTTGAATCTGAATTGTTTATTAAAGTTTACATATGAATGCTTGATTGTATCTGAAATCTTGTTTCAGGTGTTTAAATTTCCAGCTTGCACGTTAATTAAGTTTCCAGGTCACTTCTTTGTTCTTGGTTTTCCAGATTAACTTCTTGTTTTCAGTTTTCTTTACAGTTTACTTCCTTCAATTTTTTTTCTTTGATTTCATTCAGTTTGGTTGAGATGAAGATAATATTTATTTAGCTGAAGAAAAACTTTTATTTTATTTTTACAAGTTTAATTTTAAATTATATTTACAAGAGGATGACATTTGTCTACCTTATATCCTTATTAGCTTACACCTAAGTTTATGTATTTACGAATGTCTCTAACACATATTTAAAAGTTTACAAGTGTTATTTTCCTTTTATAATTTATTTTAAGCCTTGCATGAAATGTGTATATGTATGTAATGTATTTTAATGCTTACTTATTGATTTTATTATGTAATATTTATATGATTGTAAAATGTTTTTATCTTATATAAAAAAGCTTTTAGATCTTTAATAAATATTTCAAAAGCTAATTCATATAGGCCTTTATAAATAACTTATATTTTAGATCCAATTTAATATAACATATGTTTATAGATTTGAAAATTTTATTTTAACTTTCTATGTAAAATTTTAGAACAACCTATCTTAAGATAAAATTAAAATGAAAGAATAATAAAAACAAATGAACTTTTTAAATTTAAATCTTATTCCAAACTTAAGTACAAAATATATATGTATGTATATTAAATAAGAAATTAACTTTGTTATAGAAATTTAAATCTCAAATATTATTTCAAAAATATTAAATCAAATTAACCTTTCAAATTTCAAATTATATATTAAAGTTTGAAAACTCTTGTCAAATTCAAATCAATATTTTTTTCCTATTTCAAATATATATACAAATATATATAAACATTTCAAATAGAAAAACATTTTAACATTAAATTTGAAATTTATTGTGTTGAATTTTAAAACACAAACCAAATCATAATATATAGATTCACATATATTACAATTTGAATATAAAGTTTTATTACATTAAACATTTCCTATTTACAAAAATAAATATTTCCATATCAAATTATTATAAATTTCAAAAGAATAAATCTTGCCTATTTATACTGTTAAGAAAAATTATTGATAGATATTAACAAATTATTATTTTCAGCCTTTGAAATAATTTTAACTTGTCAATTATAATATAAAATGTGTTGAATATGCGCTTATATGTTTTTGTTTGATGATAATAAACATATATATTCATTTAAATGTATTTGGTTATGTACTATTTTGTTTTGCATAGATTAATAAATATTTGTTGAATAAAATAAATTATACAGAATTTGAATTTGAATTCAAACAGAACAAGTTACACAGATTTTGAATTCAAACAGAAATTTTATTCAAACAAATATTTATTACAATCTTGAATAGTACAAATTCATGCTCTCACTATACATATACATTTTTGATTACATCACGATTACATCACAAATATTTTTACATTGATAACCTCACTACATATCACTCACACTCGTATTTTGTCTTCAACTGCATTCCAGTTTGAATCCAGCATCTGAGAAATCTGCAAAAATATTCACTAACGCAGTAAAATTGAAAAAGAAATAATTTTGCAATATAAAATGAAATACGATTTTTGAAAATATGGTTTGCCTCTGTTATTTGGGTTGTTCGTCATCATTCACACTTGAATTCATCACAAAGTCGTGCATATAGATATTACAGGGACAGGTAACCATAAGTGGCTGCAATACACACGTGTACATTCATACACGTGTGCACTGCCTCGCCAACTCGTATGCGCAGCCAACAAGAGCAAGTGTACAACAGTGTCAAGTTGCAAACAGTCAAAGGCAAGACACATGGAACAATGCAACACAGACCAAATGCTCAAGCCACCAAGATGACCAGAACAATGATCAAGCAAGTCCAATTCGAATTCATGATAGCAGACCAGTGTAAAAAAAAATCAAGTGATCAACACAACAATGAAGAAACAACAAGTCACAATGTCACAGCAAGGTCAAGTGACAACAGAGCAGACAACTCAAATTCCAAATGCATCAGTACATGAATACTGTAACAAATGCAAGCTCGACTATCAGTGCAATGAACACTACAACAATGAACAAAGAACAGAGACCAGACAGGTCAAGCAACAAGGCAGATCACAAATGCATGCAAGTGTCAAATTACAGGTGCAAGTGTACATAAGAGAAGTACAAAATGACCAAACAGCAACAGTGAATGGGGCAAAGCACAAAAGTGCACAGCAACACATCTAAGACTACATGAACACTATAGGCCGAAACGAATTGCAACAGCACCAATGCAAGCAACTCAATGCAACACAGTAGTAAGACTACAGCCACAGGTATACACAACAAAACAGTGTCAAAGAAAATGAGCAACAGAGATCAGAGACCAAGCAAAGCATAGTAACTGCAATGAATAATGCAACATGACCAAATATGGAAACTGCATACTGCAACAACAAGTATGGTGAAGCACTGACTCAAATACACAACTACAAGGCATTTTCATTGCAACTGCATAGCAACTCAACAAAGAACAGTACAGTCATGAAGTATGCAAAGAACTCGAGCATGAGACATGACAACTGACATGAATACATCAATAAACCAAGTAGCAGTATGAAGCAATTTGAAGCAACGGTGAACCTGAACAGGTACACAAGTGTGCCAGAGAAAGAAAGGATGAAAGCTACATGATACACAGTGATGCATAGCAACTGCATAGCAGCTACACAACAAAGCAATGACCAGAACACAAGTACAAGCAAATAAATGCAATACGAAGTGATATAACAGCAACTACAGGTACTCAACAAGGTGAAATCAAAGTGTGCAACTCGAAAATGGATACAAGTGACTCAGACCAAATGCAGTAACATACTGCAACAACCAAAACCAGTTCAACAAGTATGAACCAGTCAAGGCAACTTGAAGCATACAAGCTCAATGAAGATTGCAGCAATACACAGATGAACAAAATAACCAAGTGCAACATGAAACAGAATGAAATGCACAATGTCACAGCAAACTGGCACCAGCTAGAAGATCAACTCGAAGCAATTGACCACAAACAACAATTTAGCTCGAAGAAGTGGCAGTAGACAAGTCAAAGAATAACATTGTAGACTCAAATTATCAACTAATCAACAGTGCACAACCAACTCGAGAATATACACGATCAAGACCAAATGCAAACTGCAGTAGTTCACTTGAACAACATTGAAGCCGTGGATATGATTCAAGAAATCAAAACAGTGCAGTGATGATCAGGGCACAAAACCAAGTAAGAAATTCAAGTGTGTAAATTTGAAAAAGTCAAATGAATTCTACACCGTGGTGACCACGTAAATCACTGCCGTATCGATCACGTTGAGAAAGTAAATCAGGAAAGACGTGCACAACAGGAAATTGAAAATTAGGAAAGTGATGAAGTCATGAATTCATATAAATTCAACCCGAAGGTATCATCATCGGTCATAAGCTTCAATTCACAATTAAACTATCAATCACAAACCCAAGTTCATCATCGGCAAGCAGAGCAACCATCGAATTCAAGCATTCAAGCAAAAGGAAAGTTACATACCAAATTGAAGCCGAATTCCAGAAGCCCTAATTTCACAATCGATTAACAGAGGAGCAACTCAAACCAGAAACCATCATAAGCGAAACAGTGAGCAAGGGCAACAATCGAACATCAGAGAAGCAAGAGCATCTCAAACCAGAGGCAAAGCCCTAATTCGAGAAAGAAGCCGAAGCCCTAATTCGACAAGAGATCGGCTATCATTGATTACAGTAGAAAGAGGAAAAGAGGAACGGCTAGCAAGTGGATCGGGTTAAGAATAAGTTGCCGACATTTTTCACAAGCAAAAGAAGGGAACAGGATGAAAGACAAGTGGGCCGGCCTTATTATTAAAAGGGGGATTTAGTTTTTAATTTTATAAAAGGGGTTTTTAGTTTTTTATTTTGAGCAAAAATTACAGATTCAAGTTCCTATTTTAATTTTTGCTCCTGCGGTTATTTTTGAAGTTGTTTTTTCTTTTCGAGTCAAAGAATCTGTAAATCACCACCTAGGGATTAGGTAGTGTCAGATTGTCTATTTAGAATTAGTTCAGTGAGCAGGGAGTGCGAGTTTGCAAAGCTCGATAGGCGGGAGCAGTGTTTGCGAGTGAGCGAAACTCTATAGGCGGGAGCAGGGTGTGCGAGTCTAGTAGAGTGTTTGTGAGAGGGAGCAAAAGGGTCTGCGAGTCTAGTAGATTTGTTGTAAGCGTGATACTGTTTAATTCTAATAGAAATCTGTGAATGCAGCAGTAGGCAGGGGTTGCCGAAGCTGGGTAAATTTTGTGTGTGATTTACTTTTCAGCATATTTATTTCTGCAGTTTATTTCTGTGTTTAAATCGAGAAAATTTGCTATAACCCTATTCACCCCCCCCCTCTAGGGTTAATCTAGATCCTACAAGTGGTATCAGAGCCCGGTATACAATTTTTTATTTAACTCTAGAGTCATGAGTCTACAAAATAATGCTTTTTCTGAGGGGCAATCTATCGTTAGGCCACCCATGTTTAACGGGAACGATTATGCTTATTGGAAAGTTAGGATGAGTATTTATCTTAGTTCCGTTGATTATGATGTTTGGGATATTATTGAAACTGGCTATAAACCTCCCACTATAATCGTTGGTGGTACTGAGATTCCTAAACCTAAGGATAGATGGGATGCTAACGATAAGAGATTGAAAACAACAAATGCTAAAGCCATGAATGCTTTGATATGTGCTCTTGATAAAAATGAATTTAATAGAATTTCTCATTGTACAACAGCACAGGAAATTTGGCACACTCTGGAGGTGACACACGAAGGAACTTCTCAAGTCAAGGAGTCTCGTCTAGCCCTATTCAGCAATGAATACGAGAACTTTGTGATGGACAAAGGCGAGAACATAAAAGACATGTTTGGACGCTTTTCAACTTTGGTGTACAACGCTAGAGCACTTGGGAAGGTATTCACTGAGGTAGAGCTTGTGCGAAAAATACTACGAGTCTTACCAATGAACTTTGAGGCGAAAGTCACGGCAATTCAAGAATCGAAAGATCTGAGTAAGCTAAGCATGGAGGAGTTGATTGGAAACTTGATGACATATGATCTTGAGCTAAAAGCAATGGAAGAACGCAACAACTCCGAACCAAAGAAGAAGACGATTGCCTTAAAAAGCAAAGAAGAAAGCGATGAAGAAGGAGAAGATCCAATTGAAGAGCTTGCAATGGCTGTCAATAATCTTAGAAAATGGTCGAAATTCAAGCCACGCAAGAAGAAAACAAATTGTAATAGGCCAAAAGATTCTGACAATTCCGATAATGAACCGACATGTTATAACTGCAACAAGCCTGGCCACATCAAACCAAAATGTCCACTTCTCAAAAACAACAAAGGAAAGAAAAAGGCGAAGAAGGTATTTGCAGCGACTTGGGATGATGAAGAAGGAGAAGAAGCTTCGGATAGCAGCGCAGAGGAGGCTAACTTGTGTCTTATGGCGAAATCAAATTCAGATTCAAGCTCAGAGGAATCTAGTGAGGAAGGTGAGTATTCCTATAGAGATCTTGTTTTTATGTGTTCTGATCTTACTAAAGTAGTTGATGCTCTTGAATCTAAAATTGAAAAACTGAAAACTGATAGGAGAGAACTTGCTCGTAAAAATTTTAGGTTAGAAACTGAACTTGAAAATATTCAAAACCTAGAATGTAAAAGATGTAAAGTTCTAGATTCAGAATTGACAAAACTTAAGAATAACTCTGAGAATCTTGAAAAAGAAAACTTGAATCTTAAGGAAACCATCGACACTAGGAAAAAGGATTTTATAAATCGATGCACCTCACTTGTCACTGAAAATACAACACTAAAAACCAAAGTCCAAGATCTTGAGAAATCTTTGAATAACTTTTCAAGAGGCGAAAAATCTTTCAACATGCTATTGGGAAATCAAATTTTTGCTAACAACAGAAAAGGACTTGGTTTTGGAAAAACACAAGCTGAGGATAATGCAAAAGGGAAAAGTGTCTTTGATATATGTGAAATAATTGGACATCATTCTGAAAATTGTAGTCATAGGAACAAGAACACAAAATTTATACAAGTTTGGGTTCCTAAGAATTCTACAAACAAATTTCATGTCTATTGGAACAAGAATGAAAAGTCTAAACAAGTTTGGGTTCCAAAGGGTTTGTTTATTCATAATGTTACTGCCACTAACAATCATGGACCTAGAAATAGGTCACAAAAATCTTTCATCGTGTAGGTGTGGTGGCAGGCTAAGGAACGACAACGGTGTTCTCTGGATTTTGGATGTTCCAGAAACACAACGGGCAACAAAGCAAAGTTCCTTAGCCTAATATAAAGGTAACAGAATCACAATGGGCAATCACGTAAAATTATCGTAAAGGTAAAACAGGTGAAGGTATAATTCTGTGATAATATGCACCATATTCTGAAATTGTGATAATGAGATGATGTCTTTAATTCTGACTTATACTTAATTGATATGATTTCTTTTGACTTGTTCTTACTTTGATTTGTGTTTAAAAGAAGACCAACCATCCTTTCATCATTGAATTTAATTTGTTTGGTCAAATTATGGTATCTTATTGATCCTTGATTACTCGTGCTACACTTAGACATATTTTGACATTTTGATCACTGCTTGTAAATTTGCACGATTTCAAACTCATGTGAAAAAGGATTTTAAGAAATTGTTGAAACTTCAAGAAATTGTTTTTGAAATAATTAAGATCTTGATTGACTGTTGATTACTCATGAATATAATTGTTTATCCTATGGTTTTTGAAATTAACGCCATGATATTTGTTTGAGTGTGAACATGGCTTCAATTCAAAATCCAAAGAATGTCATTTAAATTGTTGCTAAAATTGGGTTTAAAATTTTTGATACACACTTCATGTCTGGTTCACCAAATCCAGTTAGTGATATTTTCGATTGAAAAAGAAATTCAGATGCAATTCATACTAGTAATCTAGTTGATAGAAAACTTACGAGTTGAACGTGATTTATTGTGAAACATTCATTTGCTGCATCGTTTTTTTTCAAAGAAAATATCTGCATATTTTTCTCTTGAAATAATTTTTCATTTAGCAGAATTTTTTTCTCATATAACCCCTTCGAGAAAATAATTGTTTGACCATTTTTTTCAGATTAGTTAATTTTATTTGATTTTAAATGATAAATTTTGACTGATCCGACTCCCTACTAATTATCAAAGAGATAAATAGTGATTGAAAAAGTGATGAGTGTTGATATTTAACATACATTACTCAAGAGAGTATATTTGGAAAATTTCTTTAGGAATTAAAACAAGAATTATAAAACTTTTTGTTGGGTAAAGATTCCATGACCATTTCTATATCTATCATTATTTCTATCGACCATGGTTTATCAAATATTCAATATAGTTTGTCGATATGTGGTACTATAATCAGGAATCATTTGTTTTTCATGTCATATTTTTAAATAAATAAATAAATATCCAAAGTATTCACTCTCATTTAAAAGTCCTCACGGTTATGCATGGGTGAATTACTTGAATTTTTTTTATTATGTGCTTCCATGCTCATTTAAAAGTCCTCACGGTTATGCATGTATGGAACGCATATCAAAATTAATTGCTTAAATAGACAAGTTGATTCTAATCCCATTTAAAAGTCCTCACGGTCATGCGTGGTTAGAAGATACTTGATTTCATTTTTAAAAATTAAATTGGAATACTACTAATCTCATTTAAAAGTCCTAACGGTTATGATTAGTAGATATTCAAATTCCTGATATAAATACCACAAGTTGATTCAACTGTATGATTTTATATGAACACCATATCCATCATTTCTAAAATTGGAATATGCGCCTAACAAGGGTAGTTATGGTTTTTGTTTGATTCTTATTGAAGTTTAATATTTATATTCAATTTGAGATTAATGTTGGATTAATATCGATCACTTTATCTCTATTTTTCTCTCACACTATTATTCTTTTGCTGATAACAAAAGAGGGAGAGAAAAGTTAAGATTTTGTAAAATAGAATCAAGCAAAGGTCAAATAATTTTTCCATAATTTTTCCATATGCATCTAGGCTCATTTGAATATATTTCTATTTGTATGCATATATGTAGGGGGAGCATCATGTAGAGAGGAAGCATTTAAATAGGGGGAGCAATTAGAGTATATAATTGGTCAAATACATTTAACACGGTCAAAATCTTAAATATATGTTTGTTATCATCAAAAGGGGGAGATTGTTGAATATGCGCTTATATGTTTTTGTTTGATGATAATAAACATATATATTCATTTAAATGTATTTGGTTATGTACTATTTTGTTTTGCATAGATTAAATAAATATTTGTTGAATAAAATAAATTATACAGAATTTGAATTTGAATTCAAACAGAACAAGTTACACAGATTTTGAATTCAAACAGAAATTTTATTCAAACAAATATTTATTACAATCTTGAATAGTACAAATTCATGCTCTCACTATACATATACATTTTTGATTACATCACGATTACATCACAAATATTTTTACATTGATAACCTCACTACATATCACTCACACTCGTATTTTGTCTTCAACTGCATTCCAGTTTGAATCCAGCATCTGAGAAATCTGCAAAAATATTCACTAACGCAGTAAAATTGAAAAAGAAATAATTTTGCAATATAAAATGAAATACGATTTTTGAAAATATGGTTTGCCTCAGTTATTTGGGTTGTTCGTCATCATTCACACTTGAATTCATCACAAAGTCGTGCATATAGATATTACAGGGACAGGTAACCATAAGTGGCTGCAATACACACGTGTACATTCATACATGTGTGCACTGCCTCGCCAACTCGTATGCGCAGCCAACAAGAGCAAGTGTACAACAGTGTCAAGTTGCAAACAGTCAAAGGCAAGACACATGGAACAATGCAACACAGACCAAATGCTCAAGCCACCAAGATGACCAGAACAATGATCAAGCAAGTCCAATTCGAATTCATGATAGCAGACCAGTGTAAAAAAAATCAAGTGATCAACACAACAATGAAGAAACAACAAGTCACAATGTCACAGCAAGGTCAAGTGACAACAGAGAAGACAACTCAAATTCCAAATGCATCAGTACATGAATACTGTAACAAATGCAAGCTCGACTATCAGTGCAATGAACACTACAACAATGAACAATGAACAAAGAACAGAGACCAGACAGGTCAAGCAACAAGGCAGATCACAAATGCATGCAAGTGTCAAATTACAGGTGCAAGTGTACATAAGAGAAGTACAAAATGACCAAACAGCAACAGTGAATGGGGCAAAGCACAAAAGTGCACAGCAACACATCTAAGACTACATGAACACTATAGGCCGAAACGAATTGCAACAGCACCAATGCAAGCAACTCAATGCAACACAGTAGTAAGACTACAGCCACAGGTATACACAACAAAACAGTGTCAAAGAAAATGAGCAACAGAGATCAGAGACCAAGCAAAGCATAGTAACTGCAATGAATAATGCAACATGACCAAATATGGAAACTGCATACTGCAACAACAAGTATGGTGAAGCACTGACTCAAATACACAACTACAAGGCATTTTCATTGCAACTGCATAGCAACTCAACAAAGAACAGTACAGTCATGAAGTATGCAAAGAACTCGAGCATGAGACATGACAACTGACATGAATACATCAATAAACCAAGTAGCAGTATGAAGCAATTTGAAGCAACGGTGAACCTGAACAGGTACACAAGTGTGCCAGAGAAAGAAAGGATGAAAGCTACATGATACACAGTGATGCATAGCAACTGCATAGCAGCTACACAACAAAGCAATGACCAGAACACAAGTACAAGAAAATAAATGCAATACGAAGTGATATAACAGCAACTACAGGTACTCAACAAGGTGAAATCAAAGTGTGCAACTCGAAAATGGATACAAGTGACTCAGACCAAATGCAGTAACATACTGCAACAACCAAAACCAGTTCAACAAGTATGAACCAGTCAAGGCAACTTGAAGCATACAAGCTCAATGAAGATTGCAGCAATACACAGATGAACAAAATAACCAAGTGCAACATCAAACAGAATGAAATGCACAATGTCACAGCAAACTGGCACCAGCTAGAAGATCAACTCGAAGCAATTGACCACAAACAACAATTTAGCTCGAAGAAGTGACAGTAGACAAGTCAAAGAATAACATTGCAGACTCAAATTATCAACTAATCAACAGTGCACAACCAACTCGAGAATATACACGATCAAGACCAAATGCAAACTGCAGTAGTTCACTTGAACAACATTGAAGCCGTGGATATGATTCAAGAAATCAAAACAGTGCAGTGATGATCAGGGCACAAAACCAAGTAAGAAATTCAAGTGTGTAAATTTGAAAAAGTCAAATGAATTCTACACCGTGGTGACCACGTAAATCACTGCCGTATCGATCACGTTGAGAAAGTAAATCAGGAAAGACGTGCACAACAGGAAATTGAAAATTAGCAAAGTGATGAAGTCATGAATTCATATAAATTCAACCCGAAGGTATCATCATCGGTCATAAGCTTCAATTCACAATTAAACTATCAATCACAAACCCAAGTTCATCATCGGCAAGTAGAGCAACCATCGAATTCAAGCATTCAAGCAAAAGGAAAGTTACATACCAAATTGAAGCCGAATTCCAGAAGCCCTAATTTCACAATCGATTAACAGAGGAGCAACTCAAACCAGAAACCATCATAAGCGAAACAGTGAGAAAGGGCAACAATCGAACATCAGAGAAGCAAGAGCATCTCAAACCAGAGGCAAAGCCCTAATTCGGGAAAGAAGCCGAAGCCCTAATTCGACAAGAGATCGGCTATCATTGATTACAGTAGAAAGAGGAAAAGAGGAACGGCTAGCAAGTGGATCGGGTTAAGAATAAGTTGCCGACATTTTTCACAAGCAAAAGAAGGGAACGGGATGAAAGACAAGTGGGCCGGCCTTATTATTAAAAGGGGGATTTAGTTTTTAATTTTATAAAAGGGGTTTTTAGTTTTTTATTTTGAGCAAAAATTACAGATTCAAGTTCGTATTTTAATTTTTGCTCCTGCGGTTATTTTTGAAGTTGTTTTTTCTTTTCGAGTCAAAGAATCTGTAAATCACCACCTAGGGATTAGGTAGTGTCAGATTGTCTATTTAGAATTAGTTCAGTGAGCAGGGAGTGCGAGTTTGCAAAGCTCGATAGGCGGGAGCAGTGTTTGCGAGTGAGCGAAACTCTATAGGCGGGAGCAGGGTGTGCGAGTCTAGTAGAGTGTTTGTGAGCGGGAGCAAAAGGGTCTGCGAGTCTAGTAGATTTGTTGTAAGCGTGATACTGTTTAATTCTAATAGAAATCTGTGAATGCAGCAGTAGGCAGGGGTTGTCGAAGCTGGGTAAATTTTGTGTGTGATTTACTTTTCAGCATATTTATTTCTGCAGTTTATTTCTGTGTTTAAATCGAGAAAATTTGCTATAACCCTATTCACCCCCCCCTCTAGGGTTAATATAGATCCTACAAAATGATCAAATCAATTTAATTATTATCAAAGAATATTAAATTGATATTACTCAAAATTCCGGGTCGTTACAGGATTGGTGAAATTTAAATATGAACATCTTATGATTAGAATTTCACAATTTGACTATAAGATGTTTCATAATGGTAGTCGATAAGTAAGAAATCTGATAATGTAATTAAGATCCTTAATACTTATTCCAAAATTAATAAATTAAGAAATGATAATGTTAAGTTATTATCATAAATTGATCAATTGTTTGATTTAAAAGTTTAAGTACAAATACTTTGTGAATTAAGTTTCATGATTTGACTATAAGGTGTTTGATAATAAGTTTTATTTGGGGAATGAAAATATAATATAAAAATGTATCTAAATGATTGTTTAAAAAAAGAATAATGTAAAAGGAATGAGAATTTAAATTCAAGCAAAACAATTGTGGTAATTTTAAATGAAGTTAATTAATATAAGATAAAATGAATTTATAAGATAGGTTTTACAAAGTAATCTCTAAAGGATTTTGAAAATGGTAGTATTTCAAATAAAAAGAGGTATTTTATGATAACTAATTTGATTGGCTCAAAAATAAACTAAAAATGGGCAAGAGATGTGTTCGGATGGTAAGCACTTCTCTTAAGTATTACTCTTCTTGTTAAGAGGATATATAATACTATTGGTAATACCCAGTTCCTTAGATTGTTTTGGAGTTACTCGATCTATATAATTTTCTTAAGTTAAAGAAATAATGTGAATCATTGATTAGTAATCTTTATACAAGTGTTTAAAACAAAGATAAACTGGAATTGCTAATTGATAAGATAAAACAAAATTCCCGATGATTTTGGACAGTCGACAATTTTCGAATCATACCTAACTCGGGGCTAAGGAATTTATGAAAACTAAAAGATTGTGAAATATTCTGAGTAAATGAAATTGGATAAGTATAATTTATAAATGTGATTATAAACAAAAAAAGGAAATTATAACCTAGAAAATGTTTTATTAATGAATTCTAGCATTAATTAAGAATTAGACTTAAGTCTTTAAAAGCGATTGATTTACATAAGTTATAAGATGTAATGAACATAAGTAATAGATTTATAAAATAGTTCATAAATAATATTAGTGCTAAAGGAAATATACTGAGTTAAAAGATGTGGGAAGACTCTTTTAAAGATAAATAATCTTTTGAGTGAAAAATGTTTTCTTTAGAATATTTTTCTTTAATAAAAATATTTGGAAATAAATAATTAAAGGGATTGTATAAAGAAGAACTTTTATAAAATGTTTGATCTTAAGATAAAAGTTTATGAACAGTTTTTGAGAGTTAATAAATACATATATTATATGTAGATCATTTTGTCACGCACATTTTGATTTATGATTTGAGTATAGAATTTTGAGGTGTTTACACCAATCCGAAAAAGAATTTATTACTCTATTCTTGATGACGAACATTGATGAGGATTTTTGATTAGATACTTGAGTTTTCTATCATAGTTGAGAGCTATGCAAGGAAATCAAAGGTTTCCGAGCAAAAAGCCTGATTAAAGTCCGCACTAGAGAATCGGGGGATCGATACTAGTTCGAAAATAAAGTTGTGTATTCGAATAGAAGATCGAATAAGATATTTCATATGGATGATCTGTGTATATTATATGGAATTAATTTTGAAGACAATTTTTTTGGGCAAACTTTTGTTTTGGGTAATTTCGAGGACGAAATTCTTTTAAGTAGGGGAGAATGTAACGACCCATAATTTCGCTACTTCGAAATTGAGAGATTCCATTTGTTTTAAATTTAAAAGGATTTAAAACTTAAATAAACAAGTTAGATATAATAGACAATAATAGAGAAATTATTTATTCTTATAGTTGATAATTTAAAAAATGTATAAATTTGGATTTTAGAACAAATCAACAAAAGTTAAGTTTTGTTAAAAATAAATAAATGCTTAAATAAATAGGTTTAAATGTTTATTTAAAAGATAAATCTCATTGAAAACATCTAATAAAGATAATAAAAGTATATTAAATACTTATAAGTATGTTAATAATCGTTTTACAAAAATAACCAAATTTTATCGCATTTTGTCAGTTTTACATACACCGTAAAATTAGAGATTTTGATATTATTTAAATATGATTTTAAAATATAAAAAGACATGTTTTAATTTATTTAAAGAAGTAAAAAGTTAATTTTTAAATTTGGTTTACATAAATAAATAGTTTAACTAAAACGTCAAAATGTGACAGTAAAACATTTTGTCGGAAAACGACGTTTTGCCGATTAAAAGTTGTCGCAACGTCGTCGCACCTTTATTTTCTTATATAGAAACATATATTCAAATAATGTAAGTATTAATTAATTCACTAGTTAAGTTTACTTTCACTAAACATACTTAGAAAATTCTAGAATATAATTAACAAAAAGTAAGCACAAAAAGACAAAACTAGTACAAAAGTCAAAAAGTAAAACAACAAATCAAAGAAACAACATTATTACTTACTTTACGTAATATCTAAGTGAAAATGAAATAAATTAAATATTTGAAATGTGATGTTAAGTGTTAAAAAAAAGATTACTTTATAAGTAAGTAAGGGGATTTTGGTCCTTTTACAAAATATTATTTTAATCCAAAACTTTTCTATAAATAAGACCACCATTCTTCCACTTTCTTTTACACCATTTTCTACCTTCTTCTTCTTCCTTGAAGCTCTCTTTAATGGCTTCTTCTTCTCTTCCAAATGCTTGTTAACTTTTAAAAGCATATCAAATCAACTCCAAACACCACCAAACTTTGCCAAAGACCTTAGAATGTCATTAGAACATAATTTAGCATCTAAGAAGTGAAGAAACAATGGAGGAAGGAGTGGAATAGGGAATGGCTGAACCTATTGAGGAAGAGGAGCAAGTCGTGAAGCTTCGGAGTGAGAAAAAGAGAAGGAAGTGCTGCCGGGATCAAAAGAAAAGTCTAGGGAAAAGATTTGGTGAAGATAAAAAGATTTAGTGAAATGTTGGATGATATGAATGTTGGTAGGAAGTGAACAATTTCGTTAAAGGTGAGTACTCTTATTTATTAATAAATCCATAAATTATTTCAAGTATAATGATTTGAAAATTTTAATATGTTGAATGAATGCTTGATAACTTGGTTGCAAAATTGGTTGATTATATGATTGTTTATGTGGTTAATAACTTGTTTGATAAATGATAAGAGAAAAAATTAGTAATTAACCATAGCTGATTAAATGAGAATCAAATCCGTAGAAATGCGTTTATGGAAGTTATTTAGCCTTTTAATGATTTTAAATAAGCTAAAATAATTTAAATATGGTTTAAAACAAATTCGAAGTGTTTCGAAAAAGTTCCGAAGCAATTAACAAAATTGGACAAAATCGAGTTTGTCGCGTAGCGGCAGTTCGTAAATTTCAAACCGTAACTTCAAATTAACGTAGAGAATGATTTATAAGTCGAATTTCTTCGAAATAAATATTCTTTGGTCCACAATGATAATAGTTTTCCAAAAAAGAAAGAAAATCAAAATTTCATCAAGTAGATTTTGAAATATGTACAAAATAATTTTCCAAAAACATCGCGGTTTTGCAGTTCAGAATCCAAAAAGGGATTTATTTACAAATGATATTTTTAAATGATTAAAAATATGAAATAAATTTGGTAAATCTATTAGAATTGTTTAAAAGAGATTTTGAATGGAAAATATGAATTTTCAAATATTAAAAAGTTGTTTAAATCAAATAAGCTTATAAAGCATTTTCTGCAGCACTTTTATGCTGCGAATTCTATAACCTTTTGAAATGTAGTTTTAAACTTAACAATTCTTTCCTATATATTTTGTGAATGATTTTAAAGGAATAATTAAGTAATGTAAAGATGATTTGGAAGCTTTAGTAAGAGTTTGAATAAATTGTTAAGATGAATTGTTTATACCACTTAAACAAAAAGTGAAGAATATTGAATTTAATAACAAACTGAGTATGCAGAAACAACTACTACATTTGTCCCGCCTGTGAGATCTGGGATGATAAAACAAGGTGTTTAACTAAGGTTAGGGATGGAGCAACCAGTGCCATGAACTTACCTGGCCTATGTTTTCTCTTTTTAGGCGAGGGGTGCAACAGATCGAATGGAAAGCCCGGATGCTCTAAAAGATCATATTTAAGTTTTTCCAAGTTAAAAGACAAAGATATTCATGTTGTAGGATTACTTGTCATTAGTCCTTGGAGGTGAAACTTTTTACTAGTCCTTAGAGGTGAAACTTGCCATTAGTTCCTGGAGGTGAAACTTGCCATTAGTCCCTGGAGGTGAAATTTACCATATTTAAAGTGGCAGTAGTGCTTTGTTATGAAAATCTTCGATCTGCAAGAATATGATTTAAAGATAAGTAAGAAAATCTTTGATTAAGATTTAATGAATGATTTGGGAATATTTTCCCTAAGTTTAAAAGTTATAAGTTCAGTATAAGATATCTTTGACTAAGATTTAAAAGAATGATTTGGAAAGGTTTTCCTAAGTAAAAGAGAAAATGATTAGGACTTAACAAAGGTTTAAATAAACCAAATGATTCGATAAATGAGGTTTAATGATTCCATATACATTTGAGAAGAAAATGGAATAAGTTGAAAAGAATACATCTAAAAAAGATATTTGATTTGATAAAAGATGAAGAAATTGATTGATGATTGATATCCATATATGAACTTAACATCTTTTTAAATCGATGATTGACTTCGAAGGAACCGGAGTCAGATTTGGTTAATTCCTATCCGAATTCCACTTTGAACCATTGTATGCATTCGAATGTGAAGACATGTTGAAGATGATGATTATTAAAGACCATGGATCTTTATAGCATGAAGACTGCTTGTTGAACATGCTCTGGTTGACCCCCATTATAGAGTTATTTATAGATGGAGATTTTTCGAATTACAAGGGCGTCTTGCCTAGTTATGGACGAGGAAAGTGCCTTCGGTTTCGTTCGGTCCTAGAACAAACTTATATGGACGAATGTCCGACATTGCATTTCTGGGACACAACGTTTGTCTTTTACAAATGTACATCAGTGGTGGCGGAGAAGGCAACTTCTCTTAGCTTAACACCCTAATTGAGACGTACGAGCTCAAAAGTTGTATTTTTGTGGGAGTCAAATAGTGATCAAAGGAATGGTAGTGTGATATTCAAAGTAAAACCTGTTATAATCCAAGTGTGTTTTTGTATGAAAAATGTGGCTTTGAAGAAATTGAGCGTAGCCTCGCGAGCCTCACACCCCGGTTACGATGGGATTCTATGTGGTCAGATGTATGCTCGCATTTCAGATAGTAGTGATTTGGGTTATCAGATGTTCTGAGCCCCAGGTACCAGATACGTCTGGGCCTCATGGCAGGGATATGCGAAGTCCGAGTCCTTGGATGTTATTCGCAGATTGCATTCACTTTTAGCCATTTGTGTTGTTGTATAACGGCGTCTGAGTCAAGGACGTAAGCCGTGATACAGATTGATCTTTCCAATAGCTTCCTATCATGTTGGAAATCCAATTCCAATACGAGATTTACAATTTTGATTGTATTCCCAAAATAGCTATAATGACTTGCAAACATTTCAGCTACCCCTTTTTGGTATTATGTATTTTGTTCGGTATATTCCGTTGACCCAGTCCGGATATATTTCGTTAGACTTAGTCTAGATATTGATACCTTATTTGAATAAGTTTATTTGAAAAGTGTTTTCAAAAGAATGTCATTAGAAATAATATCAAACATTTTGATATATTAAAGTGTTTTGGTTATAATAAGGTAAAAACCCGTCTGTATTTATGTGTGGGCGTGGTCTTATGAGATACCCTTCTTTTCAAAGGTTTTGATATCATGGTCATTTTAAATTTCAAGTATCTCATGCTGGTTTATCAAGCCTGATCCTGGTATTTTCAATACTCGGGTCGGATCCGAGTAATTTCAGGTTGAGTTGAAGACGGTTGGAGTTTCCAGAGGAGAGCTGGAGATCTTCATCATCGTATGGACATATTCTATTATCCAATGTACTTAGTGTATTTTGTTTGATGTTTGTCAGCAATTGTAAGGACAAATGTTTATAACTGTCCAAGATGAATTTAGGTTAGACTCTGATATTGTATTTAAAATTTTCCGCTGTAAAGATTACTTTTGAAATAATATATGTTATTCCATTCGTGTGAGATTCTGTTCTGTCTTTATTTTCTTTCTACCCTTAAGATCTGCTTATTCGTGCAATTTGAGTTGGACATGTACGGTTTATTGTCGATTCAAAGGGTACGGAAAAACGGGCTATTGCACAAACTAATACACAAAAGTTGTACAAAGACCACACTATATACATCTAATCAAATATATATATCAGAGTCAAGCAGAAAGAAATATAAACTATATAAAAGTGTTAGGCTGATATCCAAGCAGAAGCATCAAAGCTAAGCCCTGTAACTGATAGCTAACCTGAAATAACTCGGTCTGACCCGAGTACAAAGTACATGGGTAAGTCTAGCTAAAATAATAAGTTAATGAGGATAGAAGATAATATGAAGCATAAGATACAAGATGATAATTCTTTTCAAATGTGTAGAGGCAATATAAAGAATATAACCCACGACTTAAGTGAACTAATGTCACTTAAGTATAAAAAGACCTCAAAAGAAGTAAATTCAATAATAATACTCAAATAATATAAACATTCGCCTCATAACATCGACAACATCCCAAATGTTTACATGATTTCCATGAACCACATCTCGTCAAAACGAGAAACATCAATATAAACTCTCGCCAAAATGGCAGACATGAAACATTCTCAAATAGGATGATCCAAAACTCGAACATAGAAGAATCTCCAAATTCAATTATACCTTATCTCATCGGTATAAATGTACATAACTCTCAACTCGCCAAAATGGCAAAACCCAGAATATCCTATAAAATCATGAAGTCACCTAAACTCATAACTCAAGGAACTTGATAAGAGTTCAAAACATCATAAATGAAATCACCATATATATAACATCTCATATAGCACTAGGCTATCGATGTAATAAAACATCTTAAAATGGTGAAATCACAATAAAACAGTAAACTCAGAAAACCCAAATTGGCCAAATCCTTGATTGCAATGCCGAAGCAATGCTGCACGTGCTAAACTCAGACGGTCGAAGCCTCAAACAAGGTCGCTAACACCTCCCAAAGCAGTTCGTCCTCATGAAAAGGTCATTGACACCTCTCCAAGCCATTTTGTCAGCCCTAACAAGGTCGCTAACACCTCCCAAAGCAGTTCGTCCTCATGACAAGGTCGCTCACTGTGATGACCTACAAATTCGTACCCTTTGAACCAACAATAATCCATACATGTCCAACCCAAAAAGCACAGACCGACGGAAAGTCATGAGAAAGAAAAGAAGAGAAGAGAAAACAAAATAGAACCATACATAATCTCACATCGTAGCGGAAAACACATAATATCATATCAATGATCTTTACAAAACAGAAACTGTATCTACATACATCAATCAGAGTTCAAAAATCAGTCATAAGTTATCAGCATGGACAGTTATAATAACCCGTCCTTATATTTTCCGATAAGATACAATAACTAAGCATGGCAGATAATCAAAACAGATATGTGTATACGAAATGAAGATCTTTAGCTCTCTTGTTGAAGCTACCAAAGCACCAATTTGTACATGTAAATATACTTGGTCTGACCCGAGCATTGAAAGGGAAGAACTCCCGGATCAGTCTGGTAAACCAGCGTGAGAAACACACTCAACTGAATTTATTAGATTACCAAACTTTTCCTTTCAAAACAAAAGTATCTTGTAAGACACGCCCACACATAAACACGGACATGTTTTTACCTTACGATAACTAAAACATTTCATATCAAATCCTCTTATATTATACTAGTGTCTAAAAGATACAAATAATATTAAACATAGTCGAAATGGTTACCCATATAGAATTTCAAGGCTATTCATTACGTCTTTACGAACAAAACTGCAAGCTCGTAGTAGGGTTTGGATTTCCATACAAATGACTAGGTGAAGGGACTATCTTCCGGCGGTACATCTCTAAAAGAATGTACCAAGGACCATCATAAAGGATCCTCCACCAACACAAGACTGGCCCACCTCTATAACTAGATGGTACTGAATATATCATCCTCCAGTCGTTACCGACCTCTACCGAGGGTCCTCTAGCATACAAACCACAACAATCAAATACACGACGTCATAGCATGTAAAGATATATCTAGAAGAGGATGGTCATATCCTATTTGGGAGTGACCCACTTAGCCTTGCTGCATCTAACCCTATTTTGGTCATTTCCCATTGATGAGGACTGAGGTAACGATTTCCTTTCACATATCAAAAATCACATAACTTTGAATGCCACACGGTCATTTCCGTTGACTAGTAATTGCCTTTCACAAAAATACAACCCTTAAGCTCATACGTCTCAAGGAGGGTGTTAAGCTAAGAGAAGTTGCCTTCTCTGCCACCACTGATGTATGTAAAAACCAATGTACCTAATCTTTAGAAATGCAATGTCAGACAAATATCCATAAAAGTTGTCTAGGAATAGGACAAACCAAAGGTACTTTCTTACCACATCCTGACGGGAAATCCCTAGGATTAGTAGCGAATAGTCCTTGCATTGGATATTTCATAACGAAGAGACTACTACTGGATGTATATTAGGATTTTAACCCCAAACGATCAACAAGAAGTCCTCCACTATGAAAATCCTGAATATCAATATCATCATAACCTGCACAATCGAACGCATATACGTTGGCCCGAAGTGGTTTTCAGATAAATCTGATCCCGGTCTCTTCGCACCAATAAGGCAAAAGCGTTTCTCAACCTTATACGGAAACTGAGTCCCATAGACTTATCACGTCTCCAACTTTCAACTTGCTATCCTTCGGGCCAAGAAGGAAGCTCGATAGATTGGATTAATACTCCGCACTACACGAATCAACATCCTCAACACAAATGATAATCAATCCTACATAGAAGGCTACGTACTAAGTGTACGACTAGATAGTTCCCACATCAAGTCGAGGAACTAAAATGGCCAAATTTGATAGTCGGTTATTCAACTATCAAAGCAACAAACAAATATTTAGCACCATATGCAATCACTAGACCCTTATAATTAATCTTTTATTAATTAAACCATTTGCCAAATATTCACTTCAAATCATCTTTAAAAAGATATATTCTCAAAACACTTCAACATTGGAAAACTTCCATATACTTATTTAATAATAAGTAATTCACAGATCAATTTATGTTCCACACTGAGACAATATTACATGTGCTTAAATCAGGATTAAGTATATATTTCATTCTTTAAGGAAAACACTCTTTTAAACATATTTATTTGGGTCAAAATGAATGTTGCATAAAATATCGTGACGACAACCCAAAATCACTAGTATAGAAATTCGAAAATTAGATAGATATATGAATCTCATAGACTATACAAAATATCTCCTTAGAAAATCATTCACTATAACAATAGTGTTATGGTCCATCATTTTCCTATTTCTCGAAAACGTCTATTTCAACAATGAATGTTAAAATCTATGTATTCGATACTTAATACATTTTAAAACATCTTTAAATCACTTAACTTCATTTAAAAGATCACTATCCAAAACATTTATTTAACTTTAAAATATTATTCATTGCCCAAAATCGTGAATATAGTTCATTTACCAAGTCCAGTATTTCTACATATTTTACTAAAGGATAATCCACTGTCCAAAATCGTGAATATAGTCCATTTACCAAATTCATTACTATTGCACATTAAATTAAAGGATTATCCATTGTCCAAAATCGTGGATGAAATTCTTTTAATAAACTATAATAATTAACTTATCAAATTCAATTGATTTCGAATTTATAAACAATGTTTATAAATTCCATATATATTTTATAAAACCTCAATTTATAATTCCCTTTATTAGCCAGTCTCGTTTATAACTCAATTACATGCCAAAATCCAAATTATAAGTTAATTACTTATAAATCTCTTTATTCACAAAATCATTCTTTTTATAACTTCACACGTTATAAGTCTTATTCACTTATAAAATCCAATTATAACTCCATTTTAACTCTTGTAAAACTCCTTTAGAATTTCATTATTTCAATTTATAAAAATTTAATTTTATAAATCTTATATATAAACCATTTAATATAAGTTCAAAAATCTCAATTTAAACTATTTACAAAATAATTAACTCCATATTTCAAAATCCACATTTCGATTAAATTTCATAAAAATCATAATTTTTACAACAACAAAAGTTATAACTATTTATTTGTTTAAAATAAATTCATTTCTTTAACACTTCAAAATTCAATAAAACGTATATTTCCAAAATCACTTGAAAATCCTTTTTAATTTGAAAACCATCACTTTAACATTTTAAAATTCCAGAAATAGACTCAACGCTGCAACAGCACTAAATACGTCAATCACAACATCCAAAACATCATATATCATATGATAGCAGCATATATATCCATATCTGTAAATAAACCAATACTGGTGAGGAATCCAGTTGGATCCCTTCAACCTATCACCCACAACAAATATACATATTAGAATATGTACAATGTCCGCTTCGAGGCAGATGCGCGTCCAAAGGGTCATCCGCTCATACACGGGAACGTATAGGGTCTCATCTGCTCCAATAGGCAGGAATATATCCAAATACCCATGAATATATATCATATATCAACAATCATCAATCAGCATAAATAAATTTATTCTCACTTATATAAAAATATCAGTGAGTCAGAAAGAGTGGGTTGTACTCACATCGGTTCCAATAGCAGTTGCAGCGTTTTATTTCGAATAAAATTAAACAGCCATTTAATTTTACCCAAAATTTACACTAGCTCCAATTAACTCCAAACCATGTCTAAAATGTAGTGCTCGTCAATATGGACCCAATGCGATTCATTCCGTCAAAAAAGGACCTCGTATGAAGAAGTTATGATATTTAGAAATTAATACGAATTTATATAAATCAATTCCAATTTTCTTTTTATTTATGTTAACCTAGATCTCATCTCAGCCGTTCATTCAATATCATCAGATCGGGGCTGCTCGACTTTTCTTCCTCCCTTCGTTCCTTTTCACGACCGAAGTACCCATAGCCGCCTCCTTTTCACCAAATAATACTCCACCTACGACGCGCTTGAATACGATCGGCGACCACCATTTGATGCACCACGCTTCCCCCCACTGACGCCCAGAGGCCGGTCAAGCTCGGCTATCCTATGCCCAAGAAAATCACTCACGAACGTCGGCACTTCATTTCCCCCCTACGCCTCGATCGATGCGTCGATTACGATCATAGTCGTATGGATCTATAGATCTCGCCTAGCACTTCGATGTTGTAGTTGAAGCTTTTTGCTAATTGTTTATGGATTAAGAGATATTGAGGGAAGAAGAATCGAAAGTTTTCGACCATTGAAAGGAAGGTGACAGCTAACCCTAACCTCTCTAGGGTTTTGAAAAATAGAAAATATAACGTCCTTTTATAGAAAATTTCACGACACTATTCACCCGAAAATTTTCAAACTCGAACGAAGTGTGTCGCTTGGTATTTATAACGTTTTACCTCTATTTTGAACATAATGGAATACATATCGAGAGCCAATTCGATCGTATTTGAAAGATAGGTTTTTGAATTGAATATTTAAATTTAATATTTACTTAAACAAATTTCTACATGTTTCACTTGCCATGGACAAACCGTAAATCCGATTGACACGAAATTTGAAATCTTACAATAATATAACATTACGGATCCAATGAAACTAGTTTCGTCAAAATCCGAGACTATATGCAAAATGGCTATTTTTACTCGTTAATTAAATATTAAAATATTCAATTTTTGTAAATTAACATTTAATTCAAATTTAAAAGTTCTCTAACATCATTCTAATTCAAATAGAATTTAATTCAACTGTATAAATCATATTTTATTCACATTAAATTCAAATTCTAATTATTTCAGCAATTTCAAATATTAAATGAACAATTTAATTATCCAATTAAATCCAAATATTGGAAATATAATTTATTCAACTTATAAAATTAACCTGCGAATATTTAAAACCAATTAAATATACGAATTTCAAATGACTGAAATTATAGGTCGTTACATTTTTCCCTACTTAAAAGAATTTCGTCCTCGAAATTACCAAGTAAGAAAAAGTCACAAAGTCCGTTAACTTTTCAAAACAAATCGTTTAAACTAGATATCAAATTCATTTAAACATTTTAACTTTTCCAAAATCCATTCGTTAAACTTCTTATAAAAACTTTTCTTAAGTTTTCAAATCCATTCATGATTATCTTTTCAAAACCAAGTAATATCGTTTAAGTTTTAACTCAAAATCAAAATTTTAATTATCAAACTTTTTTCCAATTTTCCAAGAAATTTCTAACGCCTTAAATTTTCAAAAAAATTCGCCAGCGTCTCTTTTGCGCAGTTCGATCGTAGTAGGATCACAACACACACACACACATACACACACACACATATATATCACAAATAAACATCTCCTCTTCGAGGATGAGGCATCCCGTAGGGAAAAACATGTAAAAGTACGATATGTAATCCGAGATATATACGTTATATATTATTGGCGAGCATATACGGCAAATATAACGTGAAAGCGAACCCCAAACGCGAAGCAAGCATCATACGCACCTACTAAATACTCAACAATCAATGAGAAACATGTATATATGAAAATAATATCAATATACAACACATACCAATACAACAACTATATATGCTAATATAGCAAATGCAATCAAAAGCAACCAATCCAACCATCAAACAACTATCACCCAAACAAACATCCAACAGAACCAATCTCTATCCAATCAATCCATAATCAAATCAATATACATTCACTTCTCATTAATATTCATTGAATTGATTTTCAATTTAATTACATTTGGTTCAATAACATTGGATTTTACTAACGTTCATTTATCAATTTTTAATTAGTTTACATTCACTAATTTACATTCAAGTTTATTCACTTTCAATTCAAATTAAATTCAATTCCATTCAGATTCACTTACTTCCAATTCGAATTCAATTATTTAGCTTTCAATTTCATTAATCCAATTTCATATGAATTTCTGTACAATCAACTAACAACCAATGCATATCCAAAATTACCAAATTTATTTACTTCGCTTACATTCAATTTGGTTTAACACATTTAATTTCAATTGGTTTAATATCTACTTGACTTTCATTCAATTACCCAATTCCTAATTTCATTATCTTTTAAATAATTAACACCTACATCAACTAAGTCCATATCAATTAACTTTCATTCTACTGATTAATATTCAATTCACATTGGATTCTAGTATTCACTATACTCACAACTTCTTAAACTAAGTTTTATTTAAATTCTTAACATCAAATTTCCAATCCATGCTTATTCACTAATTCACTTTTACAATTAAAGTTGAATTTCCTTATATAACTCAAGTTCATATTTATTTAACTACTTCAGTTCATTAACTTCTTATTGTTCGACTTTACTTTGCATATTCATCACTTCACTTTATTAATTTACTTTGATATTAAATCATTTTGATATCAAATTCAACTTTATTCAACATTACTTAACTTATGTTTCATTTTATTTTCATTTGCATTTACTTTCACTATACAACTTTAAGTTCGCTACTAATTTAGGTCAAAATATATTTTATTTAACTTTTATTTAAGTCAAATTTCCTATTACTTATTCAAATTTAGATTTTGTTTTTCTTAACAAAATTCTTTAACCATTTTAGCAATTGGTTTTACTTACATTTTTCCATTTTATAAGTTATACAACTTATTTATTTAAACTTCCCAGTTCATGTTATATAATCTCTTACCAGTTTAATTTTTATTTCAATAACTTATCAAATCCGGTTCAATATATTAACTTTCCTATAGTTAAATTTCAGATCATATATTTATTATGCTAATTCAAATTTATTATTTCATATTATAAGACCAAATTCATTTTACTTATGCTTATCAATTTCAACTTGGATTTTTAAATTCAAATTTGTTTATCAAAACAATACTTAAATTTTTAATTTACTATTGGTAGCAAATCAATCACATAGAAACTCGAAAATGATATTGATGATGCTGCAGTCATCACCCTTATTATTTCCCAACAACAATAGTGAATTCAGTGCTTTAAATTCTTTTTTTAAATTCCTTTTATTTATAAATCACATTAATAAATCTTTTACTTATATAATTTCACTGTTTCACTTTTCTTATATAAGATTCATTCCAAATTTATTTATCCTATTTAGAATTATAGCAATATAATCTCTCTAACTTTGAAAAATAACTGTCAAAATTAACAGGATTCAAATTTTCAAATTCTTTATCTAAATTCATTTTTGTTTATAACTCATATCTTTGAATATATTCATATAGTTTCACTTCTTATATATAAGATTATTTCACAATTGTATATCATATTGATTATAATTCCATGCTTATAATTCATTTTCTTATATAATTTCATTCTTTTACAATTATTGTTTTTATTTAGATTATTCAAACAACTTTTATTACCTTATATATATTTACATTTTCAAACAACCAACAATCAATTTATATTCACTTTAATTATTCCTAAAAAATTATTCCCTTTATATATAAAATATAATCGAGGTAAAATTATTTCATTTATCCAATTTAAAATAATACTATGTCGACTTGCCTCGTTTAAGTGTTTGGAAATCCCTATCGATAATATGGCGTCTTACATACCGACCAGAATTCATAAATAGCTCAACGGATAAGTACTGTAACGACCCGTAAATTTTGATAAATAAATTTGTTAATTAAATAAGAAGTTTGTAATTAAATTTAGTAGAAATAAAAGTTTTATAAATTAATATTGAAATGAACGCTAAAATAAAATATAGCAATGGTAATTAAAACCTATTTATTTGTAAAATTGAGTAAAATTCTAATAAATGAAGTAGTGAAATGTTTATACTTGGATATAAATTGAATATGTGAAATTTGAGGTAAGTATTGAATTGATTAATGTAATAAAACATGGTTAACAGAAATTGGATGTAATTTAATGAAGTACGTTATTTCAAGTTAATAATTTATGAACTTGAATGAACATTCCAATTTAATATAATAATTCAAATGTTATGACTTAGTTTTAAATGGAATATAGTATAAACAAATGCAAACAGTGTATTTATGTGTGAAATAATATATTGATTTATTTGTAACTGAATGTAAATTAATGCAATTATGTTAATGTAAGTTAATAAATAATTAATTTAGCGCCATCGCATTTAATTGAAATAACTATAAGGTTATAATTTATTGTATCTAGTAAATTTGGAAATTTGATTCCAATAAATGCAATAAAATATTAGAAATGTATATTGTTTTCATAAGATAGTATAAAGGGATGTAAACTTGTAATCTATGTAATAAATAAATAGAAACGTGAAATTTTTCATAAGAAATAAATAAATCTAAATTTAACGTTCGGTTAATGTAAATTAAAGTAATAATCGGAAATAATGATAATTTTATTTATAATATGACTGTTGGTTGATGTAAAGATTGCAAATCAAGATTTATTTATTTATTTGAATGTAGGTAACAGGTGTTGTATAAATAAATGAATTAGTATAATAAATGGTAATTGGATGAATTCAGTGTTACGCAAGTAATCGTGATAATTAGTGAAATTAATAAAATTTAGTTGTATTATAAAGTTAATGGTAACGATTGTTATATTTAATTGGCCTTATAAATCAAATTAGGAAATCTTTAATGTTTTAATGAAATTTGTAACGGAAGGTGTGAATGTAATAATGAAATAATTGGAAGGGTAAATTCATTCATAATGTAGTAATCTATATAATGGAAAGTATGAAACCAAGTGAATGAATTTATATAGAATGTTAATCGAAATTAGAGTGAATATTGGTAAAATGTAATAAAATGGAAATGGGGCAGTTAATACAAAGGAAAGATGGAAATTTTGAACTTACTAGTGTAATAAAGGGTAAAACAAAGGTTATTTTTGTTTATCGAATAATAATTGGTTAGATAAAAAGGATTGAAGTAAATCAAGTTAATTTATTAGAATAAATTTCAAATAATTGAGTCTATTGCAAATAGGTATAATTAAACATTAAATTTTTCGTTATTTGAAATGAAGATGGAATAAGAAAATATTAATGCAGTAGTTTTGAATCCATTGGTAAATCCATCTATTTGACAAATATGAATGGAATAATTTTAGATTTATGTAATTAAACGGAAATTTTGGAGATAAGAATTATAATTGGTGAATATAGTGAAATTTAAAATTTAACTTGAAATTGATAAGTTAATTAATTTTAAATTGACATCATAAATTTGTTAAATTAGTGTTAATGATTTGAAAATATAAAAATGAGAAGAATTGTCAATTTTAAAAATTGAAATTGGGAATTTGATTTAATTAATTAATTTTCAATTTATTTAATTAATATAAAAATAGCCATTTTGGCCACTGACTCGGATTTCAACGAAACCAGTTTCATCGGATCCATAACAGTGAATTATTGTAGGATTTCAAGTTTCGTAGCGATCAGACTTGTCGTTTGATCGTACGGACTCGAAAAGCCTTGAAATTTATGAAATTGAAATCAATTAAAATCAATTTGAAAAATATTGATTTGAGCATAACTTCTTCATACGATGGAATTTGGACTTGAAACTTGTTCCATCGCGTTTAGAATATTTTAAAACATCTATTTTGATATATGGGCTGACCCAATTTCGTTCCGGAGTCGAAACGGGCTTTTTGGGTCACTTTGTCGTTAGCGCGTATATTCAACCCGATCCATCTATTCTATTCCAGTTTGTCCATAAATATCCTGTTATAAACCCTAGCAGCCCTCTGTACCTCATTTCTATACGTACAGAAACTTCTGTGCTCCTCTTCCTCAATGTCTGTAAACCCTAATTTATCCAATTCAAATTACAATTCAAAATCAAATTCAAAAATCCGAACTCCTCAAAAAATTTCAGAAAAAATATATATCGAAGCTCTCGACGAGCGTAATTCGCTGGTGGTGTTCGTTTTTCGATTCAAATTATCGTTTGATCGAAAATTTTGTTTTAATTCTCGGTCATCCATATGGTTCAAATCAACGACGACGGATCGTCGAATGGATGATACCGGGCTGTGGAGAGTCTCAAATGGAAGGCATCGCCGGGGTTCGTTTGGAGTTTCAACGGTCAGATTTGGGCGCAAAAATTCGATTAGGGTTAAGGGTACATGGCGGCGGCCGGCTATTTTGTGCGACGTTCGTGTCGCGTGGAGGCCAGGGTCGCGAGGAAAGGCCGGAGGCGAGCCAGGGGACGACGCCGTAGCATGCGGTGGCGAAGGGGGAAGTCGAGCTCGGTCGACGTGCCTGCTAGCTTGCGTGCGTGTTTCGGGTAGTAGGGTTTCTCGCGTGCGTTGTATCTGGGAAGAAAGGGAAGTGACGTGGCCCAATAATAGTGGCAAGTTATTTATTTTATTTTAAAATTTAATTTTGTTTTCAACCTATTTAATCGTTGTAACTCTCACATACGAACTCCGTTTCACACGCGATTTTTTTTGTTAGGTTCGTAATAAAATTCCGGACATTTTGGCGCTTGTTTGGACGAATTTGGAGACTGTAATATTTTGGGTTTAAATTCAATTAAATTCAAAAGGTGAATGTTTTAACCCACTCACAACTTCTAAAATTTCTTATGTTTGTTAAATTTAATTTTGTTGTGATTATGCATTTATTTATGACTGTTTCGGATATTTTTAATCATCATCTCAGTTAATTGCATTTATTTAAATAAATCGTTATTTATTTATTTTTGAATATAACTGCAAGTTAATTACCTGTTTTGTATTATCAGTTATATATTCATATTGATTGATTGTTTTGTATGATGATTGTGATGGATGTATGATTTTATGATGGATGAATGGATGTTTTATTTATATCATCATAAACTGCAAGTTGTTATGCATTTCATTTCATTCGGGATTGCGGTTTGAAATGATATATAACCGTAATTTATATTTTAAATTACGGATTGAAATGATAAATATCCGTATCACTTGACCATAGGATAGAAAATTATACACAGGCACTGCGGTTTATATATATATATAATTATTTTGAAATGATTTTCTATGATTTTGGAAAGGAATATACGGTTTAATAAATATTAATTTTTGATGTTATGTAAATATTATTTTATATATATAGTTAAATTCTTGAATTTAAGCTATGTATAAAATTGATTAATAAAAATGAGTTTAATAATAAAGTTGGAAGATAAATGTGAATTTGAATTGAATTAAAGTATTTAAGAATTATCCTCGAAAAATTTGATTTGAAATGTAAATAGTTTGAGATTTAAAGGGTATGATTTTTTAACTTGATTTTGTTTAGAGGATTTAAATGAATATCAAATTGATGTAAATGAATATTATCAAGTTAATTTAATTGGAAGAATATCCAATTATTTGAAGTCTAAAGGTTTTACTAAAATGATATTTGATTTATTTAGTAAACATTTCAAATCTAAATAATAGTAGTTGAAATTGATGTATATGAAATTATCAAAGAATAAGTTTTGAAATAGTGGGAAAATTCAAGCTTTGAAATATATTGGTTTATTTGGGGATTTAAATCCATATTTGGAATTGGTTTGTGAAGGTAAAGAAGCTATTTTATTATATAAAGTAATTTAATATGTAAACCATTGAAGTATATTAAGTTATGTTTCAAAGCTATAGATTTCAAGGTATACAGATTTGAAAGTGCTATGATTTGTTGAAAAAGGATATATTTGAAATAAAATGATATCATATTGATTTGGGTCTTAAAATAAAATGATATCGTATTTATATAGTTTTGAAATGAATATTTTATTCCGGATTTGAAGTATAATTATTTTAAAATGACCGCGGTGTTATAATAACGTTTGGTTGTTAAAGAGACCGAGATCGGAAGTTGTCATACTCTCTGCCCACTTCGAAAATCACTTTAACAACCGTGTACGCAGTGGAGATTCCAGAATGAAGTAGGATTGTGGCGGCGTTTCCTTTAAGGTAAACACGTGGACCCGACTCCCGTGAGTTGGCATAAGGTGGTTAAAACATTAGTGATTCTCGGGCCAATGAGGTCATTCCTCTGATCGGACGCACTCCTTCGATATTATACTCCGACATTTGGATTTATTCGGTGGCCACTTTGATTTTTAATTCTGGGGGTGTTGTTCGAGGTGGACGGTAGTAGCTGCTACGCGTTACCACCAGCCCGGATGCGTAATTGGTATATCTACCCTGGAATTTCCTAGTTGTGTCGTGTCACCTACCCTAGCGCGCCTTGTACGAGTTTCTATTTGTGTCGTACCTATGGAGCATCCTCTGGTAGCCTCCAGATCAGGAGGTATTACGGTACTGTATAGACTATTGGCATTATTTGTGTTAAGGGTTTATATGGGTAACCCCTTAACGCTATTAAAAAGTAAGTTTACTTTACTATTAGACATTATTATAATAGCGAAATATACTACGTAGTAAATAGTTTGACGGATCCTTAGGAGATGTGAATCCCGAGCGTCTCTTGAGTTACCGCACTCATGTTAGACACTGGATAGGAGATGTCAAATCCCGTAAACATCTCAGACGTCGTTACACTCATATTTATTTCTTTCAATTTAACTCACATAAGATATTTTAGTTTTGACTCGAGTGTTTTGTCTTTCCAATTCGCTCGGGTCAGCCTGAGCATTTCAGGATTCGAAGACATTAGCTCTGGAGGACGAGGACGAAGATCTATATTACTATTATCTACTATATTATTCCACTACACCATTTTATTCTGCTACATTGTTATTATCCTTTGGTATGTGAACTCTGATATTTATTGTATAAGAAAAATCAAATGTTTTGTAAAACAGCTTTATGAACTGTATATTGATTATTATATTTTATCGTTCCACTGCAAGATTCTATTTTGTTTTTTTCTTTCTCTGTTTTTCTTATTTACCCCATAACAATCCGCCCTTCTGTATAATTTATGTCGGACGTGTGTGGTTTATCGTCGATTTAAACCGTGCATAAAGGCGGGACGTTACATCTGGTATCAGAGCTTTGGTTTAGCGATAAACCTTAGCTTTGTGGGGTTTGACTCTTTAATAATAGGGTAGTAATACCCTATGATAAGTCACTGAGTGTATATATGAGAGAGCTTACTTGTTAGTGTTATAAAAAGGTTTTAATATTGTGTTAATTTGTTCCGTTCTGTATTTATAAATTCTGGTTGGTGCATGAGACGCTATGACATCAATAGGGATTTCTAAACACTTAATAGGACAGACCGACATAATATTTGTTTTAATATAGGTGAATGAAATAATTTGCTTATTATATTTCCTATAATATATAAAGTAAATTTTTATAAATGATATATATATTTGGTTTCAATGTATTGGGTGTTAGGTAATGAAATTTATAAATAATAGTTGAAATAAGATGGAAAATAAAATAAATAAAATTGGAAATTTAGAACTTAAGTTCCAAGGTTTTGAAATTTCTTTTGAATGATTTTGAAATATAATAATAATATTATTAAAAGTATTTACTGATATAAATATTTCAATATAATTTGGAAAAATTGTTTTAAAAAGAATTTTGGAAAAAAAAAATAAGTTCTGTACTTCCCTCTCTGTCGCTGGAAAATAATTTCGGTGATGGCGGCCGCATCATCGACATTCATTTTCGAGTTTCGAAGTGGGAAGGCCACTATAGTACTTTTACTACAGTTTTATGTTGAAATTTTTTTTAATTGTTTTAAATATAATTGGATATATAAAGCATATGTTTATCTGTTATTTTAAAATGATTTTTGAATAGAACCCGGTATTTAGTTCTTAAGTTTCCGTTAATTAATAGTTCTATTAATGTAAAAAATGAAATGTAACTAATTAATAATGGAAACCTCTAAAGGAAATAAGAGATGTAATGCTAAGTTATAAATTAAATAAAAAGAAAATTTAAATTTGTAACATATAAAACAAAGGATAGATTTATTGAACATTTAATTAATTAAAAGAATTGAGAAAACTTGTATAACTTTCAATTACATTCTTAAAGCATATATATAAAACTTACCAAATATTAAAAGTTAAAATGTTAAAGATTTGTAATGGAAAATTGTACAAGTAAACTTATGTAATGAAATTTTTCAATAAATTGCTTTTATAATTATTGAGGTTATAATTGCTATATACTTAGGTAAGTAATTATAGACTTAAGTAAATGATTGAAGTTATTTATTTTGAAATAAGCAGAAATGAATATGGTAAATAAATAATATTAAGAGTGGATAAATGAATGTAATACAGTAAAGAGAAATTTCAAACTTCAGTAAATAAGATGAAGTTATTTCTAAATAAAAGTTTGTAAGAAATAAATGTAAAATAAAAAGAGATAAAGCATTTTATGAATGAAAAGGAAATTAAACAAAAAATGAATGTAACGACCCGTGAATTTCGATAATTTAATTTGGGTATTTAATAGGATTCTAATTTAAATTTAGGAAGAAACAGAAATCTTATTTATTTATAGGAAAGAGAATGTTGAAATTAGATGTATCAAGGATAATTAAAACTTACAAATTGAAATTATATATTGCAATTAATTGTAATAGTGGAAATTTTTGCAATTGGCTATAAGGTTAGAAATAAGTAAATAAAGGCAAGTACTGAATTCATCAATGAAAATAAATTTTTATTTAGAACAATCCCTTTTTATTAACTATTGTAAGGTGTTAATTTATTGAAATGGAAAATTTGACAATAGATTCAATTTGTATGTTGGATAATAAATTGCAATAATTAAAGTTAGTAATTAATGGGTTAAAGGGAATACCAATTTACTCATAAAGTGAATATAGGTGAATGTAACAAAATAAATAGGAAACGATAATTATTCATAAGTGATGGTTGATGTAAAAGGAATAACTAATTGGATTTAGAACCTTAATTTGTATGTGTGCATATATTTAATGGAATATGAGAAAAACAAATGTAAGGGTTTGATTAATATATATGTTATTTATTTAGGGTATTGAATAAGATTGGGAATCCAATTGTAATAAATGGTAATAATGTTAGTATTAGCTAATAAATTTAATTTCAATGCAATACCCATAAATAAATGGAATGAAATGAATGTATGTAAATGTATACTAGGTTATTTATCAAATAAAAGGAAAGAAAAGTAAATATCGAATTTGATTGATGAATAAATATGCGTTGAATAGTAATTGAATGTAAAGTTAATGGTAATTGTATAAAATCAACATGAGATAACGAATTGAAATAATTATGGGTTGATAATAAGGTGTGAATGAGAAAGTAATTATAGGATCATATTTATTAAGCGTTACTTTAATAAGTATGATAAATTGTGAAGTTAATTAAAGATAGTAATTTCGGTAAAAAAAGTATGAACTAAGAGATAAGTTTGCAGAGAATATTTAGTTGTAATTAATATATTTGACAAAAATATAATAAATGTAGTGAAATCAAATTTGTATAAGAAATTATGAGGTTTTAATTGATTGAAATTTGTAAAATCAGGAATGGATTTAAGGTTATTCGATTTAAACAGGTAATCAATTGAAATGAAATTCAATCATTGAATGTTACGTAAGGTAAATTAAATGTTATGCAATTTAGATAAAGAATTGGAAAATGTTAAAGTATATATATATATATATTAAAATAAATGGTACCCAGGATGGTAATATGATAAATAGCGAATTTAAAGAATGGGAATCAGAATTTATTTATTTATATGGAAACTTAAAGTCTAATAATTGAATTTTATTGAAAATTAAATGAGATTTAATATAGTTAAATAATTCGTTATTTGAAATAAAGATAATGTGAGAAATTTGTGTGATAATTTGGAATCCAATATTTGATCCATCTATTTGACAGGAATGAATGGAATACTAATTAATTTTTATTTAACTAAATGAAATTTTAGGATATTATTTATAATTTGTGAACTTATTGAAATCAAGGATTTTATTGAAATTTATCGATTTACCTTCTTTAATTTGATATCTAAACTTGTTGGAAATTTTGTAAATGATTAATAATTTCTAAAAGTGATAAAATGGGTCAATTTTAGAATCTAAATATAAAATTTGATTTTATTTATTTATTTTGAATTTATTTAATTAATATAAAAATAGCTATTTTTGTCACGGACTCGGATTTCGACGAAACCAGTTTCATCGGATCCGTAACAGTGAATTATTGTAGGGTTTCAAGTTTCGTAGCGATCGGACTTGTCGTTTGATCGTACGAACGCGAAACGCCTTGAAATCGATTTAATTGAAATCAATTTGAAATCAATTTGAAAATATTAATTTCAGCATAACTTCTTCATACGATCGAATTTGGACGTGAAACTTTTTCCATCGCGTTCAGAATATTTTAAAAACACCTATTTCGATATATGGGTTTACCCAATTTCGTTCCGGGGTCAGAACGGGCTTTTTTGGGCCACGTTAGCGTCAACACGTTTTTTTATCCGATCCATCTATTCAAATCTCTAACCTACCTATATAAACCCAGTTATAAACCCTAGCCCATCTATTCTCATTTGTTTGTATGTTCATTTCATCAATTCCTTCTCTTCTTCAAATGGCTAGAAACCCTAGATCCATGTTCAATTTCAAAAATCAAATCCAAAGTCAAATAGTAAAATTTTCAGAAAAATTCTAAAAAAAATATATGTTGAAGTTTTTGACGAGTGCAACTCAGATCTGCAATTTGTTTCTCGATTGGAGTTATCGTTTGATCGGAATTTTTCCGTTTATTTTCGGCCGTACATCACGTCGTCGCAAGAATTCGTCAGTTCGGGAAATGGTTTCTGGGTTTTGGAGAGGAAGCTAAGGGGAGTAGATCTATATGGTTTGTGGGTCGAATCGACGGTTGGATGCGGAGAAATTTTGCGATTAGGGTTTCGAATCACTAATGTTCATCGGCGGCGGTGGCCTCTATAGGCCATATGGGTGGTGCGCATCAGGGAGATAGAGGCGGCTCGGTAGGGGCTTCGAAATGGCGGGGGTCCCTAGGTCGGCGGCGGCTTGTAGGTGGTGATGTCTTCGGTCAAAGGGGTTCGAACGCATCTTCTTCCTGTAGATGTGCGTGCACTAGGAAATAAGGAAAGTGACGTGGCAATTATAATTGAGGCAAGCTTCTTTTGTTTTAAATTTTAAATTTTGTTTTCAAACAATTAAATCGAATAATTTTTACATACGTTATCCGTTTCACGCGAGATTTTTTTGTTAGGATCATATTAAAATTCCAGATCTGATAACGTTGGTTTGGACATATTTGGAGACCGTCAAATTTTTGGGTTTAAATTGAATTTAAATTCAAAAGGTGAGTGTTTTAACACACTCACAACTTCTAGAATTCCTTATGTTTGTTAATTTGACTTAAGATATGAGTAGAAATTTATTTATGCTCGTTTGGCATGTTTTATTCGTCATCTCAGTTATATCGCATTTATTTAATTTAAGTGTTAATTAATTTTTATTATTGCATATAAATTGACAGTTATAATTTATTTATTTGCATATGAACTTCTAGTTAAACAGTTATTAAATTTGTTTTTGAATATAAACTGTTAGTTCATACTTGTTATTTATTACCTGTTATATTTATATGCCCTATATTGATGCTGTTTAAATTGGATGATGTTTGTAATTAATGGTTGATGATTGATATTTGGATGAATGGATGTTGTATTTTATATTGTATAAACTGCAAGTTATCGTGCATTTCATTCATTCGGGATTGCGGTTTGAAATGATATACAACCGCATTTTTATTTTTAAATTGCGGATTGAAATGATAAACATCCGTATCACTTGACCATAGGGTAGAAGATTTTATACAGGCACCGCTGTGATATCTCGGAAATTTGGGCAATATAAATTTAATAATTTGTGTTATAAAATTAATTTGATTTGATAATTTTAATAACAAGTTTGGAATTTGATTTAATAATCATGTTTTAATAAATATTTAAATTAAAAAGATTTTATCTTTTTAAGTAAATAAATTATTTTCTGTTTATAATATATATAATTGTATATATTGTAAATTGATAAATTTTGATTTTGAATTTAGTGAATGAATTTATTTTCTAATTCTAGTTTATTTTTAGTAAATTAAAAATTTGATTTAAGAATTGATTTTTTCAAAGCAATGTAATAAAAAAAATGTTATAGTTTATACTATGATAAATCTTATTCGTTTTAAAATTTTATTTAGCTTAAAAATATATGAATTTAAATTAGATAAATATAAAAGCTAAGTTTTATTTTATATTACTTGGGATTTATATATATATATATAAGAATTTACAATGCAAATTACAAATGATTTTAGTTTGTTATAATCTCTTTTACAAATTATTTGATATTGCTTAATTTGTTATTTTTAAATAAAAATTATAATACTTAGTTTTTCATAAATCATAAATAGATTTGTAGTAAAAGAATTTGTTATTTTTAATTTTTAATAGAGTTATATATGCATTTATATATGTAACTTGATTATTAAAATTTGACTTGATAAATTAATTTAAAGTTTGAATTTAATGTTTTAAAGAATAAATACTTAAAAGTATTTGAATAAGCTTTTATTTATAAAATTGTTTTGTTTTGTTTTTCTATAAAAGAAAAGGAAGAAACTCATTTATTTTACATAAGAAATAATGAATTAAGATATAAAAAATTTTAAAATTCAAATTAAAATTTAAATACTTAAAATACATGTGTAGGTCTCTTATGACATCTTATTTACATGTGTTAGTTTTAAAATAAACTATTGTGACAAATGTTAAGAATAGAGACAAGTGTCTCATTTAAATTTCCTTTTCTTTTATTTTTAATTAAATCAAAAACAATTTGTTTATATAAACATTTCTTCTTTGCCTTATCTTTCTTTTTCCTATTCTTCTTCAAACTTAAGAAAATTATTCAGATCTGTAATCTTCATTATTATTTTTCAAAGCAAAATCTTTAAATCCCTTCAAAACATAGATCTGAACTCATCTACATTCTAAAACCCTCTCAAAAAAATCTGAAAACCCATGTTCCTCTAATCAAAATAAACCAAAACCCTCTAAAATACATAATGAAAACCATTTAAACCTGTAGTTCGTCAATGCTAAGGCCTGAAATCAATTTGCAACTTAAAAAAAATACAAACCTGCATGCATCTGGAGGTCACTCTCTCTCTCTGTTTTGAAAACTTCACAAGCCTGCAGTCCTCTTTGAAATCAACATTTAAACTTGCATGCATATTCTCTCTGGAAGCCTGCATGTGTTCACCTGGAAACAAACATGCATGTAGATCAGGGAGCATTTCAGTAAGCAAGATGAATTTTAAAAGCATTTGTAGTTTTAAAATACTGAAGCAATCTGAAGTACAAAAATTTCATCAGCAAAACAGATGTAATCTGAAGCTCATGTGCTCTGCTCCTAAAACCTGTGAGTAACAAGTTTTATTTAATAAACTTAAGTAATAAATTGGTTGCTTGTTTATTCTTGGAAATAAGTGTGCTTGCATTGTTATATTTCAAGTTTATTTTTGATAGATGTATGAATCAATGCCTGTTTTTTGAGACTATGGTTTTTACCTGTTCTAGGATTCAGATTTAAACTCTGATAATATTCATGGTATCATTCTATAATCAGTGTTATAGTTTAAGGTTTTTAAGCATAGTATGTTATATAAGTTAGAGTTTAATCTTATTAAAAAAAATGAAATAAAGATAAAACTGTGATGTCTCTGTATAAACAAAATAGGCAACAGAGCAAAATGTCTGTAAACAATATTTGAATGATTCAGATTTATTTATTTAAGTTTTTAAATAAGTTACTTGATTATTAACTTGATTTTTAAAACTATAATCTAAATTTTTAGATTGCATTCAACTGAAATTTTTTGGTTTAACCTGAAAACACAAATTGGGTTGGTTCAGTCAATTTAGAGGTTTGAAGTTGCTTGTGTTTTCTTTTGTTGATGGAGTAATATGTGTAGTTTATAGTAAAAATAATAGATGATGGATTAAAGCAATAAGGCAGAAGTGATTTGGGTTTGAAAATTTGAACCCTAATTTTTCTATGCTTAAGAAATTGGATCACTGTGATCAAATTAGGTAACCGAGTTTTACGTGTTTTGAGATGATGGTAGATGGGGTGTGGAGGAGTCTATGGCCGGAGGTGGTACCTTTTTAGTGGTCGGAGGCGAGAGAACGCTGATGATCTTCAGATTCGACATTTTCCTGTTTTGGGTACTCGAGTGCTTGATTTTGATTTAGGGTTTTTGTAGTTGAAGTGAGGGTTGATTTGGTGTTTGGAGAGGGCCGTTGACTTGCATAAGGGGTCGCGATAGGTCGAAGATGGTCGCTGCGGTGGTGTAGGTGCACGGCTACCTTGATGTGTCAGCAGCTGTGTGGGGGAAGAAGACATTCGAGTCATGTTCGAGAGGAACTGGGATTTTGCTCGAAGGAAAGGGGATTGGGACTCGAAGGAAGTGATGTGAGGCTCGGGTTTTACTTTGTTACAGGGAATTTGGGAAAACCTGTCAACACAGGTTTTGTATAACCTGATTTTTATTTAGGTTTTAATTGATGTTAAGATGAATGTGTTACTCGAGTTATTTTTAGTTTTAGCTCGGGTTGTCTTGTTTTCAAAATTTAAAACTAAATTTAAAAATGGAAACAAGAATCTAAATTAAGTTTTAAATATAATCTAAATATGGATTCAAGTTGAATTGAATCTTAAGTATGAAATGATGAAGTAATTAAATTCAAATTTTGTTTCAAAATAACTTTGAAAGAGTTTATTGTTTAAAATGTTTTTAAAGAATTTGAATTTAAATTTGAAATTGAAAATATGAAGTAATGTTTAATCAAAATGTAAAATTTAATTCAAATTTGGATTTGAATCTTTGTTTAAAAATAAATTTAAGTTTATAAATTTAAGTGTTTAAACCAAATTTGAAGGTTAATGTAAAAATTTTAATGGTTTAATTTTGAAAAGAAATTTATTTTAACTTTTGTAAAATTTCTTTTATAACTAAGGAATTATTATCAATTAAGGGTTTTAGATTGAATTTAAACTTGATAAGTTAAATAATAATTTAATGTTTGTATTTCATTTAATTATTAGAGTAATTAAATGAATAATTAATTATTTAATAAATTAATGTAATAAATAATTTCTTAAAGTAATTAAGGTTTAATTTTAAGGGTTTAGGATTAATTATTCTTTGAATAATTAACTTGTAATTAAGAATAATTAATTAAATAAAATTAGTTTTAATTAATGATTAATAATTAATTAATCAAGTAATAATGGATTTAATTAAGTTTTAATTAACACTTAATTATTTAATTAATTAGGGATTAATTAATGGATTAATAAATGATTAATTAATTTGTAATTAATAATATTTAAAATAAGTTAATTATTTTAGAAAATAATTAATGAGTTGTTAATAGTTAATGAAGATCATTAACTAAGGATTATTTAATAATTAATTAATGTGATTAATTTTAGTTATTAATTAGATTAATTAATTTAAAAATAATCATTTGTGTAAGTTATTAAGTATAATTACTTATGGAAGTAATAAAGGAATTAATTACTTATTGCAATTAATTGAGTTAATTTGATTAGTTGAGTTAATTAATTCATTTTAATTAACTTAAGATTAATCATTTGATGATTTGTGAAGGATAATCACTTAATGTAATTTAATGAAGAGGAATTGCTTAGAAAAGTAATTAATGGGTAATTACTGTATGTAATTAACTGGAAGTGATTTGATATTAAGCTATTTAAATATAATTACTTTGTAAATTAATCAAAGGATTGCTTAGAGATAATTAATTAATGAGTAACTAATTTGTTTGGTGAAGTAATTAAGGGTAGATAATTACTGAATGAGGTTAATTAAGAGTGATTAACAATTATGGTTTAAATTAAGATTAATTATTAAAGTAATTAATTTAAATAAGGTAATTAATTTAAATGTAATTAGGGATGATTAATTAATAAAATTAATGATGTAATTAAGATTGATTAATTAAGATTAATTAATCAATAATAAGTGATTAAAGGTAATTAATTAATGTAATTAATTAAGGATTAATGTATTTAATTACAATTAATTAATTAATGAAGTAATTAAAGGTTAATTACTGTATTTGGTTAAATATAATTAATTTGAGAAATTAATTAGTAGATAATTACTTGAATACAATTAAGGGTTAATTAATCAGGGATGATTAATTAAAATGAATCATTAGATGATGATTAATTAAGTGATTGATAAATTATCAATAGTGATATGAGCAAGTTGATATTGGTGAAGTAATTAATTTAATTTACTTTAAATTAATGGAATGATGTAATTAATTTAATTCATTTTAAATTAATTATATTTGGTGTGGTTAATCACTGCTTATATAGATGGATGATGTTGTTTACTTTGAATGGTTGAATCTCAGATATGAGATAATTAATGTTGAGTGATTTGGATGCATTGGTTGCATTGTGATGTTGATATAGATTATCTTTTTGGATAATGATAATATGGTTTATCTGAAATGATGATGTTGATTACCTGTGTGAATCTATGATTTATCTATTTGTGTGTATATAGATAATGAAATTGAATTGTTTTAAAACCTTTAAAACAACTTGGCCTTAAAAGACACGCTTTGGATTTCGATGAGACCGGGATTTTGTTTCCATATTTGGATATCCGAAAACCACATCGACTCAAATTAAACGTTAGGTCGTTAATCCAAGTGGAGCGAGTGAAGACTCGAGGTGTAAGGGCTATACATCAGTATAACTCTGTGGGTGATTCCGTAATGAGTTTGACGGAATAGTACTTATAGATTCGAGATGGTGATTTAGAGAGCAAGGGTTATCGTCGTTAACTCTGAGGGTGATTCCAAAATGAGTGTAACGAGATAATGCCTTCGGTTTCGTTCGAACCCGGAACGAACTTGTATGAATTGAATGCTTTCAGAACATCGTCAGGTGGACGATGAGCATTCTAAGAGATGTGTCCTCTAAAGGTAATCGTAGCCTCAAGCCTCATCAACCTGGAATGGCTAAAACAGAGGAGGTGCAGCAAGGCTTCGTGGGTAGCACCCACTGGAGAGCAAGATTGATCCCTGTCTAGAGGTCCCTTTTTATTTCGGCTGTGTGGGCAGTTGGATGTACACCAACTGCGGGGTTGTCTTGTTCGGAACTGTTCAGTAAGGAATGGGTCCGGCTTTGTGTTGCAGGGGAGTGGGAGTACTCCTCGGTACGGTGATCTAGGCCACGTACTGTGACGGGTGGTACCCCAGTAGCCCTGCCATTGTATGGAATCCAAAATCCAATAAGTGCCAACGGTTTTGATTGTATTACCCACTTTTGTGGCTAGTAGCTGGAATTTAATAAATGTAACAATTTCGGCTATTTCTTATTTACTTGAAAACCCTAGACACTATTATAATATCACTGGATTTCCTATCAAATGTTTTGGTTAGCGTAAGGCAAAAACTTTTCCATGTTTATGTATGGGAAGTCTTACGTGATACCTTTTCTTTCAAAGGTTTTTAAAAATTAAGAAACTTTAACTTGTTACTCACACAAGACCCATGTATGACCTAGAGTTTATCTTTTGTTTTCTTAAACTCTTGAGAACTCAAATTTTTACGAGTAGCCAAGGGATTCAGGTTAGCTTTTGACGAATTATGGAGGAGCAAATGGAGAAGGAGGCTTCTGCGTTAGATATATAGTATTCCGCTGTGTGTTCTGTGATGTCTCTGAGTTGTAATGAGTTGTAATAACTAGACAGGTGTTTATAACTGTCTAGTATGTGTTGTAAATCTATGTACTCTGATAGTGGTTGTAAACTATGTAATATTTTATGTTATTAATATAATTTATTCATTCCGCTGTTGAGATTCTAGTGTTGTTTCTTCTTTCTCTTCTTTCTTTTCTTCTTCTATCCCTTTCTTTCTTCATGATGATACGACTTTTCTGGAGTGAAAAAGTCGGGTCGTCACAACCGCGGTATATATATATATATATATATATATATATATATATATATATATATATATATATATTTGAAATGATTTTCTATGGTTTTTGTAAAGTTATATATACATGGTTTATGGGATATTGATTTGGTTATTGAAAAGGTTATTATATATATAGAAATTTTCGGGTTTAAGCTTTGTATAAATTTGATTTGAAGTTTAAAATAAAGTTTGATTTTAAGATCAAATAAGATTAAGCATTTAATTAAAATTTAAATTTTAGAGTTTCATTGACTTAAATGAGAATAAGGTTTGGAAGATGAATATTAAGTTAAATTGGAATTAAATAAAAAGTTAGAATTTTTAAAGGATATGATTTTATAAGTTGATGTTGTGTAGAGTGATCTAAATGAATATCAGGTTGATTTAAATAAAGATAAAATAAATTGAAAGATTTTCCAGCATGTGAAGTTAAAGGTTTTTCTTAAATTATATTGAATTCATTAAGTAAATATTTCAAGTCTAAATAATAAGTAACTGAATTTAATATATATGGGATTACCAAATGAGTTTGTTTTGAAATGGTGAAATATATAAGCTTTGAAACATAAGAAATGAAATGGTATTTGGAAGTTTAAATCGATATTTGAAAATTGATTTTGAAATCTAAAGGATCTATTGTGTTTTATAACGTAATTTTATATTTAACCATTTAAGAGATGGAAATTTATTTCGAAGTTATGATTTTCAAGGTAGTATGATTTGGAAATGTTATATTCCAGATTTTTGATTTCTAAATATTTTACTTTGAAAACCCTATGATTTTGGAAAGAATATATATTGGAAAATAAAATGACATTATATTGGTTTGGGCCTAAATGATATCGTATTGATTTGGGGTTTTAAAAATATAAATGATATCGTATTTATATGGTTTAAAATGGATATTTTATTCTGGTTTTCAAGTATAATTATTTTAAATGACCGCGGTGTTATAATAACGTTTGGTTGTTGAAGAGATCGGGATCGGAAGTTGTCATACTCTCTGCCAACTCTGAAAACCACTTTAACAACCGTGTACGCGGTGGAGATTCCAGAATGAAGTAGGATGGTGGCGGCGTTTTCTTTGAGGTAAATACGTGGACCCAACTCCCGTGAGTTGGCATAAGGTGGCTAAAACAGGAGCGATTCTCGGGCCAATGAGGTCATTCCTCTCGAACGCAGTCCTTCGATATTATACTCTGAATTTTGGATTGATTCGGTGGCCACTTTTGATTTTTGATTTGGGGGTGTTGTTCGAGGTGGGCGGCAGCTGCACGCTGCGCGTTTCCATCAGCCCGGATAGCAATTGGTATATCTACCCTGGCATTGCCTAGTTGTGTCGTGTCACCTACCCTATCGCGCCTTGTACGAGTTTGGATTTCTCCCGTAGCCCGTGTGGTATCCTCTGGTGGCTTCCCGATCAGGAGGGAATATGATATTGGATGGATTACTGGGACTATTACGTGTTAAGGGCTATATGGGTAACCCCTTAATGCTAAGAAAAAAGTAAGTTTATTTTATAATTAGACACTATTATAATAGCGCAATATACTACATAGTAAATAGTTTAACGGATCCTTAGGAGATGTAAATCCCGAGCATCTCTTGAGTTACTGCACTAATATCTATTTCTGTTTATTTAACTTATATAAGATCTTTTAGTTTTGACTCGAGTGTTTTTGTCTTTTCAAATTCGCTCGGGTCAGTCCGAGCGTTTCAGGATTTGAAGTTTTAGCTCTGGAGGACGAAGACGAAGATTTGTATTACTATTATCTACTATTAATCCACCACACCATTTAATTCCGCTGCATTGACATTATTGGTATGTGAACTCTGATGTTTATTGTATAAAGAAGAATCAAATGTTTTGTAAACAGTTTTATGAACTGTATATTTATTATTATATTTTATCCTTCCGTTGTGAGATTCTGTTTTGTTTTATTTCTTTCTCGTTTTTCTTATTTACCCCATAACAATCCGTCCCTCCGTATGGTTTGAATTGTCACGTGTGTCGATTTGAAGCATGCAAAAAGGCTGGACGTTACATCTGGTATCAGAGCTTTGGTTTGGCGATAAACCTTAGCTTTGTGGGGTTTGACTCTTTACTAATAGGGTAGTAATACCCTATGGGAGTCGCTGAGTGTATATATGAGAGAGCGTATTTGTTAGGGTTATAAAATATTTTAATATTGTGTTAATCTATTCCGTTTTGTATTTATAAATTCCGGTTGATGCATGGGACGCTGTGACATTAATAGGGATTTCTAAACACTTAATAGGACAGACCGACATAATATTTGTTTTATATAGGTGAATGAAACAATTTTGCCTACTATATTTTCTATATATAAAAATAGTTTTTTTCAAAAGATATCTATATTTGGCTGCAATAGATTGGTTGTTAGGTAATAAAGATTGAAAAATAAAATAAATGAAATCTGGAAATTTAGAACTTAAGATTCGGGGTTTTGAAATTTCTTTCGAATAAATTTTGGATTATAATAATATTGTTTATAAGGACTTTCTGATATAAATATTTCAATGTAATTCGGAAATAATTTCGGTGATGGCGGCCGCATCATCGACTTTCATTTTCGAGTTTCAAAGGGGAAAGGCCACTGTAGTAGTTTTACTGCAGATTCATTTTTGGAAAATATATAAATTTTGGATTGTTTTAAATATAATTAGAGATATATAAATTGTAAGAATATATTTAACTATTATTTTAAAATAAATTTAAAATTTAACCCGGTATTAAATTCTTAAATTTTCATTTAATTAATTGTTTCAATTATTGTAGTGAAACAGAATTAACTAATAATTGAAACCCTAAATGAAATAAGAGGTTTAATGATAGGTTATAAATGGTATTAAATGGAATTTGAAATTATAACCTACGAAATAAAGAATATTATTATTGAACGTTAAATTAATCATAGGTAACGAGAAAACTTGTATAACTTTCAAGTACATTCTTTAAAAACATATATAACTTACCAAATATTAAAAGTTGAAATGTTTAATAAAGAATGTAATGGAAATTGTACAAGCAAAAGTAGGTAATGAGGTATCCGATGAATTTGCTATTAAATGGGAATTTAATGTTATAAACTTAGGTTGTAAATTGAAATTTTACCATAATTAAAGGTAAGTATTATAATTAGGTGATTTTAAAACTTAAGTAAATAGAATGAAATTCCATAATAAATGAAACCGTGAGAAATAAATAAATAAAATTTAGAAATGCATAAATGGAATGCAATAAAAAGAAACTTCCATGACATTAAAAAAATGAATATTGTAAGTAATAAATGAAAATAAATGAGATAATCACTTAATGAATGAAAGAAAGGAAATCAAACAACTAAAGTATGAAATAAAATTATAATAAGTTAATTTGATTTGTTGGGTTGAATTGTTATTGTTTGTTTTATGGTTGGTCAAGTAAGGAAATTCGAAATAGTTGGATGATAAATAAATTATTTTGTTCCATCTAAGACTGTTGAGTAAATGATGCACTTGATAGTTATTTTTCACTCCGTACAATTCCAAGTTTTGAACCTGAACAACTATTTGTTTGTTGATTGAATGGTTGTTTTGTTTCTTGTGTATGCTGTTTGTTGAAATGGATGGTTGTGTATTGATCTGTTGTTAGGGATTGAAACCACTCAAATATTTCACTTTATATAAATTGTTAACCCTTAGATTTTATAAGTGAAATGCAGGTTATGGAAGCAATTGTTACTGCTTTTGGTTCCATAAATTTAGCGTAAATTGCCCGACAAATAGGTACGTTTTTGGATTACGGTTTATAGCGCTACCTAATATATTTTCCCGTGTAGGGATATATATTGTTTTGGGAAATATTTGTGTATATTGTTATATTTTGATATTTTATTTTCTCCCGAGCCCCTCCGTACAAAGGAGACTCTGCCAAAATTTTCCGTAAAATTTTAGACTTAGAATATTTTGAAAATGTTTTCCGGACTTTAGTAATTTAAGTATATAAAGATATAATGATTATAAAACGGGTATATTTTATTTAAGGAAATAAATTTAGTAAATTATTGGTTATAAGTTAAATATTTTGAATAAGATGTATTGTTATTTAATTCTTCTTTTCCCTTCTTTTCCTTTTCGGGGACGAAAAGTTTTGAGTGGGGGAGAGTGTAACGACCGGTAAATTTCGATAATTTAATTTGGGTATTTAATAGGATTCTAATTTAAATTTAGGAAGAAACGGAAATCTTATTTATTTATAGGAAAGAGAATGTTGAAATTAGATGTATCAAGGGTAATTAAAACATACAAATTGAATTATATATTGCAATTAATTGTAATAGTGAAATTTTTTGCAATTGTCTATAAGGTTAGAAATAAGTAAATAAAGGCAAGTACTGAATTCATCAATGAAAATAAATTTTTATTTAGTATAATCCCTTTTTATTAACTATTTTAAGGTGTTAATTTATTGAAATGGAAAATTTGACAATAGATTCAATTTGTATGTTGGATAATAAATTGCAATAACTAAAGTTAGTAATTAATGGGTTAAAGGGAATACCAATTTACTCATAAAGTGAATATAGTTGAATGTAACAAAATAAATAGGAAACCATAATTATTCATAAGTGATGGTTGATGTAAAAGGAATAACTAATTGGATTAGAATCTTAATTTGTATGTGTGCATATATTTAATGAAATATGAGAAAAACAAATGTAAGGATTTGATTAATATATATGTTATTTATTCAGGGTATTGAATAAGATTGGGAATCCAATTGTAATAAATGGTAATAATGTTGGTATTAGCTAATAAATTTAATTTCAATGCAATACCCATAAATGAATGGAATGAAATGAATGTATGTAAATGTATACTAGGTTATTTATCAAATAGAAGGAAAGAAAAGTAAATATCGAATTTGATTGATGAATAAATATGCGTTGAATAATAATTGAATGTAAAGTTAATGGTAATTGTACAAAACCAACATGAGAAAACGAATTGCAATAATTGTGGGTTGATAATAAGGTGTGAATGAGAAAGTAATTATAGGATCATATTTATTAAGCGTTACTTTAATAAGTATGATAAATTGTGAAGTTAATACAAGATAGTAATTTGGGTAAAAAAAGTATGAAACTAAGAGATAAATTTGCAGAGAATATTTAGTTGTAATTAATATATTTGACAAAAATATAATAAATGTAGTGAAATCAATTTGTATAAGAAATTGTGTAACGCCCCACCCCGAGACCCACGTTAGTAAAGGGAATTAACGAGTAATTCTGTCTACTAACGCAGAGAATAAGGCTGAATAGGAGCGACCAACATAGTATACAATAGCTATGAACTAAACATGTCAAGTATGTGTCAAAATTTTTTTTTTCATAACCTCATGTGTGGTTGACACGTCTAGTGCATAACTATTGCACACTACGGTGGCTATATAGCATTTCAGAAACAATGTAATATAATGTGCGGAATAATCAAAGTCACAGAAAAGCAAACCCAGATCAGTTATATACATACATAACCGTCACCATACATATCCATATAATACATCATACAAGAGTAACTACTAGGTAGCTAAGTGTCAAAATATACATCCCAAAAATATACAAATGATCATAAAGGAGTAGTCCCAAAAGACGAAGACTAGCTAGCCAAAATATACATATATGCGTCCCACAAAAAGTATCAAGCTGAACTGGAGGCAAAAGAAATCCAAGCTAACCTGCAACTCGGTCTGACCCGAGTGAATAAAACACACGGGTCAGGCAACTAAACTCATCAGTAGATAAGGAACTCTAGGATAATAAGTAAAGGGAAGCATTCATTCTGTTGTACCCAACAGAATAAATGAAAGGTTCAATGATAATCAAGGGAGGTGTCAAGCTAATATTCTAATGTCATGCGTAAGGGGAAATGTGATTAAGTTAGGTAAATTATTAATAACATCCATGAAATCATAAAATCTCATAAATCTCCAACAAGTCATGAAACGATATAAATAATCATGGACCACAAAATAATATCGCCTTATTCATATATAAGGCTATAGAAATCATCAAATTCCGATAAATCATAAAGCATCAAAAGATAATTTTGCACGTGCTTTTGAATCTCCACTAGTACTATACTTTGGTACCAACAATCGTGATGATCGGGATCATGTCATCTAGATAAATCTTGACAATCTTGACGACTACGTAGCCTATAATTTAATCAATCCCAATCGGTGACGTCAAAGACCCGAGTAATAGTAATTTCATGATTTGGGGCATAATTTCAAATCTTGATTCCCCAATAAACTCGTGGTCTCATAGTACTAGTCCAATCTTGAATGTGTATCAACATCGAGACTAGGAACCCATAAGGGTATAACCCACGTCCCATACCATGAGTTATCACCTAATGGTTTACTAATCACTTGTTGGTTCCACATTAGGAAAAATCATAAATCAATACAATCACAATGCCTCATTTCATCGGCGAATGTAAATAATCAAGTCGTAGCAATTCCGCTACGATAAACCAAAAATAAATTCAAACTTGTCTCATTTCATCGACAAGTGAAAACCTCATCAAAATTATAAAATCATAATCAACCATAATTGGTTTTGCCTCATTTCATCGGCGGGAGCACTACAATCTTGATAGTCCATAATTAATATACTCCAATCGGGAGTTCTCGGACTACTTCCACATATTAGCTAATCTTGTTAATACGGGACAAATGCTCTAAATAAATCTCAAGGTACCACATAGTGGTTAACAATCTTGGAGGATCCCAAAAGATTCCTCGAATTCATTTCGATCGTACAAGTTTGTATTTAAACGATAAAGCAATTACGCACGAGTCCCATACCTCGCGGTTTTTACTAAATCGTTTAATATACTTTCTCATACGTCCGAACATTCACGAAAAATGATTAAAATAACTAAAATTATACATAAAAGATTTTAGAAGAGAAAACGGGATTAAAATATATAAAATATAGGTTAAATATAAAATAATTGTAGTATAATACTTTTAAAATGTTTAAAATGAAATGTTTAACATCATATTAATGAGATACAAATTGCATACACATGTTCATAGATGCAAACCACTTTTAATAGTTTAAAATCAACACTAGTCCATGCAACCAAAGCACAGGACAGCGAGAAACATTTGCAATTTTAGCATAGCAAACGTCAAAATCACAGAAAACACAACAAATGAAAGTTGTATCCACTGAAACAAGCTTTCCAAAACATCCAAAATTATCAAATTCCGATTAAAAACGAAAAAGTTATGGAAGATTTCATTTCTGCATCAACAACAGAGCAGGTTTGATTTTTGCTCTCGGGTTAGCAGTAGAAAGGTTCAATTTTGACACAGATAACCTCAAAATTGCAGAAAGCTCAACAAACAAAAGTTGTAGCCACTGAAACAAGCTTTCCAAAACATCCAAAATTATCAAATTCCGATTAAAAACGAAAAAGTTATGGAAGATTTCATTTCTGCATCAACAACAGAGCAGGTTTGATTTTTGCTCTCGGGTTAGCAGTAGAAAGGTTCAATTTTGACACAGATAACCTCAAAATTGCAGAAAACTCAACAAACAAAAGTTGTAGCCAATGAAATAGGCTTTCCGAAACATCAAAAATTATCCGATTCCGATTTGAAACACAAAAGTTATGCCAAAATTACTATTCAGCGAAATATATTTTCTGTGCAAAACCCTCTCGGGTTTGCAACTTTCACAGCAAATACAGAGGTCCAAACAAACTCAAAAATGGATGAAATTTGACATGAACAAACTAGATCAAGTGCAGTACAATCTGAAAAACGAATGGCATCAATCCGACACCGGATGAGCCAGATATGATCAAAAGAACAATGGACAGTTTCAGCAAAATATAGCTTTTCAAATCAAAGTTTTTATGTCTAAAACATCAAACTAAGCATCAAAATGTTTTCAAGCATCGCAATTCCTTTTGCTTATAGTTGCTGTAAGTGCTTTACTTACCTTTACAGCGAAGGAGGAGATTGATTGGGGCTTCAAGATGGAGTATTTCAGCTGGTAGTGGCCTCTAAACTACCTGTAGGAGCTGGAAAAAAAACTAGCAGAATGGAATAAAACAAGTTACAGCAAATTCACACCTAAATCAAAACTTTTGATGAAATTTATTGAGTATTGGATTTGATTACCTTTTTCTATTCTTATTTTGGTGAATTAGCTTCTTGAATTAGCAGCAAATTGAATAAAGATTGATTTTAATTGAAGGAGGCCATTGATTTTTTTTTTTTCCTCTTGATTTCAATGTACTGTAACTTTCTGTTTTGAGAAAGAAAGAGATGAAGAGTACGTACAACTCTTTCTCTCCAACCAGAAGTCTCTAGATTAGGTAAATGGATCTCATTTCTTACCCAAAAAGCCCAATAGAAAATACTTAGTGAAAAATGCAAGGCTATGTATACATTTTATCTTATTTTAACACCATATACATACAATACTACATTTTTAATGCCAAATAAAATACATACATCAATTTATTTTGGAATAAAATAGTTATTCCAATAAAATAAAACTTATTTTAACAATAAAAAGATAATTTTTACAATACAACCCCATTTTAACAAAATTTTACAATTTACACAAATTTTAGGGTAAAAACACCATTTTTAACATAACAAACTAAATGAAAATTTCTTCTTCTTTTTTTTTTTTACAAATAAATTTGCAATAAACAATTACAACACTTTTTAGTCATCAACTCTTATTTTTAAACCATATTTCATCCTTTATTTCAATAAAATACTTAATTTCTCCCCTTTTAAATTCGATAAAAGCTTTAATACAAGCAATAACTTACAACATTATTGCATAACTCAAATAAAAATCAACATTTGTTCATTTTCTTTTCAAACTTAACAAAATAAAGCTTTAAAACTTTATTTCCATCTATAAATACTTATTCCAACCATTAAATGTTGAAATAAATACTCAATTGATTTATTAACTTAAAGTTAACAAAAACCCAACGTTTATTCTTAAGTCACATTGTTTATTTGAAATAAAAAAAAAATCAAATTTATTTTTTTTCCATTTTATTTTCAATATTAAATCATAACTAACGTTATAATTTAATATCATTGGTAATCACCAATACCAGGGTTGTTACAAACTTCCCCCCTTATAAAAATTGCGTCCTCGCAATTTCTAGAGGAAATCTGTATTGAACACAATTCATTTCATCAAACAAAAGAAACTTGATAACTTGAAGTGGAAAATTCTTACCTTTGGAGTGGGAAGATAAGAAATCAGGATACGAACGCTCAATAAATTCTCTGGTTTTCCAAGTGCAGTCATTGGGATTATCGGACCATTGAATCTTCACGAGCGGAACACTCTTGTTTCGAAGACGTCTAGTCTCTGAAGCAAGAAATCTCACAGGATGCTGCACATAAGATAGATCTGGAGAAACCTCCAACTTTTCTAAAGCACGAGAATTAAGCACAGAATCTGGATCTCGTAGACACTTCCTCAACTGAGAGACGTGAAATACGTCGTGAACTCCAGAAAACTGATCGGGAAGTGCTACACGATAAGCAACAGGACCGATACGCTCAATAATCGGAAATGGTCCTATAAAGCGAGGAGCCAATTTCCCCGTAGAGCTAAAGCGCATCACTCCCTTCATCGGAGAAACATGGATAAAGACATGATCACCAATAGTGAACTCAAGAGGCCTCCTACGGTTGTCCGCGTAGGATTTCTGACGGCTCTGAGCCTCTTTCATTCTCTGTCTAATAAGGAAAATCTTCTCCGAGGAATCACGAATCGAATCCGGTCCAAGAATAAACTTCTCGCCAGATTCTAGCCAACAAGATGGAGAACGGCACGGTCTGCCATAAAGAGCCTCAAACGGCGCCATGCCAATACTAGATTGAAAGCTGTTATTATAAGAGAATTCTACCAATGGAATGTGGTCCTCCCATGAACCACCAAAATCAAGAATACAAGCTCGAAGGAGATCCTCAAGAATACGATTCACCCTCTCCGTCTGACCATCAGACTGAGGATGATAAGCAGTCGAAGGATTAAGTTTTGTACCCAAAGCTTGCTGAAAAATCGTCCAGAAATGACTAGTGAATAATGGATCTCGGTCACAAACAATCGAAGAAGGAATACCATGTAACCGTACAATTTCCTTTATGTAAAGCTTTGCCAAGAGAGGGGCATTCCTATTAGATTTAATAGGAATAAAATGAGCAGACTTCGTAAGACGATCAACAACGACCCAGATACTAGAATGACCCGACCTCGAACGAGGTAGGCCATCGACAAAATCCATCGAAACTTGGTCCCACTTCCACAGTGGAACTTCAAGAGGCTGAAGAAGACCAGATGGCCGCTGATGCTCGGCCTTAACAAGCTGACAGGTTGGGCACTTGCTCATATAACTCGCAACATCACGCTTCATGCCCTCCCAATAGTAAAGACGACGCATATCCGAATACATCTTACTACTACCCGGATGAATGGTATACTTAGAGCGATGACAGTCATCAAGTATGTCACGCCTAAGTGCTGAATCAGAAGGCACAACAATACGGTTCCTCAACCGAAGGCAACCGTAAGAATCAATCGAATAATCCCGCAATTCCTCATCACGGGACTCAGATGAGCAAGACCGAATGAGACGCATACAACTATCATCACGCCTCTGAGCCTCTGAAATACAATCTAAAAGAGATGGACGAGCGTCCAGACTAAACAATAAAGCAGGAGAATCAGACGATGGAGCTCGATCACGAATATCACAAGAAGATAGGGTCAATAGAACATCCCATTCAGCTAACATCATAGAAACCACATCCGAATGCTTGCGACTAAGCGCATCCGCAACTCGATTACCCTTACCAGGGGTATACTCAATATCAAAATCATATGAGGCGAGAAACTCTAACCATCGCTGTTGCCTCATATTCAAATCCTTCTGTGAAAAGAGATACTTAAGAGATTTGTGATCGGTGTAAAGGACGAAGTGCTCTCCCAAAAGATAATGACGCCAAATCTTCAAAGCGAAGACAATGGCAGCAAGCTCAAGGTCGTGGGTAGCATACCGAACCTCGTTCGGACGTAACTGTCTCGAAGCATAAGCAACCACCCGATCTTTCTGCATCAGAACTGCGCCAAGGCCACTAAGGCAGGCATCGGTATAAACGATAAGATCTTGGTTCCCATGAGGAACCACAAGAACAGGAGCATTAGTGAGAAGCTCTTTCAATCGTTGAAAAGAAGCCTCACACTTATCGGACCAAATAAATCGAACTCCTTTTCTCGTAAGGCTAGTCAATGGAAGCACAATACGGGAAAAGTCTTTGATAAAGCGGCGGTAATAACCTGCTAAACCCAGAAAAGAACGAATCTCGTGAACATTCTCAGGCCTTTTCCAATTCTGAATAGCCTCTATCTTAGAGGGATCAACTGATATACCCTCCGAAGATACAACATGACCTAAGAACTTCACTTGCTTCTCCCAATAGTGACATTTAGAAAGTTTTGCTTTGAGTTGATGTTGTCGAAGAGTACTCAAAACAATTCTAAGATGTCGAGCATGGTCCGCTTCGGATTTGGAATATACAAGAATATCATCAATGAAAACAAGCACGAACTTATCGAGATATTCCCGGAATACTCGATTCATAAGATCGACAAAGTAGGCAGGTGCGTTCGTCAATCCGTACGGCATGACGAGCCACTCATAAGAACCATAGCGAGTGCGGAATGCGGTGAGAGGAACACTATCTTCCGCGACTCGGAGCTGATGAAAACCAGTGGCAAGGTCTAATTGTGAAAAGACCTTAGCACCACTTAATTGATCGAACATGTCATCAATTCGAGGCAAGGGATAACGATTCTTGATGGTTAATTCGTTAAGCTTGCGATAGTCAACGCAAAGCCTAAGAGTCCCATCGGACTTCCTCACGAATACAACTGCAGCACCCCACGGTGAAGAACTAGAACGAATGAAATGCTTAGCTTCAAGCTCAAGGAGTTGCTTTTTGAGTTCCTCATTTTCCCGTGCAGACATCCTTGTAGGAGGACGACTAACAGGCTGAGCACCTGGAATAAGATCAATACGAAACTCGATAGATCGCTTAGGAGGCAAACCAGAAGTAGGCTCAAATAAATCAGCAAAGTCGCAAACAACTGGAATAAGAGATATATCGCCATCAATGTCATGAGAACCGAGAGCAAATAAGGAAGCCACAGAGTCACAATCAGAATCACGAAGCGAGAGAGATAGCTGATCGGGACAATCAGGATGTCGAAGATAAAGAACTCGCTCCATGCAAAGAATCCTGGCATCGTATCGAACTAGCCAGTCCATACCGAGAATCATATCGAAACCAAGGAAAGGAATCACGTGCAGATTCGCATGGAAGGAATAACCACATATCAAAATCTCAACATCATCACAATATAAGCTAAAAGTAGCGGATCCTCCAATAGGATTAGCAATCCGCAATGAAGTAAGCAAGCAAGACACATCCAACTGTAAAGCATCAACGAGTTCCTTCGATACGAATGAGTGGGACGCACCCGTATCGAAGAGCACTCTAATATAATGATCATGAAATAAAATAGAACCTTCCAAAATAGACGAGGATGTACCTTTAGGCTGAGAAGAACCACCAGAAGCAGATGCAACATTAAGCTGACCCTGACGAGGTCCTTTCCCCTTCTTGGGGCAAGAAGCAACTAAATGTCACTCTTTCTTGCAATAGAGGCACCTTTTGGGTTTGGGACAGTCTCTGACATGATGATCAGGGGAGCCACAATTGAAACAAGCAAATGGTTTAGCTGAAAGAGCTGGCTGAGACTGAGAAGAGGAACCACTAAACTTCTTCTTCTTCTTAGAAGGAAAAGACTTAGGCTTGCCAAAGAACTTCTTCTTGTTCGGGTTGGCCCGAACACTAGTATCATCATCACTATCTTTTTCCTTCTCGACCACTTCAAGACGAAGGGCCGTATCAACAAGCTTCTCGAAAGAAAGCTCAAGACGAAGCATAAGGGCCTTCTTCAAATACTTCTTGAGCCCGGAAACGAACATAAGATTCTTCTTGTAAGGAGTGGAAATGTGCTCAAGACCATACTTTGAAAGACTTTCGAAAGAGGCAACATACTCGGAAACAGATAGCTTTCCTTGCTTAAGCTCAAGGAAACGTCGAGCTAGAGTAGCTCTCTCAGAATCAGGGATAAACTTGAGCTCGAACCGCTCACGGAATTGATCCCACTCAAGTGAGGACTCATCAACCTCAGAAATCAGAAGATCATACCAATGAAGGGCTCGTTCTTGTAACATACTAGATGCTACAAGAACCCGATGGCGGCTAGAAATCTCCATACGGGTAAAGATACGCTCACAAGAACTGAGCCAAGCCTCGACCTCAATAACAGACTCGGTGCCTTTGAAGGGCTTGCCACCGAGATGAGTAAAGTCACTGCACATACGTGCGAAGGCAGACTTCTGCGGAGCAGAATAAGAACCAGAAGTGGGAGGCTGAATGCTTCGCACAAGCTCTAGAATCTGGTCGGTAGACAAGTATACGCCTTCAGGACGGGAACCACTGGACGGTCCCGCCGCTGAAGAACGTCCTCTACCACGTCCAGACATAGCTGAAAGAAAAGATAAGGTTGGATTATTCACAGGGTAAATATATATATTCATAAGAAATTCGAATGCGAAAATTAAGGAATACTACGGAATAAAATATACATTCCTAGACGTATTCCTTTCTATTTACCCCAAAGGAATCGAAAAGGGACACACTTGAATCATGGGTAAAGACAAAGATAAGTAAAGGTGAAACGGGTTGTGATTTATGGGATGACACATGTAGATGTATAATACTAAATGTATGGTATCTCGTGTGCTGTTCTGTGTATATTACATTATTTTCTGAAATAATGCTCTGATACCAAGCTGTAACGCCCCACCCCGAGACCCACGTTAGTAAAGGGAATTAACGAGTAATTCTGTCTACTAACGCAGAGAATAAGGCTGAATAGGAGCGACCAACATAGTATACAATAGCTATGAACTAAACATGTCAAGTATGTGTCAAAATTTTTTTTTTCATAACCTCATGTGTGGTTGACACGTCTAGTGCATAACTATTGCACACTACGGTGGCTATATAGCATTTCAGAAACAATGTAATATAATGTGCGGAATAATCAAAGTCACAGAAAAGCAAACCCAGATCAGTTATATACATACATAACCGTCACCATACATATCCATATAATACATCATACAAGAGTAACTACTAGGTAGCTAAGTGTCAAAATATACATCCCAAAAATATACAAATGATCATAAAGGAGTAGTCCCAAAAGACGAAGACTAGCTAGCCAAAATATACATATATGCGTCCCACAAAAAGTATCAAGCTGAACTGGAGGCAAAAGAAATCCAAGCTAACCTGCAACTCGGTCTGACCCGAGTGAATAAAACACACGGGTCAGGCAACTAAACTCATCAGTAGATAAGGAACTCTAGGATAATAAGTAAAGGGAAGCATTCATTCTGTTGTACCCAACAGAATAAATGAAAGGTTCAATGATAATCAAGGGAGGTGTCAAGCTAATATTCTAATGTCATGCGTAAGGGGAAATGTGATTAAGTTAGGTAAATTATTAATAACATCCATGAAATCATAAAATCTCATAAATCTCCAACAAGTCATGAAACGATATAAATAATCATGGACCACAAAATAATATCGCCTTATTCATATATAAGGCTATAGAAATCATCAAATTCCGATAAATCATAAAGCATCAAAAGATAATTTTGCACGTGCTTTTGAATCTCCACTAGTACTATACTTTGGTACCAACAATCGTGATGATCGGGATCATGTCATCTAGATAAATCTTGACAATATTGACGACTACGTAGCCTATAATTTAATCAATCCCAATCGGTGACGTCAAAGACCCGAGTAATAGTAATTTCATGATTTGGGGCATAATTTCAAATCTTGATTCCCCAATAAACTCGTGGTCTCATAGTACTAGTCCAATCTTGAATGTGTATCAACATCGAGACTAGGAACCCATAAGGGTATAACCCACGTCCCATACCATGAGTTATCACCTAATGGTTTACTAATCACTTGTTGGTTCCATATTAGGAAAAATCATAAATCAATACAATCACAATGCCTCATTTCATCGGCGAATGTAAATAATCAAGTCGTAGCAATTCCGCTACGATAAACCAAAAATAAATTCAAACTTGTCTCATTTCATCGACAAGTGAAAACCTCATCAAAATTATAAAATCATAATCAACCATAATTGGTTTTGCCTCATTTCATCGGCGGGAGCACTACAATCTTGATAGTCCATAATTAATATACTCCAATCGGGAGTTCTCGGACTACTTCCACATATTAGCTAATCTTGTTAATACGGGACAAATGCTCTAAATAAATCTCAAGGTACCACATAGTGGTTAACAATCTTGGAGGATCCCAAAAGATTCCTCGAATTCATTTCGATCGTACAAGTTTGTATTTAAACGATAAAGCAATTACGCACGAGTCCCATACCTCGCGGTTTTTACTAAATCGTTTAATATACTTTCTCATACGTCCGAACATTCACGAAAAATGATTAAAATAACTAAAATTATACATAAAAGATTTTAGAAGAGAAAACGGGATTAAAATATATAAAATATAGGTTAAATATAAAATAATTGTAGTATAATACTTTTAAAATGTTTAAAATGAAATGTTTAACATCATATTAATGAGATACAAATTGCATACACATGTTCATAGATGCAAACCACTTTTAATAGTTTAAAATCAACACTAGTCCATGCAACCAAAGCACAGGACAGCGAGAAACATTTGCAATTTTAGCATAGCAAACGTCAAAATCACAGAAAAAACAACAAATGAAAGTTGTATCCACTGAAACAAGCTTTCCAAAACATCCAAAATTATCAAATTCCGATAAAAAACGAAAAAGTTATGGAAGATTTCATTTCTGCATCAACAACAGAGCAGGTTTGATTTTTGCTCTCGGGTTAGCAGTAGAAAGGTTCAATTTTGACACAGATAACCTCAAAATTGCAGAAAGCTCAACAAACAAAAGTTGTAGCCACTGAAACAAGCTTTCCAAAACATCCAAAATTATCAAATTCCGATTAAAAACGAAAAAGTTATGGAAGATTTCATTTCTGCATCAACAATAGAGCAGGTTTGATTTTTGCTCTCGGGTTAGCAGTAGAAAGGTTCAATTTTGACACAGATAACCTCAAAATTGCAGAAAACTCAACAAACAAAAGTTGTAGCCAATGAAATAGGCTTTCCGAAACATCAAAAATTATCCGATTCCGTTTTGAAACACAAAAGTTATGCCAAAATTACTATTCAGCGAAATATATTTTCTGTGCAAAACCCTCTCGGGTTTGCAACTTTCACAGCAAATACAGAGGTCCAAACAAACTCAAAAATGGATGAAATTTGACATGAACAAACTAGATCAAGTGCAGTACAATCTGAAAAAAGAATGGCATCAATCCGACACCGGATGAGCCAGATATGATCAAAAGAACAATGGACAGTTTCAGCAAAATATAGCTTTTCAAATCAAAGTTTTTATGTCTAAAACATCAAACTAAGCATCAAAATGTTTTCAAGCATCGCAATTCCTTTTGCTTATAGTTGCTGTAAGTGTTTTACTTACCTTTACAGCGAAGGAGGAGATTGATTGGGGCTTCAAGATGGAGTATTTCAGCTGGTAGTGGCCTCTAAACTACCTGTGGGAGCTGCAAAAAAAAACATGCAGAATGGAATAAAACAAGTTACAGCAAATTCACACCTAAATCAAAACTTTTGATGAAATTTATTGAGTATTGGATTTGATTACCTTTTTCTATTCTTATTTTGGTGAATTAGCTTCTTGAATTAGCAGCAAATTGAATAAAGATTGATTTTAATTGAAGGAGGCCATTGATTTTTTTTTTTCCTCTTGATTTCAATGTACTGTAACTTTCTGTTTTGAGAAAGAAAGAGATGAAGAGTACGTACAACTCTTTCTCTCCAACCAGAAGTCTCTAGATTAGGTAAATGGATCTCATTTCTTACCCAAAAAGCCCAATAGAAAATACTTAGTGAAAAATGCAAGGCTATGTATACATTTTATCTTATTTTAACACCATATACATACAATACTACATTTTTAATGCCAAATAAAATACATACATCAATTTATTTTGGAATAAAATAGTTATTCCAATAAAATAAAACTTATTTTAACAATAAAAAGATAATTTTTACAATACAACCCCATTTTAACAAAATTTTACAATTTACACAAATTTTAGGGTAAAAACACCATTTTTAACATAACAAACTAAATGAAAATTTCTTCTTCTTTTTTTTTTTTACAAATAAATTTGCAATAAACAATTACAACACTTTTTAGTCATCAACTCTTATTTTTAAACCATATTTCATCCTTTATTTCAATAAAATACTTAATTTCTCCCCTTTTAAATTCGATAAAAGCTTTAATACAAGCAATAACTTACAACATTATTGCATAACTCAAATAAAAATCAACATTTGTTCATTTTCTTTTCAAACTTAACAAAATAAAGCTTTAAAACTTTATTTCCATCTATAAATACTTATTCCAACCATTAAATGTTGAAATAAATACTCAATTGATTTATTAACTTAAAGTTAACAAAAACCCAACGTTTATTCTTAAGTCACATTGTTTATTTGAAATAAAAAAAAAAAATCAAATTTATTTTTTTTCCATTTTATTTTCAATATTAAATCATAACTAACGTTATAATTTAATATCATTGGTAATCACCAATACCAGGGTTGTTACAAATTGTGAGGTTTTAATTGATTGAAATTTGTAAAATCAGGAATGGATTTAAGGTTATTGGATTTAAACAGGTAATCAATTGAAATGAAATTCAATCAATGAATGTTACGTAAGGTAAATTAAATGTTATGCAATTGAGATAAAGAATTGGAAAATGTTAAAGTATCTGTATATATATATATATATATATATATATATATATATACACACACACACACACATATATATATATATATATAAATGGTACCCAAGATGGTAATAGATAAATAGTGAATTTAAAGAATGGGAATCAGAATTTATTTATTTATATGGAAACTTGAAGTCTAATAATTGAATTTTATTGAAAATTAAATGAGATTTAATATAGTTAAATAATTCGTTATTTGAAATAAAGATAATGTGAGAAATTTTTGTGATAATTTGGAATCCAATATTTAATCCATCTATTTGACAGGAATGAATGGAATACTAATTAATTTTTATTTAACTAAACGAAATTTTAGGATATTATTTATAATTTATGAACTTATTGAAATCAAGGATTTTATTGAAATTTATCGATTTACCTTCTTTAATTTGATATCTAAACTTGTTGGAAATTTTGTAAATGATTAAGAATTTCTAAAAGTGATAAAATGGGTCAATTTTAGAATCTAAATATAAAATTTGATTTTATTTATTTATTTTGAATTTATTTAATTAATATAAAAATAGATAATTTTGTCACGGACTCGGATTTCGACGAAACCAGTTTCATCGGATCTGTAACAGTGAATTATTGTAGGGTTTCAAGTTTCGTAGCGATTGGAATTGTCGTTTGATCGTACGAACGCGAAACGCCTTGAAATCGATTTAATTGAAATCAATTTGAAATCAATTTGAAAATATTAATTTCAGCATAACTTCTTCATACGATCGAATTTGGACGCGAAACTTTTTCCATCGCATTCAGAATATTTTAAAAACACCTATTCCGATATATGGGTTTACCCAATTTCGTTCTGGGGTCAGAACGGGCTTTTTTGGGCTACGTTAGCGTTAGTACGTTTGTTTATCCGATCCATCTATTCAAATCTCTAACCTACCTATATAAACCCAGTTATAAACCCTAGCCCATCTATTCTCATTTGTTTGTACGTTCATTTCATCAGTTCCTTCTCTTCTTCCAATGGCTAGAAACCCTAGATCCATGTTCAATTTCAAAAATCAAATCCAAAGTCAAAAGTAAAAATTTCAGAAAAATTCCAAAAAAAATATATGTTGAAGTTCTTGACGAGCGCAACTCAGATCTGCAATTTGTTTCTCGATTGGAGTTATCGTTTGATCGGAATTTTTTCGTTTATTTTCGGCCGTACATCACGTCGTCGCAAGAATTCGTCAGTTCGGGAAATGGTTTCTGGGTTTTGGAGAGGAAGCTAAGGGGAGTAGATCTATATGGTTTGTAGGTCGAATCGACGGTTGGATGCGGAGAAATTTTGCGATTAGGGTTTCGAATCACTAATGTTCATCGGCGGCGGCCTCTACAGGCCATATGGGTGGCGCGCATCAGGGGGATATAGGCGGCTCGGCAGGGGCTTCGAGATAGCGGGGGTCCCTAGGTCGACGGTGGCTTGTAGGTGGTGATGTCTTCGGTCAAAGTAGTAGTGGTCAACGGGTGGGGAATGGGTTCGAACGCGTCTTCTTCCTGTAGATGTGCGTGCGCTAGGAATTAAGGAAAGTGACGTGGCAATTATAATTGAGGCAAGCTTCTTTTGTTTTAAATTTTAAATTTTATTTTCAAACAATTAAATCAAATAATTTTTACATACGTTATCCATTTCACGCGAGATTTTTTTGTTAGGATCGTATTAAAATTCCAGATCTGATGACGCTGGTTTGGACAGATTTGGAGACCATCAAATTTTTGGGTTTAAATTGAATTGAAATTCAATTTAAATTCAAAAGGTGAGTGTTTTAACCCACTCACAACTTCTAGAATTCCTTATGTTTGTTAATTTGACTTAATATATGAGTAGAAATTTATTATGTTCGTTTGGCATGTTTTATTCAACATCTCAGTTATATCGCATTTATTTAATTTAACTGTTAATTAATTTTTATTATTGCATATAAATTGACAGTTATAATTTATTTATTTGCATATGAACTGCTAGTTAAACAGTTATTAAATTTATTTCTGAATATAAACTGTTAGTTCATACCTGTTATGTATTACCTGTTATATTTATATGCTCTATATTGATGTTGTTTAAATTGGATGATGTTTGTAATTAATGGTTGATGATTGATATTTGGATGAATGGATGTTGTATTTTATATTGTATAAACTGCAAGTTATCGTGCATTTCATTCATTCGGGATTGCGGTTTAAAATGATATACAACCGCATTTTTATTTTTAAATTGCGGATTGAAATGACAAACATCAGAATCACTTGACCATAGGGTAGAAAATTTTATACAGGCACCGCGGTATATATGTATATAAATATTTTGAAATGATTTTCTATTGTTTTTGTAAAGTTATATATATATGGTTTATGGGATATTGATTTGGTTATTGAAAAGGTTATTATATATATAGAAATTTTCGGGTTTAAGCTTTGTATAAATTTGATTTGAAGTTTAAAATAAAGTTTGATTTTAAGATCAAATAAGATTAAGCATTTAATTAAAATTTAAATTTTGGAGTTTCATTGACTTAAATGAGAATAAGGTTGGAAGATGAATATTAAGTTAAATTGGAATTAAATTAAAAGTTAGAATTTTTAAAGGACATGATTTCATAAGTTGATGTTGTATAGAGTGATCTAAATGAATATCAGGTTGATTTAAATAAAGATAAAATAAATTGAAAGATTTTCCAGTATGCGAAGTTAAAGGTTTTTCTTAAATTATATTGAATTCATTAAGTAAATATTTCAAGTCTAAATAATAAGTAATTGAATTGAATATATATGTGATTACCAAATGAGTTTGTTTTGAAATGGTGAAATATATAAGCTTTGAAACATAAGAATTGAAATGGTATTTGGAAGTTTAAATCGATATTTGAAAATTGATTTTGAAATCTAAAGGAGCTATTGTGTTTTATAAAGTAATTTAATATTTAACCATTTAAGAGATGGAAATTTATTTCGAAGTTATGATTTTCAAGGTAATATTATTTGGAAATATTATATTCCAAAGTTTTGATTTCTAAATATTTTACTTTGAAAACCCTATGATTTTGGAAAGAATATATATTGGAAAATAAAATGACATTATATTGGTTTGGTCCTAAATGATATCGTATTGATTTGGGGTTTTAAAAATATAAATGATATCGTATTTATATGGGTTTAAAATGGATATTATATTCTGGTTTTAAAGTATAATTATTTTAAATGACCGCGGTGTTATAATAATGTTTGGTTGTTGAAGAGACCGGGATCGGAAGTTGTCATACTCTCTGCCAACTCCGAAAACCACTTTAACAACCGTGTACGCGGTGGAGATTCCAGAATGAAGTAGGATGGTGGCGGCGTTTCCTTTGAGGTAAATACGTGGACCCAACTCCCGTGAGTTGGCATAAGGTGGCTAAAATAGGAGCGATTCTAGGGCCAATGTGGTCATTCCTCTAATCGAACGCACTCCTTCGATATTATACTCTGACTTTTGGATTGATTCGGTGGCCACTTTTGATTTTTGATTTGGGGGTGTTGTTCGAGGTGGGCGGCAGCTGCGCGCTGCGCGTTTCCATCAGCCCGGATAGCAATTGGTATATCTACCCTGGCATTGCCTAGTTGTGTCGTGTCACCTACCCTATCGCGCCTTGTACGAGTTTGGATTTCTCCCGTAGCCCGTGTGGTATCCTCTGGTGGCTTCCCGATCAGGAGGGACTATGATATTGGACGGACTACTGGGACTATTACGTGTTAAGGGCTATATGGGTAACCCCTTAATGCTAAGAAAAAAGTAAGTTTATTTTATAATTAGACACTATTATAATAGCGCAATATACTACATAGTAAATAGTTTAACGGATGCTTAGGAGATGTAAATCCCTAGCATCTCTCGAGTTACTGCACTCATATCTATTTCTATTTATTTAACCTATATAAGATCTTTTAGTTCTGACTCGAGTGTTTTTGTCTTTTCAAATTCGCTCGGGTCAGTCCGAGCGTTTCAGGATTTGAAGTTTTAGCTCTGGAGGACGAAGACGAAGATTTGTATTACTATTATCTACTATTAATCCACTACACCATTTAATTCCGCTGCATTGACATTATTGGTATGTGAACTCTGATATTTATTGTATAAAGAAGAATCAAATGTTTTGTAAACAGTTTTATGAACTGTATATTTATTACTATATTTTATCCTTCCGCTGTGAGATTCTGTTTTGTTTTATTTCTTTCTCGTTTTTCTTATTTACCCCATAACAATCCGCCCTTCCGTATGGTTTGAATTGTCACGTGTGTCGATTTGAAGCGTGCGAAAAGGCTGGACGTTACAATGAATGAAATGAAATTAATAAGAATGAAATTGATCTATTGTTTGGAATGTTGTTTGTTTTGGTTTAATCTAAGACTGTTGAGTAAATGGCGCACCAAGTAGTTTATTTTCCATTCTGTACAGTTTAAAGTTTGAACCCGAACAACTATTTGTTTTGTTTGATATGAATGAAAATTGATGTGGGTTAATTTTATGTGATGTTTGTTTGCTGGTTGCAAGTGATTGATGTTGTATTGATTTGTTTGTTTATGGTTGAAACCACTTTAAATATTTCATTTTATATAATTGTTAACCTTTTGGATTGTATAAGTGAAATATAGGTTATGCAAGCGATTGCTACTGCTTTTGGTTTCATAATTAAGCGTAAATTGCCCGACAAATGGGTACATTTTCCGATTACGGTTTATAGCGTTATTATATTTTTCCTGGGTTGGGATATATTATTTTGGTAAATATATGTTGTATATTGTTATATTTGATATTATATTTTCTCCCAAGCCTCCCCGTACAAAGGAGACTCTGCCGCAATTTTTCGTAAATTTTGGACTTAGAAAATATTTTTGAAAATGTTTTCCAAACTTTATTAATTTAAGTATAAGAAGATTTATGGTTATAAATTGGTATATTTTATTTAAATTAATTAATTTTGTAAATTTATTTGTTTATAAATTTAATATTTAAATAAGATATATTGATTTCTTAATTCTTCTTTTCCCTTCTTTTCCTTTTCGGGGACGAAAAGTTTTGAGTGGGGGAGAGTGTAACGGCCCGTAAATTTTGTTAAACAAATTTGTTAATTAAATAAGAAGTTTGTAATTAAATTTAGTAGAAACAAAAAAATTATAAATTAATATTGAAATGAATGCTAAAATAAAATATAGCAATGGTAATTAAAACCTATTTATTTGTAATTTTGAATAAAATTCTAATAAATGAACTAGTGAAATGTTTATACCTGGATATAAATTGAATATGTGAAATTTGAGGTACGTATTGAATTGATTAATGTAATAAAACATGGTTAATAGAAATTGGATGTAATTTAATGAAGTACGTTATTTCAAGTTAATAATTTATGAACTTGAATGAACATTCCAATTTAATATAATAATTCAAATGTTATGACTTAGTTTTAAATGGAATATAGTATAAACAAATGCAAACATTGTATTTATATGTGAAATAATATATTGATTTATTTGTAACTGAATGTAAATTAATGCAATTATGTTAATGTAAGCTAATAAATAATTAATTTAGCGCCATCCCATTTAATTGAAATAATTGTAAGGTTATAATTTATTATATCTAGTAAATTTGGAAATTTGATTCCAATACATGCAATAAAGTATTAGAAATGTATATTGTTTTCATAAGATAGTATAAAGGGATGTAAACTTGTGATCTATGTAATAAATAAATAGAAACGTGAAATTTTTCATAAGAAATAAATAAATCTAAATTTAACGTTTGGTTACTGTAAATTAAAGTAATAATCAGAAATAATGATAATTTTATTTATATATGACTATTGGTTGATGTAAAGATTGCAAATCAAGATTTATTTATTTATTTGAATGTAAGTAACAAGTGTTGTATAAATAAATGAATTAGTATAATAAATGGTAATTGGATGAATTCAGTTTTACGCAAGTAATCATGATAATTAGTGAAACTAATAAAATTTAATTGTATTATAAAGTAAATGGTAACGATTGTTATATTTAATTGGCCTAATAAATCAAATTAGGAAATCTTTAATGTTTTAATGAAATTTGTAACAGAAGGTGTGATGTAATAATGAAATAATTGGAAGTGTAAATTCATTCATAATGTAGTAATCTATATAATGGAAAGTATGAACCCAAGTGAATGAATTTATATAGAATGTTAATCGAAATTAGAGTGAATATTGGTAAAAATGTAATAAAATGGAAATGGGGCAGTTAGTACAAAGGAAAGATGGAAAATTTGAACTTACTAGTGTAATAAAGGGTAAAACAAAGGTTATTTTTGTTTATCGAATAATAATTGGTTAGATAAAAAGGATTGAAGTAAATCAAGTTAATTTATTAGAATAAATTTCAAATAATTGAGTCTATTGCAAATAGGTATAATTAAACACTAAATTTTTCGTTATTTGAAATGAAGATGGAATAAGAAAATATTAATGCAATAGTTTTGAATCCAATGGTAAATCCATCTATTTGACAAATATGAATGGAATAATTTTTGATTTATGTAATTAAATGGAAATTTTGGAGATAAGAATTATAATTGGTGAATATAATGAAATTTAAAATTTAACTTGAAATTGATAAGTTAATTAATTTTAAATTGACATCATAAATTTGTTAAATTAGTGTTAATGCTTTGAAAATATAATAATGAGAAGAATTGTCAATTTTAAAAATTGAAATTGGGAATTTGATTTAATTAATTAATTTTTTATTTAATTAATATAAAAATAGCCATTTTGGCCACTGACTTGGATTTTGACGAAACCTGTTTCATCGGATCCGTAACAGTGAATTATTGTAGGATTTCAAGTTTTGTAGCGATCAGACTTGTCATTTGATCGTACAGACTCAAAACGCCTTGAAATTTATGAAATTGAAATCAATTAAAATCAATTTGCAAAATATTGATTTGAGCATAACTTCTTCATACGATGGAATTTGGAATTGAACTTGTTCCGTCACGTTTAAAATATTTTAAAACATCTATTTTGATATGTGGGCTGACCCAATTTCGTTCTGGAGTTGAAACGGGCTTTTTGGGCCACTTTGTTGTTAGCACGTATATTCAACCCGATCCATCTATTCTATTCCAATTTGTCTATAAATATCCTATTATAAACCCTAGCAGCCCTCTATTCCACATTTCTATATGTACAGAAACTTCTGTGCTCCTCTTCCTCAATGTCTGTAAAGCCTAATTTATCCAATTCAAATTACAATTCAAAATCAAAGTCAAAAATCCAAACTCCTCAAAAAATTTCAGAACAAATATATATCGAAGCTCTCGATGAGCGTAATTCAACGGTGGTGTTCTTTTTTCAATTCAGATTATCTTTTGATCAGAAATTGTGTTTTAATTCTCGGCCATCCATATGGTTCAAATCAACGGCGACGGATCGTCGAATGGATGATACCGGGCTGTGCAGAGTCTCGAATGGAAGGCATCGGCGGGGTTCGTTTGGAGTTTCAACGGTCAGATTTGGGCGCAAAAATTCGATTAGGATTAACGGTACATGGCGGCGGCCGGCTATTTTGTGCAACGTTCGTGTCGCGTGGAGGCCAGGGTCGCAAGGAAAGGCCGGAGGCGAGCCAGGGTGGCGACATCGTAGCATGCGGTGGCACAGAGGGAAGTCGAGCTCGGTCGACGTGGCGGCTATCTTGCGTGCGTGTTTCGGGTAGCAAGGTTTCTTGCATGCGTTGTATCTGGGAAGAAAGGGACGTGACGTGGCCCAATAATAGTGGAAAGTTATTTATTTTATTTTAAAATTTAATTTTGTTTTCAAACAATTTAATCGTTGTAACTCTTACATATGAACTCCGTTTCACACGCGATTTTTTTTGTTAGGATGTAATAAAATTCTAAACATTTTGGCACTGGTTTGGACGGATCTGGAGACTGTGAAATTTTGGGTTTAAATTGAATTTAAATTGAATTTAAATTCAATTTAAATTCAAAAGGTGAGTGTTTTAACTCACTCACAACTTCTAAAATTTCTTATGTTTGTTAAATTTAATTTTGTTGTGATTATGCATTTATTTATGACTGTTTCGGATATTTTTAATCATCATCTCAGTTAATTGCATTTATTTAAATAAATCGTTATTTATTTATTTTTGAATATAACTTCAAGTTAATTACCTGTTTTATATCATCAGTTATATATTGATATTGATTAATTGTTTTGTATGATGATTGTGATGGATGTATGATTTTATGATGGATGAATGGATGTTTTATTTATATCATCATTGTGATATCCCAGAAATTCGGTAATATAAATTTAATAGTCTGTGTTTAAAATTGAATGGATTTGATAATTTCTAATAATAAACTCTGAATTGATCTAATAATCTTCTTTTAATAAATATTTAAATTGGAAGATTTTATATTTTTAAAGAAAATAAATTGTTTTCTGTTTATAATATATATATATATATATACATATATATATATATATAATTGTATGTATTGTAAATTGATAAACTTCGATTCAGAATTTAGTAAATGAATTAATTTTCTAACTCTAATTTATTTTTGGTAAATTTGAAATTTGATTTAAATTTAACAATTGGCTTTTCAAAGCAACTTAATAAATATCTATATGGTTTATACTTATGGAAAATCTAATTTGTTTAAACTTATATTTTAATTAGCTTAAAAATATGAATTTAAAATTTGATTAACATTAAAACTTTGTTGTATTTTCTTTTTAATATTGCTAGAATATATATATATAAGAATTTTAAATACAAATTTCAAATGATCTTAATTTGTTTATAACGTCTTTTATAAATTATTTAAAATTGTTTAATTTGATATTTTCAAAATAGTACTGATAATACTTAGTTTTTATAATCATAACTAAATTTTGTTAGAGATAGGATTTGTTATTTTTAATTTTTATAAGAGTTATATTTGCATCTATATATAACTTGATTTTTAAATTTGGACTTATAATTTAAATTAAATTTGAATTTGATGTTGCGAAATTTAAAGGAATAAATACTTAAATATTTTTGAATAAGCTTATATTTTAAATTTGTTGTTTCATTTCTTTTTAATTTAAAAAGAGATAAATTCATTTACATATACATAAGAATAATAGATTAAGGTTTAAAAGTTTTTGTAAACAATTTAAATTAAATTAAAATACTCTTAATTTACATGTGTAAGTTTCCTAATACACCTAAGTAGACATGTGTTAGGCCATAAATCAAATAAGTGACAAATGTTCAACTAAGAAAACAAGTGTAATTTTTTTAATTTTTCTTTTATTTTAAATTAAATAAAAAAAGTTTCATATATAAACCCATCTCCTCTAAAATCATATTCTTTTCTATTCTTCTTTTACCAAAACAAAGATCTGAAATCTAAACTTCTTCTTCAACAAAACAGAAAATTCTGTTTAAATGAAATCTGCAAAACTTCTTCAACAAAGTTTTAATGTTAATCAAATTTTAAATTCATATTTTTAAGCTAATTAAAATATAAGTTTAAACAAATAAGATTTTCCATAAGTATAAACCATATAGATATTTATTAAATTGCTTTGACAAGCCAATTGTTAAATTTAAATCAAATTTCAAATTTACCAAAAATAAATTAGAGTTGGAAAATTAATTCATTTACTAAATTTCGAATCAAAGTTTATCAATTTACAATATATACAATTATATATATTATAAACAGAAAATAATTTATTTGCTTTAAAAAGAAAAAATCTTCCAATTTAAATATTTATTACAAGAAGATTATTAGATCAATTCAGAGTTTGTTATCAAAAATTATCAAATCCATTCAATTTTAAACACAGATTATTAAATTTATATTGCCAAATTTTCGGGATATCACATTCCTCTCCCCTTAAAAGAATTTCGTCCCCGAAATTTAAAAGCAAAGCTAATTTAATAATCTATCTTAAGATTTAATTTTAAAACACAAGCATATATCAATCATATGCTAACAACCATAGCAACCAATTCATACAAACAAACAAATCTAACTATCTAGAAAAAATTCTGGATAGAGTTTCCACGAGTTTCCCCGGTATAAATATCGGGATACTCGCCCTACAGAATTCAACAACTAATACTATTAAGCTACAGAGCTCCTACTCAACTAGATCTACAAAACTAAATAGGATATCATACAGACAAGTCTAACTCAACAATCACATCCTCTTGAACTGCTGGTTCCACAACCAGAAATAAATCATACACGTACTCTCTCAGAGATACGTGAAACACATCGAATCCTAGTTATCCAAACTGGCAATTCAATCTTGAACATCAAACACCAATCCTCACCAGGACACAGAAAAGATCCAAAACACCTCGGAGCTGACTTACCAAGTCTTGCTCAACCTTATATCTCCTTAGATCGGAGAAAACTTACCCAAAATCAAATCTCCGACTCCAGAATCCAAATTCCTTTGTCCCTTATCCACAAAACATTCCTGACGATCCTGGGCTGCCTTCACCTCTCTCAATAAGCTCAACCTTTGCTGATGTCTTTAGAAACAAACTGGACTAAAACAATCCAACAGAATGATCTCCTCAAGATCAATCCCAAACCAAGAACACCAACTCTACTCCACAAACATCAGAAGACTAACACACTTCTCCTATTTGGAAAAGACAAAAAAAAAGCACTCCCAAACTGCTTCTGCTACACAACTCTGATCTGGAATAGAAGAAAAAAACTCGAGCACAAACTGGACAACACATCTCAGAAATATGGTTCAACAAATCCATAGAAGAAAACTCAGATGTCCCATCTGATCCTTCTACTAAACTGAACCACCGGTAGCACTCTTGGAATCCAGTCGATAAGAAATCTCAACCTCCAGATGCGGACAAACTTCTCATAGCTCAAGCGAATACTCAAACTATCGCAAGTCACTTTTGCGATCAACCAGTCCAATATCCAAAGAAAACTGTTCTCTCTTACCAATCAGAACATCTTACGCTTATTTAGCCAATCCATCGAAGAAATGATCCACTTTGCTGCTTCTGAACTCTATCTTCAGAAAAACTGCTAACCAGAAGACCTTCTTGGTAGCACACAGAATACTCCGAGCTGCACTGCTGACACCGACGCCAAAGACTTCCTAATCCAAAGTACTTCGAGAAAATCGGGCCTCAAATCGGACAGAAACATCCTACTGAACCCAGCCAAAACATCGAAGCAGATATACTTCCAAAACTTGTTCCAAAGAAAAATCTTTGGAGACATCCATAGTCACTGCGTCTCATCACACAGCTACTAATTCCTGAGGTATCAAGATACCATTATTTTCTTCTGCCCAACCAGCAGATCCCAACTCAACTCATCCTACTCAAAGATAGACTCTGAACCTTAACAGGTTACCTTCAGAGATCGATGAAATCCCTACACTCTGCACAACTCACTCGAGACGGTATTAGGTCTACAGTCTCGACAAATACACTTCCAACCTCAACATTCAAACTCCAACCAATGGTAGTAGTCGTATTACACAACCCACTACCTTATCTACCTTTATAATTTATATTGGAAAAACCCGAACAGGAAACCCAACAAATAGGTAGAAATAAATATATATAAATATATTTAAAATTACAAATACGCTCTCTCAAGAAAGAAATCACTTCAAAGCCTAGGTATTCACTCAACCTAGCGCTCTGATACCACCTATGACGACCCGACTTTTTCTCCACAGAAAAGTCGTATGATCATGAAGAAAGAAAGGGATAGAAAAGATAAAAGAAAGAGAAGAAAGAAGAAACAACATCAGAATCTCTACAGCGGTACGAATAAATTATATCAATAACATAATATTACATAGTATACAACACTAATCAGATTTACACAGAATATACATCACATACTAGACAGTTATAAACATCTGTCTAGTTATTACAACTCAATACAACTCAACAATGAAATACCGACACATAGAACACACAGCGGAACTATATATCTATATCGCAGAAGCCTCCTGCTCCATTTGCTCCTCCATAATTCGTCAAAAGCTAACCTGAATCCCTTGGCTACTCGTAAAATTTGAGTACCCAAGAGTTTAAGAAAACAGAAGATAAACTCTGGGTCATACATGGGTCTGGTGTGAGTAACAGGTTAAAGTTGCTTAACTTTGAAAATCCTTTGAAAAGAAAAGGTATCACGTAAGACTTCCCACACATAAACATGGAAAAGTTTTTACCTTACACTAACCAAAACATTTGATAGGAAATCCGGTGATATTATAATAGGTCTAGGGTTTTCAAGTAAATAAGAAATAGCCGAAATTGTTACATTATTAAATCCCAGCTACTAGCCACAAAAGTGGGTAATACAATCAAAACCGTTGGCACTTATTAGATTTTGGATTCCATCAATGGTTGGGCTACTGGGGTACCGCCCGTCATTGTACGTGGCCTAGATCAACGTATCGAGGAGCCACCCTAACTCCCCTGCAACACAAGACCGGAACCATCCCTTACTGGACAGTCCCGAACTAGATAACCCCGCAGTTGGCGTATGTCCAACTGCCCACACAGCCGAAATAAAAAGGGACCTCTAAATAGGGGAAAATCTTGTCCTACTTGGGCATGACCCACTTAGCCTTGCTGGACCTTCCCTGTTTTAGCCATTCCCAGTTGATGAGGCTTGAGGCTACAATTACCTTTAGAGAACAATTCTCTAAGAATGCTCATCGTCCACCTAACGATGTTCTGAAAGCATTCAATCCATAAAAGTTTGTTTCGGGTTCGAACGAAATCGAAGGCATTATCTTGTTACACTCAATTTGGAATCACCCTCAGAGTTAACGACGATAACCCTTGCACTCTAAATCACCATCTCGAACCTATAAGAACTATCTCCGTCAAACTCATCACGGAATCACCACTAGAGTTATACTGACGAATAGTTCTTACACCTCGAGTCTTCACTCTTCACAAGAGATCACGACCTATCGTTAATTTGGATCGATGTGTTTTTGGATATCCAAATATGGAAACCCAATCTCGGTCTCATCGAAATCCAAAGCGTGTCTTTTAAGGCCAAGTTGTTTTAAAGGTTTAAAAAAATTCAATTATCTATATACACAGATAGATAAATCACAGACTCATAATAGATAATCAACATTATCATCACAACAGATAATCCATATTATCATTATCACGAGATAATCTATATCAACATCACAATGCAACCAATGCATCCATATCATTCAACATTACTTATCTCATATCTGTGATTCAAACCATCTAAGGCAAACAACATCATCCAACCATATAAGCCATGATTTATAATGACACCAAATATAATTAATTTAAAATTAATTAAATTAATTACATCATTCTAATTAATTTAAAGTAAATTAAATTAATTACTTCATCAATATAAATATTGCTTACATCACTATTAATTAATTATCAATTAATTAATCATCAACCACTTATTCATTTTAATTAATCATCTTTGATTAATTAACCTTTAATTACATTCAAGTAATTATCCACTAATTAATTTCTCAAATTAATTATACTTAATTAAATACAGTAATTAATCTTTAATTACTTTCTTAATTAATTAACTATAAATTAATTACATTACTTCTTAATTAATTACATTAATTAATTCCCTCATTTATTAATTATTTCTAATTAAATCCATTCTTAATTACTTCATTAATTATAATAATTAATGATCTTCTAATTACATTTCTTTTAAATTAATTACATTAAGTAATTAATCTTTATTCAAACCATAATTGTTAATCACCCTCGATTAACTCCATTCAGTAATTAATTTCCCTTAATTACTTCATAAAATAAATTAATTACTCAATAATTAGTTATCTCTAATTAATCCCTTGATTAATTCACAAAGTAATTATACTCAAATTACTTCATCAACAAATCACCTTCAATTTATTACATACAGTAATTACCCATAAGTTACTTCCTTAAGTAATTTCTCTTAATTTAATGACATTAAGTAATTATACTCCACAAATCATCAAATGATTAATTTAAATTAATTAAACTGAATTAATTAACTTAATCTAATCAAATTAAACTCAATTAATTATAATTAGTAATTAATTCCTTAATTACTTCCATAAGTAATTATAGTTAACAATTTACACAAATGATTATCTTTAAATTAATTAATCATAATTAATAATTATAATTAATCACATTATTTAATTATTAAACAATCCTTAGTTAATTTCCTCATTAACTATTAACAATTCATTAATTATTTTCTAAAATAATTAACTTATTTTAATCATTATTAATTACAAATTAATTAATCATTAATTAACCCATTAATTAATCCCTAATTAATTAAATAATTAAGTGTTAACTAAAACTTAATTAATCCATTATTACTTGATTAATTAATTATTAATCATAAAGAAAAAATCAAATTCTTGTTTAATTAATGATTTACAAGTAAATTATTCCAAGAATAATTAATCTTAAACCCTTAAAATTAAACCCTTAATTACTTTGAGTAATTACCATTTTATTAATTAAATTAATTATCCATTTAATTACCCTAATAATTAAATGCATAACAAATTATTAAATTATAATTGAACTTTAACAAGTTTTAAAATCAATTTAAAACCTTAAATAATAAATAATACTTTTCTTATAAAAGAAATTTTACAAAAGTTTAAATCAAATTCCCTTTTTAAATTTAAAACATTTAAATTTTACATTATCATTCAAAATTGTTCAAACACTTAAATTTATAAAACTTAAATTTATTTTAAACCAAAGATTCAAATTCAGATTTGAATCAAATTTAAACTTTGTTTAAAAACATTCCTTTATATTTCAAATTCCAATTTAAATTCAAATTTCTTTAAAAACATTTTTAAACAATAAATCTTTTTTTAAGTTATTTAAAAAAAAATTGAAATTTAAAACATAATCATTTCCAACTATGATTCAAATTAAAACTTGAATCCATAACATAAAATTAGATTTAAAACATATTTTAAATCTTTGCTTAATGATTTAAATTTCAGTTTAAAATTTGAAAACATGACAAATTTCTAAACTGCAAACTAACCCGAACCCAAATGATTCACTCGAGTAAACACTAAATAAACTCGAGTAAAACTCGAGTAAGTTTCATTTGCATTTATACAGAACTTACAATATGACAGGTTTAAACTAAAACCTGAAACATTCAAAATACCCGAGCGCTTAACCAAAATACTTCGAGTTCCAAACCCCATAGCTTCAAGCAAAAGCACGATGCAACCGGAAACACTCTCGAGAAACCCTTCTTTCCCAAACAGCTGATACACCAAGAATTCGTGCACCTGCAACACCACTTCATCCAACTCCGACCTCTCGCGGCCATTCGCGCAAGTCGACTGTCGCCTCCTAACTCGACTCCGATCCTCAAATCAATTGCAAAACCCCAATTTCAAAATCAAGCATACGAGCTAAAGAACAGGAGTAATGTCGCAACCTGGAATTCGACTCAATCACCAAATTCCGACCTCCAGGGAAGCTCCACCTCCGGCCACTTCTTCATCCGCACCTCATCAATCACCCACACAAATCTGGAACAGCTCGGTCATTCCTAGGGGTTGCGATGATAACTTTTTTCCAGATGAACAAAACTAGGGCTAAATACTTTGATCCCAAATTTCTACTGCCTCGCTGCATTAATCCTTCAACTACCATTTTTCCCTTAGTACTAGATCATCACACCATCAACCAGAGAAACAGTAGCCACTCCCGACCTCCTAGGTTATCAATTTCAACCCAAAACACCATTTCTGGTTAAACCAGAAATTCTCAATCAAAAACAAACTAAAAATTCTAGTTTTAGTTTTAAAATTCAAGTTTTTGATCATGTAATCTATTGATAATATTATATCAATAAATCAGGATGATTGAATTCCTATTTTCAAAAAAATTGCTCTGTTGTGCTTAGTGTTTTCTAGAGACATAACTATTTTTCCTTTATTTTTTTTTCATATTAAATAAAATTAGAACTTTAACTTATATTTCATACATACTTTGCTTAAATCCTAAACTCTAACACATATAAATAAAATAAATGGATATTCTTAATTACTTCTTATATCTGGAACTTAAGCACTGAAAAATGAATTCACAGTAAACATACACATCTACAAAAATACATAATATACCAGAAATGAACTTGAAATATAGCATGCATCACACTTATCTCCAGAAATAAAACGAGCAACTAAATTAATATTTAAGTTTATAAAATGTTACTCACAGATTTTATATGAGCAGAGTATCCATGTTACTGAAAATGCTTGAAACTGGAGTTGCTTTGAACTTGAAAACTTCAAATTGCATCATTGTTTTGCCTTTTAAAAACTTTAGTCTTAATCTTTCTGCAAATGCCTTTGCTTCCAGATTTTATAACTGCATGCAGGACTTTGATGATTTAAAACAGAAAGAAGGAGATTGCAGGCTTGATGAAGTTGCATGCAGGTTTGAATGAAACTGCTGTTGCATGCAGTTCTGTTGAGTTGCAGATTTGATTCAGGTTGATGTATTTGAGAAGCTACAGGTTATAATTGCATTTCAGTTTGGAAGAAGGTTTCATATGATTTTGGGTGGAGGAGATATTAGTGCAGGGATTACAGATTTTCTATTTTGAATGAAATTTTGATTTCCATATTTTGAAGGAGTTTGTTTGAACAGATTTTGATTTAGATTTGGTTTTGAGGGAAATTTACCAGGCATTATCTCTTAATTAATTTATTAATAATTTGTATATGTATGAAATTATAATTTAAAGCTTTGTTTTAAAATTAATAATTTTCAAAAAAGATACTTTAAGTTTAATTAAATTGTTTTCAAATATAAGATGATTGTTTATTTTTAAAATATGATAGTTTAAAGGGGATTTAAACAAGGTTTTGTTTTCTTTTTAAAATGCTTAAATTTAAATGGTTTAAATGTATATGTATAAATGTTTTAGATTTTAAAAATATGTGTATAAGATGTGTATTTATATTATAACTAGTTTTAGAATATTTTTTTAAATATACATATGTAAATTATATTTATTAAGAGAATTAGATAAGTAAGTTTATATTACATTTTAAATTAAATGAAAATTAATTATAAAAAAACTTCAAGAATACATGTGTAAACATGTTAATCCTCTTAATAACACATGTAAACCTATTAAGCTAATTAAAATGACAAGTGTAAAAACTTAAATTAAAAGTGTCTTCTTTTTTTTCAGTTTTAGTTTCTTTAATTTTTTTTAATCATAACACTTTTTCTTTGTTTATTTTTCTTAACTAAAACTAGAAATTTATTTTCTCAAAACTGAGATTTAAACTAAAAAGCAAATTTGAAGCAATGATCAAATCTGCATTTTTTTATATAAAAAGCTGCAAATCCAACCTGCATGTCGAAAGGGAAGATCAAGATCTATTCAATCTTTTAAAACAATCAATCTTTAAGCATGCATGGGTTTAATTTCATCAGCTAGCAAGATCAAAGCACAGTCTTTTTCAAATTAAAGTTGTTCAAAGCCTGAAAACTACTCTGCTTATATTTCAGGTGAGTAAATGGAATTTTAAAAACAGTTTGATTCTAGATTTATCTTGATTTTGTGATGATATCATGGTGATTATATGAAATATTTTTTTTAAATTGAATTCATGTTGAATTAGGTGTATTAAATGCCTGAAAAATTTAGAATTGTTACTGTGTTTATAAAACAGTCCCAAATCCTATAATAATTTCAATAACTTGATTTTGAACACGAACTGGACTTTGATTTGTAAATGGAAGTTGGTTGTAATCATGTAATTTATCATCTAAAAATAGTTATAGGATTTTAAAATGAATGATTAACTCATATTTTCAAATTACAGTAAAAAAATCAAATTTGGGCAAAATTTCATGAATTCAAATTCTAGTTTTGATTTTATAATTGGATTACATTTGGAAAATTATGATTTTTAGTGCTTGTATCATAATTTTTAATTGTGTAAATAGTGAGATATTTGGGTTTGTTCGTTTTGGGAACTTCAGTGATTTGCCGAAGAACAACATGACGATTGCAGCTATAATTTTGACCGAAGCATGTTTATAGGTTGTAGATGTTGGGAAAATTGTTCAATAATTTTTCTAATGAGTGAATCGTTCGAATTTGTTCGAATTAGGGTTTTACAGAATGTTTTGTTCGGCTTTGTTGATGAGACCATTGCGAATTGGTTAAGGGATCGAGTTCGATCGCGTTTGGGGATGTTGGAACTCATGGCCGTGGTGTTCGATGATGGGGACGGTGAAGTTCGACGGTGTCGAGATGGTCGGCTTTGGGGGTTTTGTGGCGAGATGCAGCTGTAGTTTTTGAGCTAGGGATCGAAATTTCAATATGGTGGTAGATTGTTGGATCTGGGTAGGGTTTTGGGTTCGCGCGCGTTAGTGCGACCGACATCGATGGTCGCGACGACCAAGTTCGGCCGGCGATGGTCGCGCACGTGCTCAAGTGCGTGTGTGTGCACTGTATATTTGAGCTTGGGGAAGACGAGATGAAGATCAGGTGGGATCTCGCGTTATGCTCGTGTACGACTCGAAGGATAGCGTGCTGGAGTTTTCTCGGGGGAGGCTCGTGTTTTTGCAGTGTTTAACTCGAGTATATAGGTTGTTGTGTTTTGATAATACTGTATAATGTTAATTTTGTAAAATTTAATGATAGGGTTGCAATTTTAACTTGATGTTGTTAATAAATGAAATCAAGCATTAAGTTATAATCAAGTTTACAAAGAAAACAAAATTTAAACTTGTTGTTTGAAAATAAAGTTATTCAAACCTTTAAAGTATTATTTGAATTTATTTTGAAATTTTAAATTGTTAAGAGGTTCGTATTTGAAAGAAATTATCTACGTAGATTTTGAAATTCAATTTAAAAGAAGTGTTTTGAATTTAAGGTATTAAATCAAAGTTTTAAGTAAAGTTTTAAAGTAAGGTTTTAATAACTAAAGTTTTCAAATTTTATTTGAAATGAATAAGTTTAAAATTTTATGATTTAAAGTGTTTTAAATTTTAAGTTTGATTACCAAATGTCTTCTTTTCAAATAAGGTTATTGATATAATTTTTAAATCCAAATAGAATAATTTGATTTTAAGTTATTAAAATTTGATTTATTCAAATAATTTAATTATGAAGATAAATAGGGTTAATTTATCTTTGTTATTAACTTGAGAACACTTGATTGAATATGATTTGTAATTAAGTAAAGAATTAATTAAGATAAATGTTTTCTTAATTAATTAAGGATTTTTAAATATAAGTAGTTAGTTAATTAATTATTTAATTAATTTTAAGTAATTAGTTAATTGTTTATTTAATTTTATATAATCACTTAATTATGAATTAATTAAGTGTAATTACTTAATGAAGTAATTAATGATGAATTATTGAATGTAATTGAATGATAATTAATTGTGGAAGTAATTAGTGGAAATTACTCATAAGAGTAATTAAGGGAAGTGGTTAATGGTTAATCACTAGATGTTATTAATATAGGAATTGATTAATGTAATTGTTGAGGTTAATTAATTATGGAGTAATTAATTAATTAATTAATTAATTAATTAAGAATTATTTAATGATGGAAGTAATTATTTGTTAAGTAATTAATTAAGAGGGTAATCAAGATTTATTAATGAAAGTAATTAGAGATAATTACTTATGTAAGTAATTAAAGGGTTAATTGCTTAATTAATTTAGTTAATTAATTAATGTGATTAATTTAAGATTAGTTACTAAGTGTAATAAATTAAAATTATAATTAAGTAATAAAGTAATTAATTAAGGATTATTTGTTAATTTAATTGAAAAATAATTACTTAATGAAGTAATTAAAGATTAATTAATTAAAATAACTAATCAAAGGGATAATGTAATTAATTAAGATGTTAATTAATTAAGATAAGCAATTACAAGTTGTTAATTACTGCTTATGATTAATGAAATGATTAATTAAGTTAATAAATTATTTAAAGAGATTATTAATTAATAAGGATCATTAGTTAATATAATTAATGTATTAATCAAGGTTGATTGATAAAGTAATTAATTTAAGTGTGATTAATTAATTGTAATTATTTGAGGTTTAATGTAATTAATTATAATTGATTAATTAATGAAAGTAAATGTATGATCATTAATTATTGTAATTAATGATAGTAATTAAAGGTTAATTACCAAAAATGGTTAAGAATAATTACTTAAATGTAATTAAAGATAATTAATCAAAGAAGATTAATTAAGGAAGATCATTAAGAAGTGATTTATTTATTTATTTGGAATAAATAAATGAAGAAGGATTAAGGTTAATCGAATTGATTTAGAGTTGATCAATTCTGTTGATGGATGATTGATTGTTATTGATTGATCGATGTTGGATGATTGATTGATAATGGGTGATTGATATTGGATGATTGATATTGGGTGATTGGTTGACCCTGGATGATTTGGATATCTTTGATATGTGACATACTGCTTTGTGAGATGAATGTTTGATATGAATTATCTATTGTGATAATCTGATTCATCTATCTGTTTATATCATCCTGCATATAAGTTTAACTGTTTAAACCCTTAGAACAACTTGGACATTAAAATGGCGTTTGGTTTCGATGAGACCGGGATCGGGTTTCCATATTTGGATATCCGAAAACCATATCGATTCCAATTAAACGTTAGGTCATGAATCCAAGTGGAGCAAGTGAAGACTCGAGGTGTAAGAACTATTCGTCAGTATAACTCTGAGGGTGATTCCGTGATGAGTTTGATGGGATAGTACTTATAGGTTCGAGATGGTGATTCAGAGTGAAAGGGCTATGGCCGTTGACTTTGAGGGTGATTCCAAAATGAGTGCAACGAGATAGTGCCTTCGGTTTTATTTGAACCCGGAATGAACTTGTATGGATTGAATGCTTTCAGAACATCGTCAGGTGGACAATGAGCATTCTAAGATAGATGTGTTCGATAAAGGTAATCGCAGCCTCAAGCCTCATCAACCGGGAATGGCTAAAACAAGGGAGGTGCAGCAAGGCTAGGTGGGTAGTGCCCATTTCAGGACAAGATTTTGCCCTGTCTAGAAGTCCCTTTATATTCGGCTGTGTGGGGCGGTTGATTGCAATAGCTGCCGGGGTTGTTTTGTTCGGAGTTGTTCAGTAAGGAACGGTTCCGGCCTTGTGTTGCAGGGGAGTTAGGGTGGCTCCTCGGTACGTTGATCTAGGCCACGTACTGTGACGGGCGGTACCCTAGTGGACCTGCCATTGATGGAAACCCAATCTTCCTACGAGACCCTACGGTTTTGTTTGTATTAACCACTTTTGTGGCTAGTAGCTGGAATTTAATAATGTAACAATTTCGGCTATTTCATATTTACTTGAAAACCCTAGACACTATTATAATATCACTGGATTTCCTATCAAATGTTTTGGTTAGCGTAAGATAAAAACTTTTCCATGTTTATGTGTGGGAAGTCTTACGTGATACCTTTTCTTTTCAAAAGGTTTTTCTAAAGTTAATCAATTTTAACCCGTTTACTCACACCAGACCCCTGTCTGACCCGAGTGTTTATTTTCTGTTTTATTAAACTCTTGGGTACTCATATTATGTATGAGTAGTCAAGTGATTCAGGTTTGCTTGACGAATTCTAGAGGAGATATGGAGCAGGAGGCTTCCACGTGTGTATATATATATATATATATATATATATATATATATTATGGTTCCGCTGTGTTGTTTGGTATCTGTATCTGTTGTACTTGAGTTGTATAGTTAGACAGATGTTTATAACTGTCTAATACGTGTTGTTTTAAGTTGTGTACTCTGATGTAATATGATACTATGTAATATTTTATGTGACATATTATATTTCATTCATTGCGCTGTGAGTTATCTGATATTGTTGTGTTTTTTCTTTCTCTTTCTTTTCTTCTTCTATCCATTTCTTTCTTAATTAGCGATGCGACTTTCTGGTGTTAGGAATTCGAGTCGTTAAAGTTGGTATCAGAATTTGAATCTTTAGTTTAAAATAAATTTAAGTTTTATAAATTTAAGTGTTTGAACAATTTTGGATGATAATGTAAAATTTAAATGTTTAAAATTAAAAAGGGAATTTGATTTAAACTTTTGTAAAATTTCTTTTATAAGAAAAGTGTTATTTATTATTTAAGGTTTTAAATTGATTTTAAAACTTGTTAAAGTTAAATTATAATTTAATAATTTGTTATGCATTTAATTATTAGGATAATTAAATGGATAATTAATTTAATTAATAAAATGGTTAATTACTCAAAGTAATTAAGGGTTTAATCTTAAGGGTTTAAGATTAATTATTCTTGGAATAATTAACTTGTAAATCATTAATTAAACAAGAATTTATTTTTTATTTATGATTAATAATTAATTAATCAAGTAATAATGGATTAATTAAGTTTTAGTTAACACTTAATTATTTAATTAATGAGGGATGAATTAATGGGTTAATTAATGATTAATTAATTTGTAATTAATAATGATTAAAATAAGTTAATTATTTTATAAAATAATTAATGAATTGTTAATAGTTAATGAGGACATTAACTAAGGATTATTTAATAATTAATTAATGTGATTAATTATAATTATTAATTATGATTAATTAATTTAAAGATAATCATTTGTGTAAATTGTTAAGTATAATTACTTATGGAAGTAATTAAGGAATTAATTACTAATTGTAATTAATTGAGTTTAATTTGATTAGATTAAGTTAATTAATTCAGTTTAATTAATTTAAATTAATCATTTGATGATTTGTGGAGTATAGTTACTTAATGTCATTAAATGAAGAGAATTACTTAAGGAAGTAATTTATGGGTAATTACTGTATGTAATAAATTGAAGGTGATTCATTGATGAAGTAATTTGAATATAATTACTTTGTGAATTAACCAAGGGATTAATTAGAGATAATTAATTATTGAGTAATTAATTTATTTTATGAAGTAATTAAGGGAAATTAATTATTGAATGGAGTTAATCAAGGGTGATTAACAATTATGGTTTGAATAAAGATTAATTACTTAATGTGATTAATTTAAAAGAAATGTAATTAGAAGATCATTAATTATTATAATTAATGAAGTAATTAAGAATGGATTTAATTAGAAATAATTAATAAATGAGGGAATTAATCAATGTAATTAATTAAGAAGTAATGTAATTAATTTATAGTTAATTAATTAAGAAAGTAATTAAAGATTAATTACTGTATTTAATTAAGTATAATTAATTTGAGAAATTAATTAGTGGATAATTACTTGAATGTAATTAAAGGTTAATTAATCAAAGATGATTAATTAAAATGAATAATTGGTTGATGATTAATTTATTAATTGATAATTAATTAATAGTGATGTAAGCAAGATTTATATTGATGAAGTAATTAATTTAATTTACTTTAAATTAATTAGAATGATGTAATTAATTTAATTAATTTTAAATTAATTATATTTGTTGTGATTATAAATCATGGCTTATATGGTTGGATGATGTTGTTTGCCTTAAATGGTTTGAATCTCAGATATGAGATAAGCAATGTTGAATCATATGGATGCATTGGTTGCATTGTGATGTTGATATAGATTATCTTTTGATAATGATAATATGGATTATCTGTTGTGATGATAATGTTGATTATATATTATGAATCTGCTATTTATCTATCTGTGTATATAGATAATTGAATTGTTTTAAACCTTTAAAACAAATTGGCCTTAAAAGACACGCTTTGGATTTCGATGTGACTGGGATCGGGTTTCCATATTTAGATATCCGAAAACCACATCGATCCAAATTAACGATAGGTCGTGATCTCTTGTGAAGAGTGAAGACTCAAGGTGCAAGAACTATTCGTCAGTATAACTCTAGGGGTGATTCCGTGATGAGTTTGATGGAGATAGTTCTTATAGGTTCGAGATGGTGATTTAGAGTGCAAGGGTTATCGTCGTTAACTCTGAGGGTGATTCCAAAATGAGTGTAACGAGATAATGCCTTCGATTTCGTTCGAACCCGGAACGAACTTGTATGGATTGAATGCTTTCAGAACAACGTCAGGTGGACGATGAGCATTCTAAGGGATGTGTTCTCTAAAGGTAATCGTAGCCTCAAGCCCCATCTACTGGAAATTGATAAAACAGGGGAGGTGCAGCAAGGCTAAGTGGGTCATGCCCAAGTAGGACAAGATTTTCCCCTGTCTAGAGGTCCCTTTTTATTTCGGCTATATGGGCAGTTGGACGTACGCCAACTGCGGGGTTGTCTTGCTCGGGACTGTCCAATAAGGGATGGTTCCGGTCTTGTGTCGCAGGGGAATTAGGGTGGCTCCTCGGTACGTTGATCTAGGCCACGTACTGTGACGGGAGGTACCCAAGTAGCCCAGCCATTGATGGAATCCAAAATCCAATAAGTGCCAACGGTTTTGATTGTATTACCCACTTTTGTGGCTAGTAGCTGGAATTTAATAATGTAACAATTTCGGCTATTTCTTATTTACTTGAAAACCCTAGACCTGTTATAATATCACGGATTTCCTATCAAATGTTTTGGTTAGCGTAAGGTAAAAACTTTTCCATGTTTATGTGTGGGAAGTCTTACGTGATACATTTTCTTTTCAAAGGATTTTCAAAGTTAAGCAACTTTAACTTGTTACTCACATCAGACCCATGTCTGACCCAGAGTTTATCTTCTGTTTTCTTAAACTCTTGGGTACTCAAATTTTTACGAGTAGCCAAGGGATTCAGGTTATCTTTTGACGAATTATGGAGGAGCAAATGGAGCATGAGGCTTCTGCGATATAGATATATAGTTCCGCTGTGTGTTCTCTGTGTTGGTATTTCTTTGTTGAGTTGTATTGAGTTGTAATAACTAGACAGGTGTTTATAACTTTCTAGTATGTGATGTATATTCTGTGTAACTCTGATTAGTGTTGTATACTATGTAATATTATGTTATTAATATAATTTATTCGTTCCGCTTTTGAGATTCTGATGTTGTTTCTTCTTTCTTCTCTTTCTTTTCTCTTTTATATCCCTTTCTTTCTTCATGATGATACGACTTTTCTGTGGAGAAAAAGACGGGTCGTCACAATCATAAACTGCAAGTTCTTATGCATTTCATTTCATTCGGGATTGAGGTTTGAAATGATATATAACCGTAATTTTTATTTTAAATTACGAATTGAAATGATAAATATATGTATCACTTGACAATAGGATAGAAAATTATATACAGGCACCGCGGTCTATATATATATAATTATTTTGAAATGATTTTCTATGGTTTTGGAAAGGAATATAGGTTTAATAAATATTAATTTTCGATGTTATGTAAATATTATTTTATATATATATAGTAATATTCTTGAATTTAAGCTATGTATAAAATTGAGTAACAAAAATGAGTTTAATAATAAAGTTTGATTTCTTTGTATAAAATGGTAAGTATCTATTTAAATTCTATTGTAGATAGAGTTTATAATGACTCAAATAAAATTAAAGTTGGAAGATAAATGTGAATTTGAATTGAATTTAAGTATTTAAGAATTATCCTCGAAAAATTTGATTTGAAATGTAAATAATTTGAGATTTAAAGGGTATGATTTTTTAACTTGATTTTGTTTAGAGGATTTAAATGAATATCAACTTGATGTAAACGAATATTATCTGGTTAATTTAATTGGAAGAATATCCAGTTATTTGAAGTCTGAAAGTTTTACTAAAATGATATTTGATTTATTTAGTAAATATTTCAAATCTAAATAATAGTAGTTGAAATTTATGTATATGAAATTATCAAAGAATAAGTTTTGAAATGGTGGGAAAATTCAAGCTTTGAAATATATGGAAATATATTCGTTTATTTGTGGATTTAAATCCATATTTGGAATTGATTTGTGAAAGTGAAGAAACTATTTTATTATATAAAGTAATTTAATATGTAAACCATTGAAGTATATTAGGTTATGTTTCAAAGCTATAGATTTCAAGGTATATAGATTTGAAAGTGCTATGATTTCTTGAAAAAGGATATATTTGAAATAAAATGATATCATGTTGATTTGGGTCTTAAAATAAAAATGATATCGTATTTATATGGTTTTGAAATGAATATTTTATTCTAGTTTTGAAGTATAATTATTTTAAAATGATCGCGGTGTTATAATAACGTTTGGTTGTTGAAGAGACCGGGATCGGAAGTTGTCATACTCTCTGCCAACTCTGAAAACCACTTTAACAACCGTGTACGCGGTGGAGATTCCAGAATGAAGTAGGATGGTGGCAGCGTTTCCTTTGAAGTAAATACGTGGACCCGACTCCCGTGAGTTGGCACGAGGTGGCTAAAACAGGAGCGATTCTCGGGCCAATGAGGTCATTCCTCTTATCGGACGCATTCCTTCGATATTATACTCTGACATTTGGACTAATTCGGTGGCTACTTTGATTTTTGATTTTGTGGGTGTTGTTCGAGGTGGGCGGTAGTAGCTGCTACGTGTTACCACCATCCCGGATGCGTAATTGGTATATCTAACCTGGCATTGCCTAGTTGTGCCGTGTCACCTACCCTAGCGCGCCTTGTACGAGTTTCTATTTGTGTCGTACCTATGGAGCATCCTCTGGTAGCCTCCCGATCAGGAGGTATTACGGCACTGTATGGACTATTGGCATTATTTGTGTTTTGGGCTATATGGGTAACCCCTTAACGCTATTAAAAAGTAAGTTTTTTTTTGAATTACCTAGAGAACCAAGCTTCGCTTGTAAACTCTAGGAAGTATGTGCCTGCCAAACACATACTTCGGGTACTTGTTACAGGGTTGTCAGTTTCGGGGCTTGAACTCGTGACCTTCGATCACGCAGTCCGGACCATCAACCAACTACGCCAACCCTGTTGGCTAAAAGTAAGTTTACTTTACTATTAGACATTATTATAATAGTGAAATATACTTCATAGTAAATAGTTTAACGGATCCTTAGGAGATGTGAATCCTGAGCATCTCTTGAGTTACTGCACTCACGTTAGACACTGGATAGGAGATGTCAAATCCCGTAAACATCTCCGACGCTGTTACACTCATATTTATTTCTGTTAATTAACTCACATAAGATATTTTTGTTCTGACTCGAGTGTTTTGTCTTTTCAATTCGCTTGGGTCAGCCTGAGCATTTCAGGATTCGAAGACTTTAGCTATGGATGACGAGGACGAAGATTTATATTACTATCATCTACTATATTATTCCACTACACCATTTTATTCCGCTACATCTTTATTATCCTTTGGTATGTGAACTCTGATATTTATTATATAAGAAAAATCAAATGTTTTGTTAAACAGTTTTGTGAACTGTATATTGATTATTATATTTTATCGTTCCACTGCAAGATTCTATTTTGTTTTTTTTCTTTCTCTGCTTTTTCTTATTTACAACATAACAATCCGCCCTTCTGTATAATTTAAGTCGGACGTGTGTGGTTTATCGTCGATTTAAACCATGCATAAAGGCGGGACGTTACAAATACACACAATATAAAACATTTTTATATTCACTAACAAATAAGCACTCATATATATAATACACTCAAGCTCAATCTAGGGTGCTACTATCCCTATCTATACCGAGTGCACATCAAAGCTTAGGAATATACAAAATCTAAGCTTTGATACCACATGTGACGACCCGTAAATCCGTACCCTTTGAATCGACAATAATCCGCACATGTCCGACCCAAAAAGCACAGACGGACAGAAAGTCATGAGAAAGAAAAGAAGAGAGAAGAAGAGAAGAGAAGAAAGAGAGAAGAGAAAACAAAATAGAACTATACAGAATCCCACATCGCAGCGGAAAACATATAATATCATATCAATGATCTTTACAAAATAGAAACTACATATACATACATCAATCAGAGTTCAAAAATCAATCATAAGTTATCATCCTGGACAGTTATAATAATCTGTCCTTACAATTGTCGATAATGTACAGCAACGAAGCACATCAGATAATCAAAACAGATACGTGTATATGAAATGAAGATCTTCAACTCTCCTGCTGAAGCTCCAAAAACACCAATATGATCCTATAAATATACTCGATCTGACCCAAGCATTGAAAGGAAAGATCGTCCGGATCAGTTTTCTAAACCAGCGTGAGAAACACACTCAACTGAATTTATTAGATTGCCAAACTTTTCCTTTCAAAACAAAAGTATCTCGTAAGACACGTCCACACATAAACACGGACATGTTTTTACCTTACGATAACTAAAACATTTCATATCAAATCTCTTATACAATATTTGTGTCTAGTATATACAAATAATATTAATCAAAGTCGAAATGGTTATCCATATAGCATTTCGAGGCTATTCATTACGCATTTACAAACAAAACCGCAAGCTCGTAGTGGGGTTTGAATTTCTATACAAATGAACAGATGAAGGGACTACCTTCCAGCAGTACATTTCTAGAGGAATGTACCGAGGACCATCACAAAGGATCATCTACCAACACAAGACCGGTCCACCTCTATAACTAGATGGTACCGAATATATCATCCTTCAGTCGTTACTGACCTCTACCGAGGACCCTTTAGCATATGAACCACAATAATCGGATACACGACGTCATAGCGCGTAATGATATATCTAGAAGAGGATAATCATATCCTACTTGAGAGCGACCCACTTAGCCTTGCAGTATCTAACCCTGTTTTGGTCATTTCCGGCTGATGAGGCCTGAGGTAACGATTACCTTTCATATATCACAAATCACATTAATTTGAATGCCACACGGCCATTTCCGTTGACTACTAATTGTCTTTCACAAAAATACAACCCTTAAGCTCATACGAGGGTATTAAATAAGAGAAGTGGCCTTCTTTGCCACCATTGATGTACGTTTGTAAAAATTAATGTACATAATATTTAGAAATGCAATGTCGAACGAAAATCCATACAAGTTATTTAGGAATAGGACAAACCAAAGGTACTTTCCTACCACATCCTGCCAGGAAATCCCTAGGATTAGTTGTGAATAGTCCTTGCATTAGATATGTCACAACGAAGAGACTGCTACTACTGGATGTATATTGGGATTTTAACCCCAAATGGTCAACAAGCAGTCTCCACCATGAAAATACTGAATATCAATATCATTATAACATGCACGATCGAACGCATGTACGTTGGTTCGAAGTGGTTTTTAGATATATCTGATCCCGTTCTCTTCGCACCAACAACGCAAAAATGTTTTCTTAACCTCACACAGGAACTAAGTCTCATAGACTTATCACGTCTCCAACTTTCAACTTGCTATCCTTCGGGCCAAGAAGGAAGCCCGATAGATTGGAGTAATATTCCACACTACACGAATCAACATCTTCAACACAAACGATAATCAAGCCTACATAGAAGGCTACGTACTACGTGTACGACTAAACAGTTCCCACATCAAGTCGAGGAAATAAAATGGCCCAATTTGTTGGTCGGCTATTTAACTATCAAAGAAACAAACAAGTATTTAGCACCATACGCAATCACTAGGTCCTTTTAATTAATCTTTTATTAATTAAACCATTTGTCAAATATTCACTTCAAATTATATTTAAAAATATACATTCTCAAAACATTTCAACATTGGAAAACGTTTTCATATACTTATTTAATAATAAGTAATTCATAAATCAATTTATTTTCAACACTTAGAAAATATTACATATACTTAAATCATGATTAAGTATATATTTCATTCTTTAAAGAAAACATTCTTTTAAACATATTTATTTAGGTCAAAACGAATTTTGTGTAAAACATCGTTATGACAACCCAAAATCACTAGTATAGGAATTCGAAAATTAGATATATGAAACCCATATACTATACAAAACATCTCCTTCGAAAATCATTTACTATAACAACAGTGTTATAGTCCATCATTTCCTTATTTCTCGAAAACGTCTATTTCAACAATGAATGTTGAAATCTATGTATTCGATACTTAACACATTTTAAAACATCTTTAAATCACTTAACTTCATTTAAAAGATCACTTTCCAAAACATTTATTTAACTTTAAAATATTATTCACTGCCCAAAATCATGAATATAGTTCATTTACCAAATCCAATATTTCTATAATTTTATTAAAGGATAATCCACTGTCCAAAATCGTGAATATAGTCCATTTACCAAATTCATTACTGCTGCACATTAAATTAAAGGATTATCCACTATCCAATATGTGGATGAAATTCCTTTAATAAACTATAATGATTAACTTATCAAATTCAATTGATTTCGGATTTATGAACAATGTTTATAAATTCCATATATATTTTATAAAAATTTCAATTTTTAAATTCCCTTTATTAGCCAATCTCGTTTATAACTCGCTTACATGCCAAAATCCAAATTATAAGTTAATTACTTATATATCTTTTTATTTACAAAATCATTCTTTTTATAACTTCACACATTGTAAATCTTATTCACTTATAAAATCCAATTATAACTCCATTTTAACTCTTATAATACTCCTTTATAATTTCATTATTTCGATTTATAAAAATTCAATTTTATAATTCTTATATGTAAACCATTTAATATGAGTTCAAAAATCTCAATTTAAACTATTTACAAAATAATTAACTCCATATTTCAAAAACCACATTTCGATTAAGTTTCACAAAAATCATAATTTTTACAACAATAAAAGTTAAACTATTTATTTATTTAAAATAAATTCGTTTCTTTAACACTTCAAAATTCAATAAAACGTATATTTCCAAAATCACTTGAAAATTCTTTTTAATTTTAAAACTATCGCTTTAACATTTTAAAATTCCAAAAATAGGCACAATGCTGCAACAGCACTAAATACATCAATCACAAGATCCAAAACATCATATATCATATGATAACGGCATATATGTCCATATCTATAAAAAAAAACCAATACTGGTGAGGAATCCAGTTGGATCCCTCCAACCTGTCACCTGCAATAAATATACATATTAGAATATGTGTATAATGTCCGCTTCGAGGAAGACACGCACACAAAGGGTCATCCGCTCATACACGGAAACGTATAGGGTCTCATCTGCTCCAGTAGGCATGAATATATCAAAATACCAATCAATATATATCATATATCATCCAAACAATCATCAACCAGCATAAATAAATTTATTCTCGCTTATATAAAAATATCAGTGAGTTAGAAAAAGTGAGTTGTACTCACATTGGATCCAATAGTAGTTGCAGTGTTTTATTCTGAATAAAATTAAACAGTCGTTTAATTTTACTCAAAATTTACACTAGCTCCAATCAATTCCAAATTAGCTCTAAAATGTAGTGCTCGTTAATACGAACCCAATGCAATTCGTTTCTTTAAAAACGGACCTCGTATGAAGAAGTTATGATATTTAGAAGTTAATACGAATTTATGTAAATCAATTCCAATTTTCTTTTTATTTATTATAACCTAGATCTCATCTCAGCCATTCATTCTATATCATCAGATCTGGGCGGCTCGACTTTTCTTCCTCCCTTTGTTCCTATTCACGACCGAAGTACCCATAGCCGCCTCCTTTTCGCCAAATAATACTCCAACTACGACGCGCTTAAATACGATAAGCGACCACCATTTGATGCACCATGCTCCTCCCTCCCCCTCCCCCCAAACCGACGCCCAGAGGCCGGTCGAGCTCGACTGCCCTATGCCTAAAAAAATCGGTTATGAATGTCGGCACTTCATTGCCCTGCTATGCCTCGATCGATGCGTCGATTACGATCATAACCGTATGGATTTATAGATCTCATCTAGCACTTCGATGTTGTAGTTGAAGCTTTTTGCTAATTGTTTATGGATTAAGATATATTAAGGAGAGAAAATTGAACATTTTTGGCCATTGAAAGGAAGGTGGCGGCTAACCCTAACCTCTCTATGGTTTTGAAAAATAGAAAATATAATGTCCTTTTATAGAAAATTCCGCGACACTATTCATCCAAAAAAATTTCAAACTCGAAACGAAGCGTGCCCCTAGCATTTATAATGTTTTACTCCTATTCCGAAGAAAATAGAATATATTTCGAGAGCCAATTCGATCGTATTTGGAAGAAAGGTTTTCTAATCGAGTATTTAAATCTAAAATTTACTTAAACAAATTTCTACACTTTTCAGCTTTCCATGGACAAACCGTAAATCCGATTGGCACAAAATTTGAAATCTTACAATAATTTAACATTACGTATCCAATGATACTAGTTTCATCAAAATCGGAGACTATTTGCACAATGGTTATTTTTACACGTTAATTAAATACTAAAATATTCAATTTCTGTAAATTAACTTTTAATTCAATTTTAAAAGTTCTCTAACATCATTCTAACTCAAATAGAATTTAATTCAACTTTATAAATCATTTTTTTATTCACATTAAATTCAAATTCTAGTTATTTCAGCAATTCCAAATATTAAATTAACAAATTAATTATCCAATTAAATCCAGATATTCGAAATATAATTTATTTAACTTATAAAATAAAATTTCTAATATTTAAAATCAATTAAATATACGAATTTCAAATGACTAAAATTCTAGATCATTACACTAACACCTCTCAAAGCAGTTCTGTTAGGTAAACATCGTGAATGTGTCACAAACTCATGGATAGGAACGCGTAAAGTGTTAACGTGTGTCCCATACCACACGTTCGCACTTAGCGATTTACTAGCCGTTAGTCGATGCCACACTAGGAACATCATAAAACTCAAAAAATCATATCTTGCCTCGTCTCATTGGCAAGTGATAAAGAGACACGATACTCATATCATCTCATCGACAAGTATTAAATGGCATCGTAACTTGTCTCATCTCATCGACAAGTGAAAACAATGTGATGGTTCATCATAAACCATAAATCTCAAAATATGAAATCACATACTCAAGACTTGCCTTATATCATTGGCAAATAAATAAAACATCGTGATGATTCTCATCGACCATACTCCTACATAGGAGATCTTAAACTATAATACTTGCCAAATATTGGCCATCTTAAATAATTCCAATAAATAAGAAATATAAAACTCAAAATATGCCATAAAATGGCAAAACATCTCAGAGTCAATAATCTCAAATAGCTTCGGTCGTACAAGTCCGGAATTAACAAAAATAGTATATGCACATGTCTCATACCACATGTTTTACTAAATCGTTTAGTTCTCTTTCTCATACATTCGAATAGCATAAAAGTGTATTTATATTTAAAATAGTTTACTAGAGAAAACAAGCTTTTAAAACTTTTTCCTGAAAAGATTAATAAAACCAATATTTGAAATTCCTTTATTATAGAAAATAAATAGAATTTATATTAGAAAAATAATTTTAAAATACTATATAATAATAATTTGAAATGTCCATTTATTTCAAAAGTCACTTCAAAAATGGTTTAGTAAAACCATGCTCGAAAACAACGAAAAACAAGAAAGATAACTTAAGACCGATAATTTGAATTCATACGAATTCAATTCAAATTTAACCTATAATCAGTTCTATTTAAATTTGAATTTCAAATTCTCCAAATATAGCTAGCCTATTGATAGGCATTATAGCTCTCAAATCATCTCAAAAATAACATCAAAATCGAGCAAGAATGAGAGCAAAAATAAGCTAATACAATTCTCAGGTCAGTGATTGTTATTGCTGTCGTTTTGTTCTCGGGACAGCAACAAACAAACACAATTTTGACCAAACTAGTTTCGAAATTACAGAAAACTCAAAACACAAAACTTTTAGCACAAAGTCTAAGCTTTCCTAAACATATAAAATTATAGAATTTGGGTAAGAAATTTGAAAGATATGGCCTAAACAAATTCCAGGTCTAAAGTTCACTACAGATGTCGTTTTAGTTTCGGGACAGCGATACTAGAATGAATTTTCGACCATGTAAACATCAAAATTGAAGACAACCCAAAATACGAAAGTTTTGCGGATAATCTAAGCTTTCACGACATCAAGAACCGTCAAATTTGGAATCAAACGAAAAGGATATGCTCAAATTACCAACAACTATTAGCACAGAAAGTCACAGTTTTATAGTGACAGGGTAGCGAGTTTGAATTGGGGTTCGACCCTTTATGCTTAAAATTTTCGAAAGTTTTAACATTAAAATTATTGCAGTCTTTTCAGGCTTTCCAAAACTTCAAAGAAAATCAAATTCTGATTTAAAACGAAAGAGATATGCCCAATTTACTGACAGCAATTCACAAATCAATATGCAACAAACAAAATTGAGATTTCTTACCTTGAAATCTCAATGAAAGCTAGAAAATGTGAGTTTTGATACTCACCTTATATGTTTTTCAGCGAATTAGACTTGCAAGCTTGAATCATCTGCCATGAATTAGTTGTAGAAACTTGAAACTTGAAAAGAGAGAAACATGCAGCAAGAAGAAAACCAGTTACTGACAACAATCTCTCAAAACTAGAAATAGATGAGTAGATTTTGGTTTTTGAATGGATTACCTGTTCTAAAAGCTTTAAATTGATTAATTTTCTACAAAGATTTGCTGAGATTGAAATTTGGGTTTTAGGTTTCAAAGAAGAAATAGGTTTCAGCTCCTTTCTGGTTTCTCAACTTTTAGAATTTTCAGCACGTACTAATTTCTGAGAAGAAGATTATTTTCTTCTTTGTTAGGATGGTAAATGGGCTTACACCCAAAAAGAAATAATTAGCCTATGATACTAATTAACACTAAAGCACATATATTTTACCCAAAATGACATATATTCTCATTTTTCAATTTATATAAAATCAAACTAACATGTTTAAGATTATAAAACATTTTACCACATATAAAAGTTATTTTAACCATTTAAAATTATTTTTATCATTAAATTCTCCTTTTTAATTAAATGCTTCAGTTATTACTTTTATTTAAATAAATCGGTATTTTAACAACAAAATTACATGAAATCGCTTCTCTTGTTTATATTGTCTTAACAAACCATGTTGAAATATTTACATCCAAATACTATTTTTAAACAATATTCGACTTTTTATTTATAAAATACATCACAATAAATTTTATCATTAAAATTTACAAAACTTAACATTTGGTAATAATTTGCAAAATTATTATATTTTATCAAATTAAAACCATATAATGTTCAATTTTATCACAAACTAACATAATAAGTTTTCAAACTTTATTTCTACCATTTTACATTTATTTCCAACATATTTATTTATTTCAACAAATTATTATTGAATTAAATTTTTTATGTCGCTTAATTAATTCAATTAATACCCAAATTGACATATTACCATTATTCACCATTTATTACCAACATTGCCATCTTAATTTCATTTTTATTTATTCAAAACCCATTGTTTATTCAAAATAATTTTTTAACAAATTCTCTATCTCCAATTTATTTTATTTCTCTATTCTTAAATTATACTACCATTACAATTTAATTTTTACAGGTAATCACCAAAATCAGGATTGTTACAGATATTGATAAATTTAACAAAGGTAAGGATAATCTAGAAAAATTATTATCTACATCTAAACACATAAGGAATAAACATGAACTTAGATACACCCCTACGGCTAAATCATAGAAAATAGTACTCAAAGTACTAAGTTTGTTAAGGCTATAAGTTCCAACAAAAACCTAGGAAATTAAAGTTAAAACCTCCAAATAGGTTCGATAGTTTATGGGTTCCAAAAAGTTTGGATGATATTAAAAAATATATATATTAATAATTCTATTAGTAAGGTTCATTCATCTAATGATTATTTTGAAAGGCATTAAACTCTTCAATGGATTGGCATCCCAAAACTTAACCCCATGGACCCTAAAATAAAAAGGGTACCCGTGCACATGTTTTATAATTTTTCAAGTACCAAATAATGTATGCCAGATAGAGGATGCTCAAAGCATATGAAAAGAAATCTATTGAACTTTGGATAAATATGAAAGGGATTTGTTATCGGCATCGGCAAAGTCGGTAACTCTTAAAATCATCTTATTATTTGATAAGTTTATTTCATGTTTTTGAATTGATTTGGTTTCTCCTCGTAGGTTTTATTTATATGCATTTATCTCTGTATACAAACTCTACATATTGTCTAGTAGTGATTTAAGCGACTCTGTTTTGTCCTTTTTGTTGATGAAAAAGGGGGAGAAAAGGTATATTTATACTAGGCAAAATGATAGGGGGAGTGCATAGAGTTAGGGGGAGTTAAATATAAAAATATTATATTTTATCACTCAAATATTTATATGGTTGTTATCATCAAAAATGAGGAGATTGTCAATACCCTAGGTATTGAGTTTGATGACAACAACCACATAAATATTACTACTTACATATCTCCGAGTTATGCAATCATATCAGATATATTATAAAGACATTTATAGAGATAGACGAGAATACAATGGAAGCAAATGAATTATAGAAGAAGGTCCATCAGAGCAATTGAAGGACAAAACCAATTAGAGAAGAATGCGGAAGGATAAAGGTGTTTGAAGTGATGAGGAGTTGATTGAACCTTATAATATCTTGTTAAATACCTCATGGCAATTATACTTGAAGATCATCAACCATTGACCTCAACTGAATCACGAAAATCCACAAATATAAGGAAATTTGAAATGCTGAAAATTTGCAACACTTATTAGTATTGTTGTTCATTTTGCAACACACCTATGTCGACATAGAGGTACTTAGGATATCGACATGCTTTTCGTTTATCAGAATTTCAAATTTTAAATGGAGTGACATTTCCCTCTACCTCTTCACCAAAATATGCATCTCTTCGACCACTATATAAAGGCCTCTGAAAATGAATTTTAACATCAAGAATTATCGTTTTCTCTTACTCCTTCTTCTCCAAACATTTGCAAAAGAAATCCATTGCATACTGTTCCATTCTCCATGCAAATCAATACTATTTCACTCCAATTCTTCATCGACTTGCAAACCACACAATATCGAAGAGTTGTACTTGAATTCACATCATTCACTCTTTGATTTCATCCTATTCCTCAAAGAATTCAATGATATATTGCCATTGGAGGTCCATAGGATTTGCAAGAATCTGTATTGAAGATACGACTACTTGCCATGGTTTGTTATCGGTGATAAGATGATAAGGAGAAGGTGTTCTTGTAGACTGTAAAATAAAAAGGATGTGTATTGTAGCCTGTGAAACCAAGATTGTAAAGGTGTTCTGGCCACCGGTGGAAAGCAAGCGATTATAGTGGAATTCTGCACGATAGAGTGCAATACTGGATGTAGGATTAGTTAACCCAAACCAGTATAAAAATCCACGTGTTCTTTATGTTACTGTATTTTACTTTATTACTTATTTATTCTCTGATTACTTATTTCTGTTTGCAATTTGAGTAAATATAGTTTTATATTCATAAGTAAGTTGTTAATACAATTTCACCACTTCTAGTGTCTGAATAGCCTTAGATCCAACACTGTATTGTAGACACTCCAGTTTCCAAAAAGCTACACCCATTCTGCACACACCTTCTCACATTGCACCATCTCAACAACACAGCAGCACTCATACCCAAACAATTACACCGTCATGCACAAAAAACACACACTCGTGGAAATACGGACATACACACTCAGAAACACATCTACACACATGCAAAAGGTTACGCACACCTGAAAACACACAGTTTCCACACGGCATCACCAATGTTGCACCAGTCACCCACGACCAATCCATCTATTGGTGATGTCTGGAACATTCTAAGCTCCAGACCATGCACCATTTGATCGACATTGTTTCCATTCGATGTTGTTTTGCCATCAATTCGAAGCTCACCACCTTACTCACACAAATATCGTTCGATTCATATATATGTACATATGTGATTAAGTTATTAGACATAAAATTTATGAGTGAAACACTCACCTAAAGATTGTGTTTACTCCTTCCTTCACGTTCGCATTCCTCAAAGCTTTCAACGCTTAGACGAAATCCAATACCCATTCAAGCACGGGTGTGTATTGATGTCGAGAATCACATGTTTTTATTTTAGAGCTTTAAAGATTTATATTTGAGTTTACATTGATTTATTTGAGAAGTGAGTTTTAGGGATGGAGTAGGTTTTATAAAATAAGTAAACTTTGAAGGTTTTATTTATAGATGAAGGAGAAACATCGGGAAGAAAGATAGTTTTGGAGATGGATAAATCATGAAACTCAATTTGGGTATGTGCTTAAAGCTTGGGTTTGGGCTTGAAAATTACAAAATATTTATTTCATTCTTCCTTTTTCTTTTATAAATCATTTTTATAAAATTGAGTCACAATAATATTTCAAATAAAAATTATATTTACAACACTAAATTACTTATTTATCACTATAAATTTGTAAAATTTATTTTCCCATATTTTAAATTATTTAAATTCAATATCATCATTTTAAACCTAATTTTTAAATACTTTTCAAATTGATTAATTTCACAGTTCTAAAATAAATAATTATTTTCAAACTATTTAATTTCATCGCTAATTACCTTATTACGAAATTCCGATGCTCCAAAATTAATTCAAATTATTTATTTTAAATTTCCAAAACCCATTTTTAATTAGTTAAATATTTATTTTTATTTATCCCAAAAATAAGGTTGCACAGACTCACCACTTAAGAAAATTGCATCTTTGTAATTTTTTATAGGGAAAATCCATAACAAGCAAAATAATTAGCTTTACTACATCCAAATAGAATTCAAACAATCAAATTATCATTATACAAACTTGTTGAATTTCAATTATTTAAATTCCTTGGTGACCTCAGATTGCAATGGATTATCATCCCATGCCCAATGTTAGTGGTCATGAGCTATGAATTTAACAACCCATTTAGGATAATTTCCATGAATTACAATCTAAAATATAATCCAAATATTGAAATTTTTGGAAAACTACAGAGTGTACTTCGTGGTACAAAAATTTTCAAAAATTCAAAACACTCAAATAAAATTGTAGCGACCCTGGTTTTTCACTGTTGAATTTGGAATATTTAAATGGCTTTAAATAATTAATTTGGATTAAACATTGGTTTTGAATATGGAAAGCTTGTTTTTATTTAATAAAATAGGTTCCGAATTTAAAAATAGCAGTTTGTTGAATAATTTAATCATTAAAGTAATAATTAAATATTGGTCAAAATAGTAAATGTGGAGATTTAAGCTTATTAAAAGTATTTTAAAGGGATTGGAAAATTCATATTAACAATACTGAAGACAATGCAACTTTTAAAATTAAATTTGGAAGTAACTTTAGAAAAAAAATATCGTTTAAATCGACGTTTAAAAATAGCCTTCTGAGGCACAGTCTCGGATTTCGATGAAACCGGTCTCATTGAATCTGTAATATTGTATTATTATCGAATTTCAAATTTCGTAGCTTTCGAGGTTGTCGTGTGGCCGAACAGTTCGTAAACGCGCTGAGAATTATATCAGAAATTTAATATAATAACTAGGTATAAAAAGCTATCTCCTCCATACAATCGAGTTAGGACTCGAAACCTTTTCCATTGCATTCGAAATAAAGGTATAACATTATAAACGCTTGGCAGCATGCCTCCATAGGAGTTCGAAATTTTAAGTTGCATTTATCGAGACAATTTGAATTTAAATTAATATTTAAAAATTTATATTGCCTAGTCAACTTCAGCTGAAATCCTGTCCACAACAATGCTTTTTGCTTTCCCCATCACACCTTTTTCCTATCACTGTAGCAGAATGAGTCCCCGCATTTCTTCTCAAACACGCCATGCTCTTAGGATTAAATTCGCATCCCCTCCTCCATTTGAATTCACGAAAATCTCGAACCAGTTTATTAAAAAAATGGTAGTTGCATTATTTATCTCAAATTCCTCTTTCCTTTTTCTTCTTTCTCTACGTTTCAAATCCGAAAATCAAAATCGAATCGAGCTTGTAAAAAAATGGCGACTTCCTCCACAATCGTTCCATTCCTCGAATTGAGGCAATGACGTCACATACTTCTTCTCGGGCCTACGTTCGCAAAGAGGGGAGAGTCGCGAATGGTTTTCGGATGGTCATGGGTTCGAGAGGGAAGTTGTGACTCGAAGTCGTTGTCGCTTTAGGTGGTTCGAGTGTGGCCAAGATGTAAGGTGAAGTCAGGTTATTTGCAGGCGATGATTTTTCTTTTGAGTAGAGGTTATCTGCAGTTTTTGTTTTTTAATTTAAATATATATATATATATATATATATATATATATATATTAGAAGATATACAGTATATAAACAGTTGCATGCTATTTAATTTGAAAAGGTGTACAGTGGAAATTAGTATACGTATACATATATACCTTGTTATAAATTATAATTTGGTCAAAAAAATTTACAGTAAGGAGGAAAGCAATTCTGTTTAAATTAATAAAAATATATGTAAGGAATAGTATATATATACGTAAGACTTTGGAAATATAGTAATTTACATAAAAATTTGATTTTTAAAATCTATGTAGATTATTTTATAAATATATATGTTGTTTCAAAATGAAAAATAAAATAAATACACACACATTTCTAACTTACTAGTTTATTTTTAAATAATGGATTTGGTGAAAAATTTGTTCAATTAACTTAGTTAACTTATTTTATTTACTAAAAGATTTTTTTTTAAAGGGAAGTAATTAGTTTAAAATAAATTATTAGTTAATTCAAATTATTAAATAGAAAATTTATTGTTTGATTTGTTCGAATATTAATAAAATCATATAATTTTTTATACAAGGTCAAAAATCATGAACCAAGTCGAGATTGAGATGGATCGCAAACAAAAAGGCAAAGGTGAGATTTTCTCACTCATTTGGATGCCTTATTTAAATTTTAAAACGTTAAATTTAAATCATTGGATGTTTGGTTAAATTAAATTTTTTTTTGTTAGATATTAGATATATATTAGAATGATTGATTTTCCACATTATATAGCGAATGAGACCCTATGCGCCCCACATAATAAGGGATGACCCTTTATACCGTGATATCCCCCTCGAAGTGGGGTTTGGTATTTTATTTGTTGACTAACATCTGTGGATGCAAGAAAAACAGGTTGGAGGGATCTAACTGTATTCCTCAAAATTATTTATTGTTCATATATATATATATATATATATGTTGATATATGATATGTTGGATATACTGATATGGTTTGGAGAATTGAATTATTAAATGTTAAATGGCACTAGAATATAAAATGGGAAAAAAAACAAGAAATAATTAAATTGAAGGAATTTAAAAAGGAAATTTGAATGGTAAGAATTTATATTGCAAATTGGACTTATTTTAAAGTGAATTAAGTGGAATAAAATATATTAACTAATGTGGGATATACTTAATCATTCCTAAAATTTATTTAATCGAGTTTTTTTGGAAATTGAAAAATATAAAAGAACTTGTAGGACATTTTGAAATATGGAAAAGAACTTAAGCAATAATCGATAAATAGATTTGAAATGAATTGGAATTTATTAAGAAAGGAAATTAAAATCAGATTTTTAAATAAAAATTGTTTTTATAAATAAGTGAAAAGCTCAGGGGAGTTTATAAATTTATAAGCGGGGTTTATAAATAAGATGTTGATATCGGTGGATATGAGTAAAATATAAGTAACGGTGTAAACTTATATCGAGTTATGGGGATCGTTGAAAGAGAAATAATGGAATATATTTCGAATATGAGGATGGTGATAAATTTTGATAGGATCGATGGGATATGGATCCAGAGGATTTTATAAATGAAAATGGGGAATACTGGATTCTCTATAAATAGACTTTTGTTGAGATAAACTTTAATTTTATAAATCAACTTTGTAAATTAATTTATAACTGAATATGAATATTTAATGCTTTAAATAAGCTGATATTTTAGTTACCTAAAATCATATTTTTAAAAGTAAATTATTATTCTTATATCATAGGTAAAATTCTAAATGTTTTAAATTCAATTATAAATCCTCTCGTGTTGGGAAGCGAAGTTAGTTAAATTTGAATAAGATTTCTAGGGAAGACCTTATAATGGTATTATGGAAGTTTAAATAAATTTCTAAGTATAAGTGCAACTCCGGAAGGCGAAATGAAATTCATAAAGGGTAGAGCTGAAATTGGAATTTTAATAAGCATAAATGGCTTTGGGAATATAAAAGGAATTAATTTTAGGATTCGTGTAAAACGTGTTGAAAATTTACAAATGCAGTTGAAAATGATTTTTGGAAAAGAAATTAAGGAATAAAATGAATAGTTTTGTCACGATCCGAAATCCAATGTTCGAAAATTGACACTAAATACCTCACTTGTATTCGACTGCTAAAGATTCAAACATCGAACTCCAGTCGGATGGAGATTATAACAACATCAGATGAATATAAAATAGCGGAAACCAAAATGAATATCATGCATTACATCACAGATACAACATCATCATAATATCCATTACTACATCAGAGTATTTTTTTATATATATCACAACTCCAAATAAAACATCATAATAGAACAACAAGTGATCATATGCCAAAAATTCTTCAAATGAAATGAAGCGATAGCGAACTTCCAAAAACTAAGCACCTTGAAATCCCAAAAGCTTCTAAAATATCTCCAAGGTAAAGGCTCCAAGATACTGCTAACACCAGAACATGGAAACCTGCTACTAGGCTGCCCGTGTAGAAATTATGGGCACCCAGAGTGTTGGAAAGGAAACAATAAACTTTGGGTCAGTCACGGGACTGGCATGAGTAAACAAAAACAGTTTCTTTTAAAATAAAACAAGATTTGTAAAGGAAAAATCGTTATGCTTTTGGAAAATGAAACTACCATAAGGCCTCCCGGCACACACACAATGCCATCGCACACTTGGGGGAGATTTCCCCTTATGATAGTCAAATATGCTTAATACGAGAAAAGTCCTTTGATATTATTATTAGTGCATAGTGTGAAAACATTTTGAAAATATAATATTAATCTAAGCTAGCATAGGTACCATTATACTATGCCTACTATAGCTGCCATGTTAAATGGCAGGTTCTACAACTAAAACCGTACTGGGTTCGTATTGTTTTGTTTGAGTTTCCAACAAATGGTCAGGCTAAGGAACTTCCTATACCACATGAGTACGCCTCTGGAGGGACGTCCTGAGAACCTATCTGGCTCTCTACCAACACAAGGCCAGGTTACCTCTGTAAGTAGGTAACTACTACTCAAGTATGCCACCTCCCGGTCGTTTGCGACCTTTATCCGAGGGCCCTCTATCACAAAGCAACAACCACGCAGTAAATGAGATTGAAGCAACCACATAGGTAAACATCTGGGCTTCATATCATGACATCACCTTTTTCCAGAAGGAAATGACATACCCTAAAGGGCGCGACCCTCATAACCGTGTCGCGTCTTTCCTGTTTCGACCATTTCCGGGTTGTGAGGTCCGATGAGGTCTCGTCCACAAAGCTACGCTTTACACGAAAGCCATGCTTTGATCACAAATGATCAACAAATGATCATCAACACATAGCAGCACTTAGCATGCCACACTACCAGATTGGGAGTATATCGCTGATAACCTTCAACTACATAACCACTGAGCTCGTACGTCTCAAAGAAGGGTGTTAAGCTAAGAGAATAAATTCTCCGCTACCAACAGATATGTATTTGAAAGAAATATGCTTTATATCTCAAAGTGTAGTGTCAGATACACAACCATGCAAGTCTGTTCCGCGTCCGAACAGAACCGAAGGCACTTCGTCCAATAAAGGAAGAAGCCCTTGCAAATCCGGGTATCCACAATCCCAATTGGACTCCCCATCACATGTAGAGATCTCTATACCGGAGCAACTCTGTGCAGAGACATTCGATAGGTCATCCTATCGTTTTTGAAGACACCCGGTCTCCAACACCGTCTTCAAATGCTATCCATTTCGACGTATCATTATTCGGAATGGGTTATATGACACAAAGGTCCTCTCCCGGCTAAACCGAATAGTGAGCGCCTAATTTTTAAACACGTGGATGTATCTATCACAAAGATTCACATTCAGGGTTCGATGTGGGTTTCGGATAACCAACTGAAATCCGACTCTCTGTCGCATCGAAGTTTAAATGCCGTTTTACGGGCAAAAAGGTTTTCACATCAACACAGAATTAAATCACAAATCACAGTTTAGCACAGAGCAATTCACATCACATAGTATCAAAACAAAAATATTGATCCGGTGCACAAAATAGTTAATTATTCTTAATTAAAGGGAATGTGATTTATATGAATTAACCCCATGATTATTTTTGCTGATTATTTGAATCAATGATTAATTATTCTTAATGATAAATTAATTAAATCCTAATTATTTTATTAATTAATTATTCCTTAATTAATTAATTTAATTAACGGCCAATTATAATTAATCAGCTTAATTTATCTAATTAACTGTTAACCACGTTAAGACAATGACTTATGACTTGAGGCCACCATGATCTAACAGTTAAAAGCACTCTGCGACTTAACAAGTTAAGGACTCAAGTTATGGACGATCTACGACTTATGGATGGTACGACTTAACGGTTTAACGTGTTAAAGAAATGGCCGACTCAACGACTCGAGGGGAATAGCAACTCAATGGATCAAGGAGGGTACATGACTTAGGGTCTGGACGAGTTAACGAGTTAAGGTCCAGACCACTTAAGAGATGGCCTGACTAAAGAGGGAAATAAGTTAATGACCTAAAGCTGTCTATGACTTACGACCTAGTATGAGTCGCAAACGACTTAGGCAAACAAAGCGATTCACATCTCAGAGAAATCCGCGACTTAAAGCCTCTGCGACTTAAAGCCTCTGCGACTTAAAGCCTCTGCGACTTAAGATATGTCATGTCTCAGGGAAAGCTTACGAGTTAAGGAGCTAACGACCTAACAGGATTAAGACCTAAGCGACTTAGGGAATGTCACGACTTAAGAAAGTCTACGACTTAAAGACGTTACGACCTAAGACTTAGAGAAAAAGTTCAATACCATGCCGTAATAAGATGACTCGTCGACGACTTACGACCTAGTTTAAGTCGTACGCGACCTAAAACCGCAGAGCCAAGATTTTAGTGCTGCCTCACTTTAAACCGTGACCTCTCAACTCGCGAACGAGTTAGGACTTGTATCCAGATGAACGAAGAAAAGCTCAGAACCACTTCACTTACTTCACTGCCTACTGACTCTTGAACCTTGAGTTGAGCGTGACTTACGACTCTCCATGAGTTGTGCACGACTCATGACTTGAGAGAAAAACTGCTGCCCAGAATCACACCTATAAATATGCGACCACCTCCAACGTTCAAAGGACTTTTTGGGCTCATTCTTTCCAAGCACCGATACTCTGCTACATTCCAAACCGACTCGACACTCAAAGCTTTCAAGACACGTAGAACGCTATCAACAACTTCAAGAAGGAATCTCATACATCCGACATGGATTTGAGGACTTTCACTTATATTGAAGTTTAAGCTACTCATTTAAAGTGCTTAGTAATTCAAAGTGTATTGTACTTGGGAAGAATTGTATCGACTTGTAACGAAATCATCAATAAAGATATTCAGAGTGAACGTAGGCAAACTATTGAGCCGAACCACTATAAAATCGCTGTTATTTACTGCTTTTTCTGTGGTTTTCTGCTTATACTCTGTTCCCGAATCATCGGGTGGTGCTTTCACAACTACACTTTACACACCGGGGTGTTAGCGTTCAAATTTTAGCGTTAACATTTTTGGTGCTTTCACTGAGAATTGAACTCAAGCGAATTATCATCATTGCCCCACGAAAGTTTGTTGAAGTAATCTCTCTGAAGACTAGAAGTTTATCTGAAATCATGCCTCCGGGGAGAAGGAGTAGATCTGTTAGATCTGGAAATGTTCAAGAGGGAACCTCCACTTCCCCAGTACCTAATCAAGCCACTCCACCTGTTGGGGTTACAAAAGCGGAGTTGGATGTTGTAATCTTAGGGCTGAACCAGCAGATAAATGCCCAAAGTGCACAATTGGAGGCTCAGAATGCCCAAAATGCCCTAATTTTGAATAAGTTGAACGATTTGCTCGGGGCAAACCATCAACCAACGGGTAATGAAAGGAGCTTTGCAGGCAACGTTCATAATGTTGAAGAAAGGAACGTTCCTGAGAGGGCTGCCAGCCCCCTTGAGCAGACACTTCCTGAAGTTGGTGGATCTAAAGCTCGAAACGATGAGAGGTATCTTTCTGAAATGGTTCGACAAATCATGAAAGAGAGCGTGCAAAGGGATGAAGCCGAGAGAGAATGGGGTTTCGCTCCAAGTAAAACCCCATTTACCGAAAGGATTTTAAAGGCGGAGTTTCCTAGGAAATTTGTACCTCCTACCATCCCAGCCTATCGAGGGACAAGTGACCCTAACCAATTTCTGTACAAATACGATTGGCATATGACTGGGGCACGAGCATCGGATGAGATCAAATGCCGATATTTTCCAGTATATTTAGAAGGGGTGGCTTTGCTTTGGTTCACCAAGCTACCGGTTCGATCCATAGACCAATTCTCTGATTTAACCCGAAAATTTAAAGAACAATTCAGGTTGTATGCGTCAAAGGCAAAAGATATAATGTCACTGTCCAGTATAGAACAATCGCCCGGAGATCCCATCAAGTCTTTTTTGAACCGTTTTAATATAGCTTTAGCCGAGGTAGACAACGCGGAGCCCCGAATGATCCTCACATACTTAATGCGGGCCATCGACAAGTCAAGTGAATTCGGGATGTGGCTTAAAATGAAGGAACCAAACTCACTCGAAAAGTTTTATAAAAAGGCCGACGAATTCATACGCCTAGAAAATCTCTCGATGTCAGAAAAAGCAGTGGTGGCCGAAATTAAGAATAACGTTGTCTTCTCTAACAAGAGAGGATTTGGGAACCAGAAAAGGGAAAGTGATGAAGGAAAGAAGCAGGGAAACAAGAAAAAACCTCGACGTTTTAATCCTTCAGATTTTACCCCCTTAACTGATAAACCAGAAAGAATCTTCTTGGCAACAAAGGATGTTATCAAGTACCCTAAACCACCTGAGATGGGAAGAGGGGCAGTGCAAAATGGGAAATTCTGTCGATTTCACAACCAACCTGGTCACGATACTGATCAATGTCGCCAGTTAAAAAGTGTGATTGAAGAATTGCTAAAACAGAATAAACTTCAACAATATGTGAAGAAAGACAAAATTGACCCAACCTCGTCTGCTCAGGGGCAACCGTGTCCTCCTTACCGACCCGGTTCAAGCAACAGAACTACGGAGCAAGAATCCGAGAAGCTGGTCATTGAATGACACGTGAATCGCAAAATCATGGGATGACATTCATTTACACCCATATTTTACTTAATAGTGTTGCTTAACTTTGTAAAATGATGATGAATGAATAATTCTTGTGCTGTTAACCACTGTAAATGTGATGTGAATCAGTAATGAGCAATTATAAATCTTGTATTCTTTGATGCCGTTAAAATGCCTGTATCATTTCAATATGCAAATATTACTAAAAATCTCGATTTAGTATTGCAGGTTATCGAAATAAAGCTTGCTCATCCAACACATCACAAAGCAAAGCGATTCCTACAAATCATAGAGTCCAACGCTACTCTTCAGAGTCCAAATGCTTCTCTTCGGAGACCCAATGCCACTCTTTAGAGTTCAAACTACTCTTCAGAGTCTAACACTACTCTTCAGAGTCCAAATGCTTCTCTTCAGAGACCCAATGCCACTCTTTAGAGTTCAAAATACTCTTTAGAGTTCAAAATTCTCTTCAGAGTCCAATGCTACTCTTTAGAGTCCAAATCAAACACCTCGAGCGGGCCTAACTAGAAAAGGAGAGATCTTTCTCAATACAAAGTTGCGGAATGATCGGTCAATACACTCCCGCGAATCCGTCCAACCGAAAGAAAGAAGCCCCAAACTTCCAGGCAAAATCCCTACTCAGAGGCACACGTTTCACCGAGATTGAAATAAAACTTCCAAGTGTTGAAACGTGAAGAAGCCCTCATCAAAGGCACACTCCAACTTTCAAAGGAAGAATAATTCACCTATTCTGGAAAATACTCTTCCTCCAAAAAGAAATTAAAGTACCCTTCAGATGCCCGCTTTACCACATAGAAGAATCCACTTGATAAAATGTGTATTTGCACAAAAGAAAAGGTGGTATCTTCGAAGGTTGAAGCGTAAAAACTTATTTGGAGGAAGTTGTACTCTGTTTTTAAACAAAATAATATTCCTCCAAGTATGGAATAATTATTCTCTACAAAATAAAAGTACAAGTCCCCTCAAAATATAAAATATTGCAACGAGCTTATGGTATAGGGGCAACATGGTATAACTACATCGGTAAAATTATGCTCGAACAGTATACCACAAGCTCACTGCAATATCGTGCAAAGAAACTTGTACGAAAATAAAAAATAAATGCATTCTCAAATTCAAACAGGAGTTTGTACAAATAAAGAATCATTTTATTTAATTCTGTTACAATTTCTTACAGATGCAAGTTTCGAAATAGAGAATGCGAGGGCTGGTACCCGCACAATTTCCGGTCAGTACATGCAAAAAAGGCAAAAAGCGATATGAAAGCCACAGAACCAGAGCCATCATTTCTTCTTCCGTCCACCTTTTGAGCCCGCACCCGGCCGAATAACCAACTTCTTAGGCCGGCTTGTAAGAGTAGGGGATGAAGGAGAAAGGGGCTCAGTCGGGCTCTCTTCTGTTTCTTCTTCGCCAGTTAAGGATCCCTTCTTCTTCCTCTTCTTGGAAACTCCCTGCTTTCCTCTCTTCTTGGAGGAGGACCCACTCCCTGGAGAAAGAAGTTTAGATAACGGTTCAGCGTCGGAGCCAGTCGCCTCTGGAGTCTTCTCACTCCCTTCAGTTTCTTCTCCTTTGTGTTCTTGTGAAGCAATGGGATCGTCCAAGTCTTGAAGAGCTTCTATTTGCTCCTCTTGTGATCCCAGTTGCGAGGCGGAAGGAGGAGTCACCTGAATAGATGGAGGAGGAATAATTGGAGGTGGGGAAGCTTGAACGATGCCCGACGTTTTCTCTACAGAAGGAAAAAAGTTAAAGTCAGTAAAAAGCGGAGATAAAGGTTCGTTGAGATTCAAGAAGTAGTCAAAAAGCTCATCAAGTTCGTAAGAAACAGATGAGCAGTTTACTTGGGCAAGATTGTCAGTAGGGTTACCTGCAGAGGTCGGTTTCCTAACGTCAACTTCGTAAGCCTGCGCCTCGGCACCCTCGTAGCCTTCATCTCCACCTTGTATGCTTGTAATCTTGGTGGTAACATTAGTAGGAGATGGGGAATGAGAGCTAGAACTGATAATGTCAATTTCGGCTGAAGGAGAAGGTTGAATTGGAGCAGTTGAGATGATTTTTCCTGAATATTCTCCTGCCGCTGTTTCGGCCCTTAATTTTGCAAGCTGTTCTCTCCCCCTGGCGAGAGCGACACGAGCATCATCATCAAGATAATGCTCCTCAAGAGCTGACTCAGCATAGCCAGCGCCATTACCACCAAGCATATTGAGTGCGGCCTCCCAAACTTCAGCCAGAGTAATTTCATACTTGGGGCCTAGAAAGGCGAGGCTACCGCGCCCCAAGACGCTATGCAGGTAGAAATCAAATAATGTTGAGCTGATGTTGGTCCTCGTTGCCTCGTGAGATTCTTCAGCTGCAATTTTGCCGGCAACGGCCTCATCACGCTCCATTTCAGCTTTAGAAAGTTGAAGCTTAAGCATTTGGATCTCCGCCTCTTGGGAGCTGTTTTTCTTTCGAAGCTCTTCAATATCAACAACATAGCCCTCACTAATTCTTTTTTGCACTTCAAGCCTGTCTACGGCATCCCTTTGGATGGCATGAGCATCTCTCACTTGTTTTAGGAGCACTTCTTCTTTTTGAGAATAGGAAGTAGAGGAAGCAGAAAGCTCTTGTTTCAGTTCTTCAACTTTTGCTTCAAGCTCTTCATTGTAAGAAGCAATGCTCCTCATCTCAGTGTCATGTTGCTCAAGAACCTTTTGCCATTCGGCTTTATCATTTTCCATAGTGAGCATGGCCTCTATGTTTGCACGATTAACCCTTTGGAGCTCGTCAACAAGTTTTTTCCAGTTCGACATCCTCTCAATATCAAGCTTGACGGCATCGAGGTTTCGTAACATAGCAGACTTGTCAATGGGGACCAAGTCAAGGTCAAACCTTACTCCCTTCAGACACCACTGTGGAAACCGACTTTGCAAGGTGGCCGGACCCGGTCCGACTTGGAATTTGGGCCTGCTAATTATTGTTTGGATGTCTGTCTTCCCGAGAGCGGGAGAGCCGGAAGGAATGTCAAGCGAGGCAGGGGCAGTAACCTTTTCAGGAGTTGTAGAGGTGTGCTTCTCACCATGTCGGGCTTGCTTGCTCGAATCTTCAACCATATGACTTTTTCCTCTGTCGTCATGGGATTTTCTTTTATGGGAATCGTCGCCTCTCTACGAAGAATCGTGGCGCTCCTCCCTCTCTCTTCTTTCATAACGCTCCTCTTGAGCCCTCTTCTCTTGAGCCTTTCGAGCGGCTCTTTCTTCATTAGATTCTCTGTAAGAGGGGAGGTAACGCCTGTAATCATATTGGCTACGCCTCCCGTAGCGCTGGAAATCATCATAGTAGGATCCACTGCGCCCTATCGGAGGATCTGAAATAAAAAAGAGCTAAATTTTAGAATTCTTCAAAATACAAAAGTCAGAAGCATAAAAGTGCCGGAAAAATTCTAAGTGTGTGTGATGTGCAAACTACGTGCATCAAACTACGAACCACTCTTTAATTGAGGAGTGGTTGTGGGTGTAATAGTTAGCATCAACTCTTGAGTTGACGGAGTCTGTTGCAGGATAGAAGTCGCTTCAACTACTGAAGAAGAAACCCCGGTAGTGATAGGATCATCTTTAAAGATCTCTTGCGAGGTGGCAAAGAGGTTGCTCAGCCCTTCGAAAGTATCGTCCCTGCTCTGCTTGACAAGGCTAGTTTTCTCGGCTTCTTCGCCAGATTTCTGTGACAGACGGGGAGATCCCTGGGGCTCTTCTTCCCCAATAACCGGGGCAAGTTCGACAGATGGCCCCGCAACATCAACAGAAGTGGAGCACTTCACTAACGAAGCCTCGGGAGCAGGTCCTTTTGGTATGCATGTGTCTGTAGAAACCGGGGCATCTGATGCTTTAGGTGGGGAGTCTGGAACCTCGCAGGGGTGTGTGTGGAGCGAGAAGGGTGAAGAAGTCCGAACTGGTGAAGGAATTCGTCGTTCAGCAAAAATTTCATATCCCGCTCTTCAACCGGTACCGCTACAAGCCTCTCCAGAGTTGGCTTGTGACTGGGATCTCTACAAGGAGGGGGAAGCGCTGAAATAAAGAAAAAAATAAGAAATGATGATGAAGTTAACACTTGGCAATTCGAACTTCAAAAGACTCAGAATATAGAGGAGGTAAAGGTAGATGATCTTACTTCCTTCTCTCCACACAGCATAAAACCCCGGGGGGCAACGGACATAGAAGAATTGAGTCAAAAACCCATGAGCGCTGTCAGGAAGACCGATGATCAATTTACGATTTCGAGCACGTCTCACGACAATAATAGAGGGGTGATCTTTAGTCCTGGTGAAAGAGCATAGGAAGAAAATCTCGTCAAAGCTTGGGAATCGATCAAGCGTCCTCCTAAACAGTACACACAACCCCATTAAAATGGCATAACCATTGGGGTGTAATTGGGATGGGGCGATGGCCAACTGACGAAGAAGTTGTTGGAAAAAGTCATTGAAAGGAGGAGCGCCCCCACTCAGGCACATTTGTCGATTGACCGTTACGAAGCCAGGGGGTGCTATGTCAGCAGTGTTACTTCTCTCGGAAAGAATGGCATCTGATTCAGCAATGCCAAACTGAGCGCACAATTGGCGAAAAACTCTGTACGATAAAGTAGAAGAGGCTCTTTCGGGAGGATTGACCAGTGGAGCCGGAATAACAGTTGCCTCTCCAGTCTGAACCGTTGTATCTTCTTCCTGAGAAGTCATTCTACACAAGCAACTGGATATTCAAATGTGAAGGTGCACGTTTTCTAAAAGTGTGAAGTGTCGTGCAAAACTAATAAAAATAGCAAGTAAATATAACTGGAATTAAACTAGTCGATGATTGATCAATTACAAAATTTCAGAACTTGTTAATATAAAGTTCAAGCATAATATTAATGCAGGCTGGTCAGTTTCAATTGACTATTTCAGTGTTACTTTAATATTTTACTTGAAATTGATGAAAGCACTTCGTTCACACAATTTATTTGAGTTAATTATCTGTTATTAACTAATTTGTCATTTGACGTGGGCAGTCGATGGTAGTATATTTGTCCCATCTTTCTGCAAGTGTTGTGTTTAACAGGTTGATAGCGTTAAAGTTAGAATAATCTGTAAAGAAACGCGACAAAGTTCAAGCAGTATATTCTAGCAATTCAAATTGGAAGTACAATCAAGTTTTGACGACATCTTGAAGTTTTCAAATTTTTTGTTCAAGCCATTTAGTAACAGTCCAAAAATCCTCTAAGCCCTAAGTCGTTCACAACCTAACAGAGGGATGAAATTGGCTTAGGCTAAAGGAAATAATTCGGCAGTAAAAGATTGTCTAAGTGCTGAGTCGCCCACGACTTGCAAGGCTTCCTGCAAGTTAAGTCGTTGGCTCATTGAATCGTTGGTCCTATAAGCCACAAGACGTGTTGAGAAGAAAAGGCTTCGGTTTGAAATGGAGTGGATCTCTCGAGGTCTTAACTCGGCTATGACTCAGGACTAAATTGTTCACAACCCTAAGGCCAAGTCATGAAAATCTCAAATCAAGACAAAGCAATGGAGTACAAATGAAGCTAAGTCTTAAGTCGTCCAGAAACAAATACAACCTGAAGGGTTAAGTCATGCGTAATTAAGGTCGTAAGGGATCTTAAGTCAGTTACTTCGAGAATTGTGCAAATCGGCAGAGTTGTGAAAATCTCACAACATCTCACTTAACCCGTTAGCCCGATAATCTCTCAATCGACAACAACCCCAGTTCTGCCACACCACCGAATCGACACGAATCACGAGTCATCTTAAGTCAAATCAAACAAACTTCGAGTTCTTCGACGACCAATGCAACAATACTCGCACAATTAAAGGGGGGAATTAGAGACGGAAGACGAGGCTCAAAGATTGACAATGATAATCGGCGATTGAAAAATGGGGAAAATTGCTCACGTGATATGAAACTGGAGATGGTTGGAAGTAAATCAAGTCAGGATCGCCGTAGGAAGCTCGGAGGAATGCTGATGGCGAACACGGCAGGAAGTTTGGATAGATGTTAATGGAGGATACGACTTAGGAGATTGATAGTGAGCAGAAAGAAATAAGAGAAACGACTCAAGCCTTTTATACACCAAAACAGCGGAACTTGAAACGGCACAAGCGAGTTAAGGAAAGTCGAAGCACACGACCTACGACTTAGGCGTGTGCTTCGAGGGGCAAATGTTAACCCCGTTAAGACAACGACTTATGACTTGAGGCCACCATGATCTAACAGTTAAAAGCACTCTGCGACTTAACAAGTTAAGGACTCAAGTTATGGACGATCTACGACTTATGGATGGTACGACTTAACAGTTTAACGTGTTAAAGAAATGGCCGACTCAACGACTCGAGGGGAATAGCAACTCAATGGATCAAGGAGGGTACACGACTTAGGGTCTGGACGAGTTAACGAGTTAAGGTCCAGACCACTTAAGAGATGGCCTGACTAAAGAGGGAAATAAGTTAACGACCTAAAGCTGTCTATGACTTACGACCTAGTATGAGTCGCAAACGACTTAGGCAAACAAAGCGATTCACATCTCAGAGAAATCCGCGACTTAAAGCCTCTGCGACTTAAAGCCTCTACGACTTAAGATATGTCATGTCTCAGGGAAAGCTTATGAGTTAAGGAGCTAACGACCTAACAGGATTAAGACCTAAGCGACTTAGGGAATGTCACGACTTAAGAAAGTCCACGACTTAAAGACGTTACGACCTAAGACTTAGAGAACAAGTTCAATACCATGCCGTAATAAGATGACTCGTCGACGAATTACGACCTAGTTTAAGTCGTACGCGACCTAAAACCGCAGAGCCAAGATTTTAATGCTGCCTCACTTTAAACCGTGACCTCTCAACTCGCGAACGAGTTAGCACTTGTATCCAGATGAACGAAGAAAAGCTCAGAACCACTTCACTTACTTCACTGCCTACTGACTCTTGAACCTTGAGTCGAGCGCGACTTACGACTCTCCATGAGTCGTGCACGACTCATGACTTGAGAGAAAAACTGCTGCCCAGAATCACACCTATAAATACACGACCACCTCCAACGTTCAAAGGACTTTTTGGGCTCATTCTTTCCAAGCACCGATACTCTGCTACATTCCAAACCGACTCGACACTCAAAGCTTTCAAGACACGTAGAACGCTATCAACAACTTCAAGAAGGAATCTCATACATCCGACATGGATTTGAGGACTTTCACTTATATTGAAGTTTAAGCTACTCATTTAAAGTGCTTAGTAATTCAAAAGTGTATCGCACTTGGGAAGAATTGTATCGACTTGTAACGAAATCATCAATAAAGATATTCAGAGTGAACGTAGGCAAACTATTGAGCCGAACCACTATAAAATCGCTGTTATTTACTGCTTTTTCTGTGGTTTTCTGCTTATACTCTGTTCCCGAATCATCGGGTGGTGCTTTCACAACTACACTTTACACACCGGGGTGTTAGCGTTCAAATTTTAGCGTTAACATTTTTGGTGCTTTCACTGAGAATTGAACTCAAGCGAATTATCATCATTGCTCCACGAAAGTTTGTTGAAGTAATCTCTCTGAAGACTAGAAGTTTATCTGAAATCATGGCTCCGGGGAGAAGGAGTAGATCTGTTAGATCTGGAAATGTTTATTTATAAATTATGGTTAATTAAATAAATGTTTGTAAAACATTTTAAAGGGATTTTAAGCAATTATTCATTTTTTTAAAAAGTATTTTATATATAGATAATCTATTTGATAAATAGATTTTTCCTTTTAATACTTACTTAAAAATTTCTAAAAAATGTTTAAAAATCCCGTTTTCTCTATAAAATGTTTCTAGATATTTTATAGCCTAGTTAGATGATTTTCGACATATGATAATGATAATTAAACGATTTGGCAAAAATACATGGTATGGGACATGTGTTTTTGCCTCATCGCTTAACATCGGACTTGTACTGTCGAATCGGCTTTGAGGAACTGTTTTATGATATTTTTACCTGTCGAGAGCAAGAGGCGGGGTTGTTATGATGAATTGATTATGGTTGAGATGTTTAAGATGGACTTTTACTTGTCTATGAAATGAGATAAGTCTTGATGTCACTTTAAACTCATCAAAGTATGAGACACGATGAGTTGGGTGCTTTACACTCGCCAATGAGACAAGGCGGTGTATGTTTGATTTGGATTTTTATGAATGTTTTCTAATGTGGCATCGACTGACGATTAGTAAACCAATAGGTGTGAATGTATGGTATGGGACGCACATTAACACCCATTGGGTTCCTAGTCGAGATGTTGTGACACATTCAAGATGTTATTAGTACTACAAACCGAGTATAAGATTGGAATCATTACGATGTTCTTGATGTCATTACTATTTTCCAATCATCATGATGTTTGCTCGGATTTTATGATTTGGGTGTCATCGCGATATTCGACTATAGTCAATCAAGATGATCACGATGCTAAGATGTTAATGATCCCAAGTCATCACGATGTATGGTACCAAATAATATAGTACTAGTCAAGATGAAAAGCAAGTGCAATTTTCTATGAAGTTTTTTATGTTTGATTTCACCTTTTTGTTATGTGTTATTTGAATATGGCTTTGAGTATGATATAGGCTACATTCATATTATTCTATATGGTGATTTCGATTATGATTTCCTTTAACTCTTAATGAGTTCTTATGATAGATTATGATGATTTGATGTTTCTTTAATTTATTATATGGTTCTCATCTCTTATCCACTTTACTTAGAGATGTCCTTAAGAGAAAGCATATGCATGTTACTTATTGAATTCCTTTGAAATAAATTGATGAATCCTCGATGTCCCCTTTCTTATAAATGATATGATGAATAACTTGTCGTTCCATTGGCAACAACGGAGTGATTCTTACCATTCCGCTTATTATTGAGATCCTTACTATTGATAAGTTTAGCTTGCTTGACCCGTGTGTTTTTCACTAGGGTCAGACCGAGTTGTAGGTTAGATTTGATTACTTCACTTCTTGGATCAGCTTGATAGTTTTGGTTGGACTTATCATTTTGGCTTGGATGTCGTTTTGAGTCGTCTGCTTTTATGGGTCTTATTGTATATTATTTTGTGGGATGGGTGTATATGTGATTTAGTAGTCCATGCTACTTATATATGATGTATTATTATGGAGATGTACGGTGATGTATGTGTGTATATATATATACATACTCTGATCTGGGTTTGCTGTTCTGTGACTGATGTTTTCTATTTGCATGTATATTACATTATGTCTGAAATGGTCCAAATCCACCATAGTATGCATTAGTTAGGGACTAAGCGTGTCTACCACTTATGAGGTAATGAAAAAAAAATCAAGACATAATTGCCATGCTTAGCTCTTACTAACGTATCACTATGATGGTCGCCCTTAACCAGCCCTATTCTCTGCATTAGTAGACAGGATTACTTAGTAATTCTCTTTACTAATGTAGGTCTCAGGGTGGGGCGTTACAGCTTGGTATCAGAGCATTGTTTCAGAATATAATGTAATATATACAGAACAGCATACGAGATACCATACATCAGATATAATACATCCATATACATCATCCCTTAATCATGATTGGTTTCACGTTGTCCTTGCCTTGCCCCTATCCTTGTTTTGATTCGTGTCCCTTTTTAATTCCTTTGGGGTAGATAGAAAGGAATATGTCTAGGAATGTTAATTATATTCCGTAGCATTCCATAATAGAGTTTGATGTCATCTTATCTTATAAATAATCTTATTTAGGATTATTCTATTCTCATTTTTGTCGATACGAGTGAGTTCGTATCGATGGAGCTGATTGATTTCTTTGAGCATTCTTGTTGCATTCCTTTGAGAGTTGTGAATCCTATTGAAGGGACCCACAATGATTGGCTCGTTGTGAGAATTCTGAGATTTTTATTTTTGATGTTGCTTTTGTGAGTATTTGTTTGTTACTCACAATCTTGAGATGCATTTGATTTGAGATGGGTTGACTTATTTGATATTAAGTCCAATCCTTTGTTTTATAGATCCTATTGTATATTTAGATTTCCTATTTTGATTGGTTCATCATTTTTGTAATTTTGGAACGTTAATGCCGATTCCAAAGCTTCTGAATTCATTCTTGAGTATCGAGATGTTGATGACATATCTCGAATTCCAGTCAAGGTGGCCTTATTGAGTTTTGATGAGTCCGTTTGGGTTTGATATCCAATCGGCCAATTGAGTTTTAAATTAACCTTACTCCTAGCTGTTAGCCTTCGGCTATCCTTCCACGAGGACTTCCACTAAGGAATGAGTGAGTTTCTTGATTGTTCGAGCTTGATTGAGTTCATTATTCAGTTTCTTTGAGTTCTCCTTTTCGGATACTCAATTGGTGTTATCCTTTGTAGAATTACTTTGTTTGAAGTAAGGATTTGTTATTTGTGTGCTTCTTCTCCTTTGAGAAGAATATCTTGCTTATCTTGTGTTCTATGAGCAGCTTGTCATCTTGTAGGAGTTGACGAACACTCCATTTCCTTCTATTGATTTTGAGAATCGAGTATTCTTGGAATATCTCGATGCATTCTCTTAATGTTCTTTGATTCGAGTTTTGAAGCTATATAAATATGAGTTTTAAAGAGAAATTTGAGCTTTGAGATATATTAAAAAAAATCAAAGAATATTTTGAGAATATATTTTATAAGAGTAGCATTACTTTTATAGAAATAATTTGAGAGTGTTGGGTTGTCAATCGAGTAGTTAAGAGTTCTTGTCGATACGCCTGATCAACGTTATCGATAGGAATCTCCTAAATGCTATGATAAGGCAATCAGACACGACGGTTTGTGATTTTAAAAAAAATGAGTTTTTGAAAATAATATTTGAGATTAAATATTAAATTTATTTTTGAATGGTAATTGCAGCCATTGATTTTAGAGACGAGTAATAGAGTGGCGAGGCAGTTTTGATCGTTCGATCAACTTTGCAGCCAACAGATATATTTATTTATTAGAGACTCAATGGCGAGGCAATGCCATTTATTTATTTTTAAATTATAAAGATGAGAATATAAATGAGATTTTTTTTAGTCGTGCTTTATTGGAAGGCTATTTTGATATTTTAGAATCTATATTATATACCTTGGATGTTTAAGAGAAGAGTTATAAGAGAATTTGAAGATTGTTTCTTTAAAACTATTTAAGTGGTTCAACAGAAAGAGTAAAGAGAATTTAAACCCTTAATTTGTTTTTAGGAATATTATTATGGATTTACAAATTTCTTTGGAAATAAATTTTGAAGTAAGAGAAGAAATTTGGACTTTTAATTTGAGTTTTAAAATTACTTACTAAGTAGTATAGTAAAGAGTTTGAAATTTTCCAAATGTTGGAAATTGAGATTTAAAATTTAAAAGATGCTGAGATCTAAAAATTCTAAATATCTTGGATTAAAAGTTAATTCGAGCCTATATCCTTGTTTCTTGAGTATATTCTATCTTTGAGCTATTATTAACGACGTGCATTTTTCACGGTCGTTCGAGTGGGTGGCCTTGTGAGAAGCCATCTTGTGATTTATCAATCTTGTATATTGTGTTTATCTTGTTATGAGGATGTTCTTTCCGTATTATTATGCGGAAAATCTTGTTGATGATCTTCTTTATTGTTTAGAGTTCAGGTTTGAGTGAGTTTGATCCCGACACTATTCATAGAGTTTTGAGCAATCAATCATTTTCGATTGATTATTTGTTGAGCATCTTATTGAGTTTTGATTCAAGATGGGAGATCTTCGAAATTCTTTCGAGTTGCTTGGAAAATTCGATGGTTTGCTAATCACAATATTAGCATATGATATGCCATTGAATTAACCAAGTGAATTTTTCCTTGTTTCTTTCTACCATTCTATATTGAGAGTATGAATGATTTGGAAATCGAGCTTGTCTTTATCCTTCGACAATTGTATCTTTAGTATTGTTTACAGTCTTTTCCTCTAGAAATTGTGAGGACGCAATTCTGTTAAGGAGGGGAGTCTGTAACAACCCGGATTTTGGAGATTACCATTAATATTAAATTATAATGCAAATAATAATTTAATATTGTGATTATAAATGAACTGGAGGAATGAAATGTGAGTTAATATTGTTTATTTTATATAAACAATGTTCTGATGAATAAAACTTGGGTTTTTAATTTATGTGAGTTAATTTATCAGTTATTTCAACATATTGATGGTTGGAGTAAATATAAATGAGTGAAAATAAGCTTAGAATAATTTATTTGTGAAATTGGGTTGAAAATAAATGATGTTAGTTATTTATTGAGTCAAAATGGGAAGTATTGGAATCTTTTTCCAATAATAGCCTTTTATAGTGAATAAAAAGGGCAAATGAGAAGAAAATGAATTTTTCGAAGTGCATTAATGATTGAAAATAGTGTTGTAATATTTTAAAAAGTGTTAAAATATTTAATACACTTATTTGAGTTAATAAATAATTTTTATTTGACTCAGATTGTTTAAAATTGTGGTTTTTTGTCTAAACATAACAATATTGTCAAAAATTGTATAAAGTGTTAAATATTGTTAAAAATGGGGTTTTATTTAAAAGAATAACTTTTAATTGTTAAAAGAAATTTCATTTTACTACAATGGATATTTTATTTCAATACAAAAAGATGTATGCATTTTATATGACTTTAAATGTTGAAAATATGTGTGTATAGTGTTAAAATAGGTTAATATGTATACATAACATTGCATTTTCACTAAGTATATTTTTCTCTTGGGCTTATTTGGGTAGAAACTTGACCCGATAGCCTTTACTAGAACTTTCTGGCTTGAGGAAAATTTCGGTACGTAATTTCCTATTGTCTCATCTTCTCCAAACACTCAGAAAAGAAAATCAAGAGAAAGCAATGGCTGCTTTCACCTAAATCTAATTTCTACCCAACTTTATGCGAATTAAAGAGAGAAATCGTCAAAATTAAGAATAGAAAGGTAATCTCCTTCCAATACCAGATAATTTTCATCAAAATTTGAGAGCTTGAGATGTGATTTATCTTTTATTTTCTTATGTTGTTTTGCATGTTCTTATTTTGCAATCTACAGGCTCTTGAAGGCCATTTCCTCACTAAATCCATCATATTTTTGCTGAAACCATTGCTAAATAAAGTGTTAATAAAGGTAAGGGTTTCTTACAGCAAGCTAAAGAAAAAAAAATCAAATTTTTCTATCGATTTGTTGATAGAATTGCTCAATTTATCGAATTCGTTTTCTGTTTTGCTGGCTGAAAAAGCCCCATGTTAAAAATTTCGTATCTTCTTCAATTTACATTCAATGAACCTTAGTTTTTTATATGTTGTAGTACTTGGATTGTTCAATGTTACTGGAAATTTTCAATGAATTTGGAATTGCTTTTATATGGAAAAATTATGCTTGAAACTGGCCAAAAACTGATCTTTGAATTCTGGCGGAAAATATATCATCTGAGAAAAATCATATCTCCTTCAATTCGTAGCCAATGAATCACAATTTTTGACTTATTGCAACACATGGATGATTCATTACTTCTGAAAATTTTCAATGAATTTGCTGTTGTTTTGATCTGCAAAATTAATGCTTGAAATTGGTCAAAAACTGATCCCTGATTACTGGCCGAAAATACAACATCTTAGAAAAATCATGTCTTCTTCAGTTTATGGTCAATGATTCTCAATTTTTGATATGTTGCAATACTTGGATGGTTCATTGCTTTTGAAACTTTTTAATGAATTTGCAATTGTTTTAATCTGCTAAATTGATGCTTGAAATTGGTCAAAAACTGATCTCTGTGTATTGGCCGAAAATACATCATTTTAGAAAAATTATACCTTCTTCATTTTAGAGCTAATTGCCCCAACTTTTTGATATGTTGTAGAAGCTGGACTACATAATGTTTTAGAATTTTTCGTGGAATTATGAGCTGTTATGATATAGAAAATCGTTGGTTCAAAACAGCCAAAAATCTTGTTTTTTTGTGCTTGCTGAAAAGAGGTATGTTTGAAAAATCATAACTCTTTCATTTTGCAGTGAATTGCTCCAAATTTTGGGTATGTTATAGTCCGCATGTCATGGTATAACATAGTAAAATTTGGCAGAAATCTGGGTTGTTTTGGCACCCCAAATTACTATCCAAAGTTAGCCAAAAACTAAGTTCTTTGGTAGATTGTTCTCTTGCTTCTTTTACGCTTTCGTTAGCTGTTTCACTGCAAATTTCGATGATTTTAAATATTGTTTGAATAAGTTTGATGATGAATGTTTAGTATTATTATCCGATAATGGATTATCTTGATTTTGAAAAATTTTAGAATTTAAATTCCATTTAAATTCTATTTTAATCTAAATATCGATAAATATCTGTATTTGAAGAATTCGATGGTTTTAATTGATTTTGGTTTTGAATAAGTTTCTGAAAATTATTTATAAATTATGGTTAATTAAATAAATGTTTGTAAAACATTTTAAAGGGTTTTAAAGCAATTATTCATGTATTTTATATATAGATAATCTATTTGATAATTAGATTTTTCCTTTTAATACTTACTTAAAAATTTCTAAAAATTGTTTAAAAATCCTGTTTTCTCTATAAAATGTTTCTAGATATTTTATAGCCTAGTTAGATGATTTTTGACATATGAGAATGATAATTAAACGATTTGGCAAAAATACATGGTAGGGGACATGTGTTTTTGCCTCATCGCTTAACATCGGACTTGTACTGTCGAATCGGCTTTGAGGAACTGTTTTATGATATTTTTACCTGTCGAGAACAAGAGGCGGGGTTGTTATGATGAATTGATTATGGTTGAGATGTTTAAGATGGACTTTTACTTGTCTATGAAATGAGATAAGTCTTGATGTCACTTTAAACTCATTAAAGTATGAGACACGATGAGTTGGGTGCTTTACACTCGCCAATGAGACAAGGCGATGTATGTTTGATTTGGATTTTTATGAATGTTTTCTAATGTGGCATCGACTGACGATTAGTAAACCAATAGGCGTGAATGTATGGTATGGGATGCACATTAACACCCATTGGGTTCCTAGTCGAGATGTTGTGACACATTCAAGATGTTATTAGTACTACAAACCGAGTATAAGATTGGAATCATTACGATGTTCTTGATGTCATTATTAGATTCCAATCATCATGATATTTGCTCGGATTTTATGATTTGGATGTCATCACGATATTTCACTATAGTCAATCAAGATGATCGCGATGCTAAGATGTTAATGACCCCAAGTCATCACGATGTATGGAACCAAATAATAGTAGTACTAGTCAAGATGAAAAGCATGTGCAATTTTCTATGAATTTTTCTATGTTCAATTTCACCTTTTTGTTATGTGTTATTTGAATATGGCCTTGAGTATGATATAGGCTACATTCATTATATTCTATATGGTGATTTCCATTATGATTTCCTTTAACTCATAATGAGTTCTTATGACAGATTATGATGATTTGATGTTTCTTTATGAATTTATTATATGGTTCTCATCCCTTATCCACTTTACTTAGAGATGTCCTTAAGAGAAAGCATATGCATGTTACTTATTGAATTCCTTTGAAATAAACTGATGAATCCTCGATGTCCCCTTTCTTATAAATGATATGATGAATAACTTGTCGTTCCATTGGCAACAACGGAGTGATTCTACCATTCCGCTTATTATTGAGATCCTTACTATTGATAAGTTTAGCTTGCTTGACCCATGTGTTTTTCACTCGGGTCAGACCGAGTTGCAGGTTAGATTGGATTGCTTCACTTCTTGGATCAGCTTGATAGTTTTGGATGGACTTATCATTTTGGCTTGGATGTCGTTTTGAGTCGTCTGCTTTTTTGGGTCTTATTGTATATTATTTTGTGGGATGGGTGTATATGTGATTTAGTAGTCCATGCTACTTATATATGATGTATTATTATGGAGATGTATGGTGATGTATGTATGTATTGTGTGTATACACACACACACACACACACACTCTGATCTGGGTTTGTTGTTCCGTGAATGATGTTTTCTATCTGCATGTATATTACATTATTTCTGAAATGGTCCGAATCCACCATAGTATGCATTAGTTAGGGACTAAGCGTGTCTACCACTTATGAGGTAATGAAAAAAAAATCAAGACATAATTGCCATGCTTAGCTCTTAACTAATGTATCACTATGATGGTCGCCCTTAACCAGCCTTATTCTCTGCATTAGTAGACAGGATTACTTAGTAATTCTCTTTACTAATGTAGGTCTCGGGGTGGGGCGTTACAATAATAACTCTTTTGACAACTCTGAGTTGTCCTCAATTTCTTCCGTACAAAATCAACTTTCTATGTGGCTTCTTTAATCATATCTGGTCTAAGGTCAAGTCTATCACCTGCCTTAATCCAACATGCCGGTGATCGACACGGACGACCATATAAAGCCTTAAAAGGAGCCATCTCTATACTGGCCTGATAGCTATTTCTATATGAGAATTGACCAGATGTAAATGGTCCTTCCAAGAACCACCAAAATCAAGTATACAAGCACACAATAGGTCTTGTAAGATTCGGTTAACCCTCTCAGTCTGCCCATCAGACTGTGGGTGATAAGCAGTGCTGAAATTCAGTTTTGTTCCCAATGCATCTTGAAATGCCTCCCAAAATCAACTAGTGAAGATCGGGTCACGATCACTCACAATACTGCTAGGAATACCGTGGAGACGAACAATTTCTTTCACATATAACTCGGCTAAACTTGAAGCCATGCGGGTAGATTTCACTGGCAAGAAGTGGGTTGTCTTAGTCAAACGGTCCACAATAACCCAAATTGCTTCATTGCCTTTTCGAGTACGAGGCAAACCGTCGATGAAATCCATCGATACTTGGTCCCATTTCCACTTGGGTACCTCCAAAGGCTGAAGTAAACCCGCCTTTTTCTTTTGATCGCTTTTGATTTGTTGGCAAGTAGCACAGCGACTCACATATATAAATATGTCCCTTTTCATCGTCTTCCACCAGAAAGTTCTTTTGATATTTCTATACATTTTATTACTCCTGGGTGGATACTGAATTTAGATTTGTGACATTCGTCCAAAACTTCTCGTTTTAGATCAGGGAAGTATGGAACACATATCCTGCCTTTCATCCTTATAACTCCATTATCATCAATTGCAAAACTAGAATCTTCACCTCGACGAATTCTCCCAAATTTTGTGAATAAAATATTTCTCCTTAATATCTCCAAAACGATTCTAAGATGTTCGGCATGCTCCTCTTCGGTCTTAGAATAGACCAAAATATGGTCAATAAATACGAGCACAATTTCATTCAAAACTTCCTCGAATACACGAGTCATAAGATCTACGAATTATGCTGGAGCATTGGTTAGCCCGAAAGGCATGACTAACCATTCGTAGAACATATTAGGACCCCTGAAAGCGGTCAAATGGGCACAATCTTCGGCGATTCGTAGTTGGTGGAATCCCTGGGCTAGATCCATCTTCGAAAAGAAACGAGCGCCGTGCAATTGATCAAATAGATCATCAATCCTAGGTAGTGGAAATTTATTCTTGAGAGTCAGCTTATTGAGATCGCGGTAATCTACACACAATCTCAAAGATCCATCCGATTTAGCAACAAACACAACTGCTGAACCCCATTCAGAAACACTAGGTCGAATCAACGCTTTAAATCCTTTGTTTGCTGAACTAATTCAACCTTTTCCCTGGGTGCCATCCTGCGACTTGCGTGAACAACAGGATGAGCATTAGGTACTAGGTCAATTCTGAATTCTATTTCCCGATGTGGAGGTAAGGATTTCACTTCTTCGAACACGTCCAAAAAATCTCTAACAATGGGTATAGTCTCCAGACTGGGTTCGGGATAACCCAAATTATACATCAACCCTTCTCTTTTTGAACTAGGGTCCTCACAAGAAATCTTGATGAAATCTCCAAATTTGGTTTTGATTGAAATCAATCGATTGTTACAATCCAATTTAGCTTCATATTTAGTCAGCCAATCCACTTCGAGTAAGACTTTAGACTCGTTAAAATCAAGAACAAAGAGACCAATCGGGAATTGATAACAAAAATATGAGATAGGAGCATCTCTACATCGAAGACAAAGGTTCACGGGACCTCCAACTGGATTCTTTACGCATATAGGCTCATCAACAAAATCGGGTTCAAGATTTAATTCATTTATAGCTTGCTGAGAGATAAAACTGTGTGTAGCGCCCGTGTCAAATAGAACTCAAACAATGCTATCATAAATAATGAGATTACCTTCCAGAACTCCTTTCCCTTTTCTGCTTTGGAAGATGCAGGTTGATCTTTGACTGTGTACACCTTGGCTGTCTGACCTTACTTCATAACTTGGCAGTCTTTAACTTCATGTCCCACTTTCTGACAATAATAACATTTCCTGGGCTTTGCTTGAATGGATTGATTGACTTGTCTCTTAGGCTTCGTACATCTATTAGAATAATGGCCTTTTTCCAAGCAATTATAGCAAGTGACATTCTCTGATGTGCTTCCCTGAATGCTCTTCTTTTTCTCCTTACCCTGCCATGGTTTCTTGCCTCCAAATTTCCTCTTCTTCCAATTTTGATTGCCCGAATTTCCCTTCTCCACTGGGGATTCTTGCATATTAAGTGTGGCATATCTGTACCCCATATCAACCAAATACGAAAAGGATTCTTTGACGTGGCCAGTCATTTTTTCATGGAATTTCTTATTCATCCCACGAATGAACCTTTCATTCTTCTTTAAAGGCGTATTCACCAATTCTGGACCAAAACGAGACAATTCATTGAATTTGTTTAGATACTCCTCGAATGACAAACTCCCCCGCTTTAAGTCCATGAATTCCTGGTACATTCGAGAAATTCCAGCTGATGGCAGATAGCGTTTCTCAAATAAATCTTTGAATTTCTCCCAAGTAAACTCATCTTTTGGCTTATCTACAGTGACTGTCTCCCACCAGGCTAAAGCTTCCCCTTGAAGTTGACAAGAAGCTATGATTCGCTTCTGATCGTCTTGCAGCTTTAGCCCTCTAAAGATTTTCTCACATGATCTGATCCATGCTTGAGCCTCAACAATCGACTCTTTGCCGGTGAATGGCTTACCACCAAGCCTTGAGAAATTCTCATATAAATCAGCCAGATTCGACTAATACTGAATAGGTATTGCTGCTACTGATGTTAGGGGAACTTGACTAGGTGCTATGGCATTTCCTCGGCCCCCGGCTCTTCCTCTTTGTCCACTCATTCTTACTATCTGTAATTAGTAAGAAAATTGATTTAGATATTCGGATGATATATCTTAAGGAATATCAGCGGTTAAAAGAAAATAGACAAAGAAAATTTGGGGTTTTCGTCTCGGTTATACTCATTCTAGGGTATACTTCACCCTATCTCTAATGAGCCATCTAATGTGTTATACTCCATAGCTTAAGTTCTTACTCAACCTTCAGCTCTGATACCACTTGTCACGATCTGAAATCCAATGTTCGAAAATTGACACTAAATACCTCACTCGTATTCGACTCCCAAAGATTCAAACATCGAACTCCAGTCGGATGGAGCTTATAACAACATCAGATGAATATAAAATAGTAGAAACCAAAATGAATATCATGCATTACATCACAGATATAACATCATCATAATATCCATTACTACATCAGAGTATTTTTTTACATATATCACAACTGCAAATAGAACATCATAATAGAACAACAAGTGATCATATGCCAAAAAGTCTTCAAATGAAATGAAGCGATAGCGAACTTCCAAAAACTAAGCACCTTGAAATCCCAAAAGCTTATAAAATATCTCCAAGGTAAAGGTTCTAAGATACTGCTAACACCAGAACACGGAAACCTGCTATTAGGCTGCATGTGTAGAAATTATGGGCACCCAGAGTTTCAGAAAGGAAACTATAAACTCCGGGTCGGTCATGGGACTGGTATGAGTAAACAAAAACAGTTGCTTTTAAAATAAAACAAGATTCGTAAAGGAAAAATCGTTATGCTTTTGGAAAATGAAACTACCATAAGGCCCCCGGCACACACACAATGCCATCGCACACTTGGGGGAGATTTCCCCTTATGATAGTCAAATATGCTTAATACGAGAAAAGCCCTTTGATATTATTACTAGTGCATAGTGTGAAAACATTTCGAAAATATAATATTAATCTTAGCCAGCATAGGTACCATTATACTATGCCTACTATAGCTGCCATGTTAAATGGCAGGTTCTACAACTAAAACCGTACTGGGTTCGTATTGTTTTGTTTGAGTTTCCAACAAATGGTCAGGCTAAGGAACTTCCTATACCACATGGGTACGCCTCTGGAGGGATGTCTTGAGAACCTATCTGGCTCTCTGCCAACACAAGGTCAAGTTACCTCTGTAACTAGGTAACTACTACTCGAGTATGCCACCTCCCGGTCGTTTTCGACCTTTATCCGAGGGCCCTCTATCACAAAGCAACAACCATGCAGTAAATGAGATTGAAGCAACCACATAGGTAAATATCTGGGCTTCATACCACGACATCACCTTTTTCCAGAAGGAAATGACATACCCTAAAGGGCGCGACCCTCATAACCTTGCCGCACCTTTCCCGTTTCGACCATTTTCGGGTTGTGAGGTCCGATGAGGTCTCGTCCACAAAGCTACGCTTTACACAAAAGTCATGCTTTGATCACAAATGATCATCAACACACAGCAGCACTTAGCATGCCACACTACCAGATTGAGAGTATATCGTTGATAACCATCAACTACATAACCTTTGAGCTCGTACGTCTCAGAGAAGGGTGTTAAGCTAAGAGAATAAATTCTCCGCCACCAACAGATATGTATTTGAAAGAAATCTGCTTTATATCTCAAAGTGTAGTGTCAGACACACAATCATACAAGTCTGTTTCGGGTTCGAACAGAATCGAAGGCACTTCGTCCAATAAAGGAAGAAGCCCTTGCAAATCCGGGTATCCACAATCCCGATCAGACTCTCCATCACATGTGGAGCTCTCTATACCGGAGCAACTCAGTGCAGAGACATTCGATAGGTTATCCTATCGTTTTTGAAGACACCTGGTCTTCAACACCATCTTCAAATGCTATCCATTTCGACGTATCAATATTAGGAATGGGTTATACGACACAAAGGTCCTCTCCCGGCTAAACCGAATAGTGAGCGCTTAATTTTTAAACACTGGATGTATCTATGTAACAACCCGTATATTTGGACCATTTAAATTGACAATAGTCCACACATGTCAACTTAAATAGTACAAAACACGAATCATTAATGGAGTATAGATATATATAAATGAGAATCATCACAGAATCACAGAAATATAACATCACAGAATAGTGCAGCGGAAATACAACATAGTCATAAGAGTAGTTCATGAAGCTACCCAGAAATACAACAATGTCTCAGATAAAATAAAATAGAACAACATAGATGTCCAATAGTCTAAATAGCAAGAGCAATACTGATAAGATAAGATAGTGAAAGTCTTCAGTCTTCAGCTCCAAATAAACAGCAGCAGCAATCCTCAATCTGATCCGAGCATATGCACAAACAACACTCGAATCAGGACATATATTCTTATACAGATAATATGGTTCAAATTTTGAAATAAACAATAACTCAAAGATGTATGGAATAAACATCTTTCAGGATCCGATAAACTATTTATACATAATAGTGTACGATACATAGATAATGTCTAACAGTAAAGTAAAATATCAAAATAGCGTTAAGGCGTTACCATTATCCCCCTTAACACATTTTATAAATATCATAGTCTATACAGCACTGTAAACTCCACCGTAAACTAGTGGGATATCAGGGAGTACTCCATAGGTATAATACAAAACAAATTCGTAGTGGTCTCGTATACGGAATACAAGTATGACAAGGCACATGAGGCAATACCCAAGGTAGTGAAACTACCGTTCGCCTGATCCGGACTGGTGAGAACGCATCGCCGCAACGATCGCAACACCGCGAAACAACACTCCAAATTCAAGGGTGCGCACCAATCAATCACAAAAGTAAATGAGTAGTTTACGAAGAAGTGTGTTCGCTCGAGGTAGCTAACCCCATTTGGCCCGGCACGGCTCCTGATTTTAGTCATTTCCAATTTGACACAAGTGTCAAGGCTATCCATTATCGTTCACTTTCTTCAATCATCGCGTACGTCAATCCAACCACTTCATTCTGGATCACACTCCGCGTATAGTTATTAAAGTGGTTTTCGGTTTAGACAGTGAGTATGTCCCTAACCGATTCCGGTTCCTTTAATAACCTTCGTAATTTATTTACCAATTGGTCGTTTAATATATTTCAAAACCAATTCAATTTCAATTTCAATTATAATTTGAAAATTTACATTTCGTTAGTCATTCTAAATCAATTTCTAACATTACGTTTCATAACTTCATAACTTTATTTCAAAATTTCTATAATTCAATTTCAAAGTTTCAACTTAAAACAATTTCAATTATTCATTTAATTCCATGTATAAGTTCGTTCCAAAATCATTTAACGTACAAATCGTTAAAATTCAATTATCGATTTTTTTGATATTCATTACATTGATTATCATTAAACAATTTCGATTAAATTTCCAATTCATTACTTCCTTAAGTTCGTTCATTATCGAAGCTTACATATTTATTCAATTGGAATTTATCGAATTCAATTCTCTAAATTACAAGCATTTCATTTGTTTTCGATAAAGCGCGTTCTATTTCTTATTAAAGAAATTCAATTTCATACATTTATTTCCTTCGTTACAAGTTTCAAAACTCAATTAAACAACTTACTTTCACTTATTCGCAAATTCAATTTCTCAAAATAAAGAATATTCGATTCAATTTAATTATTACATAATTCAATCTATTCAATTTAGTTTAATCATTAAACAATTCAATCTTATTTAATTTAGTTCAATCATTAAACAATTCAATCTTATTCAATTGTCAAATAATTTCAAATCTTAGTTATTATCATTTCAAACTCATTCATTAATAATTCCAAACTCAATTATAAATTTTAAAACCAAATTATTAGTAATTTCAAACTTAATTTACTAATAATTTCAAAACTTAACTTATTAATAATTTCAAAACTTCGTTACTAATAACTTCAAACTTCATTATTAATAAATTTCAAGACTTGATTATTAATAATTCTAAATTGATTATTATCAATTTCAACTTAATTATTAATAATTTCAAAATCAATTATCAATTAATTATACATTTAATTATTAATAAATTAAATTTTTAAAACAATGTTCTTTTATCAATTACGACGTTAATATTTGTTTCAAATTCAATATTCACATTTACATTCATTCGAAATTAAATTCCAATTTTATTCAAAACCTTGTTATTATTCAAATAAATTTTATTTCATTTAAATCAAAACATTGACCAATCGGTTTTAATTTAATTTTCTATCCTAAGTCAAGTTATTTGGGTATCTATCATTTCAACCCGATTCCATTTCAATTCAAAATCAAATCAGAGCATACAAAGGGAACTTGCAGTGTGATAGCTGGGATGGTGTCAAAGTAAATAAACAAGCAATAGCATCAATACATAACAATTCAACAATTATTTAAATAATCCCAAAATAATCGTATTAATTTACATTTGTTATTTATGTAAATTAATCAAATTATTTCTAGAATCTACACTATCATTTCATGTAGATTAAAGATTACTACATTACAGTTTCACTTTGTCGTTCAATTTCAATTTCAATTTAAATACTACGACCATTAAACAAATCTAAGTTCACAGGTCCAAAGGTTCCTCATCAAATTCTACGTCAAATATAAATTAAGGGGTCAAGTTCGACTAACCTAATTTAACATATGAAAGGGTTACAAATCAAATTCGACAAATATAATCCGTCTAATTTATTAACTATCCTATGCCAGATTACTTGCAATTTAATATCACTTAGCACAAATAACATCCAAACATATCACATAGCAATTAACTAGCATAAGAATATATGTCGTGAAAATTAATTCACCTTTCGTGGATAAAGAAGTTGACGGCGAAACAAAAGAAGCACGAATGAAGCGAGAATAGAGTCGGTATAGCACGGACAACGAACGCTGTAATATCGACAAAAGAAAACGATATTAACACAATGAATGTTTGTATTTAATTTATAAATTTATATAAATGCGCTTACCGATGACGGAGAAAAGAACAAAAGCTGAGAGATCGATGCTGCTGCAACAAGAAGTCAGTCGGTTGCTTCTGCACACAACGAAAAGAAAAGTCAGTTACTATTTGGCAACCAAAATAGATATCGGCGAAATACTCTACTGCAATATATAAAACTATATTTTTTTTTATATCTCAGTTTCATTTTTTTTCACGGTTACCCATTCCCATAGCATGTTGTATACGCATGCACACGCCATTTTCCTTTCCTTTTTTTTTCTAACAGTTCCAACCCCCATCTTACTTCAATATCACTTACCTCCCACTGCATGCCTATTCACACATCCATTTTTTTTTTAAAAAAAAAAAAAAAGAAAACATGCATATTCTTATGTACACTCATACCATACCATTTACTCACGCATGCATACATACTCACTCCATACACACACGCATGTTGCACTTCCAGAAACCCCTTTTTTTTTATGCATGCACCAACTACTCCATGCATAAATTTACTTCATGAAATTACTAATCACGAAGGCAAACTGGTCACACACCCTAACACGCGCATTATCCATGCACACACGCACACAGCACCCATTCTTCATTTATACGCAACTCACTCCCTCTATTTGCATGCATAAGGCCTAAGACTTTTATTGCATACACACGGCCATGCATACATCTCGCGCATGCATTACCCCATCCATGCACGCAAGTCCATCCATATATGTACACAGCATTGTACACAACGCACACACCAAGACGTGCACGCACACCATTTCTACACATACGCATGTTCCCGCTGTGACCAAGCCGGAAGGAAAAAGTGGCGAGGTGGAGTAAGGTGAAAATGAGGGAAAGAGTTGAGTTTCGACCATGGGAATGGAGAGGAAAGTGCTGCGCACTTTTGATATGTGAAGTGAGGAAGGGAGTAAGCTAGTGGAGTGGAAGGTCTTGTTTCAGAGGAGCGAAAATAAAATGAAAATAAGAAAGGGAAAGAGATGAGTACCTGAAGCTTGATAAATGAGAATAGGAACAATGTGCTGAAGAAGAAATTGAATTGTCCTTTATTTACTTAACTTTTGTACCGTGTTAAGTATGCATTGAGTTTCCAAACGTCATATTTTCATTTTCAATTTTTCTTATTCCAAACGTTTCCACTTTTCCCATGCAACTCTTAGTCACTAGCTCCCAACTACCCACTTGAATGCATAAGCTGATTCATATTTCCACATTTAGTGGACACGGCTAAATTTTGGGATGAGGTTGTTTAAACGGTCCGTCAGGAACCGTTAAACCAACGCGACGGATTATGCCGGACTCCGATTCGCGCAAATAAATATACCGTTATGACCAGTGCGACGAGACGATTTCAACGGTACACAGATTATTGCGATACGATGGTTTTATAAAATTCGCATTTACGCCGCTAAAATTGCGCATTTTGCAAAACAATTTAAACGGAGCAGGCGATGACAGTTTTTGACGAAACGAATTCCATAATCATGATCAGAATAATTTTTACAACAGAACTGTGTAAAAATATTTAGATTTGGAAGATAAATTTTACGCAGCTTTATATGGACTGATATACAGTAAAACGCGAACGAAGTTTACTGTAATATTTTGCGACGAAACTTTTTCCATGCTCATATCTAACTAGACGTATGTCATAAATAAAGTTTGGATGCAAATTGAAATCGTTTATAAATTTTTAAAATTTTACATTAAAACGATGAATTTTACAAATTTAAATTGGGTCGGAAATCAGGGTCGTTACAATCTATCACAAAGATTCACATTCAGGGTTCGATGTGGGTTTCGGATAACCAACTGAAATCCGACTCCCTGTCGCACCGATGTTTAAATGCCGTTTTACGGGCAAAAAGGTTTTCACATCAACACAGAATTAAATCACAAATCACAGTTCAGCACAGAGCAATTCACATCACATAATTAAATAATTAATTATAATTATTTATCTTCACCCCATAATTATTTTTAAGTTCAGCACAGAGCAATTCACATCACATAATTAAATAATTAATTATAATCATCACAGAATTAAATCACAAATCACAGTTCAGCACAGAGCAATTAAAGGGAATGTGATTTATAGGAATTAACCCCATAATTATTTTTACTGATTATTTGAATCAATGATTAATTATTCTTAATAATAAATTAATTAAATCATAATCAACTTTATTAATTAATTATTCCTTAATTAATTAATTTAATTAACTGCCAATTATAATTAATCAACTTAATTAATCTAATTAATAATTCTTAATTTACGAATTAATTAGATACTTAATCATTAACTTACCAATCTTTAATTACAACTAGAAATTAATCATTCTTAATTAATTTCCAACCAATTAATTATAGTAATTATTTATCTTAATTAACATTTTAAAATCTTCCTTACACTTTGAAAATCAATTTATTAAAATTATAAAGAGCTTTAATGTTAATTAACTTTAATGCTTACCTTAAATTAATTATTTAGTTAAAGTACTAATTAGATTTTAAAACATTGTTAAGTATCCACTTAGTTAATTTAAAACTTGTAATAAGTTCTTAACTCAACATAATCAACATTAGTTACTTCATAAATACAAAAATTTACTTAACATTATAAACTTGAAATTTATTGGGCTTAACCCATTTTGAAAATAACCCGAGCAAACCCCAGTTTTCACTCGAGTTAAACTCGAGTTTCCCCCTACGTTTCCCCGAGTTCTTCCTCCCCTCCTCTCGTACTTACTTCTTCTTCTTACTTTTATTCCTTTTTTTTCTTAAGTTACATATTGCTGTACCCATTCCATATGAACGCGAGGAACCCGAGCCAAAACATCTCCTACTCGAGCGTTCCTTCGAGTTTCTTCCCAGCCAAAGTTTCCTGACACAAGAACGATGTCGTGCACGTGCACGGCGTCGCGCCACCACCCCGGTGGACGTCGCGATCTTCGGCAAGTCGTAGTTCATCCCTATGCTCGAAACTAAAGCTCGATTCGACACAGAAAGACTCGAAATCGAAATTCACCCTTTCGTTGAAACTGTAACTCGAACATACCCAAACCCAAACACATCGTCCTCCTCGCGCCGTTCAACAGAAAATCCACGACTTCGACTATATCATGTCAACCCCCTACACTAACATCCCCCTCAATCTCGAGCAACTCCATCACTCCATGGTGACGAAATCACCACACTTCCAACCCACTGCAAAACTTCAAACATAACACTAAATTGTTCTCGACTCATCAATTTACGCAATAGAAATTTTTTTCGACAATTTTCCTGAAATCGTTGATCAACACACTAGCTTCAAACCAATTTTCATCAACCAATATTTGATCGATCATCAGAAAATGGAAAAAGAACAAATTTTGTTCAACCGTGAACTGCTCTTGGAATACTCAATTTAAAATCATCATATTAATTTTAAAAATCCTATCTTTGTACGTTCATTCAAATTATGTAATCAAATCAATGATTTAAAACACTCGAATTTATCATATGATTTCTTTCTTTTACTGTAAACCAAGTTTACAGAGTCAGATGTTTCATTTTCAAGCTTAAAACCATTTCTAGGTCATGGTTTAAATTCAAACTAACTTATTTTGTTTAGAATCCTAAATTTATAATGTTTATGGGAAGATGTATTAAAAAAAATTCTACTTTTCTTTGCTCTGTAACCAGAAATATAGAAGAACAAGTTATATAACATTTTCGGTATCACAGAAACATACAGAACAAATCTTTTTCCAATATACAGCAAAGCACGAAGTTCATGAACTAAATACCCAGATTTCGGTTTTAAAATTACAGGTTTACTCACTTGAAATTTTCTTTGAAACAGAGAACTACCTTTTGTTTTGAAACCCTGCAGATGATCTGCCTTTAAACTTTTTTCTGTTTTGTTTTGTTGAATGATCTTGAGTTGAAACTATAGTGATGTTTTATTTTTATTTTCTTTCTTCCAAGCTTTGCTATGTTTTTATTTTGAACAAATAGGTATAGATATAGATATATATATATAAAGAGAAATAGGTTTCTGGTGCAAGATTTTCCTTTGGTTAGAATTTTCATTGACCAGAGATATTTCTTTGTAATTGGAGGCCGAAATGATCATTCTACATTTCGAATTGACTTATTTTTTTTGTGCTGAGAAGAAAGCATTTAATGCTCAGGTTTCCATCTAAGTTAACATATAATCCTATTTGATTTTTTGTAAGTAAAATTTTGTTTTGTTTGTAGTTTTTTTTTCTTGCATACATTTTTGTTTTATTGTTTCCTGGTTTACATAATTCACATGCAAACTTGTATGTATTTCATATGTCATTTTATAACCATATAATTTTATTACAAACATAAATCTTAAATTTTATTTCTATTTAAAGTTTAACTATCAACATTTAATTTATAACATATATTTTATTTTATGGTTTAACATAAATTCTTGCTTTTATATATTTTTTCTTTATTTATTATTACTATTTATTTAAAACTTAAACTACCAAATATTTTATTTATATCCATATCTCTTTGTAATATTAATATTAATAATATTTTATTTCTTTTGAAACTTTTCAAATTAATTTCAAAAGTTCAAATAAGTCACCCTATTTAAATTAAAAAAATTGGGATGTTACAAGTTTTCTTTCAGGTGTTAAATAAAGCGGGAAGATATTCTATGTACTGGGAAATATTGAAATTTATTCCAAAAGAATAAAAGGAGTTGGAAAATAATGTTTCAAGTGTTGAAATATGGAGATAATATTTTGTGAAGGTATTTAAAATAAATAATTTGGAGAATTATTTAAGTCCAAATGGTTGCTTGTGAATGTTATTTGATAGTTAAATAACCGACTATCAAAATTGGCCCAATCCGTGATCGTTTCGAAGAGGCTGGGATCGGATTTAATTATCCAAAAACCACTTCGATATAGTTTTAAACGTTTACAAATGAAGACTGTGAAGAAGGTGAAGTCGGTGATTCGGTTTGTCCAGACCCAGGGCAAATTGTATGGACGAATGCTATCAGAACATCGTCAAAAGGACGATGAGCATTCTGAGTGAGATTTGTTCTTAAAAAGGTAACGCATAGCCTCAAGCCTCATCAACCGGGAATGGCTAAAAAAAGAAAGGTGCAGCAAGGCTAAGTGGGTAGCACCCAAGTAGGATAAGATTTCCCCTGTCAAGAGGTCCCTTTTATTTTGGCTTAGTGGGCGGCTGTTAGCTCCAAACGCGGGGTGATCTTATTCGGACTATCCAGTAAGGGGTAGCTCCGGTATTGTGTTATAGGGGGTCGGGAGTGATCCTCGGTACTCTGATCTAGACCAGGTACTGTGACGGGCGGTACCACAGTAGTCCTGCTATTGTATGGAATCCAATCTCCAATAAGCGCCTGTACGGTTTTGATTATGCCCAACTATGCAGGAACGTGAGATGCAAGCATTTCAGCTAGATTATATTTAACTTTCTATAGACACTATTATAATATCAGATGAATTTGATAAAAATGTTTTGGTTATCGTATGGTAAAAACCCAGCATATTTATTAGTGGCATAGTCTTACAAGATATATTTGTTTTCAAAGGCTTTTTAAAAACTTTAATAATCTAATTGAGCGTGGTTTTCTCACGCTGGTTTTCCAGACTGACTCGGGTGTTGTTTTATTATGATGCTTGGGTCAGACCGAGTTATACAGATTCAGGTTAAAAAGCTAAGGAGCTCAGGAGATGAGCTGGATAGTAGAGCATACAACCATATTTGATTATTATTCCGCTATGTAAGGACAAGCTATTGAATTATCCATATTATTTGTTGCTCAGTGTACTCTGATGGTTGTAAGTATATAACAGTATAGATTTATTTGTATTTAAAAGCTGTTATTATATATTGTATTTTGTTCCGCTGCGATTGTGAGACTCTAATGTCGTTTTCTTCTTCTTCTTCTGCCTTTTTCTTCTTTAACCCGGAAGACTCGTATTTTTGTTCCACTTTGAATTGAATTGATGTGGAATATTGTCAGCTCAAATGGGTACGGATTTGCGGGCCGTCACATTTGGTATCAGAGCCAGGTTAAGCGAGAACATTGGCTCTGGTAGGGATTACTCATTAGAGATAGAGTCAGTAGTGCTCTAGAATGAGTTTGAGCATACTAATAGATATGAGCGCGTATTTATTAGTGAATATAAATTATTTTAATATTGTGTTGACTTATTGGTTGAATGGAATATGAATTCTGATCGAGTAGTGGCGCAGCTAATTCGATAAGAGTTTATAAACACTGAACTTGATAAACCGACACGGTATTGTTTTGAAGTGGGTGAATGAAATAATTTTACCCAAAAAATATATTTGATATAAAAAGAAATATTTTTCTGAAATTATTACATATAATTGAATGTTTGGATGATAATATTATAGTCAAACAAGATTATAAAATTTAAAATAGTTTTATATAATTTAATATAGGAAATTGTGTAAGTATAAATTATACAAAAGGAAAAAATTTGAAATTTAACCTTGATTTAGTAAAAAAAAAAATTAAATTTTTGAAATTTAATTGATGATGATTGAAAGAAATAAATTGGTAAATTTTTGTATGTGATTGAATTGGAAAAATAGAAATTAAATTTGGATTAAGAAATAAAATTAAATTGGATTGAATTAACTTAAGATAAGTAAATGGAAGTATGTTGAATTAAATGAACTTAAGCTAAGTTTAATATTGAGATGGATTTGGATTAAATTAAAAATAAAATCTAGTTGAATAGAATAGAATTGAAATAAAATTGAAATGAGCTGTAGATAATATTAAATGGAATTAAATTCTTACTTAAATAAATAAAAGTAAGATGAATAAGAAATGGGTTGGAATAAATAAATTTCGATAGATTATTAAAGAATTGAAAACCCATTGAACAAAAATATTATTGGCTATAAACGAGTGTATAATCTCGAGTTAAAATGAAAAGTGAATATATTTGAGCCTAGAATGAATGGAACTGTGAACAATAATAAGTGTATGACTTATAAAATTAAAAGGTAGGATTGATAAGCCAAAATAAAATTTGTTTGATATTTTGGAAAAATGAATAAAAATCCAAACTTGAATTGTGAAATAGAAGTGGACTCAAGTAAAATAATGAAGTGATTTTGGAGATAAGAATCAAATACTGAATCGAAAGTTGGGAGTGAACTAATTTGAAATAAATTAGTTAATTGTTAATGAGATTTAAATTGGTTAAATGAAGTTGAATTTAGCGTAAGCTAAGTTAAATAAAAATTGAAGTTTATGAAATAAGAAGAAGCTTGGACTAAAAATAAATTAATAATCTCGAGTTATAAATAAAATTGGAAATGGCCATGTTATTAATAAAATAAATTCGGGATGAATTGAGTATGGAAATTAAAATTTAAAGTGGATTGAGTGAATAACCTAATTGAATTGAATAAATAAATGGATGGAATTTGATTAAATAAGGTTCAAATTAAAAATAGGAATAAAGCTTGTTGCAAAAAGAATTGGAAGTTGGTTAAATGAAATAAACTTATGTTATAATGTTGAAAATAATTGAGTTTAACGAAATTAACTTAGGCAAATATTTGAATGGAAGCTCGGCTTAAGTAAATTGTGAATGGTTATTAATATAAGCATGGAATGTTTCAAGCTAAATAGAACGGTCTTGAATAAAACGAATGCGAATATGGAATGATATGAGAATGGATGGATTGCGAATAAATCAGAGATGGAATGGAATTAAAGATAAAATGAGTTGGAATTAATTTGTAGTAGTTATAAACTAGAATGGATATTCTATTAAGTGAATATCGTCGAATTTGCATAGAAATAATTGTCATCTGACGTAAACGAGATTATATAAAATTCTATGACTCAATAGAAGCAAATAGAATTGATTTTAGAGTCAATTGAAATGAATATGAGTTCGTTTTGTTTAAAAATGAATTGAATATAACCAATTGAATAATAAACCATTCTAATCGAATAAAGGTGTCATATAAATTAGTTGGGAGCTATTTGAACTTGTATCTAAATCTTAAAATTGCTTATGAGAAGTGTTTAATATGCATTGCTTGTGAATTTCATGTGTTTAGCTATTGAAAATAAGTGAAATGTTAATAAACTTCATAGATATGTTGCTTACATATTTAAATTGAGCAAGTACAGGTACTGGAAGGCCGTTTGGCTAGATTTTGGTCGTGCAAATTGCTAAACAAATAAGCCGCTTGCTTAAAAATGCCAAATGGAGGTACGCCTACGCAATAAAAGATAGGAAATATGAAATATTGTTTGTTTTTTTCGACCGTGTGGGTCGATGTGTATATATTTGTCTCTCTTGTATAATTGCAAAAGCTTCTCCGTACAAAGGAGACTCTGCTAAAAAAATTCACAAATTTTGGAAGTTAGAAAATTTTTGAAATTTTTTTTGTTAACGACGAATTGATTTCAAATTGAAATTGAAATAAAAGGGATTTGGAATTGGTATTGAAACTAATTGTTTAGTTGAAACTAAAGGATTAGGAAAGTGAATATGGGATTTTCACTAAGTTGGCTTTAGTAAGTTAACGGGTTTAGAGCTTTTTTCGCCTTTGCAATTTCGGGGATGGAATTTTTTTAAGGGGGGAATGTAAGGACCCGGATTTTTTGTTGTTGAATTTGGAATATTTAAATGACTTTAAATATTTATTTTGGATTAGAAATTTTTTTTGAACATTGAAAGCTTGGATTTATTTAATAAAATAGATTACGAATTTAAAAATAGCAGTTTGTTGAATAATTTAATCATTAAAGTAATAATTAAAATATTGGGTAAAATAGTGAATGTGAAGATTTAAGCTTATTAAAAATATTTTAAAGGGCTTGGAAAATTCATATTAATAATACTGAAGACAATGCAACTTTTAAAATTAAATTTGGAAGTAATTTGTTCAACTTTTAAAAAATATCGTTTAAATCGACGTTTAAAAATAGATTTCCGAGGTACAGTCTCAGATTTTGATGAAACAAGTCTCATTGGATTCGTAATATTGTATTATTATCAGATTTCAAATTTTGTAGCTTTCGGGTTTTTCATATGGCCGAACGGTTCGTAAATGCACTGAGATTTATATCGGAAATTTAATATAATAACTGGGTATAAAATGCTATCTTCTCCATACGATCGAGTTAGGACTCGAAACCTTTTCCATTGCGTTCGAAATAGGGGTATAACATTATAAACGCCTAGCAGCACGCCTTGATAGGAGTTCGAAATTTTAAGTTGCATTTATCGAGACAATTTGAATTTAAATTAATATAAAAAAATTTAAATTGCCTAGTCAACTCCAGCTGAAATCCTATCCACATCAATGCTTGTTGCTTTTCCCATCACACCTTTTTCCTATCACTGTAGTAGACCAAGCCTCCGCATTTCTTCTCAAACACGCCATGCTCTAAGGATTAAATTTGCATCCCTCCTCCATTCGAATTCACGAAAATCTCGAACCAGTTTAAAATAAAATAAAAATGGCAGCCGCATATTTATCTCAAATCACTCTTTCCTTTTTCTTCCCTCTCTATGTTTCAAATCCAAAAATAAAAATCGAATCGAGCTTATAGAAAAAGCTACTTCCTCCACAATCGTTCCAATCCTCGATCTGCAGTAGTTAGGTTGTGCGCGCGCGATGCTCCGGAGGAGGGCGAAGGCAAGAATGGCGATGAAGAAGGGTTGTGGCGTCGAATCGAGGCAGCGACATCGCATACGTCTTCTCAGGCCTAGGCGTTCGCAAAGAGGACAGAGTCGCAAGTGGTTTCCGGAGGGCCGTGGGTTTGAGAGGGAAGTTGCGACTCGAAATCGCTGTCGCTTTGGGTGGTCGAGTGTGACCGAGATGTAGGGCGAAGTCGGGTGGTTTGCAGGCATTGAGTTTTCTTCTGAGTAGAGGTATATCTATAGTTTTTGGTTTTTAATTTAAATATATATATATATATATATATTAGAAGATATACAGTACATGCACGGTAGCTTGCTGTTTAATTTGAAAAGGTGTACAGTGGAAATTAGTGTGTATATATATACATATACCTTGTTATAAATTATAATTTGGTCAAAAAAAAAAATTTACAGTAAGGAGGAAAGCAATTCTGTTTAAATTAATAAAATATATATAAGGAATAGTATATATATGTAAGGCTTTGGAAATATAGTAATTTATATGAAAATTTGATTTTGAAAATCTATATAGATTGTTTTTATAAATATATATGCTGTTTCAAATGAAAAATAAAATAAATATACATACACATTTCTAACTTACTAGTTTATTTTTAAATAATGGATTTGGTGAAAAATTTGTTCAGTTGACTTAGTCAACTTATTTTATTTACTAAAAGATTATTTTTTTAAAGGGAAGTAATTAGTTTAAAATAAATTATTAGTTAAGTCAAATTATTACATGGAAAATTTATTGCTCGATTTGTTCGATTATTAATAAAATCGTATAATTTTTTATGCAAGGTCAAAAATTGTGAACCAAGTCGAGATTGAGATGGATCGCAAATAAAAAAAACAAAGGTGGGATTTTTTCACTCATTTGGATGACCTTATTTAAATTTTAAAACGTTAAATTTAAATCATTGGATGTTTGGTTGAATTAAACATTTATTGTCTGTTGGATATTATATATAGTAGTGTGTGTGTGTGTGTATATGTTGGAGTGATTGATTTCCCGCATTATACAGCGGATGAGACCCTATGTGCCCCGCATAATAACGGATGACCCTTTATACCGCGATATTCCCCTCGAAGTGGGATTTGGCATTTTATTTATTGACTAACATTTGTGGATGCAAGGAAAACAGGTTGGAGGGATTCAACCAGATTCCTCAAAAATATTTATTACTCATATATATATATATATATATATATATATATATATATATATATGTATGTATATGTTGATATATGATATGTTGGATATACTGATATGGTTTGGATGAATTGAATTATTAAATGTTAAATGGCACTGGAATATAAAATGGGCATTTTTAAAACAAGAAATAATTAAATTGAAGGAATTTAAAAAGGAAATTTGAGTGGTAAGAATTTATATTGTAAATTGGATTTATTTTAAAGTGAATTAAGTGGAACAAAAATATATTGACTAATGTGGGATACACTTAATCATTCGTAAAATTTATTTAAGTCGAGTTTTTTTGAAATAAAATAATATAAAAGAACTTGAAGGATATTTTGAAATATGGAATAGAACTTAAGCAATAACGGATAAATTGATTTGAAATGAATTGGAATTTATTAAGAAAGGAAATTAAAAGCATATTTTTAAATAAAAATTGTTTTTATAAATAAGTGAAAAGCTCGGGGGAGTTTATAAATTTATAAGCGAGGTTTATAAATAAGATAGTCGATATCAGTGGATATGAGTAAAATATGAGTAATGGTGTGAACTTATATCGAGTTGTGGGGATCATTAGAAGAGAAATAATGGAATATATTTCGAATATGAGGATGGTGATAAATTCGGATAGGATCGATGGGATACGAATCCAGAGGATTTTATAAATGGAAATGGGGAATGCTAGATTCTTTATAAATAGGCTTTTGTTGAGATAAACTCTAATTTTATAAATCAACTTTGTAAATTAATTTATAACTGAATATGAATCTTTAATTTTTTAAAGAAGTTGATATTTTAGTTACCTAAAACCATATTTTTAAAACCAAATTATTATTTTTATTTTATATATAAAATTTCAAATGTTTTAAATTCAATTATAAATTCTCTTGAGTTGGGAAGCGAAGTTAGTTAAATTTGAATAAGATTTCCAGGGAAAGACCTTATAATGGTATTATGGAAGTTTAAATAAATTTCTAAAGTGTAAGTGTAACTGCGGAAGGCGAAATGAAATTCACAAAAGGGAGAGGTGAAACTGGAATTTTAATAAGCATAAACGGCTTTGGGAATATAAAAGGAATTAATTTTAGGATTCATGTAAAACATGTTGAAAATTTACGAATTCAGTTGAAAATGATTTTTGGAAAAGAAAATAAGGAATAAAATGAATAGTTTTCTTTCAGGTGTTAAATAAAGCGGGAAGATATTCTAAGTATTAGGAAATATTGAAATTTATTCCTGAAGAATAAAAGGAGTTGGAAAACTATTTTTCAAGTGTTGAAATATGGAGACAATATCTTGTGAAGGTATTTTAAAATAAATAATTTAGAGAATTATTTAAGGCCAAATGGTTGCTTGTGAATGTTATTTGATAGTTAAATAACTGACTATCAAAATTGGCCAAATGCGTTGATCGTTTCGAAGAGGCCGGGATCGGATTTAATTATCCGAAAACCATTTCGATCCGGTTTGAAATGTTTACGAATGACGATCATGAAGATGATGAAGACGGTGATTCGATTTGTCTAGACCCAGGGCAACTTGTATGGACGAATGCTATCAGAACATCGTCAGAAAGACAATGAGCATTCTAAGTGAGACTCGTTCTTAAAAGGGTAATGCATAGCCTCAAGCCTCACCAACCGGGAATGGCTAAAACAGGGGAGGTGCGGCAAGACTAAGTGGGTAACACTCAAGTAGGGTAAGGTTTTCCCTGTCTAGAGGTCTCTTTTATTTCGGCTTAGTGGGCGGTTGTTAGCTCTAACCACGGGGTGATCTTATTCGGACTATCCAGTAAGGTGTAGCTCCGGTCTTGAGTTCCAGGGGTCGGGAGTGATACTCGGTACTCTGATCTAGACCAGGTACTGTGACGGACGGTGCACTAGTAGCCCTGCCATTGTATGAAATCCAATCTCCAATAAGCGTCTGTACGGTTTTGATTGTGCCCAACTATGCTGGAACGTGAAATGCAAGCATTTCAGCTAGATTCTATTTTACTTTCTACAGATACTATTAAAATATCAGACGAATTTGATAGAAATGTTTTGGTTATCGTAAGGTAAAAACCCTGCATATTTATTAGTGGCGTGGTCGTACGAGATACCTTTGTTTTCAAAATCTTTCCATAAACTTTTATAATCCAATTGAGTGTGGTTTTCTCACACTGGTTTTCCAGACTGACTCGGGCTTGTTTTATTATGATGCTCGGGTCAGACCGAGTTGTACAGATTCGGATTAAGAAGCTAAGGAGCTCAGGAGACAAGCTGGATGGCAGAGTGTACAATCGTAGTTGATTATTATTCTGCTGTGTAAGGACAAGCTATTGAATTGTCCAGATTATCTGTTGCTCAATGTACTCTGATGGTTGTAAGTATATAACAGTACAGATTTCTTTATATTTAAAAGCTGTTATTATATATTGTATTTTGTTCCGCTGCGATTGTGAGACTCTGATGTTGTTTTTTTCTTCTTCTTCTACCTCTTTCTTCTTTAACCTTGAAGACTCGTATTGCTATTCCAGCTTGAGTTGAATTGATGTGGAATATTGTCAGCTTAAAGGGGTATGGATTTGTGAGCCGTCACAAAAATATACAAACATATTCTTTATATACATTCACTTATAACACTTAAATAATATAGAAAACCCAAATATTTATAAACATTAAAATTTCCAACTCTAGAAAAAATAATATTACAAATCAGATATTCTACTTCAAATTCTAGTTCCATAAAGCAATTTCCAAACTCATTAAACATTTGAAACAAAATTTTTATACTCTATGTCTAATATATTTCTAAAATTATAAATGATCAAAACATAGTATACTTTAAAAAAATTATGATCAATGATTTCAATACTTTATATTTGTAGCAAATCTTTTCCAAAAAATCAAAAACTTTCAAATTATAAAACAAAAGCTTTACTAAAATTCTATTCAAAATAATATTTCTCCTATCAAAATATTTATTATTACTTCTTAAGCTTTACTTAATTCTTTCAAACCATGATTCAAAATATTTCTTTAAATCGTATCTTTTCTTCCAAAATTTACAAAATATAAATTATACTTTTCTAGAAATTTTTAAATATTTTCCAAAATCTTTCATCTCTTTATACTCTGCAGATCATTTAAAAAATTTCAATACTTTTCAAAACTCTGTGTCCATATGCCTTGTTGTAGTGTTTAGGAATCCTTATTGATAACGTTGATTAGACGCATCAACCGGAATTCTTAAAGCTCTCAACGACAAATTAACACAATTCAATTTTTAAAAACTCTTCAAAATATTTTATTTATACACATTTATAAGCCAAAATCATAACTTGCTTACATTTAAATATTTGTCGTAAATCTTAATATTAAAAATCATTTCTAACCATTCAAATACTGTCAAAAAATCATTAAACTTTCAAAATACTTCAAAAAATGTATATATAATCTAAGCACATCAATAAGATGATATGAAAACAATATTTTATAAATTCCTAGCAGTGACTTCGAATACTAAAATACCACAAGGATTTAATATCAATGACTACAATTTTTATATGAGTAATTATTAATCAACACAAACAAAAATAATCAAACATATAAGATGCTCCATGAAAAGCAATCTATACATTTCACCTATGCACTTTAATCACTACGAGACCATAATATAAATATTTACATTAAGCCACCAAAGGTAAAACATTTTATATTTCATACTTAATAAATATTTGTAACATATTTTATATATGCAAAAATACACTCCAAGATGATTACCTCAAGTAATCATCATATACTAAGTAATATATATATCCCTATTATATCTTACTATAAAATATATTTGCAGCACACCCAAGGGACAGAGAATCTAAGTCTCATCTAGGCCAATAAATCATGTCTCGTATATACAATGTATTGTTCTGACCTGATTTGTTACCAATTTGTGACACCCCACCCCTATACCCATGTTATCCAAGAGTATTACTAAGTAATGCTATCAGATAATACAAAGAATGAGGCCATAAAGGGTACACACGTGAATATTCCTTAGGGATAACATTGGTGCGTATTAAAACATCAAACAAATAATTCACCTATATGAACATAGTATCGACACAAAGCAACAAACACGTGTCCCTCCAGGATAGAACAATTCATGGTATACAGTATATAAATAGAGAACACAGAGTTAGAATCGTAGTGATAAGATATAATATACGATATATAATGTAAATCTAGAATATACTTACATGAATATAAATACAATACAAGATGATAACCATGATGCTACATCCTACTTTCCATCTACGCTTAACCCTAGCCGGTCTCACCGTCCCTAAACCTGAAATGTCTCGGACTGACCCGAGTATTACATAAATAACACATGGGTCAATTTACGTCTAAGTATTATGGTTAATAAATATAGGTGATACAATATATACTGAGGATAATAATGTGATAACACAGCGTATCAGCTCACTCAATGATTACAATGTATTATAGTATAAATATAAAGAGGAAGATGTATGCATGGTTTATAATTACAACAACTTAAAAGTTCGCTGAAATCCCTCACAACACAAGTATAACCAAAACCATACATAAAGATGAAATCACATATATATAACAATTCAATAGAAATCAAGAATACTATATCCAATGCGTGAATCATCCATACCATAAAACATTATCATAAAAAATAAAATCATTAAGTGAATCGGGCTAATACACAGCAATGTCGTAATATAATATCATAAAATCGTATAATCAATAGATAATATGAGATAGTCCATCAAATCATCCAAATGATATCCAATGTTATACAAACCACAAAGATAATCTATCACAATCCAAATCAAAATCAATAAACAATGTCTATCTCTAAAATATCAAACCAAAAGTGTACGGGAATATGAGAATTGACTATACTTTAGACACATAGTCCCTAGTATAGGTAGCTCATTGGGTAGCGAGTAAGACATGCCAATCAAAAGCATACACATAACCCTGAACTATAATGGGAGACTGATAGCATATAATATACTCTAGAAACCCATGGTCTATTAGCCACTTGCTAATAGTTTGAGCTATACATGCAGTCTTCAGTTACCTCGATGGACATAGTGACCCACATTGGCCTATGGCTCGTCTATGCATAGCCTCAAACATGACACTACACTTGCCCGTGTGGTAACAGACTGTTAGTTTAGGAGGCATAGAGTCGTTCGCACACAATGACAGCACATAGCAATATAGGAAAATGGTGTCATGGATCTAGGGCGTGATCCCACGATTGTAATAGTCCGCTTTTCCATACCCCTAGAATTGACACTAATCTCCATCGATTAACTCAAGATGAACGGAAATACGAACCATTAGGGTTTTAAGAAGAAGAAAAGAAAAAGAAAAAGGTAGAAGGAGAGAGAAAAAGATAGAACAGAACAGAAAGAAATAACAACAGAACAACATCAGAATCTCACAATCGCAGCGGAACAACATATAATAGATAAATGAATAATCTTTAAACGAAGAACTATATCAGTTATTACATTACATTTTATTACATCATCAGAGTGTACAACTATAAAACAATAACAAACAGCGGAAAAGAAATACTATATACTAGTAATACGCTATGCCATCCAGCTTGCCTCCAGCAACTTTTGAATTCCAGAATATCCTAATAAACCTTAACTCTTGACTGCCCATGTGGAAATTGGTGGGCACCTAGAGTTTAGGAAGGAAAACAATAAACTCCGAGTCAGTCATGTGACTGGTGTGAGAACTCAAAACAGTTTATTTATCTTTAAACTCAAAATAGAGGAATATTTTTAAAGTCAATTCGCAATGCTTTTAAAAATGAGACTACCATAAGGCCTCCCGCACACACACACACAATGCAAACGCAGAATCGGAGGAGATTTCTCCTTATGATAGTCAAAGATGCTTGATACGCATTAAAAAGAACATTTGATATTATTACTAGTGCATAGTGTAGAAAAAATTCATTTCAAAAATAAAGATATAAATCTTAGCCAACATACGACCATTATCGTATGCCTACTATAGCTACCATCCAAACAGTGGGGCGCCACCATAAGTGAATGATAGGTTCTACAACTAAAACCGTACAAGTCTCATATTGTTTCTTTGGATTTCCAACAAATGGTTAGGCCAAGGAACTTCCCATTGCCACATGAGAACGCCTCTGGAAGGACGTCCCCGAGAACCAAACCGGATCTCTGCCAACACAAGGCCGGGTTACCCCTAACTGGGTAACTACTGACACGAGTATGCCATCCCCCGGTCCTTTGGGACCTTTATCCGAGCGCTCGTAATCAACATCACACCAAAATAATAAGTGTTTCAACATGAGTAAGCATCTGGGCTCCATACCATGATACCACCCTTTTCCAGAAGGAAATGCACATACCCTAAAGGGAGCTACCCCTCATAACCTTGCCGCATCTTTCCTGTTTTGACCATTCCGGGGTGTGAGGCTCGACGAAGTCTCGTCCACAAAGCCATACTTTGGGTCAACAAATGATCATAGAAATGATCACAAAGATAAACGGTCAAACAAATGATCATATCACAAATGATCAAACAATGATCATTTCACAGCAACACTCAGCATGTCACATTACCAAATTGGGAATATATCACTAATAACCATCAACTACATAACCTCTGAGCTCGTACGTCTCAGAGAAGGGTGTTAAGCTAAGAGAATAAATTCTCCGCCACCAACAGAAATATATTTGAAAGAAATCAGCTTTATATCTCAATTTGTAATGTCAGACATACAATCCATAAAAGTCTGTTCCGGGCTCGAACAGAACCGAAGGCACTTACAAAGAAGTCCTTGCAATCCGTATATTCACTAATCACGACCGGACTTCCCATCACATATGGAGTCTCTATACCGGGGACCAGTCGATGCAAAGACATTCGATGAGTTGTCCTTTCGCTTTCAAAAATATCCGGTCTTTAACACCGGTCATTAACGCTATCCATTACGTCGTATCACTATTCGGAATGGGTAATCCGAATAACGAGCGCAATAATTTAAAAATAAGTGTGGCATTCAAATTCAGCAAATCACAACAAATACCTATTCAAAGGTAAATATTGATAGTCGGTTATTGAACTATCAATGGATATGCACACATCACCAGATTCCAAATAATTTTCCAAATTATTTATTCCCCAAAAGTATCTTTACAAGATATATAATTTTCACACTTCAACCATTTTGAATACAATTTTCAAAATCACTTTTCACCTTTACCACTTTTGAAAACAAATTTTGAACATTTCCTTATGCGAAAATACTTTCATTTCAACATGGTTCATTTAAACCAATTAAATAAATCCTTAACGATTTACTTTATATTTACATTCCAAATCCGTAAATTTATTCCCATACTTCAAAAATAAATCAGTATTTATTTTTAAACAAATTCCCCTTTTTATAAATTCCATAGTGAATTTACATTCCAAAATATTTATGAATGAACGATTTCAATTATTCATTTTCAATTTATCTTCAAAAAGATAAATTCTCAAAACGTTTCATTTCACATTGGAAAACATTTCCATACTTATTTATTAATAAATAATTCACAAATCTATTTATTTTCAACCTTTGGAAAATATTCAATATACTTAAATCGAAATTAAGTATATATTTCATTCTTTAAGGAAATCATTCTCTTAACCATATTTATTTGGGCCAAAACGAATGTTACATAAAACATCGTTACAACGTCCCAAAATCACTAGTATAGGGATTCGAAATTAAGATAGATATATAAATCCTAATACTAAATAAAACATTTCCTTTCGGAAACCATTTACTATAACAACAGTGTTATAGTCCATCATTTCCTTATTTCTCAAAAACGTCTATTTCAACAATGAATGTTGAAATCTATGGTTTCGAATCTTAACACATTTTGAAAACATCGTTAGATCGTTTTAATTTTATTTAAAACATCACATCCAAAACATTTTCTTTAACATATTATTCACTATTCAAAAACGTGAATATACTATGTTAACCAATTTCATCATTTCTATACATTTTATTTTAAAGGATTATTCACTGTCTAAAACGTGAATATAACTCATTTAATAAGCTACAACAATTTACTTATCAAAATAAGTCGTTTGCGGATTCATAAAACAACGTTTATAAATTCCATTTCTATTTATTTTATAACAACTTCCTTTTATAAATCTCCTTTATTAACCTATCTCAATTTATAACTCAATTATAAACCAAAAGTCCATAATTTAAGTTAAATACTTATAATTTATTTGTTTGCCAAAATCGTTCTTTTAACTTCCCAAATTATAAATCTTATAATTATAAGATTCATTTATTTACCCATATCTATTCTTCAAATAACTTTACAAATTTTATAAACCTACTGCTTATAAAATTCCATTTATAACTTCACTGTTTATAATCCTATAAATTTCATTCATTTATGAAATTCATTTACAATTCATTCTAACACTTATAAAAACTCATTTTATACTTCAATATTTTAATTTATAAATATCCATCTTATAATTCTTTTATACAAATCAATTTGTATTATTATTTTAAAACATCTTTAATCTCCTTTATAATTTCACCATTTTTGATTTATAAAATAATCAAATTTCATAAATCCTATGTTTAAACTTTTTACAATAAATTCAAAAATCCCGATTTAAACTATTTAATAAAATCATTAACCCCATATTTTCAAAAATCAACTTTTAACTATATTTTTCAAAATCAAAATTTCTATAACATTAACCTTATAACGTTTATTTATTTAAAATGGATTAATTCCAAAAATACTATAAACATATACTTTCAGAAATAACTTTAAAATCCTTTTAAAATTCCAAAATTGGTCCAATGATGCTACACACCAAATAGCCAATCACGACAACAACGACATCATATATCGATATGATAATCAATCAAATATCAAAATATTTAAAGTCAAATAAATACTGTTGAGGAATCCAGTTGGATCCCTCCAACCTGTTTCCCTGCATCCAAAGATGTTAGCACAATACCAATTCCGTTCCAGTACGAAATTATCGCGGTATATGGGATTTAAAATATTATCCGCTTAATAGACGGCGCAATAGGGTCTCATCCGCTATATACTGCAGGAAATCAATTCCAAGTACATAAGTAATACCAATTTCACTGTTTATGAAATATTCGCGGTATATGTTTTTAATAAATAACATCCGCTTACTAACGGCGCATAATGTCTATTTTAACAATCAATAGATAACAATCATCACTCAGATATGCATTCAAGAATTTTAAATCTAACTATTTAAAATAAAAATCGAAACCGATTCGATTGAGTGAGAAGTTCTCACCTTGATTTCAATTTCGTTTTAGCGATTTATTTCGAATAAAATTAAACGTGCGTTTAATTTTATCCAAAATTTTCGCTAACTCCAAACAACTCCAATCCAATTTCATAGCGTATTGCTCGTCCATACGATTCCAACGCAACTAGTTTCACGCGTTTTCGACCTCGTATGAAAAGGATATGAATTTTTAAAGATACACGAATTTTATAAACTAAATTTACAACATATTTTCAAATTTTTTTAACCCACATCTCCTCTGGGCCGTTGGATCTGGCTAGATTTCATCAGGGCCGCACCTCAACTCATCTCCTCTCTCACGTTCATCTTCCAGTAAACAATATGCACAAAGAACCCACCAAATCAAAATTAGGGTTGAATTATGCACCCACCACACGCACATCTACCTCGATCAGATGGTACCATATTGAAGAGCGTCTTTTTCTCTACCTTCGGCTGCAAGGGCATGGAGCTCGGCCCCCTCCAGCACCTTGAAAGTCGTGCCGACCTGATGGTGAACGCGGCCATCTCGTGCCTCCAAATGATGACGATAACCCATCATCGCCGTATGAAATTGAAGATCTCTCAATGCTCTACGTTTTTCGTTTAGAAAGTTTCTCAAATCGATGCTTGGATTGGGAGAGATTGAGAGGAGAAGAAGACTAAATTTCGGCCATTCATGTTTATGAAGGTGGCGGCTAGGTTTTCTGAAACCCTAGGTTAATAATTTTTGCAAATTTATGAAGAGAGGGGGCTTATATAGAAAATTCACGCGACACTATTCATCCCGGATTTTCCAAACTCCAAATGAAGCGTGCCGGTTGGCGTTTCTAAGGTTTATCCTGCGTTCCGAACACAATGGAACGTGTTTCAGGAGCTAATTCGGTCATCTGTGCGAGTTATGGCAATAAACGTTCGATTTTAAATTAAATCGATTAAACGTTTTTCTAGGCGTTTTAGCTTGCACCGGACAAACGGTAAATCCAATTGACATGAAATTTGAAACCTTACAATAATATCACATTACAGATCCGATGAAACTAGTTTCATCGAAATCCGACACTTTTTGAAAAATGGCTATTTTAACTCGCCAAATTAATATTAAAAACAATTTCGATGCGTTTCGAGCTGCCACGATCAAACGAAAACTTCGATTGACGCGAAAATTGAAATCCGATAATAACAAACTATTACGGATCCAATGAAACTAGTTTCATCCAATTTTGAGACTGTTCGAAAATTGACTAATTTTACTAGTCGATTAAATATTAAAATATTCAATTTCCACAAATAAACTCTTAATTCGATTTTAAAAGTTCTATAACATCCTTCTAACTCCAATATGATAAAATAAAATTTTAAAAATCATTTTCAATCATATTTAACTCAATTTTCAATTATTTCTGTAATTTAACATATCAAATTATCGATTTAATTATCCAATTAAATCCAATTATTCGAAATAAAATTTATTCGACTTATAAATTTCACTTATTAATATTTAAAATTAATTAAATATACAAATTTTAATTAATAGAAATTATGGGTCGTTACAACTATCAGGCCGCCAGGTTGGATACTGGCCAATCTGGTTCAATTTCGAACCATAAAGGGAGTTGGGTCCAAGAAAACAATATATAATACTTATATCCAAAGAGATATACACACCTATGTATGTATGTATGTATGTATGTATGTATGTATGTATGTATGTATGTATGTATGTATGTATGTATGTGGCAGTAGACGAAGGCCTACACACGGCAATATATGAATATAATTCAACACATGACTATAAAGTACTAAAGCTCTAATCATATCTGATAGATGGCTCTATATACAAGCCAATATATGGCATAAAAAATAACATAACAACGTCTCATAACGTCGCATGTTTTTCGAATAATTATTCAATGTTCATAAACTACACTCGATCCATACTAGGTATCTCTATATAACAATTTCGATGAATAACCGAAAAAGTATTACCGAAGATCCCATACCAGATGGTATCACTAGACCATCTTTTCGAATTTATCATCATAAAGAAATGAAATCTAACAAAATTAATAGAAATATGACATCGTAGTATCATATCAAATCAATAGTCCAGTGGTTTCGACATAGTGGATGTGGCTACATTGTGTTGTAGTGGCACCGGATCGATTCCCAGCGGCCACAATAATGAGACATAGTGCACGGCCACTTTAAAATCGGCTTAACCAAAGGTCAGGGTGACATAGTCTCCCTGTCCCCAAAGTTTTTTTGTCAAGTTCTAGTGGTCCAGTGGTTTCGACATAGTGGATGTGGCTACATTGTGTTGTAGTGGCACCGGATCGATTTCCAGCGGCCACAATAATGAGACATAGTGCACGGCCATTTTAAAACCGGCTTAACCAAATGTCAGGGCGACATAGTCTCCCTGTCCCCAAAGTTTTCAAAAAACTATAGTTAAAAATAAATTATTGTACTTTTTCTTTTTCCATGGCAGCTCCCGCCCATCCCTCTACCCATACCCCATCTTTTCAAACTGTTCATCCATCTTCTTCAACTGTCCTCCCGCTTCCTCCCCGTACAGCCCCACTACCCAACTCCCCTCCAACCTTACCTCCTCCTGTTCCTCCTCCTCTTGCTAAAACTTTTCTTCCTCCTCTTGATCCAATTCTTCCAACTGAACCACCTACCTCTTCCTGGTCCTCCCTATTCAAATCCAAGCCGCGTAATGCAGGTCAGTATTGCCCCATCGATATTCCTCTTGAGTTCAATGGCCCTGCCCTAGTCCAACCTAGTTCTGTCATACAAGCTGGCAATGTCGTTTGGGGTGACTGGTTGGTTGGATTCTTTCTTGATAAGTCACTTTCATACTTAACTGTAATCAATCATTTAAAGAAATTATGGAAGCTTAAAGGAGAAATAACAGTGAAATCTGATGGAATCTTGTTCCTTTTCCATCTGTCTTGTGCTGAAGATAGAAGGAGAATTCTTGAATCTAACCCAATTTTCATCCGGAACAAGATCTTCATTGTGAAGGCATGGGATCCATCTATTGGGAACAGATGCAGTACGATTCGAACTGTCCCTATTTGGTTAAAATTAACAAATATTCCAATCTTTGCCTGGTCTTTGGTGGGCATTAATTGGCTGGCATCGAGAATTGGCAGACTCTTATGTTTAGATTCTTCAACTGAAAGAATGGAGAGGATAGGGTTTGCCAAATGCTTGGTTGATGTGGCGCCGGATGTGGATTTGGTGGAGGAGTTCCCTGTTCAGCTCCTTGATGGGTCAACGCAAATGGTACGGGTTAGCTACCTTTGGAGACCTGATATATGCACTGTTTGCAAGGAGTTTGGCCATACTACTTGTTCCTGTCTGTTGCATACAGAGGATAGTGGGGGAAATAATGTTGCTGTTGCATCAGTGGAGGGAAATCAGGAAGGGGTGGCTAATAGCATTGGGATTGGTAGGGAGAAGAGGAATAACAATCAGGCATGGAGGAAGGTTCCAATAAGAAAAACAAAATTGGTGGAAGGAAAAAATCAGATAATAGCAGAGCATGTTGAGGTTGGTGTTTTTGTTGGGAAGGTGGGACTATCCAATTCTCATTAGCACCAAGATATAAATGGGAATAAAGACGGTAGGAGAACTAATGAAATTAATGAGGTTGTTGGTTTGGTTGTGAATCAACAGCACTCAGATCTGTCATATAATAGATATGATGTACTTCAACACATGAATGGTGCTTTAGTTGAGGGGAGGGAAAAAATAATTATTGACAGTGATACTGATGTGGTGGATGAAATGCATAAACAAGGAGGCATATTGATTAATGGTTGCATGAATGAAAAGCAAACTGGAGAAATGATAGTACAATGTGCAAATGAGGTTAGTCTGGGTTTGTGTCATCAAACAAAGGATTATGCAAATAAATTATTGCCTGAAACTGAAAATGAGCAGTTGCATGGAAGCAAAACTGATACAAATCTCCAAATGCATGCACAGCACCCATGCAATGCACGCACCTTTCAAATTACACATACTTCCCCTCTGGATCCAAATTGTGAGGATAGTGCAAATAAAATATTGCTCGAAACTGAAAAACAACAGTTGCATGGAAACAAAACTGTTGCAAATCAAAAAATGCATGCACAGCTCCCATGCAATGCACGCAACTCTCAAACTTCACATGCCTCATTACAATCTCTTCCCTCTACCCCTCTGGATCCAATTTGTGAAGAATTTTTCTGTGCTCAGCTTCAACAACACATTACTGACCTTATTGTTTCTCATCATAAATCTGCTCTCTCTTCTCTTCCTTCTTCAACTCCCCCACTTCAATCTTGTCCATCATTTTAACCCTATGTCTGCGCACGAACTATACCTGGGTGGATAACACCACCTTCCTCTCCCAAGCAATCAACAACTGTTATGATCCCTTCTAGGAATGAAAAACACAAAAATAAAATTAAACCAAAGGTGCACAAACCTGAAAAAACCAGAACTGAGTCTCCAATCACGAGGAGCATGTCAGAGGCAGCACATCACTCCTTAGTTTAATCCATGTTACACAAATTTGGGGCGTGGAATATTAGGGGAGCCCATAACTTCCTCAAACTTGATCAGGTCAAGTTGTTAATTGCCTCCCATCACCTATCTATCTTTGCAATCCTCAAAACTAAGTTAAATCTTGCGTTATCTATCAATGCTGCCAAGTATATAAACCCAATATGGATCCTTAATCACAATTTGCCTGAAGCCAGCTATGGCCGCATCATGGTGCTGCACAATCCTTCTGAGCTATCCCTTGAACTGCTTCATGCAACGCCTCAAGTTATGCATTTTCATGCTAAGTACCTTAACCCACCCTCCTCCTTCTACATTTCTTTTGTATATGCTTCAAACTCTGCTCCATCAAGGCAATCTCTCTTCAATCTTATACCAGCTCTCAGACAGGAAATACATCCCTGGGTTATATTAGGTGATTTCAACAGCTGTGTTTTCTTATCTGACAAGCATGGTGGCCTTCCTCTCACGCTTAGGGATATTCAGCCTATTAATACCACAATTATTGATTCTTCTTTGATTCCTATCCCAAGATCTGGTGCTCCCTTCTCGTGGAACAATCGGTCGAGGAGAGGAACCATAACTTTTTGTAACATTGATCACTCCTTTATCAACTTCAAAGCCCTAACCTCTTGGCCCAACATTACCACTTTCCTTCCACATCCTGTCCTTTCTGACCATTCTCCCCTCATCATATCCACCGGGTTGCTGCCACGGGAAAAAAAAAGAGGATTCAAATTTTATAACTCTTGGGTTAATGACCCAGATTTCATTTCTTTAATACAGTCATCTTGGTTGAATAACTATTTTGGCAATCCTATGTATATTTTTTGCAGAAAGCTTAGGGCGGCTAAGCTTGCTTTGAAGGCGTGGGCTAAGAACAAGTATGGCAATGGCACTCTAAAATCTACATTGCTAAGGGATCAGTTGAGAGAAGCACAGGAACGGATGATGGTAAATCCTGATAGATCTGATCTTGCTGATGATGAATCTGCTCTATACAGTGAATTCAATAAAGCTCCGGAGATGGAAAGTGATATGAGGAGGCAACAACTACGAATCAAGTGGGCTGCTGTTGGGGACAGGAATACCTCTTTCTTTCATGCCTCTCTTAAAGTTAAACAATCTAAAAATAACATTGCTTCCATTTTTGATGAGGAAGGAATAATGCACTCTACGCCTGATTCGGTTGATAATGCATTTCTGAAGTATTATACTGCTTTGTTTGGAAATCAAAGTAATTTTGACCCTGATCTGGACCAACTCACGAGTATAAATTTACCAAGGCTAAATAATGAAGAAGCTTTAAGATTAGTCGATAAGGTGACTAATGAGGAAATCAAGACCACCCTTTTTGCAATGAAGATGAGCTCGTGTGGGGGTCCTGACGGTTTTAATGTGGTTTTCTTCATTACTACCTGGGACATTCTTGGTGATGATTTCTGCAAAGCTGTTCACAACTTCTTTGATAAATGTAAGCTCCTCAAAACTGTTAATGCAACGAACTTAGTTCTCATTCCGAAGACCATGCCTGCAAATTCAGTCACATCCTTTAGACCCATCTCCTGTTGCAACGTTGTTTACAAATGCATATCAAAAATTATTGCTACAAGACTTGTCTCTGTTCTTCATAGAATAATATCCAGTAACTAGGCTGCTTTCTTGCCTGGTCGAAGCGTTCTTGATAACGTTATGCTTGCCCATGAATTGCTGAAGGGCTACAATTGTGTCAATGCTTCCCCTGGTGCAATGATGAAACTTGATTTACGTAAAGCATATGACAGTATTCAGTGGAAGTCTATTGTCAGAGTCATGGCACTTATGGGCTTCCCTAAGGTTTTTGTTGCATGGATATTTGAGTGCATATCCTCTCCCACATTCTCACTGAATATAAATGGTGCAAACAATGGTTACTTCTCTTCTGAGCAGGGAATACGGCAAGGAGACCCACTTTCTTCCCATGTTTTCCTTTTAATTATGGAAGTCTTTACATGCATGCTAAGGCCTTTGTACCTAAGCAATCAAATTCTCTTTCATCCCAAGTGCAAGAACCTGCAGATCTCCTCCCTCCTATTCGCTGATGATATAATGATTTTTACAAAACCTAACCTTCCTTCCATTCAATGCATTGTTGAGACTCTTCGCAAATTCTACCAAATGACAGGCCTGAGACTTAATATTTCCAAATCCAGTATTCTTTTTGCTGGGATTACTGACTTGCAACGGAATTTCCTTGCTTCCACTGTTGGTTTGCAGGACATGACTCATGACATGTCTTACCTGGGGTTGCCTTTATGTACTTCTAGAGTGACGCATGTAGATTGCCTTCCTCTCTATCAAAAAATGACTGATGTTATGGACTGTTGGGCCAATAAATTTCTTTCCCAAGCTGGCAGGCTTGTTCTTGTAAAGGCGGTTAGCTTCTCCATGATGGTCTACTGGGCTAGAGCCTATATACTACCACTCAAACTTTTGAGAATGATAAGAAGGGCTATGATGAGATTTTTCTGGTTTGGTTCCATTCATTCCAAGAAACCAGTTCCCTACTCCTTTTCTATTTTTGAGAAACCAAAGAACAAAGGGGGTTTGGGTCTCTGCAACATTGAAGTTTGGAATAAGGCAGCCTTAAGTTGTCACCTGAACGCTCTGCTACAAAGGAAAAATTCCTTATGGGTTAGGTGGGTTCTCATCCATAATGTTGGAGATAAGAAATTCTGGTATATGGTTGCTGCCCAGTCTTCTAGTTGGATTTGGAGGTTCATATTGAAGTTGAGGAGCTCCTTACTTCCTTATGTCCAAATCTTGCTAAGTGCCACTTGCAGCTGTAGCTTTTGGGACGAGCCTTGGATAAGAAAAGGTATCATATTAGGTCAGCTGTTCACTCCTCAGCAAATATATCAATCTGGTATTGGTCTGAATGCTCATGCTGTTGATTACATAAATAATGGTGAACTTATGATGCCATATTCTAGCAACCAGGTGGTTAGGGGCTTCTGGAGACAGTTTGCTATGAGCAAGGTGGAGATGCATCAAGAAAGCAATGTGCTTTGGAATGGTCAATGCCATTCTGTGGCCAAAATTTACAGTGCTATGATGGGTAATGATGCATTGCCTACTTGCTTTTGGAGCAAGGTTACATGGTCCACTATCTCTCCTAGTATTGATAATCTGATGCTCTGGAAACTATATAACAGAGCCTTGTTAACTAGAGATACATTGAATAAATTTGGGATGACGGTAGTTGCACGGTGTGAATTATGCTATACGCAAAATGAGAGTGTCAAGCACTTATTTTTCGAATGTGAGTATGCGATGCAACTATGGAAGAAATTCTTATTCTACAATGGTAGGATGTTGGGTGCGAGCTCTTTTGAGGAACAGTAGGGTTTCATTGGTGAAGCAACTAGGTGGAGGGAGGAGGAATGTCTGCATTTCTTTTTTGGTTTGAAGAAGTTGCTGAAAATTATATGGGAAGAAAGAAATAACAGATGTTTCCAAGGCAAAAGCAGGAGTCACGATGTACTATTGGCTGCCCTGAGGCACAACATATTGGTTGGAATGAGGGAAAGTAAGCATGCATTTCATGATCATCTGATTCAGCCCTGGGTCAGCTAGTCAGCTTGTTCTTTTGGCTTTCTTTTTCTTTTCTTTTTTCCTTTTCTCTGATCTCTTGTTTTTCTTTGTGTGGTTTTCGCTTGTTTAGTTTCTTTGTTTTTAATAAATCTGGTAGGGGTCCAGTTCAACCCCGCTTGCTCTGCAAAAAAAATAATATCAATAGCAAATAATTCATATAATTCATTTCAATATATGTAAAAGGTAGTAAAATCAAAAACATAAAAAAAGCAAATTGACTAAAATACACATAGTTATACAAAATAAACAAATAAATATTTATTAATGAATCGTTCACAACGTATATCTTAAGAGTACTAAACAAGTATTTAGAAATGAATAATTAATTAAAATCGATTGTAATATTGTTAGTCGACAAAGAATTAATTTCACAACCTTTTATAAAATTGAATGATAATTTCGTATACACAAATAACATTAGAAAATCTCTTTCTATCATTAGATAACCCAAATTAGATTATAAATCTAAATATCATGCTTAAGAATAACTCCATAAATAGATACTATTTATGAATACTTATAAATCATCCACATAAATTATAATTAATTAATTACATTTTTAAATCTTAATTTTTATATTAAAATTTCGTAAAATATACTTTAATAACTACAAAATACAACTAACGATCATTTCTTATCTTTCAATTCAAATAATACAAATAAATTTTACATTATTAATTTATTGAAAGATAACTTATTATTACATTCAAATATAATATATAAGCATATATACACATTAGATTTAAAATATATTTTTATTTTAATCTATTTTACATATAAATATATATACACACTTTTACGTTAATTTAACAAAATCTTGCACATACATGTAGAATACAATCGCATATAATTCATGCACCCACACGCGCACATACACACAACATAAAGCATACGCAAGCTACGCCCAATCTGCACACACTTTCTCGCATTGCACCATCTCACGAACAGAATAACATTCATACCCAAATGATTACTCTCTCACGCATAAGGCTTCATATACACACTCATGGAAATATAGGTATGTACACTTAGAAACACATCTACACGCACATGCTGAAGGTTACACACCTAAACACACACACACGCCACATGGCTTCACCATCGATGCATCGGTCACCCACGATTGGTCCATCGATTGGTGATGTCTGAAGCATTACAAGCTCCAGACCGTGCACTATTCGATCGACATTATTGCCATTCAACACCATTTTGCCATCAATTTAAGCTCACCATTTTACTCGCACAAACATCATTTGATTCATATATATATGTACATATGGATTAAGATATTAGACAAAAAATTGTGAGCAAAACACTCACCTGAAGATTGTGTTTTCTCCTTCTTCTTCCTTCACGATCACATGCCCTGAAGCTTTCAACGCTTAATCGAAATCCATTCCCATTCAAGCACGAGTGTATATTGATGTCAAGAATCATATGTTTGAATTTTGAAATTTATAGATTTAGTTTTGAGTTTATATTAGAGATGGAGTGGGTTTTCTAAAATCAGTATATGTTAACATGAAGATTTTATCTATAAATGAAGGAGAAACATTAGGAAGAAAGAAAGTTCCGGAGATGGACAAATCATGAAACTCAATTTGAGCATAGGCGTAAGACCTAGGCTTGCGCTTGAAAATTACTAAAAATTTATTTCATTCTTCCCTTTTCTTTAAATCATTTTTATAAAATTGAGTCACAATAATGTTTCAAATATAAGTTATATTTACAACACTCATTTACTTACTTATCGCTATAAATATCTAGAATTTACTTTTTCACATTTTAACTTATTTAAATTCAATATTATCATTTTAAACTCAATTTTTAAATACTTTTCAAATTGATTAATTTCATAATTTTTTAAAAAAATCTTTATCCTCAAACCATTTAATTTCATTACTAATTACCTTTTTTGAAATTCTGATGCTCCAGAATAAATTCAAATTATTTATTTTAAATTTCAAAAACCAATTTTTAGTTAATTAAATAGTTAATATATTTACCTTAGAAATTAGATTGTCACCTGTTCGATCTTTATACGAGTGAGATATTCCATCTCATTTTTAGTAACTACATACATGTGTGAGATTGGTCGATTTAAAGACATAAAATTGGCCACTTGTGTTTCATCCCTTCTTTCCTTTTTGTTCAGTATCGAAAAGCCAATCCTATCGCCTTCTCTTCCCCTTTGATGAAACTTTTCTTCTCTTGAAAGATTTCATCTATGCAAAAAAATCTATCGACTTAAAAATGAAATTATTGCAATTTCCTTCCCTATGCATTTATAACTCCTTTTAAAATGCGAGTATTCCTTGTTAAACTTGAGTTGACAACCATGAGCTTCCCCCGGTCACTTAATTTTTTTAGCCTTATTGGCTTCTACATTAAGCATGTTCAAGTAACCTTTTAGTAGTTCTTTTGGTGTTACATTATAATAGGTATCGCACTCAAGTTTGTGGTTAGATCCTTTGAAGTACAAAAGTGGGAAGAGAATTCATATGCAAGTTGACTCTATCAATAAATTGTCTTTTCTCGGTATCTCGTATACCACTTGCTAGCAGCTTAAATAAAAAGTTGTTGAAACTATTGACCCTACACAAGGCTTGGCACATGAAAGATATTAATTAAGCTCTTGGAAGCCAAAAAGTGGCCATTCGTATCCATAAATCCATCATTTCTCATAGTTGGAATTTGAACATGTGGGGGGAGTAGAACTTCATTATTTCTTCTGTAAAAGGTGTGCATATTATATTATTGTTTACTTTGGGATCTGTAACAACCCTGATTATGGTGATTACTTACTAAATTAAATTATAACGGTGGTTATAATTGATATAAAAATAAGTTGGAAATGTAAAATTTGTTAAAATTGTTTATTTTAAATAAACAACGGACTTTGGTGAAATAAAATAGAATTAAGATAGTCTGGTTGGTAATAAATTATGAATAAAAGAAATATGTGAATTGTTGATAAATTGAATTAAATAAAAGATAAAAAGAGTTTAATTCAATATCATTATTGTAAATAAATAAATAATGTTGGAAATAAATTTTTGAAAACTTTATTATGTTAGTTTATGATAAAAATGAGCATTTTATGGTTTTAATTTGATAAATGCAATAATTTTGAAAATTATTGCCAAATAGTGAATTTTGTAATTTTTATGAAGTGCTAAGAATTTAAACGGATAATATTGTAAATAAAAATATGGAATATTGTAAAAAAAAATATTTGGATGTAAAAATAATGTTAATAAGGTTTATTGCATTTAATTAAACAAGAGGAATGATTTTATGCAATTTTGGTTGTTAAAATGATTATTTATTTAAAATAGTGTTTTATGTGAATAATAGTGTAAAATAAAGTATTTAAGTAAAAATAAGAATTTTAATGATGGAAATTGATTTTTAATGGCTAAAATAATTTGTGTATGTTGATAAAACAATTTTGTTAAACATAAAGTATGTTAGTATAATTTTATAAAGTTGAAATCATGTAAATATAAGTTGTTGTGTTTAAAATGTAAGTGTTTTGGAGTATTAGTGATAATTAATGTATTAATCTAATTATTTTTCTTACTGGGTTAAGCCCAATTACAGTTTTAACTAAGAAAAGAAGTTATCTTCTTTTCTGAACTATACGTACACAAAGTTCAGGGCTGTAAAACAAAAAAACCAGAAACCGTTTTTCTCTTGAAACCTAGAATCCAAATCTCCCATTCCTTTTAATTCTTTGCAAATTAATCAATTTGAAGCTAATTATTTCAGGTAATCAATCCAAAACCCATAATCATTTTCATCAATTTGAATTTTTCTGAGTTGTTTGTTTGTAATCTTTATTTCCTTTGCTGCATGTCTGTACATCTCTTTTCTACAGGTTCCTAGAGCTAAATCAAAGGCAAAGCTCCCATCTTCTTCAAGTTTACTCAATATTTTGCCAAGGTGAGTTATCAACTCGCAAAGTGTTGCTTAAAGTAAGTCTATACGCTGGAAATTGCTAAGTTTTGGTTAATGTAAACTGTTGCTTGAAAATTTACAGCGAAAACTGTTCTAGAGTGCTTCTTCTTGTGTTCATATATCTCTATCCTTATCACGGATTCATGTTGGAATTTTTCCACATTTTTGTCCATGTGTAGTCGTTTGTGCATGTCAAATTTTACAGTCTAAATCAACCTAGAAGAACTTGAAAACATTGCTCAAAAGCTGTTACGAAGTAGGCAAAAATTGCCTGTAAGAATCGCGACCATCAGGTCGACCAAAGACCATGGGGGTCGACCTTAGGTCGACCCAGCAATGCATAGGTTGACCTTAGTTTCGACCAAGACAATGCATAGGTTAACCTTAGGATTGACCTAGGCAATACAAATGTTGACCTATAGGTCGACCTGAGTAGTTTGTTTTTCCACCTTGTTTCCTTTTGTTCTGTGCTTTGTTTTGTGTTTCCTGCTTATTCCAGTGAATATTGTGATCGATTCTTATAATATTTTAGAGTATTTTGAAGGGATTTAACCTATCAATAAGTAAGCTAACATTATAGTTGATTCATATTTCGGATTGATGTATCTTCGAGGTGATTTCTTATAACCGATTTTATGGCGTTTTCGATGATTTCCGTTGTTTCCGGGCACGGGGTTTCTAAAACAATTTTGAAATGATTATTTTAATAAAATAGCCTTCGAAATAAATATTTTATAATATTTATAATTATTTTTAAATCTATTAAAAATTATATATCCTCTATAATAAAGAGAATTTCAAAACTATGATTTCCAAATGATTTTCAAAAATTGTTTTCTGTAACAACCCGATATTTTCAGCCATTCGCATCCACACATGCCGGACTTGAATTGCTCAAAATATCGCATTGTAATAAAATTTGGAGCAAATGAAATACAATCACAGACATGGAACTATCAGAATAACTCGCAGCGGAAATAAAAATACCATAGTAGTTCATGAAGCTACTATAACAAACTCTCAAAACATAATACATAATATCAGTCTGAAACATATACAATAGGAATCTCAAATACATAGAAGTTAATAAATATCAGAGCTGAAATAGAACAACTGAAACTGAAAGGAAATAGATAACTAGACAAGCAGAATCTCCAACGATTCCTAGCTCAAGAAAAGAAATCCAAAGCTAAGATGTAAATACTCAGGCTGACCCGAGAGTAAAGTAAAACACAAAACACTCGAGTCAGGACAATATATACTTATATAGTGTAAACCAACTCAAGTGAACTGTAGTAGAAATGCACCATAACTCAAAGGATGCTTGGAATCGCCCATCCTTTAAGAATCAGTTAAACTATAAATTAAATACATCCCGTGGTTAAAATTTCAAAATGGTATTTCATACTTCGAAATCTAATATCATTTCAAAATTCAATATCATTCTAAAAAATTCCATTTCAAAATATCGTATCTTCCAAACCACATTCATTTATTTAAAATACCATTTCAACACACATTTCAAATAGTTTATATTTCAAAACAAATTACTTCATTTTAAATCATAAATGAAGTTATTATATTTAATAATTAAATTATTAAATTTCCAAAATTTTAATCTTTCAAAATTCACTTATTCGCTTAATTTATTAAAACAAATGAAAATTCAACTTTCGCAGCATTTAGAAAATGCTACAGAAAGTTACATTCAAAATAGTTCAATTTAACAAAGACAACATTTTAAAAATGCTGTAATATGGTTAAATTAGTTTCGAATAACTTAGTTAAATTCAACAATTATAACATTTGCAAAAATGCTATAATAACTTTTAATTAAATTTAGCCATTTAGTTCATTATTATCAACTACAACATTTACAAATGTTGTATTATCACTTACATTAGAATTAATAGCATTTCAGAAATGCAGTTAATTAACTTCAAATATCCAATATAATTTCACAACAATTATATTTTTATTTAAATCATTTTTAACTTATAGAATTATATAATTTCACTTTTATAATCATCATTTAAATACCCTTATATTCATGATTTTATAAGGTTAAATCTCCATTCAAAAAAATCAAAATTTAATAACAATTCACTTATTAAATTCCAACATTAAATTTTAAATTCATTAAATTAAATTTAACTTAACACTTAATTTTAAATTTTTAAATATAACTTAATTTCATTTTTATTTACCTAACTTAAAATTCACTTTTAAACCAAATTCACAAATTTCCAATTTTAGTTATATTTCAAAATTTCAACTTAAATATTCATTCATTTCACATTTTAACTTTATTCAAAAATCATTAATATATTATAAGATCATTTTAAATTCACCTAAATTCAAATTATCATGAATTTATCATATTTTCATATTTACTTTAAATTCCAATTATCACCAAATTAATATTTCCCGAAATAACTTACATTTCAAATTTTCTAACCTCCATAATTTATTTAACTTATAAATTTTCAAAAAATCAATAATACTTTACAAAAATCATTTTTTTCCAATCTAAATCAAAATATTATAATATTTACAGTCCTAAAATATTTTAAAATTTTTAGAAAAACATATTTTAACTACGGGTCTGTATTTCATTTTCTAGCCTAGGTAAAGTGATACGGATAATATATCATTTCAACCCGTAATTTACAAAGAAAACCCGGGTTTTATCATTTCAAACCCGCAATCTCAAGTAAATGAAAAATAATCGAAAATCATTCAGGCCTATCATTTCAGCCCATAACGATTTTCTCTTATTCTAAGTCTGTTCGTGTATGTATCATTTCAACCCATAGTGATTCTAATTTAAAGGGAACTTGCAGTGTGATAAACGGATAAAGATAACATAACAACATAATATAATAGTAACGGATGTTATAACAAGTGTTTAAGAATGGGTGAACATCATATAATCATAATATAGCGGGTGTAACATGATAATGCGTTTTATAGATTCAAAGGGGTCAATTTACTAGTTATATATGTACATATTGTCTGGTGAGAATAACTCACCTTTTACGCTGGAGATTTCAAAACCAAAGGCACAACAGAAAACAAAGCACGATGACATGATTACGGACTTGAATGGAGAGCGAATCTAAGCTATAACTCTTGTGTACAGCCCAAAACAAAAAAAATCAAACAAAACAATTTCAATACAACTTTGAAATGAAATAACTTTGGAATAAAAGCGAATACGAATACCAAACTTTTTTGCCTTGCTTCTCATATACTATGTACGGCCTAGGGGTTGCATAGGGTCAGGTTTTGGTCAAGTTTAGACTTGGGTTTGGGCTAGCATGGCTCGGCCAAGGTGGTGAACAATGGTGGAGTTATGAACATGTGAAGGTGAAGGGGTTTTTTGGCAAATAAGTGGAAAGTTGGTCAAACTAAGGCTCGACCGTGGATGGTTAGGCTCGGCCAGAGGGTCCAGGTGGTAGATCAGGGGCTGGAGTGATGAGTTAGGGTCTGGACAAGGTGGTGGTGGCAGCCAAAGATGGTGGTGGTGATGGAAATGGAGTGGTGATCAACTAGGTGCTCGGCTAAGCATTGTTTTGGACATTGTTTGCATTTTTGGTGAAGTTTGGCTTCAAGGAGGGTTCGGCCACGGTCTAACCTGAAGTGGTGGGTGGTGATGATGCTAAGGAGGAGTGGTAGGGGATGGTGGCCGTGGCTATGGTGAGGAGGCCATGCAAATAGAAGAGAAAACAAGGCAAAAAAGTATGAAAAAAATGGAAGAAAAGTGTAAAGGAGGAGGCCATTACCAAGGAAGTTTGTAGAAGCCATGAGAAATGAGAAGTGCTGAAGTTTTTCACGTGAAAAGTAAATGATATTCATGGCTAAGAAGTGCAATGTACAGCCAAAATGCAAAAGAAATGAGGAGTTGTGAAAATGAAGAGTTTAGAAGGTGAAAAGCCTTAGGTTTTGTAACTTTTTAAACCTTTGACATTTCCTTTTCTTTTTAAATTTTATATAAACAAAATGACTCAGAAATATACTTTACAAACTGAAACCATGTAAAAATATAAGAAAATAATTAATTAATTTTAAAGAAAATATAAAAAGAATGAAAGAAATTACTTAAAAATACAAAACAGTGTCCAGAAATTACAAATAAATCACTACTAGTCTTAGAAAAATATCCACTTCATTTTAAAAATATTACGAAGTGAAAATTTGAAATAAAATAATTTATTTGTCATTTTCAAAATAAAATAAATAATTAAATTGGAGAAAAATAGAAAAAGGAATAAAGAAATTGTTTAAAAATAGCAAACAGGACATAAAAATTATAAGAAAATTACCAATGGCTTTGGAAAATTATTTACTTCATTTTAAAAATATTATTAGACAAAATTTGAAATAAAATTATTTTTAAAACATTTTCAAAGTGAAATAAATAATTAAATTCAAAGAAAATATCGAAAGAATTGAAGAAATTGCTAAAAAAATAGGAAACAGGACCTGAAAATTTCAATAAAATACTATTAATTCTAGGAAAATTTCTACTTCACTATAAAAATAATTGAAAACAAATAAAAATAAATTTCAAAATATTGGGTTGTTTCATTTTCAAAATTAGTTTTCTTGAACAAAGTATTTTCTATATAAAATTCCACATTTTTTCATTCTTCAAGCGAATGATGAAGCTATTTAAATTATTTAGTAAAACATGTGGTACGGAACACTTTTTCAGAGTTTATCAACCTAATGCATTATTTATCCACTTTATTTTATGATATACGTTGATCCTCTACCAAGGTTTCCTAATGGGGTTCTTATTAGGTTTTAATGAGGCATAAAACTTATAGAAGAAAAAAAGAGATAAGAATGCATAACAGAAGGTTAAGAAAGCCAAAAAAAATTCATCTTCGATGAATGAAACTTTTTTTATCCATGCATAGATTCAAATTTGAGGCTATTTTTGGATATATATTAACAAAGCGAAAATTTTAAAATAAGCCCCAAAAGTTAAAGTTTCATTCCAACCAAATTGAGTGTGTCACATGTACATTATGAATTAATGATAAAAGAATTTACTATTATTAGACTTAACACTTTTTAGTCACTTTGATTCTTTCGTTAGAAATGCTATAGTCTAAGATCTCAACTTCATTTTTTGTACTTCAAATTTCATTTCATGGAATGTAAGGAACAAATAATAAGTGAGAACGACAACATACTCAATTCCGCATCCATGGACATTTACACGAACTTAAGGATAAAGTGAAATTCATATAAATCATAGCAAATCATTAAGGAGACATTCATGAACAAAAATATTTAACGGAACTTAACTTAACAACAACTAAATGTTAGTAATATCATCAAAAACATATTTATGCCTAATGTGCAAGATCACGTTATATATTCTTTATTGAGTGCATTCTACTTAGTAACCTGCAATATTGTTTAAAATCATTTGGAATTCCGCACTTTCCTTAAATTTTACTTCTTAGTTGCCAGCAAAATTAACTCTCTTGATTCTACTTCATGTGACCATAACACAACTACTAATTCTTGAGTCAAATTGCTTTTCATTATACACCGAGGAGCTAGATGACTTGATGCTTGGATTAAGCAAGTCATGAGAAACTAGAGATGGAGATGGGCATTTCTCGCACCAATCAAATAGGGATAAAAAAAGAAAAGTTAGTTTTAAATTTGATTTGGGAAGTTTTGTAAAAACTTTAGAATGAATAAACGAGGATAAAATAAATGGTTTAACATAATTTATGTTCTTTAATAAATACATTTATTCTTAGCATTATGACTTCTATGTAAAAGAAGCTATAAAAACATATGGCATGTTTTGGACATGCCAGGGGATAAATCCTCGGGTCCGGATGGGTTCCCAATTTTCTTTTATAAAAACATTTTGGGATATTTTAAAATTAGATTTAATTAGTATGTTTAACGAATTCTATAATGGAAATTTGCAATTAGGAAGATTTAATTTTGCAATTGCTATTTTATTACATAAAAAAGTAGGTGCCAATAGCTTAAAATATTTTAGACCTATTTCGTTGATTAACTATTCCATTAAATTATTTCAAAAGTTTTGGCTAATAGACTTAGTATAAGAATGAACGACCTAATTGACTGTTCACAATCCGCCTTCATTAATGGGAGAAATATCACCGACAGTGTGCCAGTTGTTCAAGGATACATTAATCACTGTTGTAAGAATAATATAATATATGCAATTTTAAAATTGGATTTCGCAAAAGCTTTTGAATCGGTAGATTGGGATTTTCTTGAAGATATATTTCTTGCTAGAGGTTTTAGTCATAGATGAATTAGCTGGATCATGAATTTGCTTAGAACTGGTAACTCTAGTATTATGGTTAGTGATATTTTAGGTAATAAAATTCAATCTAAGCGAGGTTTAAGGCAAGAAGATCCTTTATTGCCACTTGTTTTTAACTTAGCCACAGATGTTTTTGCTAAGATAATCAAAACGCAGTTGATAATGGATCTTTGAGAAATGTAGGTAATGATATATCGTGTAACGGTATATCTGTCCTTCAATTTGCAAATGACACCTTGCTTTTTTCTTCCCATTTTCCTAAACATGTTATTACTCTTAAGTTTATTTTATTTAGTTTTGAACTTCTATCAGGCTTAAAAATAAACTTTGATCAAAGTTCTATTTTAGTTTTAAATGATTTTGAAAAAGTTGAAAATTTAGTTGTTAATATGCTTAGTTGTAAAACTATGAATTTTTCTTTTGACTATCTTGGTTTTGTGATTAGACATACTAAACTTAATCATGATGACTTGTTTATAATCATAGATAAAATCAAAAATAGGATTTCTAATTGGAATTGGTGATTTTCATCGAGAGCGGGTAAATTTGTTCTAATTAATTCTGTTTTATCAGCTCTCCCGATCTATTTGATGTCTATGCATCTTTTTCCAGATTGGAAGATTGATAAAATAGAAAAAATAAGAAGGGATTTCTTATGGAGCAGGGAAAACTCTAATAGCAGCATTAAATGTTTAGTAAATTGGGAAACTGTTTGTAAATCTAAAAAGAATGGTGGTTTAGAAGTCATTAATTTGCGTAATATGAATTTGTCCTTATTAGGTAAATGGTTATGGAAGTTTAAGGATATTAATGGTAATGCTACTTGGAAAGAAATCATTTCTAAATATTACTATAATGGTAGTAACAAGTTATATCAAATTACTCCTTCAGTCATTCGTAAACTATCTAATTTTTGAAAATCTATTTTAAAATGTCATGAGATTTCTAACTTAGGTACTAATACAATAGTTCATTCAGGTAATAGTACTTCTTTTTGGCATGACCGTTAAATTTCCGTTATCTTCTTAGGATTGAATTTAGAGAGCTATATGAAATCTGTAATTTTAAGTATGTTCTAATTAAAGAAGTTTTTTCACCTAAAATGACCCTCCTTGAAATTTTATTTTTAACAGAATTTCAATAGGATCAACCCTTAGGCAGCTTTCTTTGCTTTATGCTAGATTAAATCTATATAATATTGATAATGATAATATTAGTTGGGAATATGATAAGAGTAAGAAATATACTTCTAATTCTTTTTATAGGTTTATTAACTTTTCAGGTGTAACCAATAACTCTTTTAAATTTATTCGAAAATCAAACGCTCCGTTTTAAGTCTAAAATTCACATGTGGTTAATTATGCACGGAAAACTAAATACTATAGAATTTTTAAAAAGAAAAAATATATAATTTGATAATAAACGTTATTTTGTAATCTGCATTTTAAAGATATTAAAGATGTATACTATGATTGCATGGATACTTATTTCATTCTAAATAATACCCTTAAAATCTTTGACTTCAATATAATAACTAAAATTTCTGATTGTGAATTCTATTGGAATACTTTTAAATTTATGTTCAACAAGGATAATAGATTCTTGCTTGACACTTTATTCATTATAACTTGTATATTTGGTTTGAAAGAAATCAGAGAATTTTTAATAATAATAATAGTCACTTTAATAAATTGATTTTTATAATCGCTTCATTTTCTTTTAATTGGATCTCTAATCCTAAATATAAATTAGCTAATAATTACCTATTTAAATGATATCTTAATAAGGTTAAATATTAATCTATTTAAACATAAAAATAATAGTTTTGACATTAATAATTGCAGTATTAATATTTTTTCAAATTTAAATGATCATATCACTGTATCATAATTTTGCTTTTGATCAAAGGTCCCCAAGGTTAATTTTAGATTTGTTTTAGCTATTGTTTTAGTTTTGTTTGTTTTAGTTTATAGGTCTTTTAGTTCTTTAGATCATGGATCCTATTAGCTTTACTTTGTTAGATCTTTTGTTTGTTTTTTAGTCTTTTTCTAATATTTCCTTTTTTTTGTCCTATTAGCTTTACTTTTTTATCTTTACTTCTATCTCATATATATACACATATATATATACATGTGTGTTTGTGCGTAAATTTCATTTATATACACATATGTGTATTATTCTAACTATCTTCCGTAGTTACTTTTCAGATATAGGTCTGGGCTAGAAGGGTGTTAGTTTCTCTTTGTAGGTACATAGGATTGCTGATTGCAGGATTATTGATTGTAGGATTGCTGATTGCAGTGAGGGATTCTTCTGAGTACATCTTCATCTTCATTATGGTGTTATATTTTCAAGAGGATTCACTCTTCAGCTAGGTGCTACTTCTTGTTTTACCAAGTCTTCAGAGTGGAGTTTTCCATTCGGGATCATTAGTAGTTCCACTTTAGATTAGTCACATCTCCATTCCTTTCGAGTCAGCAACATGGAGCTTCCTTATAAGATGGTGTTGTCATCCAGAATCATTGACTTTTTGACATACATTAGTTTTTAGGTACTTCTAACACTTTAATATCGAGCGGTGGCCATGCCGGAGCTCGATATTGGGGTGTACTGGGAGGTGCCATTGCCGGAGCTCATTATAAGGGTACCTGAGTTTTTTCCTTTGATACTTGTACTTAGATTTGCTACATGCCAAGCATGGCAGCGCCTTGCTTAGTGATATATATATACATATATATATATATATATATATATATATATATATATATATATATATAGTTGCATGTGTGCCCTCCTCTATTTCTAGAGCATCACACATTTTTCTCAAAAAAAATATATGACATGTTTTATCCTTTTAAAAATTAGACATACAACACTAAATAGATGTTATGTATTTATTAGAGACTATATAATGACTTATGATACCTTTATTTCCCAGTCATTATTGATACTGCTTTTCATTGTCAAATTAGGCGTTTTTTATATTTGTGCTTACTGCAATATAGAAGTATAAAGAAACAATAAACATCAAGATAACATTTTATTCTTAAGAGCCAACATTATTATATCCTATATGAACTAGAAAAAAAGTAATGTAAACAAGCACCATTGCCCCAGTGGTTAAGTGATTTGACTTTGATGCGAGAGCTCACAAGTTCGAAACTTGCATAGCGTGATTCAAACATATATTGACATGTGATTTGTGATACGTTAACCCAATGACATGTTGTATCTAAGTACCATTTCAAAAAAAAAAGCAATGCATATCGTTAAATCATAAGTATTAAATCAGGTGCATGCACTTAAATCAACACACAAAACAAAAGGAAACTAGTTTAACATTAATTTTTCCTTTTATATATTAGAAATTTTAGTGAATGTTTGATTTAATTTCCATGCTCATAGTTTATACATTATACTTTATATTATCAAAATGTAACGTCATCATATCTTCCTACAAAAATATGTTTCCTAAAAGAAGAGATAATTTTTTTATTCTCTAACAAGAGAAAGAGCATAATAGATCACATGGCTTGTAGCTATATTTTTTCATTCTTTAATTAGATTTTTACCCTTTAATTGAATCTAACTAGATAAATAAAGTAAACCAAACCTTTTTTCTTAACCCCTTTTGGTTATATATTCTTTGAACCGTATGGCTAACTAAGTCAAAAAAAAAGGTTTTGTAATTAAATTCTGGTGAACCTACACAAATGCATATCTACAGATATTTTTTAACATATGAATATTAAAATAAAGTAGGGGCATACTAGGTACTTTAGTTGCTTAATAATTTCTTCAGTTTCTAGCTTCTACACAAATACATTAAACGAGCACCTACCAATATACAACTTTGAATTTCTTATTTTGCATCACTGAGGAAATTAAATGTACCAGGGACTACAAGACTTTTTGTAGAATTGGATATCTTAACCAATACAAAAATTCTTAGTACATTTACTTCACTACTTTTTTACTTTACTTTATATTTACTCTCTGATATTTGTCTTTGATTGTGATTTTATTACCGATCTATAGATAATATTGAAATTTACAAGTTAATTTTAAATAATTAATATATACTACTCACCCAACCTATATTGTATTAATGACCTTAAGATTCATTCCACATCAATGTGTTCGAGTATCTCATAACCCACAACGTGGTGCAAAGCTTTATATTATAATTAACATTTTCTTTAATTAAGGGCAAATGCTTCTCTACCTAATGGACCGAAACTATAATAAGCTCCAACGCTGAATCTTTTGACATAATAAATGCTAACAACAAAACAATTTATTCTACGACGAAGGATATTATTGTAGCATATACATATTACCTGCCCCACATGGGTAATGTGGTTGGTTGAGAAAGTCGGATCCCACCAACGAGGTCGAGAGCTCAATCCATATAGATTGCATTATATATGTGATTATACCTAAAATATGGCTTAGGGGCACAGTACATACCTTCTTGAAGTTTACAAACAAAACTTGGTTCTTTAAGTCTTCAAACTGCAATCTAAAACAATACATGGTATGGGTCCAAATCGCAAGGTAGGAAGTGACCACAATCCATCACACTGATGTGTAATTTACTCTTTACTACATGCAGAAATAAAATATTTTGAATTTTTTTTTAATGGACTCCAAAATTTTATATAATGAAAAAGAAAAAGAATTTTAATTTAAAATGCAAAGCCTCTGAAAAGTATACCTTTCGATATAAAATTAAAAATTATTAGATCATGATGCACATTATAAGAACTTTGGTCGATTCTGGTTTGGTTCTTTTGAGTTCCATGATAATTTTCTTTTAACTTCTCATAATCCACTTCAACTCCACAATCAATGTTCTGCGTCAGTGATGCTCGTCTCTATCAATGGCGCTCCAGGGAATTCTTTAGTATGTCAGCCATGTCGATCATAATTCTAACCACATCTACCTTGAAAGGAAGTCCCTTGTGCCCATGGAAAAATATTCAATCATAATCATAGATTTTGTTATTTAATGGGTAGGAAATAGTTCCATTTGAATGATATTTTATTTTTTTCCAATCAAATCAGGGCTGGTGATTTTAGATGAGAGTGAAAAAATAGTGGATTCATCATTATAGAAGAGAGATTATGTGACGACCCGAACTCGATGTCCGATAAACAACATCAAATTCGTATCGCCGGAGCCTGCAACAACATTAGATGATAAACAACACAGCGGAAAATAAAAGATGATATCACTGATACAACATGAATACAATATCCAATACATCAATTTGATACAATGATAATCATCAACATCAGAGAATACAATACAAAATACAGCGGAACACGATACAATATGATAAGTCTTCACAGAATCCAATACTGCAACTCTGATCCAAAAGCTCCAAAACTCCAAGCTCGATCCACCATCAAGGTTGCACCAAGATAAGAAAGTTCGTCCGTGGACTCAAAAGACTCCAAAATGATCAGATAGAAAGCTGAAGGCTACCAAAACGATATCTACTACCTGACTATCTGGAAAACCAAACTCTAGACTGCCCGTGTGGAAAATGGTGGGCACCCAGAGTTTAGGAACGGAACAATAAACTCTGGGTCAGTCGTGGGACTGGTATGAGCAAACAAAAACATTTGGTCTATGAAACAAACAAAAGGTTTTAAGTTTTGAAATCCGCAATGCTTTTTGAAAATGAAACTACCATAAGGCCTCCCGCCACACACACAATGCAAACGCAGAATTGGAGGAGATTTCTCCTTATGATAGTCAAAAATGCTTGATACGAGGAAATTTCTTTGATATTATTACTATAAGTGCAAAGTGCATAAAAACCATTTCGAAAGTATAATATAAATCCTAGCCAGCATAGACATTTCGAACTATGCCTACTATAGCTACCATCCAAACAGTGGGGCGCCACCATAAGTGGATGGCAGGTAATACAACTAAAACCGTACAAGGCACGTATTGGATGAATGGATTTCTAACAAATGGTCAGGCTAAGGAACTTCTTATTGCCACATGGGAACGCCTCTGGCGGGACGTCCCGAGAACCCACCCAGCTCTCTGCCAAACAAGGCCGGCTACCCCCTTCCCGGGGAATAAAACCTCAGATATGCCACCCCCGGTCCTTTGGGACCTTTAACCGAGGATCCTCTAACCAACAACATCACACAGTAATAGATATATACTACAGTGCCCACATGAGTAAGTATCTGGACTCCATACCATGATACTACCCTTTTCCAAAAGGAATGGTCATACCCTAGGGGAGCTACCCCTGAAACCTTGCCGCATCTTTCCTATTTCGACCATTACCGGTTTGTGAGGCTCGATGAGGTTTCGTCCACAAAGCTACGCTTTTTCACAAAGCCATGCTTTGATCACAAGTGATCAACAAATGATCATCAATCACACAGCAGCACTTAGCATGCCACACTACCAAAGTGGGAGTATATCGTTGATAACCTTCAACTACATAATCTCTGAGCTCGTACGTCTCAGAGAAGGGTGTTAAGCTAAGAGAATAAATTCTCCGCCACCAACAGATATGTATTTGAAAGAAAATGGCTTTATATCTCAAAGTGTAGTGTCAGACACACGACCATACAAGTCTGTTCCGGGTTGAACAGAACCGAAGGCACTTCCGAAGAAGCCCTTGCAATCCGGGTATCCACAATCCCGATCGGACTTCCTATCACTTAGGGAATCTCTATACCGTAGCTACTCAGTGCAGAGACAATCGATAGGTCATCCTACCATTCTCGCAAATACCCGGTCTTCACCACCGGTCTTCAAATGCTATCCATAACGACGTATCATTATTCGGAATGGGTTATATGACACAAGGTCCTCTCCCGGCTAAACCGAATAACGAGCGCAAAATTTTAAAAACATATGGATATGGATTTCAGTTAAGTCACAACTTGAAAGTCAAAACTATTTCAAATGGTTTACACAAATTACCATTTCAAATCTTTAACGAAAAAGATTTATTTCACAAAGTTCACCTAGTTTCACAAAGATCGATTTACGGTTTTCAAAACAATTTCCATTTCGAGTGGATTAATCCATTTAATCTTTAAATCAAAGATTTAACCTATAGCTTTCAAAAAAAAATCGTTTCCAAAGGTTCATTCATAACTTGGAAAAACTGTTTTTCAATTCAAACTTGAAATTCCTATAATACCAATTTGGAAATTCATTTCTTATATGAAAGCTTTAATCATTTGGAAACAAACAGTTTTCATCTTGGAAAACCAAACATTTAAATTATACAAGTTTCTCAAACTTGGGTTAAATTTAATTCTCAAAACAACACTTTTAAAATTGGTTTAAAAACCCATATAAACTTGTATGACCTTTTACTTCGTAAATTCTCAAAATAGAATTTAATTTCAAAGTTTGAATTCAATTTTAAATTGAATTATTAAGTTTCAAAACTTTATTAAGTTATTCAAAATAACTTTTATTTTAGAAATTCTTTTCCAAAGCTTTTCATTTTAAAACCCGATCCATTTTCAAAATCATTTAGATTTAAAAATTCAATTTAAAAATTATTTACAAAAAATCTGTGACTTAGCCAATTTCCACGTGCAATCCATATTTGTGTGTGTATAGTGTAGTCCAAGGGGTTTTACACAATAGTGCACACATCTATCATAAGAATATCGATAAGCAGTATAACCCATAACGCTTATCTTCATTCACAGACTCATAGATAAAGTAAATTAATCAATCACAAAGATTTACTAATATGATTCGATGTGGGTTTCGGATAACCAACTGGAATCCGACTCCCTGTCGCATCGAAATCCGAATGTCATTTACGGGTCAAAGGGTTTGCATATATAACAATATATTCATCATAGATATAACAACTCAGCACAAAGCATTTCAAAACATCACGTCACATATCGAATATATCAATCCATCACATAACATCCAATAGCAATCAAATTTCTACAACTAAGATGAATAATTTGGGTGGTTTTTTTAAATTTATCAACCACATGATTATTTTCATTACTAATTCTTAATCGATGATTAAGTTCATCAACTACAATTGATTTAGTTTTTTAATCACCCTTATTAATTAAATCATCTCTAAATTAATTAAATCTGAATAAATTGACCTTTACTTAATTAAATCTAAGTTTCTTATTCCTTACTAACTACTTTAATTAATAAATCTTTAATTTTTGATTAATTAATCATTAATCCTTAATTATCTTCCCTTAACTACTTTCACTAAGTAATCACTATTTTAATTTAATCATTCATTAATTACTTAATCAATTAACTTAAATTACAAATTAATGTACTTAAATTAATAAATGCTCAATTATTAATTAATTTAATCTTAATTATAACTAATTATCCTTTAATTGATTTTGTTAATTATCAATGAATTAATCTTAATTACAAATTATTACCTACTTGATTATCATTAACGATATAAATCAACTCACTTTTAAGTTAAAAATTTGAAACGTATGATTTTTTTTCTAAATCACTTATGAAGTTTCATTTAAAATAACTTGTTACAAATGTAAATTTAAAACTTAATTGTTTTTTTTTTAAATCCTTTATTTGAAAACTTTTAAATTTGTATTTTCTACTTAATGAATAAATCATCATTTATAAGGAGGAATAGTTTCAGGAATTCGTTTAACAAATTCCTTAAAGTTTAAAAAACTCGAATATAAAAAAATTTCAGGCAAACCCGAGTATTCCCCCGGGCTAAAACCCAATATACTCGATCCCTGCTTCGAGTTTTATCAAAATTTACCCGAGCGCCCCCCTAAAATTTCGAACTTAAAAATTTTGTAAGTGCTTTACGCTCGCATCAAAACCCACTTCGAGTTGAAACCCGAGCCACCATTGCCTTTCCCCGAGCTCTCCTTCGAGTCGCGCCAGATCACACATCATCTTCCCCAACCAGCAACCCACTGATACAACGTTGCACGTATACGTGCACAACGACGCTAGCCACAGCCGATCGACGACGAACCCTCCAGCAAGTCACCAAAGACCTCCAGCCTCGATTCGAACAACCCAAACCCCATAATCATCGCTAAATCAAAATCGAGCCACTGCGTTGAAAACTGGAACGAAACCCATATCACAAAACCGTCACGATCCTCCTTCTCTGACCACCTGAACGTCGCCCTCCTCCGGTCTCGTCTCTGAAAAACTCCAAGCTAACGCCTCCCCGAGTATCACCACACTCGATCCACCAAAAAGTTCATGCTGATCGAAACTCTCAGCTCAACCCAAAATTAGGGTTAATCCCCATATTGATCTCATCTCCTTGATTCATGCAATCGAAATTTTTTCTAATATTTTTCCTGACTTCGATAATCATTAAGCTAGCTTCAAAACCAATTTCATCGTCCAAGATTTGTTTAATAATCAGGAATTGGTAAAAGAACATTTTTTGTTCATCTCGAAACTGCACGTTACACACGTAACTAACAATCTTGAATTTGGCTTTAAAAATCATTGTTTTAGATAACAAAAAGATTTACATACCCAAAATTTTAAAAAGAAAACATTGAATTTTCCAGATCAACAGGATTTTACTGTAACTTCCTTTTTTTTGAATATTTACTAATTTTTTTTTTCTATTTAAAACTATTTTAGAAACAACATCACATTGGTATAATCATTTTACTTTCAGAGATCATCACCTATTAAGAGTCAGAGGAAAAGGAAATTGAGATTTTTTTTTCATTTTTTCCTCAGACAGGTTTGAAACCTGTAACTACAACAGAGGCTATATATGCCTTTCCAACAGACATGCACCAGTCACCTATGTTCACATGGACACTTTGGCACCCATACAACATGTTTTACATCATTATTTTCGAATATTTATCACTTGCAAACCCATATAAAACATATATAAATTTTACATCTTTTCGTTATCTAAAACAGAGACAGAGACAACAAAGAATAACCTGGGATTTGTTTTGATGTTTCTTTGATTTGAAATTGTTTTTAAAACTTAAACTTGATTATGCCATCACATTTCATTTGAAGATATTCACCAAAATCTATTTTCCTTTTGAGATATAAATTTTGATATGCAATCCTAGTGTTTGAGGAATCAACAGGGAAATGCACACAGTCATATATCCAACTATTTGTATGCATAGACAATGCAAGCATGTTTCAGCAACCAAACAAATATTTCTAAATGCAAATCCAAACATTTAAACCATAAAAGAAAATTTAAGTGGGGCTTGCTCACCTCATCAATGAAGGACAGAGAACCTGATATTTGCAACTGCAGATCGACTTTTAAACTTGATTGTTTGTTGCTTGCTTAAGCTTTGAATTTTTTTTTTTAATCTGCAATTGCTTCTCCTTTTTTTATTTACTTCCTGAATCTGCTTTTGATAATGTTTCTTATTTCCAGTTTGAAGCTGCATTTACTTTTCCCAGGTTGAAAACTTTGATCTGGTTTTCATCTTCAAGTTGTAGCTTTGTTTGATTGATTTTCAGGTTTTGAAGACTGCATATTGCACTTAATTTCCAGGCTTAGTTTGAAGGGTTTGTTTTTAGATTTTTTTTTCTTTGAAGAGGAGGGATTTGCGAATTTAAGTTTTGAATATGAAACTTATTTTCTCTGGTTTCTTACTTTAATTTCATTACTGGTTTTCAGATTTCTTTGGGAAGCTAAATGGCCTGTCAATTTTTTTTAAAATATTAATTCAAAAGTTAATGCCATTTGTCCCTTTATTCATATGCATGTTGTACACTTTTAGTTTGTAGGGAAATTTATGTTTAAATCCTTTGACTCAATTTGTTTTGTAAATTTTTGTTTAATCCTCCATGTAATTGTATAATGTATGCATATGTCTTAATTTTAAAAGTTGTTTATGTTTTTATTTTCATTTGTTTATATCCTCTTTTATATTTACATTTTACACAAATAAAATCTCTATTGTTTTTCACATTCAAACTTAAGTTTTTGCTCACTATTTTTATATACAACTATTTTATACATTTTATATTCATGCAAAATAATATATATATTTTTTTAAAGAAGAAAAGAATGATTTAAAAATTTTGATTTCACATTAACAAGTAATTACTTTTATTTATATGGGTGAATTTTACTTTAAAATAATATTTTGAAAACGAGTGCATTAATTTTTTATTAACTTCAACTTCCAAATATATCTAATATATTTAAAATTTAAAAACAACCCTTTTACTAATTTAAAGCTTTTAATTCTATTTTATTTTTAATACATTTTTATTTTTGAAAACCAATGTTTGTTGATAATTTACTTATTCTTCTATTCCAAATCAATTTGCTTTTTATCTTTAAATCCATATTTATTTTAAATCAAATTTTTATTTATAAAATTACTTATTCCTAAATTTAAACCAAACTCTACTTAAAATCTAAAATTTTAAATTCATTCAAGAAATTTCCTAATTAATTCATGAATAAATTCACAATTTATTTTCAAAATTAAATTAATTGCCAAACTAATCGTAGTTAATTTTCAGGAATGTTACAGATTCCCCTCCTTAAAGAAATTTCGTCCCCGAAATTTGCTAGGGAGACGAGGAAGAATAGATGATAGATAAAGAACGATTGATCAGATCAGATCGAAATATTTATTCTGCATTCGGTTTACCAAATCAGAACATCAACAAATATGAGAATCAACTCATTCAATTACGAAATAATTGGGTTATCTGATCTATGAAGTATACAGGGTATTGGTTAGTTCGAAGGAATAACTAACCGCTTGTAGAATATATCGAAACCCAATGAAACAGATAGAAATAGATTCGACTACGATTTCAGATTCAAGATTTAACTTATTTATGATTTGCTAAGAAATAAAACTAGGTGTAGCTCCTATAACGAACAAACTTGAAAATTTAATCGTAAACAAGAAGGTTACCTTATAAAATTTCCTTTCCTTCATCAGCCCTTGAGGTTGAAGAATCACCCCTGACTGCGTATCTCTTTGCTACTAGAGCTTCCTTCCTTACCGGACAGTCGTTGATCCTATGTCCTGGCTTGCGGCAACGATAGCATCCCGTAGATTCCTGATCTGGCCTCATAAATGGCTCTCTCAATCCTGTCTTCCAAGGATTCTTACATTTATCCGAGTAGTGGCCTTTCTCCAAGCAGTTGAGACAAGTGACTTCTTTCAGCTTTTTCTTTCGAGAATTCTTCTTTTCTTTTTCTTTCCTCGATTTCTTTCCACCAAACTTCTTTTTCCTCCAATTCAGATTACTTGTGTTTCCATCCTCCTCTGGAACTTCCTGTTTATCCAGAGTATCATATCTATAACCCATATCAATTAATTCAGAAAAGGATTCTTTAACGTGAGTAGTCATCCTCTCCTGGAATTCCTTGTTCATTCCCCGAATAAACTTTTCATTCTTCTTTAACGGTGTATTTACCAATTCTGGACCGAATCGAGATAATTCATTGAATTTGTTCAAGTATTCTTCAAATGATAAACTTCCTTGCTTCAAATTTATAAACTCTTGGTACATTCTAGAGATACCAGCAGACGGCATATATCGCTGCTCGAACACTTCCTTGAAACGACTCCAAGTGAATTCATCCACCGGTTCATTTAATGTAATAGTTTCCCACCAAGCTAAAGCCTCTCTCTGGAGTTGCCAAGAAGCTATCAATCGCATCTGATCATCTTCCAACCTTAGTCCCTTGAAAATCCTTTCGCACGATCGAATCCAGGCTTGTACTTCGATAACTGATTCTTTGCCTGTGAATGGCTTTCCACCAAGTCTAGAAAAGCTTCGATATAGATCAGCCAGATTTGATTGAGATTGAATAGGAATATCTGTCGTTGCAGGGCCTTGACCAGTTGAAGTGGTACTTGCCTGTTCTCAATCTCGTCCTCTTCTTCCACTCATTCTCACTATCCGTGAATAGTAAGAAAACCGATTTAGGCATTCGGACGAAATATCTTAGAGAATAACAACAGATAAAGGGAATAGATGGAGAAATTTGGATTTTGGTTTCATTAGTTACACTCATTCTAGGGTATACTTCACCCTATCTCTAATGAGCCATCTAATGTGTTACACTCCGTAGCTAAAGTTCTTACTCAACCTTTAGCTCTGATACCAAACTGTGACGACCCGAACTCGATGTCCGACAAACAACATCAAATTCGTATCGCCGGAGCCTGCAACAACATTAGATGATAAACAACACGGCGGAAAATAAAAGATGATATCACTGATACAACATGAATACAATATCCAATACATCAATTTGATACAATGATAATCATCAACATCAGAGAATACAATACAAAATACAGCGGAACACGATACAATATGATAAGTCTTCACAGAATCCAATACTGCAACTCTGATCCAAAAGCTCCAAAACTCCAAGCTCGATCCACCATCAAGGTTGCACCAAGATAAGAAAGTTCGTCCGTGGACTCAAAAGACTCCAAAATGATCAGATAGAAAGCTGAAGGCTACCAAAACGATATCTACTACCTGACTATCTGGAAAACCAAACTCTAGACTGCCCGTGTGGAAAATGGTGGGCACCCAGAGTTTAGGAACGGAACAATAAACTCTGGGTCAGTCGTGGGACTGGTATGAGCAAACAAAAACATTTGGTCTATGAAACAAACAAAAGGTTTTAAGTTTTGAAATCCGCAATGCTTTTTGAAAATGAAACTACCATAAGGCCTCCCGCCACACACACAATGCAAACGCAGAACTGGAGGAGATTTCTCCTTATGATAGTAAAAAATGTTTGATACGAGGAAATTTCTTTGATATTATTACTATAAGTGCAAAGTGCATAAAAACCATTTCGAAAGTATAATATAAATCCTAACCAGCATAGACATTTCGAACTATGCCTACTATAGTGTTTGAAGCTTTTGGCTTGCAAGCTTGATCCTTTCAGGTTTCTTTTTTTTTTCTTCTGGTTTTTATCTACAGGTTGTAGCTTTGTTTGATTGATTTTCAGGTTTTGAAGACTGCATATTGCACTTAATTTCCAGGCTTAGTTTGAAGGGTTTGTTTTTAGATTTTTTTTTTCTTTGAAGAGGAGGGATTTGCGAATTTAAGTTTTGAATATGAAACTTATTTTCTCTGGTTTCTTACTTTAATTTCATTACTGGTTTTCATATTTCTTTGGGAAGCTAAATGGCCTGTCAATTTTTTTTTAAAATATTAATTCAAAAATTAACGCCATTTGTCCCTTTATTCATATGCATGTTGTACACTTGTAGTTTGTAGGGAAATTTATGTTTAAATCCTTTGACTCGATTTGTTTTGTAAATTTTTGTTTAATCCTCCATGTAATTGTATTTTTATGTATGCATATGTCTTAATTTTAAAAGTTGTTTATGTTTTTATTTTCATTTGTTTATATCCTCTTTTATATTTACATTTTACACAAATAAAATCTCTATTGTTTTTCACATTCAAACTTAAGTTTTTGCTCACTATTTTTATATACAACTATTTTATACATTTTATATTCATGCAAAATAATATATATATTTTTTTAAAGAAGAAAAGAATGATTTAAAAATTTTGATTTCACATTAACAAGTAATTACTTTTATTTATATGGGTGAATTTTACTTTAAAATAATATTTTGAAAACGAGTGCACGAATTTTTTATTAACTTCAACTTCCAAATATATCTAATATATTTAAAATTTAAAAACAACCCTTTTACTAATTTAAAACTTTTAATTCTATTTTATTTTTAATACATTTTTATTTTTGAAAACCAATGTTTGTTGATAATTTACTTATTCTTCTATTCCAAATCAATTTGCTATTTATCTTTAAATCCATATTTATATTTAAATCAAATTTTTATTTATAAAATTACTTATTCCTAAATTTAAACCAAACTCTACTTAAAATCTAAATTTTAAATTCATTCAAGAAATTTCCTAATTAATTCATGAATAAATTCACAATTTATTTTCAAAATTAAATTAATTGCCAAATTAATCGTAGTTAATTTTCAGGAATGTTACAGATTACTACGAAGTAATCTAAACGTGATGCTTCTTAATATTAACAAAATTGCAATTTCAACGTGTTTACCCTTTTTGTTCTTGTATAAACATTTCCTAATTTATATTCAAAAAAGTATTTTTGGAAGTTTGGAAAAGGATATATGTATGTATGAGTGTGTAGACATCCAAACACACACGCAACACGCATTGAAAATTGAGCAGAGCAGAGCTAAATTGAAAAAATATGTAGAATTATGATCATTCAGAATAGAGCGTACTATGCATGTCAGTGGTATAGGATTTGGTCCAAGCCTCGACCCGAATCCACCATGTTAATACGAGTATGGATTCAATTTCGAATACCACATCCGAACGTAGCTTCAACCTGATTATTATTAGGGTCAGACACGGTTTTCATCACTACTCTGATTGTTTGAGATGAATTTGATTTTTTTTATTGTACTAAAAATATGAATGTACATGTTATTTGTATACCATTTGTTTGTCACGAGATAAAACATTTTCAGTAATGGAATCTTTTGCGCACCTTTGTTTGGGAACTTAAGTTCATGACTATTAGATTCGTTTGTAAACTTTTAGTTTTCTTTGTGTAGCATTTTAAAAAAGGATGGTTCTATTCATATATCATATTTTTACTCTACATACACTAAAACTTTTCAGAAAATAATGTACATCCTTTTTTCACTTTACATACACCGTATAATTTACAAAACCACTCATTCACTAATCCTATATTTTACTATTGTTAAATTTTTTTTGTTGTTGTCATGGTTGAGATCTCCAAGGGAGCATTTACGGGGTAAACATACATCTATAAGAGCAGCTACAAGGTAACACTATACGTCTAGGGATAAACTATAAGGTACTAATATACACATAGGGCAACGACCACGAGATAATAAAATAAACATAGGGAATGTAATGTACAGTACTTTTTTCTAATGTTGTTAGATAATGATATTTTTGCCTCAATTTTTTTCTTATACACAAAGATCGATCTATCTATTGTAAATTTGGATATACAAATAAAATTATCCTTAGTAACAATGGTATTAGCTACTTAGGGCATCTCCAATCGTTGTAATTCAGCACTGAATATTAAGAATTTCTTCCCCAATGGTTAATTCAGTGTTGAATATTAAGCTTAATATTCAGTTTTCAGTTCAGAAAACTGAATTGGTCTTGGGCGCCCATTTATTGGACGCCCAAGCCCTGGCGCCCATTAAATGAGCGCCAGAGCTTGGGCGTCCAATAAATGAGCGCCCAAGCCCCCCTCCATTAAATTCATTGAGCTGTGGAGGGGGGCCAGGCAATCCCAGGCGCCCATTAAATGGGCGCCTGATGTCAGGCGCCCATTTAATGGGCGCCTGAAGCCAGACGCCCATTAAATGGGCGCCTGCCCACTGGACATTCCAGTCCAATTAACGACTGAATATTCAGTGTCCTGAATATTCAGTCCTTAACCGACTGGAGATGCCCTTAGATCCAACCAAACATCTTGAGGGTACCATATAATCAAATTCAGTAAAGATGTCCAATCAACTTAAGGATAATTTTAGTTCATAAATAATGTTCTACGAGATAATTTTTAAATCTAAAATAATATTAATGGCTGGAATATTTTATTTTTAAAAATGGGTGCATGTGCTGCACGAGCTCAAACAGACGGACTCCCTTTATTAATTCAACTCGAGCCTAAGCAAATAAAAACTAGAAGGCATGGAATCCCAAACAGAGAAATGGTGTGTAGTCACCGGCGGCAGAGGCTTTGCTGCCCGCCACCTAGTCGAAATGCTGATCCGATCTGATAAATGGTTGGTGCGTATCGCGGATCTGGGTCCTGCCATCAAGTTAGAAGGCGACGAAGACGAAGGACTCGTCGGCGAGGCGCTTCGCGTCGGCAGGGCCGTTTACGTCTCGGCTGATTTGAGAGTCAAATCCCAAGTCGTCAAAGGTATGTTTATGGTTGGATTATGGTTTCAAGAGTTCTAGGGACTTAAATGACAAATATCCATAAATCATTCAGACTTATCTTTAAGTCAGTCCTTTTTACTGCAGTGAAAGATGATAAGAATGCAGTAAAAATGTATACGACCTGGGTTTTGTTTTGTTTGTTTGGAGATTGCTTGAGAACTGGTCAGAATATTGAGGGCAAAAGGCTGATTAGTATGTAGAAAATTTAACGTGAAATATTGATAGTTGATAGTTATTAAACTTTCTGATGAATTTGAAAACTTGTTGAGTTGTGAATCTGTTGGAGCAATGTGGGTGCATCCTTTTGCTAGTAATAGCAGTATTTTTTCCCTTTTTTTAATACCCAGCGGACCAAGCGACTTCAGGGAAGCATGTATCAATCAAAAGAAAATCTCCCGGTATTTTGTTACAGATTTGTCAGCTTCAGATGTTCGAACCCGTGACGGTTGGTCTCACCATCCAGACATCAACCACTGGCTAGTAGCAGTATTAGTTACAAGTTTAAGTAAATTCTTTTGGGTCACTTGTCTAACGGTGTTAATGATATTAAGATAATTGTACGAATCTGGTCAATCTGATGTTAGGAGAGGCAGTAATGGAAAACTTGAAAAGCTGATAGTTATTATTAACCATTTTCAGTGAGTATTAAGGGCATTAAATCAAATCTGAGAAATACTGTTAATGTAGGAGGGAAAAGGTGACAAATATTTACTTTGGTGAAAGCTTGAAAACGAGAAGAAACATATCTCGACTAGCTTAAGTAATTTTAAAATATATGTGTTGCTAAATTCATTAAACCTCTTTGTTGCGCATTCAGATGCATTGAAATAAAATGAACGTAATGAAGGTATAATCAATGAGCTAGAGCTAAAAGGAACATTTGTAAGGAACATGTTAATCAATGAGCTAGAGCTAAAAGGAACATTTGTAAGGAACATGTTATCTTATATTCACGACTGTTACCTACCATCCCAGTTGTAATTTTTATTTTCAAAATGCATCAACCCTTAACCTTGATAAACTCCTTGTAATTCTAATAACTACATAAATGAGAAATATACAGTTTATCAATTCAAACTAAGACCAACTACAATTAAAATTGTGTCACCATATTTAATGCAAGCGAGGTCAATTTAGATGGTTAGTTAAGGCCTTAAGGGTAATATTACAAGAAGTATTTCTATGATTGATGATGGAATCAATTTACTCTTAAATTAAAAATGTTCTGGACAAAAATATAATTGTTTTAAGGTTATGGTATTGATTACATGTTTCTCTAGTAGCATGTATAGGCCAACTCATAAAGTAACCATATCTACATAGGCCCATGTATCTGATATCAGAAGGAGAACATATGTGTGAGCAAGCTGACCGTTAAAATTGTATATCAAAACAAAAAAGTAAGAACTAAATTCTAGATGCGTATTTATATTCTTCTTAGTTCGCTAACAACGTTAACATCAAATTTATTTCCACATTGCTATCCAAAATGTAAACAAATGCTTATTATTAGAAAAATTACGGACAAAACAAATTTGAGCAATGACTAGAAACACACGTTATAAAATATGCAAATTCCCACCTACAATGTAATAAGTGACATATTTGTCATTGTTTCTTTCTTTCTTCCAAGCTCATTTTCATAGAGCACATAAGTATCTTTTAGTATAAATACATGTAAACCATAACCTTTCAAAAATTTCACCAAAAATCCAAGGTGGTAAAATGTACTAGGCGGATGCTAGATGGTATATATGGATTATGGATTAATCGGTTAGACGAGGATCAATCGTGGATTAATCGGGCCTAGGCTTTTTTGATAAATCATGTAATTTGGATCAAATTTTAGTATTTGATTTAGTGTTAATTGATCTAAATTAGAAATTTGAGGTTAAGAATGGGTACAAGAGCAACCAAGGAGGCAAGAATGCATGAACTAGCAAATGGATGCTTATATCTGAGCCTTAAATGATGCATGATCAATGTTTAAATACATGTATAAATTTTAGATGGGTTGCTAAGCCTTGCTTAGACGGAGATAGGTGAATGACTAGACGGTAAGGTTCGCCTAATGCCTAGACGAGCCTAGGCGGAGGTCTGGAAGAATTTTTACAGCAAAACACAAATCTAAGAACTTAAATAATTTGGGTTTAAATTCCGGTTTTCTTTTATATATGATAATGACGGTTGATCTTTCACCATAGATTTCGAAGCGATGAAATATAAGAAGGTGCAACATTAGCTTTAAAGCCATATTCATTCTATAACTAAAGCATTTTATCTCCTTTTGTTATTAATGATATTTCAACTAAATAGTGTGGAAAACTAATGATATCCCATGAAGTGATGGATAAAATTTACTTGCAAGATCTGATAAATAGAATGAAGGGCCTAGAATGACATCTCGATGAACTTGGTCTACTTGTTGCAGTAGTAGCCGTCATGCAATTTGATGCTTGCATGTTAACGTAACAATTTTTTTAAACAGATTTTGAATCCATCTATCAGTTTGTTATATATTCTCATTGAAGTAATATAACTGCATACCTAACTACAATATTCAAATTTATATATCAATATTGACAACATTATTATTTCTTGAACAAAACATCATTCACATAAAACATAAGATAAATCCATATAGAAATATGAACTAACAAAATAGTCGACGCATATGAGTTGTTCATGTTTAAAAATTTAACACCACATTTAAAACAACATATAAATGACTAAACACATATAAAACCGATAAGTTAAAAAAACATATTTCATATCTTTATATTTGAAAAATTATTTGATACTAACGTAATTTACTTTCCTCGTCAGTCAATATGATTTTCTATTTCAAAGAAACATAAATAAGATTAAAAGATGGTTGGTGTGATACCTAAACTTATATTTGTAGAGTAGATGAATGTACTCTATTTTTCTGGTTAAATGCCTAAAATTGTATCTATATTTATTCAATATATGTATTGCTAACGGAAATGGTAAGGCAAGGCAAGGCAAGAGAAATATGATCATTTAGAAGCAATAATAAACACTTTCAAATATGCATCCTCTTATTGAAGTCGTAATATATCATGCCATAATCTTTCTCCTTTTTTGTTTCCTAACTCAAAAAAAAAAAAAGTGCATGGTCAACATCTTTCTTGTTAATCAATCATACCATTTCATAAAACAGCCAACCATTAAACATTTTTTGTTCGTAAGTTATAAAGGTTAATTCAAATCACATGAGCTAAAACGTGTTGTAGTAGGGATATTAATATCAAAAGGGATTAAATAGATGTAAACTAATTCTTTGTCATAATGCAGACTGGTTTACCAATAGTAAGTAGTTTTATAATGAAATGTTTGTTCATTTCAAAAAAAAATCGAATATCACAGTTTATACCATTGATTTAGGAAAAGTTAAATTTTTTATCAGTGATTAATGTAAACTAAACATTCAATAGCAATAACATATGTCAAATTTATTAAGCACATACCAAATATTCGTGAACGCACAAATCTCGGTATGTTGTAACACAAATTTTGGAATTTGTAAACAATTAACGTCATCTCTTTTTGGTTTTTATAAACTACAAATTCAACCTAGGTAAATAAAGTATCTAATTTAATGTGAAAAATAAATGATAATACCAAGTTTTAAGGATAAAAAACATGTTTTCAATTTTCAATATAAAAAATCTAAATGATCGAAATGTTCATTATCCCAGTAAAATACTTGTAAAAATCTAATGTTAACAATAACAAAACAGATTAAAAAATCAGCAATTATAGAAAATATTGGAAGTCATGGATAACCATGTAGACGATTGATGATTTTAAAAATTCAAAAAAATTAAAAAAAAGATCCTGAGGTACACAATATTGAGTTTGAATGAGTCCTTTCTGATGCTTGAAACAGAATCAAATTATTGATCAATTTAGCAACGATGAAAAAAAAAAAAAGAAATCCAGTCTTCTTCAATAATTTTAAACTTTCAAATTGCTAGTAGTGGAGCGAAAGATTTTGAGAGCAAAAGTAGTTGATTTGAAAGGGAGACGTCCAAATTGTGCATTCCATTAAATCCAACAACCAAATACATGTTTAATAAGTTTGAACATATGGGTTGTTGCAGCAGTTGAGTGGAAGATCCGAAAATGATGAAAATGTTGTGAAAATAGCAGATTAAAAGGGAAGAGGTGGCAGTTGAGGATAAAAGGTGGTTCATGGACGTGGATTAGGTATGGTAGAATTGAAAAAAATATAAAGTGAACAATGAAAATGGTAAAACAATTAGATAGTGTTGGCTTGAAAATGAGTTTTAAGTTTTGCGTTCTAAGTATACATGTCAAATTGCATGGGAGAGAAGTAGTTGGAAAATACCAATCGCTCCAACAAAAGGGAGAAGAAGAGGACGGGTGAAGATAGTTATTTTATATTTTCCAAAAAAGGGAAAGCAAGATAAAATTATTCTCAATTTTATATGTTAATCATTTTCCAAATCGATCGTTTTTAACCATCTTCTCCTTTTCTTGCATTTTAAACTGTTGAAAACACAAAACATGATAGTCGGTTTCAAACCAAACGCTACCTGGATTTCTTAATGAAAACGAAAATGGTGGGCCTTCTCTATGTTTGCGAAATATATTTGAAAAATAATAATATTGTAGAATAGGTTTATATATAGGATATTAGAAGGGCTATTTTACCTAAGATGGCCTTGGCCTCGTATTTGGGTTCCACATGTTGTTTTCTCTTATCATCGATATTTATTGTGTTTGAACCCGCTATGTGTAGCATTAACCATGTTTATTAGCATGCTGTCTTAAACATGATATGGTATTCTAGACAATTCACTCTAAAATTTCCAAACAGCAAGTACTTTCTGAAAAAAATATATGTTTTAATTGACATAATCTGGGTCATTAAGTTGATTGGAAGAAAGCTTGACTGACATTCCATATTCAAATCATGCCACAGCATTTGAAGGAGCAGAAGTTGTGTTCCACATGGCTGCACCTGATTCATCAATCAATAACTATAAGCTACATTATTCAGTCAACGTAGAAGGTTAGTATATTAAAAATATGATATGTTTGTGTATGATAATTTGATTATGGCACAATGTTCATCCACGACCTATTTGCAGGAACAAGAAATGTTATAGATGCTTGTGTTGAATGCAAAGTTAAGAGACTAATCTACACTAGCTCGCCTAGCGTTGTATTTGACGGTGTCCATGGAATATATAATGGAATGGAATCAATGCCATACCCAGATAAGGTTTTAATATGCTACAATGAAGAGCAGCATCACTTGTGTATTTAATATGTGTATCTATTTTTCCTCTGATGCACTTTTTATTGCTAGTTTAATGATTCATATTCAGAGACTAAAGCAGAAGGAGAAAAATTAGTGATGAAAGCAAATGGTAGAAGTGGACTGCTAACATGTTGCATACGTCCTAGCAGCATTTTCGGACCCGGCGATAAGCTTCTTGTTCCATCTTTAGTTGCTGCTGCAAAAGCGGGTAAATCTAAGGTAGCACGCATTACATTATATTACTAATAATTCGTGGATCAAACTCAACATAGCTACAGTTATTAACTTTATATCGGCCTGTGTGAGAGTTTTTGCTAAATTAGGTGTCTGAAACAGCTATTGTGTGAGCTTCTAATGCATCACAAAGTCAAACTCTGGTAAAGTCGACACCGAATATTCATTGTATCTCACAGTTGAACTAACTACTTTGCTGAGGGAAATATAAAATTGAATAGATACAAAGACTAGTAGCAAGTAAAAAAAGGGGTTGTTATTATACCTCACTCTTGTTAAAAATAGGAATAATGATGGGATATGGTTTTTTTAGACCATTATTGTCAAAAATCTTAAGCCTTGTGATTTAAATTCCGATTCAGTTCAGATCTCTCCCTTTACGATCTGATTTATATTTCGATTCAAACTTAGTTAAAACCACAATTAAAAAACATTCAACTCGGATTAACATACTTTAATATACTTATTTGGATCCACAATTCTAATTATAATGTTTTCAACATAAAATAAAATTGTAATAAGCGAGAAAATTGAGTTTTAAATTTAATTGTATATGTTTAAACATCAAAATCAATTTCAAAGTGTATAGACGACAAAGGTTGTAAACGCTAGGCGGTAAGTATGAATTAGGGATTAACAGTGTATGTAGAGATTAATCGGGTGTTTTTGATAGCTCATATATTTTGGATTAAAAAATATTTGTATTTGGTTTAGTATTATATTATTTAAACAGAAAATTTGTGGTTTTGGATGACTTAGGAACAAACAAGGAGGAAAACCACTTAAAACTAGCACATAGATGCTTATATATGACATTGAACACCAAATAATGCTTATCACGTACCTAAATACTAATTTAGATTCTTAGATGAGGTGATAAGCCTAGACAAGTCTGGCATGGGTGAATGGTTAGGTGGTAAGCCTTGCCTAGCCGTCTAGACGGATGCCTAGAAGGATTTTACAATGGGGACGATAACAATAACCTTCTTTTTATAACATGAAAAACAAACTTTATCTCTGTGACGAGGAAATACAATAATAACATTTTATCTCTTACAACAAGAGAAATCACACACTTCAGTATAATAAGAGACTATACAAGTGTAAAAGAAGCATATAACTAACTCAAATTCTTTCTAATTTTCTCACTTTTAACGCATGTTCAAGTGGGATTCATCATATTTTGGAATGAGAATTGTCCAAACAGCTCAAGTGACTGCACAGGGATGAAGGAATGATGAGCTTGAGGAGGTCAAGTGACCACTTCAGGTTTTTGATTAAAAAAAAGAGCTGCTCGCAAAAGTTGATTTTACTTTAATTAGGGGGGTTTCAATTTGAGAGTAAATAAAGAAAATGAACAGTAACGTATGCATTGACCAACACATTTTGCATGTCATACCTTAAGCTATTACACTATTTTTGCATCTCAACCCATAAGGTTCATGTTACTTTCATTTACATGTTAGCTTATGCTAACTTTTACTTGTGTTTAATAGTAGTAATAGTTGTTGTAGTAATAATAATGATAATAATAAAGTTGTATTGATACTAATTTCCATTATTAGAAGTCCACTAACAAAAACCATAATCAAGAAAACTATGAGGTTTTTTCAGTGGTGTAGTATTATCGCATTTATTATGTATACACGTACACATACACCAAATAATGATACCAAAAAATTTGTGCATATACACACACTAAATAATGATACCAAAAAATTTGTGCATATACTGATATACACATACAGTAAATAATGATACCAAAATTTTTGTGCTTACATAAAAGATAGTTTCCTAACCTCAAACAAAGAAATCATGCATGAGTGACGTTGTTATTTTTTGGCCTGTCTCCATGATTGACTATGCTTATATATTGTTACCTATTTTACTTACTTCCAAATGAAGAGAAAGAAGCTTTAATTGGAAGTAAATAAATAAACTTTACTTATAAAAAAAAGAAAATAACTTATGAAAGTAAATAAATAAAATTTGCCTAGTAACAAAGAAAAGTGGTACTACCATGTCAATTTGTTCAAAAATAACACTGCAATATGTTTAATGGTGAGACTAGAGTCTTCTAATTTTTCCTGTTCATCTTCTTTTTGACAATCAAGTTTTTCTGATAATAATCTCCCTTGAGAATCAGAAGGACCTATGCGTAGTTCAGAGCATGGTATTAAAATTTTCCCAAAATGCAATAGTAGTTGAGTGTTTTTAGTTGACGTTTTGTTGCATTATTGTTTTTTAACCCACTTTTCTAACCTGTAGTCAAACTAAAAACAAGATTTGAACATTTAATAATCAAGAGTAGGACACACAATGCTTATATTTGGAATTTTAGATTGTAATTGGGCAGGAAAAAAAATGTTACTATACTACTTGTTATTCCATGTTAAAAAATATTGAAACATATGTTAATTAACATAATAATCAAAACAATAATTTTTACATGTCCATCACCACCTATTAAGACGGAATGAAATATTTTGAACAAAACTCTGATGTGACCAAGTTAAAGAATTTTGAGGTTCTAAAGCAGTAGAGTACCATTTACTTTTATCATACTAAATTTTCGGGTTTAAAAACAAGCTTTTATCATTTAACGAACAAGAAACACACTACATGCAAATTGATTGACAATCTCGCTCAATAAACAGTTTAATAGATATATAAATAAAAAAAAAGAGCATATTTGAAAGCTCATAAAAGAATAGGTATTACACCCTGAAACATTTTTGACAAAATAGAGACATCATGGAAGTAAAAATGTTAACGATGCATAGGTCTTTTAAAAGGTTTTCGACTATTTTAAAATAAACGAAAATTTCTGAATTGTTTTGAAGTCTGTTACCTTTGAAGTAGTTTGAAAAAATTGAATTGTTTTGAAGTATTTTGAAATTGTGAATTGTTGCTTTATGGTTGGTTGCATTCGTTAAATACTCTGGTATAAATTGTTGACAATTTTTAAAAAAAATAATCATGAACTTTAGAGTCTTTAGTCTTAAAAAATAAATAGAATTCAAGCAATATACATTAATTTAATTTTTTTAAATAAATAATGTTTTAAGTTCAAATTTTCATCTCCATCTAGTTCATTTAAGATTTTTTAGAAAAATTTTCAACTTTGGATATTTTGAAAATTTTGTTTGCGATGGCGGTTTGGAATTTTGGTATTATTCTTATATATAAATACTTTGATATATAGCACATAGTTGTATTAACGAAAAATATTATATGTATGTACCTTAAAAAGTTGATTATTGTTATTTCATGTCTTTTCTTCTAAATTGAGTTGGAAGTGACAAAAGTTTCTGCATTTTTTTCCAAAATTTTTGTTCTTTTGTGCATCAGTTTATTGTATTGTAAGATTTGCTACTTTTTTATTTTTTACATGCTTATATTTTTTTTTAGCGTTTTCTATTATAAATTTTTTTGGCATTGGAAGAGAAAACCAAAATTTAGATTGAAATTTGAATTCAATCCGGAACCGAATTTTATATTGGACTTCGTTCTAGGACAATCTGTATTTTGGAATCCCAACCTGAATCTTGAACCATGGTTTTTTACAAATATCTTCGGAGCGATTTTTTAGCCCCAACTTGTGTGAGAATAATGGCTTAGTTGTTGTTGTATCTTCAGAGTGAATTTTTTTTTTTACTCTACAACTGAAAACTTCTGAGAACTGATTATTTTTCTTTATATGTAAGTGCAATATGTTCCATGTTTATCGTTTAGAATTAACTTTAGCATGCTTGATTTTTAACTCTTTTTTAATAATATTTTATAACCGATTTTGATATAAATAAGATTTTGCCTTTAATTAAATAAATGTATAAAAAAGCATAATATTTCCTTTTGGCTTATCTTTTGAATTTCTTTTTCTTCTTCTTTTATTGGGTAAATTAAAATTGCATTTTGAAAAATTACGATTTCATGACTATTTTTTTAGACATTTTGTAATACTCACTTTTTTCTTATTGAATTGAAAATTTCCACTTTTCTATTGACAAATATCAAAAAATGTATTTGCTTTTGTGATTATACGTTTCAAAATAATTTTAAAATTATCTTTCTTTTGGTAGACATTAGTCATTAGAATCCTTTCAATATTTTTTAAAATTAATTCATTTAGGAAATAAACGTGTTGAATTTATCTTTTTCCTAAACTTACTGAAACATATAGAAAAAAATTACTTTAAAAAAAGATTTGATTGAACAAATTTTTTTGGTTGCTTGCCAATAAATTTGATTGAATTTTGATTTTGTGTTATATTTAAAAGACCAAATATAAGATACCATTGTTAAAATTAACTCCAATGTAGGACTTCATCCTTAAATTAAATCTTGATGTAATTTTTTTTAACATATGATATGTGTATTTAATAAAAAAAAGGATTTAACGAAAAATGGAAACCATCGCAATTGTAAAGATATTCCAGTCTTACATTTCTATGGTAATTATAGATTTTGTAAAATTTGTTTCATAAAAGAGAATTATAAAAAAAAATTGAAGCGAGAATTGGCGCTCTGTTTTGGGTCCACAAGTTTTGTTTATGTTAGCTTCCTACAGAAATGTAAACTTCTCACTTCTCTTTAGTCAGTTTGAATATGGACATCTGGAATGTTAGCTTTTTTTAAATGAACATAAGGGAATGATCCCTACTAGTTTTTATACTTTGTTAACAAAACCCCCGAAAAGTTTGTTGCTTTATAATAAAAGTTAAAATAATGGTTTATATTCATGTTCATCACATAATTACCAGTTCCATATCCGAATGGAATATTTTGAGGCTGATATTTGTTTTAAGTCCGAGACCTAAATTGTACTTGGAGTTTCAAAACCTCCATTCAAAGCTGCTTGTGTGACTACTCATTTCATGGCCAATCTCTCTTTTTACTGGCTAGATTTTACTAGACACTGCTATTATTTTATTATCGACTTTACATCATGAGAACATTGTTTATATGAGTAATCTGTGCATGTTATATTAATATAACAAACATACCCATTTATCATATATTTTTGAAGAAATCGGTTTAATTTCGTAGTTGTAACTTTATAAAGGTATGTAGAATAGCCAAGTGTTATACACACTTTACGGGCCACTGGTTGGATCTTTACTACTCAAATCTGCTTCAAATCATCTCGAATGTGTTGCGGGTTACCATACAACATAGTATAATGAGTATAAAATAAGCTACGAATATGAAAAGAGTTTATTCTATTTTTCTTTAGATATAATGCAAACCTCTTTTTACATGCACAAATTTTAAGCACCCCATTCTTTACATTGACTTGGTCATTTTATTCTGTAAAATCAGCATAAGACATCGCATTTTGGAATTAACCCTGCTTTGATGGAACAAGATTATATGATGTCGATCGTTCTGATTATTAATGCTATAGATTATATGATGTCAGCTGTTGTACATTTACTCTGTGAAATGTTTTAGTTCATTATTGGAGATGGCAACAATCTGTACGACTTTACATATGTGGAAAATGTTGCACATGGGCATGTCTGTGCAGAGCGAACTCTTGCTGCTGGTGGACCTCGTTCTGAAAAAGCAGCTGGGCAGGTATTGCATTTCATTCGTTCTTTTGTTTGGTACGTTTTCTCTCTCATTTGTATGTGTGTTGCTGGAAATTGTGAATAAGTTTTAATATTTTTTGTGCTTATGTTTGCAGGTCTACTTCATAACAAACAATGAATCTATAAAATTTTGGGAGTTCGTGTCACTTATTCTTGAAGGACTTGGATATGAAAGGTGCACCAAATTCAATGCTTGTGTACTGCACTTTTTTATTTTGAAAATTAAAAAACGATCATACCAGCACTTCTGCTTTCTTAATTGTTGTTACTTGATGCACAATTAGTGGAGGGACGATGTGGTTGAATGGCTAGTAATTTAATCTATGTTCATGTTTAGCTGAACTGTCCAAATGTTAGGAGAAAGTGCAGGAAAGCTTGATGAAATTTTTTATTGTTCAACGTCGCATTTTAAAACTTTCTGTACCACTCACAACACAATGTTACTCATGTTTATTTTGAGGTAGACCCCTGGTATGACTACTGTGTTTTTATTGGTGGGAATTTATAAGAAAATATTATATCATATCTTCTTTTCAGCCGATGATAATGGGAACTCAAGTACCATTAACTGTTGGGGTTTTCAGGAGTGAGAAATTGTTTGGAACTATCACATGATACCTTCTCTTGAACTGATAACTGTAACTTAAATACCATTAAGTGTTAGCGTTACAGTACTTGAGATATTTGGAATTTTGCGTCGACCCTCTACCGTTGATGTTTAAAAACCACACCAAGTATCTAAAAACTGTTTACGCTCTAAGTCGAGTACAGACAATAGAGAATTGTCAAATTGAGCAAGTATCGACCATTGTTTTAAAAAACCACCCTTGATACTCGCTTCAAGGAGAGCCTAAAGGCTCTCTCAAAAAGCTTTTTACCTCCGAGGCTTACGCCTCAGTAACTCGAGGCATACAAAATATACATCTCGCATGCCTCAAACCGCTATGGCATGCGGGTTAAGAATTTTTTCACCTTCAATTGTAAAAATTGACCCTGACAGAAGTTTTCAAACTTCAATTATTTAATGTTAGGCAAAGATTTATATATATATATATGTATATATATATATGTATATGTATATATATATGTGTGTGTGTGTATATATATAGATATATATATAAAGGAAATGAAAGTTAGTGTTTTTTTTTTTCAATTTCAATATCAACATGATTAAATATGATTGTTTTTGAAAGAACGATCAAGAACTACATAATGGATTTTCTTAATTACTATTTTAAGAATATTTCCAAATCACGGTCATTGAACCTCCAAATAAATTTTGCGAATCGATTTAAACTGATAGACAAAAAAAGTAAATAATAACTTTCATGATTTCCTACTGCTTGAAATAGAGATCGATTCTACAAGGAATCAATCAAAGATCATTTTCAAAAATCAAGAAAAAAAATTGAACACAAATTAAGGGAGGAAAGAAACAAAGATAACATACATATCATTGGAAATTGGATATGAATTCTTCAAAAGATTTAATTACATATATGTACGTTTGTGTGTATATTATCAAGTGCTTAAATTTTATTTATAGATTTAATTATTTATACATTTATGAATGAATAATGAAAAATGATTAGGACTGAACTCTTTGAAGTTAAGTATTTATATTTTATTTATTTACAATTTTATATGGTTAATTATTTATTTTTATTTATTAAACAAAAATTAGCAATAACAAAACAATAATAACCTGTGCCTCAATGTTAACTCCCAATAACTTACGCTAAAATGTTTTGAGGCTTGCGCCTGGCCTGGTGAGCGAAAGAATGCCCCGTGTACGCTTTCCGTTTTGAAACTTTGGTATCTACATACAATCCATTTTACACCAATCATAAATAAAACTTTGGTATCTTCATACAATCCATTTTATACCAATCATAAATTCATCATTTGATTTAGCAAATGGTAGAGGCTTGTGTGAGTTTTGACTAATTAGAGATATGGCAAGCAGTGCCTTATGATGGATTAAGAAGAGAAAGAAAGAGCGCACTTATGATTTCCTATATTATATTATATTTGATTAAGTTCCACTGCATTGCTATTTTGGTTAGTGTGGCAGCTACACGTATAGAGACAGCTACTTAGCTGAAATTTAAGAATAATTCTGCAAGATCAACATGTTCGCTCAGGAGCATTTATGATATGTTCAGTGATATATTATATCCTTGCGTGGTGAGATTATGGACTTGGTACAAATGCATGTTTGTAATTATTCACCCGATTATCCATTATTTCTACTAGTTTAAACCGATGTGCAAGAGTGAGTTGGTGACGGTGTAAGTTTAGGTACCGGAAATAGTGGGTGGCTCAAATTTTCGCATATGTTGGGTTACTCATGTTTGTGCATATAAGGTTACGTCCTCTTCTGTATTTATAGTAGTAAACTAGTATGTATGAGGTAGCGTTTGTATTTATAATTCAATGGAAACCAAGTATTAATTTTCTTCTCCTTGCTGTATCACTGACAGTGAGTAATCAGAATATACCTGTACTTTTTTGTAAGAAAAAAAAGGGTTGTTTGTGTTTTTATTCTTTTGTTAAATGTTGACAGTATTTTATACTATTATCTTTCAATGCTCAATGCAGTTTTCCTACTTTTGCTAAAATAATTTTGTTCTGATTTCGTTTTACCACTATTCTATTTGGATACAATTTGTTAGGAGAAACAAAAAAATTGCAGGTACCAGATGTTTCTTATAAGTCACGATGATTATAACAAATCTTTAGTTTGGTTTTCATAAGTTTGATCATGCATTTTTTTTCCATAACTTTGTTATAAATAGGTTGGTTACATGTAAATCTGGTTAAATTGGATAATACCTTGAAGACATTATCCATGTGATTTGTAAACAAAAACACACACACATCAACAAGACAATTTCTTGTGCACTCACAGTTTTCTTCTTACTGACATAGCTTGCTTTACAGGCCAAGCATAAAAATTCCTGTGTCTGTTATGATGCCGATAGCCCGTATGGTAGAGTTGACATATAAAATGTTTGCCAAGTATGGTATGCGTGTACCTCAGCTGACTCCATCAAGAATTAGGCTTCTTTCATGCAACAGAACTTTCAGTTGTACTAAAGCTAGAGTTCAGATTGATTATGAACCCCTTATACCACTTAAGGTACGATTTCCATGAAAATGTCTCTCTTCACTCTTCTCCATAAGCTAGAGTTCAAAAGCTTTGATGGAAAGTCTTATGTTGTATTGGTGCAATTAGCTAATATAATAAACTGCTGTAAGTTTGATGTCATTTCTTAAAATTCACAATTTTGTGCATTCTCCATTTGCTAGCGTTCTAAAGGGGTGTGTGTGTGTGTGTCTATATTGGTATTTGTTACAGTATCACTATTTTAATAGTCTAGCGTGATAACCCATGCATTGCACATGACAGTATTATAGAATAAATTTAAAACATACCGATGAAAAATATATTTTGTAATGCAACATGTAATGTAAATTTATTGATATAAATGAGTTATAAACTAACGTTGCTATGTTTGTTTAAATACATAATTTTGAATTGTAATTTATCCCTTTTAATATTTGAACCCCAAAAAAAAAAAAAAAAAACTTGACATTTTTTCTTCAAAAAATGTATTACATGAGATTTTTTTTACTTGTTAGGATATAGGATTTGTCTAACGAATAAATGAAGATTAATTACATTTGTTTATTTAATTTTGAAGCTAAGGTTTGTTAATTTTTTTTGAATAAACGGTCAAGTGGATTGATTTTGATTTTAACAGTTGATAAGTAATACGTTCAATTATAGATAAATTAAGTATATATTAAAATAAAGTTGTAGTTGCAATGAATCAAGTATTCTTACCTATCTCAAAGTCCAGCAACAAACTCCAAAATATTTTGTTTAAAGTAAATAGATGATATCATCAAAATGATTAAAAATATTTCATTATAAATTAGAAGAAATGAAAAGTGGAAATATGACATGAAATGTGAAAAAGCAGGAATTTCAAAAAAAAAATTATATTATTTTATGATTTAATAATTAATATAAATTATGATTCAATAATTTGTCTTTGTGATAAACGTTTTCAAAATAAATGAAACATTTTCTCGAAATAAGAGAAAACAAATATAAGGATACATTTGGTTTGAAAACGAGTTTTTCGTTTTACATTTTTAACATGTGTTCGAAAATGCACGGGAGAGGAGAAGATAGCGAGAAACAGTCAATTGGAAAATGATTTTAATATATAAATTGAAAATGATTTTTTTTTTCCATCTTGTTTTCAGCCGTTTGAGAAACATCAAAAGCTATCTTCTCTCATTCCCTACCCTTTGTTGTGATAACTAGGATTTACCAACTACTTTTCTTCCATGGTGTTTAGAATACATATTGAAAATGCAAAACACAGAACTCGGAAGTCGTTTCAAAGCAAACAAACCTCTTATGTTACTATTTTGGTTAGCTTCAAAAAAACAAAATGAAAATGAAAGTTGAATGTAAATAATTGTTGAAAAATATAAACTATGGATAATCAAGTGTTTGAAAGAATTAAGAAGAAGCCTAGAAATTCCTAGAATTAAGGAGATGCTCAGAAACTCTTCTGTTTTATTTTTATTTAAATATATAGTTTACGATGGAAGATTTTTAGTTCAAAGACGATTATACAAAAACAAAAGGATGTTTGAAGGACCGAACCAATTAATTTAGTTAATAAGGACACCGATTCATCATTTTGTCGAAATACCATAAGCCCAAAATAGGAATCAATTTGAACTATTTAGCCTTGTACTTAATATTTAAATTTGTAAAGAAATATATCATACTCTATAAAACAGAAGTATGTCCTTTGTTGAACTTGTCTATAATTTAAATTTGCAGAAACCAAATCAACTCTTTTGGTTTAACAAAATAGTCTACCTATCTATTTAGTGGCGCTTGGAAAACTTTATTTTTATCTTTAGCACCCTGGCTCCTAATTGTTTTAACGCGTCCTGTCTCTTCCTTGACACTGTGGTCAATTATTAGTTCAAAGACGATTATACAAAAACAAAAGGATGTTTGAAGGACCAAACCGATTAATTTATTTAATAAGGACACTGATTCATCATTTGTCATAATACTATAAGCCCAAAGTTGGAATCAATTTGAAATATTTAGTCTCGTGCTTAATATTTAAATTTGTAAAGAAATATATTATACTCTGTAAAACAGAAGCATGCTGTCCTTTGTTGAACTTGTCCATAATTTATATTTGCAGAAACCGAATCAACTCTTTTGGTTTAACAAAATAGTCTACCTATCTATTTAGTGGCGATTGAAAAGCTTTATTTTTTATCTTTAGCACCCTGGCTCCTAATTGTTTTAACGCGTCCTGCCTCTTCCTTAACACTCTGGTCAATTATTAGTTCAAAGACGATTATACAAAAACAAAAGGATGTTTAAAGGACCGAACCGATTAATTTATTGAGGACACTGATTCATCATTTTGTCATAATACCATAAGCCCAAAGTTGGAATCAATTGGAAATATTTAGCCTTGTACTTAATATTTAAATTTGTAAAGAAATATATTATACTCTATAAAACAGAAGCATGCTGTCCTTTGTTGAACTTGTCTATAATTTATATTTGCAGAAACCAAATCAACTCTTTTGGTTTAACAAAATAGTCTACCTATCCATTTAGTGGCGATTGGAAAGCTTTATTTTTTATCTTTAGCACCCTGGCTCCTAATAGTTTTAACGCGTCCTGTCTCTTCCTTAATACTGTGGTCAATTATCATATGATATTTATAGAAACTTTAGCGCTTAGTGCTCCACAACGAACAGCATCTCTCTCTCTCTCTCTTTTTTTTTTTTTTTTGGTAAAACATATTAAAATATCCTGTTATTTATTTTACCAGTAAATTCTTTTGTCTTATTGTCTTTCCTATTATAACATATTCCTTTGTATCGTAGGAAGGTATAAAAAGGACACTCGACTCTTACCCTCATCTGAGAGCTGTACCACGTAGTGGGGTGTCCAAAGCTTCTGCTATACTTGGAACCGGAACCGGTAAGCAAATATAAGTTTAAAATTTATCATTATTTTGTTACTGATATAATTATTTTCGTTATGTATCAGTTGCCAATATACTTCTATGGAAAGACAAGAAGCGGACACTCACTACCTTGCTTTTACTTGCTACTCTCTACTATTACTTTTGTGGATTTGAATATACTTTCATCACAGCAACTTCAAAGCTTCTCTCGTTAGCTGCGCTGTTCTTGTTCGTTCATGGAATATTGCCTACCAAAATGTAATCTCCATGACAGTAATTTTTCGTTGTTGGTAATTTTTCAAATGCTTCATTACAGTGTCTAATTATTTGTTTTAGTTTAGGAAGGTGTTTCACAATAGCTTATAAGTAGCTAAAGTAGCTTAAAAGTTACTTATCTAGTTTCAAGTGTTTGGCAACAACTTAATTACTTGAACTTTGTCATTGCAATTTATCTACCGAAACATTATATTTTTCATTTTTTTAGTCAAAATTATTTAAAAGTTACTATTCAAAACTCCTTTAAAGAATTTTTAAATTAACTTCAATTGTTTGCCAAACGGTCTCTACTTCACAATATTAATTTGGTATTTAATTTATTTGTTATGGATAGAAAGAATAAATGGATTTGTTTTCCACCTAAATATTCAGTATCATTGAATTGGTGAACCTGAAGAGTGAAAATACAGAGAATCGGAAGTCAAATTTCTACAAGTAATTCGGGGGAAAATATGGTACCGAAAATATATTTGTTTATAATTGATTTTGATAGGCAAGCTAATAGTGTTGGGACAACTGATTTTTTTTTATTATTTGAAAATTACATGTATATTTCTGATTCTTGAATTTATGATAAAGATTCCTTTTTTCTTTTCCTTTTTTTTTTTTGTGGAGCTCGAACTAATTACTATAACCTTCAACTATTATATAAAATTTCAGATTGGGTATCAAATTAGAGAAAATTCCAGCGTCCTGTTTTCAACTATCCGAAGAGAATTCACATTGCATCGCTCGCTCAGTGACTTCTTCATGGAATTCCACAATTGGCATACTAAAGTCTCTTTGCAAAGGGAAGGATTGGTCATTATTTCTTAAGGTAAACATATTCTATTTTTTGCAAATATTTGCTTTTTTCTTTGTTTGTTATATAACATTCATAGTCTTCGAATTCTGTACAAGGTGGCTGCAATTCTACTATTTCTTAGTTTTCTCGGAACAGCATCTCTGCGTACTGTATTCAACATAGGTCAGAATTCAAAAGTTTGTTGAAATTCAAAATTAGAACTTTGCACTCGAGTTCCTGGATCAAATTGTATTTATTTTACCTTCTCTTAGGCATCCCTCTACTCTTTGTTGGTTGTGTTGCTTATGAGAAATATGAGGATGAGATTGATGAGCTATTCAACACAGCAACATCATACATCTTGAATCTGAAGTCTGAAGTTTTACAGAAATTATCAAAGCGTTAAGCTCCATCTACATTATCTTGATGTCATAGTTAGCTTATCGTCATCCATTGGTTTTGTATAATGTGACATCAAATTCGTATTTATATTCTTTCAGCAGGAGCAATGTTTATGCAGAAATGGATTATTGTGGATAGATCGTTGTTTTTTTTAAGTCGTGTTCTTTGTAATATTTTTCCAGAAAAGTAAACAAAATAGATTTGAATTTACGTCGTTTACTTGGCAAATTGTCTTGTACCATCAAAAGAAGTTAATATTTACGCCCATCAAAACTCTTCTTACATCCACATATTCCGCTCATCCACTAATTGTCTTCACTCATTCATCTACACTTCCATTTTCGGAACTTTTTTTTAAAAAATATTATAACTCAACTTCTCCATTCAATTTTTTTTCAAACAACAAAATCAAAATTTCTCCAATCAGTTTCTTTATAACCGATCTTGCTAATTCAATGCTTCACTGGATGTATAAATTCAACTAAGTTTGTTATAATTAAGTTATCAACTTTAATTATACGTAGAATTTTCATTTTTTAGCTATGTAATCCTAACTATGATTAACATAACAAAAAAAATTTTGCAGCTTAAATCAGATGCTACCGTATAACATACTGAAGAACATTAATCACTACTTTGATAAAAAATATCCGATTATTATTGTTTTTTTTGTTGGCTGAACAAAAAAAAAAAAAGAAACATTGAAATTAATTGTAGTAAAAAATAATATGATATAATCAAATATATTTATTTGTGATAATCCATTCATCAGAAAATTAACCGATTCAAAAAATATCGATTTACATTCATATTTTAAGTAGAATTAAACATTTTAACTAATCAACTTTTAATCTGAAATTCATAAAAGAAAATTTATTACATTTTTCATTTCATTATTTTTCGTCATTAATGATTAACATAATTGAAAATAATTATGTTCGTGTATTAGATTTTAGTATTTATATGTTGTCTTGTTATCGTTTACTTTCGAATCATTTTATACTTAAGGAGGATTTTTGAAGTAGATTTCATGATTTGATTTAAATAATGTTTAAGTAGCGTTAGTAAGTGTTTAAATGAGTGTAAATACTAACATCCAAAATAATTAGACTTGTTTCTATGATGATTCAGATTCAGATTCGTCATATTAATCCCTTCTATTTCTAAACCTTTGTAACAAAGGGAAGGGCCTAGTTGAGTTTACTGATGATGAGACTGAAAGGTCCGCAGGACCTTTAAAATTTATGCTTATAAGCAAATTTCTTGAAATAAAACGTTTTATGGAAGTGATCAGATTGCAATGTGAAAAGGAACTTCATGTGATAATGCATGTTTTCTCGCTTTCATCTCCATTTGGAGTGCACTTACAGTTTAAACTCTTTTAAATAACGATAATACCATCATTCCTATTTCTCCAGATGTTTATTTGGACACATAAGAGGCTCCTCGAATTTCACCTCTTTTAGTCTAGATCTGGACCCCAACTCTTTAAGTTAGTTTAACCCGTTTGCTCAAGAAACGCAGCTATGATCTTGGAGGTTTGAATCTCCACACGGAGTTTATGGTAAAACTGCAATAAATTGAACACACGTGGTTTTTGATCCAGGACATGTCTTGTCCATGATAGTTTATTTGTTTATGTCTTTATAGATCTCATGTGAAATGTGTGGAACACAAAATATAATCTATCCGTCAAAGGAATGCGACATGTAGCTTCTGCAAATTGATTTCTTCTTTAAGTCTATGAGCAAAATGATTTGATGTTCTACTTGTATGCATTCAATGTATTCAAAACATTACTTATATCTCAATATAACAATGTATACAACAAAAAATTAAATTAAAAATTTACTTTATTTCGAGCAAGATTCGCTATAAAAGTTGGTTATATAATCAAATTACATAATTGTCATTGTGCAACATTATTAACTCTTTCAATTTAGAAGTGGGAAGAAAATGTTATCATTAAACTAATACGTGAATGTTTAAGCTATATAATTTTTGTTGCACAACTAGAATGTGCTTGAAAACTATGATTTTGAGGTAGTCCACTATTGAATTCTAGAGGAAAAGAGAGAATATGATGAACAATTAATTTTATTGAAATTTATTTTTCTGATTCTAAAAGCTCTTCATACATGATTATATATAGCTTAATTCCACCAGCTGTTGCTTATTTCCTTAATTATAATTCTACCAGCTGTTGCTTAGTTCCTAAATTATAACTGTCTAATACACCATAATTAGAGCAAAGCACTAAGTATAGCCAACAACTGTATAATGAATGCTATCCTTTTATCTGTTTCCTGTTTTCAGCCTAGATGAAATATTCTGAGGCTACATTTCTATTTCTCATCACTCCCTCAAGTTGGGTTCAAATAAATTTATATAACCTAACTTGTCAAGTATGTCCGAATGGCTAGTTTTGTCGAGCGCTTTTATGAAAATATCCGTCAATTGCTCTTTGCTTTTGACAAATGGAGTTCTATTTCCTCCGATTACACTTTTTCTCCGACAAAGTGACAATCTACCTCTATATGTTTTGTCCTCTCATGGAAGACAGGATCGAATGCAATATGATGTGCAGCTTGATTATCACAATATATTTGAATTATTTTTGTGTGCTTTGTCTTTATGTCACTTCATGTAGACAAGCTCACTTGCTATGAATGCCACGACTCGATACTCTGCTTCTGCACTTGATCTAGCTATAACATTCTGCTTCTTTTTCAAGTGACCAAGTTACCACATACAAACGTACAAATCCCGTGGTTGATTTTCTGTCATAACTGTAACGACCCTGGATTTGGCCCTATTTATTTTAATAAATATTTAAATCAATTTAAATAAAATGTATACTTATCCATTTGAAACGGATATGATTTTGAAATAATTGCCAGTGCTTATATAAATGGTATTTTTTTTAAAAGAAAATTGATTTGGAAGTTTAATAAATTTTCTCAATAATATTCATAATAAAATTTGTCTTTAATGATTGAATTAAAATATCTTACTTTGTTTATATCTGGTAAGTATACATATGAATGATAATGTTTGAAATAGAATTAAAATATAAATGTGAAATATAAGTCAAATTTATGCATATAATTTAAATAAAATACATATGGAGATAAATATAAATAAGTATAAATGTAAATAAATCATATTGTACATAATTTAAATATTTATAGTTAAATACAAATAAAATAAATATAAAGAATGAGTAAATTCACGAATCTAATTTAAATATTGACAGCTAAAAATATAAATATAAGAATATTAAGTATAACACATGAATATAACTAAATTAAGAACAAAGTATAGAGTAGAAATAAAAAAATAAAAATATATAAAAAAATAAAATAACACAAATAGAATTAAAATAGATAAACAAGCATACAACCTAAACTGTTAATTTGAGAGCGTAAGATAAAATAAGCATAACGTATAAAATAATAAAACAAATTAACTTCATATACACATGAATATATACCTGCAAATGTTATGCACAAAACAAAAAAAAATAAAAAATAACAAAACAACCTATCCACTTACAAGACACGGTATGTAAGTAAATTTGATAACCATGTTTACTAAAACTAATAACAGGACAAATATTCATAAATATAAAAGGGGGCAGGTGTTGTCTGTAAGTACAAAAAAATGGGCCAGCAAAGCATTATAGTGTAAACTATAATATGTATAAGATATAAATAGAAATGTTAACATAAGTATGTGTGAGGACCCGCAAATCCGTACTCCTTGAATATACACTAAACTCCATAGATTAACTCAAGATGAACAGAAATACGAATTCTCATTGTTTAAGAAAAAGAAAAAGGTAGAAGAAGAGAGAAAAGATACAAAAAATAGAACGGAACAGAACAGAAAACAACAATATCAGAATCTCACAATTCGCAGCGGAACAACATATAATAGATAAATGAATAATCTTTAAACAAAGAACATATCAGTTATTACATTACATCACATTACATTTCATTACATTACCATCAGAGTGTACAACAACAAACAACAAACAGCGGAAAAGAAATACTATATACTAATAATACGCCATGCCATCCAGCTTGCCTCCAGCAACTCCTGAATTCATGATAAATCTGTCTCTTGACTGCCCGTGTGGAAATTGGTGGGCACCCAGAGTTTAGGAAGGAAAACAATAAACTCCGAGTCAGTCATGTGACTGGTGTGAGAACTCAAAACAGTTTATTTATCTTTAAAATCAAAATAGAGAAATATTTTTAAAGTCAATTCGCAATGCTTTTAAAAATGAGACTACCATAAGACCTCCCACCACACACACAATGCAAACGCAGACTTGGAGGAGATTTCTTCTTATGTTAGTCAAAGATGCTTGATACGCATTAAAAAGAAACATTTGATATTACTATTAGTGCATAGTGTAGGAAAAATCATTTCGAAAGTAGAATATAAATCTTAGCCAGCATAGGTACCATTATATTATGCCCGCTATAGCTACCTCCTGAGGAGGCAGGTTCTACAACTAAAATCGTATTGTTTCTTTGGATTTCCAACAAATGGTCAGGCCAAGAAACTTCCCATTGCCACATGAGAACGCCTCTGGAAGGACGTCCCCGAGAACCAAACCGGATCTTTCCCAACACAAGGTCGGGTTACCCCTAACTGGGTAACTACTGACACGAGTATGCCATCCCCCGGTCCTTTGGGACCTTTAACCGAGCGCTCGTAATCAACATGACAGTATGAAGACAAAATCTCTATGTCAGTAAATACTAATGAGTGTAAACCTAAATGAAAACACATTAGTACAAACTAAGCCTGCAATATCTTTATACAAATATTTGTGTCAGTAAATATGGATTGTGTTAACATAAGTAAAGACATAAACATTAATTAGCCACCTTAAATCTGAAATAAAATACCTTCCAGCCGAAATTTGTTGATGCATCTCAGGTATTTGTACAAGTTAAAATTTGTGTCAGCAAAACAAGATATTTTATAAAGTGGAAGCTTGTTCAAGAAGACATATTGTTCAAAGTATATATGTATATCTCATGCTACTGCAAGTTCGAAAAACAAAAAGAAAAAAAAGTGAAACCAGAAGAAACTAAAACAAGAAAAGAGAAACAAATTCAAATTTAAAAAAAGAAGGGCAGATTCTTGAACAGAGCTGCAGGCAGTTTCAACTTCAGGTTTCTAGAGGAAAACAAGTTGTTATTCTCTGCTCTACATAAATTGCAAGTGAGTAAACATTAAATTTGAAGTTTTAAGTTCAATTTAAATCAGTTTATGATTCAATGACCTGATGATATATCTTATTTTGTATAAATATATGTTGCTCTGTGCACTGTGATGGTAACAGTTTGGAATTTATTTTCAAAACTTAAAAATGTTTCATCTAATCATGTTAGAGTTACAAAATATACAAGGAGATTAAACTTTAGATTAAGATTCTTAACACTGTTTTAAAAATGTTACAAGAACAACATCTCTGGAAACCATGATTACAGGAAATGAAATAAAAATGTGATAAGTTCAACTGATAAAATAAGTTAATTCATGTTTATAATTTGAAATACTACTGGAATTCATGATTTTTGAAACAAAAATGAAGTCTTTTACTTAAGTATTTCACGAGCAGTTTGATGTTGAATGGAAATTGAAATTCTATCAAATTCTCGAAAATTACTCATTATAAAATGCTGAAATTCAAATCGAAGCAAGTATGAAGGTTAGTGATCTTAGGAAAAATATTCAATAATTTTTCCATTGCATAGATTTGGGGTACGAGGTCAACATATGGTTTTACTGCGTGTTTATGTACCTGACAGTGGAATGAGGGAATCGACGTGTACACGTGATCGAGTGGATAGAGGCTCGGGTGGAAGGTTTCTGGCGACGTTGACGTGGTGTAGCCGGGTTTCCATCGCCTCCGGTGGACCGTGTTTGGTGGCGCAACGTTTTGTTTGCAGTGAGGTCGACCGTCCCTTTCATTTGAACTGCATATTTTCGTATTCGAATCTTTGGAGGTATTTAGATTTTAGTTTTCTTGTGTTTGAGTAATTTGGGATTTGCACGAAGTCTCAGATGATCGTCGGAGCCACGAGCGGCGATGTACACATGTACAACACTGAGGTGTATCAGTGTTTGAAGTTGGGGAGAGGGGGGACGCTGTCTCGAGTCAATCTCGAGAATATGGAATGTTTGCTTCGAGTTTCCTTTGAGTTCAAGTGCGAGAATCCTCTGTTGTTTACCTTATAATTAAGTTTAATGAAAACTTGCTGTAAATTGAAAGAGGGAAGAAGGTGGGTTTGCGTTTCTGGGTTGGTGACTCGGGTGAAGGGAGCGAACAACTCGAAGCAGCGGTTGAGTTTTATCAGGGGGAGATCTCGGGTCTTTTATATCTAAGTGTAAGATTTTATAAACATCGTTAGTAAATATAGGTTTCAGTAAAGTTTCACAGTAAAGTGAATATTGTTCAAGATTCAAGTAAAATTTAATTCAAGTTTGATTATCATAGTTAAGGTCTATTAACAAGTTAACTCGTGATTAATTATTTTAAAGTAACTGATTTCTTTTGTTAAAGCTTAACCTTGTTTTTAAAATCTTGTTAATATTAAGTAACAAATTAAGTAAATTAACAAATAATGTTTCAGTTAGTAATCTAGTTGATATCAAATTTCAAGAAGTCTTGAATGTTAATCAAGTGAATAATCAATAGAGATTGATTGGGTTCAGAAGTAATTAAGAGTAATTACTTTGTAATTTTAATTAGTAATGTATTATAAGTAGTAAGCGAAATTATAATTAACCACTTAATTAATAAATGAACAAGTAATAGTTAATTAATCAAGTGATTTAAACTAAGAATTAAAAAATGATTAATGAAGCAATTGGCAGTAAATAAACAGGTTATTAAGTTCTATTTAGATCGAAGGATAGCAATTGAGAAATAATTACTTAAGTAATTAAAGTTAGATAACTTGAGTAAGAGAGTAATTAATTAAATAGTAATTGAGTAATCAAGCAATTAAGACATAAATATTAACTAAGAAAAGATTTATTGATTTAATAATTTGAAGGGAAATAAGTGATTAAACAGGGTTAAGAGACTAACTCTCAAGTAATTAAATTCATCACAATAAGAACTTAAGATGATTGCTTATGGATGTTGTATGTGTAGTATATTTGCATGTGATGTTTATTGATGATATTCTGTGATGCTCTCTGATATGCTGTAATATATCCATGGCAATTGTGTATGATTTATCTGGGTAAATGTTATATGAATTCAATCATTGAATTAAACTGTTAAGTTAATTAGACAACTTGGCCTTTAAAATGGCGTTTGGATTTCGATGAGACCGGGATCGGGTATCCAATTGATATTCCGAAAAACACATCGATCCAAATTAAACGATAGGTCGTAAATTCTCAAGTGAAGATCGAGATGGTGCTTTCAGAATGCAAGGGTTGTCGTCGTTGACTCTGAGGGTGATTCCAAAATGAGTGTAACGAGATAATGCCTTCGGTTTCGTTCGAACCCGGAACAAACTTGTATGGATTGAATGCTTTCAACACATCGTCAGGCGGACGGTGAGCATTCTAAGAAATTTATCCTATAAAGGTAATCGCAGCCTCAAGCGTCATCAACCGGGAATGGCTAAAACAGGGGAGATGCAGCAAGGTTAGGTAGGTCATGCCCAAGCAGGACGAGATATACCCCTGTCTAGATGTCCCTTTATTTCGGCTGTGTGGGCGGTTGGATATGCGCACCAACTGCGGGGTTATCTTGTTCGGGACTGTTCAGTAAGGAATGGTTCCAGCCTTATGTTGCAGGGGAGTTAGGGTGGCTCCTCGGTACAGTGATCTAGACCACGTACTGTGACGGGCGGTACCCCAGTAGCCCTTCCATTGGATGGGATCCAATTTCCAATAAGCGCCGTACGTTTTGATTGTGCCCAACTACGTTGGAATGTGAGATGTAAGCATTTCAGCTATTTCTGTATTTTACTTGAAAACCCTAGACACTATTATAATATCACTGGATTTCCTATAAAATGTTTTGGTTAGCGTAAGGTAAAAACTTACCCGTATTTATTTGTGGGGAGTCTTACGTGATACCTTTGTTTTAAAAGGTTTTCAAAATTAAACCGTTTACTCATACCAGACCCAATGTCTGACCCGGAGTTTATATTTTGTTTTTCATAAACTCTTGGGTACTCAAATTTTTACGAGTAGCCAAGTGATAGTTTTGGATTTTGATTCTGGAGGAGCTTGGAGCAGGAGTTTCCAGACGTATGTAGATATCTAACTAGTTCCGCTGTGTTAGTTGATGTATACTGTATCTCTGATGTATATAGTGACAGATGTGTGTATGATTGTCATGTATATTGATATTATATAACTCTGATATATGTAAATCTATGTAATAGATATGTGATATATTATATTTTGTTCCGTTCCGCTGTGAGATTCTAATGTTTTGTTTCTTTCTTTTCTATTCTTTCCTATTTCTACCCCTTTCTTTCTTAATGATGATGCGTCTTTCTGGTAGTGAGAAGGGCGGGTCGTCACAATAACTTCCGGTCCAATCTGCATCAGAAAAACCAACCGCATCATTAGAATTGTTTTTCTTCATCCAAATTCCTTGACATGGAGTGCCTTTAAGATATCTCAATATCCTATCAATTACACTCAAGTGGCTGGTACATGGAGCATGCATAAATTGACTTATGAAACTAACTGCAAAGGCAATATCAGGTCTGCTTACTGTAAGATAAATTAATTCTTCTACCATCCTCTGATATTGTCCTATGTCAGATAATGGCTCACCATCTTCAACTCCAAATTTTATATTCATCTCCATAGGAGCATTTGCTGGTCTTGCTTCTAATTTACCAGTCTCTTTTAACAAATCGATGATATATTTTCTTTGGGATAGATATATTCCTTTACTTGAGTGAGCTATTTCTATTCCAAGAAAATGTGAGTTTTTCAAGGTCTTTGATGTCAAATTCCTTTTTTAATTATTGTTTAACACTTTCAATTTCCTCCTTATTATTTTCAGTGATGATAATGTCATCGACATAAGCGCAGGTAGATGACCAGATCTATAATGCAACAAATTATCACGATCTACTAAATTTAATGACACGTGACATTTATTGGTGCTTTCTTCAGGATAATAGAGGCCATTTTCTGGAACATCCCTCACCAAACTTCTTCCCTAGTTCTTAATCCTGAAAGATCATTTTACGGTGATAATATAACATTACAACTCAATCATATATTATTTTACTAATTTATAATCAATTTGAATTAAAATCTGGTAAATATAAAATATTTTTCACATCTATTGTAAGAAATTTTATTATGCCAAAATCATGAATTTGGCCTTTATCTCCATTAGCAATCTTTACATATTGGTTAATTTATTTTTGTCCTATGTCATGTGATCAGTAGCACCTGAATCAATTATCCATCTATTTGTATTTTGACGCATTTTTGCAATTTCAAAATTGTTTTGACTTTCGATGAATTAAAAAGGGGGAATTAATTTAAAAGACAAAAATTCGTATATTTTTAGCCTCAAGGACACGTAAGGACAAACATTCTCATAAAAATTATTCACAAGGATAAATATTTTTCCAAAATTACTCATAAGGACAAATATTCTTCCAGAACTTCTACCGAACAAAAAACGGATACCTAAAAACTGCTATTGATAACTTCAAACTGATACCTAAAAATTGCTTTCAATAACTAAAAAATGATACCTAAAGAAAGTTGTCTTTCCAGCTAAAATACTGAAAGGTCTATCGTTGAGGCTAAAATGCTGAAATTTTTTGTCCTTCACAATAATTTCATAAATTAAAAATAGCATTAGAATGTACAAAACCTGAAGTTTATTGATTCAATTACACCGTTTGGGTCATAGAAGTGAAAGTCTATAGGGTGGATTGTGTAGTGTATATGCAAGTATATGTGACAAAATATATAGTGCAACTAAGATAAAATTAATCTAGGTAAATATAGAATAAACACACCAGGATTTTGTACTGGTTCGGACCTTCCATCCTACGTCCAGTCCCGAAGCTTCCCTTCGGAATTCGACTATCAAACACCCTCACTTTTCCCGGAGGAATAGGCTTGGTTACAATAGCTTGTTCTTGTCAAGTATGTGTTCTCTAACACGGATATTGACTATTAAATACAAATGCTTTCAATATATATATATATATATATATATATATATATATATATATATATATATATATAGAGAGAGAGAGAGTATTGATTGAGGAGATCTGAATATATGGAAGAGTGAAATACAAGTATAGGTTGCTAGAGATCAAGAATATAACAGAGTATATAAGTACATAGCGCAAGTAAGTAAGGTGTGTTCTTCTCTTTGATTCTTGATGATATATACAGCGGTAGAGAGATTCCTTGAGTAGTTGCATCCATTAATGAGTGCTCTATAGTTGCTTCTAATGGTGATGAAGAGTTGTAGCGAAGAGAAGCGAAGATGTCTTTTCAAATGTGTCAGTTGTAATTTGAATTTTAAATTTCGAGTTCAGAATCAGACGTTTGGTATTTGTTTCAAACGTCTCACTCTGTTTATTTTTTGTATACAGTAGTCTTTCATACGTCTGAGTGCATCAACCAAACGTCTGATCCTGTTTGTTTTGTATTTCAGAGGATTTCTTCAGACATTTGGCTAGTGCACCCAGACATCTGAAAACCGTGCATGTTTACTTTGTGCATCTGTCTTGTTGCTCCATTGATCCTATCGACTTGTAGTCTCTTGTAATGTTCTTAGAGCCTTGTTCTTGTCTTTCTAGTGATGTTATTCTAGCAAGTACCTGTAAATATAAATATATATGCATATTCGATTTCCATTGTATAGTTGTTGTCATCGAAACCATAGATTTGATTTCCTAACAAACTCCTCCTTGTTGATGATGACAACTATACAATGTACTTATATATAATTTATAAATCTCCCCCTGAATATGTGCTTATATAATTTGTGTATGTATGTATGTATGTATATATATATATATATATATATATACATATATATATATATATTCTCCCCTTTTGGCATGATAAAAAAGAATTTCTAACTAATTAAATGTTAAAATATTAGCCAATCGTCAAAGATATATACAAAAAGAGAATTTCATAAATAATCGTAATTGAGTAGATTCATAGATTTTTCAAGTGTACATAAGATGAAATCTTAAAATCTATGAGTCTTTCGGGGAAGCTTTTCCTTGATCATCTCATATATCTTCTTTTTTAGAAGAGCTAGGTTGCTTTGTAGGAGATGTCAGAGCTTGTTTTAGAGGTTCGTCTTCCTCAAAAAGTTTGGATTGTTTCGTAGGAGGATAAGGCACTGAGGTTAGCCAATCTTCGAAAGGGGGTGTCGGACCAGGAACCCTTTGAAGAACCTCTTTGAGAACCGATAATGCAGTTGAAAGTGATGTTTCAACTGTTGCTAGACGTGTGGAAAAAGATGTTTCAAAGCTATCAATATGTTTAGCCATTTTTTTTATTTTGTGACAAGATATGTTGATTTCGAAGAGTGAGATCTCAAATGCTTTCATTTGGATTTGTTTCTGTTCGAGTTTTCAAAATCTCATCCTGGCTTGCATAATCAAATGGTGTACGAGGAGGAGGAGTTGTCTCACGATGTTGTTCCTCCTCTTGTGATGGTTCATGGTGTGCCTAAGATGAAGGCCCAACTTGTCTGGTTTGACGATTGTGCGTCCAATCTTCAAAAGATATAATCTCCGGAGGAATTTCCGGTAGGTGCAATAGTGAGAAAAACTTCGTGGAAGCATATTTTAGAGAAATTTCTTCAAAAGTTGATAAATAGGAGGGGATGTTATGAGCACGTAGAAGTCTCATGATGAATGTGGGGTAGATAATCGATGGTCGTGATCGAGTCCACAATTGTTTTGAGCTCGTCGAAAATAAATTTGGCCTAATTCACCCTTGTTCCGCTGGATATAGCATATAAAGTTTTGTGTTCTAACTTCGTTATCTACTCATGACTCCCTAGACGAGGAATGATGGTATTGATGATCATTCGAGTAAGTAATCTTGTCTTTGGTCGTAGATATTTGGATGCAAATTTAAGCATTTCATCCTCCCATATTTGATGTGTTATATTGTTCCTTGGTTTGAAACGCATTATGACAACCCGATATTTTCAGCCATTCGCATCCACACATGCTGGACTTGAATTGCTCAAAATACTGCATTGTAAATAAATTTGGAGCAAATGAAATCATCATAGAATCACAGATACAGAAATACCAGAATAACTCACAGCGGAATATAAAATACCATAGTTGTTCATGAAGCTAATATAACAAACTCTCAAACAAAATACATAATATTAGTCTGAAAACAAATACAATAGAAATTCCAAATACATAGAAATTCACTAATACACGAGATAAACCAGAACAACAGAAACTGAAATAGATAGATAAATAGATAGCAGAATCTCTAGCAAAGACCAGCTCCAGAAAGAGAAATCCAAAGCTATGAAAACTCAGACTGACCCGAGCGTAAAGCAAAATACAAAACACTCGAGTCAGGACATACATACTTATATAATGTAAACCAACTCAAGTGAATTGTAATAAAGCACAAGTAACTTAAAGAATGCTTGCGACCTCCCATCCTCTAAGGATCCGTTAAACTATTTACCATGTAGTAATATTGCGCTATTATAATAATGTCTACAGTAAAATAAACTTACTTGAAAATAGCATTGAAAGGGTTACCCATATAGCCCCCAACACTTAATAGTCCTAATAGTCCATCCAGTATCAGCATATCTCCAGATCGGGAGACTACTCTAAATACTCCATGGGATACAGGAGAAAAACAAACTCGTAGTAAGGCTCGATATGGTAGGTGACACGGCACATGAGACAATGCCAAGGTAGATATACCAATTACGCTTCCGGGCTGGTGGTAACGTATAGCAGCCACTACCATCCACCTCGGAACACACTCCCCATCAAAATCTGAGGATGTACATCAAATCAGATCACTACAAGTCTGAGGAATGTGTTCGATCGGAGGAGCTACCTCACTTGGTCCATCGATCGCTCCTGTTTTAGCCACCTTATGCCAACTCACGGGAGTCGGGTCCACGTTCATACCTCAAGAGAATCGTCGCCACCATCCTACTTCGTTCTGGAATCTCCACCGCGTACACAGTTGTTAAAGTGGTTTTCGGTATCGACAGAGAGTATGTCCATATCCGATCTCGATCTCTTTAACAAACAATCGTTATTATAACCCGTGGTTATAATTTTAAAATCATAGTTTATACTTCAAACTAAAGTATCATTTTCAAATTCAAAATCTTTATCAAAATAAAGAACAAATCATTTCCAAACCAATTCAATATATCAAAATATCACATCTTTCAAAACTTCATTTTCAAATCATTATTTGAATTCAAATCCAAATATTCAAATTTAAATACCCTTTTAATTCAAATATATCATTCATTTGTTATCATTTCAAATCACCTTTCAAGTAGTTTATATTTAATCAAAACAACTCATTTAAACCATTTAAAAGTGAAGTTATTATATTTTCAAATCAAGTATTCAAGTCCCAAAATTTTAGACAATTCTGAGCTCGTTTATTTAGTTAAAAACCTTAAACATTGAAAATTACAGCCTTTCACAGCCTTTAGGAAAACTGATGTAAATTATAATTGAAAACGGTTTATATTCAGCAAAGACAGCATTTAAACAAAACTGCTGTAATAGTTTAGTTCATTTGAACAGTTTATTCAGAAAAGACAGCAATTAAATAAAACTGCTGTAATAGTTTATTTCATTTAAAACAGTTCATTTCAGCCTACCGCAACACTTATCAAGTGCTACCGTAGCGCTTTATTTAGTTTCGGATTTTAGTTATCTTTCTGCTACCACAACACTTACCAAGTGCTGCAATATCACTTAGTTAAAATTTAGCCATAGTTCATTTGTATCAACCACAACACTTACAAAGTGATGTAATATCATTTACTTCAGATTTTTAGTTAACTTCAGAAACGATAGCATTTCTGAAGTTCTGTTATTTAATTTCCAGATTTCAATGTAATTCCAGCAACAAATAAACTTTGATTTTAATCCTTTAAACATTATAAAAATCATATTTTAACACTCAAAAATGTTCATTAAAATACCTTTAACGTATGATTTTTATAAAGTAAATTTCTTATAAATAAAATGAAATTTCAATAATTCACTTAATAAATTCAAGTGTACAATTTTCTATTCTTGCATTTACTTTACACTTTTAATTAAATTTACCATTTCATAATTTAAACTAAATTCCATTTTTTTATATAACTTAAATTCCATTTTCAAACCAAATTCCACATTTCCAAATTTAAATTATATTTCAAATTACACTTTGAAGTATTCATTTATTTAACCATTTTAAATTCATAGAAAAATCAATAACACTTTATAAAATCATTTTAAATTCAAATTTAAATCAAATTATCATATTTTATTACTTAATTCAGATTTCATTTATAAACAAAATCATAAAGTCCCAAATTGACTTATATTTCAAATCCAACTTTACCATTTATTTATTTCACTTATTTAATTTGTATAAGATCACTAATATTTTATAAAAATCATTTTAAATTAAATTTAAAGCAAAATATCATAATATTTACATTTTTAAAATACTTTTAAAAATTCTAGAAAAATATATATATGAACCACGGGTCTGTACATAATTTTCTAGCCTAGGTCAAGTGATACAGATAATATATCATTTCAATCCGTAATTTACAAAGAAAATCCGGGTTCTATCATTTGAAACCCGCAGTCCTAAGTAAATTAAAATAAGTAAAAAATCGTTCATGCTTATCATTTTAGTCCATAACGATTTTTCCCTATTCTAAAGTCTGTTCGGGTATGTATCATTTCAACCCATAGTGATTCTATTCTACAGGGAACTTTCAGTGTGATAAACATATATAAATAACAGTATAGCGTTATTTAACAGTAACAGATGAAATGACAGGTATATAAACAGGTAACAAATGATATGACAGGTTTATTAACAGGGTGAACATCATATAAATCATATAACAGGCAGGTATAACATGATATAGCAATTTACATATTCACTTGGTGTCACTTCACAGTTTATATAAGTAAATATGTCAAGTGTGATTACTCACTTGTTTTCAAGCTGGAGATAGCAAGACAAAAGCACACAAACGAATCCCGAAAGCCCGATAACACGACTTTTGACTTGAGTGGGAAGAGAATCAAGCTAGTGATCTTGTGAACAACACATAAATAATACAAGTATGAATACAATTCAAAACCAAATATACCTATGATTTCAACACAAATATACTTTAAAACAAATTAAATTAAAAAAAAAACAATGAAAGGAATGACTTACCATTGCCTCAACCTTCACATATTCGGCCTAGGTCTCATGTATGCCCAGCCAAAGTGATGATTTAGGATAGGGTATGGATCAACAAGGCTTGGCCTTGAAGGAGATGAAAGGGTTTATGGTTCATGACATGAAAATACACAAGGTTAAGGCAAACTAGTGATTTTTTGGTGCAACTATGGGTTCGGCCTGAGGACAATTGGGCTTGGCCATGCTAGGGGAAGGTCAGGTGGTGGTTGGAGTGGCGGCCAGAGGTGGTGGAGGAACTGGTGGCGGTGGTTAAGGAGGTGGTCTAGGTGAAAAATGAAAGCTATGTGCATTAAGGGTTCAGCTATGCTAGTTTCAAGGTGATTTTTCAACATTTGGTGGAGATTGCTTCAAGGGTTGCTCATGGCCTTGCAATGGTCAAAGGGGAGGAAGGTGATGAGGCCGTGGATGTGGTGGTGCTTGACGGTGGAGGTGGTGGAGGAGTATGGCCTATCAAATGCATGGAAGTGGCAAAGCAAAATACACTAGAAAAATCAATAAAATGAAAAGAAAAGTGGAAAAAAGAAGAAGACATTACCACTTTTTCTTCAGGTCTGAAACTTGCGTGAATGAGAAGTGAGAAGAGTGATGTTCACGTGAATAGCAAAAAACAAAATTCACGGCTATAGGTAGGGAAAGGAAGGCCCAAAAATTGAAAAGGTGTGAAGATGGAAGGTTAACGGTTAAAAGGCATTAGTCTTTTGAAATTTTCTTTTTCTTTATTCAAATAAAATAAAAACCATGTAAATAAAATAAAACTGAATAAAAAATAATGTAAAAATGAAATAAATAAATAAATTTTAGAAAAATATAGAAAAATATAAGAAAACAGTTTATTATATATAAACTAGTATTGAAAATTGAAAACAAAATATAACAAGTTTTGGAAAAATAACAACTACACTTTAAAAATGTTTTAAAAATAAAATATATACATAACATGACATATTACACACATATATATACAAATTAGAAAAAAATATGACAAACAAAAAATATTATTTATGTAAATTAAAATAAACAATATTGTTAAATAAATCAATTTGCACACAATATTGTAAAAAACATAACTTCACAATATTCATCAGATTTCAACAAAACAAAAAGAGTATTCTTAAAATTTAATCTATTTTCATAATAAAATATAAAATCCAAAAATTCAAAAATTTAAATTTTAAATTTAAAAGTCAAAGTTTGACCATATTGACCAAAAATCCACTTTTTTGGAAAATATTCTATTTATTCATGTTTGGAATTATAATTCACATCAAAATCAAAATTTATATTTAAAATAAAAAAAATTATTCATTTTAATAAATAAAACAAAGTTTTTAAATCAGGAAATTCAAATTAAAAATAAATAAAATATACAATCAAAATAATCACAAAATACAGGGTTGTTACATGCATATCGAGAAAATTATATTGATCTTCGTCCGTGTCAGAACATCCGAGTGTTCTGCCTATTATTCCCGGAGTTAGTCTAATTGTGTTTCCATAAACGCTAGACCATAACGAATTATCTTCATTTTCAGTGTTCCATACCGCCGTGCTATCCAAATTTGCGTAGAAAAGAAATATGGCAAACTGATCAATTTGAATGTCATTGGAAGTGAAAGATATCAATGTTTCTAAATCGGCATTCTCACATATTCATCCAAATCGTACATTGGAAACTTGAGTAAGTTATAAAATGAACCTGTGTGAAGTTTCTTCTTCTGTATATCCTCATATTTCTTGAGTGAATGTGGTGCTCGATTCATCCATCGTTCGATTTGATCATCTGGACAAACTTGAGGATTTGAGGAAGTTGGTTGGTCTTGTTTCCTTTTGGATATTTTAGGGTTTTTGGTTCTAGAAGGAGTTGAATTCGAACAAGTGTGGGTGATGTTTTTGAATAAAAAAATCATTAATGACGTAGAACCAGTTTAAAATAGAAGTGAGATTAGGTAAAAAAAATAGACGTTATCTGGTTGTTTCAAAGTGTCGATTGAATTTCAGATGTCTGGAAGCTAATTCAGACGTCTGATTTACCCTAATTCGAGCACAGTAAATAAGTTTAGACGTCTGGTTAAATTGGTAGGTGCTGGTTTGGTCGAGTTTGTAATTTTTGATAGTCAGAGAGATTTTTTAGACGTCTGGTTTAAATATGAGACGTCTGAAATAGATCGATTTTTTTTATAATTTGGTGGCAAAGACTTTATTGAGACGTTTGGTTCATAGTCCAGACATCTGAAATAGTCTGGTATCTATTTTAAGTAAGCAGAGACAATTTTTAGACGTCTGGACAGTTATATCAGACGTTTGACATATGAACAATGATGTAATCTTTGTGGGATATCAGAGTGTCAGACGTTTGAGGTCCATATTCAGATGTCTGAAACAAGCAATCTTTCTAAAAATAGCCTAAATTTTAAAGGTGCTGCTTATTTCTCGACCCTCTATTGTTTGAAAAGAAATGTAGTATTTTTGTGAAACAAAATTACAAATATATGTAGATATAAATACAATAAAAATAATATTATCTATTTAGATGGCGATGAAGTTTTGCGATTATCTAACTTGTCATCCCTCCATGGTTTGAGTAGAGACCATATATTTGCACGTTCGTGAGTACTCGGGGAACAAGATAGTCGTCGGTGAAGGGTCCAAAGGTGTACGATACGAGGAAGAGGGATCCAAGGAACTACAAGGCATCTGAAGTGGTTCATGGACATCTTTCTTCCGTGAATTACAAAACTTTATCGCTACTTTCTCCAAAAAGCTTTGTCGTCGTGCCGTGCCTTTTTTAAAAAAATATAATTCTCGTTGCAGATCTATTTGTTGCTTTTGATAGCGATGTATTTCATCAATTTTCTCCTTTGTGGTAGGAGAGACAAATAAAGATCGTTTGGACTTCTTGCTATCGGGAGTGAATCCCGTGTGATAGGAGGACCACCTATACGTCGGTTTCTGGTTTGGTGTGGGGGTAGAAAGCCGTTGAGGTGTATCCGCCGAGCTATCCATTGTAGGTATTGAGAAGGATAGATGAGAATTTTCAGAAGACATGATTATATTTTGTTGTAAAAAGTATATGAAATGTGTGTGTATATATATATATGTATGTATGTATGTATTCTTCTTGTTGTATAAGATTTGTATATGTCCAAAAATTATTTATAGATTATTTTCAGAAACTAGCTATCTAAAAAACTGAAGGTGAAGGATTTATCAAACATAATTTGTGGATACAAAATTATTAGCTAAACATAGCATAAGTGAAGGTGTGGTTATTAATGTAGAAGATCATTAAGAGAGCACATCCCTAAATCGCATCGCAGTTTAACAAAAGTTTGTTCATTTAGTGGTTTTGTGAAACTGCTATTTGATTATCGGTATTTACGTATTCTAATGAAATAATTCCTTTTTCAACATTATCACGTAAAAAGTATTGTCATATATATATATATATATATATATATATATATATATATATGTTTAGTTCGCGAGTGATTTACAGGGTTTTCTGATAGATTTATTGCACTCTTATTATCACAATATATTGGTGATTTATTAATAATTTTGCCGAAATCCGTAAGTCTTTGTTGCATGTATATCACTTGTGCACATGCTAGAGCTGCTGAAATATATTCGGCTTCACAAGTAGACAAGGAGACACAATTTTGCTTTTTGCTAAACCATGAGACTAATGATTGTCCGATAAAGTGACATGTTCCACCAGTACTCTTACGATCTGTTCTATATCCACCGAAATCCGCATAACTATATGAAACTAGTTCAAACCTTTAGGGTAAAGCAAATCATAATCTCTAGTACTAGATAGATATCGTAAGATACGTTTAATAGCTCTTAAGTGAGATTCTTTTGGTTTTGCTTGATCCATTTCAAAACGACGTAATAAATCGTGACAATATTTTTCTTGATGAATAAAAATACCATTTTCAAGTTGTTTTATTTGTAAACCTAAGAAGAAATTTAATTCTCCCATATGAGACATTTCAAATTCATTTTTCATAATATTTGAAAATTTATTACAGAGATTTTCGTTAGTTGAACCAAAAATAATATGGTCTACGTAAATTTGTACAACTAAAATATCGTTATTTCTCGTTTAATAAATAAAGTTGTATCGATTTTGCCTATTTGAAAACCATATGTAATTAAGTGATTTTTAAGACGTTCGTACCATGCACGAGGGCTTGTTTTAATCCATATAACGCTTTTTGTAATTTAAAATCATGGTCAGGATATTTTTCGTGAACAAACAATGGAGATTGTTCAACGTATACGTTTTTTTAATAAAACCATTTAAAAAGGCACTTTTGACATCCATTTGAAATAAGTTTAAAATTGTGATGATTTGCAAAAGCGAGTAATGTACGAATGACCTCTAATCTTGCTACTAGAGCAAAGGTTTCGTCATAATCGATACCTTCTTCTTGATTGTAGCCTTGAGCAGCTAAACGTGCTTTATTTCTAGCAATATTTCCGTTTTCATCTACTTTGTTTTTAAATACCCATTTTGTTCCTATAATCGATTGATCTTCTAGTCTTGGTACTAATTCCCTAACATTATTACGTTCAAATTGATTTAATTCATCTTGCATAGCTATTATCCAAAAATTATCATTTGAAGCTTCTTTATAATTTTTTGGTTCAAAATTTGACACAAATGCTATGTGGCTTATTTTATTAAGTTGATTTCTAGTTACTCTAGAATTAAGACCTCCAATGATATTATCTTTTGGAAGATCCTTAAGAATTTTGCGCATTTGTTTCAGTATTAATGGAATATGTTGTATTTATTATTGAAATTATTTCTTCATCATCATTAGTATGATGGTTAAGAAGATTTTCATCGAACGAAAAATGTAAACTTTCTTCAATAATGTTATTTCGTTCATTAAAAATTCTATATGTTTTGATGCGATCCGAGTATCCAACAAAGATTCCTTCATTGGCCTTCGGGTCAAATTTTCCTAAATTATCTTTTGTATTTAATATAAAACATTTTGATCCAAAAGTTTTAAAGTATGATACTTTAGGTTTTCTTTCAAAAAATATTTCAAAACAAATTTGTTTAGTCATAAGACGTATGGTTACTCGATTCAATATGTAACAAGCTGTGGCAATAGCTTCAGCCCAAAAATGTTTTAGTAGACCACTACTATTTAATAGTGTTCGTGCACATTCTTGTAACATACAATTTTTTCTTTCTACTATACCATTTTGTTGTGGTGTGCAGGGAAGAAAAATTATGACTTATTCCTTTCTTATTACAAAAATTAGTAAAAGGATCATTTTCGAATTCTCCACCGTGATCACTTCGAATATTTTTAATTTTCAAATCCATTTGTGTTTTAATTTTTTTAGCAAATATTTTAATCATACCAAAGGTGTCACTTTAATGTTTTAAAAATAAATTCCGTGTATATCTTGAAAAATCATAAATTATTACGAAAATATATTTGTTGTTATTTATGGATCGTACTTGCGTTGGACCAAACAAATCTAAATGTAATAATTCTAATGGTTGTTTTGTAGAAATATTATGTTTAGATTTAAAAGAACTTTTCTTTAGTTTTCCAATTTGACAATCGTTACATAAATTTTCTACTTTGTAATTTATTTTAGGCAAATCTCTAACTAGCTCATATTTTGCTAATTTATTAATATATTTAAAGTTAATATGACAAAATTGTTTATGCCACAACCATGGATTATTATGTTTGGCGGTCAAAAACACAAATTTGAATTTTTATTTATATTCATATTGAAGACATAAATAATTTTGTTTCTAAAACGCTCAAATTTAAGTTGTTTGTTATTATCGAAAATATCACATCTTTCTTTTTCAAAATTGATTTGAAAACCTTTATCGCATAATTGACTAATACTTAGTAGGTTGTGTTTTAGATTTTCTACTAATAAAACATTTGTAATAATAGGAGAGTTAGAAATTCCAGAGTTGATGACTTCTCCGATGCCCACGATGTATCCTTTTGAGTTATCTCCAAAAGTTACCGTTCCACCATCAATGTATGTTATATTTGATAACATTTTTGAATTTTCGGTCATATGCTTGAGCATCCGCTATCTAGTATCCATTCCTTCTTATTTTTTATTTTGGGTACCTGCAAAATAAAATATGTTTTAATTGGTACCCATATACTTGGTTAGGGTCCTAGATGTTAGGATAAGTAGGTAGCCATACCCAAGAAGGTTTGGTACCTTTATGAATATAATCCTTATTATATACTACATTCTCTAAGAAATTATCAATATGTTTTTGTCTAATCAAATTATTATTTTTCTTAGGAATCCAATTTTTATATTTTTGGTATTCATATTAGACTTAGGTGAACTTTTAGTCTTTTTATAACTATATTTCTTAATATTATTTCCTTTTTGATTAGGAGTATTTTTAAATCCTATTCTATTTCTTTTACCGGCTGGTTTTGAGATTTTGATAAAATTTTCCAAATCCTGTTTTCCTTTATTAAATTTTGAAATATTATTTGTAATTTTATCTAATTTTTCTATTAATTCTAAATTTTCAATTTTCAATATTTCAATATTACTCTTCAAGTTGACATTTTCTTTTAACATGTTATCCTTTACTATTTTAGTTTTATCAAAATCAATAGCAATAGCCTCATTTTCGACTAAATTATTTTTAATTTTTTCTTGAGATAATTCTAGTTCCTCTTCTAGAATAACTTTTTCATCTTTTGACATTCCTACTTCAAGTTCTAATCTATTTATTTTGGCTATATGTTCTTTGTTCGATTTTTTAATTTGTCTAAATTTATCATCTAATTCCATGCTTAGTTCTAATAAATCCTTATAGCTAAGTTCAGAACATATCTCATCAGTTTGTGCTATAAAGCACACATTATCTTGTTCTCCATCACTATCACTATCTGATGATGATGAAGAATCTGAGTCATCCCATGTTACTTTGAAAGCCTTCTTCTTTTTAAACTTTTCAAATTTGTTCTTATTTTTATCATTATTTAGCTTGGGACAGTCTTTCTTCATATGTCCAAATTGATCACATTCATAGCATTTGATTGATGTTTGATTTGTTGAGCTTAATTTTCCTCCTTTCTGAAATTTAGTCATTTTCCTAAACTTCTTGAATTTGTTGTAGTTTTTGACGATAAATACATTTTCTTCTTCGTCTAAGTTGGAGTCTTCATTTGTTGCTGGGAATGCTATGTTCTTCTTTTTCAAATTTAGTTCTTTTCATGCCTGTAAATTAGCTTCATAGGACATTAAATTTCCAATCAACTCTTCAACTAAAAGTGCTGAGAGATCATTAGCTTCTTCGATAGCTAATACTTTTCTTTCCCACTACGGAGTTAAATAATTGAGTATTCTAGATATTAAATTAAAATTTATGAATTTGACTACAAGTGCCATTAAATCGTGTTGAATGGTTTGGAATCTACAGTACATATCTACTACAAGTGCCATTTTGTTTCATTTTAAATGATGAGAATTGATTTTTGTAAAATTGAAATCTTAGTTTGTTTAAATTTGTTTGTGCCTTCATGTCTAACTTGTAAGGTACACCAAATATCAAATGCAGTGTTACATAACATGACACATGAAAATTCATTTTTATCTATTGAGAAAAATAGAACATTCATAGCTTTGGCATTATTAGAAGCTGTCGTTTTTTGTGCATCGGTTCATGTGTTCATAGCAGTAGTAGGTGCTTCATATTTATCTTGAGTGACTGACCAAATTTCTAGTCCATTAGCTTTCATAAAATTTCTCATACGCGTTGACCAATATGTATAGTTAGAGCCATTAAAAAGTAAGGGTCGTGCTGTGGATTGTCCTTCTTGAAAAGTACTTGCTATATTAGAGTGATTCAAAAATGTGTTACTATACTTTGATCAAATCTTGCTCTGATACGAATTAAAAGTCTATAGGGTGGATCGTGTAGTGTATATGCAAGTATATGTGACAAAATATATGATGCAACTAAGATAAAATTAATCTAGGTAAATATAGAATAAGCACACTAGGATTTTATACTGGTTCAGACCTCCCATCCTATGTCCAGTCCCGAAGCTCCCCTTCGGAATTCGACTATCAAACACACTCACTTCGCCCGGAGGAATAGGCTTGATTACAATAGCTTGTTCTTGTCAAGTATGTGTTCTATAACACAGATATTGACTATTAAGTACAAATGCTTTCAATATATATCTAGATAGTATTAATTGAGGAGATCTGAATATATGGAAGAGTGAAATACAAGTATAAGTTGCTAGAGATCAAGAATATAACAGAGTATGTAAGTAAAGAGCACATGTAAGTAAGGTGTGTTCTTCTCTTTGATTCTTGATGTTATCTATAGTGGTAGAGAGATTCCTTGAGTAGTTGCATCCATTAACGAGTGCTCTATAGTTGCTTCTAATAGTGATGAAGAGTTGCAGCGAAGAGAAGCAAAGATGTCTTTTCAAATGTGTCAATTGTAATTTGAATTTTGAATTCCAAGTTCAGAATCATACGTCTGGTATTTGTTTCAGACGTCTGACTATGTGTATTTTTTTGTATATAGTAGTCTTTTAGACGTCTGAGTGCATCAACCAGACGTCTGATCTTGTTTGTTTTGTATTCCAGAGGATTTCTTCAGACGTCTGGCTAGTGCATCCAGACGTCTGAGAACTGTGCATGTTTACTTTGTGCATCTGTCTTGTTGCTCCATTGATCCTATCGACTTTTAGTTTCTTGTAATGTTCTTAGAGCCTTATTCTTGTCTTTCTAGTGATGTTATTCTAGCAAGTACATATAAATATAAATATATATGCATATTCGACTTCCATTGTATAGTTGTTGTCATCGAAACCTTAGATTTGATTTCCTAACAAGAAGATCCTACTGAATTGGAGGTGTTATTAGTCCATTGAACCGGTTCAGATCCATCCCCTTCTACCTCCTCTCCTTTACTAAAATCACCAAAAAATTCTCCTTTTTTGCACCCCCAATTATGTTCTCTGTAGCCATTCTCTCTAACGGGTCGAAGGTATGGATGGAGGAACCAATATTTAACGCGGTTATACCCTGCTTTCTTGCAGTGGTCACACTTTTCGGTATTCGAAGCTCCCTTCCTTCTTATGGTGTCCCTAAAATTAGGGTTTGAGTGTTTTACCTGAAATGCTGTGTTCTCTTGATTTTTCAACCGTTGTGGGTTTATGAGGGCCCGCCAAGATTGCTCTGTTCAATTCTTGCCACTACATCATCGAAACTTGGCAGCTCGGTTGAGACTTGAGACCTTATTGATTCATAGCTTAGATCAAGAGCCCATAGGTAGGTGAAGATTAATTCCTGTTCAGAACTTTTATGGATTTCAACTGGGTCTATTACTGGTGGAAGATAGACATTGAGCTCTTCCCATTTTGACATAATTTCGGTCACTAGTTAGTTATTGCTTTGGGTACTCTATTTTATTTGGGCAAGCTCTCGTTTAAGCCTAAATATATGAGCAAATTTTTTTGTTGGCCATACATTCTTTTGGCTTTGTTCCAAACCTCTTGCGATGTGCTGGAGTATATGAGTGCGTTTAAAATTTGGGGTTTCATTGTATTGAGAAGCCATGACATGATTAATTAATCGATTGTCTCCCATTCTTCTATTTTTGCTTTCTCTTCGGTAGTTGGCTTATTTGGCTCTGCTGCTTTGGGTTTCTCCTTTTTTCCAGTGACAAAACTTAATTTTTCTTTGCCATCACGACCACTTGACCAACGAATGTATTTCTGTGGCCATTGATTATGATATCTGTGGGTTTAATATTGTCGGATTGAGACATGTTGAACTTATTGTAGTTATTTGATATCTGCAGCAATTGATGTCATTTTGGAACTTTCGAGTCGGGACTTGACATGCTCTGATAGAATTTTAGAAGAGAAGAGAGAATATGATGAATAATTAATTTTATTGCAAAACTTTTCTTTGATTTTACAAGCTCTTTGTACATGATTATATATAACTCAATTCTACTAGTCGTTGCTTATTTCCAAATTATAATTCTACTGGCAGTTTCTTATTTTCTAAATTATAATTTTCTAATTACACCATAATTACAACAAAGTATAAGTATAGCTAACAGCTGTATAATCGATACTAGCCTTTTATTTATTTTCTATTTTCAGCCTAGATGAAATATTCTGAGTCTATCATTCCTATTTCTCAACATCCACAATGCAAATCAATTCGGATTTAGAAAAAATAAACATGACATTCAAACTACAAGCATCTGCTCCGTTGCAAAAATTAAGATATAGATAAATGTGCGTACATGTTCCATTCAGTTATAAGTAAACAAAAATAACATGCAGTAATATATTTAATGTACATTTATGACTACACATTTGATTATCAAAAATTAGACAATGCATTTGACAAAGTCGCTATTGACCATTGTTAGAGGTAGAGAAAGGGAAAGTAATAGGAAGAAGAACAAGATTTTTAAGAAGAAAAGTTAATATTTAATTCGTGGCTAACTTTTCATCTATTTCATGGCATATTAATACAAGACCCGCTACCACGTAATGTTGACACATGACATTCTATAAACTATTTCATAGCTACGTAGGATACCATTGTATTATACGGTTAATAATAAAAGAGAGAATCTTACAACTAACTATTGTCTCCGGACATGATTATATGCTTCTAGTCATGATATTATGCTTGTCATATTTTTTTGCCACTCTTGATATCTTGGGTTCCTTTATAATACACCTAGGTTTAAGATGCGTATTGTACTTATCGCATATCGTCATCGTATCATTACCATTCTCTCGAAACTTTGCTCTACGGGTCGAAGAATGCGATCTCCGTTGACTCTTCCATCGAGATCAAAAATATACATTTTTCTTTTACATTGTAGCTTTTTCATAATCAAACTATTGTTGTAAAAGGGAGTTAGATAATCGTTATATAACATAAAAACTGATTGGTTCTGTGGAAGTAAGAAATAATAAATGGTGACAAAATAATTTTGGCGGGGATTTCCATTTACGAGCTTACAATGGACTGTATATGTGAATAAAACAGATATTTGAACACAACGATTTGCTGAGTAGACCTTCAAATATTAAATAAAATGAAGAAACTTCTGGTTTTGCTAAGTTGTCCACTATTATCAAAATATATATTCAAAAATACCCTTCCATCGAGGGCAACTACGTGGTGCCTTCAGAGCACCACGCAATTGTCATGCATGATGTCATGAAAATACCACGTAGTTGCCCTGCATGGTGTTTTCAAGGTACAAAATAATTGATGTGGTGCCCTGAAGGCATCACGTAATAGCTCTCCATGATGGAAAGAGGAAAAAAACATAAATTTCAATAAAAATAATCAAAGTGTTATTTTTGAACTTAATGCTAAAAAAAACAGAGGGAAAGTTAGCAAAAAGTTGAGTGCAAATAGAATTTGACAATGGAAAGAGCTCGTCAAGCCCATCATCTCATTAATTAATTTTCATGAGCCTATTTTGGTTCATATTGGGTTGTTTGTAAAAGTCTCCACAAACAAACATTCCAACACCAAAATTCCTAATGTTTTCTAGTCCGAAACCCTAGAATTATCTGCTGTCGTTGCTTCTAAATGTTTCAAGTATTTCTGGAATCCAAAGAGAATGTTTGATTCATATGACCTGATAGAGTTATTGCTTCGTCGAGCTTGGTGCAGCTGTGCACAAGGAAGAATATTTTTGTGGAGCAGGAGTCGATTGATGGTGTTGCAAGTGAGGATTTGTTGATCTCGTCATGGAGGAAGGGAGATCTGAAGAGGCGGTCATCGATGTAAGAGTAGGTTGCTCCGGTTGAGGCGGAGATTGTGCGAAGGGAGGAGAAGGACGGAGTTGTGTTCTTTTAGAAGCAGGAATGGGAAGGAAGGTGATTGGAAAGCAGAATGTCAGGAAGGTAGGATTTAAAAATGAGGATTTTAGCCTCAAGGAAAAAGTTAGAAAAAAATTTAGTTTCAGGGACAAGAAGTTTGTATTTTAGGCTGAAGGACACTTTTTAGTGTAAATCACAGAATGATAGTTGTAACTATCATTTTCAGTTTACACTAAAAAGTGTCCTTCAGACTAAAAAGCAAACTTTTTGTCCTAAGACTAATTTTTTTTTCAACTTCTTCCTTGTGTCTATTTACCTGTTTAAAAATTGTGAGGTTGGACTGTTGGCTATAGTGATTTCGAGGGCAGATGAGGTTATTATTTTTTGACCTCTAATCCGCAGGAAAAAAAACCAAGAATGTAATACAAAACGAAGAACAGAAATATGAATTTTTTATAGCGGTTCAACAAATCGGTGGTCTACGTCTAGTTTATCAATTTTATCAATTGTTTTTCCTAGAACTATCAAAGTTACAAAGAAAATTTGAAAATGATTAGATATTGAATTTGACGGCTTCTCCCTAACAAAGTTAAGTGCCAAAATTAATTTTCCAGTTGAAAAAGATGGTTATTTATAGCTGATTTCGTCCTTCAGATTTGTTATACTCAGTTTGAAATCGTTAGTCAACAAGATCTAGAATAATAGGTGGAAGACTAAGTCGATTTTGAATCAAATCTCAAAGCATGATGGATCAATATTGATCAATTTATGATCAGTAGCAATCTATAACCTTGGTCCAAAACTTATATTCTACTTAAAGAATGCATTAGTCTCCGTACACTAAAACTTTAGAGGTAAAATATCCTTTTGATGGATCGGTACCAATCAATGGAGCTGGACAGTTTTACCTCTTTTCTTCCTTAGACCTTTGTAATTGACCGTCTTCAAGCCTAGAGCTCATTCCTTTATCATTTTATAGTCTAATTCTATCAAAACGCCACTTACGTAAAATACTAGTGTGAGGACAAGGAATTTTTGGATGTTTGAAATCAGGATATTTAATTGATTTAAAATATTTAAAAGTTAATTTTTAACTTGAATTCAAATATCGCTATTTATTTGATAATTAAATTATTGAATTTAATAATTGAAAGTTGGGTAAAATATCGAATCTCCAGTTTTAAGCTTGTTAAAAATAATTTGAAGGCTTACAAAATTTCATATTAATAATACTGAAGGTGATAGAACTTTTATAAATTTGAAAGTGGTTTGTTCAGTTTGAAAATATATCGTTTAAATTGATATTTAAAAATAGCATTCCGAGGTGCAGTCTCGGAATTCGACGAAACCAGTTTCATTGAATTCATAATATTGAATTATTATTGGATTTCAATTTTCATAGCATTTGGAGTTGTTGTGTGAGCGTACGATATATAAACGCGCTCAAATTTATATCGAAAATTCAATATAATAACTGATCCAAAAAGCTATCTTCTCCATACGATCGATTTAGGATTCGAAACCTTTTCCATTGCGTTCGAAATAGGGGTATAACATTATAAACGCCTAGCAGTACGCCTCAATGGGAGGTCAAGTTTTTAAGTTGCATTTATCGGAACAATTTGAATTTGAATTTAAATTGAATATTTATATTAATCAACTACAGTTGAAATTATCTCACATCAACCCTTTTTCCTTTCAATTCAAAAACACTGTAGGAGGTATAGTCCAACACGCAACCTTCTTTCCGAAATTACGTTTTCTTTTCAAATCACGTCGTTCCCCTTTTTTTAGATATCTCATCCCTCCCCCTTTCTTCACAAACGAAATCCCCTCTTCCTTTTTATAATCAATCAGTTCGTTCCAAAAAAAAATGGCCGAAGTCGATAATCGAGCAATGCTCGTTCTTCCTTAAATCAACGGCCGAAGGGAAACTCGGTTTGAATTTGAATTGGAACAAAGCAAGGCACACGACTGTTTCGCGACGAGGAGCTCGAGCATCGCCGCGAGCAAACAACCGGTGAAGAACGCGCAAGAATCGAGGTCTCGTGCAATTTTAGGTGACATTGACGCAAATCAGGGGCTCGTACTTACATCTTTGTCGATTCGGCTAGCAGTTCGTGCTCGTGGAGGCTGAGGAGTCGGCGATTTCGATGAGGTCGCGTTGTCTTTGGTTTCGAGCGCGCGCGTGGGAGTTAGAGTTCGGTGATGGGTATGTGCAGCGTCGGTAGCTCCCAGCTCGACGAAGTTGGGTTCTGCTCAGGTGAGGGTCGAAGGCAGTGCAGGTATAGGTTGTTTTTTTAATTCAAATTTACTAATATATATATAATGAAAAAATATGAAATGAAAATATAAATACCGTGAGGTATATATATGCAGTTTTTAATTTATATACAAGTGTGTGTGTATATATACAGAAGAAAAAATTTAATTACAGTTAGGTATAAAAACAATTCTGTTTGAATATATATAAAAGGTTTAAAATAGAATACACACACACACACACAAGATTTGGAATATAAGGGAGTTTATATAAAGTTAGATTTTAAGCCTATATAAATTACTTTTATATGCAGATTAGAAATGAAAAAAAATACACATATACACATTTTTAAATTTACTAGTTTATTTTAAAAATAATTTATTTAGGTGATTAATTTGTCTAATAAACTTATCTAATTATTTTAGTTACTAAAAATTATTTATTATAGGAATATTAGTTTAAAATTAAACTATTAGTTTAAACTATTATTAGACTAAATAAAATTATTAAATGGTAATTGATTTGTTTGATTGTTTCAAATATTAATAAATTGTATAATGGTTATACAAGGTCAAAAATAATGAAGAACAAGCTGGTTTGGATTGGATTTGCGAACAAATATCAAAGTTGAGTTAATCTCACTCATCTGGGTTTAATTAAATTTAAATAGTTAAATTTAAATAATTGGTTGAATGATTGAATTGAATTGATGTGCTATTATATAGCGGTTGAGACCCTATGCGTCGCATAATAGCGGAGGATATTATATTAATCCCATATACCACGATGTTCCACCTCGAATGAAATTGGTATTTTATTGTGCTAACGTCTGTGGATGCAGGGAAAACAGGTTAGATGGGTCCAACTGGATTCCTCAAAATTATTTAGATTGTTTAATATTTTGTGTTATGAATATTTGATATTATGTGATGAATTATCCTGATAATTGGAATATTGAATGCTATGGGTTGCTTGAATATTTTGGTACACTGAGTTATCAAAATATATAGAATTGGATTTTTGAAAAGAAAATAAAGAGCAAATTTTTAAGTAAAATAATCATAGAGAATTTGAATAAATTTAACAATGGACTGGATAAGAATAAAAGTAATTTTAAAAATCCTAATAAATAATCCCGAGTATGGAAAAAGGATGATTTTGAATAAACAGAAAATAATGAATTGTAAAACTTAAGTGATATTATTTAAAGGAATAAAATAATTTACTTTAAATCCAAGGTTTAGATTTATTTGAAAAGATAAAGAATAAATTTGGGAAATCTGAAATTGGTGTTTTCAGTTAAAAAAGTTTAAATCATAATTAGGGAATAAAATCTAAAGTTAATGGATTTTGAAATAAATGAGTAAGTAAAGGAATTCATTTCAAAATGGAGTAAATTGGAATTCAATTCGGAAATTGATTTAAGTGTTTGGAATTGGGATTTTAAAGGAGGATGAGACTAAGAAATTTATAAACTGGGTTTATAAAAGTGAAGCAATATATCAGTGGATAGTTGGAAGAAAAAATTCACGGTGGGAATTTATTAAAGGAATGAGTAAATTTGTTTAAAAATAAATAGTGATTTATTTTTAAAGAATGTGAAGAGAAGTATATTTCCCTGGATAGCCAAGTACGTTTCAAAGTAAATTTTTAAATATAAGTTAAAAGTTTTAATGTCGTTTAAAAAGCATGCTTTAGAAAACTTGTTATTTCTAAATGTTAAATTCTAAAGTAAGTATTTTATTTTAATCTATTAAAGCAGTAATTATTTAAAGATGGCCTGGTATTATGTTTTAAAAGTTAGAAAGTCCGTTTTATATTGTACAAAGTAGTTTTATTTTAATTATTCTTAAAGTATATATTTTGAATAAGTATTAAAGAAATTTTTAATTTAAATGTTTTAAAGGATATTTTATAATAAAGAGTTTTAAATTATTTTAAAAAGCTAAATTTTTGTGCTTGGTGTTTTCAGTGGAAATAAATATTTGGAAATTTATTTCATGAGAAAAGTGTGGTTTGAAAACTGTTTCAAAGGATTGAAAAGTGGAAATATATCTTGTGGAGATATTTGAGGTTAATAAATAATTTGAAAAATTATTTATGTTTGATGGTTGTTTGGGAATGTTAATTGATAGCTAAATAACCGACTATCAATATTGGACAATGCACTGATCGTTTCGAAGAGACTGAGATCGGGATTAATTTCTCGAAAACCACTTCGATCCGGTTTGTACGTTTTCGTGGAAAAACGAGTTCGGAGTCGAAGATGGAGCGGTGAAGTGTAAGGGCTAGTCGCTACTAATCCTGATGATGATTCCAAAATGGATGTAGTAGGAGTAGTGCCTTCGGTTCTGTTCGAACCCGGGACGGACTTGTATGCTTTCGGAACATCGTCAGGTGGACGATGGGCATTCTAAGTGAAACGATCTTAAAAGGTAATGCTTAGCCTCGAGCCTCATCAACCGGGAATGACTGAAAATCAGGTGTTATGCAGCAAGGTTTGGTGGGTAGCGCCCATTAGGGTGAGGTCATCCCTGTCTAGATGTCCCTTTTTATTCGGCTTAGTGGTGCGGTTGCTGATCCCAACCGTGGGGTGATCTTACTCGGGATTATCCAGTAATGGGCAGTCCCGGTCTTGTGTTGCAGAGGGTCGGGAGTGATCCTCGGTATGCTGATCTAGACCAGGTACCGTGACAGGTGGTACCCCAATGCCTAGTCATTAGTTGGAAATCCATTCTCCCTACGCGTCTGTACGGTTTTGATTGTGCCCAACTATTGCTGAAACGTGAGATGCAAGCATTTCAGCTAGATTCTATTTTACTTTCTATAGACACTATTATAATATCAGAGAATTTTGATAAAAAGTGTTTTAGCTATTGTAAGGTAAAAACCCGACATGTTTATTTGTGGCGTGGTCTTACGAGATGCTTTTGTTTTCAAAAGAGTTTTGAAACTTTAATAATCAATTTGAGTGTGGTATTCTCATGCTGGTATTCCAGACTGACTCGGGTGTTATTTAACTATAATGCTCGGGTCAGACCGAGTATTATAGGATACAGGAAAGGATGTTGTGGAACTCAGAAGACGAGCTGGATGGCGATACGTACTTCCGTACTTGATTATTATTCCGCTGTGTATTTAGTTTTGAGGACAAGTTTATATGATTGTCCAGTTGTATGTTATAGATGTTGTTGAACTCTGACGATGTATTTTGATGATGTATGGATAAAACAGATATAACTTTCTTTTGTGTAAAGATCTGTTATTATCTATTATATTTTATTCCGCCGCGATGGTTAGATTCTGATGTTATTTCGTTTTCTCTTCTTCTACCTCTTCTTCTTTAACCCAAACGGTTCGTATTTTCGTTCATCTTGAGTTGATTGATGGAGAATAGTGTCGACTCAAGGGGTACGGAACTGCGTGTCATTACAACCAGATAACGTTGCCCCTTAAAGTATGCTCTTATGAACATAAAACATGTTTTGAATTGAGACAAGCAATCAAATTCAAATCTGTAGAGACGCTTCCATTACTTGACATATTTCAATGGAATGTTGTATCTATACTCGAAGTTGATCCATTCTCTCAAGCAATTCAAGGTAGATCCATTCATCTTGTCGACATCAATCTTTGCCTCGCACTGCTGCACCATCCCCCTCCATCTTCTTTGGTCGCTACTTCGTCAAATTCCTCATCGATCCATTTCCTTTGGTGATCGATGATGCCCGTTTCAAGAATGAGCTATGGCCATGGGGAGATTTTCATGGAGTTCATCTACAAGGGTGATGAAAGGAAATAGGTTTTTTAGGAGATGCTTAGCCATCGATCGGTTTGGATCAACTTCAGGCATTGTTCCAATAATCATATTCCAACCTTATATGATTTCGAGCGTCGATATTTCCCAGGATGCAGCTCAAATTCGTCCGTCAAAGTTCTTTCATCTTGTGAAGACTACATGATCTCTTTGGGATTCAACATTCCTTATGCGTAACTCAGTGATTGAACATATAACATGAAATGTTATGTAAATTTAAAATATTTTATCGATGTAATAAATATGTGTATCAAAGAGAAATAGTGACATGAGAACTCATTACCTATTCGTAGCAAATAGTTTCCTTTTTCTTTAACAAGATTTTAAGAAACAAAAATGATTGATAAGAAATATATCTATAGATGATTTTTATCAATAAACTTAACAAACAAATATTAGGCAATACTCGCTTACGCTTAAAAGGCAATGCGATATTTTAACAAATTTGTTTAAGCTTGAAAGAAAACATTGTATATTCGATATACTTTAAAATTACATTATAATTTATATCTTACATGCATAACAATTGTATCGGTTTATAAATATTATACAATACACGCGTTGGATGTAATTTTTTTTTAACAAGCATTCATTTTGGTCAAAAATTGCATGATACATTAATAGTTTACTACATTGACTGTGTTTTCTTATGCCATTTGGCGTTGTAATTATCATCAATATTGCATCACTTATATATTTATCACTTATATATTTAATGTGTATTCACAAGTAATTTTTCTTATGGTGGTATACCATTTTCTATGAATTACGCTAATTTTGTATTATTCAATTACTATGATGGTGTTATTATTTAAAGTAAAGGGGAAATTATTTAGTTATTCTAGAAATTAGACTATGATGTTCTTGAGTGGTAGCTTATCTGATCACAACATTAGAGATAAAAAGGTACAAGGATCAATTCTCAATGACAACATTGAATCAATTTGTTACTTACCTAGGATGTAAGGGTTCTATGGCGCAATTACTCAAGGGTTAATGGAACCGTCCAATTTATGTAGGTATTCTAAAAAGATAGCCTAATCGATGCTTATGCTTTATACATATTTCTCACTTTATATTGTGCTACATATGTATTAAAAATATAAATTTTCAAGCTATAAACTATTTTTCTAATTCAATTTTTTTGAATGGGTTTTAAGAGGCTTTATTAACTAAGTATTAATTATGTACACAAAGCAAATAAAATATATTTACAAGAACTTGGGATTCAGGCCCAACTTAGCACCGAACTCATATTTGAAACTTCCAAAGACCATACCTTATCGATCGTTCATTTAGTCAAACATTAATCACTCACTACTTTCCTTTTATAAACCTAATGGTGGCTAAGAAAAAGAAAATCCAATAGAAATTGAAATTCCTCTTCAAAACTCGCATTTCTTTGCAAGCTACCATGATAGAGACAACAAACCCTTTGAATTTCCACTTTGCTATAAATAATTCCAGTTATCTATAAAGACCCTAGCTTTTCGACAAATTAAACTATTTGATTATTCTTTACTGATTTTTGTAGATCTAGATCATGCATGGGATCTAGTTGCTCCTCCGAGATCTGACAATACTAATAGTAGATGAGTTCTCTACTGCTACTTATTGAATCTATGTCCATTTTTTTCCTTCACAGTTGTTAATATCAAATGTCTTTAATTGCAAAGAAAGAGCATGGACATGCTACTCTTGAAGTTAGATCAATTTTGTCTTACATCCATGATTTGATGAAATGTAACTAATTCGTTCCTTATAATAAACTTGTAAAAGAGAAGATAGATGTAATATAATACAGGGAATACCTCACCAGAGATAGCAACCGTGGTAGGCGGATGCATTGTGCATGATCATTATAAGATGCCACCAAACTTAGATGGTTGGTAAAATTCTATGTTATAAACAATATGAGCATGTTTCTTCACCACTACTGTCTATGAAGCTAGCATATTTCAATTTTTTTGCTCTTATTTTAATTGTTTCCTTGACTTGCTTGCATATGAAAATTTTGGTTATGTTTATCGTTGAAAATTTAGCCGTTTCTTTCTTTTCATTTGTGCCAAATACAAGTTATGCCTATTCATTGGTTATGAATAGGCATAATGCCATTTTTGGAACACGGATCCTACGCCATACAAAATCTTACGATGTAACCTTTGCAAACCTTTGATTAAAGTTATCCCCAATAGTTTCAAAGTTATATTTACCATTCTGACTACACGTTCATACCCAGAAACCTTCCTCGTGACTATTCATTATAGGCACCCTTTCAGTTTCATCTCTCATCTACGCTAAAAAACTGATTTTGTTCTCCATTTCCCCCTTCAATAATGTCTTCAAGAACACCTTTTCGCCTCACACTCTCTCTATAGTATCTGCCCCAATTAGTTAATAAGCCTTCTTGATTTTAGCCACAAATCATACCCAGTGACCATGACTTCCAGTCAATTTTTCTTTGACCTAAGCACTTCAATGTTTCATTCTTAATATGCAAAATGTGTTTCCAAACCCCAGAATCGTCATTCCTAACATTTTGTTCCTAGAAAGACTGATTTTAACATACCTCTCTTTTACCCGTATTTTCCAGATAACTTCTTCGTTGATCACTTTCTAAATGAGTTTTATACCCAATGTCGTTAACCTCTTCAAATTTCCTTAAACCCATACGCCCTTCTTCCTTACTTTGCAAATAATCTCCAATGACTTTTTACTCATTCTCCCTTTCCATAAGAATTAAGACACAACTGTTTCACTCTATTCACCGTGATAAATGGTTTGTATGATTAATTCAATTCTTCGAGCTATACCTATACTTAATAATTTAGCTTCTCATCCTTTGATTTTGTCTTCAATGGACTCATTTAAGCTATCACATTCTGAGTTACTTAAATTTTTTACTTGAAAGGGGAATACCTAGATACCTAATTAGGAGTTTCCCATTGCTTCCAATTAAAGATATCACAATTTCCTGTTTATTATCAACCCCTCCACCAAAAAAGAATCGATTCTCACTATTGAGCTTGGTCTTATAGTTTCGAACATAGTCCTTAAAACATCCTTTATCGCTTCTGCACTCACCTTATCCGCTCTTGTAAGATCATGATATAATTCATGTAAATAATATGAGTGATAAAGGACTCAAATGACATAAGTGGACAAATACTCCCCTCTCTTCTCTCTTTCTCTATAAGGATGGTGAAGAATTACATTACCATCGTGAACAAATAATGAGACAATGGGTCCCCTTGTCTTTAATCCAGAGGAGCTATGAAAGCATTGGTATCCCAAATTCATCATTGAGAAGCTCGATGAACAGATCATCTCCTCAATGATATTTGTTCATTTGTTAGTAAAGTCATCTCATGTATCATATGCAGTATGAAAGAAATGCTAATTGAATTGTATGCCTTTCTAAAATTGGTCTTTATACACATTTGTTTATTATTCTTTCTCTTGAACCCCCTTACCGCCTCATGAGCAAAAAGAATGTCATCTCCAATGTTCCTTCCATGTATAAAGGCACATTGGTTTTCTAAAATAAGATCTGATAGAAATAGTTTGACTCTGTTACATAACACTTTAGCCAAAATCTTGCAGATTACACTACAACAAGCCACAGGGAGAAAGCCTTTCAATCTCCTTTGCTTTTTTTTGAAAATCCAGAATAACGCGACGGGCCGATAAACTACTCAGGCCTGAGGAGGGTATAGTAAAGTCATCCGTTGATCCAAGCCCCCATACCTCTGGGTAAATTTATATAGGATAAGGAAGCACATGGTAGGAATCGAACCTGAGTCTTTTTATCAGAACTCAAGCCTCCTTTCCACTGCGCCGCACCCGTGGACTTCTCCTTTGCTTCTTTAACTTTAGGAATGAGATGCACAAACATGTGGTTAAAGTCATTTACCGCTTCTAAAATGGTCTCCTTCGTTTTATCCCAACGACATTTGTAAAAACTCACATTCAAACAATCCTGTCCTAGAGCCGTGTTATCGTTGATTACAAAAAGTGTGTTCTTAACCTCATATAACTCAATTTGACCATTTAGAAAATTCTGGCCAAATTCGTAGTAATATTCTTGCATACAATTCTTGACTTTTGAATTTTATATTGCTGATTAAATAATCTCGAGTAAAAATTAATATATTTCTCCATGAATTGACCTTGAATAATAAACATGTTACCTTCCACTGAAATATGGCTAGCCCAGTTGTTACATTTACTTCTATAAGACATCTTAGGAATAAGAGGACACCTCATCGCCTATCAGTAGGCAGTTACATTTTGATTTTTGCCTTGTATCCAGAAATTTTTGTTGAAGCACCTTATCCTAGATTAAATTTCATCCCTTGTAATGATAAATTTAGAGATATAATAGGTGCAATTATGTATTTTACTATAAATTATTAACTCCGTAATAAAATCTCGTTCGAAATAAAATGTATTTTTCTTTCTATTATATACTTGTTATAATCTGCTATGTTAATTATTTATTTACTTTAACTATATTCAATAGAAAATCCTTAAATGATATGTTTTGTGATAGTACTTACAATGTGTTGTAATCATGATAAATTTATCACAATGAAAATAACATATTTTTTTAAATATTTCTAGTCAAGATGTTCTAAGATGAGATCAATACATTCGATGAGACTTGAGCACGTAGTGCTCTTTAAATGTTGGATAGTGTATTTGTTATGGCTGTTTGGGGGCACCAAGGGGTTACGTACCGATAGTTATGGGAAAACCGTGGAATGATTCACTTGATAGTTTTCCGTTGGTTAATATAACTAAGATCAAATAGAGAATATCAAAGTGACGATATTACACATTTCTCTCGATTGAGAATATTATTGAGCTTTAATATGAATACTCCACTTTGATTATAGTTAAATCATGGAAAGACGTCCATTGAATGACTAAAGTTTAATTTGAGTAGAAGCATTGGAAGTAAAACACTATTCAATAGAGAATTCGTCTGCTCGGTAGTTATGATCCATTATAGTCAACTCAAAGTCAAAATCTTTGGCAACAACAGTTTGATTAATAGTAATGCTATTATGAAACCAAGGACTATGTGTTTTGATTATACAAGTTAAATGTGGACAATCTTGGAATTTTGGCCAAAACCAAATTCCATAATTCTTAATGTAATATAGTTTTGATGAAGAGAATTGGTGTAAATAATCATTACTATCAGGACCACTTAAGATAGTAAAACTGGATTTTACCAAAACTGTATAAGCGATAGATTTGACCAAACTATCACGTCGCTATCTAAGGTGATGTGTGAATATTAGTATTCGAATTGTTTAATATTAATTATTGATTGAATTTACACCCAAGAGTCGCACAACCATAATATTGAATACTCCAAAATACCACGCGATTTAACTCAATTATTAATGTTATAAATTAATTAATTAATATTTATGAAATATTAATTATTAAATTAATTTGATTTATTTGAATCAATATTTAATGAACTGCATATATAAAAGTTAATTATCTATGTACATATCGATAAATGATACCGTAAACATTTTAAATTGGATTTGAAACAAAAAGATGTTAATTAATTTTGGAAAATTATATGGGACCATTAATTCCATATAAGGCTGACCAAAAAAGGTAGGGAGAGGGAGGATTTTTGTTTGAAAAACCAAATTTCGAATTGGCAAAGAGAATGGACAAATTAGCGATTTCAGATCTTCTCTTTTTACTCCATCCTTTTGCCTATTTAAACCATTCATTCCCTTTCCTTTTTAGTCATACCAAGCCTCCATTCGACACCACTTATGACCCAAAGCATAAATGTTCTCCCCTTCATCGTTTTCAAATAAAATAAAATAAAATAAATGTAGTGCTAGTTAGTGGTGTTCTCTTCTTGCCTGCTCCAAATTAAAGAGGACTCTCGATTAGATCTAAGGAGTTTTTGGTTCAACATTTATAGTGCATATTCTAGGCTACATTCATTGGTAATTTCTACACTATTTATTTACATTTACATTCTTCTATATCCATGTGCAAGTATTGGTCTCTGCTTTGTCACAAATTTACACACACACACACACGTACATTTGTTTTCTGATCATATAAATATATACTTATTTATTGAAATAAACTTAAATATATTTAAATTGTAAACATGTATGTTCGACCATTTAAAACAACATTTTTATTTGCAAATTAAAAGGGGTTTTAAACAGTTATTAAACCAAATATGTATTTAGTAATTTGGTACACACATAGATATATATATACATATATATATATATATCATAAAGTTTATCTATAGATACACACACACATATATTTATTTAATAAAAAATCCATAAATAAATATATTAATTAGAAAATACAATGTATAATTTTATTATTACTTAAAATCTTTTAAATTAATATACATGTTAAAGAAATCATTTTTTGTCTCTAAATCCGCATGGACTTATGTTTAAAAAATTTGTTATAAAATTCGCTTAGATTTTATAACTAAAATAAAAAAGGAGTTTTCTTCTTATAAAATCCATAGGGATTTTATGATAATAAAAAAATTATATTATATCATAAAAGATGTTTCAGTCGAAAAAAAATAATTTTTAAATATTTGTTATTTATATTTATTAGTTAACATTATAAATAAATTTCAAGATTAAATATAATATGGTTTAAATGTTCATTGAAAATTTATATATTATATGTATGTATATGTATATATAATATTTGTGTGTGTGTGTGTGTGTGTTTGTGTGTATAAATATGTGTGTGTATGATTAACATTTGGAATTTGAATTTAAACTTAAGTTATTTTTTCTCTCTTAGATCTAGATCTAGTTTTTACTTTAAAACACCTTTAGATATTTTAGGTATTTATTTAAATCCTTTTTGAATTGGTCGATTTTAAGTAACATAATTATATATATATATATATGTGTTTTATATATGTACACACACCTGTATATATACATATATGTGTATGTATAATTAAAAAAATAAATATGGATAATACATATGTATCTTAAGAGGCAACTATGTCCACTGCAGTGTAAATCCCAACAACTATATGTGTGCACGTTTAATAATGTACACATATGCATATTGCAAATGCATTATACACATATATGTATTTGATAAACATATACATTATATACTATATATATAATAAAAATCAAATCATTATACGAACAAAATAAGTTAAAAATAAAATAAAATTATTCAGATTAGATCTAAGTTAATGTAGACTTCATAGGCCCAATAAGATCTAAAAATGGGTTTTTTTTGAAATTCAACAATTTTTCCCAGTACATACTAGCCTAGTTTCCTCGATGATATAAGAGCACAATAGCCTATGTGGTTTAAAGTAGCAGCATCAGTGTTAACTTATTAAAATCTACCCATTTAGTAGCTAGTCTAGAAAAGTAGTATCTAAGGTTAAGTTTGGATAATCAAGTACTCTGCCCTACCCGGGTACTACTGGCTTGGCCTGAAAGAATGAGGCAAGCCCAAGGTTATTCCCAATATAAAGTCCAAATTAATTTTGGACCTTCGGCCAAGTTTTAAAATCTATTTTGAAATTATAAGCTATATTTCAAATTTAAAAGGTTATGTTTAAAATATAGAAGAAATTTTATATATTTTATAAATATTTTTCAAATGTTTTAAAATAAATATTTATTTTGAAAATAATAATAGTAATTATTTGAATTAACTAATTAAAAATTAATTAATTAAATTACAAACATATAATGATATAGGTAAATTTATCCTAGAAACATTTGAGGTAATAAAAAATAATTTTAGAAATTAATTAAAATTGTTTTAATTAAATAAATTAATTAAAACTTAATTAATAAATAAAATAATATACATATATTACGATATATGTGTATTACTATAAAGGTTATAGTCTATATATTCAATTTTAAAATGGATAAAATGAAATTAATTAAATAATATTTAACTAATACAATTTATATAATATTATACATAAGATTATTATATAAATTAATTAAAATTATAAATTATGATACAAAAATTAAACTATATAATATGATGCATAATAAAAGGTGAAACTATAATAAACCCAAATTAGATTTAAAGAATAATACATATGTATAGTACATAAACCATGATTTCAAATATGTTTGAAACTTGAATCATGAGGATATTTCATAAGTAATATATTATCTCATAAGTCAATGTCACTCTGATAAGTATATATTAAAGATTATAAATCTTTATTACAAGCATTGTCCTTAACCATTATATATTAATATATTACTTGCATACTCTTTAGTTTTTGAGCTTTCCTCAAAATGGAGATGTTATGTGTAGTACTATTAATATATAAATTAGACGAGGTAGGACACATGCACATATTTATTGAGCTTTCCTCAAGGTATGTGAACTATATTTAAGCCGTCACGAAATGATAGGTACGAGTGAATAATCTCTCTTTATTTGTTGAGATTTCCTCAGGATAAAGATGAGATTAGGACAAGGATCAAAGATTAGTAGTTGTATATGATACAATCGATAAGGCATTCTCCATCACATGCAGGCCTATGATTTGTTGAGCATTCCTCAAGGTCAGAAGAAAAATAGAAAGTTTTCTATGTTTTCTCTTATGGTTTGAGAAATCTAAAAATCTAGTGGAAGCTTATTAGCAAAATGATATATATATATATATATATATATGTATGTATGTATGTATGTATGTATGTATGTATGTATGTATGTATGTATGTGTGTATGTATGCATGTATGTGTGTGTGTATGTATGTGTGTTTATGTGTAAAACCTTAATAATAATATAAGATCATCTATAATGTATAAATTAAACTGATCTACAACGATAATATATAGAATTAATAAAAATTTTATTAACTGAAAACACAAATGAATGAATTAAAATTTCAAAATAGAAATATAAGATATACTTGCAAAAATTCGCATGTTGTCAATTCAAGACCCACATGAGTGCCTAATTATACGACTACTAAATACATTACTAACTTGGTCAGTTATCTTTTTTTTTGCCTTAGATTGTGTATTGTCTTCTATAAGTTTCAAATTATAAAAAATATATAAGCATACGGATATGTTATTCATATTTAATCAAATATAAATGTTATATAGTGAATGGTCGCAATTCATAAATTCGAAACCTCAATGAAATTAGTTTATCTAAAATGAGCAAGTAAACCATAGTGTCAGATCGTGTATTCAATTTGATTAAATACAGTAAGGATTTTTGTGTCAAATGTAACACTAGACCAATAGCTACAAGATGGATTTAAGAATTCGATCATTGAAAAGTCAGTTTGATCGTTTTACGTAAAGATAACATATTCGATATCCTTAAATGTTAAGGATGACCGAATACATTTGTACACTATGATATTGCAGTAAAGGTTTCCTTTTGAATTGTTCGACCATTTGAAAACGAAAGAGAATGTTTGAGAGTGAACTTAACTTAAGGCACAGTTGGAATGAAGAGAGTGAATTGTAAATTTTTCTTCATGAAGAGACATCAAAAGCATGAATCGTAAAATGCAAATGATACTTAGTATGGAAACTGAAATGTGATTTCCATTCCAAAGGTAATTTCATTTATAAAACTGTTTTAATGAGTTTTATTCTTTGAGTTTAAGACATTTGATCTAAAATATCGACTGTAAATAAGTCATAGTGATGAATAAAATTACATAATAAGAGGTTAAATTGAGCTTTATATTTCATATGCTATTATAGTAACCGAGAAAATAGTGGGAGCATACCATAAAACAATTCTTAGTGGACGCAGCTAGTTACAAATTTTTTTCATAAATATATCAATTATTATTTATGAAATAACCACTATCTTCAGAATTGACTGAAAATATACAGTTTTATATCAACATGAATATTATGAATATTCGTTATAAGATAAAACCATAAGAATGATATTTGTTTTTGTAAAAAAAATGATGTATCAGAAAATATAAAAGTAACTAATATTTTAAAAATATTTGGAATTATGGACTAAACCATAATTTTGAGAAATAATTTTTTAAATACTTGATTATATATCTCAAACGATTAAAGGAAAAACACCCATTCAATTAGAGCAACATAAGAGTTGGTGAACTTTTTGCATTATTACTTACAGATGTATGCTGTCGTAAGTCTAATGATACCAAAATAGTTCTATATACTTGTTAAAATTCATCGATGAAATATCATAGAAATGAACTTGTGTACTTGGTACATACATAGAATGTCTATAATAAGTTCATAGTAAAATGGAAGTAAGTAATGTAACATGTAAAAGAAAATAAAATGATTTGATTTGATTGAATATGTGAGTATATTAGAAAGAGTTCCAAATGTACCTAGAAATGATAGGGATTAAATCTCAAAATGCCACTCCTCCCTATGATACATAATAATGTATCGATAAGAAGCAATCAGACTTTGTTAAACAACGTAAGATTGATAATGAGTGAAGTTGAGTTAACTTTTTTCTACACGGTCGTGTACGTAAAAGTAGTACGTAAGGTATTTCATCTAAAGAATAGTTTACAATATTATATAAGATAAGAATTTATAAGAAAGCCTTACATGTCCCAGCTGAAGGAGTTAGAAGTTGTACAAGACGAAAAATTGCATGTAGTAATTGTTCATAAGGAACCTTGTATGGACCACATCAGAGGATTTTGGGACTGCTCATTATTCATTGACTATTTTATTTTAAACATATATTTCATAACCTAAAATCAAATCAGTTATATTTATAAGGAAATTCATAAAATAATTTTTAATACCTATTTCGTTGCACTGAGAAATAATTATTATTTAAAGAAGCACCAATTTCATGGCAAGGGAATTTCTTTTAGAAATTTTTGATAATAAAACGCATTTGGATAAGTTCCAAAGATAAAACTGATTATGACGGATAAAATTAAATTAACCAAACTTGAACAAACACAATGCATTATAATGTCTTATATGTATACTCGCACATTAAAGAGAAACTATGAGTTTCTATTAATATCAAGAATAGAATTTCCTCAATTGCCAATAAAGCCATCAAGGTATTGACTTTGACATATGAAATGATGCACAAATCCGGAATGGTTTCCAAGTACCTTATCAATATATGATTTTGATAGTTTACCCAAAGCATTATGATCCATCGGCTATAAATATGTTCTCAAAAGGAAGACCAATACAATTGGAATATAATGAGCAACAATTATAAGAATATATTGTGAATTTCAAATATTGATACCATCATTATGGGTTTGTTATTCAACGAGCTTAAGTTTATTAGATTTTACTCACATAACTAATTCCCAGTATGACTTTGATTTTGGTTCATATATATTGAAACAAAAATTCTAACAATTATTTATAATAGACCGTTTACATATAACAACCAAAGTGGCTTGAAGTCAGTAAGAATGGTATTGAGTTTATATTTTAGATATAATCCTACAATTGATATGAAAGTATTGTTCAATAAGCATCAAATTTGAACAATTATTTTGACAGAAATATCAAATAGTTTGATTTTCGGTCAAAATACACAGGAAGCGTGTATTTATAAGAAAGGACTATAAAAATACTATAATATTTCTAAAAGGTAAACAAAAAACTTATGATTATTAATGATGTACCTAAGTTACAACCATTATACGTTCGTGGTTTAATACTTGACCTTTGGATCTGTAAATGACATCTTTTATAATCAATATAAAAGGATGTTGGGATTGTCTCTAATGTACACGCACATCACAATAAATGTTTATTATGGAGTATTTAAGATGGATTCCATATGCTTTAGCAATAGGAATTAACACATATTCTATATTGTCTATAACATTACATTTTTCTTGTGTATTTGATACATAAAGCAAATGTCAATCCAAATTAAGATCGCTAGATAGCAGTTAAGATTATTCTTCAGTGTTTGTAAAATGATAGAAAATTATTTGTAGAAACAATGAGCTTCTTACAAAGAAGTACTTAGACTCAAACTACATAAGTGATATCAAGTATTACACGTCAATATTAAATTCATGCTCAAACTTTGATTAAGGAGCGTTAAGTTGGTGTTAATCAAATTTTTAACCAAGCAGAATTCAATCAGGAGTGGAAGGTCAAAATGAAGATAAAACAACTTGTAGACTTGAAAACATCCTTAAGAAGATTAGAAGATTGGATTCAGGAAATTTAACTCATTTCGGAGAAAAGTAAAGCTCTCGGTACTGAGAGGTATCTCTCGGTACCGAGAGGTTTATTCTCCAAGTTTGCACCCCCTATACTCCATATACTTCTTATGCTACCTCAACCAATCATCATCAAGTGCTTTTCTCAAAGATCAGATAAGAAAACTTGAAGATTGATGAAAAGAAAGAAAGAAAGCATAACAAGATAAGAAATATCAAGTAAATCACTGGAAAGAACTCGATCTTTATGAAAAAGAGTTTGGAATACGTCAAATAGAAGATAAGAGAGCAGACAACTGAAAAGTATGAGTTTTCATCAAGAGAAAGCTCTCGGTATTGAGAGGCCTTTTTAGACCTAGAGTCGGCGTGCTCTCTTGTGGGCTTTTGGGCTTGCGTCTGTACCTTGTTCAACCCAACCTTATAGACCAGCAGAGTAGTTTCTCTATAAATATCAACCGTATAGCAAGAATAAATGGATCTTGGACTCTGCTCCTTCTTCATCTCCTATATCTCCCTCAGTCACCTAAGTATATACTTTTGGTGGTTCTAGACTTAAGTACATGTAGATCCTTTGTACTAGTGATTGTAAATCTCTCGTAAATCCACAATCAATTAAAATATAAAGAGGACGTAGGCCATAGATTGTCGAACCATTATAAAAATCATGTGTCTCTCTACTTTTATATGCTTTTCTACACTTTCTTTCCCTTTCTACCAGATCTAGTCCTACAATAGGTCATATTTGGGTGTTGTGCCACTTTTGGTGTCTACATTTTGGTCTTTCACTGAGAAATCCAACTCAAGGTTAGACCTAGTTTGCTATTTTGGATTTGAAGAGGTCCAATGGTTAGATCCAGAAATTTTTCTTGAAAAATTTGGAAGTTTGCTATTTGAAGTCAATGACGCTTAGGAGATCAAGAAAATCCTCATGAGCAATAGCTGGAGGTGATGAAGGGAATGCTCACCAAGTTAAAATTAGTAATCAACTGGTGATACCAGGATCATCTGCTCAACATGAAGTTGTTACAAGTGAAGAGCTTTGATAAGACGCTACAGGAATTAAACCAAAAGATGGTGGATAGTCAAATAGCTTTGATGGACATGATGGATGCTTTGCTAATCCTACGACCATAGAGAACCAAGAGAACCAGCAGGGAAACTTTACCTAGGTTAGAACAGAAAAACTCCTATGTTTTTGGACAAAATAGAATGAATGGAAAGTAACAGCAGAAGGAAGTAGGTATTGTAATTGTTGAAGTGCTTATAGGATAAAGCAGAAGTGCTCCCCCCTACAAGGTGATCGCCTGGTACCGAGAGGACTGGTATCAGTACCTGGAGGAATGTGACAGAGAATGGGGGGCAGGAAGCTAAAGCAATGAATGTTTCCGATGAGGAAGAAGGCTTGCATCTTGCTGGTGATGATTTTGAGTCGGATGTTAGTTCTAATGGAGACAAAGTTCATGCGACCGTAGCTAAACTAACCACATGCCCATGAAATACCGAAGAAGTAATTGGAGGAAAGAAGAAATCAGCTGGAAAACCGAGACCATTTGCAGAGTCAAATACTAGGTGTAGCCCTATATAGATGACCTTCAAAGTACCGTGCCAGTGAACAATATATAATGGATATCGTTAAACGGTTGATGGAGGAATGAAGAGGTAGAAAGAACGAAGATTGGGGTTCTGCCCCAAGTAGGACTCCGTCATAGAGAACATTCTAAGAGAAGAATAGCTTAGGAAGTTTACGATGCAGACAATGTCATCGTACAATGGAACTATTGATCCTAGACAACATTTACTCAAGTATGAATGACATATGGATGGTGCTAGGGCAACAGATGTTATTTGGTGCAGATGCTTCCCCATTTTCTTAGAAGGAGCTGCATCGATGTGGTTCATAAGGCTCATACTGAGATCCATATCGACTTTCAGTGAGTTGGCTAGGAAATTTATGGAGCAGTTCCGACATGATGCACGACTAAAGATGTGTTGTCCATGCCGAGCTTAACTCAAGGGCTTAGGGAGTCACTGAATGGTTTATGAATCGGTTTAACGTAGCTGTTATGGAAGTAAGCAATCCAAAGAAGGATTTGGTATTCATGGCATTGGTCTGGGGCATTCACCCAGACGCAGATTTTGATAGATGGCTGAAGATGAAGCAACCTACAACTATGGAGGAGTTCCATCAGAATGCTAAGAAGTTTCTACACTTGGAAGAAGCAAATTTAGCTTTAGGAAACACCAAAGATGGACAATCAAAGGAGATTATCCAGAGCAACGTGTCGGTGAAACCATATAGAGATAACGCTGGTAATGTGGCAACCAATGTTGAAATCTCTAGTAACCGAAGAAGTAGAATCAAAGACCCGATGGTAGGTGTATTGACAATAAGAAGGGCCTAAGGAATTTGAGAATGGAAGATTATACTCCTATCTATGATAAGTTGGAGAACATATAACTAGCCACTCAAGGAACATAACAGTATAAGAAAGCCCTAAGGAGGGAGGCAAATGAGCTGGAATGGTGCTCCGAAAAGTTCGTCATTTTCATGAAACTCGGGGACACAACATGAATGACTGCCGACATCTGAAAGGACCTTATTGAAGAACTAATAAGGAAAAATAGGCTCAAGTAGTATATTAAGGAACCATAGGACCCAAAGGGTCACCTGCAATTGTTTATTTATGACATATGGTACCATAACATATTGTATATATTATATTTAAATTGTTAATGATAATATATGCTTGCTATTGATATATATAATATTATTCTGTTGTTCTCACTCTACAAGTTCCCTTAGTTTTAGGAAAACCCCTATGGGTTGAAATTATACATACCCGAACGATCTTATAGATTAGGGAAACTCGTTATGGGTTGAAATGATAAACCCAAGTGATTATATTGATTTTGAAATTTTGAGATTTGGGGTTGAAATGATATATATCAGTAAATATTAAATTAGTGCGGATTTAAATGATAAATATCTGTATCACTTGACTGAAGGATAAAAAATTATATACGGACACCGTTGATTTATTTTTCAAAAATGATTTCCAAAGTTTTGAAAGGAAATATATGGGTTTAAATAAAAATTGAGTTTGAATATAATAAAGATTTTTATTTTAAATATATGTGTAAATTTAGATTTTTAAATTATATGTTTGGAAAATTTAAATTTATATGTTAAGTTTTGAAAAATATAAATTTTAAGATTTTGCTTATAATTTTATTATTTTTAAATATATAAAATAGGATCTAAAATAGATTTAATAATAAGATTTAATTAAAAATAATTAATATAATAAAATCTAATAAGAATTTAATTATATGTATGACGGCCTGGGATTTTGGCAATATTATTTTAATAAGTATTTAATCAAATTAAATAAAATACAAGCTTATCATTTTAAAAAACGAATAAGACTTTTTTTTATTTACCATTTATTTATATTTATATACATATGTATTTGTGAAGAAACTTGATTTGAAAATTTGAAATGAAACTTTCAAAAATATTTAAAATAAAAATCTATCTTATTCACATTGAATTAAATTAAAAACTCTACTTTATTAACATTTAATCTATATATAAGGATGTAATCTAAATAATAATGCTTGAAATATAATCAATCTTATCAATATAAATATAAATATAAAAAAAATATATGAATATAAATAAAGTGTTTGATAGTTAAGCTTAAAATCGAATAAAATTAAGGGTTTATGTTAGAAATAAGTATTTAAATGTTTATTGTGTGTAAGCAACATAAGATAAACATATAAAAATAACTATAATAATGTTTATATTAAGCACAAAGGTATAAAACAAACCAGACAAGTAGGTATGTGAATTTTGTGTAAGCAAGGAAGAGAAAAAAAAGAAACAAAATATCTATATACAAAATCAAATAGGATAAGGCTGTAAACATAGAAGGAAACATATGCATTAAATGATATCAATTCTAGCACAAAAACAAGTCATTTCGCAACCTGTAAAAAAAAATCATTTCAGTTTCTGTAAAGAGAAAAAAATCTTGTTGGTCAGTGAAACAAAACTCTGACCAAGGTAATATGTTTGTACCAGTTAATACCTACCCTGTACAAAAACTTTTCTTTATATATACATCTATTCCAGTTCCTGCTCGTTCAAAAACTAAGCAAACCAGAAAAAAATAAGAAGCATCATCATTTTTACAAAAATCAAATATAATTCAGTTAAACAAAGTAAGAAAGAAGATTTAGCAGGAAATCAAGCTAGTAGTTTTGCTTTTCAACACAGTATTTGTTCTCTGTTCAAAATTTTCTCAGGTGAGTAAACAAATTATTTTAAGACTTAAGTATGATTAAATCTGTGTGTATGATTCATCCATAATATTGTGCTTTGCTTATGTATTTTCTTTTAAGTTTTAACTCTGTATGTATCCATATGATTATACTGTGTATTTTTGTTATGACCTGTTCTTCTGTGTTTCAAGTTACACAGTGAAAATAAACTAGAAAATTTAAATATATCTTCTTCCAACCACTGTTAGGCTTGAATTTTAAAACAAAACAAGTTTGTTTATACATGAGTCAAGATCTAGAAATGGTTTTAAGTAGGATAGTGATATATAGCATCTGGAAATTTGATTTTACTGAGAAAAATTCAAATATATGTAAAACTTGAATGTCACGAATTATCAATTCAATTGTATAACTTGAATCGTCATTAAAAAATAGGATTTTTATAACAAGAATGGTGATTTTTAGTTAAGCATGTTAAGAGCAGTTCTTAGTTGAACAGAAAATGCTTTTTAACCAATTTCCAACGATCGAACAAATATTGAATGTTGAAATTTTGCACGAAGCAGGTTTGGCAATCGATGATTTCAGGAAAATTGTTAGATAATTATTCTATTGCAAGAGATAATGGAACAAGGCAAAATTAGGGTTAAATGTTCGAGTTTGTCGTGGTCTAGAAACAAGGTGACTGCATCTCCTCTGGTCGATCGAGTTGCTCGAAATTGAGGGGGAGTGTAGTATAGGGGATTGATGTGGTGAGGTCGGAGTTGTATCGCCTCCGATGGTCGGCGTGAGTGAGGCGAAGCATTTTTGTTGGGTAAGTTCGAGTTCCTGTTACGAACTGGAAGCTCGATTTAAGCATGGGTTTGATTGCGCCGAATTGAACTTTGCTTTCGAGTATAGGGGAGTTTTGTGACTCGCCGTAGGTAGCGCGGTTCGCCGGAGTGTCGGCGAGGCACCATGCACGTGCACGGCGTTGGAATGACGTAAGGAAGTTGATGCTGAACGACTCGAGTAGATACTCGGTTAAGTGAATGGGTTGCTTCGAGTGAGAACTGAGTGCGTAAGCATGCTTTCCAGTTTATTTAAGTTTAAACTTAAACTAAAAAAATTATACGTGATGAAGAAGAAGATATGGTCTCGGGGAAAGTGGAAAGGAAACTCGAGTGTTTACTCGAGTAAACCTGTGGATTACTCGGGTTTGATTTTCAAACTTGCAGTATAATAAAAGTAAAGTTAAGCAAACTATTTCAACAAGTTTTAAATATTGATGACTTGATAAATGTTTGATAATTTAAGCTAAGAAATTATTGTAATTTTTAATTATTTAAGTGATTACTTAAGAATGTTTTTAAATCCTAATTAATATTTTAATTAAGTAGTTAATTTAAGATAAGTGTTTAAATTTAATTAACATTAAAGCTTTTTAAGTTAGTAATAATTCGATTTCAAAGTTATTAAGGAAGATTGCAAAATGTTAAGTAGGAAGATAATAAGATAAATTATTATTATTAATTAATTGTTTGAAAAGATAATTAAGAATGATTAATTAATTTATAATTGTAATTAACTAAGTGATTAGCGATTAATCAATTTGTGATTAAAGATTGATTAATTAATAATTAAGTGTTTAATTAATTTGAAATTAAGAATTTTAAATTAGCTGATTAAAGTTAATTAATAATTAGTAGATAATTAATTAAGGGTTAATGATCAATTAATTAGTAACTAATGATCAAGTAATTAAGTAATAGGTAATTAAGAAGTAATTAATTTAGTAATTAAGGTTTATTAATTTGATTTAGAAACGATTAATTAATAAAATGGTTTGAAATGGAATAATTAATTAATTGATGATTAATTTAGCAGGATTAGTGATTAATTCTTAAGTAATTAATTTAATATAAATTAATTAAATTAATTATACCATGGATTAATAATTCCTGTTTGGATGTTGTATATGTAGAATATCTGGATTTGTGATATCTATTTGGTGATATTCTGTGATACTCTGTGATATGCTTTGGATATATCAGTGATGTTGAGTATGATTTATCTGTGATAAGTGCTATGTGAATTCAACGTGTTGAATTAAATTGTTTAAACTATCAAACAACTTGACCTTTGAAATGGCGTTTGGATTTCGATGAGACCGGGATCGGCGGTTGGTTATGATTAGCCGAAAACCATATCGATCCAAATTAAACGTTAGGTCGTGACATCTCCAAGTGAAGGTCGAGATGGTGTTTTAGAGTGCAAGGGTTATCGTCGTTAACTCTGAGGTGATTCCAAAATGAGTGTAACGGGATAATTACTTCGGTTTCATTCGAACCAGGAACGAACTTGTATGGATTGAATGCTTTCAGAACATCGTCAGGTGGACGATGAGTATTCTAAGATAGATGTGTTCTATAAAGGTAATCGTAGCCTCAAGCCTCATCAACCGGGAATGGCTAAAACAGGGGAGGTGCATCAAGGTTAGGTGGGTAGCACCCAAGAAGGATGAGATATACCCCTGTCTCGATGTCCCTTTTTATTCGGCCGTGTGGGTGGTTGCTAGCTACAACCGCGGGGTTGTCTTCTTCGGAACTGTTCAGTAAGGAATGGTTCCGGCCTTGTGTTGCAGAGGGTCGGGAGTGATCCTCAGTACGGTGATCTATGCTTCGTACTGTGACGGGCGGTACCCCAGTAGCCTTGCCATTGTATGGAATCCAATCTCCAATAAGCGCCGTATGTTTTGATTGTTCCCAACTATGTTGGAACGCGAGATGTAAGCATTTCAGCTATTTCTGTATTTTATTTTGAAAACCCTAGACATTATTATAGTATCACCAGATTTCCTATAAAATGTTTTGGTTAGCGTAAGGCAAAAACTTACCCGTGTTTATGTATGGGAAGTCTTACACGATACCTTTATTTTCAAATGGTTTTCAAAGTTAAACAACTTTAACCCGTTTACTCACACCATACCCATGTCTGACCGGAAGTTTATTTCTGTTTTTCATAAACACTTGGGTACTCAAATTTTTATGAGTAGCCAAGTGATAGGTTTTGGATTGTTGGAGTCTGGAGGAGTTTGGAGCAGGAGTTCCAGACGTATCTATCTATCTAGTTCCGCTGTGTTAGTTGATGTATGTTGTATTTTGGGATGTATGTAATGGCAGATACATACATACATATATATATATATATATATATATATATATATATGACTGTCTTATTTGAATGATGTTGTGTAACTCTGATATATGTAAAACTATGTAATAGTTATGTGATGTATTATACTTTGTTCCATTTTCGCTGTGAGATTCTTATGTTGTTATACTTTCTTTCTATCTTTTCTATTTCTATCTCTTTCTTTTCTTATTGATGATACGTCTTTATATGGATAGAAAGGTGGGTCGTCACAGTTGGTATCAGAGCATAGGTTGAAATAATGCCTAGGCTCTGAATAATATCTATCTTGAGAGTGCGTATTTGTATTATTTATAACTATTTACCTATCAAAATTTGTTGGGTTACCTGTCCAAGTTGCCAACATGAGTTCTGGAAGAAGAGGGAGAGGTAGGGGCAGTACCTCGACCGATAATGGAAGAAGTCAAGCTGCTACTGAGGCTGTGGATCCAGTATCGCCTCAAGTTAATTTTGCCTCCTTATGCAAAGACTTCACCAACCTTGGAGGTAAACCATTTAAAGGATCAGAGATGATAATTGAGGTTCAACCTTGGCTGCGCTCATGTGAGCGCATCTTTAAGAGTATGAAATTGTCTGATGAGCGGAAAAGGGAAATGACTTCATGGCAATTGAAGGAAGGCGCTGCAGCCTGGTGGGATGCAGCGATAGCAAATATATCTGAGGACGATATTTCTTAGGAAAGATTTAAAGAGTTATTTGAGGAGAAATTCATGCCAACAGCAGGGAAAACTCGTCTGCACTGGGATTTTTTGAATTTGAAGCAGGGAAGCATTACTATATCTGAGTATGAGACCAAATTCAATCAACTATCTTGCTATGGACCAGGGCTTATAGACGCTCCCCTAAAAAAGAATGAAATTTTTATGCAAGGCTTGAGGCCGGAATTTCATAAAAAGATGACATCGCATTTGAAAGGATCTTTTATTGAGTTAATTGATATGGCTCTGAGATATGAGGATTTGATGAATAAGGAATCACTGGCACCAGTAGCAGCATCGGGAGGGAATTTTGCTAATCCAAATAAGAGGAAGTTCAATCCCAATGGGAGGAAGAAGAACAAGAAGAAGCCTGGAATTAATAATGGACCTCGCAAATGCTATATATGTCAACAAGAAGGCCACTTGGCGAATAAGTATCCCAGGAAAGGATCTCAGCAGCAACAGCGGCAGTCGTATCAAAGTGGACCGGGTTCGGCTTTGGTTCAGAAATCCCTATGCTTCAGTTGTCACCAACCAGGTCATATGATCAAGGATTGCCCGCTACTTCATATAGCTCGACAGAATAAGGTATTTGCTTTGGAGGGTGCACCATCAACTTCATCTAAAGGCAAGGGAGTATTGGAATTTACATTACTTTTAGATGGCAAGTATATTAAATTTTTATTTGATTCGGGCGCTTCTTTGAGTTTTATTTCTCTGGGATCTGTAGAGAAGTTCTTTCTTACCCTTAGTACTGTAGACTGTCCCATCTTTGTGTCTAATCCTATAGGAAGGGTAACCAAATTAGATATGATCTGTAAGGATTTGAGGATTTCCTATCTATCCCATAGTTTTTCTTGTGACCCTTATGTGTTGGATTTAAGGGGTTTGACCTTATATTGAGGATGGATTGGCTTGATAAGTATAAGGCTATCCTGAATTGTGATGAGAGAACAGTTTCGTTGGAAACCGATCTGGGTAGGATTGCTAGAGTGGTGTGTGATAATTCTAGAATTCACTTTAGTAGTCTTTTACATGGGGATGAGACTTCTCAAGAGAAGGTTGAAGATACTGATGTGGTCCAAGATTTTCCAGATGTATTCGAAGAAGTCAAGTGTTTACCTCCACACCGAGAGATAGAGTTTCGCATTGATTTGGTTCCAGGAGCAGTGCCAATGATTCAGCCTAGTAGGAGGATGGCTCCTAGGGAAAGGGAGGAGCTAGTGAAGCAAACTCAGGATCTTTTGGAGAAGGGATTGATTAGGCCCAGTTTTTCTAGTTGGGATTCTGCTGCGGTGTTTGTTACTAAGTCGGATGGCACGCTAAGGTTCTGTGTAGATTATCGAGAGTTGAACAAAGTGACCATTCAAAATAAATATCCTCTTCCTTGTATTGATGATCTCTTTGACCAGCTGCATGGAGCTTCTGACTTTTCTCAACTGGATTTAGCTTCAGGTTTCCATCAGTTAAGGGTAGCTAAGGACAGTATCCCCTTAACTGCATTTAGGGGACCAAATTTTTTCTATGAGTGGTTGGTAATGCCTTTCGGGTTAACCGACGCTCCTGCTTACTTTGTTGATATGATGAACCGAGTTTTTCAAGATGTATCGAATAAGTTCGTTCTGGTATTCATCGATGATATCGTGATCTATTCTAAGTCTGAAGAAGAGCATAAGCAACAATTGAGAATTGTGTTGGAGACACTGAGGAGGCATGTTTTGAAGGCGAAATTATCCAAGTTCCATTTTTGGAAATCGAAAGTCAAATTTTTTGGGCACATTGTTTCTGGAGAAGGTATCTCTGTAGATCCAGCGAAGGTTGAGACTATTTTGGAGTGGAAGCAACCGCAGACTGAAGTTCGTAATTTTCTGAGATTGGCTGGCTACTACAGGAGGTTTATCAAGGATTATTCTAAGACTTCTTCACATCTAACTAAGTTGACAAGGAAAGGAGCTAAGTTTAAATGGACATTCTAGTGTGAAGGGCTTTGCAGGAGTTGAAGACGAGGCTAACCAGTGCACCTGTGCTTGCTATTCCGGATGGAAAAAGAAAATTTGAGGTTTATACAGATGCTTATATAGTCGGACTGGGAGCAGTTTTGATGCAAAATGGTAGAGTTATTGCGTATACGATTCGGCGATTGAAGCCTCATGAAAGGAACTATGCTACGCACGATCTTGAGTTGTCAGCCATTGTTTTTGCTTTGAAGATCCAAGGCACTATCTTTTAGGAGAGAAGTTCGGGTTATTCACGGATCACAAACCATTGAAGTATCTTTTCTCTCAAAAGGATCTTAATCTGAGACAACAGCGATGGGTCGAGTTTTTAGCATCCTATGATTTGGATATTATGTATACCGCAGGAAAGGCGAATTTTATAGCAGATGCTCTTAGCAGGAATGTAGTTCTGTCTCTTTTGGAAGTTGTTTCGTCCCTCCAGGAGAGATTCATAGGCAAGCAAATAGAGGATAGATCTTTTGAAGAACTGATTCTTGGAACCAAGGATGGTTGATATTTGGATTTCAAGATGGACAATCAAAGTGCTTTGAGGATTAATGGTCATTTTTGTGTACCTAATATAGATGGATTAAGGCAAGAAGTCTTATCTGAGTGCCATCGCTCTAAACTAAATATTCACCCCAGGAATATCTAAGATGCATAAGGATATGAGAAGGGTTTTCTGGTGGCCGAGCATGAAGAGGGATGTAGCTGCTTTTGTTAATAGTTGTGCTATCTGTCAGTAGGTTAAAGGAGATCAACAGAAGTCGGCCGGTTTGTTGCAACCTTTGGAAATCCCAATGTGGAAGTGGGAGATGATTTCGATGGATTTCATTGACGGTTTGCCTAGAACCAAGAAAGGAAACGAAGGTATATGGGTTATAGTGGATCGTCTAACCAAAAGCGCCCATTTTATACCGGTTAAGGCAACTCGTACTGCAGCTTCTCTGGCAGAGATTTCCTTGAGGGAGATAGTCAGATTGCATGGTGTTCCAGTTAGTATAGTAAGTGATCGTGATCCTATCTTCACCAGCAAGTTCTGGGAGCCTTTGCAATCAGCTATGGGAACAAGTTTGAGATTATGTACAGCCTATCATCCTTTGACGACGGACAAACGGAAAGGCTGAACCGAATTCTAGAGGATATGCTGCGAGCTTGTGCTTTGGATTTTGGTGGATTTTGGGAAGACCATCTTCATCTAGTGGAATTCTCTTATAATAACAGTTACCAGATGAGTTTTAAGATGACTCCCTATGAAGCTTTATATGGAAGACCGTGTACATCCCCATCCTGTTGGATAGAGTCGAAAGATCGTCTTATGCTTGGACCAGATTTGATCCGTGAAGCATCTGCGAAAGTTGAGCTTATCAAGAAGAGAATGAAAGCTGCTCAGAACCGTCAGAAGGAGTATGCAGATAAAAGGCAAAGACAATTGGAATTTGAGGTCGGAGATTTAGTCTTTGTCAAAGTTTCCCCGATCAAAGGAGATATAAGATTTGGAAAGCTAGGAAAACTTTCCCCGAGATATATTGGACCATTTCGGGTGCTGGAAAGGATTGGTGCTGTGACTTACATAATTGAATTGCCAGATCGGAGATCTGGGATTCAAAATGTATTTCATGTATCCCATCTAAGGAAGTTTGTCCATGATCCATCACTGGTTGTAGAACCAGTAGTCAAGGAAGATTTGGAGGTCCAGCCAAACTTGGCTGTGGTCAGAAATACTGTTCAGATTGTTGATCAAGACGAGAAGCAACTCAGGAGCAAGGTAGTGAAGCTTGTCAAAGTGCAGCGGAGCGAGGATCCCAGAGATTGTACCTGGAAAACTCTGGATAGCTTTAGGAAAGCCTATCCGGATTTGTGTCCGGATAGCTAGTAATGTTTGTTAGGATAAACTGTTTGATTGTTTGCTAATGTATGGATGATATGTATGTTTTGATTGTTGATATAAAAGCTTTCGAATTATCTTTTTCTTTAAATTTCGAGGAAGAAATTATTTTAAGGGGGAGGATTGTGACGGCCTGGGATTTTGGCAATATTATTTTAATAAGTATTTAATCTAATTAAATAAAATACAAGCTTATCATTTTAAAAAATTAATAAAACTTTTTGGTAGCTACCATTTATTTATATTTATATACATATGTATTTATCAAGAAACTTTGATTTGAAAATTTGAAATGAAACCTTTCAAAAATATTTAAAATAAAAATCTATCTTATTCACACTAAATTAAATTAAAACTCTACTTTATTAACATTTAATCTATATATATGGATGTAATCTAAATAATAATGCTTGAAATAAAATCAATCTTATCAAAATAAATATAAATATAAAAAATATATGAATATAAATAAAATGTTTGATAGTTAAGCTTAAAATCAAAATAAAAGTAAGGGTTTATGTTTGAAATAAGTATTAAAATGTTTATTGTGTGTAAGCAACATAAGATAAACATATAAAAATAACTATAATAATGTTTATATTAAGCACAAAGGTATAAAACAAACCAGACAAGTAGGTATGTGAATTTTGTGTAAGCAAGGCAAGAGAAAAAAAAAGAAACAAAATATCTATATACAAAATCAAATAGGATAAGGCTGTAAACATAGAAGGAAACATATGCATTAAATGATGTCAATTCTAGCACAAAAACAAGTCATTTCGCAACCTGTAAAAAAAAAAAATCATTTCAGTTTCTGTAAAGAGAAAAAAATCTTGTAGGTCAATGAAACAAAACTCTGACCAAGGAAATATGTTTGTACCAGTTAATACCTACCCTGTACAAAAACTTTTCTTTATATATACATCTATTCCAATTCCTGCTCGTTCAAAAACTAAGCAAACCAGAAAAAAATAAGAAGCATCATCATTTTTACAAAACTCAAATATAAGTCAGTTAAACAAAGTAAGCAAGAAGATTTGCCAGGAAATCAAGCTAGCAGTTTTGCTTTTCAACACAGTATTTGTTCTCTGTTCAAAGTTTTCTCGGGTGAGTAAACAAATTATTTTAAGACTTAAGTATGACTAAACCTGTGTGTATGATTCATGCATAATATTGTGCTTTGCTTATGTATTTTCTTTTAAGTTTTAGCTCTGTATATATCCATATGATTATACTGTGTATTTTTGTTATGACCTGTTCTTCTGTGTTTCAAGTTACACAGTGAAAATAAACTAGAAAATTTAAATATATCTTCTTCCAACCATTGTTAGGCTTGAATTTTAAAACAAAACAAGTTTGTTTATACATGAGTCAAGATCTAGAAATGGTTTTAAGTAGGATAGTGATATATAGCATCTGGAAATTTGATTTTACTGAGAAAAATTCAAATATATGTAAAACTTGAATGTCACGAATTATCAATTCAATTGTATAACTTGAATCGTCATTAGAAAATAGGATTTTTATAACAAGAATGGTGATTTTTAGTTAAGCATGTTAAGAGCAGTTCTTAGTTGAACAGAAAATGCTTTTTAACCAATTTCCAACGATCGAACAAATATTGAATGTTGAAATTTTGTACGAAGCAGGTTTGGCAATCGATGATTTCAGGAAAATTGTTAGATTATTTTTCTATTGCAAGAGACGATGGAACGAGGCAAAATTAGGGTTAATTGTTCGAGTTTATCGTGGTATGGAAACAAGGTGATTGCGTCTCCTCTGGTCGATCGAGTTGCTCGAAATTGAGGGAGAGTGTAGTATAGGGGATTGATGTGGTGAGGCCGGAGTTGTATCGCCTTCGATGGTCGGCGTGAGTGAGGCGAAGCGTTTTTGTTGGGTGAGTTTGAGTTCCTATTTCGAACTGGAAGCTCGATTTCACCATGGGTTTGATTGCGCCGAATTGAACTTTGCTTTTGAGTGTAGGGGAGTTTTGTGACTCGCTGGCGGTAGCGTGGTTCGTTGGAGTGTCGTCGAGGCGCCGTGCACGTGCACAACGTTGGAATGGTGTTAGGAAGTTGATGGTGAACGACTCGAGTAGATACTCGGGTAAATGAATAGGTTGCTTCGATTGAGAACTGAGTGCGTAAGCATGCTTTCCAGTTTATTTAAGTTTAAACCTAAACTAAAAATAAAATATAAGTGATGAAGTAGAAGAGAAGGTCTCGGGGAAAATGGAAAGGAAACTCGAGTGTTTACTCGAGTAAACCTGGGGATTATTCGGGTTTGATTTTCAAACTTGCAGTATAATAAAAGTAAAGTTAAGCAAATTATTTCAACAAGTTTTAAGTATTGATGACTTAATAAATATTTGACAATTTAAGCTAAGAAATTATTATAAGTTTTAATTATTTAAGTGAATACTTAAGAATGTTTTTTAAATCTTAATTAATATTTTAATTAAGTAGTTAATTCAAGATAAGTGTTTAAATTTAATTAACATTAAAGCTTTTTAAGTTAGTAATAATTCGATTTCAAAATTATTAAGGAAGACTGTAAAATGTTAAGTAGGAAGATAATTAAGATAAATAATTATTATTAATTAATTGTTTGAAAAGATAATTAAGAACGATTAATTAATTTGTAATTGTAATTAACTAAGTGATTAGCGATTAATCAATTTGTGATTAAAGATTGGTTAATTAATAATTAAGTGTTTAATTAATTTGAAATTAAGAATTTTAAATTAGCTGATTAAAGTTAATTAATAATTTGTAGATAATTACTTAAGGGTTAATGATCAATTAATTAGTAATTAATGATCAATTAATTAGTAATTAATGATTAATTAATTAAGTAATGGGTAATTAAGGAGTAATTAATTTAGTAATCAAGGTTTATTAAATTGATTAAGAAATAATTAATTAATAAAATGGTTTGAAATGGAATAATTAATTAATTGATGATTAATTTAGCAGGATTAGTGATTAATTCTTAAGTAATTAATTTAATATAAATTAATTAAATTAATTATACCATGGATTAATAATTCCTGTTTGGATGTTGTATTAGTAGAATATCTGGATTCGTGATATCTATTTGGTTATATTCTGTGATACTCTGTGATATGCTTTGGATATATTAGTGATGTTGAGTATGATTTATCTGTGATAAATGCTATATGAATTCAAAGTGTAGAATTTATTTAAATTTATATTAATATTTTGAAAATAGATTTATTTTTAACTTTAATAAATTTAGGTTGGAAGGATAAATTAAATTGATTTCTAAGTTAATTTGTTAAGAATTGAATTTAAATAAGAATTGATTGGGACCTATTGATTTTGAGATTTTGAAAAGTATGATTTTATAACTTGATTTAATTAAAGGTGACTAAATGAATATTTCCAAATTTAAATAAAACTGAATATTTAATTTTGATCTAAATTTGTAATTTAAGATTTTATTTAAATGCTTATAAAAAGTGATTAGGTGAATATTTTAGAATTAAATATAGTTGAGGGTAGATATTTAATTTTTGATTTTATTTAAATTTGTAAGCGGAGATTTTATTTAAATGATATTAAAAATGATAAGTGAATATTTTCAATTTTAAATAAAATTGAAGTTGAATTTCGAAATATAAATGAATTTTTTAAATTGAGTTATTATAAATGTTGAATATTTAAACATTGAAATTTATTGAATTTGAAGTGGTTTAAATTTATAGTTCAAACTTGGATTTAAAATCGATATAAATGAAAATGGTTTTAATAAGAATTTGAAGTGAACCTTTAGCCTTTTTAATTGAAATTGTTGAACTAGAATTGTTTTAAATTGAATTTAAAACTAAAGTTGATTTGAATTGATTTGTGAAATTGGATGAAACAATTCTAATTTGAAACTATTTTCTATATCAACTATTTTTAATATATAAACTAATTTTTTAATATAAACTATTTATTATTTATAACTATTTCAATATATATAAGCTATTTTCTATATTTGAACCGTTTAAGTTGGAACTGTTAGGATTTAGTGGATTTAAATGCGAATATTTTGATATGATGGTTGAAACTATTTTTGTGGTTGCAATTTTGGAAGTGAATACGATTTTGAAAGTGAATATGATTTCGAAAGTGATATTATTTGAAATAAATATGATATTTTGATATTAAATGTGAATTGTTTTAAATGAAAAATGACCACGGTTTAAAATAAGCATTTGGTTGTCAAAGAGACCGGGGTCGATTATTGTCATACTCTCTACCAGTACCGAAAGCCACTTTAACAACTGTGCACATGGTGGAGATTCTAGAATAAAGTAGGATAGTTTGGTGAACGATTCTGTATGAGGTATTAACGTAGTCCTGACTCCCGCAAGTCAGTTTGATGTGGCTAAAACATGATCTATACCACACCAAGTGGGGTCGCTCCCCCTATCGGGCACATTTCTTCGATACCATTTTATTAGTTTATGATTTGATTAGGTGCACCTTTGATTTGGGAGTGTGTCTCGAGGTGGGCGGTAGTGGCTGCTATGCTTTACCACTAGTCCGAGAGAATGCAAGAATCCTACCCTAGGCATTGCTACGCGTGCCTTGTTACATGCCTTATCATGCCCACTACGAGTTTGTTTTGTACCGTACCTATGGAGTGCTCCCTGAGCAAGCCACCGGTTTGGTGGAGCTTACTGTTTTCGTATAGACTACGGAAATATATAAAATGCGCTAAGGGGGATATTGGTAACACCTTAAAGCTATTTTAATTTTTTATTTTGCTGTAGACATTATATATGTAGCGTATTGTACTATGTATGTAGATAGTTTAACGGATCCTTAAAGGATGAAAATACCAAGCATCCTTTAATTTATCTACATTTCACTTGAGTTGATTTACTAGTATAAGAATGTTAATCTTGACTCTAGTGTTTTGTGTTTTGCTTTATGATCAGGTCAGTCTGAGTGTCACATCATTTGACTCACCTTTAGAGTTTGGAGGTTTGCTTGAAGTTCTGTCTTATATCTGTTCAGCCTTTTGTTATTTCCAGCTGCTTATGTTCAGTCTTGTCAATGACTTTTGTATTTGAGACTACTCTTTATTTGAGATTTCTATTGTATTTTATTTTTTTAACTATGATATTCTATAGTAGCTTCATGAACAACTATTTATCTATTCCGCTGCTTATTGTTATATTACTATGTGTCTGTAATTCTGTGATTGTTTTTTTTTTGTATTGCTGAGTTTTGCGAATATGAATTAACAATCTATTGTTTTGAGCAATTCAAATCTGACATGAATGGATGATTGTCGATTTGAATTGTTTGAAATAGGAGGTCGTTAGAAGCCACCTGTATACTGATGGCCGTAGTAGCCTCAGCGGTCTATACTTGCTGTCCCAAGGGAACATCATCACCGGGAGCACGGGTAGATGCAGACGGACCTGCAATTTCGTGAAGACCAATGGGTAATCCCATGACTTTAGGGCATGAGATATAAACCTTCTCGAATGTCAAAGAAGTAAGAGATATACCTTCACCAGATTGGCCATCGGTTGTAGCTAGGTGCTGCCTTCCAAAATCGAAGACAACCCAAAAGATCTGTGTATCCCTAGATAATCTGGATCGTAGCCTACATTCTTCTCTAGGGCATGATAAATTAAAGCACTCGCTGCTTGAGTAGTGGAGGACTTTGGAACTAGATCCCAAGGCTTCGCCGCCATCTTTTCCCTTTTTGGTGATCGCTGGATCGTTGAGTAAACTGAGCCGAGCAACCCTGAGTTCATCGGGTTTCGAAGAGTAACTTGGGAGACCGTCTCCGAAGGATTTCATTTTCAAATCTACAATATGGTCTTTTTCAAATCTACAATATAGTCCCAGGCTTTGACGAGCGACTTGGGATACCCCTCTCCAAGGAAGCGGATGTTGTGATTCATTAGGACGCATGCATTGTAATATATCAGCAGTAGATCAAACTCGTCCTTTATATCTGTCTGGTCTGCTTGCCTGGCCTCTTCTTTGAGGGCCTTTATCTGCATGAGTAGTCCGTTAGCCTCTATTTTAGCTTCGCAAGCTTCGACAATTTCCTTGTAGTATCGTTGGGACTCCAACCGAGCCTCAAGTTTCTCCTGCTTTTCCTTTTTGAGCTCTTCCTCGAGCTGTTTAACACGAAGGGCCAAATTGTCATTGTCTTTTTTCAGTGCCTCCTTCTCCTCCTACAAAACATCTTTTTCGAGGGGCAAGAGTACCACCGTGACGAACGATAATGTCCACTTCAGCCTGGTGCACTTTCATAAAATGCTTAACAGCTTTAAAGGATTCGCTGGCTTTTCTCTCAACATAGGCTAGATTCGTACCCAATTGCTTGACCTCCTCGTCTTGGCACTCGATTCTATCTTTGTTATGGTTCGCCATAAAAGTTAATCAATTGATCTCGTGTTTCCTCTCCATCAACACCTTAGAAATTCTCTCAGCCACACGGTGAGTTGTATGGTGTTGCACATAGATATCATTAATGTAAGAGAGTACCGTGTCCTTGACCTCAGGAGGAATTGAATGCAAAGAGAGAACAAATTTGAACTCATCAAAGCATAACTTAGGAAATATGGCCTTGAGCTTATCCATCTTCTCAACAGTAGTGGCATCAAGAGTAATACTATCTAAGAGGGCCCATCTTTCATGCTTGCGGGATGATATATCAAGGCCTTCAGTGCTAGACTAGCAATCTAAATATTGACAGGCGTTGGAAGAACCCAAATGTTGCTCGGGCGCAATAGCCAAAGTGGGAGCATGAGGTAGCGACTTTGTGTTACTATGTATATAGGGTATTGACCAGCATGCTTATCATCGAAAGATTGAAATTTTTACATATACTTGACGACGAGTCCTTATATTGGCAGTTTCGATCTTGGTCTTCTCTTTCTTCGTACTCTTCTCTATCTCGACCGAGGTTTGGACCAGACTGGGCCCAAAATAAGATGGCTGAGAGTATGTTGATCTCATTAAGAGATCATAGTAAAAGGGGTGTCCCATCGAGCCTGGAAACAAAATGAAAGTGTATAAGAACCATTAGAGTTCAAGGTGGATAAGTGTCGTGCGATGCAGTGCATGTGATTATGAGTGTCCTAGTGTCCCTTGAATGGACCAGTTGCTGGAGCTTTATTCCCTGGAGTGATCTTTCCTATGTCAATAGAGGGAATGTCAGTGCTACATCGAATAGGAGATTTAGACCCTTTGAGGCTTGAGTTGAAAAATCATTATTTTCGACATCATTGAGAAGCAAGATGTCAAACAACCCCTAAAATAGATTTTCTGGAGCCATAGAACTAGACTGATCTATAGTAGTAGAAGTTAATTTGTGTTTCTTAGAGACCTGCCCTCTATGCAGCTTATAAATGAGCCCTTTTCCTTTTTTTCTTTTCTGCAGCAGGGAGCTGTGGGCTTTGGGAAGATCCAACTTCAGGCTCGTGGCTTGGGTTCAAGCGTCTCGACCGGGCTCATTAGTATTGCCCTTCATCTTGCCTTCCTCGGCGACATCTTGAGCTCCTTCAACTAAGGGCTCGACAAGATCAGCTTCGTCATCTCCTTACCCTACGACACCTCTTCTCTCTGCATCTCCCTCCTCGGTGTTTCTAGGAAGTACCATGATGCGACCTTCTTCTACTAAGCCGAAGACAAAAAATGCACTTATCGATGAGAAGAGATCTGATGTCTCTATCCACCACCAGTATGTTTTTTAGCACTGAAATCGCCTCTAAGTATATGTCTTTGGTAGGACATGGAAGGCTGCCTGCAATGTTCAATAAGGAATTTCTTAATTGAGGATAAGACTTGAATAAAAATAGTTAAAGTTAAGTTTGAAGTGACAATTATGTCCTTCCAACCATGGTCCTGCAAAACCAGTGGGCAACGCACATAGAACCATTCATTCTTGAAAGCACATAGTTCGTTCCAAGCATCGGTTACGACCTAGCAGTTTGTGACTGATTCGAGGAAAGTTACGAGAGGCTTCCTCTTCACCGCCTGAGGTTGTAAATGAATCGAATGTCTTATGGAGTATGTTAATGATATAAGAACTCAAGGCATATCATGTATGTGCAGTGCAGAAGTGCTTAGCTGTTTGAGTGCAGATGAGCCGGTGCCAATCTTAAATAATTCAAAAAATTTCAAATGAATGGATTGAAAGGCGGAACATAGCCAGCCCACCACATAAACTTATTGCATGCCGCATACCCCTCCTGTGGCAAGTGAGCCCTATCTTTATAGGATGGGAATCACATATCCTCGTAGGGAATCTCATGCTTAATGCATAGCCTGCAGAGAGAGGCCTTATCAACCTTTGAAGCTACTAAATCCTCCAGATCTGTGACGACCCGGAATTTTCGAACATTTAAAATCAGAATATTTAATTGATTTTAAGTATTCAATAGAGTAATTTTAATTTGAATTACGAATATCACTAATTATTGGTAATTAAATTTATTGAATTAAATAATTTGAAGTTGGTAAAATATTGAATCTTCAGTTTTAAGCCTGTTAAAAATAATTGGAAGGCTTATAAAATTTATATCGATAATACTGGGGATAATAGAAGTATTAAAATTGAATTTAACACTGATTTGTTCAGTTTTAAAAATATATCGTTTAAATTGAGTTTAAAAATAGCCTTCCAAGGCATAGTCCCGGAATTCGACGGAACCAGTTCCATTGAATCCGTTATATTGTATAATTATCGGATTTCAATTTTCATGGCGTTTGGAGTTGTTGTGTGAGCGTATGATATATAAACACGTTGAAAATTTACATCGAAAAATCAATTAAAATTTATACGTATATTCTCATGTAAGCAACCTTCATCAGCCGACGTTCGTTCACATCATGTACTCTCCCTTCCCTCAGAAGCTAACGCTTTCTTTTTAAAGTGGAGCCTTCTTCGAGAATCCACACGTTAGGTTATTAAAAAAGGGGGGGGGGGGGGCGAAGCCTTCGTCTTAAAATCAGTATAAACCAAAAAAAAAGGAATCGCGCATCTCCTTCTTCATAACTTCAAATCGATTTTCATCCCTATTAAAAATCAATCAAAGCACACAGTCATTCGTATAGACAAATTTAAATCAGAAACCGATCTCGTCGTCCCTAGCTAGTCGAAATCGAAGCCTCTTCGAGTTCGAGTTCTATCGGCAGAGGGTACTCGCGATTTAAGGGGGCTGCGTTTTGGGGTTCCCTGTCGTTCGCGTGAGTGGGTCGCGATGGAGGCTCATGTCGTTGGATGAGTCGCGAGCAGTGGGAAGTGGAATGTGGCGATGGGCGGCGACTGTTGCAGCAGGCAAGCAAGGGTAGTTTCGATCTAGGATTGAGATATTGAGAGGGTGCTTTGGCTCGTTCACAGGGAGGTCGCAGTTTTGGAGATGAACTGTTCGTCGCCGTGAGGTATTTTTAGGGTTTTGATTCGAATATATATATATATATATATCTATGTATAAAAAAAAAGAAATTTATTTCATATGCAGTTTAGGAACGAAAAATTTCAGTTTATTTAATAATGCATATTAGTGACTGAGACGATTAATAAACCTATTTCAATTTTTAGTTACTAACAGAAATTGTAAGAGAACGATTGGTTTAACTAAATTATTAGTTGCCTTATTTATTTAATGGCAATTAATTGTTCGATAAATTAAAATATTAATGAATCGTATAACTGTTATACAAGGTTTAAAATCACGGAAGCAAGCCAGTTTGGAAATAGATTGCAAATCAAAAGCAAAGGTGAGTTAATCTCACTCAGTTTAAATTTAAATTTAAATGATTAAATTTAAATAAGTGTTTGAATGGTTGAAATGGTTGTTGTGTTATATAGTAGTATATACTACACCTTGAAATGATTAATTTCCCCCATTTTATAATGGAAATATTTATATTGTGCTAACGGCTGTGGATGCTGGGAAAACAGGTTGGAGGGATCCAACTGGACCCCTCACATATATTTAAATTATTCAATATTCTCTGTTGTAATTATTTGATATCCTATGATGAGTTATATTGGAATATTGAATGTTGAGGTTTGATTGAATATTCGGTTATAATGAATTACCAAAATATATGAATTGGATTGTTGAAAAGAAATTAAACGGAAGTAATTTTGTAAGCAAAATAATTATAGAAAGTTTGAATAAATTTAAGAATGAATTGGAGAAGAAATAATGTGACTTTAAATTTCTAATAAATAAATTATGAAGTATGGAAGGAAAATTTAAGTAAATAGAAAGTCAATGAAAGTTAAAACTTCAATGTTATTGTTTAAAAGAACAAAACATTTATTTTAAATTTAGGATTTAAATTTATTTAGGAAGAATAAAGAAGAAATTGGAAATAACCTGAAATTTGTATATTTCAGCTAAAGGATTTAAAAATCAAACTAAAAATAATGATAAAGTCCATAGTTAATGAATTTTGAAATGAACTTATAAGTAAAGAAAATTTATGCTAAATGGAATAAATTGGGGATCAATTGAAAAAAAATTAATTTAAGTGATTGAGATTGGAAATCTCTCTCTGAATAATCGAGTACGCTTTCAGAGTAAATTTTTAAATATAAATTGAATGTTTAAAGTTGTTTTAAGAAGTATGTTTTTATAAAATTTATTATGTCTAATATTAAATTTGTAAAGCAAGTATTTCCTTTTAATATATTATAGCAATAATTATTTACAGAGTGATTTAGTATTGTTTTAAAAAGTTCAAATCTGGTTTTATGTTTTATTAAGTAACCTTATTATCAAAACAGTCCTATGGTATATAGTTTTAACAAATTATTGAAGTAATTTAACTTAAATGTTTAAAGTATATTTTCAAAGTAAAGTGTTTTAAATTATTTAAAAATCTATTTTTTTGTGTGCTTGGTGATTTCAGAGGAGATAGAAAATATTTGCGAAAGTTGATTCTGAAAAAAAAGATGGTTTTGGAAACTATTTTCAAAGGATGGAAAATAGAAATATATCTTATAAAGATATTTTGAGGTTAATAAATAATTTGGAAAATTATTTATTGGTTGATGGTTGTTTGTGAATATTAATTGATAGTTAAATAACCGACTATCAATATTGGACAAATGCGTTGATCGTTTCGAAGAGACCGGGATCAAGATTTATTTCTCGAAAACCACTTCGATCCGGTTTGTACGTTTCGTGTAAACGATTTTGGATTCGAAGATGGAGCAGTGAAGAGCAAGGGCTAGTCGCTACTAATCCTGAGGATATTTCCAAAATGGATGTAGTAGGAATAGTGCCTTCGGTTCCGTTCAAACCCGGGACGGACTTGTATGGATGAATGCTTGCGAAACATCGTCAGCTGGGCGATGGGCATTCTAAGTGAAAACGTTCTAAAGGTAACGCTTAGCCTCAAGCCTCATCAACCGGGAATGACTGAAAATCAGGGGATATGCAGCAAGGTTAGGTGGGTCATGCCTAAGCAGGACAAGATAATTCCCCTGTTTAGATGTCCCTTATATATTTCGGCTTAGTGGGTGGTTGGTCGCGCCAACCACGGGGTTTATCTTGTTCGGGATTGTTCAGTAAGGAATGGTTCCGGCCTTGTGTTGCAGGGGATGAAGGGAGTAATCCTCGGTACAGTGATCTAGGCCCCGTACTGTGACAGGTGGTACCCCAGTGCCTAGTCATTGTTGGAAATCCATTCTTTCTACGAGCCTTGTACGAGTTTTGTTGTAATACCCACTCTGTGGCTAGTAGCTGGAATTTAATAATGTAACAATTTCGGCTATTTTATAAGTATTTGTATATAGACCCTGTTATAATATCAGAGGATTTCTATAAAAATTGTTTTAGCTATCGTAAGGTAAAAACCCGACATGTTTATTTGTGGCGTGGTCTTACAAGATGCTTTTGTTTTCAAAGGATTTTTGAAACTTTAATAATCAATTGGGTGTGATTTTCTCACGCTGATATTCCAGACTGACTCGGGTGTTATTTAACTGTAATGCTCGGGTCAGACCGAGTATTATAGAATACAGGATATGATGCTGTGGAGCTCAGGAGACGAGCTGGATGACGATACGTATTCTCGTACTTATATATATATATTTCCGCTGTTTGAGTTGTTGTGTACCCATTGTATGTTATCGATGTGAGCTGTGACTGATGTACTCTGATGATGTAATATATGTAAACTGGTATATTTGATTTTGAGTAAAGATTATTTATTATCTATTATATTTTATTCCGCTGCGATGGTTAGATTCTGATGTTGATTTTGTTTTCTCTTCTTCTACCTCTTCTTCTTAAACCCAAATGGTTCGTATTTCTGTGCAACTTGAGTTGATTGTTGTAGAATAGTGTTGACTCAAGGGGTACGGATTTGCAGGTCGTTACAGTTGGTATCAGAGCTTAGGTTGGAGATAACCTTGGCTCTGGTGGGAATTACTCATTTAATTTAGAGTCTATAGTACTCTAAAATGAGTTTGAGCGTATTAATAGATATGAGCGCGTATTTGTTTGTGAATATAAATTGTTTTAATATTGTGTTGATTGATTTATTGAGTGGCATATGAACCTTCGTCGACACAGTCTGCGCAACTGTATTGAAGGGGTTTCTAAACACTTGAATAGATCAATCGATACAGTATTGTTTTAAATACGGGTAAATGAAATAATTTTACCCAAAAATATATTTTCGATATATAGAAAGTTTTTGTAAGCTATTTAGCTAATATATGGTTGCTTGGATGTTAGGAATGATAATATTAAAGTATTATCATTTTTAAGGAAAATTTAACTAGAAATTGGAAATATAACCAAAGTTTAAGGAGATAAATTCAATTATGAAATGAAATTTATAAATGTGAATTATAAATGTAAATTATAAATTGAAATATAATCAAATGAGAATTTGTATGAACATAAGCTATGCAAATGAATTATAGAAAAAAAATTTGATTTAAGCAGGATTTGGAAATTTAAATCCCGGAAATTTAGAAGTGTTTTGGAGATAAATAATAGCATTATTGTTTTGGAGATATTACTGAATGGAAATCTGATTTAAAATGGATTTTGGAAGTGAAATAGCATTGTAATCACTTGGATTATTAGAAAATAATTTTGATGATGACGGCCGCATCATCAATATTCATTTTCGAATCTCGAAGTGATGGATTGCTGCCAAATTGTTTTGTTCAGGAAAAGCTGGTTGTTTGAAAATTTCAAAAGGAAATTTGTTGAAAATAAAAACCAGGATTGGTTTAATTTTTTTGAGAAGTGTGATTGCGATGTTGGAAATTTAAAAATGTTTTGAAACCAAAAGCCGGTATTTTAAAAATCCTGATAAGATGGGTTATAAGCTTAAGTTAGGATGATTTTAAATCAGGAATGGAATATAAACTTTGAAGGTTGGAATTTAAATTTAAAGAGAAAAGTTGAAAATGAAAATTAACTTGGAGTTGGAAATAAAAATTTGATTGGATTGAAATTTATTGAATAAGCTGAAATAATATCCAGTTGTATTCGAATCAGGTTGGAATTGAATTGAGTTAAATAAATCCGGATTAAGATAAAATTGAATTGGAATAAAAATTCAGCTGAATTATTGAACGGAATTAAATTCTTACCTGGATAAATGAAAAATAAATTGGATAAGACATGAGAATTTAAATAAATAAACTAGAATAACTTATAAGAGAATTAAAAATCCATAGAAATAAAATATGCTTGGACTATAAATAAATAGAAGGCTTGAGTTAAAAATAAAAGATGAATATATTCAAGCTTATGATGAAATAGAATTGTATAAAACGATAAGTTGTGACTTATTAATTTGAAAATAGAATACAAAGTCCAAAATCAATATTTTGATAAATTGAAAAATGAGAAGAAAATCCAAACTTGAATTATAAAGTATATTGAACTTAAGTAAATAAAATGAAGTGATATTTGGAATAAAAATTCAAGTGTTGGATTATAAATAAGGGAAGGATTAATTAGATAACAAATTAGTTAATGAAATTGAATTGTGAGTTAATAATGAAGTTTGAAAATAAAACTCAAGTTATAAATCACATTCGACTTGGATCGAAGTGATATAAATGTAATTACATTGTGGTTAATAAAATTTGATGGTAAATTAAAAGTGAATGGTAGAATCAGAACTTGAGTTATTAATTAAAATTTAACTTGAAGTGTTAACAAATTAGATATAATTGAAATGTATCGAATAAAAAAAAAAGAAGAAGAAGAAATGGGTTTAAATAGTAATGGTTTGGATTGAAAATAAAATCCAACTAAGTGGAAATAAATTGGAAAAGGCCATGTAATAAATTGGATGAACTGAATCTGGAAGGTTAAATTTGATAATAACAAATCAAATGAAGTTGTAAATTTTAAAATGAGATTTAACTAAAATAGAATCAAAGTAAATGGAAGGGAAAGATTTACAAGTAAAATGAAAATGAGCTTAAGTATAAAATTTGAAGAAATTGAAGTAAATTGACTTAAGCTGAATAGATGGAAGAGAGTAGAATTTAATTCAACTTAAACAAAGTTTAATAATAATGGATTGGATTTAAATCAAGTAAAAATAAATTTTAATTGAAATAAAATTCGGTGTGATGCCGATAATATTTAATGGGATGAATTTTTTTAAATAAATAATTATAAACCATTTAAATTATTAAGGGATTGAAATAACTTGAGACAATAAGAAAAATAGAATGTTTCAAGTTTATTAGAATGGTTTAAGTGAATGGGGATAAACTAATTATATTAAATAAATAAATGATGAAATAAATAAGAATCAAATGCAATGTGGTTTAAATAGGTTGAAGAATGGTTATGGAATGAAATAGCTTGGATTGTTTCCGAGCTAAATAAAATAGTTTGGAATAAACTAACCTGGAATGAAATGTAAATGAACGGATTGTAAATGAAAATTTAAATGGAATGTGTCGAGCTAAATAAATGATTGTGAATGGATTAAAATAAAAGGGAAATTTAACTGACAATCAAGATGAATCTAAATTGTTAATGGTTTTGTATGGAACTTGTTTGAATAATGGAACAAGTTGGGTTAATAAATGAAATACAAGTGAATGCATTCAAATCTGAAATGGAAGCGAGGATAATTGGATTGTGAATAAATTTGGAAATGGAATAGAATTTAGAATAAAATTGAGTGAAATCAATTTAAATTGGTTATAAACATAAATACTTATTTATTCACATAAATCTTGTCAAATTGCATAGAATAAATTGTCATTGGATGTAAATGGAAGTAATTAAAATTCTATGAGTTGGTGGAAGTAAAATAAATTGATTTTGAAAGCAATTGAATTAAATATGAGTTCAATTTGCTTAAAAGTAAATTAAATGTAAGCAATTGAGTTTTAAACCATTCAAATTAATGAAGTTATATACAAATGGATTGAAAAACATTCACATTGGATGAGAATGGGTTTATAAATAAATTGAAACAGTTGAATTGGCATGGAAACTATATTAATTGCTTATGGAAAATGTTTGCTGTGAATTTCTTTTAGAATTCATATGTTTTAACTATTTTAAATAAGTGAAATGTAGTTAAACTTCATTTATATCGTACTTACATGTTTAAATTGAGTAAGTACAGGTACCTGGAAGCCGTGTGGCTGGATTTGGTTGTGCTATTTGCTAAAAATAATAAGCCGCTTGCTTAAAATGCTAAATAAGGTACGCCTACGCAATAAAAATAGGAAATATGAACTGTTTTTGATTTTTCCGACCGTGTGGGTCGATGTATATATATTTATCTCTTTTGTCAAATTGCAAAAGCTCCTCCGTACAAAGGAGACTGCCAAAAATTTTCAGAAATTTTGGGAGTTAGAAAATTTTTGGAAATTTTTGAAAAAATTTATTAACGACAAAACGATTTCAAACTAAGAATTGAAATAAGTTAGTAAATGGAGCTAATTAAAATAATGACGTGAATTAATTATAAATGAAAAATAAATTTTCAAGTATAGAGTTGAAAATAAATTGAATTCGTATGGAAATGAAAGGATCGTTGTGGATAGAAATGGATATAAACTAAAATGGTAGGATGAAAATAAATAAAGAAGTATATAAAATGCTTATACAAAACTTAAGAAGGAATGGTGAAGTCTTAAATGGAAATTGATACTACCAATGTAATTTAAGTCATATTGGAATGAATAGATGTTGACATTTTGTGAGAAAGTCGATAAAATGTTTTGGAATATTGTGTTTGGATATTGGTGTTAAGCAGGTATGCAGGTATTATAAAGGAAAAAGAAATTTGGGTTTGATATCAAAAGATAAATTTGAAAGGCTCGACAAAAAGGTATGTATTTAAATTTGGTAGAAATTTGATTGGGATTTGGATTGAGCCACTTGGCGTTTTGTTTTCTTTTTGGATTTGGGAGGCTGTAGAGCCATTTTGCAGTTGTACCGAGTCAGCCGCGCAAAGGAGACGCTGGCGAAATTTTTCGGGAATTTAGGGAGTTAGAAAAATTTTGAGAAAAATTTTGATAATTCAAAATTTGGTTTCGAATTGAAACTTGAATGGTTAAACAAATGGTATAGTTTGAAACTAGGGAAAGGTTTGGAAAGTTAATGAGAATGATAGTGGATCTTTTAATAAAAAGATAGTTGGATGGATGTTGTACTGTTTGATTTTAGGGAAATAGTAAACGGGTATTGGATCATTCTTCCAAATTAGTAATTTCGGGGACGAAATTCTTTTAAGGGGAGAGGAATGTGACGACCCGGAATTTTCGAACATTTAAAATCAGAATATTTAATTGATTTTAAGTATTCAATAGAGTAATTTTAATTTGAATTACGAATATCACTAATTATTGGTAATTAAATTTATTGAATTAAATAATTTGAAGTTTGTAAAATATTGAATCTTCAGTTTCAAGCCTGTTAAAAATAATTGGAAGGCATATAAAATTTATATCGATAATACTGGGGATAATAGAAGTGTTAAAATTGAATTTAACACTGATTTGTTCAGTTTTAAAAATATATCGTTTAAATTGAGTTTAAAAATAGCCTTCCAAGGCATAGTCCCGGAATTCGACGAAACCAGTTCCATTGAATCCGTTATATTGTATAATTATCGGATTTCAATTTTCATGGCGTTTGGAGTTGTTGTGTGAGCGTATGATATATAAACGCGTTGAAAATTTACATCGAAAATTCAATTAAAATTTATACGTATATTCTCATGTAAGCAACCTTCATCAGCCGACGTTCGTTCACATCACGTACTCTGTCTTCCCTCAGAAGCTAACGCTTTCATTTTAAAGTGGAGCCTTCTTCGAGAATCCACACGTTCGGTTATCAAAAAAAAGGGGGTGGGGGGGGGGGGGGGGGGGAGGGGCCGAAGCCTTCGTCTTAAAATCAGTATAAACCAAAAAAAAAGGAATCGCGCATCTCCTTCTTCATAACTTCAAATCGATTTTCATCCCTATTAAAAATCAATCAAAGCACACAGTCATTCGTATAGACAAATTTAAATCAGAAACCGATCTCGTCGTCCCTAACTAGTCGAAATCGAAGCCTCTTCGAGTTCGAGTTCTATCGACAGAGGGTACTCGCGATTTAAGGGGGATGCGTTTTGGGGTTCCCTGTCGTTCGCGTGAGTGGGTCGCGATGGAGGCTCGTGTCGTTAGATGAGTCGCGAGCAGTGGGAAGTGGAACGTGGCGGTGGGCAGCGACTGTTGCAGCAGGCAAGCAAGGGTAGTTTCGATCTAGGGTTGAGATATTGAGAGGGTGCTTTGGCTCGTTCACAGGGAGGTCGCAGTTTTAGAGATGAACTGTTCGTCGCCGTGAGGTATTTTTAGGGTTCTGATTCGAATATATATATATATATATATCTATGTATAAAAAAAAAGAAATTTATTTCATATGCAGTTTAGAAACGAAAACTTTCAGTTTATTTAATAATGCATATTAGTGACTGAGACGATTAATAAACCTATTTCAATTTTTAGTTAGTAACAGAAATTGTAAGAGAACGATTGGTTTAACTAAATTATTAGTTGCCTTATTTGTTTAATGGCAATTAATTGTTCGATAAATTAAAATATTAATGAATCGTATAACTGTTATACAAGGTTTAAAATCACGGAAGCAAGCCAGTTTGGAAATAGATTGCAAATCAAAAGCAAAGGTGAGTTAATCTCACTCAGTTTAAATTTAATTAAATGATTAAATTTAAATAAGTGTTTGAATGGTTGAAATGGTTGTTGTGTTATATAGTAGTATATACTACACCTTGAAATGATTAATTTCCCCCATTTTATAATGGAAATATTTATATTGTGCTAACGGCTGTGGATGCAGGGAAAACAGGTTGGAGGGATCCAACTGGACCCCTCACATATATTTAAATTATTCAATATTCTCTGTTGTAATTATTTGATATCCTATGATGAGTTATATTGGAATATTGAATGTTGTGGTTTGATTGGATATTCGGTTATAATGAATTACCAAAATATATGAATTGGATTGATGAAAAGAAATTAAACGGAAGTAAATTTGTAAGAAAAATAATTATAGAAAGTTTGAATAAATTTAAGAATGAATTGGAGAAGAAATAATGTGACTTTAAATTTCTAATAAATAAATTATGAAGTATGGAAGGAAAATTTAAATAAACAGAAAGTCAATGAAAGTTAAAACTTCAATGTTATTGTTTAAAAGAACAAAACATTTATTTTAAATTTAGGATTTAAATTTATTTAGGAAGAATAAAGAAGAAATTGGAAATAACCTGAAATTTGTATATTTCAGCTAAAGGATTTAAAAATCAAACTAAAAATAATGATAAAGTCCATAGTTAATGAATTTTGAAATGAATTGATAAGTAAAGAAAATTTATTCTAAATGGAATAAATTGGGGATCAATTGAAAAAAAATTGATTTAAGTGATTGAGATTGGAAATCTCTCTCTGAATAATCGAGTACGCTTTCAGAGTAAATTTTTAAATATAAATTGAATGTTTAAAGTTGTTTTAAGAAGTATGTTTTTGTATAATTTATTATGTCTAATATTAAATTTCTAAAGCAAGTATTTCCTTTTAATATATTATAGCAATAATTATTTACAGAGTGATTTAGTATTTGTTTTAAAAAGTTCAAATCTGGTGTTATGTTTTATTAAGTAACCTTATTATCAAAACAGTCCTATGGTATATAGTTTTAACAAATTATTGAAGTAATTTAACTTAAATGTTTAAAGTATATTTTCGAAGTAAAGTGTTTTAAATTATTTAAAAATCTATTTTTTTTGTGTGCTTGGTGATTTCAGAGGAGATAGAAAATATTTGGGAAAGTTGATTCTGAAAAAAAAAGATGGTTTTGGAAACTATTTTCAAAGGATGGAAAATAGAAATATATCTTATAAAGATATTTTGAGGTTAATAAATAATTTCGAAAATTATTTATTGGTTGATGGTTGTTTGTGAATATTAATTGATAGTTAAATAACCGACTATCAATATTGGACAAATGCGTTGATCGTTTCGAAGAGACCGGGATCGAGATTTATTTCTCGAAAACCACTTCGATCCGGTTTGTACGTTTCGTGTAAACGATTTTGGATTCGAAGATGGAGCAGTGAAGAGCAAGGGCTAGTCTCTACTAATCCTGAGGATATTTCCAAAATGGATGTAGTAGGAATAGTGCCTTCGGTTCCGTTCGAACCCGAGACGGACTTGTATGGATGAATGCTTGCGAAACATCGTCAGGTGGGCGATGGGCATTCTAAGTGAAAACGTTCTAAAGGTAACGCTTAACCTCAAGCCTCATCAATCGGGAATGACTGAAAATCAAGGGATATGCAGCAAGGTTAGGTGGGTCATGCCCAAGCAGGACAAGATAATTCCCCTGTCTAGATGTCCCTTATATATTTCGGCTTAATGGGTGGTTGGTCACGCCAACCACGGGGTTTATCTTGTTCGGGATTGTTCAGTAAGGAATGGTTTCGGCCTTGTGTTGCAGGGGATGAAGGGAGTAATCCTCGGTACGGTGATCTAGGCCCCGTACTGTGACAGGTGGTACCCCAGTGCCTAGTCATTGTTGGAAATCCATTCTCCCTACGAGCCTTGTACGAGTTTTGTTTGTAATACCCACTCTTTGGCTAGTAGCTGGAATTTAATAATGTAACAATTTTGGCTATTTTATAAGTATTTGTATATAGACCCTATTATAATATCAGAGGATTTCTATAAAAATTGTTTTAGCTATCGTAAGGTAAAAACCCGACATGTTTATTTGTTGCGTGGTCTTATGAGATGCTTTTGTTTTCAAAGGATTTTTGAAACTTTAATAATCAATTGGGTGTGATTTTCTCACGCTGATATTCCAGACTGACTCGGGTGTTATTTAACTGTAATGCTCGGGTCAGACCGAGTATTATACAATACAGGATATGATGCTGTGGAGCTCAGGAGACGAGCTGGATGACGATACGTATTCTCGTACTTATATATATATATATATTTCCGCTGTTTGAGTTGTTGTGTACCCATTGTATGTTATCGATGTGAGCTGTGACTGATGTACTCTGATGATGTAATATATGTAAACTGGTATATTTGATTTTGAGTAAAGATTATTTATTATCTATTATATTTTATTCTGCTGCGATGGTTAGATTCTGATGTTGATTTTGTTTTCTCTTCTTCTACCTCTTCTTCTTAAACCCAAATGGTTCGTATTTCTGTACAACTTGAGTTGATTGTTGTAGAATAGTGTTGACTCAAGGGGTACGGATTTGCGGGTCATTACAAGATCATTCAAAAATATAGTATCTTCTAAAGTGTTAGGAGGTGGCTCGATTTTTGCTTCATGATTCAAAGGAACTTCAAGCTCTTCAGGAAAACTTTTGGGCTATTCAGATTGTTGGCCTAGAGAGTTTCAAGCAGATATTGTTGCAACACTTGATTCAGCGTTAGAATTGTCATGAGAAGTAGTTTGCTCAGTACCTATAATAACCAAACGCTCCAAGCGTTTGGAATCCATAGCCATCAAATTCAGTAGATAGTAATTTAGGAAAATAAACCTGTTCCCCACATGCTAAGTGTAAACTAGTGTAGTGTGGTGCAGTGTAGAGATTAACAGTTTGAAATTCAAACGACTGTTATGCCAGGACTTTAGAATACAACCAGAGTGATCATCATCGTTGACCATCCCAATCGGCTTTCACACTAATGGTTATGGATTTTATCTAAGCACTAAGATCAATTGTCGGCATATTGGAGTATGAAATTTTCTTCCAAGATCATTTGAGACTATATGTTATACTTGTTCAAGTTCTAGTCATATTCAAAAGTGTACAACTTTAGTTTCCGATGATTCAAGTCATATAAGTTTGAATGCAAAGTCCAAACATTCACGTTCGGAGTCATATGCATTCATATTCAAGTCAAAGTACTAAGATCATGGTCGAGTCCCATTCTGGAGTTCAAGCGTTTAAGTTTAAGTCCAATATTGGATATGCAAACGTTCATGTCCGAGTTTGTTCACATGTTCATGCTCATATGGTAGGAGTTGGGTTCATTCACACATACAAGTTTAGGTGAACAAGTCCCGAAGTTCAAGTGCGATCAAATAAGGTTAAAAAATGGCTAAGTTCCCGTGGGCAAAGGGATCGAATACAATCCCTCTCATAGGTGGTTTTTCCTTATGCAAAGTTAAACACCAAATCATCGTAACCGATTCCTCCAACCGTTCGCCTATCATCGATCCATCATTCCAATATCCTCCAACCAGTTGCTTCATATTCATGTATCATAACCTAATCCCTATAACTGATCACTACTCCAACATTATCACTGATCGGTCCTCACTACCACTTTATTTCATCTTCTATATATTACAACTGATGGCCTAGAACCAACGTTCAACTAATTGTACATCAACATTGATTACTCTATCGTCATCGTCATTCCATCTACATTAATTTCTACATCATATTATTACTCCAATCCCCTAAACTTCGGTACCAAGCATTAATAAATCCATCACCGACCCTTATTACCAGTCTAATCCACCACTGAACCCTAAACCCATAACAATCTATGCGGTAATAACCATCATCTCATCATACAACTTTAAGTCAAATCGAGTACAGATTAAAGTTACTTATTAATTATGATCGAAAGAAATATGGCAAAGAACAAATGAAAGGTCGGGTTTGATTTGAATTATGAAATTAGGTGTTGGAGTTGGGTTGATCAAGGCGGTGGGTTGATTAGTGGCGATGGCAAATGATTCGGAGACGATGGAAGTTCAAATGGTTGGATATTTGTGATTTATGTTAATGGATTTTAAGCTTTGATTCTTCAATAGCAATAGAAAGACGAAGAGGTTAGATCAGTTCATTTGCAATATGCATGAACGGAGGTGAGGAAATAAGCTAAGTCATAGCATATATATAGGGCAGTCCTATCTCATGTGGCCCACTTTCTAACAGCCTTGAATTGGCTAACTCCACGTGCATGAAGGGATCAAATCCGATCCCATACACGGGATTAACACCAATCCCTTGTAAAAAAATGAATGAACAAAAATGGTAGGAAATTGCAATACACTTGCGATACACTTGTGCTTCAACTACATAATATCGACAACGACCCATGAAGATGCACATGTACATACCGAGAATTCAATTTCTTGAATCAACAAAGATTAAATTATTACCTGAATCTCGTAGGAAGGATGTTGCTACAAATAACCAATGCCTTCCAACTTAATCAACAAGCTCAATGGAACTGAGCACAGACAAAGGTTGGGGATTACAGTCCAAATTTGTATTGACGAATATCGACCAAGTGCCATGATGAATGAAGGAAGATATGATTCTTTGGCAAGATAATTCAATGAAAGGATAGCAAATATTTATAAAATTAAATAGAATTCCTCCAGACGACTCTAACTTGGTTTAATTCAAAGCATGTCATGTTAAAACAAGATGCAGTTTGGAGGGTATATGTTATCTAGCCTTTTGACCCAATTATACCCAGACTGACTGGAAAAGTTAGACTCGATGATTGACATGGAAAATAGACCAGAGGGGTGATAATAGAGTCCAGAGATCAAGCATGGACAATAATATGAAGTAATGATCAAATGAAGTTAACATATAGACTCTACAAAACATTCTAAGAATGGATTAGTGCTTCCCTTAAGTGGGGAATCAGATCAGATCTCTATGGTTGTGAACAACTTGGATCAGTAGTTCAACTCAACGGGAATCGATCGATATCTTAAAATCTGAAAGCAACTATGCAAACAACTTTGGAAACATGAAGCCGGTATAGAGGGAGACCCACCCGACCGATCGCATGCTTCCATTTGGTGTGGAAGACCGATCATGGTCGATCACTAAAATATGGAATTGATCCTCAAATTTTTTTGAGTGACCTTATCCGAATCTGGTGATTCTATCGACGAATTTTTCAGAAAATATTCGGTCGCATACACCTATAAATACAGGGTTTATAGTTAATTTGAAGGATCTTTATACTGTTGTACTTTTGTATTCCATTGTAATTGGATTCTAATCCGATCCCTCTTGTATTTAGAAATTCAAGTCATTAATAAAGTTATCTCTTTAAAATGGAAGTAGGCACTCAACGTCGGACCGCTATAAATTTGTTTGTTTTCACTTTTACTTGTCTTTTGCTTCCTTAATTTTCAGTTTGATTTCTTCATTTGTTTCTCTACACATAATCTTTTGGGTGTTTGCGCTAACTTTTGGTGCAAACAGCTATGGATTCCAGGAAGTAGTCAGGGGAAAGGTGTTGGCATGGGCTGAGTTAACGGTGAATGTTCTGATTGACATGCATGATCCTACTCGGGTCCTGAAGATTGGATCTCAACTCAACTCTAACTTTAAAAAGAAATTGGTGAATTTTCTCAAAGGAAACATGGATGTATTTGCTTGGACACATTCAGATATGTGTAGGATATCGCTAGAGATAATAGCGTGTTATGCACTGAGTAATAATTCAAAGTTCCCACTAGTAAAACAAGAAACGCAGTTTGGGTCCGGAGTGATCCACTATATTGAAGGAAGAGGTAAATAAGTCTATAGCAAGTAGATTTATTAACGATGCATTATACCTCGCTAGTTTCCAATCCCATGTTGGTCAAAAGGTCAAATGGAAAACGATGGACTCGCATCGACTACTTGGAGTTGAACAATACATGCCCGAAAGACAGCTTTCCTTTACCCAGCATTGGCCAACTAGTGGAAAGGACATGAATTTCTTTGCTTTATGGATGCTTACTCAGGCTATAACCATATCCCAATGCATATACTAGATTAGGAGAATACTAGCATTATAATGAAATTAAGATTATACTACTATCGTGTAATGCCATTCGATTTGAAGAATGTCGAAGCTACATAACAGGGATTAGTAAATTTGATGTTCAAGAGTCAAAATAGACGGACTATGGAAGTATGCATGGATGACATGCTTGTGAAATTATGAGTAGCATGGAACCATCTAGATGACCTTTCAAAGATGTTCGAAATTTTGTGGAAATAAGTAATGAGGCTAAATCCATTGAAATGTTCCTTCGGAGTAACATCAGGAAAGTTTTCGGGATTTATGATCAATGCATGAGGCATCAAGGCTGATTCGAAGCTGATTTCCCACTTGAGGAATGTAGTTACTCTAAACACAATAAAGGAGCTTTAAATCTTACATGGAAAGATTGCCGCTTTAAGTAATTTCATTTTAAGGGAAATATATAAGTGCTTATCTTTCTCCGATGCCCTCAAGAAAGGTAAACAGAACTTTGAATGGAATCATTATTTCCAGAACACCTTTGAGGAATTATTGAAGTACATGAAAATGCCACCTGTCTTATCTAAACCGCTGGACAGGGATGATTTATTCATTTACTTAGTAGTGTCTTCTTAAACACTAAATGCAACATTATTTTGTGAGGAGGCAAGAGTTATCCCCTTGATTTGGCAGTTCCAATGCTTTTGACAGGCAAGGTGCTAAGCTTGCCCCCTTGGCCTGATACTTAATAGTGTCTTCTATAAGTGCAACATTGATGCGCGAGGAGACAAGGATTTAGAGATCGATGTACTATAATAGCAAGCGGTTCACTAGACCTAAAAAGAATTATTGAAAGCTGGAAAAACTTGCATATTGCTTGTTGATATGTCAAGGAAGTTACGATTGTATTTTCAGGCTCATCAGATCAAGATACAGACAAATCACCCTATGAAATAGGTACTATACTAACCCAAGACCTCGAGACGGTTGCTGAAATGAAACATCAAGTTGAGCCAATACCATATTGCTTACCATCCAAGGAAAGCGATAAACGGGAAGGCATTAGCATACTTCACTGCCGAGTTTAGCATGCATGATAGTGAAGAGGATGTTACAGTTGTAGCTTCTCATTGGAAGTGATCCGTTGACAGTACTTCAAATGAGCTTGAAGTAGGAGTAGCATTTGAAACACCAGAAGGACGATCAATTCTTTATGCATTGAATTTGGAATTTCCTACGACTAACAATGAAGCAGAGTATGGGGCATTAATAGCAGGATTGAGGATAGCAAAGGAATTGGGGGGGTAAAGACACTACATATATTTAACGATGCTTAATTGGTGATTTTCCAAATCAAGGAGTATTAAGCCAATGATGCAAGCTTATCCCCTTACCTATCAAAAGCATTGGAACTGCTTGAAGACATAGACCATTATGTGATAACACACGTCCTTAGAGAAGAGAACATGAAGGCTGATTCATTAGCCATGCTGGCTATCTTCGGGAAGCATAGCTAATAGGATTGGTTTCGGTGGAAGTTCTGACAACTCCAACTATTGACCATATGGATGTTGACTGGATTCTAGAGACCACAGGGGAGGAGGAGTTATTGATGACCCCAATCAAAGACCATCTGATCAACAAACTCTCCCTAGAGACAGAAACGAACGGAAGAAGCTCCTCTAGATAGCGCCATGGTTTATAATGTAAGATATAGTACTATATATGATTGGGTTCTCAACTCCTCTACTTCAGTGTGGAGCTAAGGTGAGGCTAGGAAGATCCTCATGGAAATCCATAAGGGGAGCCGTGGCTATCACACCGGGGGCATACTTTGGCAAAGAAAATATTTGGCTGCAGATATTTTTGGCTGACAATAAACTGAGATGCAGCTGAATACACCAAATGGTGTGATTGATGCCAAAGGTTTACAAAGGTTTCGAGATCCCAATCTTCAGAGCTTACTTAGATGGTAAGTTCACCTATGGTCATTCATGATTTGGGGAGTCAACATTATTAACGTGCTACCATAGTGAAACGAGGAGTCATATATGCTATCATTGTAGTAGATTATATTATGAAATAGTTGAAGTAGAACTGCTTGCGAAGATTACGAAGAAAATAGTAATCAATTTTGTAACTACGAATCTTATTTGTAGGTTCAAATACCCTAGAAGATCATTATAGACAATGGAACCCGGTTCGAGAGTGCTAAATTCAAGGACTTCTGCAATGGATGCAGAATTAAAAAGTGATTCTTTACGGTGGCGCCTCTGTAAGCGAATGGACAAGTCGAGGCAGTGAACAAAATCATCAAATCTACCTTGAAGACGTGGTTGACTAGAGCAAAAGGCAACTGGATCGATGAGCTTCCACTGGCATTGTGGATTTATAAACTAACACATAAGCCAACAAATGTACACTTGTCATTTGCTTTGACATACGGATTGGAAGCGATAATCCTGATAGAACTGGAAGTCTCTTCTCATCGTAAAAGACATTTTGACCTGAAGGTGAATGAGAGTTCCTACTTGAGTCCATCGATTTGGTTGATGAGAATGGAGAAGAAGCAAAATTAATGGTTGCAACCCACCAGAGAATAATAGTGCAACACTTCAACGCCAAGGTTCGCAACCGCACCTTTAAGGTAGGAGATCTCATTCTAAAACGAGTTCTCCTCCTAAGTATAGAAGTGCTTAGCCCAAACTGGGAAGGACCTTATGCAATCGATCGAAAACATGGAGATGGAACATTTAAGTTGACAACTATTATTTGAACCCATCTCGCATGCATGGAACGACAATGCTTCGGCACCACTACACAGTTTTCTTCATTTGTTTTCACAAATAAGCCACCCGAAGACACCATAGGCAATGTAGGCATAACTTGCAACTTCTTTCATTCATGAATAAAGTCGGCTTCTTGAACCAATAGAACCCTGTTCTCGAAAGAAAATCCTTGTGCCATGCGATTAGCAGTACAACCGAGGATGTACTTCTTTGGCGTCAGATAGTACACTGGCGTATGTTTATAAGGGCAGATCAGATAATTTGGCCCCAATTCACTTCAACCTTCAGGATCTTGTCGTTGCCTGAAGATAGGCGATGGGGAGAAGGTTCCCACATACAATCCGGATTAAACTTTAGGAATTTGTCGTTGCCTAGAGGTAGGCGATCACAACAAAGTTTTCCCATCCACTTTAACCTTCAGGAGTTCGTCATTGTTCGGAGATAGGCGACGACAAATTTTTTTCCATATACAATCTGGTTAACCTTTAGGAATTTGTCATTTCCCAGAGATAGATGATGACCAGAAGGTTTTCCCATCCATTTTAACCTTTAGGAATTCATTATTGCCCGAAGACAAGCGATGGAGAGAAGAATTTCCCATTCATTTTGAACTTCAGAAATTCTTTGTTGCCTACAAATAGGGACGATGTCCAAAAACTCCATCATTAAGAATCTGGTATTGCCCAAAGATGGGCAACAACTGGATGATGAAATCCTAATCTTCAAGAAACCATTGTTACCATGAGATTGTTGACAATGGGAAGGTTTGCCAACCCAATCTAGGGACCGAGTGGATAATTCGGTCCTAAGCTTCATGAAAACCCTTCACTGCTTGGAGGTTGGCAACATCAAGAAGTTGCAACAATTTTACTGTCTATCGGATAATTCGACCCAACCTTTTAGAATTTGTTAGATAATTCAATCCCGACTTATAGGAGTTTGTTGTTGCCTAGAGATAGATAACGTCAGGAAAGGACCCATGGACTTGAATAATTTGTGCGCTAGTTTTCGTAGATTGAAACTAGGACTCTATTGGAATTTAATGACAATACTTACAACCGAGCATGACTCACTCGGTTGAAGATTAGCGAGGATGGTCATGGAGAATCGAAAGCGAGCATCGCCAGGTCTTCCTGACTTAGCATCAGGCTAGGAAAAGTACACTTGGACTTAAGGCAATCAAATAATTTTCCCTATGATATCTCTATCTCGTCAATGTCTAGAATCTGGCAGCCATGATGATAAATCCTATGGATGGTAACGCAAATGGAAAAGAAGACGAATATCCCAATTGCTACTCACGATAATCTTGAGGAGTGTAGAACTAGTATTATTCACTATTACCAACTAGTCGGAAGAAAATCGACGAAAAATGGCCATGGAGTTGGTTTAGTGATCGTTCTAATTTGCCAAATGGAGCACTTTGGAAATTATAAATTGGGCCAAGATCATAATACAACCTAAGCAATTGGAGAAGTTTTATCTATATGCATAGAGTTGCAGTAAATAAGCACATTGAACAAAAACAAGCATAAATAATTGTAGTACAGGATGTCATATCATATACGCAGGAAGTTATATATAAATAGGAATGGTACATAATGATGCGAAAAAACAAGCAAAACAGAGATTGAATGCCAAAAAGATATCTTTCCATTACTTCATCATTAAGGGAAAAATACAGTTTGGGCCACTCCTACACAAATGTGGCCTATTTGACAAAAAGAATAACAAAAGTACAGACTCAATAACACAAAAACCAAAAACAAACTACCACACTGACAACTTCCAAGCACCCTCTACTTCTTACCCTTCTTACCACTAGGACAACTGTCTGCGCCTCTTCTCATCTCTAATCACACCCTCGATGAAATCTCATCCTTAGAATGGGTAGTCTCACTACCAGTCCTGGTATGGGGTCATGAGATTTGCTACCAGGAGCTTTAGTAGGCTTAGCCTTGGGAGATTTGTTCTTAATTAGGGGGAGCTTGGCAGTGGGGCTTATAGGAGTTGAAGATGCATGCTTCACGACGCTAGGCTCAGACTTCACTTTGATCTTATCTAAATCTGCCTTCCACCTCTTCGCTATGGTGATAGGGTCAGTTGGGTCTGAAGCACTAACAATAGTGGTGTCTTCTTCTTGGAATATGAAAATGTCTTCCAACCCTTTTAAGGTCTTAATCTTCTAAGAATAAAAAAAAGGCCTAAAATGGGAAGGTGTAATGGAGTGATAATTCCAGTAGAAACAAAAGTCGATGCAGTGAAGATTGCTTCTGTTCTCTAGCCCTAAGTAGGTGGTGGTAGAGTAGCATAGTACAGTTGACGTACAATTTGGAATAAAATGATAACTTTAACGATGGATTCACGAGAGAACTATAGCTTCTCAAAGACTCGTGAAATGAGAGATGTACTTGAGTTTGGACTTCTATCCCTGAAAGAAAATGTGAATTCTCCCACTACGGTCCCATGCACCTCAGTTTGACCCATGCAGGAGGGAATGTAGAGCTCATGAGAAGTAATTTCTATAGAAATTGGAGTCGTACGGAAAGTTTCAGAGCTAACCCCCGTAGAGGCAGGAATAATCGTGGTTGGCTCTTCGGATTTTGGAGTGGACACATCGTGCTGACTCGATAAGCTCGGGCCAGTGAGAGCTTTAGTGGCAGCAGCAGTAATTGCGTTGGTGTAGCAACCCGAATTACAGTGGGTCCGGAATTTTCACAAAAATGTTAAAATCCAAGCCCACTGAAGCCCGAGTCGTGTACCGGGCATCCTTCAAATAGGCAAAGAAAAATATATCAGAGCTCAATAAATATCTCACAAAGGAAATGACTAAAATATAATAGTAAGTGACTACTTACCAATATACTAACACTTTACAAACGAGTATCTCAAAGTTGGAAAGTCTCTGCCCTCTACCTAACCTATAGGATGTTATGAGTAGGGGGTCAGTACTAATGTTATGGAGAATGGACAAATTATACACTTCTAAGCTTAATTCTACATATACCATTTTATTTCCATTTACTGTTATATTAGGTTCATTGGGTTTATAATACTCTCGCCTCTGTGCGTGAATCATGCTTATTTACTCCCTAGTAGATTAAAACCTAATAACTGATACATATGTAGCTATATGCCTAATGACCACATCGGTCCTAGGTACTACCCATAGTACCTTTTGTATCCTCCTTGCATTTGACTTCATCATCTTACTTCCATGGCATTCTGTGACTACATCTATAAAGGACTGGCTCATAAGGTCTACAATACAGATGTTTCGTTGCCTTCTGTGAAAATGTAAAACTGCACCAGTCTACACTAGTGCCCAGGCATCCATAATGTACCACCCAGTGTGTACCTTGAGGACTATACGTAATCATTCTATCTACTCCCTGAATCCCGCTTAACAAGGTCTACCTTGTACGGAATTTAGTCGGGGATTTTCTATTTTTGTAAAGGACTGCCTCATTAGGCCTACAATATAGATAGTCTAGCACTGTAAAGGGCTGCCTCATTGGCCTATAATACATATAGTCTATTTTTATAAAGGACTGCCTCTTTAAGCCCACAATACAAGTATTCTATTTGGTCTGTCTCTTTTATTATCGTGGCTATGTCCCCACGCAGCCACCCCTCAACTAATCGAAAAAGCTCTAAAAAGCTAAGTGGCTGTACCCTACTGCAAACAATCTAAACATCCATTATACAGCTCCCCTCATCCAATATCTTGATAGTGAAAGTATCATTGGACTGTTGGTTTAACTCTAGTCTTTTCCGAACTCGCTCTTGGATTTCATGCTGGCCCGATATCCACATGCGACTATCCTTTAGGTCATGCCCACTAAACTCACTTTAATGTACTGGGACATACGAATATCGTACTCCAAACACCAATCCCTTTTGACTGCCTACAACGGTCCTACCATGCAAAAAGCAGTCAAGGCATACTCTTTTGATGGAACACCTACAGACCTGCCTCTAGAGGACTGCATCACTACGCCTACCTCAAAGGGCCACCCTAGAGCACCCTCACATCTCGTTGAAGTTTTGTACTTCCTTCTAGCCCAAAATAACTAAGTTAGACGTGCTTCTTCTTTGCTGAAATCTGTGATGAACTGCTTCGTTAGGCTCTTAATCCTTTGGGCTTCTCCAAACGCATCTCACTCTTTTATTAGACCCGAAGTCTAATCTTTTATTTTGTGTTTAGTTTACTTTCCATATTCTATTGGCTTCTTACTTACCCTAATTAGCATAATCTTATCCCAGCCTCACCTAACTGTTGTGAGACCATCAGTTCCTCACTGCAAGGGAATGCTGTTGGTACGGGCCACTTCTATTATCTTGCTTATCAACTTAATTTAAGTCTTAGGTTTATTAAAATAAGCCTCTTCTATTCCTTCTTTATTTGCTTATTAACTTTATTTAAGTCTCAAATAAGCCTTTTCTATTCTTTTTGCTTAATCATAACCTATGTTATAATTTTACTTGTAATTTTCACGTTTATTTTCTTTTATATTCTGTATATTATAAATATAATTACAAGCGTCTCTATTATATTCTAGTCTGCCTTCTTTATCATGATGTTGAATTTTCTTTAATTCTCTTTATATTATATGACAAGCTTAGCTTTGGACTACGTCCACTTGTCCCAAATTCACTTATCATAATAACTAATTTACTTTTATTCTATTATCTGCATGGTAAACCCAGATCTACGTACATTTCTATTTGTAGCTTCTATTCTTATCTAATATTAACTTGACTCCTTCAATTCTTTGTTTTATCTTCTTATATTATAGGAAGTAGTTCTATTCTATTTGGTTGGTTACGAAAACTGTGCTAAAAATTCATTTCCGCATTTTAATACTAAATTATGTCGTAAACAATAATCCATAACTGTAAAATACTTTTTTATTATCTCTTTACTTTTTGGATAGTGCAAAATACTGTGGTTTCTCTATTTTACACTAATTCCCTTTTTGTTTCTTTTATTCTTGCAATTACGTTTATCGTTATCTTTTTAAATATTAAACTATATAAATGCATTCTATTTTCTAAACCAACCAATTAATCTATCACGTACTTTCAAATTAAATTACTAGAATTTTCTTTAAGTTATTACTCCCGTTTTAGCATAATTTCTGTAAATGTCTTCTTTCTAGGCTTAAGCCTTTTTCTATAATCATTAAGCCTAATTTTATACATATTTAAATGGATCTCTACTTCCTTTTCCATATAAATAGTTAAATATAAATTTAAAAATCATAACAAATTTACAGAGTTAATTACTGGAAAAAATGCTTAATTAAATAATTAGCCGGAATTTAACAATAACATTTCATAAACGAAAAAGGTATATAATTTAAATCCACTCACCTGTCGTCCTTAGCTTTGCTTGTGTGCAGCTTGGCTCCATGGTCCTTCTGGGTCCCCTCTTAAGGTGTATTATATTTTTATTAGAAGATCTCCTCCCTAGAAATATTTTCTTTTTAGGGTCCAGCCTCAGGCAATGAACCCATTAGGAGAAAATTTGATTGTGAGAAAATAGATAAGCCTATAGTTCTATTTATAGTGGAGTTCGAGGATCTCAGACCGTTGGATTCTTGGATTGAACCGAGAGCCACCACGTCACAAGATCGTTTGGAGCCATCAGAATAATCAACGTATGGCTCAAAGCACGCAAAAATCGAATTTTAATTCGTTTGGCACGTACCTGGATGAAACTTCGCCCACGTAACAACGCGGGTCGATCCTAGGGTCGACCTGTGTTCTCCTTGGGTCAACCTGGCAGTCGACCTAGGAGTGCTATGGGTCGACCTATAGGTCGACCCATATATTTTTTCTTTTTTGTTTTGTTTTCTCTGCTTTTTGTTTCTTTCGCAATTTCTCCCTATTAACTCAGATATTGACAAGTTATATATGGAAACTGATCAGAAAATTGCCGCAGACACAATTGTATAAGTTTCAAGGCTATATTCTGATAATTTAAAAAATATTTATTTTCACTATTCATTGTTATTTGATTATTTATTTATATAAAAATAAGGGGTATTACATACTTCCACCCTTTAGGAAATTTCATTCCCGAAATTCAACAAGGGTAAAATTACATAATTCTTCACATTAATCACAATCACTTTGTGTACATCCAATTTTGCAACCATCCATGTTCTTATGCAAAAATGTTATTTAGTGCAAAATATACGCATGTATATGAATTTCTAAGTGGTACCTCTAATATGAATTCTTTTATTTCATAAATTTTATTTTCAAAACATGATGCACACATCCTAGATATACTTGCAATTTCTATATGAATGCAATCTTTTAAAAACTCAAAGCAATTTTCATTTAGTTTTTCCATAGTCCTACTGAATAGGGGTGTAGTTCAACAATTTTTTCATATAAATCCTAACACACAACTTTTAATATTCAAATTTCAAAAACTCTAATTTTATGAATTCGATTTCTTATGTCAAAAAGAAGGTAGTGGATGGAAAAACTTCATATTTCTCCGATTTTCTTATGCGCACATCTTTCTCCGTACTTGGAATTTAGGCCGATACTCTATAAAATTTCCTATTTATTTTTCCCAAGCATAGTTTACATAATAAAATATCTCCTTTTACATTTTTTAGTTGATGTTTCTGGTGCTTTCTTTAAATTTTTTATTTTCCTTTTAGTTATTCTTATATCCGCTTTTACTTTTCTTTCTACGATAATGTCTTATGTCTGTATTCTCTATTTGTAAACATCATAAAAACACAGAAAAAAAGCATCAATACTATTTTACTACAATATCAGTCAAATGCTTAACAAGAGTAAAATTTTATAACTAAAAAAGAAAACAAACCCTGCTATAAAGTGATACTAGATAGGTAACAATAGTAGGCTAACTAGCTATCATCTAGGGCTAGGACTCCTAGGACCATGTACGCCCTGACATAAGAAGGTCCTAGTGATTGAATCTAAATAGCCAAAGCGCTTCTCCTATCTTTTGGTGCTCGCCACTGTCTCGTGTTTTGTCCTAGCTATCCCCTACCGTCCTCGCAAGAGATCAACGTGCTCTATGGTGAGCTGCTCCTTCCTTTCGGCAATGGTCCTCATTTGCTCATCGTAGCTCATCGGCGGAGGGGGTTGGGAGGGTCCTGCTCCCTCTACCCAAGTTCTATGTCCCCAAGTACTCTGCGTCGTGGGCTCTGGTGGCCAAGCAGGACACTACGACTTTGTATGTCCAACACCGCCTCCAAATGGTGGTGAAGGAAAGCTCTGCTGCCCGTGGAAATACTGTGGCGCCTGGTAGTGTGGCATGGGTTGTGGTTCGGGCTCCTGCTCCTTCTATGGAGCATGTATCTGTGCCAAATCTATACCCATCAACCTCAGGGTGGAGGAATCTATCATAGGGTGGGTCTGCTCACTATAAGTCTCTATCCATCTCAACTCCAGCCCACGTAAAGACCCATGTCCAAAAATGACTAAAGATCATAGAAGATCGGCGACCTTTCGCTGCTATCACATATAGATCCATGATCGCCTTAGCGCAATTCACCTGTAAGCCTCCAAATACGGTGTAGGTGGTCTATGTCACTATGGGATATATCCGGGTATAGCTCCCCATCTTAGGGAAAAGGTTATACTGCAGAATGCATATAACCAACCTAGCTAACGGGCATTACTATCCTACGTGCCATTCGAGGTGGTGGGGGTTTACTAAGATCTGATGTAAGATGGCATGGCCTGTCATCTCGATCTGGCCTACATCCAGACCATGCCCGCTAATCTCCAAAACATCAGCAAATTATGTCTTAGAAAATGAAACTTCGACTCCATTGACCTATGACTGGAAGGCCATCTCATCATTAGTATGTAAATTAGCGTCAAAAAGACGTTCTAACCTAAGGTACACTCTCCGCTCGAACGTTTTGTGACTCAGAATCTGCTGCAATCTGGTATCGAAAAAGAACTTCTCTAAAGGCATGCCATGAAAATTAGAAAATCTCACCGCCCTCCCTTGCAAAAATTGGTATGAAGCTGTATGTTCGTCGACGAAATTCTATCGGTTTAGAAAACCATCGAACGAATTTAAATTTAAAAATAACCGCAAGCGCACGGTGTATGAATGTAGCACGTGACGAATACGGGTCGATCCACAGGGAATTGATGATTTTAAAAATCTATTCAATCAAATTAAACCAAGGTTGAAGAGATTGTTAGACTAAAAAAGGAGAAAAATGACAAAAGAAAATAGATTAAAAATATGAGAGTGTTTAGACAATTTAGAGGCAACTTCCACTCTCTAGATCACATAAATCAACAAAATGAAGTTATGATCTCTCTTTTCTTTGTCATTAGTTAGCTTAATTGATGTTCTAATCATAAGTATGGCCTATTTGTGATATTAATTAGCTCAACATAAGCCATCAAACTATAGCACACCCCTTAAACCATTTACTAACTCACATGAAAAATGATAACAAAGTTGAAAGCAAAATCTATTTTAAGTATGGCCTATTAACTATAAATTAGAATTATAGACCATCAAATTTTAATCTCAACATTCACTTTATTACCATCATCATATGTAGATGAAGAGGTAATTTTTGTTAGTGATTGTTTAAGTGTAGCATATTTGGTGTCAACAATATAAGCTATCAAATTCAAAGCAAAAACAACAAGTTAACCACTTCATACATTCTCATTAAAGCACAAAAAGAGGGTATAAAACATCAAAATGTTGAAGCTACATGATTAGAGGCTTCATTACCCTAAATTGAAGGGATTAGCCTCTCATTTGTGTTATCATATCAACACAAGTAGCATGCAACATGAAAGCAAAAAGAAAGAAAAATGAAAGCTAATGGAAAAGAGATCTATTCTATTTGCATAAAAGAAAAAGAGATCTACACTACAACATGAAAGGAAATAAACAAAGAAAGGAAAAGATCATGTATTAAATAGCATAAAAAAAGTAATTACATGAGAATAAAAATGGCTAAGTAGCCATGAAAAAAGAAAGAGAAGAACTTTGTTTATTTTGATCCTAAAACCAATGAAAAGGAAGGATGTTACTACATGAAACATAAGGGGTTATTTATACAAGTGCTAAACCCTAATTCATATTTTTGGGGAATGCCCAAGATGCCCTTGTAGGAAGTGTGGTGGCCAAGTTATCATTAGCTTCAATAATCCCCCACATAAATGTACATGAAGCTTTTAATGGCCTTTAACATGTGCCTTAGCTCCTAATTGAAAATCAAGGTAAGTGGGTGGGGTCCTCCATGTTCTTCCCTTTGAATTATTTCCATCTTCATTCTTTTGTATCTTCTTTGTGCATGCATATTCCTTCATGAACCCACTTGCAATTGAGTTTAATTTCCTACAAAATAATATAGACATTTCCAATTAAATTTTCTCAATTAATATATGCATAAAAATGACCATTTTGCCCATGGATGAAGATGAATATGTGACAATTTCAAATAATATGATTTTTGGTTTAAACAAGTTAAAATACCCAATATTCAATTTAAATAGATTAAACATGGTGGTAAAATTATGCAAATTTACGTGCATATTAAATACCCCACACTTATCATTTTATTCGTCCTCGGATAAAGAAAAACTAAGATAAAATCCGTTTTCGCAGGGAGCACGATTGCATTGAGCGTATGCAACAAGCCGTTAAACCTCTGGGTGTCCCCAGTAGGACGAGTGTTGTGTCGTGAGGGTTTTCAGCAGATACTACCCACAAAATCCAAGTGTGGGATGAAAATATTTACAAAATACAAGATTCATTTACAAAGAGATGAATGTGAGTTTTTGAAAATATTTACAAATGAAGGATTTATTTTTAAATTGACACGAATAAGTTAAATATAGGTTTTGGTCGTTATCTTGAAAATTTGAGTCATTTACTCATCAAATTTCCAACAAAAATCAAGTTATCATAACAAATAGGCTATAGTTTAACTCGTTGCTTTGGTTAATAACACAGTGTAACTATGAAATGGATCCTTAGTTGATTATCAAAGTTTATCAAAGTGGTTTTTTCATTTATTTTCAATAACAAATCAAATCAACTAAGTAAAAGTAATGCTAGGATTTCAATTGCTTGCTTTCTCATTATTTGCAAGAAAAATTACACACCTAGCTCAGGTAAACTGAGGCCAGATATACCACCCATGCACTGCCTTTCGGGCTTATGTGAGGAGAGTACAGAGCATGGCGAGTGCACACACTTTTGTGCATACACCTATCGACCGTAGGTGGTTTTTTTTATGTTTGTCTTTTTTACATGTGTTCCATACATGCATAACCGTGAGGACTTTTAAATGAGTATGAAAGCACACAATCAAAGATTTCAAGTAATTTACCCATGCATAACCGTGAGGACTTTTAAATGAGAGTGAATACTTGGATATTATTATTTTTAATTTTTATATTTTTTAAGACCGAGAGAAAGTTTTGCAAAATCATCTTAACACCATTTAACTTAGAAGACAAAAAAAATGTTATATCCTTTACTTTAAATCAACCACTTTTTAAAACAAAGATTCTCAATTAGGATGTATTTCATAATTAACACGTATGAATCTTCCTATATACTAGTTAAACCATTATTATATGTAATCAAACTTCATTTTTGTTTATTTTTTAAGACAAATAAACTTTCAAAAATTTCAATTTAAATAAGCCAAAACCATATATTTATCTTATAGTGTTTCTTTTAAAAATAAATCAAAAGAAAATTTATTTTTGGGATTTTTTTTTGAGATTTTAAAGAAAAATTAAACCATAAAAAAAATGAAGATGAGTCTCCCCCCACACTTGATTTTGACTGTGTCCCCACAGTCAACCCAAGTGGAAGGAGAAAATATAAAAGCATAACCTTTATTTAAATAAAAATGAAAAGATGATTATTTACAAGTCATCAGAAAGTATGCCGTTAAAGAGTAAATGAACCGGTCTTCCAAGAACCGATTCATTTGTCTCACCAAGTATGTAAGACACAGCTCAAGCGCAGAAAACCAAACCGTAAAAGATTTCGAAGTCGAACGTTGATTTGGAAAAACGAATGTAGTTTTATTGGAAATTATACAAGTTGTTTTGTTTTCGATGATTGTTTGGGGTCGATAAAACAATTAATTGAAGTTCAAGTTTATTTTCACCAATTTGAAATTCAAGCTTATCATTGAAAACATTTTCAGAGTTATTGATTTCAAATCAAAATGGTGATTTCCATCTTCCACGTTGGAATTTAACAACTCGTCATCCAAAAGTCCAAAAAGTTCGTGTTCATTAAATTCGTCTTCCTTTGTTGGATTATCAACAACTTTATCACATGTCTCAAGTTCAAAATTCAAAGTTGTGTTCGAATTTTCGAAATCGAGAAAAGGAAGATCGAATTTTAAATTGGGTTCCACACCCTTAAAAGAATTGAAATCCAACTCAATTACTGTGTTTTCAACAACTTCATTAAGATCATCATTTCCAGTTTCAAAAGTTGTTATTTGAAAATCGTCAATTGTGGTAAAAGATGGATTATCGCTTGACTCATCACATGTTGAAATTTGATTTTGTTTTTCACGTTGTTTCATATATGTTTCAAACAACAAATCCATTTGATCATCGTAAATTTCATTCATTTGCTCAACAAAGTCAAATTTGTAATTATTAACTTGAAAATTATCATTTTGGACTTGTTGAATACAAGAATTGTCAATTTCGATAAACGGTAGATTATTATTTGAATCTTCGCAAGTTGAGATTTGATTATGATTTTGACAAAAAGATTTGTATTTTTCAAGTAATAAATCCCCGTTATCTTTTTCCATTTGGTCAACAAAATCAAATTCATGATTATTAATACGAACATTTTCATTTTGAATTTGTTGATAACCAAAGTTTTCAATCGTATCTTTATTGAAACTATTCCCATTGCCAAAATTATTTGAAATTTGGTTCACATTTTTGTTTAGATTATGAAATTCATTTTGAAGCCCGAAATTGAATTGGCATGGGTTACACTCGAAATCATTTGAATTTTGAAGTGAATTCAAATTTTAATTATTGTAACTTGAACTATTGCACAAATCGTTTATGCTTTGATTTTGTTGTGTAGAGAGTTCAAGTAAAGATGAAATGCTATTTTCGAGATTTGAGGGTTTATCGTCGTTTTGAAAAGTTTGTTGTCCAAAATTCGAATCATTTAAAGAATGGTTGTCGTTAAAATATCCATACGAATTTGAAGTGAAATCATATGGATTATATTGATTTTCACAACTATTATAAAATTCAAGTGAATATGGAAATTCAGACATTTTCAAGAATATGTTTGGTTTTTATATAAAGGAAAAATATTTACAATTTATTTTTCAAAAGGGAAATTGTTTTTTGTTTTTTTTTTCAAATTTTTTCTTTGTTTTTGAAAATGTTTTATAATAATTTTTTTTGGATTTTGGCTTTTGATTTTTTTTTTGGATTTTTGAAATTTCAAAGGAAAAATGATTTAAAAATTTTAAAGGAAAAGAAATATTTACATTTTTTTTTAAGTTTTGGATTTTGATTTTTTTTTTAAATATGCATGAACAAATGCAACTAAATGAATGCAAGGGTTAATTACAAATGATTTAACCTAAGTTAACCCAAAATTGTATAATCATAAATTGTCTTAAATGAACAAGATAGTTCTCGGCCAGGTAACGGATAGGATTTATCAGTGCACCACGAATCACTGTAGCAATGCAGCGAAGGTTTAAGTACCTTCAGAGGAACAACCACTATAATATTTACGAATCACCGTAATATTTATAAATGGTTATTACTCTGCCATAGCCTAGACACCAAGAAATTAAATTGTTCAAAGAAGACAAATTGTCGAGATACAATTAAGTGTTATCGATGTCTAACCGTTATTATTAATCAAAATCTAAAATGAAATGCAAAGCAGAAAGTAAACGTGTATTAACAATGCAACTACTAATGGAATTTTTTTTTGGATTTTGAATTTATTTTTAAATGCAAGCAAACAACAATGCAAGATAATAAAAACAAGAGATAGAGGTTAAAAGCAGAAATTTTTTTTATAAGCGAGCAAGCTAAGCAATTTATTTTTGGCAAGCGGGCTGTCTCCTTCTGCTCTGGCAACCTGAAAATAAAAACAAGCTATATACAGTTTTTTTAAGTTTTTTTAATGGAAGAAATACTAAAACCAAACAAATCAAAACAAAATAACTGAAAACAACACCAAATAAAATGTCTTAGAGTTAAAACAAATGCATACAATTGTAACACCTTTTTTTTCTAATTTTTATCCTTTTCTCTCTTTTTTTATATATGAAAACCTTAGCGACACAAAACTAAATAAAACCTTAACTAAGGCCTAGCCCACATAAAAAAGTCGTACTACACAACTGTTTGCACCCAGATTAAAATCACTCATTCAAGAAAAATCACAATATCCAATTCACAGTCGAATTCACAAAACTGATAAAAACCACAAAATCGAATCCGCAAAGATCAAAAATTTAGATTTCCGCACCCATATACACAGTGATTTTTTTGAGTTTTGATTTTGTAGCCGTGGTTTCAAGTTGCGATTACAAGGAAAGGCGGTTGAAAGAGGATTGCTGGAGATTGGTGAGTTCGATTTAGGAAATTCTGGATTGAAGCCGATGCAAATTGTGATGAATTGTAGTTTCTGGAAGTTTGGGTTTGAAGTCGCGAAGCAGGGAGGTATAGTTCACGAGGGCTCACACGATTGGGTTTGTTCGATTTGGCTTCGTAGTCTTCCGTGGAAGGTTTAGGGGTTCACGATGACTGTTGAAGAATGTCGAGTGGTGAGTTGCCGTGACTTGTGTTGGCAGTGGAGGTCGCAAGCTGTTGGTTTGGATTTAGATGATGTTGTTTGCGATTTAGATGGTGGTTCCAGTGATGGGCTCGGGTTTGGATGGTTAGCAATAAGGTAAGTATATTTTGTGTAGTAGGCTGTTGAAGTTGATGTGGCAGGCGATTGTGATGATGGTTGATCACTGTGCAATGCTGGTGATGTTTTGTGAGTTGGAGTTTTTGTGGGTTTGAAATGTGTATGGTTTGGAAGTGATTGAGTATGGAGTTTGTGAATGGTTTGTGGATGTGGTTAGGTTGTTTTGGATTGCAGTGGGTGGCTGAGTGATTCGCAGGTGCAGTGTTTGTAGAATTGGGAAGACAGTGGATTTGTAAGAGGATGATGTATATGGAGTATGAGGATGGTGGAGCAGTAGCAACAATTTGATGGTGCAGGAGGAAGGTTGTGATATTGCTGTGTTGTGGAATGATTGGGCAAGTGGGTACTCTGGTGAGATGGTTCGGTATTTGGCAATGTAGTTGTATGTGCTTGAAGAAGCTGCTGTGTTGCTGTTTGGATAAGGGGATGGTGAAGTTTGTGGAACTGTTGTGTAGGCAATGCCACGGTGGTTGGAAGTAGTAGTGGTATTTTGTTTTGGTGGTTGGAGATGCTTTGTATGGTGGACAGAGGAGAGGTGATGTGATCAGTATATGCTGTGCTTGGTTTGCTTGCAGGCTGAATGTTGAGGAGCAGCAAGTTAATGTGGTGAAGTGGAATTGTGGGTGGTGATGGAGTGAAATATGGTGGAAATGTCTAGCAGGGTTATGTTGAAGCAAGTTTGAATGGTGACTGTAGTGTAATAGAGAGGGAAAAATGTAGAGGGAGGAAAGTTTTAACAAAATAGAAAAGAAAATTGCTTGTGTTTTTTTTAAAGAAAAAAAGAACGTTGTAAATGAGCAAAAGAAAATGAATAAAAAGAAATTTATTTTTGGAATGAAATTGTGAATTTTTTTTAAAATAGAAAAATAGAAATGCAAATGCAAAATGAAAAACTACGAGCACGCAAACAAATGCAAGCACAAATCAAACACACACATTTTTTTTTAATGCACTCAACACATAAAACAAACACAAATAATCAAAAGAAAATAATTCGAAGAACAGAAAATAAAATCAAAAAAATCCCCGGCAACGGCGCCAAAAACTTGTTCATCAACGAAATTCTATTGGTTTAGAAAACCGTCGAACGAATTTAAATTTAAAAATAACTACAAGCGCACGTGTACGAATATAGCATGTGGCGAATACGGGTCGATCTACAGGGAATTGATGATTTTAAAAATCTATTCAATTAAATTAAACCAAGGTTGAAGAGAATGTTAAACTAAAAAAAGGAGAAAAATGACAAAAGAAAATAGATAAAAAAATATGAGAGTGTTAAGACAATTTAGAGGCAACTTCCACTCTCTAGATCACATAAATCAACAAAATGAAGTTATGATCTCTCTTTTCTTTGTCACTAGTTAGCTTAATTGATGTGCTTATCATAAGTATGGCCTATTTGTGCTATTAATTAGCTCAACATAAGCCATCAAACTATAGCACACCCCTTAAACCATTTACTAACTCACATGAAAAATGATAACAAAGTTGAAAGCAAAATCTATTTTAAGTATGGCCTATTAACTATTAATTAGAATAGACCATCAAATTTTAATCTCAACATTCACTTCATAACCATCATCATATGTAGATGAAGATGTAATATGTGTTAGTGATTGTTTAAGTATAGCCTATTTGGTGTCAACAATATAGGCTATTAAATTCAAAGCAACAACAACAAGTTAACCACTTCATACATTCTCATTAAAGCACAAAAGAGAGTATAAAATATCAAAATGTTGAAGCTACATGATTAGAGGCTTCATTACCCCTAAATTGAAGGGATTAGCCTCTCATTTGTGTTATCATATCAACACAAGTAGCATGCAACATGAAAGCAAAAAGAAAGAAAAATGAAAGCTAATGAAAAAGAGATCTATTCTATTTGCACAAAAGAAAAAGATATCTACACTACAACATGAAAGGAAATAAACAAAGAAAGGAAAATGTCATGTATTAAATAGCATAAAAAAAAGAAATTACCTGAGAATAAAAATGGTTAAGTAGCCATGAAAAAAGAAAGAGAAGAGCTTTGTTTATTTTGATCCTAAAATTAATGAAGAGGAAGGATGTTACTATATGAAACATAAGGGGTTATTTATACAAGTGTTAAACCCTAATTTATATTTTCGGGGAATGCCCAAGATCCCCTTGTAGGAAGTGTGGTGGCCAAGTTATCATTAGCTTCAATAATCCCCCACTTAAATGTACATGAAGCTTTTAATGGCCTTTAGCATGTGCCTTAGCTCCTAATTGAAAATCAAGATAAGTGAGTGTGGTCCTCCATGTTCTTCTCTTTGAATTATTTCCATCTTCATTCTTTTGTATCTTATTTGTGCATGCATATTCCTTCATGAAACCACTTGTAATTGAGTTTAATTTCCTACAATTGAAATTTCCAATTAAATTTTCTCAATTAATACATGCACAAAAATGACCATTTTGCCTATGGATGAAGATGAATATGTGACAATTTCAAATAATATGAATTTTGGTTTAAACAAGTTAAAATACCCAATATTCAATTTAAATAGATTAAATATGGTGGTAAAATTATGCAAATTTACGTGCACATCACTGTATCAGAGTAAGCCTGAACTATCCTCCTATCACCTTGGCACCAGGCTATCTCTTGGGGTGTAAGATGGGGAAAAAAGGTGAAATAAAGATGGTCTTGAAAGCATGGTGGAAAACCTTCAGATCTGTGGGAAAGAGGTATGGATATGGGTAGGTCTTGCGATACACTTCAATTTGACACTAATCGTGAGCTAATTAATGGAGTTTTAAGGTGTTGGGAGTTGTTGAAGATGGTGGAATTGGGTTCGGCTGCTGCTATTTTGGGGGGAAGGAGTTGGAATGGCGAAGGCGAGGGGTTTGAACATGTTTATACGCATAAAAATGGACTAAGGCGGTCGATCCGCCTTACTCCACGGTCGACCGCCAGGTCGACCTGGGACAGCCTAGTTTTATTTATTTATTTGTTTATTTATTTTTTGTCGTTTATCCCACCAGCCGTGTCTACCTCTCCCATCTCCTCTCTAACTAATCTAATCCCAATCCAATTCCATCAATTACCAGTCGCCTGAGTTGCGGTCACAACTTGGCTAAATATTCTAGACTGCTCTCCACCCTCAAGTGGAGTCTAGACTTCTTCTGTACTTCATCTAAATCTTTATTCATTTCCACAAACTTGCTGCAACCACTTTAATCGCCTAACCCAAAAATTTCTTTTTCAAGACTGTCTCAATATTTTTACAACTAGGAAGTATTTTAATATGCTTATCTTGGTAATAAATGTACTTACGAACCATTTTATACTTAGAAATTACTTCCAAAATACATTTTTTATTTGGGCCAAAATAAATGTTGCGTAAAACACCGTCACTACAGCCCAAAATATTGGTTTATAGATTTAATCCAAGTAAATAATACATTTTAATTTTTTTTGCAAAGTTCACTATTTATTTCTTATTTAAAACCATTGCTCTTTTTTTTCCTCATACTACTTTTTTTTTTTACGTCTCCAAAAATGCTTTTTTTCTTTCAAAAATTGTTTCCTCTCAATTTTCCATGTTTAAAAAAGTACAAATATAAAGCTGTAAAATTTTAAGTCTAGAACTTGGAAACTTTCTATATATTTTTTGAAATTCTTAAAAGTTTAATTATTGGGCTAGACTCAAAGTGTATTCTTAACTTCCTTACACTTTTCCAAATACCCTACAAAGTTATTCTTCTCAATCCAATTATATATGTTCTTAACCTACTTCCTTCATTATGCTTATTTTTCCAAGGCCACTTTGTCAAATCTGCTTTTCAGAAACAATTATGAATCGGCAATTGTTTTCACGAGGCTACCCCTTTCTATACTGAATCTATTGTATATCTAAAATCTTTGCCATTCTAGGTCTTATAGCTCTTGGGATTTCTATAATCCAAACTTTGATATACTAAACTATTTCCCAAAACTCTTTCCAAATGTTGGTTTTATCAAAAGAATGGATTTCCTTTCTTTGGGTCTAGGGGTGTGTGTGTGTGTATATATATTTATATTAAAAATATAAATACGTTCACTCACTATCTATCTAGAAATCCTAAACCTAGGCTTTGATACCAAATGTAACAACTCGAATTCCAGTAGGTCCGAATTTTTCCCAAACATACTAAAATCCAAGCCCATTCAAGCTCGAGTTGGGTATCTGGTATCCTGCAAATAGGCAAAGACAAATATATCAGAGCTCAATAAATGTCTCACAATGGAAATGACTAAAATATAATAGCAAGTAAATACTCACCAATATAATAACACTTTCCAAACAAGCGTCTCAAAGTTCTGCGCTCTACCTAACATATAGGATGTTACGGGGAGGGGGTCAGAACTAATGTTTGGTGAATGGACAAATTATACACTTCTAAGCTTAATTCTACCTATACCATTTTATTTCTATTTACTTTTATATTTGGTTCATTAGGTTTATAATACTCCCGTTTCTGTACGTGAATTGTGCATATCTACTTCCTAGTAGATTAAAACCTAATAACTGATATATATGTAGCTATATGCCCAATGACAACATCGGTCCTAGGTACTACCCATAGTACCTTCCGTATCCACCTTGCAACTGACTCCATCATCTTTCTTCCATGGCTTTTTATGACTACATCTATAAAAGAATTCCTCATAAGACCTACAATACAGATGTTCTGTCATATTCAATGAGAACATAAAAGGGTGTCCGACACAGTCTACACTAATGCTCGGACATCCATAATGTACTACCCGGTGCGTACCTTGAGGACTATACGTAATCGTTCTGTCTACTCCCTGAATCCCACTTAATAAGGTCTACCTTGTACGGAACTCAATCGAGGATTTTCTATTTTTGTAAAGTACCGCCTCGTTAGGCCTACAATACAGATAGTCTATTTCTATAAAGGACTCCCTCATTGACCTACAATATAGATTGTCTATTTCTGTAAAGGACTGCCTCGTTAGGCCTACAATACAGGTATTCTATTTGGTCCGTCTCTTTTCTTATCGTGGCTATGGCCCCACGCAGCCACACCTCAACTAATCGAAAGAGCTCTAAAGAGCTAAGTGGTTGTGCCCTACTACAAATAATCTAAACATCTAATTGGCAGTGCCCCTCATTCAATGTCTCGATAGCAAAAGTATCACTGGACTGTTGGTTTAACTCTAGTCTTTCCCAAACTCGCTCTTGGTTTTGATGCTGGCCCGATATTCGCGTGCGACTATCCTTTGGGTCCTGGCTACTAAACTTACTAGAAAATACCGGGACATACGAATATCCTACTCCAAACACCAACCCCTTTTGACTGCCTACAATGGTCCTACCATGCAAAAAGCAGTCAATTCATACTCTTTTGATGTAACACCTACAGACCTGCCTCTGGAAGACTGCATCACTACGCCTACCCCAAAGGGCCACCCTAGAGTACCCTCACATCCCGTGGAAGTTTCGTACTTCCTTCTAGCCCAAAATAACTAAGTTGGACAGGCTACTTCCGTGCTAATTTTTTTGATGAACTGCTTCGTTAGGCTCTTCATCCTTTGGGCAGCTCAAAATGCATCTCACTCTTTTATTAGACCCAAAGTTCAATCTTTTATTTTGCATTCAGTTTACTTTCCTTATTCTGTTGGTTACTTATTTACCATAATTAGCATAATCTTGTCCCTGCTATACCTAATTACTGTGAGAGCATCAGTTCCTGACTAAAAGGGAAAGCTGTTGGTATGAGCCACTTCTATTATCTTGCTTATCAACTTAATTTAAGTCTTAAGTTTATTAAAATAAGCCGCTTCTATTATTCCTGCTTTATTTGATTATTGACTTAATTTAAGTCTTAAGTAAGCCTTTTCTGTCCTTTCTACTTAATTATAACATATGTTATAATTTTACTTGTTATTGTCACTTTTATTTTCTTTTATAATCTGTATATTATAAATATAACTACAAGCGTCTCTTTTCTATTCTAGTCTGTTTCCTTTTATTGTGGTGTTGAATTCTTTTTATATTATATGACAATCTTAGCTTTGGACTATGTCCGCTTGTCACAAATTATCTTAACATAATAACTACTTTCCTTTTATTCTATTATATGCAGAGTAAATGCAGATCTCGGTATATTTCTGTTTATAACTTCTAGTCTTTTCTAATAATTAGCTTGACTCCTTCAATTCTTTGTTTCTTCTTCTTATATTATAGGAAGTAGTTCTATTCTATTTGGTTGGTTATGAAAGTTGTGCTAAAATTTCATTTCCATATTTTAATACTAGATAATACTATAAATAATAATCCAAAAATGCAATATTTTTTTACTATCTCTTTACTTTTTGGATAGTGCAAATTATAGCGGTTTCTCTATTTTACACTAATTTCCTTTTTCTTTCATTTATTTTTTCAACTACGTTTATCGTTATCTTTTTAAATATTAAACTATAGAAATGAATTCTATTTTATAAAGCAACCAATCAATCTATCACGTACTTCCAAATAAAATTATTAGACTTTTCTTTAAGTTATTACTCCTGTTTTAGCATAATATTTGTAAATGTCTTCCTTCTAGGCTTAAGCCTTTTTCTATAATTGTTAAGCCTAATTTTATACATATTTAAATGGATCTCTATCTTCCTTTTCCATATAAATAGTTAAATATAAATTTACAGTCTCAACATAACAAATTTACAAAGTTAACTACTGGAATATATGCTTAACTAAATAATTAATGGGAATCTAATGATAACACATTATAAACGAAAAAGGAATATAATTTAAGTCCACTCACATGTCGTCCTTAGCTTTGCTTTTGCACAACTTGGCTCCATGGTCCTTCTAGATCCCCTCCTAAGGTGTATAATATTTTTATTGAGAAGATCTCCTCTCTAGAAATATTTTATTTTTAGGGTCCAGCCTTAGGAAATGAGCCCATTGGGAGAAAATCTAATTATGAGAATATAACTAGGCCTATAGTTCTATTTATAGTAGAGGTTGGGGATCTCAGTTCATTGGATTCTTGAATTGAACCTGGAGCCAGCACGTCACAGGGTCATTTGTAGCCATCGGATTAATCAACATATGGCTCAGATCACTCAAAAATCGATTTTCAATTCTTTCGACATGTTCCTGGACGAAACTTCGTCCAGGTAACAACACGGTTCGACCCTAGGGTCGACCTGTGTTCTCCTTGGGTTGACCTAGCGGTCGACCTAGGAGTGCTTTGGGTCGACCCATATTTTTTTTCCTTTTCTTTGCTTTTTGTTTCTTTCGTAATTTCTTCATATTAACTCCGATTTTGACAATTTATATATGGAAATTGGTCAGAAAATTGCCATGGAAACAATGGTATAAGTTTTGAGGCCATATTCTAACAATTTCAAAAATGTTTGTTTTCAATATTTATTGTTATTTGATTATTTAATTTTGTAAAAATACGGGGTGTGACAATTGGCTTCCTCTTCAGCTAGGAGGGACTTCCTAATAGCAAATAATTCTATGTCATCGACGTTGAAATATATGGCCTTCAACTCTTCTTAGGAACGATTATCGTTGGTTTCGTGGCCCATATAGCACTTCCTTCCAGGCATCAGTGAGAGTTTTGGGATAGTCATTCCCGATCCACTTTAGATTTTTATTTATGAGGACACTAGCATTAAAGTGTTAGAGATTGTCATTAAGCCCATCTCTCTTTGGCCTTCGCCTTCGAAGTTCTTTAAATTCCTTTTAAGAACTGCAAGCTCGATATCATTGGCAAGTTTTTTAGTCGATAGGTGCTCGGAATCATCGACTAGCTTTTGCATCTTTTTGCTAAGTTTATGATTTTCTTCTCAAACTCTTTCAAGCTCGGCTGCATATTCCGAGATGGTCTAGTATGTGGCTCGTACAATTTCATCCTTTTGAGTAAGGGCTGGTTCCTTCCTTCTAATTTGCCTTTTCGATTCATCCCCTTCTTCATGGCCAATCTTCAAGTTATTTCACATCACTTTTTTCGCATGATCATGGGCCAGCTTCATTTCTTCCTCAAGCTATCGGAATTGGCTTTTGCTACATAGGCTGCATCTCTCTCTCTCTCTCTTTTGACCTTAAACAAGTCCTTTTCTTGGTTTTTGATGATCCATCCAAATTCCTTCCTCCTAGAATCGAAGGACTTGATGTTAATACAGTTGATTCTATTCACGTCGGAGAGGACATGGCAAGCATTTTTCATTTATATCCTTCGTCGACGTGCTTTTGGACATTGCGATCAACTCAATCTGTCACTTCCTTCGAAATATCCTCAACATCTTGGTCGAACTTCACACCATGCAAAAAGAGCTTAGGAAGCATGGCATATAGGCGTGGTGGAGCAGCCGGTTAAACGAAGAAGTAGAGACTTCCCTCTGAAATAGGTGAATTATTGTAGCTTGAGAGTGGGAAGTAAAACTTGTTGTTGTGAAGAAATTTCAGCTTTGGAGTGTGGCAGAACATCACTGGAAGAAGGTCCATGATGCTCAAAAGATTTTCTTTGGCATTTGGCAGGATCACGAGACAACTCTCTTTCCATATCTCTCTTCTTCCTCTCCTTTTCCCTTTCTTTCTCCCTCTCTCTATTCGCCTTGCGGGTATCGCTTATTTCATGCTCCTTTCTTCTCCACCTTTCTTCATCATTCTCATAATAGCTTTGATATTTAGAGTTAGGCATATAGAGATTGGGAGTCTATCCTCGATACCTACCAACGTTGTATGATAGCTTTTGATATCGATCGTGGCTTAGGTAACCTGAAACAAGAAGAAAAATGGTATAAATGTCGAAATTTCGGAACATGGGTGTAAGAATGCATATCCATGATCTTAGTGACGTGTGTGGTTTCACGATCCCTCTAAGTAGTTTATAGACCGTATCGACAAGGAATTAAAGATGGGTTTTTGCCACCTTCATCGGCAGACCCCTTGATGGAAAGCTAAAGTTGGAATCGATTTCATATAGAAGAGCACCAATAGAGTTCTCAAAGTCGCTTAGACTAACAAATACATCACCAAAGGGGTTGGATTGAGGTGTTTCTCTTCAACGGTAACGTAGTTTATTCTCTACCTTTTTAGAAATTTCAACAACAACATGCTTTTATTGAGGAAAGCTCGAAGTTTAAAACTTTTGAAAAGTATCTCAACGAATGATTCGTCCTCCTCTGTGCTAGCATGATAGTCACCATCACTACCACTAGTGTCTTCATCTTCCTCTTCAATCATTGGTGCTTTTCCCTCTCTCCTTCTGACTCCATCACTCTCTTTGGGGATTGATGACATTCTGATTCCTTTATCCCCTCCCTTCGGGGTATCACCAACAACGTACTCCTTAACTCTTTTCTCAACAAGCTCCTCCACATGAATTGGGCCCAAAGGACCACTAACATCACTCTAAAGATTCTTATTGGAGTTATGAGTATAACAGGTGGTTCAAGAGGGCACACTTAAGCTATTCAAAGGAGTCAGAACAGGAATGGCAATCAATCTTGGAGGCAGCAAATTGCATCGCCGAAGATTCTCATTGGTTATGAATAGGAAGTGGTGCGATGCTGGAATCTTATCTCCCATAAACCTTATAAAGTATTAACATGCTCATCGTGAATGTCTCGAGTAGGAATGCCTATGAAGAAACAAACAACAAGTTAAGTGCTTGAACGAAGTAAATCCAAGCATAGGAAGGGTTGTAGGGGGAGGCTCATTTCTGGATAGCCAAAGCCCATTGAAGCCATATGGACAACAAACGAAGAAGGGCTCATTTTTGAAATGCGGGCGCTTATTATGAAGAGACTCGATGACTTTGTACCTACCAAGCCTCGATGATCATATAGCAAGGAGACATCTGCCTTTCCTTGAAGTGTAGAAGATAGGTGATCTTCTAGAAAGTGGGAGCCTGACTGAAGCGGACCTTGAAGATAACTTATAAGGAGCTTAGGAGAGCGTAACTATTCGGATGGACTTGAGTTGAGGCTAGCCCAAGCTCTTGAAGAACCATTCGAAGAAATAGACTAGAGGGCGGTATGACTCCACCTAGTTACATATATCTATTGCAAACTATATACCCCATCGAAAAAAATGCACTCATTCACCCTAAGTAGGAAGCCATACATCATTCTTAGGTATTCAATATCGACGACATAAATTCTAAAGCATCTTCGCGAATAGGATACGCAACATTTGATCAGGAAAATCGTTCAAGTTCCTTGGTTTAAAATATTCATTCAAGGGGGGGGTTTATTTTTATAGTGGGACTACTTATACAACTGCTCCCAATAACTCTGTCGAGATCAAACATCAGGCCTGATAGGTAAAAAGGTGAAGCTTGAGTGTGGACGACCTAGCTTCAGAAGGAGTTAGCATACCCTCAGCAAAATCGAAGCACGACGATCGATGAGTCATTCTAAATAATAAAACTTGGCGTTTAAAACAGTTGAGTATGTTTTATTTTAAATGACCGACTCGTATGACTAACAGCCGAAATTTAAAGGATGTCGACGTGTGCTGACCGGTCGGATTTCTACCGTTAATCGGGGCAAGTGAAAGTGTTAATCTATGCTCTGTGAGTCCTGTGTCCCATGCACAACAAATGGACCATCCTATATAGATAATATGCTTATGCTAGAAAACCGATCCACGTCATCCGATGACACCATGTATCAGAGTTTACCCATTATTGATGAATAATAGATAATAGAACCACTGTTCAGAGTGACACAAAAGATTTTCTTTTCAGAAACATGAAAGTGCAAGAATAGGAAAATTCGACTGACCGTAGAAGATCTACTGTGCTTAGGCATGAGTTAGCCGAAAACAGACAGTACAGCTTTTCTCCAAAGTGGCATGCACACGACCTAGGGCAAACATGAGTTCACCATAGATCGAGTACAACTCAACTTTAACCATCTTCTCTTAAAAGCAATCAATCGCTGACCACCATCGTCACCATCGCCGAGCCAATTGTCAATCGCCGACATCAGTTGATTAGGATTTTTGATCGATAAAAGAAGCTTGAAGCACTTAGGCACCGAAATATTCGGCATAAAATTGAATAAGGTGGTGATTTGAGGATTTGGCAGCAATTGGTAAGGCGGCGGTGTTCAAATGAAAGGCGGCGATGTCAGGAGTTAGCGGCGAGGAGAGGTCGACGATGACAAAGCAGAATCATGAAAAGTTGAAGGCATCTATTGGAAAATGTCTCAGTGTAAGGCAGAGTGAAAAGTGAGTGAGGGAAAGTTTCTAAGTCTGAAGCTTATATATAAGAAATCTGGGGGATGATGAAAGGTCTCGGTACCAAAAGGAAGCTCTTGGTATGAGAGGTTTTTTCACCCCGAATTCTTGTAGAAAGCACCATATAGAGAAAGCATGTTAGTCTAAGGCGTGGAGAAATCTCCAAAGAATGTTGATCCTATCCTTTGCGTAAAGAATGGAACTCTGCCTATGCAAAGTAGTTAAAGCAAAAATCAATTGAACAAAGGCATGCTTTGAGGCAAAACCTGAACAATCAATTGAAATCACCAGTTAATGAGTCAGAGTACGTCTTGATCCAATGCACACTTTATTTACAATGAAAGCATACTCTAGGGGATGAGTGTTGTACATATTTTTAACCAAGTAGAATTGGATCAGAAGCGGAAGGTCAAAACAAAGTTGAAATGACTTGCTTATTTGGAAACATACATAGGAAGATTAGAAGGCGGGGTCAGAAAGTTTAACCCATTTCAGAGCAAAGTAAAGCTCTCAGTATGGAGAGGTTTATTCTCTAAGTTTGAGCCCCGTACACTCCATATATTTCATATACTATTAACCAGTCATTATCAGGTGCTTTTATTGGAGACTAATAAGAAAACTTAAAGATTGATGAGAGGAAAGAAAAAAAAGAAAAACAAGGTCAGCAATAAAATGTAAATCACCGGAAAGAACTTGATTTATGGAAAAGTGTTTTGAATACAAGTAGTAGAAGATAGGAGAGAAAGCCAAGTGAAAAGTATATGTTTTCACCAAGAAAAAGCTCTCGGTACTTAGAGAAATCTGTTGGTACCGAGAAGCCATTTTAGACCTAAGGCCAGCATGCTTTGTTGTAGGCTTCTGGACTTGCACTTGCACCTTATTTAACTCAACCTTATAGACCAACAGAGTAGTTTCTCTATAAATATCAGCTCTATTGCAATCAAAAGGTAAGTTCATCATCTTCAATAGTGCCAAAGTGAAAGCTATGTATATACAAATATAAATGCACAAATTTATAATTGAGCTAAATATGATCCAAAGAATTAAGAATCCTATGTCAGTGTTATGCAATTACATGTCATGGTACAAATCACAAAAGAACTTAAACTCACTAGCAGTCAAGAAACATACTCCAAAAGTTCCATATCATAAAAGAAGTTTATTAGCTCAGAGAGTTGATTGACAAAGTAGACTATTAAACAACATAGCAGATCCATTCATGAAGGGACTAACATGATTGGCTCTAAGCAAACTAATTTAAGGGATGAGATTAAGATTCCATATTTAACCTCTAGTGCAAATGGAAGATTGATTGGGGTAGTGTAACGACTCGGAATTTTCGATCTAAATAATTCTAGATAGTTAGAAGAAGAAGAAAGAGATAGAAGAAGACGAAACAGAAATACAACACAGAATCACACATTCGCAGCGGATCAAAATATAATATCAAATAAAATAACAGTTTTACAAAGAAGAACTGTATCCGAACATTTACATTTTTATACATCAGAGTTATATACATACATAAATCACTGGACATTTATAATAAATATGTCCCAATGACTACAATATCATACAACGGATATATTCTATACGTTCCTGCCATCCAGATCGCCTCCTGAGCTCCAGAACGTCCTTACCTAAAAATCTGTAATACTCAGTCTGACTCGAGCATTACATCAAAGTAACACCTGGGTCAGGCTGGAAACTAGCGTGAGTAAACCCATATAATTTAAAATACTAAACTCAAACCATAAAAGGAAACCCGGGTAACTCGTACTTCACTATGAGTTCATTACTTGTTATGCTCAAAACTTATTTACAAATCAAATTCTAAGTATTCTACTCAATTCAAAGGCCCATATTATTCCATTTCAGTCTATTGATTCCACATATCAAATTTAGGGAAATAGAATTAAAATTCGCCCCTAATTATTAATTAATTTATCTTTAATCACCTATAATAACTAATCTCTATTTAACCAATAAATCTTAATCACCCAAACCTTAGTTAATTAAAAGATAAGTTATTTAACTTGATTTACTTCCTAATTATTGTTAAAAATCTTTTCAAATAGACCATGAATCACATTATCATTAATCCATAATTTAACTTAAGACCCTTAAGTTAATTAATGATAAAACATTTATTCCTTAATCAAATTACATTATAAATTAAATCTTAAATAAACTTCAAGGATTACTAGGTTATAATAAATTTTACAACTAAATAAATCAACTTCGAGATATAAAAAAAACTTATTGTTTTAATTAAGAAAGAAAGGTTAAAACCTGGTTTAGCTTAAATTCAGACCTTGATATCACCTTACTATACTGACCCGAGCTAACCCCAAGGCAAACTCATACTTTCCCCGAGCCAGTTCTTCCCAAAGGTTTTCTTTAGCTTAAAAACTTTTGAAAATCTTATCTAAAATTTTCTTTATTTTTAAAACCTTGAAACTTGGGTAAAAACTTGTTTTAATATTTTCAAAAAACATGCTAAATCTTCAGGTTAAGAAACCCGAGCCAAAAGTCCCATTCTCGAGCTAATCGCCAAGTGATTTCCGCATCACCATGACTTCTAGACAAAACTCCTTCTTCCCGTGTCCATCCCCGAGGCATAGCCTTCTAGAAAAAAAACTCCTCAATATTCACCTGATACAGGTGATGCTTTGTACACATGCACCAACGAATGACTCTTCTTCGATCATCGCCAATGCTTCAGACTAGTCGGTGGTGACTACCTCACACCAAAACACCACCCAGATCAATAATTTCTTCAAGAATTCAAAATCGAGCAAACTGACCCTTTCTCGAACCCAATCCAGTCGGAAAACCACCGCTCGCCATCACTTCCGGCCATCAGAACTGTCGTCGATCTACCCAACCCTCATCTAAGTCTGCTGTTTCTGTTTCCCCTCGGTCCGATTGATCCTAATACACCGACGATGACGCAAACGTCACAGGAACCATCTCACCCAAAACTGAATATAAAACCCTATATTGCTGTCGATCGATCGCCACGACCACCTGAAAACCTTCACACTATTTTCCCCTTGATCTCCAACCTACAACCCTCCTATGGCCACTACCCTGATGTCCCGTCCCACGAAATCAGCGGACTTCGAGCAAAATGCACTTCCCGATCATCTCTAGAATTCTCGACAACCCCAATGTTAAAAATTGTGAAATTTTCAGTAAAAATCATATTTTCCAATTTCGAATCCGGACATGCAATCCAAACTTGATATTAAAATACTTGAATTTTTTCTCGAGAAATGATTTTCCACTGTATATTTCCATTTTCCACTTAATCGCTTCCTAATTATCCTACTAAATATTTTTGAAATCAAGATTTAGCTGATACAAACATTTTTCCTTTAAGAATCATAAATGAATCTGCTTAAATGTTGAGATTTGATTTTTTTTTCAAGTTTGTTTCCTATAACAAGAAGATCCAACACTCTGTATCCACACATATACAACTATATATTCATATATATATATATATATATACACACAACATATATTAAACCATCAGGCAACAATTTATCATGCTTGCTTCGGATATAGGTTGCATGCATCAGATTATTCAACAGATTTAAAATAAGAGTTTTACTTACCTGTTCTTGTAAAAGCAGAGAACAGAGCCTTGAAATTTCATTTTGAATTTAAAAACTGGAAGTTGATTTGATCCTGGGAACTGAAACTTAGTTGTTGATCTGCTACTAGATTTACAACTGAAGCTTGATAAAATTGAATCGCACTTGTATGCTTTGATTGCTTTAGTTGAATTTGAATCCTTATGTTTGCCTTTGCTTACAAATTTGAGATTTTGGCAAGTTTGTCTTGATTTTCTATTTTCTGGTTTTTAAGTTTGTTTTGCAGCTTTTATTCATTGAGTTTCTTGTTTTTGAAATAGAAAACAAGGGAAAAAAATAAAAATGAAGATAGAAGATGTATGTTTGTATAGATTTAATTTGGATTTACTAAATTTTAAAGAAAATAAAATGAAAAATGTGACACTTGTTAATAGAATTAATACTTGTCTCTATCCTTATTTAATTTGTTAACACATGTTATTAAAGAGGTTTAACTCTTAACGAATGTAAATTTACATGCATAAATCGATTTCTAAATGTTTTATAAAGCTTTTATAATTAACTTTCTAATTTATAAATACATATTTTAATTTACATACATAAATTTCTTTAAAAAGAGAATGATATAAAACAATTTATGTTCTAAATAAAATCAAATAAAATATATTTTAAAACCAAAGTAAAATCTAAGATATATATATATATATATATATATATATCTTTTGAATTTCAAATTTAAATATCAAAATTCAACTTCACTTTCAAATCCAATTTTAAAAATCAATTTGATATATACATATTTTTAAACAAATACAAATTTAATTTGTATATATTAATTCTATTTAAAATACACACACACACACATATATACAACACAATTTCAAATATAAATATTTATTTGATTAGATTCATTTGTTCAATCTATAATTCAGTATTTCTATTGATTAACCCATTTAATTTATCAATTACAGATGTCTAGAAATCCAGGTTATCACATTCCTCCCCCTTTGAATCTTTTCGTCCTCGAAAAGGAACGCAGCCAGAATTATTAAAATGCTTAAAATTAGATAAATTTTCATTGATAATTTTTAAAACACTTTAAAACCTATATAGTATACAAAATTAGTTTTTATAAAAATACTTTTATAATTCGATGTTTCAACAATCCATCCTCATTCTCACAGAAATTCGGTCATACGTTGATCAGGCGTAGGACTGAAAATCTACAAGTACTTGGTAAATCTGTTTTCAACACCTAGTGAAAATATCTTGGAAAATAATTTTATTGAAAATATAGAAACAGTTTCGAAATTAGAGAAAATATCTTTGGTGAGAATGCTCTGGAAATCATCACCCCTATCCATGGCCGTAGTTACATCCTGGGTTACGTTGCCATCGCAGAAAAAGTCCATGTAACTGTAGGCACTCCGCGTCCCTCGATTACGCCGTGGAACCCACATCAGATCGTAGTTACATTCCAGGGTTACGTTGTCATCGCAGCAAAAGTCCATGTAACTGTAGGCATCAGCGCCCTCGATTTTCGCTGTCAAAAATGAAACTTCTCCACTCCCACATAGGTCGTAGTCTACCGATGTAAAATCAAACGCAGAATGTTGGCTCTCAGCAGCACACACGGCTTTCGCTATGTTACCTAGGTCATAGTCTACCGATGTAAAATCAAACGCAAACTGTTGGCTCTCAGCGGCACACACGACTTTCGTTATGGTCTGCAGTAGATCATAGTGGCATCGAGTTACACCGTCGTCGCAACATAACCCAAATGCCTCTGTAGGCCTCAGCGCCCTCGACTTTCGCTACACACTACAAAAAATCCTTAGGAACTAGTTTTGTCCGGACTCCTCACAGGATCAACTTTACAACTACACCTTAGGGTTCAAGGCAGTACCACCCTGAGAAGTTCATTTCAAGGGAGCGCCTTTTTCCTCAGAGCCAATCTCAAACAGATTATACTATACTCTTATTGTATCTTTCAAATCATACCCTTTATGATTTTCATCAAAATATCCTTTACACAAAATCGATTCTCAAAATCGATAATTCTCAAACTAGGCTTTCCAAACTTCCAAAATTGATTTTTTTTTCCAAAAATCAAAAGCCTTTTTTCAAATCCATAGGTTACAAAAACCCTTTTCTCAAAAATTTTCTCATAAAATCCTTTATACATACATACATACATATATACACACACACACATATATATATATATATATATATATATATCACCACACCATAGATGGCTTATTGCAACGAAAATACAAGATGTTGCTAGCTACAATGTAACATAGCTATGCTGATTTTTGTCTATTACAACATTAGCTTCAGGATGTTATCATAGATATCAACACTATGTTGCAGTAGCTATAGACTTATAAAAATATTATAAAAAATGAGTGCAGGCTGAAATAATTTTTAACGCGGGAAGCAAAAAAAAGGGGCAAAAGTTAACAAAATATCGAAGGGTTTTGTAATATCCCAGAATTTTGGACAATATAAATTTAATAATCTGTGTTTAAATTTATATTGAATTGATAATTTTTGTTAATAAATTTGATATTGATATATTTAATTTGTGAAATTATTTTTAATGAATTAATAAATCTATTTTCTATTTAATAATGTATATGTATTTGTATATATTTTGAATAGATAAGTTATTAACTTAGTATAGCATAATTTTTAATAATTTGAAAATAGGAATTGTGATTTATTCTGGATTTAGGCTTTTCAAAAATATTTAACAAAATACTATATGATTTTAATATGTGAGATAAATGTTTTAATTAGTTTAAAATTCATTTTAATTCAAGTTGAATATTAAAAATAAGTTATAAAATATTTGTGTTATTCTTTTTAATTTATAAAATGTGATTTGTTAATTTAATTTGAAATTTAAAATACAATTTAAAATATGAACATGCATTCATTAAGTTTAATTTATCTTTAACCCTTAATCTAAATTACTAATTACTTGTAGATACATGTGTAAGCATCTTAAAATCCTAAATGAACATGTGTTAAGTATTAAGATAGGTAGTTAACATGTGTCCATTTCTTTTACAAGTGTCAAATTATATCTTTTATTTTTCTTTGTTTTTAATAAATCATAAATTTAGATTACAAAACATTTCATTTACTCATTTTTTTTCCTCTTCTCATTTTTCATTTCTGAATAAAGAAATCTGAAAACCCTTGTAAACCAATTTGCAAATCTGAACACATACAAATCATTTCAGATTCAAAATCAAACCCTCTTTTTCAAAATACAAATCTACATCCTCCAAAATACAAACCTGCAAGCAACAGAACTAAGGCATGCATTCACTTTTTCAAAACTCTGGAAATAAAGCAACCTGCATTTTGTTTTCTTCAATCAACAACCTGGGTTGAAACTGCAAAACAAAAACTGCATGCAAGGATTTTTCAAATTCTGGGCTCTGCATCTATCACAAGTGAGTAACTTTACATTTTAAAATTTAAGTATGAAATATAGTTGTTTGATTTACCTGTAGAGATAAGTAGAATTTCATATATTTATATACTGTTAAATATTGCTGTGTTTATACAAGTTTGGGTGTGATGCATGTTTAATTTCCTAAGCTACTGTCTGTACAACACAAGCTCATATTTGATCAAAATTTCTTTTCTCTTGATCTTGTTGTTATTATGACTTAGTGATTGAATGAAATTTTGATTATTACATGATAAAGTAATAAAAAATTATACAAGTTAAATAAAGGTTTGTATTGCCTGAAAAAAAATAGCAGAGCAGTTGAATCCTTATAAGTGAAGATATAAAACATTGCAAATCAATGTTTCAGAGATTCAATTCAAAACAACTTCTAAAATTATGATTTTTAAAAATAGTATTATAATTTTTAATGATTAAATCAAAGTACAGTTTCACATTTACTGTATCATACCTATTTGATAAGTACAGTTGAATCCTACAATGGATTTGGTTGAAATTGCTTCTGAATACGGTGAAATTATCATAGATTATAGGAAAAATCTTAGATTGAGTTGAATTTAAAATTTTAGATTGTAATTTGGGTTTCCAGGTTTAGAACCCTAGTTTTACTGTGTGTAAGAAAATTTAGTGTTGCGGTCTCATAAATTGATCGAGTTCTACTAGGTTTGGTGTGATGGTAGCTGGTGGTTTGGGGAAGCCTTCGATGAAGTTGAAGTGGCAATGATGGCCGGAGGGGCGGGGAAGTAGCATGTTGACAGGTTGGTGGTTTTAGGTAATGGCTGTTGCCAGGTTTGGAAATGCTGTTGCAGGTTTTTGAGTTTTAAAACTTGAATTTAAATTCAAGTGAATTCTGGTATTTTGGAGGGTTGAAGGTTGATGTGGGGATTGTGGTCGATGGAGGATGACCAGAGATGATGGCCAGTGATGGCCGGAGTTGGGAGTGAGTGCACATAGGGATGTGTGCAGGTGGGTATTTGTTTTGGGTTGCAGGGTTTTGGTTGCTCTGGTTTGTCTCGGGAAAATTGGGAAATGACTCAAAGCAAGCACTACACCAAATAATGTGATTTGCCACTAACCATCCGCTCATTTAGCAACGGTTAATAACCGTTGCCATTTAGCAACGGTTAGTAACCGTCTTGGTTAAATTAGCAACGGTTTTTAATCGTTGCTAATTGGGAACGGTTATTAACCGTAGCTTCTTTGGAGACAAATGGGCGCGGTGAATTTCATCCTTTCGCGCCATACTTTTTGGCGCGCTTCATTACAATTAACAACGGTTTTGAACCGTGGTTAGGTAGCAACGGTTAGTAACCGTTGTAAATCTTTTAGCTAGGGCCGGCCCAGGGGCAAGCCCATGGGATGGGGCAACCAACTGAACCGGGCAGCACCAAAAATCTGTTTTACTTCAAAGTTACAGCTCAATAGCAATCTCCATGTCGGCGATGCTCGAACCCAAAAAACTAGGGTTTCAAAAATCAATGCTTTCTAAATAATCATCGCTGCATACTCGGCTATTCCATCAGCCATCGTCGCGTCTTGCTTGCCTCCTACGCGATATTTTCTACTGCTGATTTGAAGTCCTGCTACAGTCTCTATACTGCCACTGCTAATTAAGTATGCGAATTTCTTTTGCTTAATTTGTCGTGTTCCGATTTTGTTTTGCTAAAAAGGTAAATAAATTTCATTAAGGTAAAAAAGATTAATTTATTTACTTTATTTTATAGCCATCAGCCATCGTCGGCTCTTGTTTGCCCCCTACGCGATATTTTCTACTGCTGATTTGAAGTCCTGCTACAGTCTCTATACTTCCACTGCTAATTAAGTATGCGAATTTCTTGTTTTGAGTTGTCTAATTTTATAAAATTGAGTCGCCCTTTTAGTGCTTTCGATTTCATTAACCTTGAAAACATCTGAAGCTAATAACTTATTAGTATTTAGTTACAAACAACTAGTTTTTTGTAAATAATCGTTTAGGAATTGAAATTTGAAAGCTGAAGCTAACAAACTAATAATTATTTAGGAACTGATATTTACATTGATGTACTTTTTCCTGCAGTGTGTGTATGTCTACCCCCAAACATTTAGGCAGAACCCAATATGATTTGCCTGTACACTTAACGAGATACACTAGTTTGTAAACTTGATACATTTCGTTCAAAATTAAATACACTGTTTTGTAAACTATTTGAGACTATAAGTAGTGCAGCCCACTTAATGTGGCAACTTTTGTATAAAAAGTTGGTACTTTGTTATGTTATAGTTTTATATGTGATTTTACAAATTGCAATGTATTGTACTGTACTACACTGCATGCTAGTTAGACATAGCTGCTTATAGTGACTGCTAGGGTATAAGTTGATGCAATGAATTTTGTATTACTAAATATGAGACCATATTTAGTAAGTGGATAAAATTGTTGTTAATGGCGCAAGCCAAGTATCAGGAGAGGGGTTATGCATAGACATTACTCTGGTGCTACAAAATGGCGCCGTTGTAATGGCAAATTTTTTGGAAACAGTTTGATGCTAATGTTAAATTTCAAGTGAAATCAGAAGAATAGACATCTGTTTAGTTAATATCAGAGTTGAACTTGGTGGAAAGCCATAAGATATTGTTACCCATGATTTCTTATTAGCTTTTGTTATTTTCTTTCAGTATGTCTTTTAGTATAGACAAACAATGGATGAATCAATCTAATCGAAGAAATACAGAATATGTGGAAGGTGTGAGAAATTTCGTTAAATTTGTTGCTGAAAACGGTGGCAATAAGGAAAAGTATTCATGCCCTTGCACACGGTGCAAAAATGAAGATACATTCAAATTAAATGACATTCATTTTCATTTGCTTAGATATGGTATTGTTCAATCATATAGCATGTGGTGTTTTCACGGGGAAAGAATACCGGAGAAGCCAAAACAACAACCGGTTAGTCATGCCACAAATACTGATGAGTCCGAACATATTAGGATGGAGGATTTGATCGATGATGCAGATAGATTCCATCACTTTCAACCTACAAGTCAGTTGCATGATAATGCTAATATTGGTGAGGAGTTTACGGATAAATCATTTTTTGATAGTGCAACTGCAACAGAGCCATTGTATCCTTCTTGTCCAAAAGAGATTACAAAGTTGTATGCCATTGTCAAACTGAATAGCCCGAAGACCCAATACGGCTTTTCAGACAATGGTGTGACTGCCCTACTCGAATTCATAAAGGAGTTACTCCCCGAAGGTAACACGCTACCGTCAAAGTACCCCGACGTGAAGAAGATCATTAAGCAAGTTGGGATGAATTACATAACTTATGATGCATGCATTAATGACTGCATCTTGTACTGGAAAGATAATGCGAACAAAGTTTCATGTACAAATTGCAACGCACTAAGATATAAGACATCATTCGACGAAGAGAGAAAAGCTACCACAGTACCTCGAAAGACCTTAAGACATTTTCCTTTAATTTCTAGATTGAGAAGACTGTATACTGTACCATGGATAGCAGAAGCGATGACCTGGCATGGTCGTGCCAAGTCCGGTACAACCGTAATGCGTCATCCGCGTGATACTTCTCAATGGAAAACTACAGATTCTTTTGATCCTTCGTTTGCTATTGAACCACGAAATATCACGCTTGGAATAGCAACAGATGGTTTCTGTCTGAATGCTTTTTAACTAACCCTTACAGCTGTTGGCCAGTAATTGTAGTACCATATAACCTTCCTCCGTCTTTGTGCATGAAAAGAGAGTTCTCAATGTTAACACTGTTGATTTCTGGGCCAAAACAACCGGGGAAGGATATTGATGTTTATTTAGAACCTTTGATAGACGAGTTAAAGCAGTTATGGGAAGGAGTCGTTACATTTGATTCATTTAAGAAATCTGAGTTCATAATGAGAGCTAGAGTGTTGTGGGCAATCCATGATCATCCCGCTCTTGGGAGTTTATCGGGATGTACAACTCACGGCTACTTTGCATGTCCTATTTGTGGAGAAGAAACTACATCTATTTATCTCCCTGAAAGTAAGAAGATTTGTTACATGGGACATCGTAGATTTCTTCCGTCCGGACACAAGTTTCGATACGATAAGACAAATTTCAACAACGAGCAAGAACTTAAGCGTCTCCAAAACCACTGACTGGTTATCAAGTTGAAAAAAAGGTAGCGAATATAAAAATGAAAGTTGGTAAAAACATACTGGAAATTGGTCGAAAACGGAAAAAGACAATCGATGAAGAAGTTCCTGCATGTTATAGGAGGTTGAAATTCTTTGATTTGCCATATTGGAAAAAAAATTTGACCCGACATAATATTGATGTTATGCATACGGAGATGAATGTCACGAAACATTTGATCAACACAATTATGAACCATAAAGACATGTCAAAAGATGGGATCAATGCACGGAAGGATTTGAAAATCATGGGTATAAAACAAAAGTTGTGGGTGATAGAAGATCCTGAAACAAGTAAAGTAACCATAGCAAATGGGACTTTCACTTTGAGAAAAGAAGAAAAGATAAGGTTTTACACCGTTTTGAAAAATTTGAAAGTGCCAAGCAAATTCTCTTCGAACTTCCACAACAATGTGAGCATCAACCCTCTTGAACAAAAAAATATGAAGTCACATGATTACCACGTCATAATGGAACATTTACTTCCGGTATTGCTTCAGCATTGTTTTCCGCAACATAAGGATCTACGGAATGCTATTCACCGCATTAGTCTCTTTTATAACATTTTGTGCTCAAAGGTGATCAACAGGGGACATCTTCTAAAAGCAAAGGCTAGTTTGGTAGAAGCAATGTGTGTTATTGAAAAACATTTTCCGCCTGCATTTTTTGATATCAGTATTCATCTTATGGTTCATTTAGCCGATGAAGCATTGATTTCTGGTCTTGTTAGATATAGGTGGATGTACCCATTTGAACGGTAAATTACTAATTTTAGTTATGTACATAATTATTCGATATAAATAGCTATTGATGTCTACATTTTACAATTATTCATCTTCATAGGTTGATGAAAACATATAAAGGATATGTTCGCAACAAAAGATATATTGAAGGGTGTATTGCAGAAGGATATATTGTACAAGAAGCTAGTCTTTACTGCATGGAGTATATGCCAAAAGGAGGTGCTGGCACTCATAAACATACCCGTGAAGCATTTTTAGACGAGGACGATGAGTTTGGTGATGAAATAGCACTAGATAATGGTAAAGATATAACGTTAACTCAAGTGCAATTTCAACAAGTGCGTAAATGGGTCCTTGATAAGTACGACGGATTGGATGAATGGAAGAAGTAAATTCATGAATTTGTTCTTAATTCTTATTATTGTAAATCAATTCATATATATAGTATTTATTGTGTTTTTTTCGTAGGAGGTATAACTCCTATGTTCAAAGCACCAAATCTCAAACTCGAGGCGGGGGTACATCTAGGGAAACTATTAAAAAGTTCACTTTTTGGTTACGTGAGGAGGTATATGTATTAAATATTTAACGTATTTTCAAGTTGACCATACACCTCCTTGACAATGTTTTTTTACTTATTGTGTTTGCTGTAGTTGTTGAAGACCGTCGATGTTGACTCAACTCTTTGGCGGTTAGTTAACGGGCCGAAGTTTGATGCCCGTAGTTATATGAAGTACCAAGTGAATGGGTTTTTATTTTCTCCGAACAGTTATGAAGAGCGAAAGCTAACACATGATAGTGGTGTATGCATGAGAGCAATTACACAATTTAGAGCGAGTGGGAAGGATAAAAATTTTAAGGAAGCAGAAACAACTTATTACGGAGTCATTCAACAGATAATTGAGTTGGATTACATTGACTTCAAACAAACAGTTTTTTATTGTGATTGGGTAAAGGTCGAAGATAAGATCAATGGTTGTAAAATAGATTCTGTTTCAAGCTTGATCACTGTTAACTTGGGAAAATTGAAGAATAAAGATAGCGTGAATGATGAGCCATTTATTCTTGCATCGGAAGCGAGTCAAGTGTTCTACTCAAAAGATTTACAAAATAGTGGATGGTTTGTGGTTTTGCATACACCAAAATGGTTGACCATAAATGTGGATGACATTGAGTTTCCCACCGTTTATCAATCAGCTTTTGAAGATAATGAAAAATTAGAAGATCTTAGCAAATGCATATGTTAACTTTGTATTTCAGAGCAGTTATTGTACCTTAACAAAATATTTATTTAAAATGGTGTAAAATGTAGAATGGTGTGTTATATGATAGTAATAGATGCATTATATTTTGTGTTTGTATTTCAGAGCAGTTATTGTACCTTAACAAAATATTTATTTAAAATGGTGTAAAATGTAGAATGGTGTGTTATATGATAGTAATAGATGCATTATATTTTGTGTTTGTATTTCAGAGCAGTTATTGTACCTTAACAAAATAAGGATGGATATATTGCAAGAGTTCATTTTGTGTTTGTAGTTGTAGGTACTTGCATATGATCACATACATACACACATGTACACATACATACATATGATCAGCTTGACTATTCTTTCTTTCTTTGTGTTTGTAGGTAGACAGGCAGTTCAAGATATTATATTTGCACCCTTTAGTTCAGCAGTGCTAAGGTAATATATTTTTGTATTTGCATCCTTTATTTCAGTCAGTATTTTTGATATTGCTTAAGTTTAAAATTCTAGTGATGCAGGAAGACTTTATCATTGCCGCATAAAAGTGAATGTTCCCCTTCCCGCACATCCCTATGATGCCCGATTGCTGTTAGCCAGATTATTGCACGGACTCCCCTCCACAACAAGATCAAACGCATTATATGACTTAATAAAATTGCTCCAAGCGATTACTGGTAAGCTGCTGCACATCTAATATAGTAAACAACGTCCCTTTCTGATTTGTCTGATCCCACCAGTTTCTCATCACATTACGATTATTGTCAGTCAGACTGACAAAAATCGTAATGTGGTGAGAAGTTGGTGGGATCAGACAAATCAATAAGGGGACGTTGGTTTATATATCAGATGTACAGCAGCTTAACAGTGATCGCTTGGAGCAAATTTTATTTAGACATATAAGGCGTTTGATCTTGTTGTGGAGGGAAGTCCGTGCAATAATCTGGCCGACAGCAATCGGGCATCACAGGGATGGGCCGGAAGGGGAAGAAATGTACGTCATAATGTTCTTGGGATTATTTTAGGAGTTTAAACTTTGCAGGACATAATGTCACAAGATGCCACACCACCATCAAATAATACAACTTCACAATCATCCACTTTAAAACGGGAAAAAGTTGATATGGACAACTACGGTTCTCCAGTTGGAAAAAATGGTTCAAAGGTCGCTATGAAGATTGGTAAACTAGTAAGAAATCATGTGCCAATCTCATATCCAAGTTGGAAAAAAGTTCCGCCAAATTACAAGGAAGACGTGTGGAATCAATTGGAGGTATCTTTACATTAATCATTTTTTTTAAATTTTGTTAATATGAATATGGTGTACATATTGCTATTTTTATAAATTAGTAAACGAATTGACGAATATTAGTTAGTTAGATTTATCTACTTAGTTTAAATTTAAATCGCACAATTAAATGATACATATAGGGTGAGAAGTAAAATATTAGAAGAAAAGTGAGGTAAATTTTGTGAATAAATATGATAATTTTAAATGTAGGTATTTGAAGTTAAAGTAGAATTTACAATGAAATGTAAAAATCCATATACTTTGAAACGTAAACTGCATGAACTTTGATGGTTTAAATTCATTTATAATGCTTTCAATACATAAATAAAAAATGGTTTACATGCATTTTTTGTTATGCAGAAATATTATGAGCTCGATCCTCTATCAAAGGACCTTATTATGAAAAGATGTCCGAGGCTTTTAGGAGACACAAGAATGATTTGCGCAAGAATCATTATGACCATTTCATCACTGGAGAAGATAGAATGAGAAATTATCCACCGAAAATTGCTCAAGATGATTGGGATGAGTTCATAAGAAACGAATCAAAACCCGAGGCGAAAGAAAAAAGGAAGCGAGGCAAACAAAATAGATCGATGCTCGAATATGCTCATCATTCGAGACGTAAGATTCGCGCTATGATTACACAAGAAATGGTATGTGTCATTGAATTGGTGCATCACATTGCATATACATTTAGTTCCAAATATAATTTTAGGTCTTTGTATGCAGGTCGATTCAAGTAATTCGGGAACAGAAGTATCACGTCTTCATGTATGGGAGAAAACGCATAAGAAAAAAGATGGCAGCACGTCAGATGCGACATCTTCCTACTTTGTAAGTTAAACAAATAACAACGCCTCTAAATTAAATTTTCATTATTCATATATATATATGTATTTACTTTTTAGGAAAAAATTGAAAAAGTAAAGGAAACGACGAATGGTGGTGATGAAGCCGTCTTTATATCAGTGTTTGGTAAAGATGTAAAGGGCAGGAGCCGAAGTATTGGGACCAATATAGCTCCTAGCCAAGTTAAGAGTGCTGCCATTCCATGCAAACGGCTCAAACAGGCCCAAGGAGTATATGAGCAGCGACTGCAAAATGTGGAGCAAAAATTGATGAAGCTGGACAATATGGATGATAAACTGGAGCGTCTTCTCAGCATAGCCCAAGATAATCGTCGAGTAGGCAGTGAAATCGCATCTTCTCAGTTTGCCACTCCGAACAATCCGTTAATCGACCACAGATGTGAAATCCTGAACTTCGACGACGAAGTAATTGCAACAGGTACTATTTTATTAAAATTTGAAGAAAATAATATGTTGCAAAGTCAGTGAATGCTTAACTTCGTGAACGGGAGAGTGCGCTGCATTTTCTTGCATTTTACATTTTTCATTTAACATAGCTGAACAATAGTGAGGCTGTTAGTCAAGAAATAAAAAAGTTTGTTATCACGTTTACAATTGCTGAGACATATTAGTAAACAATTAACAGAGAAGCAAGGCAATGGGTGAAAACATTAATTCAAAAGCAAGTTGAACTTTACACTACTCTGCCACAGCACAGAGAAGCAAGGCAATGGGTGAAAACAATTCAGAAATTTGAAACTCACGCATTTAATATATATGTTGCCTGGTTGCCAAAAAATTTCTCTGTAATTCGCTTCTGGCATTAAACCTAAGTCATTATTAGGCAAATTTGGGTCTAGTTCATATGCTATGAAACTTGGGCCATCGCTGCATGTTTGTGAAATGGTTTTGGGTAGCATGAGTTTTGTTTTTTGTTTATATAAGTTTTCATGCTAAAAAAATCTGGTGCATTGTCCCCGATGCATGCGAGTAAATCCTTTTGTACCTGCGTATGCACTGCCCCTGAACCATGCAAGTTTATTTCTTTGTTACCTGCGTGTGTTATTTTTGCAAATTACATGCTTTATACGTGTGTTTTACTTTGATTTTTTTGTGGAAATTGTTGCATGCTTGATATATATTGCATGTATAATTTCTAAAGGCAAATGGTTCCAAGATTTAAAACTTTTATTCTTGCGTGTGTTCTGTAAATGTGATTCCATATATTCACTCCAGAAATGCTTATATAACAGGCACTATATGCCGAGATTCCACAGCATTAGTAATTCATGGAAAACCAGTACCACCCACCTATGAAAAAGTGTTCTTGGACAAAATTTTATTGCCGGATGAGCTAACCGCCAAAATATGTCGACAATTCACCGAGTCCTTTGGGGATGTTGGAGCTGGAGGTTATGTGAGCCATCAAAAGGATTTGATACGATATCTTTAGTCGGAGGTATTGATATTTCTGACTTGTTCTTTGCATATATTGCTGATTTTCTTTTGTTTGCTGTATATGAAATTTGCATATGCAAATGCATGTGTATTTTGTCTTGGTCTGTCTTGTTTACAATTTGAACTGTTGTCATCAATTTGAACTGTTGTCATCAATTTGAAAGACAACAGTTTTGACTGCTTCTTCATCTAACTGTGCAGTTACCACACCGTGCCATCAACAATACATCTTACCGCTTGCCACTTTCATTGACAGCCACTTCAAACTCTCCTCTGTCAAACTTCTACAGCGATCATACATCGACTCACTGTCCTCAACCACCTAATTTCATCACTCTGCCCCTTCCCAAACACCAACACACCATATCACAGTCACATCTCTGCACTCCTCTAGCCTCGACAAACTTCATCATCAAACTTCACTCGAAACTGAGCTCTGCAGTTCAACAGCAACCTGCCAGTGCTTCTACCACACTACCCGCAAACTACTTCACCATACTACCATAACTCCAAACTCCTCATCCTGCCACCAAAACTGCTAACAACTGCCAACATATCCCCTCCCCTTGCACACAGTTCAACATGAAATTCCTGCCTCAACACAAGCCTGTCACCAAAATACAATACAAACTTCATACCTTCCTCCTCATCAAAATTTCCACCTGACCATTAACAACAACCATACTTCACTGCTCATCAAACCACTCGTTCACCACCATTCATTACAACTCCATTACAACTCCGTTGCATCACTAGTCTTCACAGTTTCATACCTGTCTTCACCATTCTTCTACAGACCACCACAAAACTACAACATCACTGATACTTGCTCCTTCCACTGCCTTCTACATTTTAACACCTCATATCCACTTCAGTTTTATGCACTCATATCATCTTCTATCCACTTCTGTCAAACTACATACCCAATGCCTTCTTGCACTGTTGCACACTGCAGTTCAACACCAATATATCATCTTCTAACCTACTTTTCTGCTCACAATGCATTCAACAAGATAGCCACTACAAACACATCAGCATATCAAACATACCCCTACTCTCCACTGCCTTTGACCTCTGACCTTTGACCTCCCTGCCTGATCATTCACTGATCATACACCGATCATTCATCTTCAATCACTCTTCCATCCACCCACTATCCATCACATACAAACACTACTGCCTTCATATTGCAAACTGCTGCTACCAGCAGCAAACACCCAAATCCGCATATAGATAATAGTAAATTTTGGCTAATTGTCACATATATATGAATTTTAGGTAGTTTCAAAGATTTCAAAGTAAAAACAAAGGATTTATCACTATGCATGTTTACATCTCTGATCATGTGCACGTTATCGATATCACACAACAAGGCATCAACACCCTCATCAGAAATATTAACATTACTACAACCAGTACCAATACTTACATCAATATTCAAACAACTTTCCAAGACTCTACAATGCATCAAAGTTTCCTGCACATTTATTTGTATCACTACATCACAATATACAAAATGGAGTAACTGAACATGATTCCAAACCCTTATTTCCTCGACTGATACATTCAGAACCTTTGTATTTACTGCCATATCTTCAATCCTATCCCATAAAACATGTATAGCCTCCTCTCCGTGTAAAGTGATTACCAGTACACAATCGTACACACAGTCATGCATGTTGCCTGTACACAGTCGTACACACAGTCATGCATACGTAAATACAAGCATGCACGAACCTTTCACAATTTACATTCAAGACTTATCACATGCAAAATAGATATATCAAGTTTTAAGAATTTATAAGGGTGGTTTGCTCACCTGGATAGTTTGACAGAGATGAAAGAGAACCTGAAAAAGATTTCAAAATCTGGAAATTGAGGCTTGATCAAATTTGCTTTATCCTAACCGTTGTTTGCTTTGAATTGCTTTGCATTATTTGATTTTCTCTTTTCTTGGGTTCTACTTTGTTTTAATTTGTTTCAGACTTTTTGAATCAGGTAGATGCTGTTTGTTTTTGAACTGGAATATTCTTTCCAGATTTATGAAGTTGAACTGCCTCTGAATTAAATCTTCGAGTTGCGCATGAACCAGGTTGAACATCGAAGTTTGAAAATTTGAATGCTTTGCCCTTTTGATTTTATTTTCTTCTCAGGTGAAAGACTTTTTAGCTTGCAAAACAATGTAGTGTAATTAATGAAATCTTTGTACTGTAGTGATAATAAACAATGCAGTGTACTAAGTATGATATTCCGGCACGGCGGCATTCTGTTTGCAAAACAATGAGCGTAATTATAAGTTTGATAATTTTATATGTATGGTATATGTGCAATATGTTTATAGTGCTTGTGTACCAATATTTTGATATTCTGGCATATTTTGATATATATTGATATTCTGGTATGTATACTGAGATATGCGTGTAACGCAGTAGTGAGTTACGGAGCAGGAGCAAACATTATGTGCAACGGGTGTTAACCGTTGCTTTATGTGCGATGTTGGTCATAAAGCAACGGTTTTTAACCGTTGTTTACTTGGCAGAAAGCAACGGTTTATGTCCGTTGATATTTTGCCCATTAAGCAACGGTTTGTAACCGTTGCTTAATGTACAGTAAGCAACGGTTTACGCCCGTTGCCTATTGAAAATAAAACAACGGTTAAAACCCGTTGCGTTTGTCTCTGTTTGCAACGGTTTTTAACCGTTGTCTTTGTTCAAGTTTGCAACGGTTACTACCCGTTGCCTTTCCTTCATTTGCAACGGTTTTTACCCGTTGCCTTTTAGACATAAAGCAACAGTTTTTTCCCGTCGCGTAATTCATCCACTCCTCTTTTGAAGACGGTTTTTACCCGTTGCTTTTTTCCTTAACAACGGGTTTTACCCGTTGTTAATAGCTTATAATGGCGTAGTGAAGGTAGTGATTTTCTCGAAGTAATTTGTGGTAGCTCGGGTTTTTAGTGCTTCAGGTTTTGTTTTTTTTGAACGGAGCCTGTTTTTTTAGGTTTTAAAATTTTAAAAGTTTTTAAAATGTAAATTTAAAACCTGAACAAGTGTAAAATTTAAACTGAATTCAAATATAAATTCAATTAGTTTAATTTTGGGTTTTTGAACTAATTTGAATTTTGAAAATTTTAATTAGTTTAAGCAAAGTCAGAAACCTATTTTTTTCCAGGTTTTATAAAATTTGAAGTTAAATTTTAAAGTGCCAACTAAAATCTGAAACTAGGTTTAAACCTTGAATTGAATTTGAATTTAAAAAGTTTAAATCCTGGGTTTGTAATAATTTGACTTTTTAAATTTTAGTTTGGATTTAAATTAAAAGCAGGAATTTGTTACTGTTTAAAAATTAAAAGAAAGTAAAATAATGTAAATTGAATTTAAAACAGGGTTTTGAAATTCTAAAGGGTGAATATGATTCAAACTAGTTTAAATCTGAAATCTGAAATAATTTAGGTTTTGAAAATTTAAATTTGGTTTAAAACTTATAGGTGTGAAAAATATATGTAGTTTTGAATTTGAGGTAGAAGTTTAAATTTTAAATTAGAAATTTAAAATGAGTTTAAAACTGGTTTTTAAATCTGGAATTTAAATTTAAACTTCAGTTTTTAAAATAAAGGTTTAAATTTAAATTGCTTTAAAATAATGATTTGCATTTAAAATGAAGATGAAGATGTAAGTAAAGTTTTAAATTTTTAAAATTTGAATCTGGAATGAAAATTTAAATTGTGTTTCAATTTGAAATTTAAAAAGAAATTTTTTAAATTGAATTTGTTTGAAACAAATTGTTTAAAATATAAGAAGAAATGTTTCTTAATTTAGAACTTAAGAAATTGATTTCATTTAAATTATTAAATAAATATAAATAGGATATTAATTATTCAATTAATGAATAATGTGGATGTTTAATTAAGTAATTAATATTATTTTTAAGTTAATTAATTAAGATTTGAGATTAATTAATTAAGGTTAATTAATCTATAATTAAGGATGATTAATTAAATTTTAATTGATGATTAAGATTTATTTAATCAAGTGATTAATGATAATTAAGATTTTAAATAACACTTAATTAATTAATAATTAGAGATTAGTTAAATTGTAATTAAATATTGATTAATAATTAATAATGGTTAATTATAAGTTAATCTCTTAATTAAGTAATTAAGAAATGTTAATGAAGGTCATTAACTTAAGATTATTTAACAATTAATTAATGTGATTAATTTGATAATTAATTGGATTAATTAATTAATAATAATCAATTGTTTAAATTTAATTACTTAATGAAGTAGTTAATGAATTAATTACTCAATGTAATTAATTTGATTAATGTGATTAGTTTAGATTAATTAAGTTTTATTAATTTAAACATTTGTTGATTGTTGATAATTACTTTATGTAATTTATGAATTTGTAATTACTTAAGGAAGTAATTAATTAATAATTACTGAATGTAATTTATTATAGAAGTAATTTGGATTTAAATTACTTTTAAAATTAATCAAGGATTAATGAAGATAATTAATTAAGAGTAATTAATTTATGGGATGAGTAATTAAAGTGGTTAATTACTGAATGGTTATTAATCATGGGTGATTAATATATATAGTTTAAATTGAAGATTAATTAGTTATGTAATTAATTTATATAGAGATTGATTGAATATAATTAGAAATCATTAATTAATTAATGATGTAATTTGGAATTGATTAATTAAGGTATAATTAATAATGAATAAGTGATTAATGTAATTTTAATTAATCAACTAATTAAGCAATTACAAGTCAATTATTTGCAAAGGGTTTAATATAATTAACTTGTGTAAGTAATATCAAAGGCTAATTACTTATTGTAATTAGAGATGGTTAATCAATAATGATTAATTGAAATGAATATTGAGATGGTGGTTATTTAATTGATTTGTAATCAATTGATGGTTAAGATAAGCAAAATTTTAATGATGAAGTAATTAATTTAATTCATTTTAAATTAATTAGAGTGTTAGGTAATTAATTTAATTCATTTTAAATTAATTATAAATGATGTGATCATTAGATAGTTGCTTATGTTTTGATGATTGGTATTGGTTGTCTAGTATGGTTTGTAATCTCAGTTATGAGATGAGTAATGTTATGTGATATGGATGCATTGGTTGCTTTTGGATGATAGTATGGATTATCTGATTATGATATGAATTATCTGTTGATAATGATAAGGTTGATTATCTATTGTGTTATAAATTATCTATCTGTGTGTATATAGACAATGAATTGATTTGTTTTAAAATTTAAAACAACTTGGACCTTAAAAGACACGCTTTGGATTTCGATGAGACCGGGATCGGGTTTCCATATTTGGAATCCGAAAACCACATCGATTCCAAATAACGTTAGGTTGTTAATCCAAGTGGAGCAAGTGAAGACTCGAGGTGTAAGGGCTATACGTCAGTATAACTCTGTGGGTGATTCCGTAATGAGTTTGACGGAATAGTACTTATAGATTCGAGATGGAGATTCAGAGTGCAAGGGTTATTATCGTTAACTCTGAGGGTGATTCCAATATGAGTGTAACGAGATAATGCCTTCGGTTTCGTTCGAACCCGGAACGAACTTGTATGGATTGAATGCTTTCAGAACATCGTCAGGTGGATGATGAGCATTCTAAGTGATATGTCCTATAAAGGTAATCGTAGTCTTAAGCCTCATCAACCGGGAATGGCTAAAACAGGGGAGGTGCAACAAAGCTTCGTGGGTAGCCCCCACTTGAGAGCAAGATTTATCCCTGTCTAGAGGTCCCTTTATTTTCGGCTTAGTGGTGCGGTTGCTGATCACAACTGCGGGGTTGTCTTGTTTGGAACTATTCAGTAAGGAATGGGTCTGGCTTTGTGTTGCACGGGATTAGGAGTAATCCTCGGTACGGTGATCTAGGCCACGTACTGTGACGGGCGGTACCCCAGTAGCCCAGCCATTGATGGAATCTAAAATCCAATAAGTGCCAACGGTTTTGATTGTATTACCCCCTTTCGTGGCTAGTAGCTGGAATTTAATCATGTAACAATTTCGGCTATTTCTTATTTACTTGAAAACCCTAGACACTATTATAATATCATCGGATTTCCTATCAAATGTTTTGGTTAGCGTAAGGTAAAAACTTTTCCAAGTTTATGTGTGGGAAGTCTTACATGATACCTTTTCTTTTCAAAGGTTTTTCAAAGTTAAGCAACTTTAACCTGTTACTCACACCAGACCCATGTCTGACCCGGAGTTATTTCTGTTTTTCTATAACTCTTGGGTACTCAAATTTTTATGAGTAGTCAAGGGAATTCAGGTTAGGATTCAGATTAGCTTTGACGAATTATGGAGGAGCATATGGAGCAGGAGGCTTCAGCGTATAGTTATATAGTTTCCGCTGTGTTGGTATCTCTGAGTGTTTGACTGTAATGTATTGAGTTGTAATAACTAGACAGGTGTTTATAACTGTCTAGTATGTGTTGTACATGTCTGTGTAACTCTGATATTTGATGTATACTATGTAATATTTATGTTATTAATATAATTTATTCGTTCCGCTGTTAAGATTCAAGTGTTGTTTCTTCTTTCTCTTCTTTCTTTTCTCTTTTCTATCCCTTTCTTTCTTAAGGATGATACGACTTTTTGTGGAGAAAAAGTCGGGTCGTCTCAGGTTTCACTCAAACACTTAACAAAATACGTACTCTGCCGCTCAACCTCTCAAACACTCAAACAGTCCGCGATTTCAATTAGGGCGAAAAATGAATTGGGCGAATCGCTTCGGGTTTGACTAAAAAAATTTATGTTGAATCATGGATTTGGTGATGGAATTCAGGGAATGGAAGCGAAGTTTGAGGCGATGTTGAATTCGAGCAGAGACACTCGGTAACTAGCGATGGTGATTGTGGTGAGGCAGGTCGCAGCTTTAGGGTGGGTGGTTTTAGGTCGCGTGGTGGTCGATGTTTTGGCTAGCGATTTGGTTTGATTGTATTGTGGTCAGCGATGTGTTATAGGTGTTGAATTCGATCAAAATTAGATTGGGGATGGTTGCGACAGTGATTGTTTGAGTGAAGGTCGAGGCTGTCGCGATTGAAGGGGGGTTGAACTGCTAGTCTTGATTGTTCGATGATTGTTTAAGTGAATTCTTGGTGGTTTGTAGTTGGGTCATTGTTGTTTGCAATTGCAAGGGAAGAAGTCGGAGTTTTGCGGTTTTCTTGTGGTAAGTTTCAGATGATGGATGATGGTTGTAGACAGTAGTACTTGTCAGGTTCAAGGATGTTGCAGAGGTTCAGGGATGATGGTTGTAGACGAGTCTCGTATGAAGTTGCAAGAGATGGTCATGATGGTTGGTGGAAGTTTGTTTTGGTGATGGTGAATGAAATGAGAGGTTGCAGCAGTAGTTGAATTGGTGTTCACTGTTTGGGTTTGAAGGCAGGGATGTGCAGTCGAACAGTATTGGAGAGATGGTGATTGTGTGCACTGATTTTGTAGGATTGAAAACACTGTCAGTATGCACAGGCGAGGTGGAGATGCTGATGTACGTACGACGAATGGATTTGGAGTTTTATATGTTGTGGAAAGGCAACTGTATATGTTGAACAGTTTAAGTATGGAGGAAATTTTCAAAGTTATTTCAGTGGGAAGAGGGGAAATGGCAGCGGCCATAGCAGTTGTGAAGTGGGAAGACAGTGAAAAGAGCAAGTTGTTGTATTGTGCAAAAAGGTGGAGTGACAGTTGTGAAGTTATGAAATTGCTAGAAGTGGTATGTGTATTGAAGATGGCAGTTAAAGGATGGTATGAGTTGGTTATGGTGGTAATGCGATTTGTTCTTTGTAGTGGATGGCGGGTTGTGAGGGCTGCAAGCTATGGTTTAGGTCAATGGTAGTGGCAATTTAAGGGGATGGTAGTAATAGGGGATAGTGACTTGTTTAACGGGATGGTGACTTTGTCAATGCTGCTGTTTGAAGCAAGGGCAGTGATGTGATGTATGAGGGGAGATGGCGACACTGGCATATATCGAGGTACTATTGTTATTCTGTAGGTTTCATATAATTCACTGGTTAATAAACTTTACCATTTACTGATATTTAGGGGTATTAGCTTGTCAATACTATATTCTGGACTAATTTATATTAATTGTTAACCAACCAGTATTTTGTACAACCATGTTATTCGATCAATTTTTCTTAAATGTATCAGATTTGGCACTATTATTATTCTGTGACTTTTCACCTAGGTCTAGTTATGGAGGAAGTCATTTTGGTTTAACATTAAATGAAACTTAAACATGCTGTAGTTGTTAGCTTGATGGAGTTAGATAATCTGATATGATTCTTTAGAGAAGATCAAAGTTAGGATTTAGGAATTGACATACTATTTTTTAAATTTCAATTGGACTATTAGGGAAAAAACAGATTGACTTATTTATTTGAATGATAAATGTGATGTACTTTAAGTCATGTGGTGTTGTTCGAGATGATAAGCGAAGGGAATGTGGATGCTTGAGAAGTAAAGCTTTGAGAAGCATTTGTTCCATGGCCTCTCCTTCCTTAATCATGAAATCAGTCACTGCATTCTCCTCTTCAGCTAACGCTTTCATGTCCGACACTTAAACCATTGGCTTCACTGCAACAGAACTCTTTGCACGGCGTCTTAATGTCCGTGCTTTTTCTCTTAAACCCCCGATTCTAGTGTGGAAAACTATCATCTCTAGAAGATGTTGTCTTCATCCTAACTCTCTCGTGCCTGCTTGCAACCAAGTTAGCAGAGCGAGTAGATTATTGGCAAGGCTGCCACATGAAGGCATTGTCTGCAGTGCAGTGCCACTTCTCACGTATTCTCAAACATCTATTTTAGGCTCGTGCAATCTTTCCACTCACTGCTTTTGCACTCTGATTCATATTCATTTTGTAGTATAAGATTTTTTTTTGTCATGCAAGTTATATAGTAATACACGTCTGGCTTTATTTTATTGCAGTTGCAGACCACTATAGTTCACTTTTTTTTATACCAGTGGCAACTTTGGTAACACTGGAGAAGCAAGGTCCTATTAGGTAATCCTTATGGGATCTGACTGGATGAGTTAGTATTGTGATCCTTTAAGAGATCCTATTGGGTGCAAGTCTATGCAATGGGATTTCATATGGGGTTTGGAACTTGGATATAACAGATACATATAGATACTTAACTTTTGGAACATTATGTCTCAACCGAATTTCCATTTCAGGTATAGGGTTGTTTTTCTTCTTTTGAGTATGCACCACATAGATTTTATTTGTTTTTATTATCGTTGCAACAAATTTGTATTTCTCTTGAGGCATGGTACAGTTTTCCTATGATCCTTTGGTTTCCTTTGAGGCATGGTACAGTTTTCTTTGAGGCAATATATACATGAAGAATGAAATTTTGACCATTCCATTTTGATTTCAATGGTGATTGGAATGGTATGCGCTCTACGTTTCACTTGTGCCTACGCTACAAGTATTTATGTTCTTAAACAATAACAGAAAACTACATGCTTTGTTTTGTAGTCCATATTTTTATTCACGATAGTTATCATGATTTGAGTAGTCTCATGCAACTAGACGCTAGATTGGTTAAAACTGACCCCTGCCATTTAATCAATAACTCTATATTATTACATGTATATAGCTTGTTAGTTTGTATTGGTTTATTATGTAAGCTGAAGCATAAATTATTATAAATTAGTGATTCTTCTACTGCCACCAAATAACATGTTTGACTAGTTTTGACTTTTTTCTCTATTTTCAATGAAAGAGCAGTGAATGTACATTCCAATCCTATTTTCTCTATTTATAATGAAAGAGTAGTGAATGTACATTTGTATCCTATTTGATGTCTTTAAGTATGAAACATGTGTGAAATTTGACATATTGTTCTTAGATCTTCTTTTGTTGTTGAAATCCTATCGATGAGTTGGCTGTTTCAACTTTCAGCCTTTGATATGATAGTTCTCATCTGGTATTTGATATATCCTGTTTGGTTAGTGCCAAATAAAAATGTCAATGTTCATTTAAGTCAATATGACATTATTAATTTGATGTACGGCTCTATCGGATTTTAATCCGGCGTGATTTTATTGCCCAAATCATAAATCCATCAGCAACATTTTACCAAATAGGTTTATCATGTATTATACACCAGTTACATGTATAATTTATATTATTATTCTTCTTTATTTTGCCTATATCATTCTATTAGCATTAGCAGCCTCTGTGCCATCCTTAAGTTATGCATATATTTGCAGTTTGGGATGGCTTCGATCATGCATCAAGGTGAAATTCAGCAATTGCTGGCTGTAGAGCAGGAAGCTCAGCATATTGTGAATAATGCTAGAAATGGTAATTCCTATCCTTGAACACATCTTATGTCTGATTTTCCATGCTTGTTAGAAAGTAAATACACTACTATTCGACATGTTCTCTTTACTTCTAGTTAATTTCCTCTGTGAAAAAGAAAATATATAGAGCAGTGGTGATTCTAGTGCAAAAGTGAAGCCCCTGGAAGAAGAAACAACGGCAAAAATCAAGCAATTAGAGGAATAGGCAGCAAACATTTCAGATGATGTTTGCAAATGCTTCTGAGATGCGTGACAACCGTGAAGAATTTGGTTAACTGAGTTGTTATCTCAAGTAAATGACTACTGTTTTTTATGGTTGCAGCCGTTGAGAAATAAAGAGATGTTGAAGAGAGAGGCGCCATTTAAGGAACTATCAGTTCCTCTTAGAAGGCACTGGAGGCACTAGAGGCACTAATGGCATTGATGGCACTAGAGGCTTGCAAATATGAGTGTACTGTTAATAAGTAGAATTTAGTATGTACTGGCTGTAACTATGAATACATTGGGTATGTTTTTAAGTATGCTTGTTATTTTGTACTTGACTAAGTAAAACTTGTGTTGCTGGTTATTCTGAAATGAAAAGTTCTTTGTTGCAGTGTAATGTTGCCATTAGATATGATATAATGTTGCAGTATAATGTTGCCATAAATATGATATAATGTTGCAGTAGTATAATGTTGCCGTACATTTTCAATTTAAATTGCAAAAGGTGTTGCCGTAGATATGATATAATGTTGCAGTATGTGATGTTAAATGTGGTAATAAACCGGCAAAGTGTTGCCATTGGATGGTAAAAGTTTTACCATAGATTAATGAATATGGCCCCCAAAACAGGGTTCCATAAAGGTGGTCCACAGAACATGTGGGCCCCATAATGTGGGCCCACATGTTGGGACCATATTGTGGGGCCCACTTTTTAGTAAATTTGGTACCTGTGGCAACAATAGAACCGATGTTGCCCCAGGGCCGCAAAGATGTTGCATTTGAATCTAGGGCAACGCGACAAAATGCATCACCGAGAAAGTGTTGTCTTTTCCCTTTTTTAGCCTACAACAACATTTTCTGGCACTTCCTGCATCACTTCTTGGGTGTTGCAGTATGCAATCTATGGCGTAGTATATATAGTAATCTTGGGAAATCTTTGATTCACTTCATACTTGTATAAATTCTCTTTTAATACTTCAAATACTTTCAAAAAATCCTTTTGTTCTGGCACTAGATTCAACAAGGGAAGCTTACCATTTATAACAAAGATATATAACTTTGTTTATTCCAAATCAAATATTCAAATTTGATCACTCTTTTATAAAGTCATTTACCATATTACTTACTTCCATAAAGTAAATTTTTATCATAGAAATATCCAATTTCCATTTTATTTCATCATATATTTCACAAAATATACCTTTCATTTCAAAAACCATTTCAATCCACAAATTTCTAGTATCAATTTCATTCAAACCCATACGATGTACTCATATCATCCGTACGCAATATCAATCTGATCGCTCACTAGATCACACAATTTCACTTCTGAACTAGTATCTTCCACCCGACTTCCTAGTGCGGACTCAGATCTGGTTTCTTGATCAGAAACCGTCATTCTCCTTGCATAGCCATAGCTATGATAGGGAATATCAAGAACCAATCAACAACCCATTTTCAGGTTCGCCGTCGAAAATCGACTGAAAAATCCCAAATCGGATCGATATATTATCTTGAAATTCTGTGCTCAAATCTGGATCAAATCACTATGCGAATAGAATAGTATACGTACATCCTACGTATTTATCTCCATTGATTATTATCTAAATCAATTTCTCCTATCTATTCACATTTCCTTTAATTCTATTCACTTATCCACAATTTCTTCAATCCCAAATAGATTATTACTTTAATTATAACCAGTTTGTACACTGACCAGCTTAAATTTTGAAAATAGCTTGAAGAATTTAAAAATAGATAAGAAGTAGAAAAATAATTATTAATTTGTAAAATAGCTGTAAAATAGTTAAGTAATTATAAAATAGTTGAAAAATAGTCAAATAATTATAGAAATTTTAAATAATGGCAAAATAATTGTAAATAGTTATAAAGTAGCTGAAAAACAGTAATTAATTTATAAAACAGTTGAAAAATTGTTAGATAGTTCCAAAAATAATTGTAAAACAAGTATAAAATAGTTTTAGGTTTTAAAAAGAAAAGTTGTATAGTAAATAGTTTGGAAAAATATATTTATATCAAAACAATTTATTTTAAAAATAGTCCAAAGTCAAACTGTTCAATTCCCAACCTCCATTTCTAAAAAATTCAATTTAAATTTCCACTTCCATTTAAATTGTCCCAATTCCAATTTAAATAACTTCAATTTCCGTTGAAACTGGTTTATCCCAATTCAAGTTGAATTGATCCCAATTTCTTTCCAATTTTCAAATCAAATTCCAGTTGAATTTTAAACCTATTCAACTTTAATCACAATTCCAGATTATTCAAATCAATTTGGACTAATTTCAAATTGAACCCATTTCAATTATGAATCAATTCCAGTTTGAATTAATCCCATTCCCATTTGAATTTGAACCCGTTCAACTTTAATTTCATTTCAAATTAATCCAATTCAAATTTCCATTTGAATTTTTAAATTATCCATCTTCAGTCAGAATTCCAATTAATTCAAATCAACAATTTGAACTAATTCAATCCAAATTTCAAATTTAAACCATCCCGAATTATATAAATTAGAGTTAAATTTTTAAATGTTTATTTAATCCTTTAAATCAAATCAAATCAACTTATATCTTTAAACCATTTAATTCTGAATCCAAATTCCATTTTATCTTAATAATGGATAAATTACCATACCTCATTTCTTCATTTATTTAAATAAATCCAATTTCAGCTTAAAGAATATCAATAACAACAGGATATGGTATTATCCAAATCATTTTAAAACATCCATCCATTTTCAATTTCTAGATCTCAAACCTATTTTGAGATCACACAAACTCCCAATTTAAATTAACCATTTAACTTTCCAAGTTAAATCCCAATTTACTTAATCCCGTCAACTTTACCCAATTTAAATTTCCATTTCAAATTTTAAACTTCACATTAATAATCTTCCTACTTATAAGTTAAAAACTTATTACTTTGGGTATCACATCTCATTCCAAATTAAAAACTCAACATTTAGAGTTTATTTCAAACCATCTTTGATATTATGTATATTCCTCATATATACATACTATTTCCTTTACACACCAAGTTATACTTTAAATTTTAAACCACCCTTGGTTTTTAATTCAAACAAATTTCTTTAAAATTTCAAACATTTTCTTGTTTTAAAATAAGATTACTTCATAAATAGTCTGAATAATATTATTTATTCTTTTCTTTCAACACTTTGAAACAATTTAAATGTTTCTAGATTTAGGTTTTAAAACTTCACAATTTAAAACCCACTTCAATTTATAGTTATGCCCACCTTAAAAGTTTACTACATTTTTGTTTACTCATTAACAAATATTTCATTATTAACCACAACAATCATTTATGATAATAACGAAGATTATCATGTCTGGAAATCAATTCATTATTATCTTATTCTAAAACTCCTTTCCAAATTCAAGATTTAAATTTCAGTTTGAATCCATTTCAAACTTATCTTTATTTATATTTTTATTACCACTTAATGTAATTTCAATAATTTAACAACCAATTACCTTAATATTATTAGAAATAAATATAGCTTTATATATCAAAATATATTCTTATATAAAATCATTTAAAATCTTTATATAAGAAAATAACAAGTACGCTCTCATATATATACACACTCAACTTATTCTAGGGTACCATTGACCCTATCCTAAATGAGTATCCCACCAGAGCCAAGGTTCTCGCTTAACCTGGCTCTGATACCAAATGTAACGACCCGGAATTTTTGATCTCGAAAATTCCAGATAGTTAGAAGAAGAAGAAAGAGATAGAAGAAGAAGAAGAAATAGAAACACAACACAAAATCACACATTCACAGCGGATCAAAATATAATATCAAATAAATTAATAGTTTTACAAAGAAGAACTGTATCCGAACATTTACAATTTTATACATCAGAGTTATACACATACATAAATCACTGGACGTTTATAATAAATATGTCCCAACAACTATAATATGATACAACAGATACACTCTATACGTTCCTGCCATCCAGCTCCCCTCTTGAGCTCCATAACGTCCTTACCTCAAAATCTGTAATACTCGGTCTAATCCGAGCGTTACATCAAAGTAACACTTGGGTCAGGCTGGAAACCAGCGTGAGTAAACCCATATAATTTAAAATACTAAACTCAAACCATAAAAGGAAACCCGGGTAACTCGTACTTCACTACGAGTTCATTACTTGTTATGCTCAACACTTATTTACAAATCAAATTCTAAGTATTCTACTCAGTTCAAAGGTCCATATTATTCCATTTCAGTCCACTGATTCCACATATTAAATTTAAGGAAATAGAATTACAATTCGAAGTGGTTTTGGGTATTTACTGATACCCGACTCCGGTCTCTTCAAATTCATTGTCATCTCTAATCCAAGTTGTTAAGTTTAAACAATAGAATTCATATCCAGGATATCATATCACATAACACTTCAACTCAGAAAGGTAACCTACATTATCACAGTTCAACCCATTCATATCACAACACATCTTAATTGAATTTTAGGGATGTCATTAATCTAAGTCATCTAATATCATTTTTACCATCCATAAACAAGATTTATTAGATATAATTCCTCATTAATTTAATTAATTCCCAATTAAATTAATTATCAACTTTAATCACTTGGATTACCTCAATCCTGCTTACTTAACATTTATTAATTACAATTCTAATAATAAATCATCCTTTAGTTATCCATCTTAATTAATCATCCTTGATTAATTATCCTTTAATTACATTAAGTAATCGACCTTTAATTAATCACCTCAATTAACTAACTACATCAACTAATGATCCTCTAATCACTTCCCTTAATTAATTTTTTTATTTAATTATTTTTGATAAATAATCTTTAATCAATTATCCTTGATTATTAACTATTTCTTGATTACTCAATAATCAATTGGTTATAGTTACTAAATTAATAAATCTTAATCACTTAATTGTCCTTAATTTATTTCCTTGATTAATTAATCCTTCAATTATCCTTTGGTTATTAATTAATCAACCCCTAATTATTAATTAATTTATCTTTAATTACCTGTATTAATTAATCTCTATTTAATTAATAAATATTAATCACCCGAACCTTAGATAATTAAAAGATAAGTTATTTACCTTGATTTACTTCCTAACTATTGTTAAAAATCTTATCAAATAGACCTTGAATCAAATTATCATTAATCCATAATTTAACTTAAGACCCATAAGTTAATTAATGATAAAACATTTATTCCTTAATTAAATTACATTATAAATTAAATCTTAAATAAACTTCAAGGATTACTAAGTTAAAATAAATTTTACAACTAAATAAATCAACTTTTAGATAAAAAAAAACACTTATTGTTTTAATAAAGAAAGAAAGGTTAAAACCTGGTTTAACTTAAATTCAGAACTCGATATCACCTTACTATACTGACCCGAGCTAACCCCAAGGCAAACTCATATTTTCCCCGAGCCAGTTCTTCCCAAAGGTTTTCTTTAGCTTAAAAACTTTTGAAAATCTTATCCAAATTTTCTTTATTTTTAAAACCTTGAAACTTGGATAAAAACTAGTTTTAATATTTTCAGAAAACATGCTAAATCATCAGGTTAAGGAACCCGAGCCAAACGTCCCATTCTCGAGCTAACCGCCGAGTGATTTTCGCATCACCATGACTTCTAGACAAAACTCCTTCTTCCCGTGCCCATCCCCGAGGCATAGCCTTCTAGAAAAAAACTCCTCAATATTCACCTAATATAGGTGATGCTTTGTACACGTGCGCCAACGAATGACTCCTCTTCGATCATCGCCAATGCTTCAGACAAGTCGGCGGTGACCACCTCACACCAAAACACCACCCAGACCAATAATTTCTTCAATAATTCAAAATCGAGCAAACTGACCCTTCCTCGAACCCAATCGAGTCGGAAAACAACCGCTCTCCATCACTTCCAGCCATCAGAACCGTCACTGATCTACCCAACCCTCGTCTAAGTCTCCTGTTTCTGTTTCCCCCTCCCCGTTGGTCCGACTGATCCTAATACACTGATGCTGATGCAAAATCGCCATAGGAACCATCTCACCCAAAACTGAATACAAAACCCTAAATTGCCTTCGATCGATCGTCACGACCACCTGAAAACCTGCACACTATTTTCCTCTTGATCTCCGACCTACAACCCTCCTATGGCCACCAACCCGATGTCCCCGTCCCACAAAATCATCGGAATTCGAGCAAAATGCACTTCCCGATCATCTATAGAATTCTCGACAACCCCAATGTTAAAAATTATGAAATCTTCATTAAAAATCGTATTTTCCAATTTCGAATCCGTACATGCAATCCAAACTTGATGTTAAAATACTTGAATTTTTCTCTAGAAATGATTTTCCACTGTATATTTCCATTTTCTAGTTAATCGCTTCCTAATTATCCTCCTAAATATTTTTGAAATCAAGATTTAGCTGAAACAAACATTTTTCCTTTAAGAATCATAACATGAATCTGCTTAAATATTGAGATATGAATTTTTTTCTTCAAGTTTGTTTCCTATAACAAGAAGAGCCAACTCTGACACATATACAACTATATATTCATATATATATATATATATATATATATATATATATATAAATATACAACATATATTAAACCATCGAGCAACAATTTATCATTCTTGCTTCTGATATAGGTTGCATGCATCAGGTTATTCAACAGATTTGAAACAAGTATCAGTTTTACTCACCTATCCTTGTAAAAGCAGAGAACAGAGCCTGGAAATTGCCTTTTGAATTTAAAAACTGGAAGTTGATTTAATCCTGGAAATTGAAACTTAGTTGTTGATCTGCTACTAGATTTAGAACTGAAGCTTGATAAAATTGAATCGCAATTGTATGCTTTGACTGCTTCCGTTGAATTTGAATCCTTATGTTTGCCTTTGCTTACAAATTTGAGGTTTTGGCAGGTTTGTCTTGATTTTCTATTTTCTGGTTTTCAAGTTTGTTTACAGCTTTTGTTCTTTGAGTTTCTTGTTTTTAAAGTAGAAAACAAGGGAAAAAAGAAAAATGAAGATAGAAGATGTATGTTTGTATAGATTTAATTTGGTACTAAAATTTAAAGAATATAAAATGAAAAATGTGACACTTTTTAATAGAATTAATACTTGTCTCTATCCTTATTTAATTTGTTAACGCATGTTATTAAAGAGGTTTAAATCTTAACATCTAAATTTACATGCATAAATAGATTTCTAAATGTTTTAAAAAGATTTTATAGTTAACTTTCTAATTTATAAATACATATTTTAATTTATATACATAAATTTCTTTAAAAAGAGAATGATATAAACTATTTATGTCCTAAATAAAATCAAATAAAATACTTTTTAAAACCAAAGTAAAATCTAAGATATATATATATCTTTTGAATTTCAAATTTAAATATCCAAATTCAAATTCACTTTCAAATCCAATTTGAAAATCCAGTTTGATATATACATATTTTTAAACAAACATAAATTTAATTTGTATATGTTAATTCTATTTAATATATATATATACACACACAACACAATTTCAAATATAAATATTTATTTGATCAGATTCATTTGTTCAATCTATAATTCAATATTTCTATTGATCAACCCATTTTATTTTATCAATTACAGATGTCTAGAAATCCGGGTTATCACAGGTAGGGAGATTCCCCAAGTGTTGTTTTATAATTTATTATAAATTATTAACTCTGCATTAAAATATCATTCGAAATGAAAGGTATTTTTCTTTCAATTATATACTTATCATAATGTGTTATGTTAATTATTTATTTAATTTAAGTATATTTAATAGAAAATCCTTAAGTGATATGTTTTGTGACGGTAATTATGATGTGCTGTAATCATAAAAAATTTATCAAAATGAAAATAACATATTGTTTTGAAAATTCCTAGTCAGAATGTTTCGAGATGAGATATCAATACATCCGTTGAGGCTGAAGTATGTAACGCTCTCAAAAAGTTAGGCGGTGTATTGCTCGTGGCTGTTGGGAGCACCAAGGAGTTACATACTGATAGTTATTGGATAACTATGGAATGATCCATTCAATAGTTTTCTGTTGGTTAATATAACTAAGATCAAACAAATATCAAAGTGGTGATATTATATGTTTCTATTAACTTGAGAATACCGTTGAGCTTCAATATGGACACTCAACTTTGATTATAGTTAAATTGTTGCAAGGCGCCTATCGAACAACTATAGGTGGGTCTTAGTGGAAGCATTTGAAGTAAAACACTATTCAATAGAGAATTTTATCCTTAGTTATATGAGGTTAGTATCACAGTCAACTGTAGTCAACTCAAAGTCAAAGTCTTTAGCTATAATAGTTAGGTTAGTAATAATTGTTATTATTGAACCAAGGATTTTGTGCTTGGATTATACAAGGTAAGTACGGAAGATATTGGAATTTTGACCAAAACCAACTTTCGTAAGTCCTAATGTGATATAGTTTTGACGAATAGAATTGGTGTAAATAATGTTTACTATAAGGGTCCACTTAAAAAAGTAAAATTGGATTTTACAAAAAATGTGAAAGTGATAAATTCATTGTCACACACCACTAGCTAAGGTAACATGTGAATGTTAATATTCGAATTGTTCAAAATAATCACTGTCTAGGTTTACACTATGAGTCACATAACCGCAATGTTGAATACTATGAAATACCACACGATTTAATTAAATTATATTTTATAATCAAATAAATTAATCAATATTAATTATTTTATTTGAATCAGTACTTAACAAAGTAAGCGTATAAAGTTATATATGTACTTATCGATATATTATATCGATAAATTTTTTAAATTGTATATGAAATGAACAAATATTGATTGATTTTGGAAAGTTATATAGGACTAATAGTCCAATATATGGCCTTCCAAACAAGGTGAGGGGAGATTTTGGATTGACAAGGAGAAGAGGTATATTAGTGGATCCATATCTCTTATTTTTTACCTCATCCTCTTGCTTATTTAAACCATTCATCCCCTCTCATTTTCTGTTGAGACCGAGCCTCCAATCCACTACACTTTAAGTCTAATCATAAAGGTTCTTCCCTTCCTTATTTCTAAATTAAATTCAAATCAAATAAATGCAGTTCTGGTTGGTGGTGTTCTCTTCTTGTCTGTTGCAAATTCAAGAGGAGTCTGGATTTGATCTAATGAGTTTTGGATTTAATACTAAAGGTGCATATTTATGGCTAGATCCATTAGTAATTTCTAAACTATTAATTAATATTTACATTCATCCATGTCCATATGCAAGTATAAATAGATCTTTGCTTTATTACAAATTCATATATATATATATATATCTGTGTGTGTTGTCTGATCTTATAAATATACCCACATGTTTATGTATTTTTTTTATATATATTTAAAGCAACTCGAAGGCCATCTTAGGACGGTATAGTTTATAAACAAGATGTTTAGACATTTCAAAATATTGTTTTGTGATTCAAATGAATTTTAAACTATTGTTAAACCAAAAATATATTTACTAGTCATTGTACATATATATTTCATAAAGTTTATCTATAGATATTCACACATGTATATTTAAAATACAATTAATAATTTTATTACTATTTTAAATCTTTTAAATTAATATACATGTTAAAAAAACTTTTCATCTCTAAGTCTGTATAGATTTATGTTTGAATTATCTTCTTTCGAAAGTCGCTTGGATTTCATAACTAAAATAAAAGGGGATACTTTCCTTATGAAATCTGCATAGATTTTATAATAAAAATAAAAGAAATTATATCATATTTTTAAAGATGCTTCGAGTAGGAAAAATTAATTTTTAAATATATGTTATTTCTTTTTGTTAGTTAACTTTAATAAATTTTGAAATTAAATATAATACATTTAAATATTTATTAAAAATTTATATACTATATATGTATATATATGTATATATATCTGTGTGTGTTGTCGCTTGCAGAATTATGGATCTTAAGGCTAATTAAACACTAGAGGAGGGGTGAATAATGTTTTCTAATATTTATGAATAATTTTAACATTCTTTCAAGATTATTGTTGATTAATGCAGGATCAATAATCACAGATACGAGCATAGGTAAGTATAAATGTAGTAAAGTAAAAAGTAAAGAATTATAGGGATCATACCAAGATTTTTATACCGGTTCGGAGTTACCGTACATCTAGTTTCGTACAATTGCTTGTGGAGATTTATTCTCAAATGCCAGTCTTCCAACAAGTAGAAGGCAAACCCAATTACAATCTCGATTTCGAGGGTACAAGAAACACCCTCCTGATTTTCCGGGCTTAGGGTAGACCCACTTGATTTGGATGGGCTACAAGTAAACCCACTTTGATTTCCAAGCTACCAAGCACATCCAATTGACTTAAATAGGCTACAAGCACACCCAAGCAAATACAACTAGAGTTTTATGGTTTTCTTTCCAAAGACAATTTCCAGTTCTTTGGTTACAATGGACCTTATAGCCTCTTCCAGTTCTTTGGTTACAATGGACCTTATAGCCACTTGGATAGCACCTTGATCTTTTATTGAGAGAGATATGATTGAAATTAGAGAGTAAATAGTAGAGAATTAATACAATGAAGATTGAATTGATTCTATTTGAATTTGAGAAGATTTGAATACATTTTTCATTAGAAATTTTGGTAGAGTAAGAGGAGAGAAGATAGTTAGAAAATAACTGTTAATTTTTTTTTTTAAACCCCTATATATAGAGAATAACAAACATGTCCATCCGCGAAGAGTTACGATGAATAGACACTTCATTTCAAAATTGCAGCATGTATGTCATCATATCATCCGCTCTATGTCGATATAGGCTAGTGTAATTTACAAACTTGTTTATTTATATTTTTTTGAAAATCCTATACCATGTAAAATAATTCGATACTTTGTAAAATAGTTTAAGCATAGTTTATAGATATTTGACCTTTGAAAAACTTTTATAAAATAATTTTTTACATATAAAGGATTAGATAATGATAAATAGAGATCAAAATTTTTTATCAGGGACTTTAACAATACTCTTTAACGCTATAAATTTACTATAGTCTTGAGATATTCATATCTTGATCTTTATACCGGCGAGTCTTCATGTCCATTCTTTGAGTCTTTATATTTTTTAGTTTTCGATTCAACACCTGTATAATATCTTGCATTATATACTACATAACTTGGCAAAATATTAGAATCCATGTTTTATATGAATGTATTGCTATTATCAAAGTTGTTATCATCAAAATTAGTAATTGAGGTATTAACAATCTCCTCCTTTTTGATGGTGACAATCATTTATATCGTTTATCCTTAAAATATGATATAACTCCCCATAAGTTAGATAAGTCCCTATGAGTTACATATCTCCCCTGAATATATGCATATGCATATTTTTCTCCACCTTTATCATCACCAAAAATTGATGAAAAATTAGAAACTCCCCCTAACACAATTGCTTAAAAAAAAATATATTCAAAATCTTTAATCCGAGTTAAACTGATATGATTATATATGATGATATATGATGAATATATAATAAATAATGCTTTATTTTATTTAAACAAGAGTATGAAAGGTAATGAAAGTAGATTTTATTTATGCAATTTTAAACTATATATAAACTAATCCAATTCATTAACATACATCAAACAAAATTAAAACACACAAATCCAAATAGGAAGCTAAAATGCACACAAAACCAAATCTAATCTCAAGAAAAACTATCGTGTTCTTAAATCTAAGGTTTCTTTTGATTATGGAGGACTTATGGATAGGACAGAAAGGGTAGTAAAGACAAAAGTTCCTCTTTTGTTCAAAAATATTTCCATCTCGATCGAAACATACTTCGCCAACACATTTAACCTCATCATCATCTTCTTTCTCTTCCTCTTCATCATTCATAGGATTATGAATGACTAGATTAGAATTATCCTCTTCGATTACAATTCGATTTTTGGATTACCCAGTAAGTATTTCTTGAGATTATGGAGAATCCACCATTGCTTCTGTTCTTTCAAGAGATGTAGTTGAATCAACCTCTATCTCTGAAATCACATTGAGTATATGCTTCAAATCTTCTTCAATCTTGGTAACTTTGGCCATGGTTGTGGTTTGGAAGGGGCCTAGAGTGTGCGTTTGGAAGGAAAAGGGTCATTCTCTTCTTTTAGGCGTATGAACTCGTGAAAGCCATTAATTTATTTCTATTCAAAATTTACAGAAGAGAGAAGAAAAAAAAAATATTTTAATTTTGAAATTTAATGGCTATATAATTGCACTTCGTGTTTTGAATTTAGGATGGAAATCTGTTTTCTGAAATTACCAGTGTATATCGACATATAGGATTGGGTTATGTCGACATATGTAGTTCAGTTTTGACATTTTATTTTTCTTTTAAATATGTAATTTTAATTTTATTGATACTTCAGAGAAAGAACATATTTCTAACTCTTTTCTAAGCTTATTAAAGATGTTTGAGTTAATGGTTCTATTAAAATATCTGTTGTTTGATTTTCAGTATTTATAAATTCGAGTGAGATTGTTTCCTTATTTATGTTATCTCTCATAAAATAATGTCTTCTATCTACAAGTTTGGCTTTAGCATGATTTGTTGGTTTGTTAGATAGAATTGTTGCACTATTATTTGACATACCAAATTTCTTAACTATGCCTTCGACATATTTTCCCTGGCTTATAAAACTTCCATTATTTAATTGCCTTGTCTATAGTCTAATTAAATTGGTTAGTTCTTCCATATGACTCATTTCAAGTTCCTTGGTCATTATATCTGAAAATTATTTATTTAATTTGTTCATTTGTTGATCCAAAAATAATATCGTCAACATATTTGTATGAGCTGAATATCATTATTATTTCTCTAATAAATAGAGTGAATCTTTTTCCTATTTTGAAATTAGATTGTAATAAATAGGACTTTAGTCTGTCATACCATGCTTTAGGAGCTTGTTTTGGATCATATGAAGCTTTCTTTAATTTATAAATACGATTAGGTAGTTTTTCATCTTCAAAAGTAGGGGCTATTCTACAAAGACATCTTGTTTAATAAATCCATTTAAATTGCACTTTTTCCATCCATTTGAAATAACTTAAAGTTATTATGATTTGCAAAAGCAAATAAAATTTTGATAGCCTCCAATCTGGCTACATGAGCAAAAGTTTCATCAAAACCTATAGCTTCTTATTAACTATATCCTTAAGCAACTAAACGTGCTTTATTTTTGATAACTTCTCCTTGTTCATTCATTTTATTTCTATGTACCCACTTAGTCCCTATTTACAGACTTACCTTCGGGTCTTGGGACTAATTCCTAAACATCATTTCTGGTAAACTGATTCAGTTCTTCTTGCATAGCAAGAATCCAAGAATCATCTAATGATACTTCCTTTGGATTTTAGGTTCAGTTAAGATAAAGGCGACATTACTCATTTTATTTAATTGTTTCTTGTTTTTACAACATATTCTATATTTGATAGAATGTGTACTATAGGGTGATCTTTCAAATATTTGTTCTTTTATTTGGGTGTAAATTTTCAGAATTATTATAATTTTCATTATTAGTGATTTTATTATTAGTCATTTCATTAGTTTTATCAATATTTTCTTCTTCATCAAAACTGGTATTATTAATTTTAAAATTTTCATTAAATTGAAACATGAATGTTTCTTCAATGATATTAGTTCTGGTGTTAAAAACTCTATAAGCCTTACTTCTATTTGAAGAACCAATAAAAATACTTTTATCTGATTAGCATCAAATTTAACAAAATTATCCTTTGTATTTGATATAAAACATTTACTACCAAAATCCCTAAAGTACAATACTTTAGGCTTTTTATTATACGACAATTCATATGGAGTTTTCTTAGTTAAAGGTTGTATTAAAATTATATTTCAAAAATAACAAGATGTTGAAATTGCTTATGTCCAATTTTTTTTGGAACTTTACAATCATTTAACATTGTTCTAGGACATTCTTGTATAGTTCTATTATTACATTCTATTAGCCATTTTGTTAAGGTGTTCTTGGAAAAGAAAAGTTACGAGTTATTCCTTTCTCATTACGAAAGTTTTCAAAAAGATCATTTTCGAATTCTCCTACACGATCTCTCCTAAATGTTTTAATTTTAGTAGATATTTGATTTCGAATTCTTTTTGTAAAAAATTTAAGCATTTCAAATGCTACACTTCTAAGTATTAAGAAAATTATCCATGTAGATCTAGAAAAATCATATACAATTACAAAGACATATCTATTATGATTAATTGCATTTCTGAAGGTCTAAAAAGATCTTAATGCAAAAATTCAAGAGGATGAGAAGTAGAAACCACATCTTTAAATCTAAAAGAGCTTTTACGAAGTTTTCCAATTGAAAGGCATCATATAAATTATTGGCATTAAAACTTATTTTAGGAAGACCCCTAACAAGTTCGTATCTAGCAACTTTAGAAAGGTGTTTAAAATTCAAATGACCAAATATTTTATGACAAATCCAAGAGTAATCAGATTCAACCAAAGGACATAAATTATCATTGGATACCTTCATACTTAAAATATAGATGTTACGTTTCCTAATACCTTCAATGATAATGTTTGACTCATTATCTTCGATATGGCAGTTATCTTTTTCAAACTTAATTTTAAAACCCTTATCACACAATTGACTATTACTACGCAAGTTACTTTTTAGATTCCTAACCAGTAAAACATTAGAAGTAGTTAGAGTTTTAGAGTTACCGACATTGCCGATGCCAATCACATATCCTTTTGATTTGTCTTTAAAGTTTACTGATCCACCATCTTATTGACTATATCTTTTGAGATCTTCGAATTTTCAGTCATGTGTCTCAAACATCAACTATCTGGTAACCATTTATCCTTCTTGATTTATGATATTTGATTTTCAAGTGTCTGTTCACCATTAGCTATATAATAAAGTTGTTCTTGCCATTCAAAATCATACCTTTCCAAGAAATCAAGTGACTTTTCAAAACAACTAGTTTCTTAAAATATATTGGTTTCATAAAAAAATTTCTTCTGCAAAATTGTTAAAAATATCATTGGCCATTTAAAATTTTCAAAAACCAAATTATGAGTTTTTGAAAACCTAGTGCTCCGATACCAAATATGGGTTACAGAATTACGAACATTAAGGCTAATTATGCAATCTCGTACCTTTGAAAACCATTATCCACTTCGACTGCTTAAGCTCGTCGCTGCCGCTTTACCCCAATAGCCGTCGTCTCCAAGTTCAACCACACCAGTCCAATGTTGCTTGTTATGTTAGGGGAACTCCATTGTCGGAAATAATATAGTCTTGAGTCTTCAAGTACATATCTAGATTCAAAATACAAAGATGATTATCAAAGCTAGGTGAATGGCGACCATGGTTGCGGTTGTTGCCGATGGATTGGGTTTGGATTTGTGATTGACCTTTACTCAGGGTTGTTTAACGACGAATTTTCTATCGAATTAAAAAATCGCCTATAAATTTGGAATTAAATTTAACCGCAAGTGCATGGCGAACTGTCGTAGTACGTGGTGAGTATGGATCGATCCGTGGGGAATTGTTGATTTAAATTTCCTACTCAATCAAATTAAACCAAAGTTGAGAATTGTTTAAGCTAGAAAATGAGAAAAATGAGAAAAAGAAAGTGATAAAAGAATGAGAATGTAGGGGCAATTTAGAGATAATTCCACTCTCTAGATCATATAGTTCAACAAAACATGAAATTATGGTCTCTCTTTTTTGGACATTAGTTAGTTTAATTGATGTGTTTATCATAAGTACGGCCTATTTGTGTTATTAATTAGCTCAACATAAGCCATCAAACTATAAGACACCCCTTAAACAATTTTTAACCCTCTTGAAAAATGACAAAAAGTTGAAAATGAAATCTATTTTAAGCATGGCCTATTAACTATTGTTTAGAAATATATGCCATTAAATTTTAGTTTCAAGTTCACTTCGTTACCATCATCATATGTAGATGAAGAGGTAATTATTGTTTGTGATTGTTTAAGCATAACCTATTTGTTATGAACAACATAGACTATCAAATTCAACATGAAACAATAAATCACATCAACATTCATTTAAGCACAAAAGAGATCAAAATTATCAAAATGTTGAAGCTACATGATTAGAGGCTTCATTACACCTAAATTGAAGGGATTAGCCTCTCATTTGTGTTATCATTTCAACACAAGTTGCATGCAACATGAAACTAAAAAATAAAAATGAAAGCTAATGGAAAAAAGAACTATTTTACTTGCATAAAATAAAAGAAGATCTACACTACTAACATTAAATTAAATAAAGTAGAAAAGACTTGAATTAAAATTGCATAAAATATTACATAAAATAAATGACTAAGTATCCATGAAAAGAAAGAGAGCTCTCATGTAATTCTTGATCTAAACTACGAAAATAGGGCCTAAGAGAGACTAAAGAGAGGCTAAAGAAGAGGGGAGGTTACATGAAGCATAAGGGGAGGTTGCAAGAGGCTAAAGCAGAATTAACTTGAACCTGACTTGAAGCTAGCACCATACAACACCCATGTTTTGATGGTTATACACCTTGTTAGTTATAGTCTCAGATTTCCTTCAGCTTTGCTTCTGATCTTCAACTTTGGCAATGGCCTTGAATCCTTACATATTCAAAAGGTATGAATACACATCACCAAGGCATGATCGATCACAAGTTGTTGTTTAAACTCAAACGAGACAATGTCAATGAATGATGTCATCGAGCGCACTCCATTATCCTAGTCTATTACTTAAGTCAATACTTCGGGTCAAGGTACCATTTTGTGTCCCCACAAAGAAAGCTCTCATTGCTCTGGATAGTTGTTCCATTATCATTCACTCAGTGATAATAAGTAAGATCAGACATATAGTTCCACCGTGCGATAAAGCTCGGTTTATAGCATGAGTGGGCTATGTACAGAGACTGTTTCGTACATTGTTCTTTGGGCATAGGATGTACATTGCATAAACTAACACTTTATGCCTCCCTAATCGATACTTAGAGTCTGACTGGTCAATCATATTGATATCCACTGGATTCTACATGATGGCTATACGAGGATTTAATAAAGTAGAATTCCATAATAAAGCATACTTAATCATGATCATTGTCAAGCTTTCCAGTTCAGAATGTCTCGTCACTCGCTGCAATTCAAAGTTATCATTGGACTTTCAATGTCTACTTCGTCCAAAGCTAGACATTCAATAACAGTTGAACTTTAGAGGTAAATAGTTCCAATGGTACCTCTTTGAAACCAGCCTCCTCCCTAAACTGAACAACATGAGGCTAAGGGTACTAGACGACCCCTCAAATTAAACATGATCCATATTAACTATGGAGCAACCCTAGACAATCTGCTTCCATCATGAAATTCTGGAAAGTGATGTACTTCTTCTAATGATCGATCAACGGGTTCACAATCATCTTTAGGGGTACATAGCTTGTAATAAGTACATGTGCATTAGTAGTGCAGATCCTACTTTCAATGAATTTCTCTCATTAATTTTGCAAGAAATTGGGACGACTCCAACCTAAGTGCACCCTAATGGATATGTCCTCCATAATTTCATGTACATCTTATTTACGATGCAGTTTCAATGACCATCAATCTTTGCAAAGCTTACTTACCTAAATTATAGGAAAAGATCCGACTAGCCTTCTTTATTTATCATCGAAGCTCGGTGTAGATGTAAAGTTATTGAGGCCCTTCGCACAAATGCTCATACTTTAAGTGTGAGTGTTTCTTTATCCGTTGCCCTTTCAGCTTTAACAGACTCTGGATGTTTGGACACAGGGCTTCTTCCTTAACACTCTATGAAAAATTTGTTTTCTCAACCTAATCATTTAATTTCTTCCATGTTCTCTCTATAGATCTTCCTAATCAAGATGTCATTGACATTCATTCCCAAACCCTAGAGACCCTAAAAAAAGTCAATATCCGGCATCGTAATGTCACTTATCTCCTCACAAACAAGAGACTCCATCAGTATAGCATTCTAGATCCAGAGCGCTTTGTCGTTCATATAGAGCTCTTACCAAAAAGGAATAAGGCTTCTGCTTCAACTTCTGCCCAACTTATGACTTTGGCAACGTCAATCAGAGCGGCTATTAAGGCCTTGTGCGAGAAGAAAACATCAACGAAAGCCAAGGTAGAGTGATAAATGAGATTATCATTGAGGAAGAACACGAGGAGAGATAGGAAAATAAAAGAGGACTAGAAAGAGTAGAAGAAGGGGAAGATGAAGGAAAAGAGAATTAAGATGAAGATGACGATGACAACGAAGATTTTGACGTGAACGAGCCATATGGGGAGACCTCCCCTGAAGGCACATAAGTTATTACTTTGTTATGCCAAAAGAGATTATTCATTAAATCCTCCTAACTATCTTTTAGCCCAAGTTCAACACCAGTTGTTGAGATAAATCATCAAATAAGATCTTCAAAAACATCTCCAGCCCACTTTGCGATCTTGACATCTCGATTGATGATTATCTCAAAGAATATCCTTTGGGTTTCTATTTTCCATCTGAGGACCTCTGGGAGATGAAACCCTATCTTTACTACCTTCTAAACATGGTCAGTAAAGCACTTAGAGAAATACTAGCACTCCGTACACTTCTATGATTACGAACACCCATATTCTCCATTCGCCCTTACCTTAGAGTGTTAGTTATGATATTCATTTTTTCTTCGTTTCAAGTACAATAGAAAGAGACCACTTCCACTACCTATGCTTAGGAATCAGCGAGCATCCTCGAACCACTCCAGAACTTTATCGTCATTGCTCTCTACTTTGCATCGATAAATTGAGGAAGAAAGATTGAAAAGGAAGGAGAGGGAGTACTATGTGGATAAGATGAAATGTATGTTTGAGGAGAGATAATACATGACTAAGGGAAAAATTCTCTCGATTCACATGACCATCATGGTTCTTCTATTAGCTCTTCCTAACCATGTTCTCAGCCCCATTCTTGAAGCTTCCAGTGACATGATTTCCAGCTACCATCACTCCAGCCAGTTGAAAATCTAAGGAAGTTTATACTCGTCTAGCTCCACCATTACGCCATTCAGGGTCATCCACGGCCATGACAACTAGAATGCAATTTGCCTTCCCTAACCATTTCCTAACAGGGGTGAAGTCTGACTATAACATCAAAGTTATCCTCTGTGAGGAAGCCAACCATTGAGTTGGAGGGGTTACCAAACTTGTTGATTAGCTTTACGAATGGATGAAACTAATTTTTTCCTCTCCGGCGTCAATAGAATTAATCAAGCATACATCTAATAGTTCGAATTGAAGAGGAAGACCCATGATAGAATAATAGATGACTACAAAATCGAGTTGGTCGAACTCAAAAACCAAATGGATGAGGCTCAAACTCCAGCCGAGAACTCCAAAAAGTTAATCAAGGAGATGTCCCATACACACACTTAAGCCCTCGATGTAATAAATGACTAACTTAAGAAAGCCTATCTAGAGAGTGGTGTGCTTACAGATTAAGTCAAGGCCAATAAAAGGCAATTCAAGAGAAAGATATAGTGCTTTTGGCCAAGAACATCACACTATAGACTAAGGAAACAGAACTTCAAACACTTCAAGCTAAATTTAAGAGAATTAATGCCAACTAAAAGGCTTACATAGAGGTGATATAGAAGAAAGCTAAGTTAACCTTAGCGGGGCTTTAGCTAAATTCAGTGAGCTAAAAGACCAGCTGTGAAAGATAAAAAAGGAGATAAACACCACCCTTTAGCAAATTTTTGCCAATATCATCGGAGATAATAACTTAAAGTGGTTCAGAAGCAGCTATTCCGTTATTTTGGCAGGTGCTTGGGAGAAAACCTTGCATTGCACGACCGCGTCTAGAGAAGGCCGAATTGAAGATCAATTGAAAGCCAAGATTTCAAATATAGACAACATCATAGTCTTAGAAAAAGGCAAAGCGATCTTGGCTAAGCAAGACATGATTGCACCATTTGTTGAGGCTTCTATTAATCTTACTGCATCCGATCAAGCAAAACCATCAGTTCCTCATTCGAAAATGCTTGCAATAGAGACTCCAATTACTATAAGGGTCGGTTCCGAGGCCGCCTACAATGTGATTCCTGCTACTGCTGCTTCGACTACTGAAGAGCCTTACATTTGTCTTCCTGTTTCTTAACTAATGAAGTCAATAATAGAAAAGGGTTAAATCAATAAATCCCCCGCTAAAGAATCTCTAACCAACAAAGTTATTTCCCTTGTCTCTTCGATATTCAAAAAAATTTAGGTTTTACTCGAGTTCTTCACTGTCCATGAACTTACAAGTTATCCGTCACTTCCTTCTCCTCCGCCATCAATTACTTTGGGTTCGGTCCCATTGCCACTTCCACCGAGTCAACCTCTATCACCGTGAAAGTCATTGCTCCAATTTCTCCCTCTACTTTCGGCTTGGGTCCTGATTCATATAAGATAGGTTCTAATCAATGGCTTAGAGGATACCGCACAGTCCCTTGGGGAAGACATTATAATAACCAGTGCTACGAGCCTAACCGCTTCAATTTCCATTATGTAAGGATTGAAGATCAACCTTAGCAAGATTAAAATAAAAAAGAAGGTAGGAATTGAAACACCTACTGGCTTAGAGAAAACAAACCTTATTCCAATAATTCCATCGGTCAAAATTAAACCTCCAAAAGATAGCAGCGTTGGCGGATCTTCCAAGTCCTTAGACACTCCTATTGACAAACCTAAAGATCTTTCCACCATTACAACTAAGGGTGAGATCACTCAATTGAAAGAAAGCATACCCAAGAATGGGAAGTTGAAAGGCAGGAAGGGCTTAGAGAGGCCGCATGATAAAGAGGAAGTCGATGTCTGGCTTATTTTGATGTATTTTGAAGACAGTTTCTTTGGTCTACTTTTCATATATTTTCTTCCTTTTTGCAGATAGGGCGAGTTTTTGCAGGACTGACCCACTTTTCATTGTTTAAAAAGTGAATGTAGTGTTTGCGCCAAAATTGGTCACAAACCCCAAATATCGTGAAAGCACCAGTGTATGGATACAGATCAATAGTATATGATCACAAATCACAGATCTAGGTAATGTAGAGAATGAAAAATGAAGAATAACAAACTTAAAATCGAAAGAATAGACAGAGACACAGAAATTATACCGGTTTGGCTATCTCCGGCCTACGTCCACTTCAAAAGTTTATCTGTTATTGACTTTCCTTGCTGGTTACAGTTGATTACAACCGATAATAATGATAAAATTCGAGTACAATAGCAGCCGTATAGTGCAAAGATGTTTTCGGCAGAGTCTAGACGTCGGATAGCCAAAAGATCCTTTTTCTGTAGGCTCTGGGGCTCTATTTATAAGCGTAGGAGGCAAATATCTCACTCAGATCTTGGGAGACCTCTTCTGGCATATGAGTGGGCCCACGCCATCGACTCCAGGCGATTTCGACTCGATCCGTGATCGATGCGAACGTAATTCATATCGATCAAGATTTTGTCCAATGGAGTCGAAATTTGGCATGAACCTTCAAGCTTCTGTGAAAATTTCATAGCATTTGGACTTATAGATCGTGAGATATGTTCGATGCAAGTTTGTGTTCATCGATTGGCTATCGTGTTGTTTGTATCCATCATTTGGTCTCCATACTCTCCTCTCTTCGAATCGATCAAGTCGACATCGATGATGTGTCTCGAAGATCCAGGGGAGATCCACCTTTCGCGTGCTTTGATTGCTTCCTTCGTATCGATCGATATGAATACGATCGATACGAACATGGCTCTTGAACCCTTCGCATCCACCCAACATAGCCATCCTGAGAATGCCCTTCGGTCTTCTTCGAATCGATGCATGAGTGGGTTCTTTGTATCCATCAATAATTGATCGATACAAAATGCTTATCCAAGTTCCTACGACCACATCTCCATCCTTCTTATCGATTCCAGCCCTGATCGATACGAAATGCTTCGACATACTTTGTCATCCAATCGATACTTATGTATCGATACGAAATCCATAGCCTGAGTCCATCCTTATCGATACAAATGCATCGATCCAGAGTAAGTAGCCGAATCCACTTCTATCGATACAAAATGCGTCGACACGAAATGTATCGATACGAAATCACCGGTACAAAATCAGTCCCTTCCAATATTGAATCAGCCATATCTCGAGCATACAAACTCCGATTGACCCAAAATTTGAAATGTAGCCTCTCCTAGCCTTGATCACCATTCCCAATCTATCCTGCCTTGATTGGAGCTTGAGCAAACTTTGAAGACATCAATCACAACCTTGTTTCCAATCGATCTCCAATCCCGATATCCATCCTCCCAGTTCATTTGTTGATATTCCGGCCTTGAGCAAAAGGCGGGATAACATGTAGATAAAGATTGTTGTTTCTATACAGCCTTTGTTCATATTTACATTCCAACACTTTTATTTTACTTGCCTATATACAACTGCTTGTGCATATAATATGATTGCATGTAATATAATTTACTTATATATACATGCTCGTGTTCACACAATGCGATTACTTACTATAACTCCATACATACAAGTAAACTTCTTCAATTGCTTTAATAGTATCCCATAACTTATTTATGCGTGCTATTTCCAAAGTATTTCTTTTTTGGCTAAAAAAACTTGTTATTCATTTGGCCATCTATATGGCCGATCTTACTTATCCTAGGTTGAGTTTCATCCAGCAATAAACAAATTTATGGTCAAAGAATAATTTGACTTCTTGTCATTTCCTATCTCTAGGAAAAAACACCCCGAGGGCCTATCTCGAGACACCTTATCTCAATTTCTCCTATCTCCGGGTATTATTCGGGTTTGTTAATTAACCTTGGTCACTTATCTTTGGCCAGGTCTATTCCGTTGGGCCATGTAGTGATATGTTGTCCAATCGCTCATTGATCCCTACCTCAAGGGACTGATAGTTCAAATGCTTATATCTAAGCATCGATGTTTGATCTCACCATTCACTGTGCGTCAACCTATATAGCTTCCGACGATCGATGTTCATCTTCGACAAGGCATATCATGCCAAGCAGCTAACTTAGTCATGGAGATCTCGATTATACATCGATTTCTATCTCCAGACATCCGTTCTTATTCTTACTTGTCTTCGAGTATTGATTGAGAGTGTTCATTAACAGTTGCCACTTATCCTCAGCCGTGCTTGTCTTGCGAGGCCACAAACGTGGTTACTAAAACTTTGATTGCACACCAGTTCCTATCTATAGAACTGATGATTTGGTTGGCTAACTTTGGGCGTCCCTTATTGGATTCATCTATCTCTAGGCATTAGTCAAGATTGGAGCGATAAAGGCAAATCGTCTAAACCCTTATGATTATACTCCTTTGACCTGATCCTGAGTCAAACGAGTTGTTCGGTACCTATCTTTGGGTCTTGATTGTGTTGGTAATCATGCAGCATAAGATTTAATTTATAAGAACATGTATTATTGGTTCTAGAAGTTGAATTTATTTATGAAAAAAATAAATCGCAAGTTCTAGCTTTTCATATTGTCCTCGGTTCACTAGGGTGGGTTATTTGCAGTAAACAAAGTAATTAAATCTAAGTGAAATAACATCGCAACAGATTGTTATTCCACACCCATAGGATCATGATCTCATCAAGAGTGGCCACCTTGAAAGTTCAATCTCCAAGCTTTTTCTCAATTACATAAGGACCTTCCCAATTTAGAACACATTCCTAGGTACTAAAAATGACCCATTTCAAAATGAGGTCCACCACTTTAAAGGTATGACTCCGGACGTTGGTGTTGAAATGCAATGATACCCTCCTCTGGTGGGCAGCAATCCTCAATTCAACCTCTTCTCTCTTTTGGTCAACCAAGTCAAGGGACTTGAGCTGAAGTTCCTCATTCTTAGGGTCATAGTGATTTTTCAATGAGAAGGAACTTTTGTCCTATTAGAACCATGGACTCAGCTTTGTAGGCCAGAGCGATTGGAGTGTGCCCAATTGTGGACTTGTAGGCCGTTCTATAGGCCACAGTGCAAATGGAAGCTCATCGATCAGTTGCTATTGGCTATAATTTACTGTTTTCTCAAGATGGACATGATGATTTTATTCAATGTGTCTACCTATCCATTAACCTATGGGTGTGTTACTGCTGAAAACTTTTCTCAAGTTTGTACCAGTTGCAAAAATCCTTGAACTTGGCACTCTCAAATTGGGTCCCATTATCAACCATACTTTTCTGAGGAACTCCAAATCTGCATATAATATTCTTGATCATGAAGCTGATCACTTTTATCGTTGTAATCATGAAACGATTCTACTTCAGCCCACTTCATGAAGAAATCCACCACAATTATAGCATACTTAGCTCCTCCTTTCCATATCTATAGCATAATAATTATGTCAATTCCCAAACCATAAATGGACACATGTTAACCATTTTTATAAGCTCTATGAATGTGGCTCTTGGAATTTTCACCTGGCACGAGTCTTACTATCCACTGTAATTAGCAACGTTGCGGTTTACCATTGGCTAGAAGTATCGGCAGGCAAGGATCTTCTTTGCTAAGGTATGTTCCCTAGTGCAATCACCACAGCTACCCACATGAGTTTCCATGAGGATTTTCCTAACATCATCCTTCATTACACACCAAAGTAGAAGGGCTAAGAAACCTCTCTTGTAAAACTCTCCTTCTTGCATTATAATCATGGCACTTTATGAAGGAGTTTCCATCGCTTGTTTCTTACTTTCAGGATAGTTCCCTTCAGCAAATAGTCCTGGATCAGAGTCATCCATGACTTCTTTTCATCCTTGGCCTCCAAGATTTAGTGGACATCCAAATGGTCGATGCTTAAAGTTGAAAATAGCTCCACTGGAACCAATCCCATCAACTACGCATCGTTAGAGCTAGACAATTTGGCCAGTGAATCGGTTTCATATTATTATCCTCCCTAGGGATGTGCATGATCATGTAATGCTCTATATTGTTTACTATTTTTAGCATCTTCATTAGGTAAGAGGAAATTCTCGCACCCTTAGCCTAGAATTCCTTTTTGACATAGTAGACCTCTAATTGGATGTAACCGAATACATGCAACATCCTTACCCCCAGTTCTTTCGCTATCTTAAGTCCCATCTTCAACACTTTATACTCCGCCTCCTCGTTCATCGTAGGAAACTCTAGCTTCAATGCATAACAAAACATACATCCTTCTAGGTTATGAGTACCACTCCTGCCCCAAAGTTATTTTCATTTGAAGCTCCATCCATGTATAAGCTACAAGAAAAACTGTATTTAGTAGCATTTATAGCTAGCGTTTGACATGTAAATGCTATTGTAAACACCAGGCTTAGTCTATTTTCACTAAATTTTTGCCTCACTTGCCTTTTTTTTTCTTCTAAATAAACGATTACAGAAATTTATTTCCAAATTCTCTTTTTCCCTCTCCTATTCTAAAACATCTGCCAGTCTCCTAAACCATAATATATCTTCACTTCTTTGTTACGTTTCCTTAAGCGTTGATCTACTATCTCCACTTCATCGATTACCCCTCCTTCAAAACCATAACTTGATGCGATCACTATTTCTAAACAAACCCTAAATCGTTCCTCTAGATGCCCGCGATTTACTACTAAGTTGAATTTGACATCTATTTCCAGTCAAAAGTCATTCTGCATAGAAGCCCTAATTCCCAAATTCAGTTGTGATCAACCTAGTCGAGTTTAATCCGGTCCAACTTATAAGGTATGATATGATCTGTTCAACTAATTTTTTCATTAATTTTTTTAGTTTTTGATGTTTCCTTCTTTAAGATACTTTAATTCAGAGATTTGATTTTCCTTTTCTCAAAGAATAGGAAAATTGAATTTCGATTTTCCTATTCTCTCTGTTATAACTTTCGCTTGCTGTGACATGATAATAATCACATCCTATAATGAACGATAGTTATCAAAAGAATGTCAGTTTAATATTCATAATAATTGATTAATGATCATATTTAAGTGAACTAGTAAATATGAATTTTTTCATATGAACTAATTGCCTTTTATTTAAATTTTTAATCTATTTATTTAGCATTAATGATAAATAAATAGCTTTAAATGGCAATTTTGTTTCTAATATACATGACAATGAAGTTGAAATCGGTTGAGATTTGATTTTGGCATATTAAAAGTTTAAGCACCCTTGGATATACAAGCCAGAGTATGATGTGTATGTTTTGAAGTAAATATTATAAGTTTCAAAATTGATTGTATACTTAATCGAGCTTTAAAATATTAATTGATTATTAAATGATGCTACAGTACTATAGATTCTACAACAAACATTATTAACAGCTATTGTTCATATTATTTAATCTAACAATGCAGGGATGCTACTGCATATAGTCATCTGAAAAGCTTTTGTAGCCATCCTTGTTTAGTTTACACATCCGTGCATGTGTCAAAATCCTTGATAAGCCTGCTTTTAAATAGGCATGTATTCTTCAGTGGTAGATTTGTTGTGCTCAGTGCTAATTACTTCCCTTTATGTTTTATGTTAGAGTTTCAACGGAATAAAAAAAAATGACAATCCATATTAGGTGCACTTTTTGGATAGTAATAAATGAAATATATTTGTACAGTAATTAATGAAATGTATTATTAGGACACCAATTAATGAAATCAATATTAGCTGAATTGAAACTCTTAGGACAATAGTAACCATAGCATATTAATCTTATGTTGGGTTGTAATTATTTTTGGTTTTGTTGTTGGTGTTTGTATAATAACAACTTGTTAAAGTGTAACAACCCTGTATTTTGTGATTATTTTTATTGTATATTTTGCTTATTTTAATTGAATTTATGATTTAAAAACTTTATTTAATTTATTTAAAATGAATAAATTTTATTAATTTAAATATAAATTTTGATTTTTATGTGAATTATAAATTTAAATATGAATAAATGGAATATTTTCCAGAAAATGTGAATTTTGGTCAATATGGTCAAACTTTGACTTTTAAACTTAAAATTTAAATAATTTGAATTTTTGAATTTTATATTTTATGAAATTAAATTAAATTTTAAGTATACTGCTTTTCATTTCGTTGAAATCTGATTATATTGTGAAAGTTTGCTTTTTACAATATTGTATGTAAATTTCTTTATTTAACAAAATTGTTTATTTTAATTTATATAAATAATAATTTTGTTTGCCATATCTTGTTCTAATTTGTGTAATATGACATGTTATGTATATATTTTATTTTTAAAACATTTCTAAAAAGTATAGTTATAATTTTCTAATGTTAATTGTATATTGTTTATAATTTTAAATTCTAGTTTCTATTTAATAACTATTTTCTTATTTATTTTCTATTTTTCCTTAATTTATGTATTTATTTTGTTTTTCATTTTATTTTGTTTTCTTTTTTATTTTATCTACTTATTTTTATTTATTATTTTAATTAAAAGAAATGGAAATTTAATGAGACAAAAACCTTTCATTTTCCTTGTGACTTTTCATTTTACCTTTGCCTTTTCATTTCTTTCCTTTGGCTTTTCATGCTTTGGCCGTACATTTTCTTTTGGTTAGCTGTGCTTTCTCATTCTCATTCACATGAGAAATCTTTCTCACTCACAAAACTCACGACAATTCTATTTTTTGAAAAATATTGTAAGTTCTAATGGCTTCTTCATTCTTTCTTTCCTTCTTCTTTTCTATGATTTTTCCTTCCTCTTCTTCTAGCTTTGCTTGGCCTACCCCTCCACCATCTCCACCGACCATCACCACCACCATACACGGCAGCTCCTCCTCGTCCTCCTCTCACCAAGATCTGGCCGTGACCACTTGATGATGTTAGCACCACAAACTTTGCACAAGCTTCACCAAAACAATACCTAGACCACAAAACTCCACCATTCCCCTTCACTTAACACTTCGGCCACCCCCTTAGCCACCACCACCAACAGCTACACCTCCTCTGACCACCACTCCAGATCTGAACTGACCCATATGATGCATGGTTGAGCCCAATTGTGGTCATGGCCGAGCCTTGTGTGCTCAAAACTCCACTCCATTTGCCTTGACCATTTGTATGTTACATGTTATTACTCCTACCATCATCACTTCCTTGTAGCTGTACCTATATGACCCAAACCTGAGCCTATATTATCAACATGGCCGAGCAAAAGAACCCCCTAGGCCAAGCATTGGAGTGATTAAAGCAAGGTCAAGTTATCTTGTCTTTGTTGCTTTTATTTTTCAATTTGTTTCAATGTGTTTTGTGTTGAATATTCATGTGTTATATTGTCTTGTTTTGGTTATTGTTTACAAGACTAACATCTTGGCTCTCTCCACTCACCTGAATCAAAGTCGTGCTGTGTCGTGTCGTATCATGCTTTTTGGAATTTATTCGTGTAGTTTAATTTGCTATCTCCAGTGTAAAAAGGTGAGTATTCACTCATGATATTTATACTTATATAACTGTGAATAACAAGTGAATGTGTAGAAATTGTTATACCATGTTATACCTTCCTGTGATATGAATTATATGATGTTAACCCTGTTTATAAACCTGTCATATCATCTGTTACTGTCATATGTTGCTATACTGTGTATTTATTTCTGTTTCTCACACTCCAAGTTTTCTATAGAATAGAATCACTATGAGTTGAAATGATACATACCCGAACGGACTTTAGAATAGGGAAAAATCATTATGTGCTGAAATGATAGGCCTCAACGATTTTTATTTATTTTATTTAACGTGGGATTACGGGTTTGAAATGATAGAACCCGGATTTTTTCTTTGTAAATTACGGATTGAAATGATATATTATCCGTATCACTTGACTTAGGTTAGAAAATATTACACAGACCCGTGGTTATTATATGTATTTTTCTGGAAGTTATAAAGTATTTTTAAAATGTAAATATTATGATATTTTGATTTAATTGAATTTAAAATATTTTTATTAAGTGTTAGTGATTTTCTATAAGTTAAATAAGTGAAATAAATGAATAGTTAAGTTGTAATTTGAAATATAAATTAAGTTTGAATTTTAGATTTTGTTTAAAAATAGAGTTTAAGTTAAGTAAATAAATATGATGATTTGATTTAAATTTGAATTTAAAATGATTTATAAAGTGTTATTGATTTTTCTATGAATTAAAATGGTTAAATAAATGAATACTTAAAAGTGTAATTTGAAATATACTTTGACTTGGAAATTGAAATTTGGTTTAAAGATAAAAGTTAAGTTAAGAAAATAAAATAGAAATTTAAGTTTATATTTTGAAATGGTAATTAAAACTTAAGCGATAAGTTAATTTTTAAAATGTAAAGAATAGAAATTTGTATACTTGAATTTAATAAGTGAATTGTTAAAAAGTTTCATATTTATTTGTGAAATTTACTTTATAAAAATCATAAGTTAAAGGGTATTTAAATGAACACTTTTGAGTGTAAAAATATGATTTTTATAAGTTAAAAATGGTTTAAATTGAAGTTTAATTGTTTCTGAAATTTCATTGAAAATCTGGAAATTGAATTTGCAGCATTCAGAATGCTATCGTTTTTGAAGTTAACTTAAAATCTGTTGTAAAGAATATTACAGCACTTTGTAAGTGCTGTGGTTGATAAAATGAACTAAAAGTCTAAAATTAACTAAGGGCTATTGCAGCACTTGTTAAGTGCTGTAGTTGTAGAAAATAAATTAAATCTGAAATTAATAAAAGGCTATTGTAGCACTTGTTAAGTGCTGTAGTTGGCTGAAATGAGATTTTTAAATATAACCGAACTATTACAACAGTTTTAAATGTTGTCTTTGCTGAAATGAATTGTTTTCAAATGTAACCCACCGCAGCATTTTCTAAGTGCCGTGGAAAGCTGAAATTTAAATGTTTTGCAGTTTTTAAGTGAATAAATTAACACAGAAAATGCTATATTTTTGGGAATTGAATATTTGATTTATAAGTATAATAACTTCACTTTTAAATAGTTTAAATGGAGTATTTTGACTTGAAATATAAATTATTTTGAAATATGATTTGGAATGGTATTTAAATTAATATAAAATGAATGAGGTTTTGAAAGGATATAATATTTGAATTTTGAAATGGTTTGTTAGAAAACTGAATTGAATTGAAAATGATGATTTGAATTAAACTGGAAATTTGAAAATTTGGGTTTAATTGAATAAATTTGTAAAATGTAAAGAATTAAAAGAAGGTATTATGATTTCAAATGTAAGCATGATTTCGAAATGTTATGATTTTCAAAGTGTAAAGTTTTCAAGTATTTGGTTTCGAAGAAGTTATAAAATTGAAAGTATTATGATTTTTGAAAGGTAAATATATGTTTGAAATGGAAATGATAAACTATTTTGATTTGAATATGGTTTTGAAATAAAAATGGTTTTGGTTTTGAAATATAAACTATTTTTGAAATGTATAACCACCGGTTATAATAATGATTGGTTGTTAAAGAGATCGGGATCGGATATGAACATACTCTCTGACGATACCGAAAACCACTTTAACAACCGTGTACGCGGTGGAGATTCCATTACGAAGTAGGATGGTGGCGACGATCCTATTGAGGCATGAACGTGGATCGGACTCCCATGAGTTGGCTTAAGGTGGATAAAACATGAGCAATCTCGAGCCAAAAGGGGTAACTCCTATAATCGGACGCACTGTTTCGATACTATCTCTACTTGTGGTTGATTTGATGGCTATCCTTCAATTTTGATTTGGGAGTGTGTTCCGAGGTAGGCGTAGTGGCTTCTACGTTGCCGCCAGCCCGTGTGCGTAATTGGTATATCTACCTTGGCATTACCTTGTGTGCCGTGTCACCTACCATAGCGAGCCTTACTACGAGTTTCTATTTATGTCGTACCTATGGAGTATCTTCTCATAGTCTCCGGATCAGGGGACATGCATGTACTATAAACTATTGGCACTATTATGTGTTGGGGGGTATAGAGGTAACCCTTCAATGCTATTTTAAAGTAAGTTTATTTTACTGTAGACATTATTATAATAGCACAATATTACTAAATAGTAAATAGTTTAACGGATCCTTAGAGGATGGACGGTCCCAAGCATCCTTTAAGTTACTTGTACATTTATTACAGTTCATTTGAGTTGGTTCACATTGTATAAGTATGTATTTCTTGACTCGAGTATTTTGTGTTTTGCTTTACGCTCGGGTTAGCCTGAGTATTCACAGCTTTGGATTCTCTTTCTGGAGCTAGGAATCGCTGGAGATTCTGCTTATCTAGTTATTTATCTATTTTAGTTTCAGTTGTTTTATTTCAGCTCTTGTATTAGTGAACTTCTATGTATTTGAGATTTCTATTGTATTTGTTTTCAGACTGATATTATGTATTTGTTTTGAGACTTTGTAATAGTAGCTTCATGAACTAATATGGTATTTTAGTTTCCGCTGCGAGTTATTCTAATATTTCTGTGTCTGTGATTCTGTGTGATGATTTAATTTGCTCCAAATTTTATTGCATTCTATTATTTTGAATTATTCAAGTCTGACATATGTGGATTATTGTCGATTTGAATAGTTCAAAATAGGGGTTGTTACATAAATCCAATGAGATTTGTTGTTCCTATTTACTTGCAATAATGGTTACTTCAAGTAATGCTATTGTTGAAGAAATAATGTGTATTTTTTCTATTTGGTATAGCAAAGAAAATTAATTCCATGTGTTTTTATTTTGATCAAAATTTATATTCATGAAGGCTACATATGTATAATTTTCAAATGTGTTTCAGTAATAAATTTTAAGGTTTATCATTCACAAAAGTCAACATTACACAGATCATTCGGTGCTATGGATATGTAAATGACTTATGATGCATACTTTATCGACATTCATATAATGTAGCATGCTTTCACTCTCAATTGAAAGTGTCAATCTTAATAGAATATGTAAATAAAAAGGCAGGATAAGGGAGATAATAAGTTTTGGTTCCAGATGTACATCAAAATCAATTTCAAAAATATGAACAATCACTACGGAAAGGAAAGTCAGTGCTTTACATAATCATATTTCATTTAATAATCCATATAGAGCAAAATTTGTGGCGTACAAATATGTATACATATTTGAAAATATGAATCCCGTTAATTTGTGATTTATGATTTATATTTAATTTCGATTCAAAGTTTGAACATTACAGTAAGATTTACGATTTGAATCCCATTTTGAAAAAAAACCTTTGTCTCCGAATGCTTTAATTTTCAATGGTTCGCTTGCATCATCAATTTTCAATGTCAGTTATCAACTGTCCTGTGAATGTCTAGAAAACTACCACACAGGCTTCAACTAAAAACTCAGGGATGAATGCTGTTTTGGCATAATATTTTCTACATTGTTTTTTCAAGGGTAAACAACTTAATAAGGTTATAAAATTGAACGATACAAAACCGATGTTTTGTCATATGAACGTTCAACAAGTTATCTTACTGCACCATAAAATAAGTCTGGCAATTCCAGTAGTATTTCATGGAGGCACAGTCTATTTGGTTAAGTTTAGTATCTTGCACATTCTTTTGTATTAACATAACAGTGATATTTAAGCAATAATGGCACCATCCTTTACTATATATCAATTGTTCGGTGGCAAGCAATGCTTCGGTTTGTCATTGAAACAAAAGGTTAAAATGGATTAAGAATAATTTTTTTTGAATGATTCATTGCATGTTTAACCATATGTTTTATTTTTTGGTTATAAATATTACCATGTTTTCTTCATTGATCTTGATTTATATTACATCGTTTATTATAGGATTAATCCTACCTTTACCTCTTTACAGCATTTCTTCTTCTGATTACTGGCTAATTTAGATACTTGTTAGATTGACAGGATTGCACGTGTTGCATTTCAGTTGCTCGCAAACATGGTGGTAACCTATGCTCTGTTGAAAAGCCAATGTTTTGGAGGTATTTTTAATAACTCTTTTTACTATATTATTTTCTTGCAAGTGTTTTAGGGAATTTCTTTCAAAGTCAAATGTTGGGTCATAATGTTGCTTTGTTGCATTGCAATTTTTCTTGTTATATAGCCTAACAACTATTGAGATATGTCATACAAATATGCTCACCTAATTAATAAACTTTAGAAACGAAGCGTAAAAAAGAAACCCAAATGAAGGTTGGGGTAATTTTTGAATGTTTTACGAGCGGACTGATTTGCACATAATAAAAATTTAACCTATAAAATCATTGTGACATAATTCAATAAATTATTAAGATTCAAGCAGACAAATAGTTCGGGCATTTGGTGCACTGTTTCTCATTCACTCAAAGAAATCAATTTCTTCACTGAAAAACGCATGCTCATTCCTGTGAATTATGGGTTTACATTTTTTGATTACTAATACATAGACTTGTTTGAACCATATTTGGTTCAAGGTGCTCTGATTAGCTAGGTAATTGTTTGAAACAAATGTTTTTAGGCTGAAATTAAATCTCTTGGATGTCATATAGACCAAATATTTTAGGTTTAGAATATAGAGATTGATAGTTGCTCAACGTTTTGTATGCAACAGCGAAAGAAAATATCTCAACAAGTATGTTTGACTTCAAAAGTGAGTACTTTGATAGTTTGAGAATTCAGTTGTCAGTAATCATTGTTTAGGCCTATAAAAGCTTTAAGACTCTGCAGTAGTTTGCCGACAAGTAGAGACTTGATTTTTCTTCTTCTTCTTCATCATATCATTGTTACCAAAATTTGGCATAGATCTGTGCTGTGATCCTAAATTATGAATACAAATTCTTGAAATTTGATTAAGATGTATACAACAAATAGATCTTGCCTATTTTCAGTATAAGATTACGAATCTTATATTAAAATTTTGTGTTCATTTATGAAAAATTACTGACCTTGTTGAATAGTGTCACAAAACTTCTCATGTTTGGGATATATGCGTTTCTCATGTTGGCTAGTGATTAACTTGTAGAAAACTGAAAAGAAAAGAAAGAGAAACAGTAATAGAAAGTTGTTTTTCTAATGAAAGAGCTTCTCGCTGAAGCCTCAAATGCATTGTGTTATAGTGTAGTTTAGGCGAAATTCCCGTCAGTATCCGAGGCATGTATATATTACATGTGTTCTGTTATCATATATACCTTTATGTTGACTATTAAGATACCAAATTTAGTTCACTAAACCTCTTTGTACTTTGTTGACATTCACAGAGGTTTTATTCTCTGCCTAATTTTATCAACAGGAACCACGGAAACTTGTTAGGTGAGTCCAATCAGTACAGGAAGGGTTGATGAACGAAGAAAGTGCTTCGGTAAACAATTCCAAATTGACTAAAGTGAAGAAGCCATTCCTTCGCCTCTTGCATAACTTAGTAAGGCAATAATTAGCCGAATAAATTAAGCTCTTGTTGCTATCTTCCATATATTCCTCTAATTTTTTCATGAATAGAATTTGAAAATATCATATTAAAATAATATCTTGTGATAAAAAAGGAAATTTGTTTACCATACATGTGCCAAAATGACAAAAAAAACGAATTCTTATATGTGGGAGGGGGTTGATGCAAAGCGCAATTCAAATTTATTTATTTCTCATAGATATAGATTGAGAAATTATGCTCATCTACCTCCCACATATTATTAGACATGATTAAAAAAATATGATATGACAGACCATCTTTAATTCAGTCAATATCATCTTTATACATATCCTCTAACGCAAATATTGCATGAATGCAGACCGCATGTTGAATTAGATCCGCTATTCATATGAAAAATAAGCCATGAAATACAATAGTTCGTAAAGCATGCATACAAAAGAGAGGAAAACGGTGACTATCACAATGAGGTGAGAGATAGGGAATCATCTTTCTACCAATTATGTAGTTGGCTGCGTGATTTACAGAAAGGTCGGAAAGTTTTATTATATTCATATAAATTGATTGATACATTTCGTGTCCTGTTGCGTGACAACTTATTCTAGAATTTCCACGGATAGACAAACATATAGTTCTAGAATTTGCATTGAAAATTCAATATTAAATTTAGTTAGTTTGGCACCACTACTATCATTCTATCGTGCCCTTGCTGAAGTGGCTAGATGCCTTCCCTATCGTCCAAACTTCAACTTACGTGAAATGTTTATTGTTAATTTACTGTCTATTGGAGTTAAGTGTCATTCTCACCAAATTTTTGTCATTTTGCCATATTTAGTTGAAAATCTGCTATACCTTAACTCATAACTAGTTGGAACAAAAAGTTAGTGATATGTTTTATTTCCTAGAAGCTTTTTACTTCATTGCTAACAATATGATGCATCACTTATTGCTTATTTTTCTTCTATTTAAGAATTTGTGCTGAGTATGTTTGTTAATTTCTTCTGATAGTAGACTTCAACAATTCCTCTTTGTTAAGGTGTCATCCAACAATTTACCTTACCACCCCCACAATAAAATGAGAGACATATCTATATATGCCAATTTTTTTTGTATTTTTGATTCTGTTGTAGACCAACGACAAGTCAATGGGAAAGAAACCAATAGAAAAAAGAGAGTACTGCTACGTAGTGTAATAGGAAGCGTAGGTGATGGGGATATCATTTCAAAAATTTGCGATAAAGATAGCACATGATTCTACTTGTAGTTACCCTTTGCATTTCATTTTATTTTTTCCCTTTTGGAGATTGTAGTTAAGTCAACATAGACAACTTATACGAAGAAATAATAACATATTTAAATATATACAACAAATGCATATAATCGTGAACAGGGAATGACAACTAAGCTTTTGACAAGCCTTGACCGTGCTTGCTTATCAAATCATGAGGTTATGATAGATCCATGCAAATACTCTAGCTAGATACATAATAGAGATATAGCTGCTTACTTTTCTACCGTGACTACATAATTAATTTAGTAGTACAACGTTGTATAAGAATTTGTTGCAAAAAAATTAAATAGATAATTGATGTGTTAATTTTCATGATTATGCCTTGTAATGTTGTATAAGGGCAGTTTTTAGGATAAGCGGAAGGATTTACAGATTTAAACAACGTTTAAGAATTTGTTTCAGGATCGGAAAGCAACCGTATAATTTTAAAATCTAGAGCTGTTTTCTGACTGCAGCATAGGTAAATTTTCTTATAAGGCTTATATTGATATTCAGTTAATATTAGGGACATAATATTTGTTTGGACCTTCAAGGCTTAAGTCATGCAGCAACAAAATATCTAGGACTTAGGAGCAATTATCCGTTGAACAAATGCTCCGACCTTTTCTTGAGGATTAGCCTCAATCAAAATAGGAAATATTTTGTAAATTTAACCTAAAGTGTGTATTCAGTCAAATTGTATTGCCAAATACAAGTTATCCAGTATCAGTTTTGTGGTTTTGGTCTATTGATATTTACTTCGATAAATGAAACACCCTATATTTTTGTTAACATATTTAGGAGATTTAGTTATTTAAACTAAGTAAAATAATGTGTTGATAAGGGGATTGAGATTTGATTTAATTAAGGTAGTCATGCCTTTTTAATTAATAAATTAAATGAAGGGTTTGAAAATGAATTAGAGAAGGGGTATTATAAGAAAGAGGCCATATAGGCCATGTATTTCAAAACACATTCATTCTTATTTTCAAAAATGAAAAGCTTGGCCGGCCACCAACAACGAAGGAAGAAGAAGAGGAAACAAAAGAGAAGCTTAAGGAAAGCAAATTCAAATCAAATTCATTCAAATCTTAAGCTCCTTAATCATAAAAAAAGGTGAATAATGTTTACATCTCTAAATTTTTATGGTCTCCGTTTTAAGGTTAATTCCAAATAATTTTGCAAAGGTTTGCCATGTTTTTGAAAGATAAAGTGATATATATATACTCACGTTGATGATTTATGTATGTTCATATCGATTTTATGACATGTTTTAAGAGGAAAACCCTATTAAATGATATCCATTAGCCTTTTGAATTTTTATGATGATCTAAAATGATGTTTTAGAGACGAGTTTCGATTTTTAGAATTTTTTAAATTTTTGTGGAATTGTTATGAATTTTCTAAGGAAGAAAAGGTTATTTAGATAATAAAATTATTTACGGGAAAATAATTATAGTTTGGACTCAAAAATTTTATATATCGAAGAGAACATATAATTTGATTTTCTGGGTTTTTTTGGAATTTCTGAAGGTATTTTATTATTTCTAAAAAATTATTCAAGGTATGAGACGTAAATATTTTATATGATTATAAAGGAGAAAGGGCATTTTCAAAATTATTCAAATTTCAAAATAAGGAAACTTGGCAGCATTTTTGAATTTAAAATTCTGACAGCCAATCATATTTAGACAAACAAGGCAGGTTGGGTATAAAAGAACTATTTTAAAGTACAAATATATAGTATTTCTTCTTTTTCATCCATTTTAACAGAGCTTCCGCCTCCATTCCAGACCTTCTGACAAGGTTGAAAGGTATCAAACCTTTTGGCTAGGTCAAATACCAATGCATATGGTATTAGCAATTGGTACATAGTGAATTGGACAAAGTCAAAAGGTATATGGATGGAAGGTTATAGCTTTCGAAAGAGATGATGTTTTAGTTTAAGGAAAATACGTCCACCAGTTTTAACAAAGAGTTTTCGTAATTATCAAAAGGTTTAAAAGAAAAGGGTTTCAGTTGGTTTGCCTTTCTTGTTTTAAATGAAACCTTCCGACAAGGTATAGCTTTCGAAAAGGCCGAAAGGTATAGCTTTCGAATAGGCCGAAAGGTATAGGTTTCGACAAGGCCGAAAACATAGTTGTCGCTTCCTAACCTTTTGACACAGATGAAGTCAAAGGTTATCTTTTGTTTTCTAAAACTTGTCGCCTCTCTCCACTGATTTCGAAGCGTTGGTTCCAACACCAACACTTCATTGTTTTCGAATGGTTTTGAAAGGTTTTTTAAAGGTTTCAAAGTAGTTGCTTTCGACTCTAAGGTTTTTCTGATCCCTTTGCATGATCCAAATGTTATAAGTCAAAATCTCTTAGAGGTTTCAAAGTAGTTAACTTTGATTGATTTTAAAAGGTTTTGAGGTACATTGCTTTTGAAAGGTTTATTATATGGGGGAGGTACCCTAGGCTTTCAATAAATTCGAAAGGTGAAACCTTTCGATTAGGTCGAAAAGAAACCTTCCGATAAGGTTGAAAGGTAGGACCTTTCGACAAGGTCGAAAGGTATGATTTTGCAATGTTTTCAAAAGTTTAAGGTTCAAAGGATTAAAAAGGGCGGATGTCATATGTTTTAAAGCTTATGAAAAGAAGGCTTTTAAAAGGTTTAGAAGGAGTTACCTTCAATCATTTTGAAAAGGTTTATTAATGGATATGAAGGAGTTACCTTCAATACTTTCGAAGGGTTTTATGAATGATTTTAAAGGAGTTACCTTCTATATTTTTGAAAGGTTGTTTAAGGGTTTTAAAACAAATGTTTTGAATATTAGAATTAGGCAGATAGCCTAAGTGTTTTAAGTTATAAAGGACTTTAACTTATTTTAACGGATAGACAATCCTTATTGAACATCATCAACATTATTTAGAGTAAAGTATATATAACATGACAACAATAATTTAATGTAAAGCTAAAGATATATTTTTCTTGTATATATATGATTTGACGGACTAAATCATTTTGAAAACATTTCAAGGAAAATTTAAAGAGCAGTTAGTTAAGATATTGTAGAGCAGTAAGCTTAGATATTTTGAAGGTGAGTCAACCGAAAAGAAAAATTGGGTAGTGATCTCCTTTTAAATTCAGACACTCAATCATTTTGAGGGTAGTTAGTCAAGGACAGTTAGTCCAGAAAGAGCATTCAGCTCTGATATGAACAGATAGTTCATTTGTTAGTGTAATAGATCTTTCTAAATTTTTAAGGACAGCTAGTCCAACCTTTTTACCTGTTTTGGGCAGTTGCCCATTATTTAGCATAAAAGATATTGCTTTAATTGATTTTAGGACAGATACAGTCCAGAAAAGAACAAATAGCTCAGAATTTAGAACATATAGTTCAGATTTTATACAGAAAGTATATTTTATTTTTTGTTTTATCATAATGGATATTGCTATATTATTGTCATAATCAGTTGATTAATCAGTTTGGTTGTAGGAAAGGATTTGCAAAATATATGTTTTGAAAAGAGATATTAGTGAGAGGAATCCCGTTCCGCTAAGTGGCATGGTCTCACCAGTTATCAGTAAACTGAGATGTAACATATATTATTCATACCAGGCTTTAAGTCTGACTCGAATTTTTTGTTTCCCCTTAAACTCTCGGGTGCTCAAAATTTGATTTGAGTAGGCTGTGGGTTTAGGTTTTCAGGTTTTAGCAGATTTTGGTGAATAAAGCATCCGAAGATGAGCAGATGGCCGACAAATAGCTAATTTATGGATTTTGTTTTAAAAATTGTTTCCGCTGTGTATTAAGACAGTTATGTCTATATTGCTTTGATTATCCAAGGGGGCATCTTCATATTTCGCTCTTGGCGTATTATTGTAAATTATATTTGATCAATGCCTGAGATTACGTTTGAGATTTTTGTAACTTGGATATGATTTATTTGAAATGTAATCACCGAAATTATTGTTTTATTAAATCAGTGATTTTGTTCATATTCAAGTGCTTCTGCTATTATGGATACCATTAACATTGCCGTATTTGGTCAACAAAATTTAATACTGTGGATGACTACAACATCCATGGCGCTTAGGTTTTGGCCTTCAGATATGAGATGTTACAGCTTAGTATCAGAGCATAGGTTTATGAAAAAGTTTAACAAAAACTTGGTTTTGAAAACAAAAATCCAAAGAAATTGGAGTAGGATGTGGGGTTGGGTTAACGCTATAGTAACGTACTTGTATTTGTTATATATAAATATACGCTTTATCTCCATTCATCTATCTTTGATTACGTTATCTTTCTATATCTCATGAGGTTTGAATATGGATATGGATGGTAGAAGAAGCAAAGTTAACCAAGAAGGGGGAAGCACCGAAAGGAACGCCGGATCTAATGTAGGGAGTGGCTAAGGTCAGGCATAGAATGTTGGTGCCGAAGTCCTACAAGTTGGAATTGAAGCCATTTATCAGTTTTTCAAGAATATGATGCAGTCAAGTGTTGTAGCTGGAGTGGTAGGAGGAAATACCGTAGGAGCAGAGGTTCCAGAAGTTTTTGTAGTTAATCATTTCACTAAGATGAGCGGTGATTATGTGAAGTTAGGAGAGAAGCCGTTTATGAGAATGGAGAATGCCATTTGAAGGAGAATTGGTTGTTGCACTGCGAAAGGATTTTTGCAGATTTAGGAATCAATGACGAGCAAAAGAGGAGGTAGGCTTCCAAGTAGCTTCAGGTGACCATATTGTTATGATGGAATAGTGTATCTGCAACAGTTGATGAGGTGACAGTAACCTGGGAGGATTTCAAGAGGAGATTCCAGAAGTGGTTTATGTTAGTAATGGCACAGTTAGCTTTGATTAGTTAGTTTGCTAAGCTGGTGCAAGGAGAAATGTCTGTTTCTGAGTCTGCTAGGAAGTTCGAAGAGTTGGCCCGGTATGGGCATGCTTTTGTAGATACCGTGTTGAAATGGAATAAGAAGTTTATCAGAGGATTATAGCCAGAGTTGGCTTGTGCTACCCTGTCTCATCTTAGAGATCCTTCTGATATTGTTGTGGAGATGGCTTTGAGGTAGGAAGAAGTTTTTAAGTCTCTGGAGAAGAGCAAGGCAAAAGTGGTTCAGGTTGGGCAGAACCAGAAGAGGAAATTCTTTCCCAAGAAAGGTGCTCAGAAGGGTGGAGTAACCAAGAAAGTGAAGTCTGAAGTTGTCTGCTATAAATGCGACAATAAAGGGCACTTTGCTAATGTCACTCAGGGAAAGCGAAGGATGTGGCTAAGGGGAAGAATATCAGGTGTTTTAAATGTGACCAGATAGGCCATTATAAGAACTAATGCAAGGAGCCCGTTAAAGATGGTAAGGGCAAGGTGTATGCATTGGTGCCTACAGCTTCCAAGCCAATAGCCCAGGAGAAAGGAAAGTCAGTTCTTGGGGGAAGTTTCAGATTCGTGGTTTATCTGTTAGCGTTTTATTTGATATTGGTGCATCACATTCTTTTATATCTAGATGTTTGATAGATAAGCTTAACCTTGAACCCACATATTTAGTTACTTCCTTACGGATTGTGAATCAAGGGTATGCAACTCTAGGGTTGAGGTGTGACCAGTTTGAGTTTTACCAGTTAGGTCATACATTTGTATGCAGTCTGTATGTGTTTGATTTTGTGGGGTTTGGGATCATCGTAGGTATGGATGGGTTAAGTGAGTACGATGTTAATATATTTTTCCAGGGAAGGAAGATATCTCTTAGACACCTGGATTGTAGCAATCGAATTGTTTTCACCGTAGGAGGTTCTATCGGTGCAATGTTGGCTTTGTTGGGTGCTTTGGATTTCGACGATGAGTTGCGCCGATTTTTCATGGTCAGAGAATTCGCAGATGTTTTTGAGCCTATATTTGGATTGCCGCCAAAACGAGCCATTGAGTTTTGGATAGATTTGGTTCCGGGAGAAGAACCAGTGAGTAGACCGCCAAACAGGAAGACCCCTTCAGAGATGAGAGAGTTAAAGGTGCAGTTGGTGGACTTAGTGGGCACGAGTTTTTTCAAGCTGAGCAGTTCGCCATGGGGGCAGCGACAGTGTTTGCTAAGAAGTCGGACGGATCCTTAAGGCTATGTATCGATTATCGTAAATTGAATGAGAGGACGATAAAGAATCGATATCCATTGCCTAGAATTGATGATTTGTTCCACTAGCCAAGTGTTTCTTAGTTGGATTTGGCCATGGGTTTCCATCAGCTCAGAGTAGCAGAGGATAGTATGCCTTTGACAGCATTTAGGACCATATATGGATCATACGAATGGTTAGTCATGCCATTCGGACCGACGAATGCTCCATCTTTCTTTATGGATTTGATGAATTAAATTTTCCAAGAGCACTTGGATAGGTTCATGCTGGTTTTCATAGATGATATCTTGATTTACTCTAAGGATGAAAGAGAGCATGAAGTTCATCTTAAAGTAGTGCTTGAGACGTTGAGGCAGCATCAGCTGAAAGCGAAGTTTTCGAAGTGTCACTTCTGGAAGAAGGTGAAGTTTCATGGCCATGTTGTCTCAAAGGAAGGGTTATCAGTAGATCCGACTAAGATCGAGGCACTGAATAGTTGAAAAAGACCCAAAATAGTAACCGAGATTAAGAGTTTCTTAGGTTGGCTGGTTATTATCGGAGATTCATTAAGGATTTCTCGCGGATAGCAACATTGATGACCGGATTGACGAGGAAGGATATGAAGTTTTTATGGACCGATAAGTGTGAGGAAGCATTCCAGTGTTTGAAACACTTATTGACCCATGCACCTGGACCGATAAGTGTAAGGAAGCATTCCAGTGTTTGAAACACTTATTGACCCATGCACCAGTGTTGATAGTTCCCGAAAGAAATCTGGATTTGGTAGTCAATACCAATGCATGCAGAACTGGATTAGGAGCAGTGTTGATGCAGAGAGGTAAAATGATTGCCTATGCTTCTAGACAGCTGAGACCGCATGAGGTCAGATATCCTACGCATGTTTTAGTGTTGGCTGCTATGATTTTTGCTTTGAAGGTATGGAGACATTACCTTTGGGGAGAAAGGTTTGATCTATTTACAGATCATAAGTTGCTGAAGTATTTTTTCTCTCAGAAGGAGCTGAACACGAGACAGGAGAAATGGTTAGAATTCATAGTCGCTTATGATTTTGGGATTGAGTACATACCAAGGAAAGGAAATCGGGCTGCAGATGCACTTAGGAGGAAACATCAGAATGGAGTGTTGGAAATGGTGGCTGAGCGGAAAGATTTAGAAGCATTAGCAGATTATAGAGTGAGTGGAGATCCAAGGCAGGGTCTAGTGGTGATATAGTTTATTGTCTTGTTTGGATTTTCGACCAGTTTTGATTGAATGGATTGCTTCTAAGAAGATAAAGGATCCAGTGTTAGCTGAACGGATCAGTAAGCTAAAGGAAGGAACCAAGTGCGATGACATGAAAGATTTCAATCTTGACCAGAATGGATGTTGAGAAAAAAGGAAGATTATGTGTTCCGAGTGTGGGAAACATAAGAAAGGAAGTCTTAGATGAATGCTATCGTTTGAAGTTCACTATACATCCTGGAGATACCAAAATGTATCAGGATATGAAGAGGAGTTTCTTTTGGGAAGGAATGAATCGGGATATTGGTTTGTGTGTAAGGCAGTGCTTGAATTGTCAGCAGGCAAAGGCCGAGCACCAGAAACCGAGTGGGTTGCTTCAGCCGTTAGATATTCCAATATGGAAGTGGGATTCTATTTCTACGGACTTATAGACGGGTTGCTAAGATCGAACAGGGGGAATGAAAGTATATGGGTTATAGTGGATAGATTGACCAAGAGTGCCCATTTAATTCCAGTTAAGTCAAACAGGACGTCACTTGTTTTAGCAAGGTTGTTCATGAAGAATGTGGTTAGCCTGCATGGGGTTCCTAGCAGCATAGTTAGTAATAGAGATTCCTTATTCACTAGCGAGTTTTGGAAAAGTCTGTAGGAAGTTTTGAGAACCAAGCTTATGATGAGTACTGCTTACCATCTGAGACAAATGGCAAACGAAAAGAGTTAATAAGATCTTAGAAGATCTGTTGAGAGCTTATGTTCTTGACTTTGTGGGATCATGGGAGGACCATTCGCATCTAGTCGAGTTTTCGTATAACAACAGTTATCAGACTAGTATTGGGATGGCACCGTTTGAAGCTTTGTATGGAAGGCCATGCACATCTCCCGTTTGCTGGTTGGAGACCAGGGATAAGTTGATTCTTGGTCCAGATTTGGTCAGAGAAGCTGCAGAAAAGATTGAAGTCATTCGAGGTAGGATGAAGGAGACTCAGTCTAGAGAGAAAAGTTATGAAGATAAGAGAGAAAGATTTGGATTTCTCAATTGGGGACCAGGTTTTCTTCAAAGTATCACCAATGAAGGATGTGCTTAGATTTGTAAAGTAGGAGAAGTTATCTCCTAGGTTCATAGGACCTATTCCTATTCTTGAGAGGATTGGGAAGCTCGTGTATAGACTTAAGTTACCAAACAGTTTGGTAGGTGTCCATGATGTTTTTCATATTTCTCATCTCAGAAAGTGTGTTAGAGACCCGAAGACTACTATTGCACTGATGGTGCCAGATGATTTAATAGTAGAACCGGACTTGACCATAACGAGGAAGCCAATTCGCATTGTTGCGAGAGATGAGAAGAGGCTTAGAACCAAGATGGTCAGATTAGTTTTACTATCTAGTTGAGTGACGATGACAAAGACTGTACTTGGGAGGTTGAAAGCGGGATTAGAGATATTTGTCCTGACTTGTTTTGATGGTATGTTTACCTTCTTATTTTTTTGAACCTTATTTTAATCTCGAAGACGAAATTCTTTAAGGAGGGGAGTCTTAAACACCCCAGATTTTTGATAACATTATTTAGAAGATTTAGTTAGATAAACTAAATAAAATAATGTGTTAATAAGGGGATTGAGATTTTATTTAATTAAAGTAGCCATGCCTTTTCAACTAATAAATTAAATAAAGGGTTTAAAAATGAATTAGAGGAGGGATATTATAGAAAAGAGGCCATTCCTATATTATCTTCCTTAGGCCGTGTATTTCAAAACACATTCATTCTCATTTCCAAAAATTAAAAGCTTGGTTGGTCACCATTAACGAAGGAAGAAGAAGAAGAAACAAAAGAGAAGCTTAAGGAAAGCAAATTCAAATCAAACTCATTCAAATCTCAGGCTCCTTAATCATTAAAGCAAAAGGTGAATAATGTTTACATCTCTAAATTTTTATGGTTTCGGTTTTAAGGTTAATTCCAAACGATTTTGCAAAGGTTTGCCATGTTTTTAAAAGATAAAATGATGTGTGTGTGTGTGTATGCATACACATGTTGATGATTTATGTATATAGATTTTATTACATGTTTCAAGAGGAAAACCCTATTAAATGACATTTGTTAGCCTTGCAAATTTTATGATGAACTAAAAAGTTATTTTAGAGATGGATTTCGATTTTTAGAATTTTCTGAATTTTTGTGAACTGTTATGAATTTTCTAAGGAAGAAAAGGTTTATTTGGATTATAAAATTATTTACGGGAAAAATAAATATAGTTTGGATTCAAAAATTTATATGTTGAAGAGAACATATTATTTGATTTTTTTGGATTTTTTTCAGAATTTTGAAGGTGTTTTAATAGTTATATAAAATTATTTAAGGCATGCGACTTAAATGTTTATATGATTATAAAGGAGAAAGAGGTTTTTTCAAAATTATTCAAATTTCAAAATAAGGAAAGTCCGCACCAATTTTGAATTTAAAATTCAGGCAACCAATCGGATTTAGACAAAGGAGGCAGGTTGGGTACAAAAGAAACGTTTTAAAGTACAAATAAATAGTCTATCTTCTATTTTAGCCCTTTCGACAGAGCTTCCGTCTTCATTCCAGACCTTCCGATGAGGTCGAAAGGTATCAAACCTTTCAGTTAGGTCAAATACCAATGCACATGGTATCAACAATTGGTACGTAGTGAATTGGGCAAAGTCGAAAGGTTATAGCTTTCGAAAGAGATGATGTTTTATTTTGGTTTAAAGAAAATACGCCTTCTAGCTTGCGACAAAGAGCTTTTGAAATTGTCAAAAGGTTCAAAAGAAAAAGGTTTCGATTGGTTTGATTTCTTGTTTTGAATGAAACCTTCATTTAATTTTCCTCAAGTTCATGATTTTATAGGGTTAAATTTCCATTCAAAAATCAAGATTTAATAATAATCCACTTATTAAAATGCAATGTCCAATTTTGAAATTCATTACATTAAATTTCAACTTAACACTTAAGTTCAAATTCTCAAATATAACTTAGTTTTATTTTTATTTGCTTAACTAAAAGTTCACCTTACGTCAATTTCATAAATTTCCAATTCTAGTTATATTTCAAAGTTCAACTTAAAATATTTATTCATTTCACATTTCAACTTTATTAAAAAATCATAAATATGATAAAAATCATTTTAAATTCATTTAAATTCAAATTATCATAAATTTATCATAATTTTATACTCAATTAAATTTGCAATTAAAATTAAATCAAAGTTTCCAAAATAGCTTACGTTCAAAATTTCTAACTTTTTCATTAATTCATTTCACTTACAATTATTCAGAAAATCAATAATATTTTAAAAAAATTTTATTTTTATTAAATTTAAAATCAAAATATTATAATAATTAAATTTCTAAAATATTTTAAAATTTTTAGAAAAGCATATTTTAACTACGGGCCTGTATAAAATTTTCTACGCTAGGTAAAGTGATACGGGTAATATATCATTTCAACCCGTAATTTACAAAGAAAATCCGGGTTTTATCATTTCAAACCCGCAATCCCAAGTTGAAATAAATTAAATAAAATAAATCAGGCATATCATTTCAGCCCATAACATTTTTTTCTAGCAGGGAACTTGCAGTGTGATCATATACAGAAATAATATAAACAAGGTCAATATCACAATATACAGTCATATATCAGATGTCAGGTGAAAATTAACAGTTTTAACATGGTAATAATATGGTAATAACATGGCATAGCATATCATATGATCATCATTAACTTGCATAAACATTTTTATTACTAAACATTTGTCATCAATTCACTTTTCATAAGTATAAATGTCAGAGTGAGAAAGACTCACTTTTTCAAGCTGAAGACCAAAACAACAAACACAAGAGCGGTTCCAAAAGTATGACAAGCACGATACAGCACGACTTTTGATTTGAATGAATGAAGAGCCTTGATATTTGTCTTGTAAACAATAACCAAAACAAGACAATATACACATAAATATTCAGCGCAAAACAATGTTTAAACAATGAAAATACGAAGCAACAAAGGAATAGATTACTTGACCTTGCTTTAACCATTCAAATGCTTGGCCTAGGAGGTTTCATCCATGATGATGATATAGCTCAGGTTTGGCACCATAACTCACGGCTAGAAGGAGTATGGAGTGGTAGGGTTATAACATGAAGCATACAATTGGTCAAGGCAACATATATGAAGTTTTTGAGCACAACAAGGCTCGGCCTTGGGTCAAGTGGGGCTTGGCCATACTTTTACAGGTTTGGACAGTAGATGGAGGGGTGTGGGGAGGTCTGGAAAAGGTGGTGATAGCGGCCTATGGTGGTGGCCAAGGTGGTGGATGAAGATATGAAGTGATAAGGTGGCTATCATGAATGTTTCAAGGCTTTATGCATTGTTTTTATGGAGTTTTGGTCCATGGAGTCTTGGCCATGTCAATTTCATATCTGAACAGAGGCTAAGATGAAGTGTAGTGGTGGTAGCAAGGTGGTGTTCGTGGCTAGAGGTGGTGGCCATGGTGAAATATGAAGGTGGTGAAGTAATAGTGGTGGCTAGTGCATTGTTTTGGACATTATTTGCAATTTTATAGAGTTTTGTCACCAAGGGAGGTGTGGCCATGGATGGATGTGAAATAATGGCTGGAGATGATGACAAGGAAGAGTGGTAGGGGATGGTGGAGAGTATGGTGGTGATGGTGGGTGGTAGAGGCCAATCCAGAAAGCATAGAAAACTAGGCAAAGTGCATAGAAAATGAGAAGAAAAAGGTAGAAAAAAGATGTAGCCATTACCAGATTTTTTCTCAAGATGGAGGCCATGATTTTTAGGGTTTTGGAGCTTGAAAATTCATGAATAACATGAGGGAGTTGGGTATAAAGGATGAGGAAAGGAATGGCTAAGATAAATTGAAGTATTAATTGCAAAAAGAAACGGATAAAACGCCTTTACGTTTCAGGCTTTTAAGATCTCTTAACTTTCTAAACCTTTTGCATTTCCTTTTCTTTTTAATTTTATAAAAACAAAATAAACTCAGAAATGTTATTTAAAACCAAAACTAAGTAAGAATAAAATAAAATAAATAATTTATTTTAAGTAAAATAGAAAAAGGAAATAAGAAATTGCTTAAAAATAGCAATCCTGACATAAAAATTACAAGAAGATCTCCAATGACTTTGGAAAATTTATTACTTCATTAAAAAAATATTAAAACACAAAATTTGAATTAAAAATGGTTTTAAAACATTTTCAAGGTAAAATAATAATTTAATTTTTATTAAATAGAATTTTAAATAAAGAAAAATGCAGTAAATACCAAACTAGGCTTTATAAATTGAAATAAATTCAAATAAACTTTAGAAAAATTATATTATCATTTTAAAAATACTTAAAAGTCAAAATATACATAATATAACATATTATCACATATTAAAATAAAATATAACCAAGAAGAAGTAACTTATACAATTTAAAATAGTCATTGTTAAATAACCCTATATACGCACAATATTGTAAAGGGTATAACTTCCACAATTTACATCCGATTTCAACGGAACGAAAAGTGGTGTTCTTAGAATTTTATGTACTTTCATAATAAAAGAAAAAAAATTAAATTTTTAAACTTTTAAAATTTTAAGTTGAAAGTCACAGTTTGGCTATTTTGACCAAAATCAGCATTTCAGGCAAATATTCAACTTACACAAGTTTGGAGTTATAACTCATAAAAAATCAAGATTATATTTAAATAATAAATTTAATCATTTTAAATAAGTAAAATAAGTTTTTAAATCAAAATATTACATTAAAAATAATTAAAATATACAATAAAATAATTATAAAATACAGGGTTGTTACAGGACTGGTGTGAGAACTCAAAACAGTTATTTACCTTTTAAAACAACAACAACAAGGGAAGTGAAAAATATCCGCAATGCTTTTGGAAAATGAAACTATCATAAGGCCTCCCCACGCACATACAATACAAACGCTGAATTAGAGGAGATTTCTCCTTATGATAATCAAAGATGCTTGATACGCAAATTTTCTTTGATATTATTGCTATAAGTGCAAAGTATGAAAACCCATTTCGAAAGTATAATATAAATCTTAGCCAACATACGACCATTATCGTATGCCTACTATAGCTACCATGTTCAATAGCAGGTTACCGCTACATTCCGTGGCAGGTTATGCAACTAAAACCGTACAGGTTCGTACCGTTTCTTTGGATTTCCGAAAAATGGTCAGGCTAAGGAACTCCCTACTGCCGCATGGGATCGCCTCTGGAGGGACGTCCCGAGAACCTAACCGGATCTCTGCCAACACAAGGCCGGGTTACATTTGTAACTAGTTAACTACTACACGAATATGCCACCACCCGGTCTTTTGGGACCTTTATCCAAGGGCCCTCGATCACAAAGCAACAACCACACAGAAAAAGAGATTGGAGCAACCACATATGTTAAGCATCAGGGCTCCATACCTGACATCATCCTTTTCCAGAAGGAAATGACATACCCTAAAGGACGCGACCCTCATAACCTTGCCGCATATTCCTGTTTCGACCATTTTCGAGGTGTGAGGTCCGATGAAGTCTTGTCCACAAAGCTACGCTTTTTCACAAAGCCACACTTTGATCAATAAATGATCAATAAATAATCATCACACAACAACACTCAGCATGCCACATTACCAAATTGGGAGTATATCACTGATAACCTTCAACTACAAAACCTCTGAGCTCGTACGTCTCAAAGTAGGGTGTTAAGCTAAGAGAATAAATTCTCCGCCATGTATTTGAAAGAAATCTGCTTTATATCTCAAAATGTAATGTCAGACATGTAACCATACAAGTTTGTTCCGGGTTCGAACAGAACCGAAGGCACTTCAAAAGAAGCCCTTGCAATCCGAGTATTCACAATCCCGATCGAATTTCCCATCACAAAGGAAATCTCTATACCGTAGCTAACGGTGCAGAGACAATCGATAGTTCATCCTATCATTTTCACAAATACCCGGTCTTCACCATCGGTCTTCAATGCTATCCATTACGTCGTATCACTATTCGGAATGGGTAATCCGAATAACGAGCGCAATAAACTAAAAATAAATGTAGCATTCAATTTCAACCAATTCACAACAAATAGCCATTTAAGAGTCAATATTGATAGTCGGTTATTTAACTATCAATCAATATTCACAACATCACCCGATTTCAAATAATTTTCCAAATTATTTATGTTCAAAAATATCTTTACAAGATATAATTTCCACACTTCAACCATTTGAAAACAAATTTCAAATCAATTTTCACCTTTACAACCTTTGAAATTGAATTTCAAATCATTTTCCTTAAGCGGAAAACACTTACAAATAGTTATTCATTTTCACTGGAAATCTGCCAAGTTCAAATATTTTAAAATAATTGAAAATTTCTAATCCAAAAATATATCTGGAAAACACTTTTAAATAAAACTATTTTTCTTTAAACACTTTACTTAAAATATTAGTTATAAAATATTATACCTATATTACATAAAATTAAACCCAAACTAATTTTTCAAAATAAAATTGGTAAATAGAGTATAACTATTTAAATAACCATTTTATAAAACAATTACTGATTAAGTCTTAGAAATAATCATTTCTATAAACAAATTTTCGTTCCAAATCCGTAAATTTATTTCCACACTTTTAAAAATAAATCAATGGTTATTTTTAAAACAAATTTCCCTTATAAATTTCCATTGTGAATTTACATTTCCAAATATTCACTTTTTATGCGATTTTTCAAATCGATTTCAATTATTCACTTTCAACACAAAAATCAGTTTTCAATTGATTTCCAAAAACACCAAATCAAATTCCATATTGATTTTCCAAGAAATTAAACACTAAGTGAATTTCATTCAAATTTCAAATTGAAATCAATTTCTTCTAAACCTCCAAATTAATTTCCAAATTCATTTCAAAACACCAAATAAATTTCCAAATGGATTTCCAAAATATCTATTTTCAATTACCAAAATCAATTCCTAAATTTTTTTTTAAAGAATACAAATTCTTTTATTTTCCAACTCTTTAAAATCCATATTTTGAATAAATTTTCAACCTTTGAATAATATTATCGAAAATCCATTTATTAAGCCTTTTTACCATATTTTGAAATTTTATTCAATAAGATAAAAATAAAAGTTATCATTTTAAAAATTCCTTCATTTGAATTAATCCAATTCCCAAAAATAAATTTTATTATAAATTCTCAACTTAAATTTTCAAAAATCCAATTTTATTTATTTTCGGCATCTAATGATACCAAAAATATATTCGGCTAAAATTTAGCCTTTAACGATTTCAATCACAAAGATAATCACGCAGATTATAAATAGATCAACGCACAATATTGAAACAAATTTAATCATTTGAGGAATCCAGTTAGATCCCTCCAACCGTTTCCCTGCATCCATAGATGTTAGCACGATACCAATTCCGCTTCGAGGTGAAATATCGCGGTATATGGGATTTATAAAATACTATCCGCTATTATGCGGTGCAATAGGGTCTCATCCGCTATATAATGCGGGAAATCAACTCCAAATACATATATAATACCAATTCCATATCAAGTTAGAATTATCGCGGTATATGTGTTTAATAAATAACATCCACTTAATATATGGCGTGGGTCTATTTCAATACACAGATAATAACTATCATCCAATCACACAATCAAGCAATTTTAAATCTAACTATTTAAAATTTAAATCGAAACAATTCGATTGAGTGAGAAGTTCTCAATTTTCCGATAACAGTTGTAGCGTTTTGTTTCGAATAAAATTAAGCACGCGTTTAATTTTACCCAAAATTATCACTAGCTCCAAACGACTCCAAACCAGCTCCATAGCGTAGTGCTCATCCATGCGAACCCGAGGCAATTCGTTTCGTGCGTTTTCGACCTCGTATGAACAAGCTATTAGCATTTTAAAGATTGTACACATTATAATATAAAATAATTTACAATCTCTTTTGATTTTTATAACCTAATCAAATCAGAGCCGTTCCTTTCAATCTTCTAGCATCTGGGCCGTCCCCCTTTTCATCCCCTCCTTCAGTAAAAACACGACCCTTGAACCCATTAGCCGCCGCCCTTGCCCTAAATCACGCGACCACTAGGAGCCGCTTGAAGACGATCAGAGACCTTCACATCGAAGCTCATCACGAATGCTACCACCACCATAAACAACGTTGAACTCGACCTCTCCAGGCTCTCAAAATTCATGCCGAGACGTGCGGCCTTCAAGCTCCAATTGCCGACGATCCACCGCATAATACTCGATCACCACCGTTCAAACTATAGATCTCGATGCCATCTTCCATTTTGTAGTTGGTAGTTTTGCTTGATTGCTAATGGATTGAAAGAAAATTAGAGAGGAAAGAAACAAAATTTCGGCCATTCATTTTAATGGCGGCGGCTGAAGGTAGAATTAGGGTTAGGGTTTTCTTGTTTGCAAATGTGAAGGTGGATGGGTCCTTTTATAGAAATTTTCACAAAACATTATTCATCCGACTTTTCCAAACACCAAATCTCGTGCGGTGACCGGCATTTCTAGGGTTTACCCCACGTTCCAGACACAACAGAACATGTTTCAAAAGCTAATTTGATCATATGTGCGAGTTACCGAAATAAACGATAAAATTAAATTAAATCGATTAAACCAATTTTTATGCGTTTCGGCTTGCTCCGGACAAACCGCAAGTCTGATTGACATGAAATTTGAAACCTTATTATAATATAATGTTACGGATCCGATGAAACTTGTTTCGTCGAAATCCAAAACTGTTTGAAAAATGTCAATTTTTACTCGTTAATTAAATATTAAAATATTCAATTTCCACAAATTAACTTTTAATTAAATTTTAAAAGTTCTATAACATTATTATAACTCCAATATGATTAAATAAAATTTTACAAATCAATTTTAATCATATTAAACCTAATTTCCAATTATTTCTGTAATTTCAAATATTGAATTATCGATTTAACTATCCAATTAAATCTAAATATTCGAAATATAATTTATTCGACTTACAAATTTTACTTTTCATATTTAAAATCAAATAAATATCTGAATTTCAAATGACAGAAATTCTAGGTCGTTACAGAAGATACCCCATTGGCACGATCATTATAAGTGCCTTCGGTCTTAGTTTTATACCTATTATACTGAAATTTAATTAATGTGACAATTTCAACTATGTTAATTATTTACTTGAACCCGACATTATGATAATATCGATGGATTTCAGTATAAAGTGTTCTGATTATTATTAGGTAAAAGCCTATCCATATTTATGTGCGGCGTAGTCTATGGGATACCTTTGATTTTCAAATTGTTACATCAAAGAAAAAAATTTATGTTGTTTTAAGTTTACTCACACCAGACTCATGTCTAACCTAGAATTTTATTTTCTTTTCTAAAGCTCTTAGATACTCAAATTTGTATGAGTAGCTAAGTTATCCAGGATTTTCAAGGAAATATTCTGAAAGAGTTTGAGCAGGTGGCTTCAACGTTAGCTAGGTATTGTCTTATTTCTGTTGTTCATGTATGTATGTATGATCTATGAATTTTGTATAGGCAGGTTGTTATAACTGTCTAGTCAAAAGTTGTAATGTAATGACTCTGATGTATTATTATTATGGAAATGGCTATGTAATATCCTATATTATCTATCATATGTTGCTCCGATTCGTGCTGAGGATTGGGTAGTTTCTTCTTATTTTTCTTTTTATTTTACCCTTAATGACTTTTCTTTTAAAGTGAGAAAGATGGTTCGTCACACTCCACCTCGACGCCGCTGTAGGGCACAAGCCGCAAGCCCAAGCCATATAACCCCACCTCATCTGTCGCCTCATCGATTGCAATAATGCTAAGCCGACACCTTGTCGACACCGTAAGCCCAAGCCATAAATCACTCCTTCTAATAATGAATTGATTTGAAATGATTTACAAAACATAAATATCATTGCATGTGCAATGAGGATTAGGATGGCTAACCATTTAAAAAGTATAGAAATCCCCATGTTATATTGCTTTAATATTGTGTGTGAATTCCATTGTTTTATAATAAAACCAATAATGTTATTTAAATTAACAAAGAAACTAATAATGTTATTAAATCTATTTATAAAATTAGTGCAAGTACATAATAATAAAATTAATAATGTTATTTAAAGTAATAATAAAATTCATAATTTGTATTTGAAATATAATAAACATAATAATGTTATTTAAATTAATGAAAATTTAATAATGTTATCTAAATTATTAATATAAATAATAATGTTATTTAAAATATTAATAAACTTAATAATGTTATTTAAATTAATAATAAAATTACTAGTGTATTTAAATTATTAGTAAAATTACAGTGTTATTTAAAGTAATAATAAAATTAAAAATGTTACTTGAATTAGTAATATAATCATGTGAACGATGATGTAAATTTTGTCTACATGTAGAGTATAAAAGATGGATTATTTGAAAGATCGAAGTTGGATGTGCATGATAAGGAAAAATAGAGGAATGATTCGATTGCACTTTAGAAATGAAGTGATGCATTCATGAAAGTGTCACTTTGCAATAACATATGTGACGACCTGGAATTTTTGGATGTTTGAAATCGGAATATTTAAAATGATTTTAAATGTTTAAAAGTTAATTTTTAAATTGAGTTCAAATATCACCACTTATTGGGTAATTTAATTTTTAAATTAAATAATTTGAAGTTGGGTAAAATGTTGAATCTAGAGTTTTAAGCCTATTAAAAATAATTTGAAGGCTTAAAAAATTTATATTGATAGTGTTGAGGATAATAAAAGTTTTAAAATTAAATTTAACACTGATTTGTTTATTTTTGAAATTATACCGTTTAAACTGAATTTAAAAATAGCCTTCCGAGGCACAGTCTTGGAATTTGATGAAACCAGTTCCATTGGATCCGTAATATTGTACTATTATCGGATTTCAAATTTTGTAGTGTTTGGAGTTGTTGTGTTATCGTATGGTAAGTAAACACGCTGAAATTTGAATCGACAATTTAATATAATAACCGAGTCCAAAAAGCTATCTTCTCCATACGATCGAAATAGGACTCTAAACCTTTTCCATTGCGTTCGGAATAGAGGTATAACATTATAAATATCTAGCGGCATGCCTCGATAGGAGGTCAAGGTTTTGAGTTGCGGTTATTGAGGAATTTGAATTTAAGTTTGAAATATATATTTGTAAATTCTGGTCAACTTCAGCTGAATCCTTTCCACATCATAACTTTTTGCCTTCACCTCAGTGTCACTGTAGCAGCCTGAGCTAGCTTCTCTAAAACACTTTCCTTTTTATAACCAAGCAAATAAAAATGTTGTTGGCCCTTAAACTAGGAAAAAATGAATTAAAAATTCAATACTTTGTTAAAAAATCTCGAACACCCTTTCAATTCCCTTCCAGATCGATTTTAAATCGAAGCCGAGCTCTTTTGTTTTTTAAAGGAAAAAAATAATATATACTGAAGACTTCTTTCATCTTCAAATTGGTATCTGTAAAAAAATAAAGGCCACCCCTTCCATTTTAAAATCCACGAATTCATAAGGAAGTAATCCAAATTGATTTATATTCGATCGAGATGAAGGCAGAGGCTCGAACAAGAATCAGCGACGAAGTCACGATCGAAGCTAGGGCTCGCGATCGTAGGGAGTGGCCGCGACGTCGTTCGATTGGAGAAACGCGCGTTAGGTTTGAGTCACGGCAAAGGAGGTGGGGCAACTCGATCTGGTTAGGGGAGCGCTTGGGCGAAGCGATGGCTCAAATAGGGCACGAGTTGGTTTTCGAGCGCGTGTGGTGTGTCGAAGTCGTCGAAGGTTCTGCGAGGTGGGTCAGTGGCTCCAGAGGAATTCGATCGTGGAAGTAGAAGCGTGGCCAGCAATTCATGATGATGACGACGTCTGCGAGCTCGGGGAAGACGTTGTGGAGTCACGATGGTATTATAGTGTCGAGGAATCGCTCGCATGAGGTGTCAAGGGTTGGCTACAGCGTTGTCTCTGGCAGTTCAAGGTATAGGCTAAATTAATTTTATTTTTATTTTTATAAATCTGGAATGGTTAATTACAGGAAATAAATTTATAGAGATAAATATATCCAGAGAATATATATATTTATATGCTGTTGAAAAAAAAAGTGTAACTCAAGGTTTGATTTTTTACAGTAAGACATATAAAGAAATTTTGTTTTAGTGAAAATACATATAAATATATATTTGCATTGGAAGACAAGAATTTATATGGGAAATATTTTGGAAATATATATGTATAAATAGAAATTTAAAATGTTGAAAGTTTGTATATAAAATTTGATAGATTGTTTTTATAAGTGAAGCTTCAGAGAAAAATAAATATACAAATATACATATTTTCATTCACTAAGTTTAATTTTAAATAATGGAGATTAATTTTTTTATTTAATTATCTTAGTTACTAAACGATATTTAAAAAGGGAAATTATTTTAAAAAATTTAATCATTTGTTAAATTTAATCATGAGTTAAAATTAAAACTGTTAAACGGAAAATAATTTTTTTCGATTATTTCGAATATTGATAAATTGTGTAAATATACAAGGTTTAAAATCTGGAAGAAACAAATTGATTTGGATCGGATTGCAATATCAAAAGCTAAGGTGAGTTAATCTCACTCATCTAGGTTAAATTTAAATTTAAATGGTTGAATTTAAATATTTGGTTAAATGATTCTGTGGTATATTATATAGTAATATATAGTATATATTGGAGTGATTGATTTTCCCGCATTATATAGCGGATGAGACCCTATGCGCCGCATAATAGCGGATGATATTTTGTAAACCTATATACCACGATATTCCACCTCGAAGTGGAATTGGTATTTTATGTTGTGCTAACATCTGTGGATGCAGAAAAACAGGTTGGAGGGATCCAACTGGATTCCTCAAAAAAAAATTAGATGGTTTAATGTTCTGTGTTATGAATATTTGATATTTTGCGATGAATTATATTGATAATTGGAATATTGAATGCTATGGTTTGCTTGAATATATTTCGGTACACTGAGTTATCAAAATATATAGAACTGGATTTTTGAAAAGAAAATAGAAGAGTGAATTTTTAAGTAAAATAATCATAGAGAATTTGAATAAATTTAAGAATGAACCGGATAAGAATAAAAGTGAGTTTGAAATCCTAATAAATAATTCCGAGTATGGAAAAAGGTGACTTTGAATAAACAGAAAATAATGAATTGTAAAACTTAAGTGATATTATTTAAAGGAATAAAGAATTTATTTTAAAATTCATGGTTTAAATTTATTTAAAAGGATAAAGAAGGAATTTGGGAAATCTGAAATTGGTATTTTCAGTTAAAAGATTTTAAATCGTAATTAGGGTATAAAATCTAAAGTTAATGGGTTTTGAAGTAAATGAGTACGTAAAGGAATTTATTCCAAAATAGAGTAATTTGGAAATCAATTTGAAAATTGATTTAAGTGTTTGAAATTGGAATTTTAAGAAAGATGGGGCTAAGAAATTTATAAACTTGGTTTATAAAAGCAAAACAATATATCAGTGGATATTTGGAAGAATAAATTGGGAATTTATTAAGGGAAAGGGTAAATTTGTTTAAAAATAAATAGTGATTTATTTTTAAAAAGATGTGAAAGAGAAACGTATTTCCCTAGATAGCCAAGTACCTTTTTCAAAGCAAATTTTTAAATATAAGTTAAAAGTTTTAATGTTGTTTTAAAAAAAAACATGTTTTAGTAAATTTATTATTTCTAAATGTTTAAATCTAAAGCAAGTATTTTTCAAATCTATTATCGAGTAATTATTTTAGGGTGACTTGGTATTTTGTTTTAAAAAGAGAAAATCTAGTTTTATATTTTATAAAGTAACCTCATTTTAATATTCCTAAAGTATATATTTTTAATAAAGTATTGAAGTAGTTTTCAATTTAAATGTTAAAGTATATTTTATAATAAAGTGTTTTTAAATTATTTTAAAAATCTAAAGCTTTGTACTTGGTGTTTTCAGTGGAAATATATAGTTGGGAATTTATCCCATGAGAAGAGTATGGTTTGAAAACTGTTTTCAAAAAGAGTTGAAAATGGAAATATATCTTGCAAAGATATTTTGAGGATAATAAATAATTTGGGAGATTATTTATTGTTTGATGGTTGTTAGTGAATGTTAATTGATAGTTAAATAACCGACTATCAATATTGGCCAATGCACTGATCGTTTCGAAGAGACCGGGATCGGGATTTATTTCCTGAAAACCCCACTTCGATCCAGTTTGTATGTTTTCGTGTGGAAGACAAGAGTTTGGATTCGAAGGTGGAGCAGTGAAGTGCAAGGGCTAGTCGCTACTAATCCTTAGGGTAATTCCAAATGGATGTAGTAGAAGTAGTGCCATCGGTTCCGTTCGAACCCGGGACGGACTTGTATGGATGAATGCTTTCAGAACATCATCAGGTGGACGATGGGCATTCTAAGAGATATGTTCTAAAAAGGTAACGCTTAGCCTCGAGCCTCATCAACCAGGAATGACTGAAAATCAGGGGATATGCAGCAAGGCTAAGTGGGTAGCACCCATTAGGGTAAGGTCATCTGTAACAACCTGCATATTTGTCGATTTTTATATTTAAATATTTTATTTAAATATTTTATCGATACTCGTAATTTAGCCCAAAAAGCTACTTTTTGCATACGGTCGAATTAGGACTCGGGACCACTCCCATTGAGTTTAAAATGCCGTTTACGACCTTTTTGAGTATAAGCTTCGATATGTTTGGAGTAAGTTGATTTTTGCTACTTTTTCACTTTGGGTTTGGGTTTGGGTTCAGCCCTATGTTTAACTTATACTCAAATCTGAGCCACTCCTCCCCATTCACTCTCACATTCTCCTCTTTTCAGTTCTAAAAGCATCAATGGTGGGAGAGATGGGAAATTAAAACTCCAAAACCCTAGTTTTCTTTTGCAAATCAAAATCTAGCTCCAAACTAATAGAAGAACCCATTGGTAAGCTTCTCTTCTTCTTCTCCAACTCTTTCTCTCTTTGATTTCAGAAAATTCCTAAACCAAATTTGGGAAATGTTTCTCTTTTTAGCTTAGAATCAAGCTTCTTGAGTTGAATTTGAAGAGTGGTTGATTCTCCTTTGCTTTCAAGCTTCTTCTTCAATCGTTTGGGTTCAAAGGTGAGATTTTTAATCTCACATCTAAGTCTATAAATGGTCTTCGATTGTTAGGTATGAATTCCTAACACTTATTCGTGTGCAATTGCTTTTGGTTTGGAATGGTTTTGTGAATATTCCAATTTTGGTGTTTTGAAAGCCAAATTCTTAAAAACCATAACTTCGATGTTCAAATGTGTTTTTGGTGATGCAACAAGGAGCTCATAGGGCCGGGTAGTCGATTGGCATAAATCCTTAGTGCCGATGCTCGTACGGTTGCAATTTGGTAGTGATTGGCCATTGTATTCAATGGGCTAGGAAGGGACTGGGAACAGGTTCGGCCGACCGAGCCCTGTGGCCGGTCGACGGACCTGCTACTAAGGTGCATAAGCACCTTTCTGTCTCTGGTCCGGTCGACTGGCTACAGGGCTCAGCCGACCGACCTGCTTCCCGAGACCTTTTTGGAACAGGGTCCGGTCGACCGAGCTCTGTAGCCGGCCGACCGACCTGGTGCATTTTTGCCTATTTCGCCAAGTTGTTTGAATTTCCAACTTTAATCGATTCGTGTTGTTTCCTATGTGTTGTTATCATTTGTTATGACTTTGATGGCTTCTTTTTAGGGATTTTTGAATATCCATTTCGATGGATTCTTTATCGATTTCGTTGGATTTTTAATCACATCTTCGTATGTGAATTTTAGTGATTGATTGTCCCTACAATCTTCTTTGCGATTTGTCACTTTAAAAATATAAAGGTTTCTATACTAGTAGTAAATATCCAAACTCTTTCTTCAGATGATTTCAACACTATTTTATAACAAAGCTCGTTTTCTCAAACCGATTTCCAATCTATTAGTATATACAAACCTTTACCTAACTCGTATGAGAAATCTAATTAAACGACTTAGTAAAACGAGTGGTATGAAACGCTTGCGTTTACTTCGTCGGTTAATTCTTGGACTTGTTCGATTGAATCTCTTGTGACAATTTTCTAGTGGAGATCTACAATTTGTTCATAAATATTTAAGTTAAGCTAGTGGTTATGGGACATGAAGCTAAGCTCATATATTTACTAGCTTACTTGAATTGACACTTCTTGATGATCATGACGATCATTTTTGTGATTTAGACTAGCAATGTGCGATGTCTCTTTGTCTGAGAGGGAGACTAAACCCCGTTTTGTGAAGTTTCGACTCAAATTTATGGGGTAGCGCCCCATGGTCTTCGGGTCGTTCGTGTGTCAAAAATTAATGGCTAGCTACCATGAGATAGCGTCTTGTTCGTGTGATACATATGTTGGTGAGTTTTTATGCTCCCGTTCGTGTGATAGGCCTCCCCCCTTTTTTGTGTGATTTCTGGATCTCGTGTGTCGAATTCTGGAATTTCTTCTTCACCTATTTTTGTGATTTCTATTAATAAGTTTTATCAATATTTGTGCATTGGTGAATTTGTGTGTCATTGACTTTTGTGATTGACATAGATATAATCGTCAATATTTATGGTTTGGTGAACGAAATAAGGAGTATGACATTTCCTTTGATTCTTGTGTAGATTCGGTGATATTGATTAATCTCTTGTTGATTTTCAATTACTTATATATATCACAGCTTGGCATTGTGATTATTATGTGTTTAGTCATATTTTTTATTCTATATCGTTTCATCTAATATTTATAGTTAGACTGATCCGTTTATTATTTTCTTATTAAATAATACTCGGGTCAGACCGAGATGTTACAGGTGCTTCAGCTTGACTTCTCACTTGGGATTGATTTCTCTGACTTTTGGCTAACTACTCAGATTAGTAGTTTATTTTGTTGTATACACTTGAGATATGGACTCATAGTTGTATTCTTTTTTGTAGCACGTGTTGCTATTCTTTTGTATTATTGTGGATCTTTTTGACCACTACTCTGACATACACTTTCATGTGTTAGATATATATTCATATCTTCTTCCGCCTATGTGATATGAATTATCTGTGACTGATTTGTGTTATGCTTATTTCTATATTTATTTCCGAAGATTATTATAGCCACTGTGTAGTAATTTTGAGTTTGTATCGGTATGTCAGATTTCCTCTTGAAATAAAATGCATGTTTTACTATCTGACATATCGGTGCTCGCACAAAGCAATTACATGGATGGTCGCTCCTCAACGGCCTTATTCTCCGTGCTAGTCGACAGCATTACTCCGTAGTGTTCTTGGCTAGCGTGGGTATAGAGGTGGGGCGTCACAGCTTGGTATCAGAGCCAAACTTCGGAACAGTGTAGAATAATTTAACAAGGATCATCGTCCTAAGTCCGTCTTAGGAGTCGTGCTTTAGGATTTTACTCGAGTCTTCGTACCGATTCATCCTATTTTCTTTTATCATTCCTTGTTTTATCTATCAAGATTGCTTGATATCCATTAGTGAATAATCTTCTTCTTCTTTCTTTCTAAAGGAAGAGAAATGTCTAGACCAGGCCGCCCCAGAGCCGTACCATCTCGCACTCCACCCCAGGATGGAGTTTTTATAACTGCTCAACAGCTTCTTGATTTAGTGACAAATGCTCAAGCAGCTGGAGCTAACCCGGAACCTACTCACCCAAAGTCGGGATTTGCACGCTTGTGCATCGATTACACTAATTTGGGTGGGAAGCCATTCAAAGGTTCCGAAACTATTATTGAAGTACAGGCTTGGCTAAGGTCATGCGATCGAATCTTTTCTCGCATGAATCTTATTGACCTTTACCGAGTTCAGGTGGCTTCTAGTATGCTCCAAGAAAGAGCATTGGACTGGTACGAACTTCTTATTTCTGAGATTAATGAAGTGGATCTCACCTGGGAGAAATTCCGAGAGCGCTTCGAGTTAAAATTCGTACCAGAAGCTGAGAAAGTGACATTGGCTCGACGATTTATAGACCTTGTTCAAGGTGATTCTTCCGTGACAGATTATGTCGCCTCCTTCGAGTCACTTTCCAAATATGGGGTTGAATACATCAACACCCCTTTAAAGATGAACCATAGGTTCGTCTATGGCTTAAACAAAAATCTCAAGAAGCCATTACTTCTAAAATTATAAGTTTATTTCGACCAACTCATTGATATCGCTCTTCGTCTTGAAGAGGCGGATAGGGAGAATGAGGTTGAAGTGGTGGGTTCTAAACCAAACTTCAACAACAAGAAGAGGCCAAACAAATTCAAAGGCCCTCATCCCAACAAAAAGGGTAAGCAAGCAACTCTTTCTGTAAAGACCTTTTCCTCTACTGAAGGGAAATGCTTTAACTGTGGTTCCAGAGACCATTTTGCGAACAAGTGTTCAAAGCCTCGTACTTGTCGCTATTGTAAAAGCCCAGACCATTTTATGCATGTATGTACCAAACTTCAAAATAGGAAGGAGGGAAAGCTTAATGTTGCTCAAGCCCCTGGCAACACATCTCATGGCCAAAGTATTTCTCATTCTGTTCTGGATGGTATTATTTTATTTCGTGATCATCCTATTCGAGTTCTTTTTGATACGGGTGCGTCCCATTCTTTTATATCAAAAGAACTCGTCGATACTTTTTCTTTGGATGTTTTGTGTTAAATGACTTCTTTGAGAATTGCGAATCCGGTTGGTGGATCCGCGACAATCAGTTTATTGTGTAAAGATGTCGAGATTATATTGTGTGATTTTCCTTTCCTAGCCGATTTGCATGTCATGCGTTATTTAGGCTTTGGAATGATTTTGGGAATGGATTAGCTTAACCGTTATGAAGCTCATATCCTATGTCCTGAGCGGACTATTCATCTTCGACATCCTCAATCTGTTAATAAGGTTTCTGTTATTCTTAAAGATTCGGATTCTGCTTTGGTTGCATCTTTATATTCTTTAAAACCTCGTGATGACGATGATGATGATGAGGGTGATATTATTTCTCTTATTCACATCGTTCGTGAATTTTCCGACATATTTGAGTCCGTTTTAGGATTATCACCTAAGCGAGCAATTGAGTTCAGAATTAATCTCATTCCTGGAGCTCAACCTATCACTCGTCCTCCTTATCGTATGTCCAATAAAGAAAACGAGGAGATGCGTAAACAATTATCCGAATTGGAGATGAAGCAATTTATTCGCTCTAGTTCCTCGCCTTGGGGAGCTTCGGCTATTTTTGTGAAGAAATCCGATGGAACACTTAGGCTTTGCGTTGACTACCGCAAGCTTAATGATCTTACTATCAAAAATAAATATCCTTTACCTCGGATTGATGATCTATTCGATCAACTTAGTGGTGCTAGAGTCTTTTCACAATTAGACTTAGCTACTGGATTTCATCAGCTTCGTATTTCAGAGGATAGCATTCCTCTGACATCGTTCCATACTCGTTATGGATCTTATGAATGGCTTGTTATGCCATTTGGTCTAACGAATGCTCTGGCTTATTTCGTTGACCTTATGAATAGATTTTTCAAAGACTTCCTCGACCGGTTTGTCCTCATCTTTATTGATGATATTCTTGTGTATTCAAAAACCGAGGAGGAGCATGAGAAGCATCTTCGGATTGTGTTGGAAACTCTTAGGAGTAATCATTTGAAAGCAAAATTTTCTAAATGCCATTTTTGGCAATCTCGTGTGAAGTTTCTCGGTCATATTATTTCCGAATCCGGAATTTCTGTGGATCCTTCAAAGATTGAAGCGATTCAAGATTGGAAGAGACCAGAGAGTGTGACGGAGATTCGTAGTTTTCTTGGGTTGGCAGGTTATTACCGCCGTTTTATCAAATACTTTTCTAAGATTGTCGTGCCTCTCACTAGCTTAACGAAGAAAGGTGTTAAATACATTTGGTCGGACAAATGTGAAACTTCTTTTCAGAAATTAAAAGAACTCCTTTCTGATGCACCTATTCTTTTTATTCCCGAGGGGAATCAGGATTTTGTTGTTTATACCGATGCTAGTCGTGTTGATTTGGGTGCCGTACTTATGCAAAGAGAACGTGTTATTGCTTATGCTTCTAGGCAATTAAAGCCTGCTGAGACTAGATATGCCACTCATGATTTAGAGCTCACGGCTATTGTTTTTGCTCTTCGGATTCGGCGTTATTATCTTTTAGGAGAGAAATTTGTTCCTTATACCGATCATAAATCCTTGAAGTATTTATTCTCTCAAAAGGAACTTAATTTGCGTCAACAGCGTTGGCTCGAATTTCTTGCACCATATGATCTTGATATTCTTTATACCCCCGGTAAGGGTAATCGTGTCGCCGATGCTCTTAGCCATAAACAACAAGCTGTTGTTTCTATGATGATATCCGAATGGAACGATCTTGAGATCTTATCCACTTGTGAGATTCGAGACCGCGTATCCGATTTATGCTCATCATTTGTTTTATGTAGCCTTGAGGCTCATCCTTCTCTTTTAGACCGCATTCTTGAAGCTCAAAGACTAGATCCCGAATTGGCTCTTCTTGGCCAAAATATTAAGGATAAAATTGATATTGAAGGTTTGAAAGACTTTGATATTGATTCTCGTGGCGGCATTCGAAAATTTGGTAGACTTATCGTACCAAATATTGGTGATCTTCGTAAAGATATTTTAAAAGATTCCCATCGTTCTAAATTTACCATTCATCCCGGTAGCAGTAAAATGTACGCGGATATGAAGCGACTTTATTATTGGGAACGAAGCTTAATTTTAGCACCGCTCATCACCCCCAGTCCGATGGTCAAACCGAGCGTGTGAATCAAACTCTTGAATATCTTCTTCGTGCTTGTGTTCTTGATTTTGGTGGAAGTTGGGAAGATCATATTTCATTTGTTGAATTTTCCTATAATAATAGCTTCCAATCTAGTATTGGTATGGCACCTTTCGAGGCACTCTATGGAAGGCCATGCCGATCTCCTTCTTGTTGGCTTGAGGCCGGTGAGAAGCTGGTTTTAGGTCCAGACTTTATTCGTGATTCCACAAAGAAGATTGAACTTATTCGACATAGGATGAAAGAAGCCCAGAGTAGACAAAAATCCTATGCCGATAACCGAAGAAGGAAATTAGAGTTTTCTGCGGGAGATCTTGTGTTTATTCGTGTGTCACCTATGAAAGGTGTTGTGTGTTTCAGCCGATCGGGAAAATTGGCGCCTCGATATATTGGGCCATTTCCTATCACTGAACGTATTGGCCCCTTGGCTTATCGCCTATCATTAGCAGATCAGTTTTCTGCTATGCATGACGTGTTTCATGTTTCTCAATTACGGAAATGCCTTCGAGATTCGGATTCTATTCTTGAGTCCGGTGTTGTGGAAGAAATTGAAGTTTCGCCTAATTTAACTTATGAGCAGCAACCTATTCGAATTATTGCTTCGGAGGTCAAACGTCTTCGAAATAAAGATGTTCCGCTTGTGAAAGTTCAATGGTCTTCAAATCCTAAGGATTGTTCTTGGGAATCTAGAGAGTTCATTGAGCGATCACATCCGGACTTACTTTCCCGTGCTCTTTGAGGTGAACTTCTTATTTCAAATTTCTTTTGTGTTGAGTATGCTTTTATGGTTGTTACTATATATCTTCTACTTAAATATTGCGAGGACGCAATTTCTTTAAGGAGGGGAGTCTGTAACAACCCGCATATTTGTCGATTTTTATATTTAAATATTTTATTTAAATATTTTATCGATATTTGGAATTTAGCCCGAAAAGCTACTTTTTGCATACGGTCGAATTAGGACTCGGGACCACTCCCATTGAGTTTAAAATGCCGTTTACGACCTTTGTGAGTATAAGCTTCGACATGTTTGGAGTAAGTTGATTTTTGCTACTTTTCACTTTGGGTTTGGGTTCAGCCCTATGTTTAACTTATACTCAAATCTGAGCCATTCCTCCCCATTCACCCTCACTTTCTCCTCTTTTCAGTTCTAAAAGCATCAATGGTGGGAGAGATGGGAAATTAAAACTCCAAAACCCTAGTTTTCTTTTGCAAATAAAATTCTTGCTCCAAACTAATAGAAGAACCCATTGGTAAGCTTCTCTTCTTCTTCTCCAACTCTTTCTCTCTTTGATTTCAGAAAATTCCTAAACCTAATTTGGGAAATGTTTCTCTTTTTAGCTTTGAATCAAGCTTCTTGAGTTGAATTTGAAGAGTGGTTGATTCTCCTTTGCTTTCAAGCTTCATCTTCAATCGTTTGGGTTCAAAGGTGAGATTTTTAATCTCACATCTAAGTCTATAAATGGTCTTCGATTGTTAGGTATGAATTCCTAACACTTATTCGTGTGCAATTGCTTTTGGTTTGGAATGGTTTTGTGAATTTTCCAATTTTGGTGTTTTGAAAGCCAAATTTTTAAAAAACATAGCTTTGATGTTCAAATGTGTTTTTGGTGATGCAACAAGGAGCCCATAGGGCCAGGTAGTCGATTGGCATAAATCCTTAGTGCCGATGCTCGTACGGTTGCAATTTGGTAGTGATTGGCCATTGCATTCAATGGGCTAGGAAGGGACTGGGAACAGGTTCGGCCGACCGAGCCCTGTGGCCGGTCGACGGACCTGCTACTAAGGTGCATAAGCACCTTTCTATCTCTGGTCCGGTCGACTGGCTACAGGGCTCAGCCGACCGACCTGCTTCCCGAGACCTTTTTGGAACAGGGTCCGGTCGACCGAGCTCTGTAGCCGGCCGACCGACCCGGTGCATTTTTGCCTATTTCGCCTAATTGTTTGAATTTCCAACTTTAATCGATTCGTGTTGTTTCCTATGTGATGTTATCATTTGTTATGACTTTGATGACTCCTTTTTAGGGATTTTTGAATATTCATTTCGATGGATTCTTTATCGATTTCGTTGGATTTTTAATCACATCTTCGTATGTGAATTTTAGTGATTGATTGTCCCTACAATCTTCTTTGTGATTTGTCACTTTAAAAATATAAAGGTTTCTATACTAGTAGTAAATATCAAAACTCTTTCTTCAAATGATTTCAACACTATTTTATAACAAAGCTCGTTTTCTCAAACCGATTTCCAATCTATTAGTATATACAAACCTTTACCTCACTCGTATGAGAAATCTAATTATACGACTTAGTAAAACGAGTGGTATGAAACGCTTGCGTTTACTTCGTCGGTTAATTCTTGGACTTGTTCGATTGAATCTCTTGTGACAATTTTCTAGTGGAGATCTACAATTTGTTCGTAAATATTTAAGTTAAGCTAGTGGTTATGGGACATGAAGCTAAGCTCATATATTTACTAGCATACTGTAATTGACACTTCTTGATGATCATGACAATCATTTTTTTGATTTAGACTAGCAATGTGCGATGTCTCTTTGTCTACGAGGGAGACTAAACCCCGTTTTGTGGAGTTTCGACTCAAATTTATGGGGTAGCACCCCATGGTCTTCAGGCCGTTCGTGTGTCAAAAATTAATGGCTAGCTACCATGAGATAGCGTCTCGTTCGTGTGATACATATGTTGGTGAGTTTTTATGCTCCCGTTCATGTGATAGGCCTCCCCCCCTTTTTTGTGTGATTTCTGGATCTCGTGTGTCGAATTCTGGAATTTCTTCTTCACCTATTTTTGTGATTTCTATTGATAAGTTTTATCAATATTTGTGCATTGGTGAATTTCTGTGTCATTGACTTTTGTGATTGACATTGATATAATCGTCAATATTTATGGTTTGGTGAACGAAATAAGGAGTATGACATTTCCTTTGATTCTTGTGTAGATTTGGTGATATTGATTAATCTCTTGTTGATTTTCAATTACTTATATATATCACAGCTTGGCATTGTGATTATTATGTGTTTAGTCATTTTTTTATTTTATATCGTTTCATCTGATATTTATAGTTATACTGATCCGTTTATTATTTTCTTATTAAATAATACTCGGGTCAGACCGAGATGTTACAGGTGCTTCAGCTTGACTTCTCACTTGGGATTGATTTCTCTGACTTTTGGCTAACTACTTAGATTAGTAGTTTATTTTGTTGTATACACTTGAGATATGGACTTATAGTTGTATTCTTTTGTATATCATGTGTTGCTATTCTTTTGTATTATTGTGGATCTTTTTGACAACTACTCTGACATACACTTTCACGTGTTAGATATATATTCATATCTTCTTCCGCCTATGTGATATGAATTATCTGTGACTGATTTGTGTTATGCTTATTTCTATATTTGTTTCCGAAGATTATTATAGCCACTGTGTAGTAGTTTTGAGTTTGTATCGGTATGTCGGATTTCCTCTTGAAATAAAATGCATGTTTTACTATCTGACATATCGGTGCTCGCACAAAGCAATTACATGGATGGTCGCTCCTCAACGGCCTTATTCTCCGTGCTAGTCGACAGCATTACTCCGTAGTGTTCTCGGCTAGCGTGGGTATAGAGGTGGGGCGTCACATCATCCCTGTCTAGATGTCCCTTTTTATTCGGCTAGTGGTGCGGTTGTTGATCCCAACCATGGGGTGATCTTACTCGAGATTATTGCAGGGGATTGGGAGTAATCCTCGTTACGGTGATCTTGGCCACGTACTGTGACAGGTGGTTCCCCAGTGCCTAGTCATTAGTTGGAAATCCATTCTCCCTACGCGCTTTTACGGTTTTGTTTGTATTACCCACGATTGTAGCTAGTAGCTGGAATTTAATCATGTAACAATTTCAGCTATTTGAATAAGTATTTGTATATAGACCCTATTATAATATCAGAGGATTTTATAATAAATGTTTTAGCTATCGTAAGGTAAAAACTCGATATGTTTATTTGTGGCGTGGTCTTACGAGATGCTTTTGTTTTTGAAGGATTTTGAAACTTAATAATCAATTTGAGTGTGATTTCTTACGCTGGTAATCCAGGTTATTTAACTATAATGCTCGGGTCAGACGAGTATTATAGAATACAGGATATGATGTTGTGGAGCTCAGGAGACGAGCTGGATAGCGATACGTACTTCCGTACTTGATTATTATTCCGCTATGTATTTAGTTTTGACGACAAGTTTATATGATTGTCCAGTTGTATGTTATTGATGCCGTTGAACTCTGATGATGTATTCTGGTGATGTATGTATAAAACAGATATAGTTTTCTTTTGTGTAAAGATCTGTTATTACTTATTATATTTTATTCCGCTGCGATGGTAAGATTCTGATGTTGTTTTATATTTCTTCTACTACCTCTTTCTTCTTTAACCCTAATGGTTCAGTTTTTCGAGCGTCGAAAAATCGGGTCGTTAGAGTTGGTATCAAAGCTTAGGTTGGTGATAACCTTGGCTCTGGTGGGGATTACTCATTAAATAGAATCCGTAGTACTCTACAATGAGTTTGAGCGTAATAATATATATGAGCGCGTATTTGTTAGTGAATATAAAATTGTTTTCATATTGTGTTGATTTATTGATTGATTGTTTATGGATTCTGGTCGATGTTTGGGATGCCATGTCATCGATAGGGATTTCTAAGCTCTTAAACAAGATAAACCGACAGAGTATTGTTTTAAATAGGGTAAATGAAATAATTTTACCCAAATTATTTTTGTATATAAAGGAAATAATTTTTCTCAAATTATTATTGTTATATATGGATGCTTGGTTGTTAAGGATGATAATATTAAATTATTATCATTAATGTATAAAATTGAATAAGAGATTGAAATTATAACTAAAGCTAAGGAATAAATTCATATACAAATAAAATTTGTAAATGTAGACTATAAATGTGATTTATAAATTGAAATAAGATTTCAGAATAATATTTGAATAAGAATTGAAAGAATTTAGAACTTGAAATTTTGGGGAAGTTTAATTCTTTTGGGTTGAAAATGATTTTCAAAGATTTTGGGAGGAATAATAGGAATATTATTCGAAAATATTTTGAATTGGATTTGAAATCTGGTGAGACTTGAAATTAAGGATATTTGAAGATGTTTTTAAAGAGATAAAAGCATTGGACTCTTTCGGTCGCTAGAAAATAACTTCGGTGATGACTGCAGCATCATTGAAGTTCATTATCGAGTTTCCAAGAGAGAAATTGCTAGCAAATTGTTCTAAATGGGAGATGTTTGCAAAAACTGGGTATTGTTTTGAAATTCAAAGTTGTAATTGAATTTACCAAAGAATTTCGGATATAATCGATTTCAAATAATTTTTGAAATACTTTAGTGATTTTTGGAAGGTAAAAATCAAATATTGAATTAAAAGTAGGAAATGAACTAATTTGAATAAATGGGTTAAGTGAGTATGTTAATGGAATTTTAAATTGGTTAGATAAAAGTTGAAATGTGAGTTAATAAAATTTCTTTGTGAATTAAATGACAGAAATAGAACTTGAGTATAAATAATATTCATCGCATATTGTAAGTGGATTAACTATGAATCGAAGTTGTCAAATGAAATGGAATTGGATTATAATAGAAATGATTTGAGTTTCAAATAAAATCCAAAACGAGTATAAATGAGTTAAATATGTGCTTGGATATTATTTTAACAAACTGAGAATGGGGTAACTGAATTTGATGAGAATCAAACTAAATAGAAGTGAACTTAAGTTATGAAGTTGAAAAAGTTTGAAGAAAGTAATAACTTAAGTTTAAAAATAATAGAAACTTGGCTTCGAGTAAGGGTGAAAGCCCATTAAATAAAAGTTTGGGTTAAATTAATTTGGGAAATGGTTATTAATATTAGCATGGAATGTTGTCAAGCTTAATGGAATGGGTTTAAATGAAACCAACGCGGGAATGAATGAAATGCAAGTGAATGGTTTGTAAATAAGTTAGAATGGAATAAAATTTAATATAAATTGTATTGGAATCAATTTAAAATGAATATAAGCTTAAGTAGTTGTTTATTCACATAAATGTCACTGAATTTGCATAGAAATAATTTTCGTTTGATGAAAATGAGGTTAAATAAAATTCTATGAATTAATAGAAGTAAATAAAATTGGTTTTTGAATCAATTGAAATGAATATAAGTTCGTTTGGTTTAAAAATGAATCGTATGCAAGCAAGTGAATTGTAAATAACTTAAATTGAATAGTATGGGTTGAGAGTTGATTGAAAGGAATTAAAATAAGTGTCGAAACCTTACATATGTGCTTATGAAAGTATATAACATGCATTGTTATAGAATCCATGTTTTAGCTATTTAAATATAGGTGAAATGCTATAAACTTCTTATACATAGTGCTTATATGTTTAAACCGAGTAAGTACAGGTACCTGAAGGCCGTTTGGTAGGATTTTGGTCGCGCTAATTGCTAAATAATAAGCCGCTTGCTTAAAAATGCTAAATAGAGGTATGATTATGCAATAAAAGTTAGGAAATAAGAACTATTGTTTTTTTTTCGATTGGGTGGGTCGATGTATATATATTTATATCTCTTGTCAAATTGCAAATGCTCCTCCGTACAAAGGAGACTCTGCCAAAAAAATTTGAAAATTTTAGGAGCTAGAAAAAAAATTGGAATTTTTTTTTTAGCGACAAAACGATTTCAAATTGGAAATTGAAATAAATTAGTGGATGGAACTAATTTAAGATAATGATATGAATCGGTTATAAATGGAAGACGGTCAATACAATGCAATATTCAGACTTAAAGATAAACCGAATCTATATGGAATTGGAATCCAAATTGATTAAATGTATACGAAAACTAAGTGGTGAAGTGAAAATAAATATACGAAGTGTGTAAAAAATACTTATAATGAACTTAAGAAGAAATGGTAGAATTCTTAAGTAATATGGGTGTCGAAAAAATATATTGATTAAGCATTTGAGTGAAGATTTAATAAAAATATATGAAATGATAAGCATTGATAAGTGAAGAGAAATCAAAATGAATGTGAATACAAGAGAATGGATATAAATATGTAAGATGTACGTATATTATTTTTATTCGCATAGAATTTGATCCAGATTCGAGCACAGAATTTCAAGATAGTTATATCGATCCGAGTTAGGATTTTTCACTCGATTTTCAACGGCGAACCCGGGATATGGATTTTGATTGATTTTGGAAATTATCTATCATAGTTATGACTATGCAAAAAGAATGACGGTTTCTGATCAAGAAACTAGATCTGAGTCCGCACTGGGTAGTCGGGTGGACGATACTAGTTCGGAAATGAAATTGTGTGATCGAGTAAGCGATCGAATTTGATATTACGTATGGATGATATATGTACATCATACAGGCTTGGATGAATTTCATATTGAAATTTTGTAAGGGAGTCAATAAAATGATTTTGAATGTTGTGCTTGGATATTATTGCTAAGTAAGATATACAGGTATTATAAAAGGAAAATTGGGATTCTTGATTTCAGAAGATAAATTTGAATTGCTCGACAAAAACGTATGTGTTTAAATTTCTGTATGAAATTTGATTGGGTTTTTGATCTAGCCACTTGGCTTTTTGTTTTTGGAATTTGGAAGTGCGTAGAGGCATTTTGTAGTTGTTCCAAGCTAGCGGCACAAAGGAGACGCTGGCAAAATTTTTCGAAAATTCAAGGAGTTGGAAAAATTTTGAGAAAATTTTGATAATTCAAAATTTGGTTTTAAATTGAAATTTGAAAGATTGAGCAAATAATATTGTTTGAAAACTATGGGAGAAGTTTGGAAAGTTAGTAAGGTTGATGATGTTCTTATTAAAAGATGATTTTGGGTATTGTTAAAAATTGCTTGGTTTGGGTAGTTGTTGAAACCAGACTGATTTGGAGAATAGTAATGGGTTATGGACCATTCCTTTTAACTAGTAATTTCGAGGACGAAATTCTTTTAAGGGAGGAGGAATGTGATGACCCGGAATTTTTGGTTATTTGAAATTGGAATATTTAAATTGATTTTAAATATTTAAAAGTTAATTTTTAACTTGAATTCAAATATCACCATTTATTGGGTAATTTAATTATTAAATTAAATAATTTGAAGTTGGGTAAAATGTTGAATCTGGAGTTTTAAGCCTGTTAAAAATAATTTGAAGGCTTGTAAAATTTATATTGATAGTGCTGAGGATAATAAAAATTTTAAAATTGAATTTAACAGTTATTTGTTCAGCTTTGAAATTATATCGTTTAAATTGAATTTAAAAATAGCCTTTCGAGGCACAGTCTCGGAATTCGATGAAACCAGTTCCATTGGATCCGTAATATTGTATTATTATCGAATTTCAAATTTTGTAGTGTTTAGAGTTGTTGTGTGATCATACGGTAAGTAAATGCACTGAAATTTGAATCGAAAATTTAATATAATAACTGAGTCCAAAAAGCTATCTTCTCCATACGATCGAATTAGGACTCTAAACCTTTTCCATTGCATTCGGAATAGAGGTATAACATTTTAAACACCCAGCGGGACGCCTCGATAGGAGGTCAAGGTTTTGATTTGCGGTTATCGAGGAATTTGAATTTGAATTTAAAGTATATATTTATAAATTCAGGTCAACTTCAGCTAAATCCTTTCCGCATCATAACTTTTTGCCTTTACCTCAGTGTTACTGTAGCAGCCTAAGCTTGCTTCTCTAACGCACTTTCCTTTTTATAACCAAGCAGAGAAAAATGTTGTTGGCCCTTAAACTAGGAAAAAAATGAAATAAAAATTCAATACTTCTTTATAAAATCTCGAACACCCTTTCAATTCCCTTCCAGTTCGAGTTTAAATCGTGTAACAACCAAGTATTTTCAACCATTCGCATCCATTATAAGTGTATAGGTAGACACTCATGCCGGAATTGGATAGCTCAAAAGACCGCATTGTAAATAAAAATTTGGCAAATCTCAGAATATACAGTAAATAAAATCACATATCACAGACACAGAGTATATAAAAATGCAGCGGAAGAAAAAGAGATAGTAGTTCATGAAGCTAATATATAAATATGAGATACATCAGAGTTAAATAAAATACAACAGAAGAGTAACAAGATACATCACTGAAACACTGGATACTAAAACAACATAGAAGGCTGGATCTTCAAGGAAAGCTCCAACGCCGAAGGTGAATCTGGAATGCTAACTCACTCAATCTGACCCGAGCGTAAAGCAAAACACAAAACCCTCGAGTCAGGACATAAATACTTATAAACTGTAAATCAACTCAAGTGAACAAAATGCATCAGTAACTTAAAGGATGCTTGGGACCGCCCATCCTCTAAGGATCCGTTAAACTATTTACTATGTAGTAATATACGCTATATACGGTAGTGTCTAATCAGTAAAGTGTAATCATATAGAAAATAGCGTTAAGGGGATGGTGAACCTTAACACGGTCGGATCTTTAAAACCAAAATCATAGTGGGCTCGATATAAGGATATGACACGGCACGCGAGGCAATGCCAGGGTGGATACACCGTTTGCACTCCCGGACCGGTGGTGACGGCAAGCCAGCAGCTTCCGCCCACCTCGAACAATACCCCCGAATCAAAGTGGCGCCACCGAATCGAATCACAACAGTAATAGAATAGTTTCCGATGGAGCATGCTCGATGAAAGGGTGCGACCCTTTGTGTAGCCCGGTATAGCTCCTGTTTTAGTCATATATGCCAACTCACGGGAGTTGGGTCCACGTAACATACCTCGAGAACGTCGCCACCATCCTACTTCATTCTGGAATCTCCACCGCGTACACAGTTGTTAAAGTGGTTTTCGGTATTGTCCGGCTATAAGACAATATCCGATCCCGGTCTTTTTAACAACCAATCGTTATTATAACCCATGGATATTTATTTCAAATAATTTATACTTTCGAGACCAAAATATCATACTCATTTCAAAACAATATCACAATTGTTTCATTTCCATTTCAAAAAAAAATTCAATATTATATCATTCAAATAAAACCCAAATTTTCAAATCATTGAATATTTCTTTAAATTTATTAAACTTGAAATATTCCTTTAAATTGTCATAGCATTTTGGAAATGTTACCTTAAGGAATCATAGCATTTTTGGAATGTACTACTTTCCACTTTACATTGTATATAATCAAAGTATTGATAAGCTTAAAATTTTAACATGTCAATTTATCATAGCCTTATAGTTAAATAAACTTTCTTACTGTAATAAACAATTTAAACCGAAATTCTTATGTTAATTTAAAAGCACCCTTTTAACTTACATTATTATTACAATAAAGAAACTTTATTATTTTAATCATTTAAAGTATGCCATTCACATAAATTAAAACTTGCTTATCAAATGTACGTTTTAAATTTTATATTCCTATTACAATAATGAACATTTATTAATTAAATCAATACCACACTACTTAAAACTTTACATGTTTCTTTCTTAATTAAAACTTTACATATTCTCTCATTAATTAGGACTTTACACGTTTCTTTCATTAATTAAAAACTTAGACGTTTCTTTCATTAATTAAAACTTATACCTTACTTTCATTAATTAGGAATTTACATGTTCCTATCATTAATTAGAACACCATACATTCTTTCATTAATTAAAACCTATACGTTTCTTTCATAAATTAAAACCTATACGTTTCTTTCATAAATTAAAACCTATACGTTACTTTCATAAATTAAAACCTATACGTTTCAGATTTATATTACCATTTCAAAAATTTAACTAAACTTCCAGTTTATTTAATTAATTTAACATCTTTAGTTAAAACTCAAATTTCACATTTCAAGTCAAGTTATATTTTAAAATTTCATTTTTCAACAGTCATTTATTCAACCACTTAAATTTATAGAAAAATCAATAATTCTTTAATAAATCACTTAAATTCAAATATAAATCAATTTATCATATTTACCATTTTCCAAATAAAATTAAAGTCCATTTTATTCATGTAACTTAAATATTATTTTTAGTCAAAATTCCAAATTTCAAACATAAGTTATATTTCAAAATCCAGTTAATCCATTCATAAATTACTTTTTTAACACATAGAAAAATCATAATTTATTTATTTTAAAACCTTTCAAAATCTATTTAAATCAAATTTCATAATTTTATATTTTTAAAATACTTAAAATATTCAAAGCACTTTATAGAATAACCACGGGTCTGTATATAGTTTTCTAACCTAGGTCAAGTGATACGGATATGTTTCATTTCAATCCGCAGTTTTAAAAGGTAAAAATCCGGGTTCTATCATTTCAAACCCGCAATCCCAAGTTTAGATAAATAAATAAAATAACTCAGGCTTATCATTTCAGCCCATAATGATTTTTATCCTAACAGGGAACTTGCAGTGTGATCATATACAGAAATAATATAAATAATGTCAATATCACAATATACAGTCATGTATCAGATGTCCGGTGAAAATTAACAGTTTTAACATGGTAATAACATGGTAATAACACGGCATAGCATATCATATGATCATCATTAACTTGCATAAACATTTTTACTAAACACTTGTCATCAATCCACTTTTCATAAGTATATACGTCAGAGTGAGAAAGACTCACCTTTTTCAAAGCTAGAGACCAAAACAACATACAAGCACGACTCCAAAGGCACGACAAGCACAATTTCACGACTTTTGATTTTAGTTGAAAGATAGCCAAGATATGATTTTGTATCAACAACCCAAAGCAAAACAATGAAAGGAGAACAAATGAAATAAAACAAGAGTGAAAAGAAGAAAGAAAGGAAAAAAAAGAGAATAAAAAAAAGAAAGTAAAAGCATGCGCCGGTTCATACCTTCAGGAGATGCTTACGCAAATTTTGATGGAAGCAAAATGAATAATTTATGGTATGGAACTTTTGAACGTGAAATATATATTAACATTTGCTCACTAATTTATGTAGAGGGCAGGCAAGAGAAAAATGCTTAAACAGTAGAGGCAATTAAGACATTCAATTCTATCCAATATGTGGAAACGTATGGGAGGCAAGAGGGAAAGAAATAATTCACACACGGAAATGATTTAAGGCAAGATTTGAGCAAGATTTTAGATTCTCAAAAGAGAATATACGGCTGAAAACTTTGCATTGTTAACGCAAGAAAAAAAAAATCAAATAGATAACGAAAAGGCAAGACCAACAATTAAATATATGCCCAAAGTAACGTACAAATTATTTTGTTTCTCTTATTAGATAACGTACAAATTATTTTGTTTCTCTTATTAAATAAATTTAAAATACTAACGTTTCTATTAGGAAAATAAACCATCACTTTAAACCAAAATTTAATAGCTATTGTACCATAATTAATAACATTTGATTTAGCTTCATCAATTGATTGCTAAATATAAAGTTAAGAAACAGATGTAAACATATGTAAAAGAAATGTAAAGTTTATTTTCCGTTTCACACTAATTATTACTAACTTCTTCTTTTTTTTTAAAAAAAAAGTATACAACAAATCTGACCAAAACAAATGTGAAACAAATGTTACACGATTGTATATAGTTCAAGATGAAATTTTTTCCTTTAGAATTATAAAATTTAGAATTTCTATTAAAGTTACACTTTTTATCCAAATCAAATTTTCAGACATTGTTAATTTTTATTTGGACAAATGATCAGAAATCATTTCAAGAAAATTTCCAAAATTAGATTTTTAAGAAAACAAAAGCCAAAGTCTTTAAATAAATGAAAAAATTTAAAATTTAGGGAAAACAAGTAGAAAAGTAAGAAAAAGAAAGGGAAGCCATTACTAGATCTTTGAAGCCGTGAGAAACAAATGAAAATGATCTTTTTTTTTCACGTGAAAACCTAATAAGATGACGGCTACATTAGGGTTTTACACGGCTAAGGCAATTAATTGAGGAGTTTAAGGAAATGAAGGGTTTGGGCAAATAAAAGGGCTTACATTTCAAAGTGATTTACAATCTTCCATATTCTTTTCCTTTTAAAACTTTACATAAACAAAATTTCAGGAGAAAATACTTTACAAACCGAAATCAATTAGAAATATGAGTTAACAAATAGTATAATTTGAAAAAATATAAAATAACGAAGAAAATGCCTTAAAAATACCAAACAGTGTTCTAAAATTGTGCATAAATCACTGTTAGTCTTGGAAAATTATATATTTCATTATAAAATTATTATGAAGTGGAAAGGAAGGTTTTCATGTCAAAATGAGGTAAGAAATTCACAGCTACAATAAAGAAAGGAACAGTCAAAGGAAATTAAATCTATTAATTGGAAAAGAAACGGAAGAAGAAACGTTAAAACGGTTTTACGTTTCTTTGCTTCCAAACCTTTTAAACTTCCTATATATATATTAATATACATCTAAATAACTGAAAATAATTAAAATCTCAGTTAAAATTCGAAAATATAACAGATAAACAAAATATTAATAATTAAATATTAATTATATATGATTAAAATAAGAAAAATAGCACAGAAAATGAAAACTTGACTTAAGAATTAGAAATAACTTCAATACACTTTGGAAAATTTTACTTTAATTTAAATATATGTAAAATGAATAAAATAAAGTAAAACACAGCAAATAAAAGTGAGTGCATAAAATAAATAAATAAATTTTAATTATATATAATTAAATTAAGAAAATGGCTTAAAATTGTAGACTAGGCTTTTAAAATTAGAAATAAATTCAAATGAACTTTAGAAAAATTATATTATCATTTTAAAAATACTTAAAAGTCAAAATATACATTATATAACATATTATCACATATTAAAATAAAATAAAACAAAGAAGAAGTAATTTATACAATTTAAAATAGTCATTGTTAAATAATCCTACATACGCACAATATTGTAAAGGTATAACTTTCACAATTTACATCCAATTTCAACGAAACGAAAAGTGGTGTTCTTATAATTTTATGTACTTTCATAATAAAAGAAAAATTTAAAATTTTAAACTTTTAAAATTTTAAGTTGAAAGTCACAGTTTGACTATTTTGACCAAAATCGACATTTCAGGAATATATTTCAACTTACACAAGTTTGGGATTATAACTCATAAAAATCAAGATTATATTTAAATAATAAATTTAATCATTTCAAATAAGTAAAAATAAAAGTTTTTTTTAAACCAAAATTTTACATTAAAATAATTAAAATATACAATAAAATAATTACAAAATATAGGGTTGATACACTCTCCCCCACTCAAAACTTTTCGTCCCCGAAAAGGAATGAGGTATGGAAGGGCACAGAAAAGATAGAGTGAAATAGGATTAAGATAAGATGACAAGAAGATTGAAGTTATACCTGATAACTGTTGTTATAGGTAAGTTTTACAAGGTGGAGATTATCAAAGATTATAGAAAGATTTCTAAACAGAAAGATCATAGAAAGATGCATATACCAGTCTATAGCAAGATGAGGACGATAAGAACAACCAAAAGATAGTTTGAAAAAAAAATAAGAAAATGAATTTGAAAGCATGGAGATTTCAACTTGAATAGAAAATAAACTTTTACACAATTTACATAAATCTTAACTATCTCAAATTTCATTATCTTATTATCCAATCATCTTAAATTAACAAATTTTTTTTTTAAAAAAACCATGGGTTAGAAAAATAATCATTTATTACACTCACAATGTATTTAATAAATTTTATTCTTCTTTATTCCTAAAAATTAAATTTATTCCTCTCAATATATTTATCACTTATGTTAAACATACTTACACTTATTATAACTGCTTTCTTTTATTCTAAGTTCTTTTAATATTATTTTGTTATAGGTTATTCAATTACCCTTTATTATATTTACCTCTGTTAATCATTTTATAATTAAAATTTAAGTGTATAACATTTATTATAACCGCTCAAATTTCATTTATGAAATCTTTTTATAGTGTATATTATCCAATTACATATTCAGCTTCTGAAATTAAGGTAAGTTATATTTGAATGCAATTGTGTTATACAAATAAAACTTTCCAATTCAATTATCTCAAATTTTAATCATTTATCCAAAATTTTGATTTTCTTTTTATAATTGAAATTATTCTTTAAGATAGAGTTTAAGAATTAAATTTCCGATTCCATTCAAACCATTTAGAGATAAATAAATGTATGTACATAGTTTATCAAATGAAATTTAAGTCATATGTCTATATTTATTGTTAATCGAGTCATATTTTAGAATTTCAAATCAATTTAATTCCCAAAACAAAGCTGTAGCAAGACTACAGAACAGTCTCTTCACTTTGAAACTCGAAAATGGACGTCGATGATACTGCAGTCATCACCGAAGTTATTTTCCAGCGACAAAGAGAAGAGTACTAATTTTAAACTTAAATATTCTTTGGAAACAAATTTATATTTGAAAATATTTTAAATAATATATCCCTTTTAAAACTTTTTAAACAAAAGGTTCGAAACCATCGGCAATTAAATTCACAAATTTCTTTTTCTAAATTCATTTAAGTTCCCAAATAAATTTATAAACAATTATTTATAAATTCATTTATAGAACAATAAATGATAAATCAAGTATTATCATTTCAAATTATCAATTTGAATCATTTTATTAAGTTCCATAAATATATATATCAAAATTTTATTTCATTAACCAAAACAAAATTTAAAATAATATCGTGTCAGTTTGTTCTGTCAAAGTGTTTTAGAAATCCTATCGATAGCGTTGATAAGACGAATCGATCGGAAACCCAACTCAACATCAACAACTCAAACAACACAATATATAAACAAAACATATATTTACAAGTACAATTCAAAATGTTTGAAAATAGGTTGGAAACAAAAGACAAGATGATTAAATAACAAAATAGGGAGGTGGATAAGCTTAAATAAATCACGGGCAACATTTACCGGGTCAACCGTGACTTAAAGAATAAGATCAATGTGGATTTTTCTACGGTAAATCTACATTCGATCTCAAGAGTTAGAGTTTGGAATAACAAAAGATATTAGCATCTAAACCAAGGATAGATATAAATCTCTGGTGAATCGATGCTAATTTTAGGGGAGTTTCCCTTTTTTCTCAATTCAATTTTAAATTGGCGTGACCGCCGACTCACCAAAAAGATCATTCGAAGCGGAGTTATGGAGTACTCCAGTGTCAAAAGAAGATGAATAGTGAGAGATACGAATGGATTTTGGAACCGTAGGGAACGTTCCAAAATTCAAAGGAATCGAGTCAAAAGGGAGAGATTCAAACTCGAATGAAAGTGATTCTGTAAATACATTTACTCCATATGCTGAGTTTTGCCTAGAGCTACCAAAGCTCTGAAACCAACTGTAACAGCCAGGTATTTTCAACCATTAGTATCCATTATAAGTGTATAGGTAGACACTCATGCCGGAATTGGATAGCTCAAAAGACCGCGTTGTAAATAAAAATTTGGCAAATCTCAGAATATACAGTAAATAAAATCACAGATCACAGACACAGAGTATATAAAAATTCAGCGGAAGAAAAAGAGATAGTAGTTCATGAAGCTAATATATAAATATGAGATACATCAGAGTTAAATAAAATACAACAGAAGAGTAACAAGATACATCACTGAAACACTGGATACTGAAACAAAATAGAAGGCTGGATCTTCAAGGAAAGCTCCAACGCCGAAGGTGAATCTGGAATGCTAACTCACTCAATCTGACCCGAGCGTAAAGCAAAACACAAAACCCTCGAGTCAGGACATAAATACTTATAAACTGTAAATCAACTCAAGTGAACAAAATGCATCAGTAACTTAAAGGATGCTTGGGACCGCCCATCCTCTAAGGATCCGTTAAACTATTTACTATGTAGTAATATACGATATATACGGTAGTGTCTAATCAGTAAAGTATAATCATATAGAAAATAGCGTTAAGGGGATGGTGAACCTTAACGCGGTCGGATCTTTAAAACCAAAATCGTAGTGGGCTCGATATAAGGATATGACACGGCACGCGAGGAAATGCTAGGGTGGATACACCGTTTGCACTCCCGGACCGGTGGTGATGGCAAGCCAGCAGCTTCCGCCCACCTCGAACAATAACCCCGAATCAAAGTGGCGCCACCGAATCGAATCACAACAGTAATAGAATAGTTTCTGATGGAGCATGCTCGATGAAAGGGTGTGACCCTTTGTGTAGCCCGGTATAGCTCCTGTTTTAGTCATATATGCCAACTCACGAGAGTTGGGTCCACGTAACATACCTCGAGAACGTCGCCACCATCCCACTTCATTCTGGAATCTCCACCGCGTACACAGTTGTTAAAGTGGTTTTCGGTATTGTCCGGCTATAAGACAATATCTGATCCCGGTCTCTTTAACAACCAATCGTTATTATAACCCATGGATATTTATTTCAAATAATTTATACTTTCGAAACCAAAATATCATACTCATTTCAAAACAATATCACAATTGTATCATTTCCATTTCAAAAAAAAAATCAATATTATATCATTTAAATAAAACCCAAATTTTCAATTCATTGAATATTTCTTTAAATTTATTAAACTTGAAATATTCCTTTAAATTATCATAGCATTTTGGAAATGTTACCTTAAGGACTCATAGCATTTTTGGAATGTACTACTTTCCACTTTACATTGTATATAATCAAAGTATTGATAAGCTTAAAATTTTAGCATGTCAATTTATCATAGCCTTATAGTTAAATAAACTTTCTTATTGTAATATACAATTTAAACCGAAATTCTTATGTTAAGTTAAAAGCACCTTTTTAACTTACATTATTAATACAATAAAGAAACTTTATTATTTTAATCATTTAAAGTATGCCATTCACATAAATTAAAACTTGCTTATCAAATGTACGTTTTAAATTTTATATTCCTATTACAATAATGAACATTTATTAATTAAATCAATACCACACTACTTAATACTTTACATGTTTCTTTCTTAATTAAAACTTTACATATTCTCTCATTAATTAGGACTTTACACGTTTCTTTCATTAATTAAAAACTTATACGTTTCTTTCATTAATTAAAACTTATACCTTTCTTTCATTAATTAGGAATATACATGTTCCTATCATTAATTAGAACACCATACGTTCTTTCATTAATTAAAACCTATACGTTTCTTTCATAAATTAAAACCTATACGTTTCTTTCATAAATTAAAACCTATACGTTTCTTTCATAAATTAAAACCTATACGTTTCTTTAATAAATTAAAACCTAAACGTTTCAGATTTATATTACCATTTCAAAAATTTAACTAAACTTCCAGTTTATTTAATTAATTTAACATCTTTAGTTAAAACTCAAATTTCACATTTCAAGTCAAGTTATATTTTAAAATTTCATTTTTGAACAGTCATTTATTCAACCACTTAAATTTATAGAAAAATCAATAATTCTTTAATAAATCACTTAAATTCAAATATAAATCAATTTATCATATTTACCATTTTCCAAATAAAATTAAAGTCCATTTTATTCATGTAACTTAAATATCATTTTTAGTCAAAATTCCAAATTTCAAACATAAGTTATATTTCAAAATCCAGTTAATCCATTCATAAATTACTTTTTTAACACATAGAAAAATCATAATTTATTTATTTTAAAACCTTTCAAAATCTATTTAAATCAAATTTCATAATTTTATATTTTTAAAATACTTAAAATATTCAAAGCACTTTATAGAATAACCACGGGTCTGTATATAGTTTTCTAACCTAGGTCAAGTGATACGGATATGTATCATTTCAATCCGAAGTTTTAAAAGGTAAAAATCCGGGTTCTATCATTTCAAACCCGCAATCCCAAGTTTAGATAAATAAATAAAATAACTCAGGCTTATCATTTCAGCCCATAATGATTTTTATCCTAACAGGGAACTTGCAGTGTGATCAAATACAGAAATAATATAAACAATGTCAATATCACAATATACAGTCATGTATCAGATGTCCTGTGAAAATTAACAGTTTTAACATGGTAATAACACGGCATAGCATATCATATGATCATCATTAAGTTGCATAAACATTTTACATTACTAAACACTTGTCACCAATCCACTTTTCATAAGTATATATGTCAGAGTGAGAAAGACTCACCTTTTTCAAAGCTAGAGACCAAAACAACATACAAGCACGACTCCAAAGGCACGACAAGCACAATTTCACGACTTTTGATTTGAGTTGAAAGATAGCCAAGATATGATTTTGTATCAACAACCCAAAGCAAAACAATGAAAGGAGAACAAATGAAATAAAACAAGAGTGAAAAGAAGAAAGAAAGGAAAAAAAAAAGAAAAAAAAATGAAAGTAAAAGCATGCGCCGGTTCATACCTTCAGGAGATGCTTACGCAAATTTTGATGGAAGCAAAATGAATAATTTATGGTATGGAACTTTTGAACGTGAAATATATATTAACATTTGCTCACTAATTTATGTAGAGGGCAGGCAAGAGAAAAATGCTTAAACGGTAGAGGCAATTAAGACATTCAATTCTATCCAATAGGTGGAAACGTATAGGAGGCAAGAGGGAAAGAAATAATTCACACACGGAAATGATTTAAGGCAAGATTTGAGCAAGATTTTGGATTCTCAAAAGAGCATATATATGGCTGAAAACTTTGCATTGTTAATGCAAGAAAAAAAAATCAAATAGATAACGAAAAGGCAAGAGCAACAATTAAATATATGCCCAAAGTAACGTACAAATTATTTTGTTTCTCTTATTAGATAACATATACATTATTTTATTTCTCTTATTAAATAAATTTAAAATACTAACGTTTCTATTAGGAAAATAAACCATCACTTTAAACCAAAATTTAATAGCTATTGTACCATGATTAATAACATTTGATTTTGCTTCATCCAATTGATTGTTAAATATAAAGTTAAGAAACAGATGTAAACATATGTAAAAGAAATGTAAAGTTTATTTCCCGTTTCACACTAATTATTACTAACTTTTTTTTTTAACAAATCTGACTAAAACAAAAGTGAAACAAATGTTACACGATTGTATATAGTTCAAGATGAAATTTTTTCCTTTAGAATTATAAAATTTAGAATTTCTATTAAAGTTACACTTTTTATCCAAATCAAATTTTCAGACATTGTTTATTTTTATTTGGACAAATGATCAGAAATCATTTCAAGAAAATTTCCAAAATTAGATTTTTAAGAAAACAAAAGCCAAAGTCTTTAAATATATGAAAAAATTTAAAATTTAGGGAAAACAAGTAGAAAAGTAAGAAAAAGAAAGGGAAGCCATTACCAGATCTTTGAAGCCATGAGAAACAAATGAAAATGATCTTTTTTTTTCACGTGAAAACCTAATGAGATAACGGCTACATTAGGGTTTTACACGGCTAAGGCAATTAATTGAGGAGTTTAAGGAAATGAAGGGTTTGGGCAAATAAAAGGGCTTACGTTTCAAAGTGATTTACAATCTTCCATATTCTTTTCCTTTTAAAACTTTACATAAACAAAATTTCAGGAGAAAATACTTTACAAACCGAAATCAATTAGAAATATGAGGTAACAAATGGTATAATTTGAAAAAATATAAAATAATGAAGAAAATGCCTTAAAAATACCAAACAGTGTTCTAAAATTGTGCATAAATCACTGTTAGTCTTGGAAAATTATACATTTCATTATAAGATTATTATGAAGTGGAAAGGAATGTTTTCATGTGAAAATGAGGTAAGAAATGCACAACTACAATAAAGAAAGGAACGGTCAAAGGAAATTAAATCTATTAATTGGAAAAGAAACGGAAGAAGAAACGTTAAAACGGTTTTACGTTTCTTTGCTTTCAAACCTTTTAAACTTTATATATTCATATACATCTCAATAATTGAAAATAATTAAAATCTCAGTTAAAATTTGAAAATATAACAGATAATCAAAATATTAATAATTAAATATTAATTAGATATGATTAAAATAAGAAAAATAGCACAGAAATGAAAACTTGACTTAAGAATTAGAAATAACTTCAATACACTATGGAAAAATTTACTTTAATTTAAATATATGTAAAATGAATAAAATAAAGTAAAACACAGCAAATAAAAGTGAGTGCATAAAATAAATAAATAAATTTTAATTATATATAATTAAATTAAGAAAATGGCTTAAAATTGTAGACTAGGCTTTTAAAATTAGAAATAAATTCAAATGAACTTTAGAAAAATTATATTATCTTTTTAAAAATACTTAAAAGTAAAAATATACATTATATAACATATTATCACATATTAAAATAAAATAAAACAAAGAAGAAGCAATTTATACAATTTAAAATAGTCATTGTTAAATAATCCTACATACGCACAATATTGTAAAGGTTATAACTTTCACAATTTACATCCAATTTCAACGAAACGAAAAGTGGTGTTCTTATAATTTTATGTACTTTCATCATAAAAGAAAAATTTTAAACTTTTAAACTTTTAAAATTTTAAGTTGAAAGTCACGGTTTGACTATTTTGACCAAAATCAGCATTTCAGGCAAATATTTCAACTTACACAAGTTTGGGATTATAACTCATAAAAATCAAGATTATATTTAAATAATAAATTTAATCATTTCAAATAAGTAAAAATTAAAGTTTTTTTTTAAACCAAAATTTTACATTAAAATAATTAAAATATACAATAAAATAATTACAAAATATAGGGTTGTTACAAATCGAAGCCGTGCTCTTTCTTTTTTTAAAGAAAAAAATAATATATGATGAAGACTTCTTTCATCTTCAAATTGGTATCTGTAAAAAAATAATGGCCGCCCCTTTCATATTAAAATCCACGAATTCATAAGGAAGTAACCCAAATCGATTTATATTCGATCGAGATGAAGGCAGAGGCTCGAACAAGAATCGGCGACAAAGTCGCGATCGAAGCTAGGGCTCGCGATCGTAGGGAATGGCCGCGACATCGTTCGATTTGGAGAAACACGTGTTAGGTTTGATTCACGGCAAAGGAGGCGCGGCAACTCGATCTGGTTAGGGGAGCGCTTGGGCGAAGCGATGGCTCAGATAGGGCATGAGTTGGTTTTCGAGCGTGCGTGGTGTGTCGAAGTCGTCGAAGGTTCTGCGAGGCGGGTCAGTGGATTGAGAGGAACTCGATTGTGGAAGTACAAGCGTAGCCATCAATTCATGATGATGATGGCGTCTGCGAGCTCGGGGAAGACGTTATGGAGTCGCAATGGCATCATAGTGTCGACGAATCGCTCGCATGAGGTGTCTTGGGTTGGCTACAACGTTGCCTCTGGCAGTTCAAGGTATAGGCTAAATTAATTTTATTTTTATTTTTATAAATCTGGATTGGTTAATTACAGGAAATAAATTTATAGAGATAAATATATCCGGAGAATATATATTTATATGCTGTTGAAAAAAATTATAAGTGTAACTCAAGGTTTGATTTTTTACAGTAAGACATATAAAGAAACTTTATTTTAATGAATATATATATATATATATATATATATGTATGCACTGGAAGACAAGAATTTATATAGGAAAGATTTTGGAAATATATATGTATAAATAGGAATTTAACATGTTGAAAGTTTGTATATAAAATTTGATAGATTGTTTTTATAAGTGAAGCTTCAGAGAAAAATAAATATATGAATACATATATATATATATATATATATATATATATATATATATTCATTCACCGAGTTTAATTTTAAATAATGGAGATTAATATTTTTATTTAAGTATGTTAGTTACTAAACGATCTTTAAAAAGGGAAATTATTTTTAAAAAATTAATCATTTGTTAAATTTAATCGCGAGTTAAAATTAAAACTGTTAAACGGAAATTAATTTTTTTCGATTATTTCGAATATTGATAAATTATGTAAGTATTTATACAAGGTTTAAAATCTGGAAGAAACAAGTTGATTTGGATCGAATTGCAATATCAAAAGCAATGGTGAGTTAATCTTACGCTTCTGGGTTAAATTTAAAATTAGATGGTTGAATTTAAATATTTGGTTGAATGATTGAATTGATTGGATGTGGTATATTATATAGTAATATATAGTATATATTGGAGTGATTGATTTTTCCGCATTATATAGTGGATGAGACCCTATGCGCTGCATAATAGCCGATGATATTTTATAAACCCATATACCGCGATATTCCACATCGAAGTGGAATTGGTATTTTATGTTATGCTAGCATCTGTGGATGTAGGAAAACAGGGTGGAGTGATCCAACTGGATTTCTCAAAAAAAATTAGACGGTTTAATATTCTATGTAATGAATATTTGATATTCTGTGATGAATTATATTGATGGTCGGAATATTAAATGCTACGGTTTGCTTGAATATATTTCGATACACTGAGTTATCAAAATATATAGAATTGGATTTTTGAAAAGAAAATAAAAGAGTGAATTTTTAAGTAAAATAATCATAGAGAATTTGAATAAATTTAAGAATGAACTGGATAAGAATAAAAGTGATTTTAAAATCCTAATAAATAATTCCGAGTATAGAAAAAGGGGATTTTAAATAAACAGAAAATAATGAATTGTAAAACTTAAGTGATATTATTTAAAGGAATAAAGAATTTATTTTAAAATTCAAGGTTTTAAATTTATTTAAAAGGATGAAGAAGGAATTTGGGAAATCTGAAATTTGTATTTTCAGTTAAAAGATTTTAAATCATAATTGCGGTATAAAATCTAAAGTTAATGGGTTTTGAAGTAAATGAGTAAGTAAAGGAATTTATTCCAAAATAGAGTAATTTGGAAATCAATTTGAAAATTGATTTAAGTGTTTGAAATTGGAATTTGAAGAAGGATGGGACTAAGAAATGTATAAACTTGGTTTATAACAGCAAAACAATATGTCAGTGGATATTTGAAAGAATAATTCACGGTGGGAATTTATTAAGGGAAATGGTAAATTTGTTTAAAAATAAATAGTGATTTATTTTTAAAAATATGTGAAAGTGAAACGCATTTCCCAAGATAGCCAAGTACGTTTTCAAAGCAAATTTTTAAATATAAGTTAAAAGTTTTAATGTTGTTTCAAAAAAAACATGTTTTAGAAAATTTATTATTTCTAAATGTTTAAATTCTAAAGTAAGTATTTTTCAAATCTATTATCGTAGTAATTATTTTAGGGTGACTTGGTATTTTGTTTTAAAAGGAGAAAATCTAGTTTTATTTTTTATAAAGTAACCTCATTTTAATATTCCTAAAGTATATATTTTTAATAAAGTATTGAAGTAGTTTTCAATTTAAATGTTAAAGTATATTTTATAATAAAGTGTTTTTAAATTATTTTAAAAATCTAAAGCTTTGTACTTGGTGTTTTCAATGGAAATATATAGTTGGGAATTTATCCCATGAGAAGAGTATGGTTTGAAAACTATTTTCAAGAAGGGTTGAAAATGGAAATATATCTTGCAAAGATATTTTGAGAATAATAAATAATTTGGGAGATTATTTATTGTTTGATGGTTGTTGGTGAATGTTAATTTATAGTTAAATAACCGACTATCAATATTGGCCAACACGTTGATCGTTTAGAAGGGACGGAGATCGGGATTTATTTCCTGAAAACCACTTCGATCCGATTTGTACATTTTGTGTGGAAAACAAGAATTTGGATTCGAACGTGGAGTAGTGAAGTGCAAGGGCTAGTCTCTACTAATCCTTAGGGTAATTCCCAATGGATGTAGTAGGAGTAGTGCCTTCGGTTCTGTTCGAACACGGGACGAACTTGTATGGGTGAATGCTTTCAGAACATCGTCAGGTGGGCGATGGGAATTCTAAGAGATATGCTCTAAAAAGGTAACGCTTAGACTCGAGCCTCATCAACCGAGAATGACTGAAAATCAGGGGATATGCAGCAATTCTAAGTGGTTAGCACCCATTAGGGTAAGGTCATCCCTATGTAGATGTTCCTTTTTATTCGGCTTAGTGGTGCGGTTGCTGATCCCAACCGTGGGGTGATCTTACTCAGGATTATCCAGTAATGGGTAGTCCCGATCTTGTGTTGCAGGGGATTGGGAGTAATACACTGTACGGTGATCTAGGCCATGTACAATGACAGGTGGTACCCCAGTGCCTAGTCATTAGTTGGAAATCCATTCTCCCTACGTGCTTTTACGATTTTGTTTGTATTACCCATGATTGTGGCTAGTAGTTGGAATTTAATCATGTAGCAATTTCAGCTATTTGAATAAGTATTTGTGTATAGACCCTGTTATAATATCAGAGGATTTTATAATAAATGTTTTAGCTATCGTAAGGCAAAAACCCGACATGTTTATTTGCGGCGTGGTCTTACGAGATGCTTTTGTTTTCAAAGGATTTTGAAACTTAATAATCAATTTGAGTGTGATTTCTCACGCTGGTATTCAAGACTGACTTGGGTGTTATTTAACTATAATGCTCAGGTCAGACCGAGTATTATAGAATACAGGATATGGCGATACGTACTTTCGTACTTGATTATTATTCCGCTGTGTATTCATTTTTGAGGACAAGTTTATATGACTGTCCAGTTGTATGTTATTGATATTGTTGAATTCTGATTATGTATTATGGTGATGTATGTATAAAACAGATATAGTTTTCATTTGTGTAAAGATCTGTTATTATTTATTATATTTTATTCCGCTGCGATGGTAAGATTCTGATGTTGTTTTCTATTTCTTCTTCTACCTCTTTCTTCTTTAACCCTAATGGTTCGGTTTTTCGAGCGTCGAAAAATCGGGTCGTTACAACATAAATATAAAAGAAGTCTGATGTTTATATTCAAAATGTCATTGCTTTTATAGTATTATACTGCGATATTACATTCACACAAATATGATTTATGCCCGACTATCCAGAGTGGCTATATCATGAAGAAGCATATCACATAGTACAAGAGGAGACCGTAGATATAGACATGAATTATGATGAACCACTTATTGAAGGAAATGTAGATCAAGAAAACAGAATGATTGAAATGGTTCATCTGCTGGTCCGAGTGTGAATCAATGAAATAGATTTGGAGGAAGACATTGACTCAAAAGTGAATTTTTTCTGTTTGTTAGAAGCATCGAAAAAGCCATCCTATAAAGGTTGCAAAATGATAAATTTGCCGGCCACATCTAGGTTAATTGTCATAAAATCCGAATACAATGTATTGAAAAACCTAATGAACGCAATTCTTAGTTTATGTAAAGAAATGCTTCCATCTAATAATGTATTGATGGAGACAAATGTCCAAGTAGATACATGAGTTATTAAAAGGAAGATAAAGATTTAACATTGTGAATCTATAAATAGCCTAGATATAAGTCGATGAATACCAATACTGAAGTCATACCTTTTACCATAATGTATTATTTTCTGATTACACCGAGAATGAACAGGTTATATGCATCCTTTTGCTATGGTGAAACACATGTGATGGCATTATGAACAATAATGGGATAAAGGTGTTTTATCTCATCCTTCAGACTTTAAGCTTGGAAACATTTCGATAGGACATATTCTGGTTTTAATAAAGAATCATATAATGTTCGACTAAGTTTGTGTGTGGAAGGTTCAGCCCCATTTTCTTCGTTCGATAAGCCTTATCGAATGTGGCCAGTTACTATAACACCTAACAATATCCCTCTTTAGATATGTATGAAGAATCCATATTTGTTTCTACCGGTAACTATTCCTGTATCAAAAAATCCAAAAAAAGGGATAGACGTGTACTTGCAATCTTTAGTTAACGTGTCGAAAAAGCTACGATAGAGGGTATTTTTATGTACAATGTCTCAAATAAAAAGAATTTAGATTTTTTGCTTCTTTATTGCAATGATAAGAGATTTTCCTACATATAGGATACCTTCTGGATGTACTAGTGACAAATTTGCTTGTCTTGTTTACATGTATTGAATAGAATTAGTTAGACTTATACGTGGTGCAAACAATGGTAGTCGTACCAACATCGTCATTTTTTACATGTAAACGGACTTGATATACAAAAATTCAAATGCAGTACGACTAGTGTTTTGGAACCACCGTCCATTCTGAGAAGCGTAGAAGTGTACGAGCCTGTACAAGATAATCAAAAAAGTATACAAGGCAGGAAAAGAGCCCAGAAAACCTAATAAAGGAGAGCATCATAACTGGTGTAAAAAAAGTATATTTTGGGAGTTACCATAGTGGAAAAATCATTAACTTCAACACAAATAATGTATAATGAGAAAAATGCATTTGAGAACTTACTTAACATGATAATGAGTGTAAAAGGGAAAACATAAGATGATTTGAAGCCAAGAAAGAATATCACATTATATTGTAATCGTCCTGACCTTAAATTGACAATGAATGATTAAATTACTAACATCTTGCTTGCTACGAGTTGAAAAATAAGCATCGACAAATACTATTAGAGTGGGTTTAAAATTTAAGATTTCCGAATGGAATTGCTTTAAACATGACAGACTGTGTTGATATGAACATGAGAAGATGTGTTGGTTTAATTATAACTTTACATAGTGGGGTATGTGTTAAAGCGACGAACAGGGTAATGATTTACAAGATTCTTATAGAGTTTTACAAGAAATAATTAAGCTCGCTTATTCTACGACACTAAAGCTCAAAATTATTTTTATTCAAATGCAATTAGTATGTTATTACCGATGTAAAGGTAGAACATGTACATAAAGATTATCCTCTTATTGAGGTAAATCGTAAAAGTTGATATAAAGGAAATGATCTGTAACTACCCAGAATTCCTGTCATTTGAAATTCGTATATTCAATTGAATTTTAATATTAACAAGTAAAATTTTTAAGTCGAATAAATTTTATTTCGAATATCTAGATTTAATTGGATAATTAAATCGATAATTTAATATATGAAATTACAGAAATAATTGGAAATTGGGTTTAATGTGATTAAAATTGATTTGTAAAGTTGTATTAAATCATATTGGAGGTAGAATGATGTTATAGAACTTTTAAAATTGAATTAAAAGTTAAATTGTGGAAATTGAATATTTTAATATTTAATTGACGAGTAAAAATAGTCATTTTTCAAACAGTCTCGAATTTCAACGAAACCAGTTTCATCAGATCCGTAATGTTATATTATTGTATGGTTCGAAATTTCGTGTCAATCGGATTTACGGTTTGTCCGGGGCAAGCATAAAGGCACTGAAATCGGTTTAAGTGAATTTTTAAATTTAAATAGTCGATTTGAAAACCTATCTTCCAAATATGATCGAATTGGCTTCCGATATATATTCCATTACGTTCGGCATGGGGGTAAAGCATTATAAACGCCAGGTGGCACGCTTCGTTTGGAGTTCGGAAAATTTTCGGATGGATAGTGTTTGAGAATTTTCTATAAAAGTACCCCTATTTTCACAATTTTCAACCAAAACCCTGGCTAGGGCTACAGCCGCCGGCCTAAAAAACAATGGCAGAAATCATGCTTCTTCTTCCTCAATTTTCTTTCGATCCGTCAATCGATTCGAGAAATCTTCAGCTGCAAAAACGTAGAGGGCAACGAGTATTACAATCTCAACGGTGGTGATCGAGAATGGTGGAGCCAATCATCGGCGATTGGGGTTCAAATGTACGGCAATCGAGCTCGAAAATCGAGGCATAGGGACGACCGAGTGGGGTCGGCCTCTAGCCGTTGGGGTGTTGCGCGAAGCTCTTCGAGATGGCGGCCTTTGATCGTCGTCAAAATGTCGAAAGTAGGCGCGGCTACTTGGGTACAACGGCGGCTAGCATGGGTTCGGTCGCGTTTTACCTGATGGGGGAGAAGGAAAAGGGGACGGCCGAGATCTGGAGGGTTTGAATGTGCGGCCCTAATGATTCTAGGTTATAATAATAAAAAAAATTGTAAATTATTATATATTTAAAATCGTATAAACTTTGTAACTTCATAACTTGTTCATATAAGGTCGAAAAATGACGAAACGAATTGCATCGGGTTCATACTGACGAAGACTACGCGATGGAGCTGTATTGGGATCGATTGGAGCTAGTAAAAATTTTGAGTAAAATTAAACGTGTGTTTAATCTTATTCAAAATAAAACACTACAACCGTTATTGAAAGCAAGGTGAGAACTTCTCACTCAATCGAAATTGTTTCAATTTAAATTTTAAATAGTTAGATTTAAAATTGCTTGATTGTGTGATTGAATGATAATTACTATCTATTGTATTGAAATAGACCCCATATGTCGTATATTAAGCGGATGTTATTTATTAAACACATATACCGCGATATTTTACCTTGAAGTGGAATTGGTATTATATATGTACTTGGAGTTGATTTTCTCGCATTATATAGTGGATGAGACCTTATTGTGCCGCATAATAGCGGATAATATTTTATATAACCCATGTACCGCGATATTCCGTCTTGAAATGGGATTGGTATTGTGCCAACATCTGTGGATGCAGGGAAACAGGTTGGAGGGATCCAACTGGATTTCTCAACAGTATTGATTTATTTACAGATATTTGCGATGTGATGCCCCACCTCTATACCCACGCTAGCCAAGAACATTACGGTGAATGCTGTCGACTAGCACGGAGAATAAGGCTGTTGAGGAGCGACCATCCGTGTAATTTCTTTGCACGAGCACCGATATGTCAGATAATATAACATGCATTCTATTTCAAGAGGAAATCCGACATACCGACACAAACTCAAAGCTACTACACGGTGGCTACATAAATCCTTCGGAAACAAATATAGAAATAAACATAACACAAATCAGTCACAGACAATTCATATCACAAAGGCGGAAATAGATATGAATATTACACTAGAAAGTGTACATCAGAGTAGTGGTCTAAAAAGATCCACAATATCACAAAAGAATAGTTACAAGAGCTACACAAAAGAATAAGTATACATTATGGAGTCTATATCTCAAATGTATACAACAAAAACTACTAATCTAAGTAGTTAACCAAAAGCAAGAGAAATCAATCCCAAGAGAGAAGTCAAGCAGAAGCACCTGTAACATCTCGGTCTGACCCGAGTATTATTTAATAAGAAAATAATAAACGGATCAGTCTAACTATAAATATCAGATGAAATGATATAGAATAAGAGATATGACTAAACACATAATAATCACAATGCCAAGCTGTGATATATATACATACATATATATATATATATACACACACACTTAGGTGATAATCATCAAGAGATTAATCAATGTCACCAAATCTACACAAGAATCAAAGAAACGTCATACTCCTTATTTCGTTCACCATACCATAAATATTGACGATAATATCAATGTCAATCACAAAAGTCAATGACACACAAATTCCAGAAGACTACACAAGAAATCCAGAAATCACTAAAGTCAATGACACAAAAATTCACCAACGCACAAATATTGATAAAACTTATCAATGGAAATCACGAAAATTGGTGAAACACAAATTCTAGGAATCTACACAAGAAATCCAGAAATCACAAAAGGGGGGGAAGGCCTATCACAAACGGGAGCATAAAGCCCACCAACACATGTATCACAAACGGAACGCTAATTCCATGGTCGCTAACCATCACAAATTGAGCCGAAGCTCCACAAACGGCCCGAAGACCATGGGTTGCTACCCCATCACCAATTGAGTCGAAACTCCACAAAACGGGGTTTAGTCTCCCTCGCAGACAAAGAGACATCGCACATTGCTAGTCTAAATCACAAAGATGATCGTCTTGATCAGCGAGAAGTGTCGATTACACTAAGCTAGTAAATATATGAGTTTAGCTTCATGTCCCATAACCACTTGCTTAACTTAAATATTTACGAACAAACTGTAAATCTCCACTAGAAAATTGTCACGAGAGGTTCAATCGAACAAGTCCAAGAATTAACCGACAAAGTAAACGCAAGCGTTTCATACCACTTGTTTTACTAAGCCGTTTAATTAGATTTCTCATACGAGTGAGGTAAAGGTTTGTATATACTAATAGATTGGAAAACGGTTTTATAAACGAATTTGGTATTAAAATAGTATTGAAATCGTTTGAGGAAAGAGTTTTGATATTTACTACTAGTATAGAAAACCTTTATATTTTTAAAGTGACAAATCACGAAGAAGATTGTAAGAACAATCAATCACAAAAATTCACATACGAAGACGTGAATAAAATCCAACGAAATCGATAAAGGATCCATCGAAATGGATATTCAAAAATCCCTAAAAAGAGTCGTTCATAATAGATGATAACAACAAATAGGATTATCACGAATCGATTTAAATTAGAATTTCAATCCAAAAAGGCAAATTGGACTCAAACAGCAGGTTCAGTCGACTGAACAGAGTTTTCAGTCGACTGACCCTGTACCTGGAAATTTTCCAGGTTCAGGAAACTTTCTGTTTCCAGTTTCAGTCGACTGTGCAAAGTTTTTCAGTCGACTGAAACATGCCTGGAAACTCTCGGGTTTCAGGCTCAGTCGACTGAACAGAGTTTTCAGTTGACTGAATCATGCCTGGGCTGTTTTTCAGCCTTATTTAAATGAAGAGCAAAATCTTCCAAAATGCAACCGGACGAACATTGGCTCTAAGGGTTTATGCCAATCGGCAACCCGGCCCTATATGCTCCTCGATGCATCACCAAAAGCATGATCAATCATCCATAAAAGGATTTTCACACAAATTTGGTTTAAAAACCCAAAAATTGGAATATTCACAAAACCAATCCAAATCAAGAGCAAATGCACATGAATAAGTGTTAGGAATTCATACCTAACAACCAAAGATAATTATAGTCATAGATGTGAGATAAAAATCTCACCTTTTCTCAAAATCAAACAAGAAGAAGCTTGAAAGCAAATGGAGAATCACCCTCTCTTCAACACAACCCAATTGAGCTTGAATCTAAGCTCAAAAACAAGAACATTCCCAAAATTAGGTTTAGGAATTTCTGAAATTGGTAAGAGAATAAGTTGGAGAAGAAGAAGAGAAGCTTACCAATGGGTTCTTCTTGAGTTTGGAGCTAGGAATTTGATTTGCAAGAGAAACTAGGGTTTTGGAGTTTTAATTTCCAATCTCTCCCACCATTAAAGCTAAGAAAACCGAAAAGAGAAAGAAGTGAGGGAGAATGGGGGAGAGTGGTTTAGTTTTGGAGTTTAAGTTAACATAGGGCTGAGCCCAAAAACCAAACCCAAAGTAAAAAGTAGCAAAAATCAACTTTCTCCAAACATATCGAAGCTTATACTCAAAAAGGTCGCAAACGACATTTTAAACTCAATGGGAGTGGTCCCGAGTCCTAATTCGACCGTATGCAAAAAGTAGCTTTTCAGACTAAAATCCGACTAACGATAAAATATTTAAATAAAATATTTAAATATAAAATCGATAAATATGCGGGTTGTTACAGACTCCCCTCCTTAAAGAAATTGCGTCCTCGCAATATTACAAGAAGAAGATATATAGTAACAACCATAAAAGCATATTCAACACAAAATAAGTTTGAAATAAGAAGTTCACCTCAAAGAGCATGAGAAAGTAAGTCTGGATGTGTACGCTCGATGTACTCTCTAGATTCCCAAGAACTATCCTTAGGATTTGAAGACCATTGAACTTTAACAAGCGGAACATCTTTATTTCGAAGTCGTTTGACCTCCGAAGCAATAATTCGAATAGGATGCTGCTCATAAGTTAAATTAGGCGAAACTTCAATTTCTTCCACAACACCGGACTCAAGAATAGAATCCGAATCTCGAAGGCATTTCCGTAATTGAGAAACATGAAACACGTCATGCATAGCAGAAAACTGATCTGCTAATGATAGGCGATAAGCCAAGGGGCCAATACGTTCAGTGATAGGAAATGGCCCAATATATCGAGGCGCCAATTTTCCCGATCGGCTGAAACACACAACACCTTTCATTGGTGAAACACGAATAAACACAAGATCTCCCACAGAAAATTCTAACTTCCTTCTCCGTTTATCGGCATAGGATTTTTGTCTACTCTGGGCTTCTTTCATCCTATGACGAATAAGATCAATCTTTTCTATAGAATCCCGAATAAAATCTGGACCTAAAACCAGCTTCTCACCGGCCTCAAGCCAACAAGAAGGAGATCGGCATGGCCTTCCATAGAGTGCCTCAAAAGGTGTCATACCAATACTAGATTGGAAGCTATTATTATAGGAAAATTCAACAAGTGAAATATGATCATCCCAACTTCCACCAAAATCAAGAACACAAGCACGAAGAAGATCTTCAAGAGTTTGATTCACACGCTCGGTTTGTCCATCGGACTGGGGATGATAAGCGGTGCTAAAATTAAGCTTCGTTCCCAAAGCTTTTTGAAGACTCTTCCAAAATCCACTAGTAAACAATGGATCATGATCACTAACAATAGAAGTAGGAACACCATGCAATTTAACAATTTCTTTGATAAATATTTTGGCCAAAAGAGGAACGGTTCGGTTAGACCGAACGGGAATAAAATGGGCGGATTTAGTAAGTCTATCAACAATTACCCATAAGCTATCATAACCCGATCGAGAACGGGGAAGGCCATCTATAAAATCCATGGAAATTTGATCCCACTTCCAAACTGGAATTTCTAAAGGTTGCAATAACCCACCGGGCCTTTGATATTCGGCCTTAACGAGTTGGCAAGTCATGCAACACTTAACAAAGTTAGCAATATCGAGTTTCATTCCCTCCCAATAATAAAGTCGCTTCATATCCGCGTACATTTTACTACTTCCGGGATGAATGGTAAATTTAGAGTGATGAGAATCTTCTAAAATATCTTTACGAAGATCCCTAACATTTGGCACGGCAAGTCTACCAAATTTCCGAATGCCGCCACGAGAATCGATATTAAAGTCTTTCAAACCTTCAATATCAATTTTATCCTTAATATTTTGGCCAAGAAGAACCAATTCAGTATCTAGCCTTTGAGCTTCAAGAATGCGGTCTAAAAGAGATGGATGAGCCTCAAGGCTACATAAAACAAATGATGAGCATAAATCGGAAACACGGTCTCGAATTTCGCAAGTGGATAAAATCTCGAGATCGTTCCATTCGGATATCATAGAAACAACAGCTTGTTGTTTACGGCTAAGAGCATCGGCGACACGATTACCCTTACCGGGAGTATAAAGAATATCAAGATCATATGGTGCAAGAAATTCGAGCCAACGCTGTTGACGCAAATTAAGTTCCTTTTGAGAGAATAAATATTTCAAAGACTTATGATCTATGTAAAGAACAAATTTCTCTCCTAAGAGATAATGACGCCAAATCCGAAGAGCAAAAACAATAGCCGCGAGCTCTAAATCATGAGTGGCATATCTAGTCTTAGCAGGCTTTAATTGCCTAGAAGCATAAGCAATAACGCGTTCCTTTTGCATAAGAACGGCACCCAAACCAATGCGACTAGCATCGGTATAAACAACGAAATTTTGATTCCCATCGGGAATAACAAGAATAGGAGCATCAGAAAGAAGTTCTTTTAATTTCTGAAAAGAAGCTTCACATTTGTCCGACCAAATGTATTTAACACCTTTCTTCGTCAAGCTAGTGAGAGGCACGGAAATCTTAGAAAAGTCTTTGATAAAACGACGGTAATAGCCCGTCAATCCGAGAAAACTACGAATCTCTGTCACACTCTCCGGTGTCTTCCAATCTTGAATCGCTTCAATCTTTGAAGGATCCACGGAAATTCCGGATTCAGAAATAATGTGACCGAGAAACTTCACACGAGATTGCCAAAAGTGGCACTTAGAAAATTTTGCCTTTAATTGATTACTCGTAAGAGTTTCCAACACAATCCGAAGATGTTTTTCATGCTCCTCCTCGGTTTTAGAATACACAAGAATATCATCGATAAAGATGAGAACAAACCGGTCGAGAAAGTCTTTAAAAACTCGATTCATTAAGTCAACAAAATAAGCCGGGGCATTTGTTAACCCAAACGGCATAACAAGCCACTCATAAGATCCATACCGAGTACGGAACGATGTCAAAGGAATGCTATCCTCTGCAATACGAAGCTGATGAAAACCGGTAGCCAAGTCCAATTGTGAAAAGACTCTAGCACCACTAAGTTGATCGAATAGATCATCAATCCGAGGTAAAGGATATTTATTTTTGATAGTAAGATCATTAAGCTTGCGGTAGTCAACGCAAAGCCTAAGTGTACCATCGGATTTCTTCATAAAAATAGCTGAAGCTCCCCAAGGCGAGGAACTAGAGCGAATAAATTGCTTCGTTTCCAATTCAGATAATTGTTTACGCATCTCCTCGTTTTCTTTATTGGACATACGATAAGGAGGACGAGTGATAGGTTGAGCTCCCGGAATAAGATTAATTCTGAACTCAATTGCTCGCTTAGGTGGTAATCCTAAAACGGGCTCGAATATGTCGGAAAATTCACAAACGACGTGAATAAGAGAAATAATATCACCCTCATCATCGTCGTCGTCATCACGAGGATTTAAAGAATATAAAGATGCAACCAAAGTAGAATCTGAATCTTTAAGAATAACAGAAACCTGATTAACAGATTGAGGATGTCGAAGATGAATAGTCCGCTCAGGACATAGGATATGAGCTTCATAGCGGTTAAGCCAATCCATTCCCAAAATCATTCCAAAGCCTAAATAATGCATGACATGCAAATCGGCTAGGAAAGGAAAATCACACAAAATAATTTCGACATCTTTACACAATAAACTGATTGTTGCGGATCCACCAACCGGATTCGCAATTCTCAAAGAAGTCATTAAACACAAAACATCCAAGGACAAAGTATCAACCAGTTCTTTTGATATAAAAGAATGGGACGCACCGGTATCAAAAAGAACTCGAATAGGACGATCACGAAACAAAATAATTCCATCTAGAATAGAATGAGAAATACCTTGGCCACGAGATGTGTTGCCAAGGGCTTGAGCAACATTTAACTTTCCCTCCTTCTTGCCCTGAAGCTTGGGGCAGGAAGATATAACATGACCGGGAACTTTGCAGTAGCGACAAGAAAGAGACTTTGGGCACTTGTTCGCATAATGGTCCTTCGAACCACAATTATAGCATTCCCCACGACCAAAGGAAGAAGTCTTTGCCACGGAGGTTGCTTGCTTCCCTTTCTTATTGGGATAAGGGCCTTTAAATTTGTTTGACCTCTTCTTGTTGTTGAAGTTTGGTTTGGAACCCACCACTTCAACATCATTCTCCCTATCCGCCTCTTCAAGACGAAGAGCGATATCAACGAGTTGGTCGAAAGAAACTTCTAATTTTAGGAGTAATGGCTTCTTGAGACTTTTGTTTAAGCCATAAACAAATCTCTGATTCTTCTTCAGAGGGGTGTTGATGTATTCAACCCCATATTTGGAAAGCGACTCGAAGGAGGCGACGTAATCAGTCACGGAGGACTCACCTTGAACAAGGTCTATAAACCATCGAGCCAATGTCACTTTCTCTGCTTCCGGTACAAATTTCAACTCGAAGCGTTCTCGGAATTTCTCCCAGGTGAGATCAGCTTCATTAATCTCAGAAATAAGAAGCTCGTACCAATCCAATGCTCTTTCTCGGAGCATACTAGAGGCCACCTGAACTCGGTGAAGGTCAATAAGATTCATGCGCGAAAAGATGCGATCGCATGTTCTTAGCCAAGCCTGTACTTCAATAACAGTTTCGGAACCTTTGAATGGCTCCCCACCCAAATTAGTGTAATCGCTACACAAGCGTGCAAATACCGACTTTGGGTGAGTAGGTTCCGGGTTAGCTCCAGCTGCTTGAGCATTCGTTACCAAATCAAGAAGCTGTTGAGCAGTCATAAAAACTCCATCTTGGGGTAGAGTGCTAGATGGCACGGCTCTGGGGTGGCCAGGTCTAGACATTTCTCTTCCTTTAGAAAGAAAGAAGAGGAAGAAAAAGGTTATTCACCAAATTGAATACCAAGCAATCTTCATAGACAAAACATGGAATCATAAAAGAAAATAGGATAGAACGGTACGTAGACCCGAATAAAATCCTAAAGCACGACTCCTAAGATGAACTTAGGACGATGATCCTTGTTATAATATTCCATATTGTTCCGAAGTTTGGCTCCGATACCAAGCTGTGACGCCCCACCTCTATACCCACGCTAGCCAAGAACATTACGGTGAATGCTGTTGAGGAGCGACCATCCGTGTAATTTCTTTGCACGAGCACCGATATGTCAGATAATATAACATGCATTCTATTTCAAGAGGAAACCCGACATACCGACACAAACTCAAAGCTACTACACGGTGGCTACATAAATCCTTCAGAAACAAATATAGAAATAAACATAACACAAATCAGTCACAGACAATTCATATCACAAAGGCGGAAATAGATATGAATATTACACTAGAAAGTGTACATCAGAGTAGTGGTCTAAAAAGATCCACAATATCACAAAAGAATAGTTTCAAGAGCTACACAAAAGAATAAGTATACATTATGGAGTCTATATCTCAAATGTATACAACAAAAACTACTAATCTAAGTAGTTAACCAAAAGCAAGAGAAATCAATCCCAAGAGAGAAGTCAAGCAGAAGCACCTGTAACATCTCGGTCTGACCCGAGTATTATTTAATAAGAAAATAACAAACGGATCAGTCTAACTATAAATATCAGATGAAATGATATAGAATAAGAGATATGACTAAACACATAATAATCACAATGCCAAGCTGTGATATATATACATATATATATATACTTAGGTGATAATCATCAAGAGATTAATCAATGTCACCAAATCTACACAAGAATCAAAGAAACGTCATACTCCTTATTTCGTTCACCATACCATAAATATTGACGATAATATCAATGTCAATCACAAAAGTCAATGACACACAAATTCCAGAAGACTACACAAGAAATCCAGAAATCACTAAAGTCAATGACACACAAATTCACCAATGCACAAATATTGATAAAACTTATCAATGGAAATCACGAAAATTGGTGAAACACAAATTCTAGGAATCTACAAAAGAAATCCAGAAATCACAAAAGGGGGGAAGGCCTATCACAAACGGGAGCATAAAGCCCACCAACACGTGTATCATAAACGGAACGCTAATTCCATGGTCGCTAACCATCACAAATTGAGCCGAAGCTCCACAAACGGCCCGAGGACCATGGGTTGCTACCCCATCACAAATTGAGTCGAAACTCCACAAAACGGGGTTTAGTCTCCCTCGCAGACAAAGAGACATCGCACATTGCTAGTCTAAATCACAAAGATGATTGTCATGATCAGCGAGAAGTGTCGATTACACTAAGCTAGTAAATATATGAGCTTAGCTTCATGTCCCATAACCACTTGCTTAACTTAAATATTTACGAACAAACTGTAAATCTCCACTAGAAAATTGTCACAAGAGGTTCAATCGAACAAGTCCAAGAATTAACCGACAAAGTAAACGCAAGCGTTTCATACCACTTGTTTTACTAAGCCGTTTAATTAGATTTCTCATACGAGTGAGGTAAAGGTTTGTATATACTAATAGATTGGAAAACGGTTTTATAAACGAATTTGGTATTAAAATAGTATTGAAATCGTTTGAGGAAAGAGTTTTGATATTTACTACTAGTATAGAAAACCTTTATATTTTTAAAGTGACAAATCACGAAGAAGATTGTAAGAACAATCAATCACAAAAATTCACATACAAAGACGTGAATAAAATCCAACGAAATCGATAAAGAATCCATCGAAATGGATATTCAAAAATCCCTAAAAAGAGTCATCAAAGTCATAATAGATGATAACAACAAATAGGATTATCACGAATCGATTTAAAATAGAATTTCAATCCAAAAAGGCAAATTGGACTCAAACAGCAGGTTCAGTCGACTGAACAGAGTTTTCAGTCGAATGACCCTGTACCTGAAAATTTTCCAGGTTCAGAAAACTTTCTGTTTCCAGTTTCAGTCGACTGTGCAGAGTTTTTCAGTCGACTGAAACATGCCTGGAAACTCTCGGGTTTCAGGTTCAGTCGACTGAACAGAGTTTTCAGTCGACTGAATCATGCCTGGGCTGTGTTTTAGCCTTATTCAAATGAAGAGCAAACTCTTCCAAAATGCAACCGGATGAACATTGGCTCTAAGGGTTTATGCCAATCGGCAACCCGGCCCTATATGCTCCTCGATGCATCACCAAAAGCATGATCAATCATCCATAAAAGGATTTTCACACAAATTTGGTTTAAAAACCCAAAAATTGGAATATTCACAAAACCAATCCAAATCAAGAGCAAATGCACATGAATAAGTGTTAGGAATTCATACCCAACAACCAAAGATAATTATAGTCATAGATGTGAGATAAAAATCTCACCTTTTCTCAAAATCAAACAAGAAGAAGCTTGCAAGCAAATGGAGAATCACCCTCTCTTCAACACAACCCAATTGAGCTTGAATCTAAGCTCAAAAACAAGAACATTTCCAAAATTAGGTTTAGGAATTTCTGAAATTGGTAAGAGAATAAGTTGGAGAAGAAGAAGAGAAGCTTACCAATGGGTTCTTGTTGAGTTTGGAGCTAGGAATTTGATTTGCAAGAGAAACTAGGGTTTTGGAGTTTTAATTTCCAATCTCACCCACCATTAAAGCTAAGAAAACTGAAAAGAGAAAAAAGTGAGGGAGAATGGGGGAGAGTGGTTCAGTTTTGGAGTTTAAGTTAACATAGGGCTGAGCCCAAAAACCAAACCCAAAGTAAAAAGTAGCAAAAATCAACTTTCTCCAAACATATTGAAGCTTATACTCAAAAAGGTCGCAAATGACATTTTAAACTCAATGGGAGTGGTCCCGAGTCCTAATTCGACCGTATGCAAAAAGTAGCTTTTCGGACTAAAATCCTACTAATGATAAAATATTTAAATAAAATATTTAAATATAAAATCGATAAATATGCGGGTTGTTACATGCGATATATTCTGTTATCAATTGATATATGATGTTTCGATGTCGTGGTTGATGTATTGGTGCTGTTGCAGCATTCGTCATATTTTTAGAGTTTTAAAAATGTAAAAGTAACGATTTCGAATTTAAAAGGATTTTCAAGTGATTTTTGGAAGTATACATTTTATTGAATTTTGGTATTGATTCATTTTAAATAAATAAACGTTATAATTTTTATGTTACAAAAATTATAATTTTTGTGAAATATAACCGAATTGTGATTTTTGAAATAAGTAGTTGATTAGTTTTTAAAATGGTTTAAATTGGGATTTTTGAATTATTATAAACGGTTTATATAAAAGATTTATAAAATTGATATTTATGAATTAAAATATTGGAATTTTAAAACGAGTTTTTATAAGTGTTAAAGTGAAGTATAAATGGATTTCATAAGTGAATGAAATTTATGAATTTATAAATTATGAAATTATAAAATAAATAGATTTTGTAAAATAAAAGATTTATAAGTAATTAACTTATAAATTGGATTTTGGCATTTAAATGAGATATAAATGGAATTTGTTAATTAAGTGATTTTTATAAGTTGAAGTTGTTATAAAATATAAATGGAATTTATAAACGTTGTTTTATAAATTCGAAACCAATTGAATTTGATAAGTAAATATGAAAGCTTATTAAAGGAGATATATCCACGATTTTGGACAGTGGATAATCTTTTAAATTAAAATATGTAGAAGTGTTGAATTTGGTAAACGATTTATATCCATGATTTTGGACAGTGGATAATCCTTTAAATTAAAATATGTAGAAATGTTGAATTTGGTAAACGATTTATATTCGCGATTTTGGACAGTGAATAATATATTTAAGAAATGTTTTGGGGAAGTGATCTTTTAAATAGAATTAAAATAATTTGAAGTTGTTTTAAAATGTGTTAAGGATCGAAACCATAGATTTCAACATTCATTGTTGAAATAGACGTTTTCGAGAAATAAAAGGGAATGGTGGACTATAACACTATTGTTATAGTAAATGATTTTCGAAAGGGAATGTTTTATATAGTACTGGGATTTATATATCTATCTTAATTTCGAATCCCTATACTACTGAGTTGGGTTATCGTAACGATGGTTTACGCAACATTCGTTTTGACTCAAATGAATGTGTTTAAGAGAATGTTTTTCCTTAAAGAATAAAATATATACTTAATTGTGATTTAAGTATATTGAATATTTTCCAAATGTTGAAAATAAATAGATTTTTGAATTACTTATTATTAAATAAGTATGGAAATGTTTTCCAATATGATGTGAAATGTTTTGAGATTTTATCTTTTAAAGATAAATTAAAGTGAATATTTGAAAATCGTATATCAGTGGATATTTGAAAATTTAAATTCACCATGGAATTTATAAAGGAAAGGGAAATTTGTTTAAAAATAAACATTGATTTATTTTTGAAGTGTGGGAAAATATATCTTGTAAGATATTTTTGGAAAATAAATAATTTAGGAAATTATTTGGAATCTGGTGATGTTGTGCATATCTATTGATAGTTAAATAACCAACTATCAATATTTACCTTTAAATGGTTATTTATTGTGATTTGCTTGAATTTGAATGCTATGCTTATTTTAAAAATAAGCGCTCGTTATTCTGTTTAGCCGGGAGAGGACCTTTGGGTCATAAATCCCATTCCGAATAGTGATATGTCCTAATGGATAGCATTTGAAACCGGTGTTGAAGACCAGATATTTTCGAAAACGGAAGGATTACCGTCGAATGACTCTGCATCGGCTGATCCCCGATATAGAAATTTTATCACCCTTTGTGATGGGAATTCCGGACGTGATTAGTGAATATCTGTATTTGCTAGGGCTTCTTTAGAAGTGCCTTCGGTTTTGTTCGATCTCGGAATGGACTTGTGTAGATGTGTGTCTGACGTTACAGTTTGAGATGTAAAGCTGATTTCTATCAAATATATTTCTGTTGGTGGCGGAGAATTTATTACCTTAGCTTAACACCCTTCTCTGAGACGTACGTGCTCAGAGGTTATGTAGTTGATGGTTACTAGTGATGTATTCCCAACTTGGTAATGTGGCATGCAGAGTGCTGCTGATCATTTGTTGATCAAAGCGTGGCTTTTATGAAAAGCGTAGCTTTGTGGACGAGACTTCGTCGGACCTCACACCCCGAAAATAATCAAAATAGGAAGAATGCAGCAAGGTTATTTAGGGATCGCGCCTCCATAGGGTATGTTCATTTCCTTCTAGATAGAGGTGGTATTATGGTATGGAGCCCAAATACTTAACCTATGTGGTTGCTGCAAATTTATTTCTTTGTGGTTGTTGGTGAATCTCGGGATTTGGGTCGGTTATGACCGGGGGATGGAATACTCGTGTCAGTAGTTACCTAGCTAGAGGTAACCCGGCCTTGTGTTGGCAGAGATCCGGTTAGGTTCTCGGGGCGTCTTTCCAGAGGCGTACCCATGTGGCAATGGGAAGTTCCTTGGCCTGGCCATTTGTTGGAAATCCAAAGAAAACAATACGAGCCTTGTACGGTTTTAGTTGTAGAACCTGCCATCTAATGTGGTAGCTATAGTAGACATACTATAATGGTACCTACGCTGGCTAAGATTAATATTGTACTTTCGAAATGTTTTTCTGCACTTTGCACTTATAGTAATAATATCAAAAAGATTTGCGTATCAAGCATGTTTGACAATTATAAGGAGAAATCTTCTCCAATTCTGCGTTTGCATTGTGTGTGTGGCAGGAGGCCTTATGGTAGTTGCATTTTCTAAAAACATTGTGGATCTATTTTAAAATATTTCTTTGTTTGTTTTTAAGGATATAACTGTATTAAGTTCTCACACCAGTCTCATGACTGACCTGGAGTTTATTGTTTCCTTCCTAAACTCTGGGTGCCCACCAATTTTAACACGGGAAGTATAGAGTCAGATTATCAGGTCATTCTGGAATTCAGGAGATGCTGTGGAGATCTACAGGCAAACTGGATGGCTTGGCGTATCAACTAGTATATAGTATTTCTTTTCCGCTGTTTGTTGTTGTAAACTCTGATAATGTAATGTAATATGATGAAATGTAATAACTGATATAGTTCTTTGTTTTAAAGATTATTCTTTTATCTATTATATGTTATTCCGCTGCGATTGTGAGATTCTGATATTGTTTCTGTTGCTTATTCTTTCTTTCTTCTTCTATCTTCTACCTCTTCTTTAACCCTAACGGTTCGGTTTTTCGGCATTCGATTGTTCGGCAGTTGATACGGTGGACGTATTCATGTCGACTTTCGTGAGTCGAAAATCCCTATTCGTTACAATGTGGTATCAGAGCATTTGGTTAAGCGATAACCTTGGCTCTGTTGGGTGTTACACATTAGAGATAGAGTCAGTAGTACTCAAGAATCAGTGTGAGTGTAATAACAGATACGAGTGTGTATTTGTTAGTGAATATAAAATTTGTTTTATATTGTGTTGGCTTATAGGTTGATTGTTTATAGATTCTGGTCGGTGTAGTCTAGCTAACTATTTCGATAGGGATTTCTAAACTGCTAAACGAGATAAACCGACATAGTATCATTTTCAATTGGGTAAATGAAATAATTTTACCTTGATTATATTTTATATATAAATGAATAATTTTTCAGAAATTATTAAAGTGTATATAAATTGATTGTTTGGTTGTTGAAAATGTAAGAATATATATATAAGTTAATTAAAAGAATAAGTTGTATAAGAAAATGAATTATTAAGATGGAATTATAATTAGTGTGATTTACAATTGTGAAATAATCTTATATATAAGAAGAGAAACTATATGAATATATTTATAAATATGAGTTGTAAATAAAAATGAATTTGAACTATGAATTGAAATCGTTGAATATAAGTGAAACGAATTTAGGACTTACAATATGATATAATAAATTTAGCTTTGGTAAAGAATAAAGAATTTGGGTTAGCATAATAAATATATGATTTGAAATTTAACTAAAGGAAAGTTAAATAGAATTTACTTTAGAATTGGAATCTGAATTGGATTTTTAAGTGGAAATTTAAGTTAAGTTAAACAAATGATGTTTGAAATGGAATATAACTTAAGTGGTGTTGAATGAAGTTGATTTTGGTATCGAAGCAAAATAATAAAGTGAACTAAATGGTTGTGGACTTGAGTTATATAAATGAAATTCAACCTTATTTGTTAAATGGATTAGCAATTGAATTAATAAATGGATTGAATATTAATCAATCGAATGTAAATGAATGGATATAGAATACTGGATGTAAGTGTTAATTCATTAAAAAACTAGTAAATCTGAAATTGAATAATTGAATGGAAGACAATTAGATATTAAACCAATTGTAAATTAAAAGTGTTAAACCAAATTGAATGTAAATTTAAATAATTTGGTTATGTTGGTTATGATTTGGTTGTTATATGATTGGTTAGTTGATTGTATATGATTCATTAAGTGTTAATGAAATTGAATTGATAAATGGAAAGCTATGTAATTGAATTGATAAATGGAAAGCTATGTAATTGAATTTGATTTGGAAGTGAACCAACTTGAATGTAAATTAGTGAATGTAAACTAATTGAATATGAATGAATATTGATTTGGTTATGGATGTTAGTTGCATTTATTGCTTTTTGTTGCATTTTCTATATTGGCACATATTGTTGTTGCTTCTGGTATATGTTGTATATCGATATTATTATTTTTATATGCATGTTTCTCATTATTGTTGAGTGTTTAGTAGGTGTGGATTGCGCTTGCTTCGCTTTTAGCTCTCTTACATACTATATTAGCCGTATATGCTCGCTAATAAAATATAAGGTACATATCTCGGATTACATATCGTACTTTTACACTTTTTTCCCTGCGGGATGCCTCATTACTTTGATGAGATGTATCTTTGTGATATATATATTGCCATCTTTTTTCGGATCGAGCCGCGCAAAGGAGGTTATGGCGAAATTTTCTGAAAATTTAAGGCGTTAGAATATTTTTGAGAAAATTGAAATTTTTTTGAAAACTATAACTTTGATTTTGGAGGGAAAAGTTAAACGATATAGTTGGTTCTAAAAAGATAACTAAGTATGATTTGAAAACTTAGTAAAGTTATTGTAAGAAGTGTAACTATGGATTTTGGAAAAGTTAAAATGTTTAAATGAATTTGAAATTTAATTTGAAAGAATGGTTTTGAAAAGTTAATGGATTTCAAGACTTTTTCTTACTTGGTAATTTCGAGGACGAAATTCTTTTAAGGGCGGAAGTTTGTAACGACCCAGAATTCCTATCATTTGAAATTCGTATACTCAATTGATTTTTAATATTAACAAGTAAAATTTGTAGGTCAAATAAACTTTATTTCGAATATCTAGATTTAATTCGATAATTAAATCGATAATTTAATATTTAAAATTACAGAAATAATTGGAAATTGGGTTTAATATAATTAAAATTGATTTGTAAAGTTGTATTAAATCATATTGGAGGTAGAATGACATTATAGAATTTTTAAAATTGAATTAAAAGTTAAATTGTGGAAATTGAATATTTTAGTATTTAATTGACGAGTAAAAATAGTCAATTTTCAAACAGTCTCGGATTTAGACGAAACTATTTTCATCGGATCTGTAATGTTATATTATTGTATGGTTTCAAATTTCGTGTCAATCGGATTTACGGTTTGTCTGGGGCAAGCTAAAAGGCACTGAAATCGGTTTAAGTGAATTTTTAAATTTAAATAGTCGATTTGAAAATCTATCTTTCAAATATGATCGAATTGGCTCTCGATATATATTCCATTGCGTTCGGAATGGGGGTAAAATATTATAAACGCCAGGCGACACGCTTTGTTTGGAGTTCGGAAATTTTTTGGATGAATAGTGTTTGAGAATTTTTTATAAAAGCACCCATATTTTCACAATTTTCAACCAAAACCCTGGGGAGGTTTACAACCGCCGGCCTCAAAAACAATGGCTGAAATCGTGTTCTTCTTCTTCCCCAATTTTCTTTCGATCCGTCAATCGATTCGAGAAATCTTCAACTAAAAAAACGTAGAGGGAAACGAGTATTACAATCTCAATGGTGGTGATCGAGAATGGTGGAGCCAATCGTCGGCGATTGGGGTTCAAACGTGCGATAATCGAGCTCGAAAATCGAGGCGCAGGGACGACCGAGTGGGGCCTGCCTCTGGCCTTTGGGGTGTCGCGCGAAGCACTTCGAGATGGCGGCCTCTGATCGTCTTCAAAATGTCGAAAGTAGGCGCGGCTACTAGGGTTCAACGGCGGCTAGCATGGGTTCGGTCGCGTTTTACCTGATGGGGGAAGAGGGAAAAGAGGACGGCCGAGATCTGGAGGGTTTGAATGTGCGGCCCTAATGATTCTAGGTTATAATAATAAAAACAATTGTAAATTATTGTATATTTAAAATCGTATAAACTTTGTAACTTCATAACCTGTTCATACGAGGTCGAAAAATGACGAAACGAATTGCGTCGGGTTCGTATTGACGAATAATACGCGATGGAGCTGGACTGGGATCGATTGGAGCTAGTGAAAATTTTGAGTAAAATTAAACGCGCGTTTAATTTTATTCGAAATAAAACACTGCAACCGTTATTGAAAACAAGGTTAGAACTTCTCACTCAATCGAAATTGTTTTGATTTAAATTTTAAATTGTTAGATTTAAAATTGCTTGATTGTGTGATTGAATGATAAATTACTATCTATTGTATTGCAATGGACCCTACATGCTGTATATAATGCGGATGTTATTTATTAAACACATATACCGTGATATTTCACCTTGAAGTGGAATTGGTATTATATATGTACTTGGAGTTGATTTTCCCGCATTATATAGCGGATGAGACCTTATTGCGCCGCATAATAGCGGATAATATTTTATATAACCCATATACCGCGATATTCCGTCTTGAAACGAGATTGGTATTGTGCTAACATCTGTGGATGCAGGGAAACGGGTTGGAGGGATCCAATTGGATTCCTCAACAGTATTGATTTATTTACAGAATTTGCGATATATTTTGTTATCATATTGATATATGATGTTTGGATGTCGTGGGTTGATGTATTGGTGCTGTTGCAGCATTGGGCCTATTTTTAGAGTTTTAAAAATGTTAAAGTAATGATTTTGAATTTAAAAGGATTTTCAAGTGATTTTTGAAAGTATACATTTTATTGAATTTTGGTATTGATTCATTTTAAATAAATAAACGTTATAATTTTTATGTTATAAAAATTATAATTTTTGTGAAATATAACCGAAATGTGATTTTTGAAATAAGTAGTTGATTAATTTGTAAAATGGTTTAATTTGGGATTTTTGAATTATTATAAACGGTTTGTATAAAAGATTTGTAAAATTGATACTTATGAATTAAAATATTGGAATTTTAAAACGAGTTTTTATAACTGTTAAAGTGAAGTATAAATGGATTTCATAAGTGAATGAAATTTATGAATTTATAAATTATGAAGTTATAAAATAAATAGATTTTGTAAAATAAAAGAGTTATAAGTAATTAACTTATAAATTGGATTTTGCATTTAAATGAGATATAAATTAAATTTGTTAATTAAGTGATTTTTATAAGTTGAAGCTGTTATAAAATATAAATGGAATTTATAAACGTTGTTTTATAAATCCGAAACCAATTGAATTTGATAAGTAAATATGAAAGCTTATTAAAGGAGATATATCCACGATTTTGGACAGTGGATAATCCTTTAAATTAAAATATGTAGAAGTGTTGAATTTGGTAAAGATTTATATCCACGATTTTGGACAGTGGATAACCCTTTAAATTAAAATATGTAGAAGGGTTGAATTTGGTAAACGATTTATATTCGTGATTTTGGACAGTGAATAATATATTTAAGAAATGTTTTGGGGAAGTGATCTTTTAAATAGAATTAAAATTATTTGAAGCTGTTTTAAAATGTGTTAAGGATTGAAACCATAGATTTCAACATTCATTGTTGAAATAGACGTTTTCGAGAAATAAAAGGGAATGGTGGACTATAACACTGTTGTTATAGTAAATGATATACGAAAGGGAATGTTTTATATAGTATTGGGATTTATATATCTATCTTAATTTCGAATCCCTATACTAGTGATTTTGGGTTATCGTAACGATGGTTTACGCAACATTCGTTTTGACTCAAATGAATGTGTTTAAGAAAATGTTTTTCCTTAAAGAATAAAATATATACTTAATTGTGATTTAAGTATATTGAACATTTTTCAAATGTTGAAAATAAATAGATTTGTGAATTACTTATTATTAAATAAGTATGGAAATGTTTTCCAATACGAAGTGAAATGTTTTGAGATTTTATCTTTTGAAGACAAATTGAAAGTGAATATTTGAAAATCATATATCAGTGGATATTTGGAAATTTAAATTCACCATGGAATTTATAAAGGAAAGGGAAATTTGTTTAAAAATAAACATTGATTTACTTTTGAAGTGTGGGAAAATATATCTTGCAAAGATATTTTTGGAAAATAAATAATTTGGGAAATTATTTGGAATCTGGTGATGTTGTGCATATCTATTGATAGTTAAATAACCGACTATCAATATTAACCTTTAAATGGGTATTTATTGTGATTTACTTGAATTTGAATGCTACGCTTATTTTAAAAATAAGCGCTCGTTATTTGGTTTAGCCGAGAGAGGACCTTTGGGTCATAAATCCCATTCCGAATAGTGATATGTCATAATGGATAGGATTTGAAGACCGGTGTTGAAGACCAAATATTTTAGAAAACGGAAGGATTACCGTCGAATGACTCTGCATCAACTGATCCCCGATATAGAAATTTTATCACCCTTTGTGATGGGAAATCCGGACGTGATTAGTGAATATCTGTATTTGCAAGGGCTTCTTTGGAAGTGCCTTCTCTTGGAATGGACTTGTATGTATGTGTGTCTGACGTTACAATTTGAGATGTAAAGTGGTTTCTATCAAATATATTTCTGTTGGTGGCGGAGAATTTATTCTCTTAGCTTAACACCCTTCTCTGAGACGTACGAGCTCCAAGGTGATGTAGTTGATGGTTACTAGTGATATATTCCCAACTTAGTAATGTGGCATGCTGAGTGCTGCTGATCATTTGTTGATCAAAGCGTGGCTTTTATGAAAAGCATAGCTTTGTGGACGAGACTTCGTCGGACCTCACACCCCGAAAATGATCAAAACAGGAAGAATGCAGTAAGGTTATTTGGGGATCGCGCCCCCATAGGGTATGTTCATTTCCTTCTATATAGAGGTGGTATTATGGTATGGAGCCCAAATACTTAACCTATGTGGTTGCTGCAAATTTATTTCTTTGTGGTTGTTGGTGAATCACGGGATTTAGGTCGATTACGACCGGGGGATGGCATACTCGTGTCAGTAGTTACCTAGCCAGAGGTAACCCGGCCTTGTGTTGGCAAAGATCCGGTTAGGTTCTTGGGGCGTCTATCCAGTGGCGTACCCATGTGGCAATGGGAAGTTCCTTGGCCTGACTATTTGTTGGAAATCCAAAGAAAACAATATGAGCCTTGTACGATTTTAGTTATAGAACCTGCCATCTAATATGGTAGCTATAGTAGGCATACTATAATGGTACTTATGCTGGCTAAGATTAATATAGTACTTTCGAAATGTTTTTCTGCACTTTGCACTTATAGTAATAATATCGAAGAAATTTGCGTATCAAGCATGTTTGATAATTATAAGGAGAAATCTTCTCCAATTCTGCGTTTGCATTGTGTGTGTGGCAGGAGGCCTTATGGTAGTAACATTTTCTAACAACATTGTGGATCTATTTTAAAATATTTCTTTGTTTGTTTTTAAGGATATAACTGTTTTAAGTTCTCACACCAGTCCCATGACTGACCTGGAGTATTGTTTCCTTCCTAAACTCTGGGTTCCCACCAATTTTAACACAGGCAGTCTCGAGTCGGTTTATCGGGTCATTCTGGAATTCAGGAGATGCTGTGGAGATCTGCAGGCAAACTGGATGGCTTGGCGTATCAACTAGTATATAGTATTTCTTTTCCACTGTTTGTTGTTGTAAATTCTGATAATGTAATGTAATGTGATTAAATGTAATAACTGATATAGTTCTTTGTTTTAAAGATTATTCTTTTATCCATTATATGTTGTTCCGCTGCGATTGTGAGATTCTGATATTGTTTCTGTTGCTTATTCTTTCTTTCTTCTTCTATCTTCTACCTCTTCTTTAAACCTAACAGTTCGGTTTTCTGGCATTCGATTGTTCGGCAGTTGATACAGTGGACGTATTAATGTCGACTTTCGTGAGTCAAAAATCCCTATTCGTTACAATGTGGTATCAGAGCATTTGGTTAAGCAATAACCTTGGCTCTGATGGGTGTTACTCATTAGAGATGAGTCAGTAGTACTCTAGAATCAATGTGAGTGTAATAATAGATATGAGCGCGTATTTGTTAGTGAATATAAAAATTGTTTTATATTGTGTTGACTTATCGGTTGATTGTTTATAGATTCTGGTCGGTGTAGTCTAGCTAACTGTCTCGATGGGGTTTTTAAACTGCTAAATGCGATAAACCGACATAGTATCATTTTCAATTGGGTAAATGAAATAATTTTACCTTGATTATATTTTATATATAAAGGAATAATTTTTCAGAAATTATTAAAGTGTATATAATTTGATTGTTTGGTTGTTGAAAATGTAAGAATATATATATAAGTTAATTAAAAGAATAAATTGTATAAGCAAATGAATTATTAAGATGGAATTATAATTAGTGTGATTTACAATTGTGAAATAATCTTATATATAAGAAGAGAAACTATATGAATATATTTATAAATATGAGTTGCGAATAAAAATGAATTTGAACTATGAATTGAAATTGTTGAATATAAGTGAAACGAGTTTTGGACTTATAATATGAGATAATAAATTTAGCTTTGGTAAAGAATAAAGAATTTGGGTTAGCATAATAAATATATGATTTGAAATTTAACTAAAGGAAAGTTAAATAGAATTAACTTTAGAATTGGAATCCGAATTGGATTTATAAGTGGAAATTTAAGTTAAATTAGACAAATGATGTTTGAAATGGAATATAACTTAAGTGGTGTTGAATGAAGTTGATTTGGGTATCGAAGCAAAATAATAAAGTGAACTAAATGGTTGTGGACTTGAGTTATATAAATGCAATTCAACCTTATTTGTTAAATGGATTAGCAATTGAATTAATAAATGGATTGAATATTAATCAGTCGAATGTAAATGAATGGATATAGAATACTGGATGTAAGTGTTAATTCATTAAAAAACTAGCAAATTTGAAATTGAATAATTGAATGGAAGTCAATTAGATATTAAACCAATTGGAAATTAAAAGTGTTAAACCAAATTGAATGTAAATTTAAATAATTTGGTTATGTTGGTTATGATTTGGTTGTTATATAATTGGTTAGTTGATTGTATATAATTCATTAAGTGTTAATGAAATTGAATTGATAAATGGAAAGCTATGTAATTGAATTTGATTTGGAAGTGAACCAACTTGAATGTAAATTAGTGAATGTAAACTAATTGAATATGAATGAATATTGATTTGGTTATGGATGTTAGTCGGATGATAGTTGTTTGGTGGTTGCATTTATTGCTTTTGTTGCATTTGCTATATTGGCACATATTGTTGTTGCTTCTGGTATATATTGTATATCGATATTTTTTTTATATGCATGTTTCTTATTATTGTTGAGTGTTTAGTAGGTGTGGATTGCGCTTGCTTCGCTTTTGGAGCTCTCTTTTATGCTATATTAGCCGTATATGCTCGCTAATAAAATATAAGGTACATATCTCGGATTACATATCGTACTTTTACACTTTTTTCCCTACGGGATGCCTCATTACTTTGATGAGATGTATATTTTGTATATATATATTGCCCTTTTTTTTGGATCGAGCCGCGCAAAGGAGGTTATGGCAAAATTTTCTGAAAATTTAAGGCGTTAGAATATTTTGAGAAAATTGGAAATTTTTGAAAACTATAACTTTGATTTTGGAGTGGAAAGTTAAACGATATAGTTGGTTTTAAAAAGATAACTAAGTATGATTTGAAAACTTAGTAAAGTCATTGTAAGAAGTTTAACTATGTATTTTGGAAAAGTTAAAATGTTTAAATGAATATGAAATTTAATTTGAAAGAATGGTTTTGAAAAGTTAATGGATTTCAAAACTTTTTCTTACTTGGTAATTTCGAGGACGAAATTCTTTTAAGGGGGAAATTTGTAACGACCCAGAATTCCTATCATTTGAAATTCGTATACTCAATTGATTTTTAATATTAACAAGTCAAATTTGTAAGTCGAATAAATTTTATTTCGAATATCTAGATTTAATTGGATAACTAAATCGATAATTTAATATTTAAAATTATGGAAATAATTGAAAATTGGATTTAATATGATTAAAATTGACTTGCAAAGTTGTATGAAATCATATTGGAGGTAGAATGATGTTATAGAATTTTCGAAATTGAATTAAAAGTTAAATTGTGGAAATTGAACATTTTCATATTTAATTGACGAGTAAAAATAGTCATTTTTCAAGAAGTCTCGGATTTTGACGAAACCAGTTTCATCAGATCCATAATGTTATATTATTGTATGGTTTCAACTTTTGTGTCAATCGGATTTACGGTTTGTCCGGGGCAAGCTAAAAGGCACTGGAATTGGTTTAAGTGAATTTTTAAATTTAAATAGTCGATTTTAAAACCTATCTTCCAAATATGATCGATTTGGCTCTCGATATATATTCCATTACGTTCGGAATGGGGGTAAAACATTATAAATGCCAGGTGGCACGCTTCGTTTGGAGTTCGAAAAATTTTCGGATGAATAGTGTTTGAGAATTTTCTATAAAAGCACCCATATTTTCACAATTTTCAACCAAAACTCTGGGGAGGTTACAACTGCCGGCCTCAAAAATAATGGCCGAAATCGTGTCTTCTTCTTCCTCAATTTTCTTTCGATCCGTCAATCGATTCGAGAAATCTTCAACTGCAAAAACATAGAGGGCAACGAGTATTACAATCTCAACGGTGGTAATCGAGATGGTGAAGCCAATCGTCGGCGGTTGGGGTTCAAACATGCGGCAATCGAGCTCGAAAATCGAGGCGTAGGGACGACCGAGTGGGGCCGGCCTCTGGCCATTAGGGTGTCGCGCGAAGCTCTTCGAGATGGCGGCCTCTGATCGTCGTCAAAATGTCGAAAGTAAGCGCGGCTACTAGGGTTCAATGGCGGCTAGCATGGGTTCGGTCGCGTTTTACCTGATGGGGGAGAAGGAAAAGGGGACAGCCAAGATGTGGAGGGTTTGAATGTTCGACCCTGACGATTCTAGGTTATAATAATAAAAAAATTTGTAAATTATTATATATTTAAAATCGTATAAACTTTGTAACTTCATAACTTGTTCATACGAAACGAATTACGTCGGGTTCGTATTGATATACTATGCGATGGAGCTGGATTGGGATCGATTGGAGCTGGTGAAAAATTTGAGTAAAATTAAACGCGCGTTTAATTTTATTTGAAATAAAACGCTGCAACCGTTATTGAAAACAAGGTGAGAACTTCTCACTCAATCGAAATTGTTTCGATTTAAATTTTGAATAATTAGATTTAAAATTGCTTGATTGTGTGATTGAATGGTAAATTACTATCTATTGTATTGAAATAGACCATATACGCCGTATATAATGCTGATGTTATTTATTAAACACATATACCGCGATATTTCACTTTGAAGTGGAATTGGTATTATATATGTACTTGGAGTTGATTTTCCCGCATTATATAGTGGATGAGACCTTATTGCGCCGCATAATGGTGGATAATATTTTATATAACCCATGTACCGCGATATTCCGTCTTGAAACGGGATTGGTATTGTGCTAACATCTGTGGATGCAGGGAAACAGGTTAGAGGGATCCAACTGGATTCCTCAACGGTATTGATTTATTTACAGATATTTGCGATATATTCTGTTATCATATTGATATATGATGTTTGGATGTCGTGGTTGATGTATTGGTCCTGTTGCAGCATTGGGCCTATTTTTGGAGTTTTAAAAATGTTAAAGTAATGATTTCGAATTTAAAAGGATTTTCAAGTGATTTTTGAAAGTATACATTTTACTGAATTTTGGTATCGATTCATTTTAAATAAATAAACGTTATAATTTTTATGTTATAAAAATTATAATTTTTGTGAAATATAACCGAAATGTGATTTTTGAAATAAGTAGTTGATTAGTTTGTAAAATGGTTTAAATTGGGATTTTTGAATTATTATAAACGGTTTATGTAAAAGATTTGTAAAATTGATATTTATGAATTAAAATATTGGAATTTTAAAACGAGTTTTTATAAGTGTTAAAGTGAAGTATAAATGGATTTCATAAGTGAATGAAATTTATGAATTTATAAATTATGAAGTTATAAAATAAATAGATTTTGTAAAATAAAAGATTTATAAATAATTAACTTATAAATTGGATTTTGGCATTTAAATGAGATATAAATGGAATTTGTTAACTAAGTGATTTTTATAAGTTGAAGTTGTTATAAAATATAAATGGAATTTATAAACGTTTTTTTATAAATCCGAAACCAATTGAATTTGATAAGTAAATATGAAAGCTTATTAAAGGAGATATATCCATGGGACAATGGATAAATCTTTAAATTAAAATATGTAGAAGTGTTGAATTTGGTAAACGATTTATATCCACAATTTTGGACAATGGATAATCCTTTAAATTAAAATATGAAGAAGTGTTGATTTGGTAAACGATTTATATTCGCGATTTTGGACAGTGAATAATTTATTTAAGAAATGTTTTTGGGAAGTGATCTTTTAAATAGAATTAAAAAAATTTGAAGTTGTTTTAAAATGTGTTAAGGATCGAAACCATAGATTTCAACACTCATTGTTGAAATAGACGTTTTCGAGAAATAAAAGGGAATGGTGGACTATAACATTGTTGTTATAGTAAATGATTTTCGAAAGGGAATGTTTTATATAGTATTGGGATTTATATATCTATCTTAGTTTCGAAATGGGTTATCGTAACGATGGTTTACGCAACATTCGTTTTGACTCAAATGAATGTGTTTAAGAGAATGTTTTTCCTTAAGGAATAAAATATATACTTAATTGTGATTTAAGTATATTGAATATTTTCCAAACGTTGAAAATAAATAGATTTGTGAATTACCTATTATTAAATGAGTATGGAAATGTTTTCCAATATGAAGTGAAATGTTTTGAGATTTTATCCTTTAAAGATAAATTGAAAGTGAATATTTTAAAATCGTATGTCAGTGGATATTTGGAAATTTAAATTCACCATGGAATTTATAAAGGAATGGGAAATTTGTTTAAAAATAAACATTTATTTATTTTTGAAGTGTGGGAAAATATCTCTTGTAAAGATTTTTTTGAAAATAAATTATTTGGGAAATTATTTGGAATCTGGTGATGTTGTGCATATCTATTGATAGTTAAATAACCGACTATCAATATTTACCTTTAAATGGGTATTTATTGTGATTTGCTTGAATTTGAATGCTACGCTTATTTTAAAAATAAGCGCTCGTTATTCGGTTTAGCCGGGAGATGACCTTTGGGTCATAAATCCCATTCCGAATAGTGATATGTCAAAATGGATAGCATTTGAAGACCGGTGTTGAAGACCGAATATTTTCGAAAACGGAAGGATTACCGTCGAATGACTCTGCATCGGCTGATCCCCGATATAGAAATTTTATCACCCTTTGTGATGGGAATTCCGGACGTGATTAGGGAGTATCCGTATTTGCAAGGACTTCTTTGGAAGTGCCTTTGGTTCTGTTTGATCTCGGAATGGACTTGTATGAATGTGTGTCTGACGTTACAGTTTGAGATGTAAAGCTGGTTTCTATCAAATATATTTCTGTTGGTGGCGGAGAATTTATTCTCTTAGCTTAACACCCTTCTCTGAGACGTACGAGCTCAGAGGTTATGTAGTTGATGGTTACTAGTGATATATTCCCAACTTGGTAATGTGGCATGCTGAGTGCTGCTGATCATTTGTTGATCAAAGCGTGGCTTTTATGAAAAGCGCAGCTTTGTGGACGAGACTTCGTCGGACCTTACACCCCGAAAATGATCAAAACAGGAAGAATGCAGCAAGGTTGTTTGGGGATCGCGCCCCCATAGGGTATGTTCATTTCCTTCTAGATAGAGGTGGTATTATGGTATGGAGCCCAAATACTTAACCTATGTGATTGCTGCAAATTTATTTCTTTGTGGTTGTTGGTGAATCACGGGATTTATGTCTATTACGACCCGGGGATGGCATACTCGTGTCAGTAGTTACCTAGCTAGAGATAATCCGGCCTTGTGTTGGCAGATATCCGGTTAGGTTATCGGGGGGTCTTTCCAGAGGCGTAGCCATGTGGCAATGGGAAGTTCCTTGGCCTGACCATTTGTTGGAAATCCAAAGAAAACAATACGAGCCTTTATGGTTTTAGTTGTAGAACCTGCCATCTAATATGGTAGTTATAGTAGGGATACTATAATGGTACCTATGCTGGCTAAGATTGATATTGTACTTTCGAAATGTTTTTCTGCATTTTGCACTTATAGTAATAATATCAAAGAAATTTGTGTATCAAGCATGTTTGAAAATCATAAGGAGAAATCTTCTTCAATTCTGCGTTTGCATTATGTGTATGGCAGGAGGCCTTATGGTAGTTACATTTTCTAAAAACATTGCGGATCTATTTTAAAATACTTCTTTGTTTGTTTTTAAGGATATTACAGTTTTAAGTTCTCACACCAGTCCCATGACTAACCTGGAATTTATTGTTTCCTTCCTAAACTCTGGGTGCCCACCAATTTTAACATGGGCAGTCTAGAGTCAGGTTATCAGGTCATTCTGGAATTTAGGAGATGCCGTGGAGATCTGGAGGCAAACTGGATGGCTTTGCGTATCAACTAGTATATAGTATTTCTTTTCCGCTATTTTTTGTTGTAAACTCTGATAATGTAATGTAATGTGATGAAATGTAATAACTGATATGGTTCTTTGTTTTATAGATTATTCTTTTATCTATTATATGTTGCTCCACTGCGATTGTGAGATTCTGATATTGTTTCTGTTGCTTCTTCTTTCTTTCTTCTTCTATCTTCTACCTCTTCTTTAACCCTAACGGTTCGGTTTTCCGGCATTCGATTGTTCGACAGTTGATACAGTGGACGTATTAATGTCGACTTTCGTGAGTCGAAAATCCCTATTCGTTACATGATCCATTTGTGCTGTGCAAGCAACATAAGTTAATTATGTTCCTAATGCTACCACGAACAAAATGAAAATGACTGACGGCTTGTCATTAAAACAAAACCAAAATGGTCATTCATCAGAATATAATCATAACTGATGATCAGTCGTACAAAAATGATCCGGAGGACAGTGAAATACTCCAAATAATAGAAGATGCTAATGATATATGACCACTTAATAATGAAGTATTTGATAGAGTTGAATTATATGAAGATGTCAAAGTTGATGATGATAATGATGATGATGATGATGATGATGATGATGTCAAAGTGAATGAATATGAATATGATCACGATATTGTAAATAATGATATCGATAATGATGCTTACAATTGATAGTTGTATAATATATGGAAAGACTATTTTATGTATGCACAATAGTTTCATTTTTCTATGTTTGTCATGCCAAGTATACTATATCGATAATTATCAACCAATTATAATATTAAGATGGATTTGTCATTATTTATTATATTGTATAGATCTATAAATGTATTAATATAACAAATATAGTCGATGTCGACACAACCGTAGTGGCTCATCAACAAGTTAGAACAGCTCATCATTAGGTCATGGTGGCTCCCAATCATCATAGCGTAACGTCGCGCAGTATATATGTTGTCACCATTCATTTGAACTGTCGATGCTCTTGTTGATACTCCTATTGATGGTACCAGTCCATCTACCCGTGTGTTTGGGATAGAATTTTTGAACTCCGTCGATCAACTTTATGTCCTCCCAAGGGAGCAAGGATTGGGGTAAGTAATTACATATACAAATATTCTCATACACATACATACAAATACATACTCACACACAGACTCACATACACACACAAATACATATACACTCACACATATATACATGTACATATATATATTAGCACACATAAAACACATACATGTATACAATAATTTACTAATCAAATATTTAAACATTCATATATATGTATACGTTTAATTTCAGTAGCAGGGTCACATCTAACGCCATACGTGAAGGCTTGTTGGTATGGATCACAACATTTTGGTGTTCATTGGATGCCATTACCATTGATGTAAAGAGTCATGTTCGTAGAATTTCAAATAAAGTAATTTTATACATAACACACTATATAAATATGTACATCATTTTGTTCATAAGCATCTAGCGCTTGAGCAGGAGATATATAAGCAGTTCTTGCAGTATTGAGAGACAAAAAATTCAAGGCATTATTAAAAAAGAATAGTGTAAGCAGAAATAGAAATCCTATATTACATATTGGTGGCTCCAGATCATACGTAGATCGTCATAACGATTTGGTACGTATTTATTTGTTAAATTTATATAACATTTAAAAAAATAAAAATAGACTTATATAATAGTGTACTTGATTGAAATTTCAAAATGAAGAGAAGCATGGTGAGCCCACATCTTGGCAACTCTTTTACAGTACTTATAAGGCTTGGTTATCCGGTGGGTCTACCGTCAATAGCTTGATAGATAATTCTTCCATTGAGTTGTAGTATGTTATCCATAAAATTTTATACATTTACATAATATTTATGTATATATACATGTATGAAATTCTAATGAATACGTAAAATGCAAAATAGACAAGATACCGGCAGGATTGACAAGCTTTGGAGTTGAGGTGTGGAGATAACCAAAGAAGCGAACAAAGATGTATTCTACACACTCACTAGAGTTACTGCAAAAAGGACGGATCGTAAGCCCAACTATTGGAATTATCCTCGAGTATGTAATAGCTTAAATATTTTTTATAAACATATGATATTAAGTGTATATATACAAAACCATAAACATATGTACGCATAGTATAGTAATATGTGTAAATACATTGGTTTTATATCCCAAGAACCACATGTGTTTATATATATATATATATATATATATATATATATATATATTGTGTGTGTGTGTGTGTTTTAGACGAATGCTTAGTATATTCACTATGCTACGATGTTAAAGGAATGTTAAATAAAATAAATAGAGTTTGCTCAATTTAATATAAAAAAATTTAAAATACACAATAAGTTAAACAAATATACAAGTTAAATCAATTAATAAATTACATAAATGTATATATAATTGAGTTTAATCATACATTTCGTTCAATAAACTAAATAACATTATTTTTGTAAAAGTTAAATCACTCGGTAAATTTAATATATACACACATACATACACATACATACATATATAATTAAGCTCGGTTATAAATTTTGTTTTAATAAATCAAACGGGAGATTTTTAGATTTAAAATTAAAAAATTAAAAAATATATAATAAATTTAACAAATATAGAAGTTAAATCCCATAATAAATTAATCAAATACATAAGTTACACCACTCAATACATTAAACAAATGTATATACAATTGAGTTAAACTATAAATTTAGTTTCAATAAGTTAAACAAGAGCGTTTTTGTAAAAGTTAAATTACTTAATAAATTAAAAATTCATATATAAACATATAAATAATTAAACAAATATATAAGTTAAATCACCCAGTAAATTGAACAAATATATAAGATAAATTGCTTAATTAATCAAACTATTACATGTTAACCTAAATTTAATAATTTTGTTTCAATAAATATGATATTTTAAAAAATTTACTTATTATTCACAAACAAATTCGGTTAAAATGTAGAGGTCGTTATTAAATAGAGCTTCTACATTTTGCATTATTATAGAAGATGAAGAAAACCGGTAGTTGAAATCACACATCGATCGGCTACGGTAGCACCTCATTGCATTTTTATCACTCTTTACATACAAGGACATTTTTGCCGAGGGTGGTGACGGAGATAGTGATGCTGGGTAGGGTTCGGGAGAGTATGTATTTGATTATGTACATTTGGGTTTTTTAGAGATGGTGAACGTATGTATATTTGGTTTGTTTGGAGATGGTGATAGCGATTGGTTCAGTGTATATGGTATTTTGGAAATTTAGCATCATATTGTCGTTGGTATTTGGATATTTGCTTATGGATTATTTGGATATTTAGGTTGTATTACAATAATATTGTTTGTTTGGATGTGATATGTGATATACGATATTTGCTTACGGTATTTGATATATGGTATGGACTGTGATATGTGTGAGATTGAGGTAAGCAATGCTGCAAATATGCTTCAGTTATGGCATCGAAAGGGCATCTGCATAGCATTGGAAAATCTGATTTGTACACTTTGATTGGGCGCCACTATGGCGTCGGCAAGTAGTTGACAGGGCTTCAGCAATTTCAAATTTTATATTTCAAAAGTAGTCGATATGGTGTCAAAACGACATCGAAATAGTGGTAGCATCGACTTATATCATCTATTTGGAATTGGTAATGGCACCACTCAAGGCATCTTTAAGGCGTCGAAATTCTTTTTCTGACCTATTTTTTTACCGACGCTTATAAAGTCATCAATGTGGCATCGGTAGGTAATTTATTGATGCCTCATCGATGCCATTTTGACGTTGGTAATTCATCTTCTTTTTTGATGGTGTGCAGTTCAATGTGGAAGTCAGTGGGCCTTAGGAGTCGTGACTCTAGAATTTGTGCAGTTCATATGTGAAGTAGATTTTGAACCTATTTCATTTTGTGTTACGTTGTTGTTATTGTTGACTTTGTATGCCTGAACCTGTATTTTTGCACCAAAAGTTGGCACAAACTCCTAAAAGATTATATAAGAGAATAAAGTGAAGAAAATTAATGTAAAATGAGAGAAAGCAACACAAAACAATTATAGTGGTTTAACTAATCACCGGTTTACTTCCACTTAAACTTTGTTTAGGATTCTACAAAGTTTTTACAGAGATGATCTTATGGATCAGTAGTATATGGATCGGTATTGACCCAAGAGATTAAAACAGAAGTACAAAAATTAAGAATACAAGTGAAAAATATCCCCGAAACAATCATATCATCTCTATTTGTAGCTGAAGGTCGACGAATTTCTCTCCAGCACGTTCTTTCTCACGTTTCCTATGTCCTGAAGGAGCCGACCTCAAAAGATCGTGGCCAACACAGCAAAGTTCAAGGACCGGTACCAAGCCATTCCTCTATGGATCGGTATCGATCATAAAAATGGAATTAAACCCTTCTTTGATCCTTTGACGTTGCTTGGATGGCTTGTACCTTCATTTGTATATCTTGGTTATATAGGTATGAGCTTAAACTATGGTGGAGTCTTTGGTCATTTGCTAGTTTAAAGCACTTGGGTTTTCATTCTTGGAACTTGGATTGGTGCTTAAAAGTTTGAATTGTGGAGAGATCATGAAACATCTCGTGTCATATGATCTAGTTGATTAGCACCTTAGTTTCACTAGCAAGAAACAAGCATGACTTTAGCCAAACCTATGGATTGGTATCGAACCATAGCCATTGATCAGTAGCGATATAAGACCTTTTCTAATTCTTGGATTTTGGTATAGGCACCTTGGTTAATTTGTGATGTAGGCTATACTTCAAGACTTTTGGTGGGTTAATGGCTACGTCCACTAATCTTGTTTGATATATGAGTGAAAAAGTGACTGTTCTGGATTTCTGCTTGGTTATTCTCCTATTTTATCGTTCTAACTTGTCCAAATATGGCTTGATCAAAATGCTAGATAACATTTACCCTCAAAGTATGTCTTTTTTGATAAGATATGCTTTGGATACTGTGAATTATACATCATCGGTTTCAAGATTTGTCCTGAATAGATGTCGTTTGTTTTCTAGATGGTTCTTACAAAGCATTGCGTCCCTTTTTCGATTGTCGTATCGCTATGAATGATTTTGAGCATGCCAATCTTGAATAGTATACAAATTAATGCATGCTCTTCAGTTTAGCTATTTTGGTTCTAGAAAGTTTCCAATAATTTCTCCCTTTGAACTCCATAGGTAGGACTTCGTCCCAAGGGAATTCCATTTCTTTATTGTCATGCATGAACATACACATGCGTACATTTATTATATATATATATATATATTAATATATATATATATATATTATTTTACTTTATTATTTTTTCATAGATTGTTACCAAATGCTAGGTAATGGATTGATACCGATCCATGGTCCATAGTTTAGAATCTTGAAAATAGGCGATCCTTCTGCCTAATTTTATGGATCGATGTATATATCTACCGAACGCATACTTTACTAATTCCACAATTTTATTTCATTACCTTGAGACCTTTCAATCTCGAGATAGCCATTGTCGTCGTGGACTTTAACACCATTGGCATGTCACTTTACATCATCGAACAGTCATTCTAGGCCATCTCTTTCATCTCTCCCTATCAATTTTTCCACAACTAGTTACTCCATACTCTAATCTCCAAACACCAAACCACTTGGGCAAACCATCAACAAGCACTTGAATTTAATCACATTGACTTTTTTTAGGTAAATGGAAGCATGGATTGAATTTAATCACATTGGCTTGTTTTAGGTAAATGGAAGCATGGATTGGAGACGTTCACCATCGATTTGAACCTTGACCATGCACGGCAGCCAATGGAGTACATTACTCTTCCCTTATGGATTGGCATGAATCCTACATAGGTGAATCTTTCATCAAAAATCAAGTTTCAGAGGATTAATCGTAAAAGTCTTGAGATTTCCTCGAGGCCGGACTTGTTTTTCTCGGGCATGACTAAAGCGAGGGCTTTTTCGAGCTTCGACTCGAGTCGGCTTTAAGTCCTATTCGTGGCAAACCCAAGTTTTTCATGGTGATCCAAATTGCTAGTATATAATTCCCAAGCATTCTCATAAAAAAGTTAAATGGAACTCCATAACCAAGTTTGCTGAGCCATGGTCGATGAATCATAATTTGTTAAGACAGATTCCAATGATGGTCATATTGAATGCATACCAGTGCTTGAATGAATTGTTTGTCAATCTTCCGACCAAATGATGGGTTTGAATTGCATGAAATTAGATGCATGCACTGCAAAAATTTAGATGCACACACTGCATGATTTTAATTTCATACTATTGCCCCCATCGATTTATGGGATCCAATCGATCAAAACACATCGGCATCCATCGGGTTTGGTACATTGACGATATAGGGTTTTCTTCCAGCATGAAGATTACATCTTTAAGTATTCCTGATATCTCTTACGTGTGAAGTTTTGATGGTTATGGATCGTAGGTGCACCTCGCATCTCTCTAATATGGCCATAGGCCCTCCAATGTCATGGTATGTCAAGTTTGATAGATCTATCTCAATGAATTTGCCTACGGCGAAGTCCTCTCTTACTCCATCCCAATGTCACTGAGCAGTTGTTGGATAGGGCGGCCTTTGGAAATAGTTCCTTTTTTAGCTGAAGAGCCCATTGTAGGGGGTCGCCCCCAATATTGATATGGGCAATGCTATTATTCTGGATTATCCTAAGGACTTCGCAGCTTGAAGGTTGATGAAATGTCTCTCAAGAGGATATGCGAGAAGCATGGTATTCCATTTGTAGATGTATTAGATCATGCATGTTATCAACGAGCGCATCTTCCACCAATAGGATATATAGCTTGTAACCATTTCATGTGCATGGTCGACCGTGTTCCACCATTCAACCATTTTATTTGCACAATCGTGCAGTTTATGAAACTCACCCCTGCCCAATTGAATCTGAATAGCTATGCTTTTTTAGAATGATTGTATATGATTTTTGTCCATTATTTGAACCTTGAGCCCAACGCCCAAGAGATACGTTACATATATGGCTTTAAGCACCAGAAGGGGTCACCTTCACTCTTTTTTTTTGGAAACCTGCTAAGGGCTTTGGATAATGTTAGGCCTTTGGAACAAGCTAAGCTACTTTAAGAATGAATTTTTCTTTGTACGTTGCCTGCCTGGTTTCGCACAACGGTGGTTATTTGGATGTAATTTTCATTCTCACTTTCTATTTTCTAGTATGGACGTTATAGTTTCAAATATTCACCCTATCATTTCTTATGTTAGCAGATAATTCAAGAAGGCCCAATGGTGTAGCCCTAGCGAGAACCCTCGCAACTCTCTATCAAGTCTCACTTAAATAAAGGGAAATGAAATTTCTCCTCGCTGATGAATACTTGCATTCTTACAACCTCTTAGAGGAGGATCATGGTGTTGGCCATGTTTCGGAAATTATATGATGGTGGTGACGACTCCCCGTAGGAACACGATGCTACCACGGATGTCGATGAAGGTCACAAGGTACCTCCTTTTCGGAGACTCCTTATCGATCCTAAAATGAGTCAAAGGGCTGAAGCTCGCGAAGAAGAGAGCGAGCATGTTAAGGAAATAGAAAGTGATGGTGAGGGAATGACTACGCTATCATTGGCCATGAGTTGTTGAGTGATGGGAATGATGATAATCATGCATTCCTTATAACTTGGTGGCCCAAAGTAAAGATGGTCCATCTTGGACATCTATGCAACCTCCACCAGCTATTATGGTTGGGGAGATCCTCATCCCGCCTTCTGGGGCCATCTTTAGGTCCTTTGAGAGTATTTCAAATGAAATTGGTTCCTTCGACCTCAACAATATCAACATTAGGGACATTAGATCTCCTATTCTTCTAACTGATGATGTGCCTACTACTTGTGCGAGGGAAATAACCCCTTTTAGCAAGCTCCAAGTCCACGGTCCATAAAGGGACAATAGGACATATCCACTCTTACACGACACTATATTCTTGCTTTATTCGCACTATGCTTTCATCTTGTTGGTGTTAACTTGTTTCTGTTTCATTTACAGATTCCATGAAGCATAGAAATATGCACGACATTACCCTGAATCGGGGATTAATACAAAAAGCTTGGATCGTCTGGCCATTCTTATGGTTTGTCCCATGACTCTGATTCGGGATGGCACTCAAGCCAGGATCATTGGAGTTGGAACAGAGCTTACAGGTCCCGTGAGTCATCTTCATAATGTAAGTCTCATTCACCCTTCTCGCATAGCATGGACAAGTATCGACAAGACCAAATAATGTCATGTCCATTGAGATATCGATTGCCCCTAATTTTATTCCACTTCTAACACAAATAATGATATCCTCTCATGCGCCACGATGATCTGAGCAGTCGTTTGGGCTATTTTCCTCCATAACTTAAGATATGATAAGTGGTTGATTGAAACCCCTACTACTAATGCATAATTCCAATCCTCATGTGGCTGCCATGAAGGCGTTTTCCAAATATTTTCTTCGATGATGTCATTTTTGTTCCTCATCTAGAGGATATCTCTTCGAAGGTGAAATCTGACATCCTGGCCAATGTAGACGATGTATATGCCAATATTTCAAGTGGAAGAGAATATCTAAGGCTATTTTTGAAGTCTCCTAAAAACAAAATGTAGAGCTTGATTGGATGAAACAAATTTAAGAACATGACAAGCTTAACATTTCCATCCTTGACAAGGAATTTGAGGGACTTAACGCTTCGCTGGCTGATGCCAAGAAAAAGCTAGAAGATCTGACTAAGTCTGCTGAGAAGGATCACCAGAACTAGCAAAAGCAAATCAAGGCTGCTTATCATAGAAGCCAATTCTATCATTAGAAAATGAACGACTTAAAAACCTATGTAAGAGCAAGCCATAGAAATAGTGAAGTTGAAAAGGCTACTAGCGGGTGAAAAGTGAAAAGGATGATGCTCGCATTCAAGCCCAAGGTTATTACAAGGAGGTACTAGATGCTCAAATAACGAGAGATGACGATGAGGGCCGAGTCAAAGGTGTTGAGGAGCACATTCAGGTCATAGAGAATAGAGTTAAATATGAACTTGAGCCTATTCTATTGCAGTAGAAAGAAAATATTATTAAATTTGGAAACTTAAAATGGTTGGTTGAGTGATATCCCCAAACTTTGGCCATGGCCTGGGAAGATATCGTGAAATAGGAGCGAGAGAACTTCCATGGAGTCAAGATCAATGAAGAGAAGCCAAAAGTCGACCTTTTGGATGAAGAAGACTTAAAATCACTTAGGATCAGTGAGCTTATCTTACACCCTGAATTGACTACTGAGGTTCAAAAGGATTGGGATGAGAGTTTTGGGTCTACTCCTCATGATGCAACAATAAACATTACTGCTCCTTTGACGTCGGAGCCACAGATTATTGAATCACTTCTCTTTCTGGCTCCAGTTCTACTTCGTTATGCCTGGACAACATCTAGTGCTTCAACTATTCGGCATCCTTATTGGATTCTCAATACAACCCTGATGAGCCTCTACTTCCGAAATTGCCCATTTTATCTCATATTCTGGAATGAGTCTTTGGAAGCGCTCCAGCGCATATCGAGTCTACATCTCTCGAGGTATATCATTAACATTGCACGTATTTAAGATGGCTAATATGGCAGAGGTTGACGTCACTAATCTCTACTTTTCTGTTTTTTCAAGTTTTAGTTCAGCCTTCTATTATCCCTTTGCCAGAAGTAAGCATGCCAATAGGAACACAAATCACTCAAATGGAATTGGTCATTATATCTGCTCCTCATAAGACTTCGGCTCCTCCAACAGACATTTCCCTGGCACCAATGCTAGAATGATTCATGCTATGGAAGACGAGGTCGTAGATGACCATCATGGAGGCCAGGGAGATGAGGATATCATTGTTACTAGAGTCGTTGAGCATTCGGGGGGGCCTACTATGCAAGAGATGCAACCTAAGCCATGCTAACTAAGGAGATTAAAAGGAGAAATTTGACGGTATTCCACCCATTTTATCTTTTCATTGCACATGAATCTGTCTTCACTCCCATTATCATTCCCACTTTTGAAGGTGTCCAAAGCATGACTTCCAAGTTTATGGGAAGCGACTATGACCGGGAGACTGACCCAAAGGGCTACTTCCCAAAGGATGATAAAGCAAGGAAATAAGCAAAAGGAAGCCCAGTAGATCTGGTGTACACTCTTTCAGGGAATGAAGGAAGGAAGGAGGAAAAGAGAAGGAAGAAGATTTTGTTTCTCCTTGTTTTTCTGTTGCTTTTTGTTTTAGCCATGAACCTGTGTAAATAGGCTGATGTAGTGCGGGTGCAACCACCGCTCTTTTTTTAAGAAAGTTTGTTCATAAAGAATAGTTTCGTTCACCTTCAAATCTTGTATCTATCTGTTCATGTATCAAGAAATGCTTTCATTTAGCTAAGTTAGTTGTTTGCTTTGCTTATCGTTAGCTTAGTTTCATTTGACTAGTGATAGCGATGGATTTTATATTACCTTCATATTAAGAGAGTTATAGCTTGGTTACCTACATCTGGGCATCTATGTTTGGTCTCGTCAATCTTCCAGCCTTGGCCAGGATTGATCACCTTGAGCGGCGTTTTGGACATCTATATCTTCAAATGTTTTACCCGATCTCCCCTAGCACTGAGCGTTGACCGTACATTCCCTATTTACGAGACTAAGCAAGCATGATACCATCTCTGAATGTTGAAATGTCTATCTCTGGATGATCTCGCCTTACTCCGGGTGTAGACCCGGGCTTGCCTATCTTCAGGCAATAATTCGAAGTTTTGCCTATCTCTTGGAGAAGTTATTGGAGCGGACTGTCTCGTTTGACCCCTATGTGTTTATAATCTAATGCCTGAGTCGGAGGTTAGAGGAGTTAATTGACATCTAACTTCGAATGCCTCGAAACAGTCATGTTCCTTAAGCCCAGTTATAGACCGCCAAGTCCAATCGGTACCTACCTTCGGGAACCTATATATATGTATTAAGTGTAAGCTGTTCAACTTTTCCATTATGCACAGCGCTCGATGGTAGATCATGCCTTGTTACATTGAAATCAACAAAGTACATGCAAAGATAGTTTTAAGCGAAATAATAACGTAAGTGCTCACTATTCCATGCCTTCGGAAGTGAAATTTTGTCAATAGTCACTGTTTGAATTTTCCATCTCTAAGTTTATATTCAATACCATACGAACCTTCCCAAGCAGGCCCATGTTCACTGGACCCGGGAATATTCGTTTAACAACGAGATCGTCGATCTCAAAGGTCTGGTTCCTGCCTTTATGTTGTAATGTTGAGATACTCGTTTTCGATGAGCAGCAGCTCTCTAATCAACTTCATTGCATTTCTCATTGATCATATTGAGGGACTATAGTAGGATCTACTTGTTCCTTTTGGGATCGTAATGGATTTTTCGATGAGATTGCACTTTCAATTCAATTGGAATCATGGCCTCTGATCCGTAGACCAAAATGAATGTAGTGTGACTAGTCAATAATTTGTGGATCGTTCGACAGGCCCACCATGCCAAAGATAATTCATCAACCCACTTATCTTTGGCCTTTGTCAATCTTTTTTCAGAATGGACTTGATGATTTTGTTTACCGCTTCCCCATGTCCATTCGCCTGCGGATGTGCTATTGTGGAATATCTTCTCTCTATCTGATATTTACCACGAAAGTTTTTGAATTCCGCACTGTCAAATTAGATTCCATTATCGGAATTAATTGTTTGTGGGATCCCAAATCGATAGATAACGTTTTCGACAAAAAATACGGTCACCTTCTTCGCGATGATCATGGCTAGCTGTTTTGCTTCAACCTACTTTGTAAAATAATCAACATCAACGATGGTGTACTTTGCTCTGTACTTTGACATCGGTAGCATAATAATTATATCAATTCCCCTTATCAATAATTCCCATGGGCTGGCCATTTGTGTAATCTCCATAGGTGGGGCTCTAGGAATTTTCACAAATCTTTGACATTGATCACACCTTTATGTGTAATCGACTGCATCTCTGTTGACCATTGGTTAAAAAAATCCGTAGTGACTTCTTCGCTAACGTTTCCCCCAGTATGACCACCACATGCTCTTTTACAAACATCTGCAAGGACCTTCTTAGCCTCCTCATTAAAGACATAACGTATCAGGGGAATAGAGAACCCTCTTCTATATAGCACTCCTTCTTGAACAATGAACTATGGAGCTTGGCGTGGGAGTTTTATTCGTTCATTTCTTCAATCTGGAAGGATTCCTTTTAATAAATATTCCTTAATTGGAGTTGTCCATGATTCTTTCTCAAATTCAGCCTCTATAATCTAATTGACATCCATCTTGTCGATGCTCGGAGCTGATAATACCTCCATTGGAATTAAAACCATGGGTCATGCATCCACGGAACTAACTGGCTTGGCTAGTGAATCGACCTTTGTGTTTTATTACCTAAGAAAGTGTATTACCATATAGTACTTAAAGTTATTAAGCGGTTCCAAAGCTTTCATCGGATAGGGGACAACCTCACTTCCTTAGTTTGGAATTCTTTCCTACCTGGTAGACCACCAATTGAGATTCATCGTATATGTGCAAAGCTTTGACTCCTAATTCTTTTGCTATTCCGAGTTTCGCTATCAGTGCTTCATATTTCGATTTATTGTTTATTGTAGAGAATTCAAGTTTTAGGCAATAGTAGATTGACCGCTCCACGAGGGTCACCAAAACCACTCTTGCCCCCAAGCAACGTTCATTGGATGTTCCATCGGTGTACAACTTCCATCGAGTGCTCTACAAACTTTTCTCCCTCATCATCCCGAGTAGTGAACTAAACAATGAAGTCGGCCAATGCTTGAACTTGGATTTCTCTTCTCCGATGATATGATACGTCATACTGACTCAATTCGATGTTCCATTTCAATGGTCTCCTAGAAGTCTCAAGTCATTGTAGGACCTGTCTTAAGGGCTGATTAGTCAACACCTTAATCGGATGAGCTTGGAAGTAGGGATAAAGTTTTCTTGATGCAATCAATAAGCAATAAGCCAGCTTTTCTAACTTTGATTAATTTTTTCTGCTCCTGTCAATTACTTGTTGATATAGTACACTAGCCTTTGGACTCTAGTTTCCTTACATACAAGAACAGCACTAAAAAGCAGGAATAGACATTGTTAGATAAGCATAAATCTTCTCCCTCCAAAGGCTTTGACAAGATAGGAAGTCTTTCCAGGTGATAAATCAAGGCTTGAAAAGCATCCATACATTCTTGCATCAATGCAAAGTTTCTTTTCCCCACTTTGAAAACATCAAAGAAGGGTATACATTTGTCTGTGTCCTTTAATATGAATTAGCTTAGCGTAGCTACTTTCCCTTTTAGATATTGCACCTCCTTTATCATCTTTTGGGGATTCAACATTTCTTAAGGCTTCAATATCCTTTGGATTGGCCTCAATTGCTCTAGAGTTTATAATAAAATGCAAGAACTTCTCTGAGGCAACTTCGAACGAGCATTTCAATAGGTTGAGCTTCATTCCATATCTCCAGAGTGTGCCAAAATTTCTGACAAGCCACCAAATGGTATGTCGATCACTGTAACTTTAATAGCATATCGTCCACATAGACTTCCATTGAACGTACGATTTGGTTTCTGGACATAGAATTGATCACTCTATGGTAGGTGGCTCTGATGTGTTTTAGACCGAATGGCATGACAAGGTAATATCACAATCCCAAATCGATTATGAAACTGGTATGCTTTTGGTCTAGGATATGCATTGGAAGTTGGTTATAGCCAGAATAAGCACCCATGAACGATAGAAATTAATATTCGATAGTTGAATCCACTGGTTGGTTAATTTTTAGTGGCGGGAAACTATCCTTTGGACATGCCTTATTCAAGTCTGAATAGTTAATGCATATCCTCCATTTCTCATTCGATTTCTTGACTATGATTGGATTGGATATGCATTCGAGGTATAGAGTGTCACGGATGAGGCCTTTGGCTTTGAGCTTATCTACCTCCTCTTTCAGCACAGCGGATCACTCCAGACGCAAACTACGTTGTTTTTGTTTCATAGAAAGACATCTAAGGTTCACATTCAATGCATGAACTGCTATTTTCAACGATATTCCACATATGTCAGAATGCTTCCAAGCAAACACATTCAGGTTCGCTTGGAGAAACCTTTTTAGTTCTTTCTTTATCTTCATGCCAAGTTGAGACCTAATTTTTAGGACTCAAATTCGATCATCCTGACTAACTGAGATGCTAATAATACCCTCTGTCGGGACCACCCTTGCATCCTTTGGTTCCAACTCGGATCCATAGATTTGTGGAACTTACTATGCCGACCGAGCCAGGGCTTAAGGGTAGTTGTTATATGTCCTTCTATTTGACATGAAGAGCCTTCTCTGCATCCTTTCCCTTCCCACATCACTTTGCCTCCCTCGGCTCTACGACTTTGAATTCACATCAACATTATGGTCACCCTGCATGACCCCTACCTCATTCTCCATAGCGAATTTCATTGTCAAGCACCATGGGGCTAAGGTCACTTAGAAGATGGAAAGAGTCCGTCGTCCAAAGAAAGCATTATACGTAGAAAAAAAACATCCATCATAATGAAGGTCATAACTCGCACCCTCTTTTGATCATGTTAACCTAACACCACCAGTAAATCCATACATCCCACTGGCTCGTAGCCTCTCCAGTAAATCCTTGAATCTAGGATTTACAAGGTTTTAGATCTTGGCTGTCCATTATCATTTGGTCGTAAGATTTTTTAAATAAAATATTAGCAGAACTCCCATAATTGAAACGACTTTCCTTGCAGTCGCTGGCCTAATTATGACTGATATCGCCAAAGGATCAAGCATGGGTGCTTCAATTCCATTCGCATCTCGATTTCTAAATACTATGCCATCGGTCATGATATGTAGTTGCTTCGATGGAGCACAATCTTCGATGACGAAGCAACTTTCTTGTATAACATATTTCAAAGTACTCGTATATCTTTCCATCTCATTACATCTTTTCTCATCCGGATCAGTAATTGTATTGATAACAAATCTTTTTCCAAGCTACTTAAGCTCGTTATCACTAGGCCCAACTTGCCCCATTGGAGCAATTGCACTTAGGGTCAAGCATTTCCTTACCCGCTGTCTTGCGGGGATTTCACATATTGCTGGAGTTTTTTCTTCTTGATCAAATTCTCTATCACATCACACAAATGTCTATATTCTTTCATGTTATTGACATGCATCTTGTGGAAACAACAGTGCTTCTCAGATCTCTCTCTCCTTTTTTTTTATTCCCTCGCAGCAGGTTTCTTGTAATAATCCATACCTTGCGTCACAATGTAAATATTCACAATTGAGTTGTTCAATGACATATAGTCCTTATACTCCGCAAATATTTGACATTTCTTGCGGTTTGTTTTTCTATCTACATTTCCTTGGTTACTTCTTTTTCGATTACCACCATTTTTTGGACATTTACAACCATATACCCAAAGCTCTCTTTGTTTCCTTTACCACAACAGTGCTCTGTATCACTTCAACCGACTATCTATCACTAACTCTTCCAATCAAAGGCATTTTCCTTCTCCAAGCAAAAATACGGGGTCGCCTTCCTATAGAATTCATCCATAGTCGATGGTGCTTTCATTTTCAACCATCATTCAAAATCGGGATCTGGGCGTATTTCCCTGATTAATGATATAAAAACAATGTCTTCCTTAGCTTTACCCACCTTCGTCATTTCTATGTTAACCCTACTCAAAAAGTCCTTCGATAACTCTCTAGTATTCTAAAAGGGATTTGATAACGACATCACATCCTTCAGACGGGTTCTGTGTAAGCGAAACCATTTGCAAATTTTCTAGCTAGTTGGTCAAATGAAAATATGGATCTCGATGGAAACCAAGTGAATCACATCGTAGCAATACCTTCTAAAAATATTAGGAAACATCTACATCAAACAGCATATGTTGCCCTTGTCGTATCCATATGCCACTCATGCTCATACTTCAAAGCATGTCGCTTGGGTCCATCACCCCGGTGTAGGACATCATAGTTGGTATAGTGAAACTTCTTGGGTACTCTTTCCACAGTTTCACTTCCATGAATGGGTTTCAATTGGAATAAGAGCCCTAATCGTCATTGTGCTTATGCTAGTTTTCACTCACCAACTTTATCACCATATCTGCCAAAATTCCGGCTTTATCGGAATAGCTAAATAGAAATAATCGTGGCTTGCCCCGAGTGTTTGGCCTTGGAAATGATCTTGGTTAGTTCCATTACACATGGATTCTTCATCTTTAGGAGAGTCATTCATCCAAATAATCGGTTTATTTAATTCCTGCGGGATGGACCGGCAGCACCTATTTGTATCTCAACATTCTCGCCATCTCCAACGCGACCATCTCCATCACATCTCCAACATAACCATCTCCATCACATCTCCAACATGACCATCTCCATCACTAAAGTCACGATGACAGCGATTGGTACTGACCCTTGGGGATGGATCGATGTCGATCCTTGATCTTGCGATTTAAGCAATGTCCAACTTACTTTCCAAAGTTATGATTCCCTTTCTCTTCATTTTCTACTTCCCCTCTCTGTGGTTTCCACCGAATGTCGAAGAAACGTCTTCTTCTATATCGGAAGGCAATAAGTCCCTCTTGTTCCTTTTGTAACTATGAGATAATTGGTTCAGTTACTCCAATTTTTCTTCATATGTTTCCTCATTTATTCCTGGCTTTTACGCGGCTTGTCATTCAACTCCTTCATTATCTTATCCATCTCAACCAGTGTTCTCATGCTTGGGAGGCATTGGATTTTGATTGTAAGGTTTAGCAACGTCTTCAGCATGATAAGAGCCAGCGTTCTCAACATCATTAGCAGGCCTAGAGGTGGCACATTTTCTCTAGTATTTCATGGAGTTGTTACTTTGGTTAATCCTATGATATGTTTTACTGAAACTTGAATAGATATGGATTATAGGAAACGATGCTGACAGATCTACTTCGTGGACTAAGGCAATCCAAATGTAGAAAATAGATCCAAATAGCAAAAGAACAATGCGCACTCAGTGAGAGCACTAAAATGTTTGCATCAAAAGTTGGCAAAAACACCCAAAAGATTATAGAAGAGAATAAAGTGAAGAAAATAAATGAAAAACGATAGAAAGCAACACAACAATTATAGGAGTTCGACTAATCATTGGTTGACATCCAATTGAATTTTATTTATGATTCTATAAAGTTTTAACAGAGGTGATCTTATGGATCGGTAGTCTATGAATCGATATAGATCCGAGAGATTAAAGCAGAAGTATAGAATTAAAAATACAGGGGAAAATGATCCCTCAAACAATGTTTATCATCCTCTATTTATAGCTAAAGGTCGATGGATTTCTCTCCATTATGTTCTTCTCACGTTCTAAAGGAGTCGCCCTTAAAAGATCGTGACGAACTTAGCAAAGTTCAAGGATCGGTACCGAACCATTCCTTATGGATCGGTATCGACCCTGGTTCGGTACCGATCCTTAAGATAGGCTATAAACCCTTCTTTGATCCTTCGACGTTGCTTAGACGGCTTGTACCTTCATTTGTGGAGCCCGGTTATACTTGTATGAGCTTAACGGTGGTGGAGTCTTGGGTTTGTCACCTACTCAAAAGCACTAGAGTTTGCAATCTTGAAACTTAAGTTAGTGCTTAAATGTTTGAATCGTAGAGAGCTCATGAACCATCTCATGTCAAACGATCTAGTCTACTAGCACCATAGTTTCACCTAGCAAGAAAGAAAGCATGACTTTTGCCAAGATCTATGGATCGTAATCGAACCATAGACATAGATCGATACTGATCCAAGACCTTTGCTATTTCTTGGAATTTGGTATAGGCACTTTAGGTAATTTAAAATGTATATATAGACTTTTAGTGGTTTAATGGCACCATCCACTAATCTTGTTTGATAAATGAGTGAAAAAGTGATTGTTCTGGATTTTTGCTCAGTTATTCTCCTGTTTTATCGTTCTGACTTATCCAAATATGGCATGGTCACAAAGCCGAATAACACTATACTATTTACTTAATTGAGAAATGGGTATAACACCTTCTCCGCTTCAGAAATAAACTCATAAACAAGAATTAAGCGAGAGAAGTGGTGATGATCATGTAGGAAATAGTGCCAACTTTGCAAAGGTTTAATAAATATCTTTGGCATATGCACACGTTCGCATCAAGAGAACAAGCCAAGTTCTAGTGCACCATTAACTTTTCTTTCTCCTCTATAAAGAATTAAATTGATGGGCTCAAGAAGGAAAGGAAAATACTTACAGTCATTTGTGATTTAAAATTCAAAGAAGAGTATTAGCAATAATAGAAAACAGAAAGCGTTTTGAAGAGTTGCAAATGGATAAAGAGAAAATTAAAGGAAAAAGTCAGATATACATAGGAAATCAAGGGGGGTCCTAGTCGTAGGAATGAAAATGGTCTAAAATATGAACCGTATACGCAAATGATAGAAAAGAGAATTCTTGAAATATGAAGCGAGTTTCTCAGAATATGAAACGATGAAACTGACAACAATAAGACAAGACAACTAATTATGTCTCATGTTTAAGAAGCATTAAATGCAAAAGCAAGCTACTAGACCATTGAAAAGTTGGGTGCGATATGACGAGTCTATCCTATATCTATCTATTAGTGTAGATTTAGTACAAGTGTTACACCCAATTTTCAATTAAAGTATATAGTAATTTTCAATTAAATTATTTAGTGCATGGTATGCTAAACAAAGTCAATAGGTACAGTAGCTTAGTATGGAGTAAAATGGACTGAAATCCTACGTCACAAGGAACTACACAAGTTTTAGATACAGCACATAAGACCCAACACATTCCACCTTGAACTGCAAAACCTTAAAACTTCCCACTACTAATCAACATAGACATTTTCCTAGCTATATCAGTGAAGTTCAACATCAAAATGCCCTAATATTCTCGAAGTACGTGTGCCTTCACAACATCAAATTCGGATTGTAAGCTGTGCAACATGGTGTGTTATCATAGGATATAAAGTAAATCTAACCTCCTCAACCAACGACACAAAACATAGACGATGAATGGCAATCATCCAATGGCATCACACTCATTTTAACACTTCAAATTCAAATTATCCTGCCTAATTGAAGTTACTCCACCTAAATTCAGAATTAACCCATTAAAACCATGCTATCTCACCTAATCCACCTAGCATTACAGATGAAGGACAAGTTCCAAGATCTAACAATGACAATTAAGTACGAGGTAAAGCGTTAGCAATCCATGTGATGCCTTTTGCTATGAAAGAAAAGGATTGTAGCAAAAAAAGAACGTTTTCTAGCTTTGAAAATTTATGACTTTAAAAATAGTACATAATTTCTACTGATTTGGGGCCTTTACTATAAAAATAATATGAAAGATCAGAGTGATTTGACCCGTGAACGTAGAATTTCTTAGCATCTTAATCGTCCAAGTTCTTTCTTGTGTCATTTACTTTATTATGTTCATGATTTTTTTTCTATGTTGGATGTTGTTAGAATTAAAATTAATCTACTAAGACATTTCACAAAGAGATACCTTGATGTGCACCTAATCGTCTAATTGTAAAACAGTACGATTATTTCAAAAAAAAAATGTTGAGGTCGAAAAATCTCAATAACATATGAATTTGAGCACTAATTTCTACCTTGTAACAGAAAGTCCATACAATAATTTAAATTAGGTCGTTTTTGAACAAGTTTCGAGTATTTTGGTACTTACTCTATGACACGGATCGAAGTTACATTTTTAAGAGATGGCTGAGAAAAATACACTCTTGTTAACCATTGAACACCCACCGATCATCCTTTTGGTTGATAGATCTATAGACAATATTAGCATATTTGGTATTTCCTATATCTTTAATAATAGTTATAATATTTTTGGTATCACAGTTTTTTTGTCAACATAAAATACCAAAAAAGCACCTCTATAGTATTAACAAATTTTAATAGTCCTTAAAAATATGATTTAACAGTTAAACTTGTCCGATATTAACAAATCTTAATATTCCCAAAAAATAAGATCTAACAAATAAACTTCTTACAAATTCAAAATTTTCATCTACACTTAAAAATAAGATCTAACAAATAAACATTTTTTCTTTAATTAACTACAAATTCATTGTTTATTAATTAACAATACAAATAAAATTCAAACTAACAATAAAAATTAGATCTTGCAACTTAGAAATAAAGGTTTAAATTATGTACGCATTATTTCAACATAAAAACATGATTAAATATTTGTGCAAACCATTTTTCCTTGAACGTGTTAATCATATAATATATAGAAAAATAATTTTTCCTTGAACGTGTTAATCATATATAATCTATAGAAAAATAATTTATGCGCGTGACACGTACCATTATTAATATAAATTAAACATAGGATATAACAAATAAATCTCTATAAATATTACCAAAATCTCAGTGTCGCTTAAATATAGGATCTAGCTACTAATTTCCTTTACAAATTCAAAACTTTCCTCTACGAATATTACCCAAATCTTAGTACAACTTTAAAAAAAAAAATCCAACAAATAAACTAAATAAAAACCAAAAATTCAAACTAACAACAAATTCGATATTGCAACTAAGAAATAAAATTTCAAACTAACTGCACATGATTTCAATGTAAAAATACGGTTGAACATTTATGCAAATCATTTCCTTGAATATATTATAAATCTTTCTTTAATAATAATTGTAATAACTTTGATGTCACACTTTTATGTATAGACATGACTACCAAAAATGTCCATCTATATATTACCAAATTCTAATTATTTTTATCTAATATTAAACTTCTTTTACAAATTCAAACACCCCTAAAAACTAAAATCTTGCAATTAAATATGGTTTACAAATTCAAAACGTTTCTAAAAAATAGAATCTGAAATTGAACTTCCTTTGCAAATTCAAAATACTTCTTTACAAATATACAAATCTTAATACCACTTGAAAATAAAAAATCATTTTTTTGACTGATTTAAATAGATACAATTTATAAGGAAAACAATTCACGCGCTTCCTAACACTCGTTCTTGGAAGTGTACTACTGAACTCCGGACATGAATCTTCAGATACTCCAGTTGATCGGTATAGCACACGTTGCTAGCTAACTTGGCATTTTTGTCAATATAAGCTTCCAACATGTGTAAGGCAGAGAAAAGATATCCTGCATCTACTGCTACTACCCACTTTAACCACCTGACATTTTGGCTGCTGCTACTACTCAGTTGAACTAACCTACATTTTGCTGCTGCATAGGCTCGCATCCGCCTTGTTTCTACCACATTGAAACAAAATTACTACATCAAGAACACAACATTTGAGGAAAACATTTTAATTAATTGTATTGTATAATACACTGAAATGTAATATTCTGTAAATATTATACCGTTAAATGCATTGGAGAGTTGATTACAAATTCAAATTTCTAATTAATTTGAATTATCATTAATTCCATCTTTAAACATTAACTACAATGAAAGAGCAGTGATGAAAATGATTGGGCACCAGTTACAAATATCAATTTGTAAGAGGGTGTATACATAGTAGGAGGAAAAAAATTGCTTTTCATTTTGTAGATTAAATTCCTGAAATTTAACAAAAAGTCTTCTGTTTCTAGCCCTTTTTCATAATGCAACAAACAAAAGTGCGAATTTGACAAACTTTTGAACGTCTAGTATGTTTATATAATTTATTTGTGCACATATTTAGAGATATAGTCCAAAGTTCTCAAGTTATAAAAATAATCCAAAGTCAAGAATGCAACATACAGTAAAATAAACTAAATTTGCAAAAAAATACATTATATGCACATTTTATAATTTACATCATTTATCCTCTTATACTCATTCAATATATTGTTTTAATTAAATCATGCTTAAAAACAAGGAGCGGTTTTAAGTTTTGATAAATTTCAAAGGACTGGTTTATAATTTGAAAATGGTAACCATGTTTTTATCTGTCACATAACCTCCATTAACTTTATAAAAATAAATATATAAAAGTAGAGCATGTTAATTACTTCATTGACCTGGATGAGAATATTAGAATAATGATTTTAGCTCATGTACATATTTCTTTGGATTCATTCATATATCTGAAAATAATGGATTGAAAGAAGAATACCTGAACTGGCACTGTCTCTAGGGAACTAGACTTCCCTTTTTGGTGACCAAATGGACCTGGCTGCAATATAGGAGGGGATGGGATAGACGTAGCATACTCAGGAACGGTAGAAAACTGAACAGCTTGTTGGGAGAGAGGAGAAAAGGATGGATAAGGACCATACCCTACGACCGGTCTAACAGGGGAAGGCAATGGGGACATGTAAGGGGCATGTCCTACAGGGTACCCCATGCCCATAGCATGATATCCCATGCCCATGCGCGAAAAAGGGGACATGTGTGGCATGTGATAGCATGCATTGGGCGAAGGTGGCATACAAACTCCCCCACCCGTAAGTAACTGCACCTGCATTTGTAGGGCATTTGCATGGGTTTGGAGGGCCTTTACATATGAAACTGCTTCATCTAGTAGTGATGCTCGGTCTAGCTGTAACAAAAAATACATAGGTTCAGGTTTATAACGGAGTTGCCAGTTGCTGTATATATGTTCTTATGCTTGTGTTTCACCTTGTGGGAAATGGGTATGAGTTCTTGCAAGTCCTTTAATTTTCCTTTTATCTTATCCCGTCGTTTCTGTTCATAAATTAGACAGCATATGAAATTAAAACAGCCAACTATGTCATAAGAGCAATGACTTAGAATGTATTTCAATCCTCACCCTCTCGGTCATATTGTGCATCTCTGATGTTCGATTTCGCTTTCTTTTCGGTTGCGACTCGCAGCTCCCTCCAGTTACCTGAATATCAAACCATGGAATTAATTATTGTGACCTCTATTCATATTTCTTAACTAGTAGATCAGACAGTGCTAACTGATCATGTTTAATTAATGATCCTGTTATCTAAAGTGATAATCAAAGTACTATTGAAGGGAAAATTACTATGATCAACCAACTCTCACATTTGAAAAGTTTGTAAGATTCAAATCCATAACCTTCAAACCATTTTAACTAGTCTTTGAAATTTTACATTATGTGTAACATAAACTTACATGATATCAAAGGCATTTGCCACATAAGAAATCAATACTACACATGCAAGTGAAATTTCAAATTGACAGTTAATAACTTCATGATAAAAAATGGTTTGTGCATGAGGTGTAAATTTGGTGTTCATCATATTACTATGTTTGAGAATATATATATTATTTCTCACAACAAGAATAAATGACTGAAAGCTTTGTAAGGTTCTTACTTTATTGTGTGTGTGTGTGTATATATGTATGTATGTATATATGTATGTGTGTGTGTGTATATATATCTTTGAATTATAATGCATAAATATTTTATATCTTTACTATTCATGCTTGAAGTGCTACACAGTTTCTCTATTCAAACAGAAGCATGGGCTTAAACAACTGTATACTGGTAGTATAACTACTACAAACTAGCAGAGATAAATTTAGTATTTGATTGAAGAAAAAAGAATATATACCTCCTGTTTGGTGCCACTAGTAGAAGTGCCCTTCAATTTAACCTCATCAAACTTACTAACACTGCTCCCAACCTTCTCCTCATTAAAGCCACCACCTTTACCGTAATCCTTCTCCAAGCCAACCCCAACGCTCAATGTAGTAATCTCTTGAGCAGTAACTGCCGTATCAGAAGTTGGAACAAGCCTCCCCGGATTAGTGTAATCGGGGGTCAGTGACCCGAAAAACTCCGACATAAAATCGGCGTCGCCTTCCTCGCCTTCCCATTCCGGAAATTGCTGCTGCTGATGTGACCCGCTCGTCATATTCGCGTGCAAATGATGTTGATTGTGTTTGCTGAGGAAACAGAGATGGGGGTAATAATGCTCAGGAGTAGGGGAAATGAGGCGGTGCCAAGGAAAGGGGTCATATGGCGGTACTGCTGGGTGGCCACGTGGAGCCAATCGGTTGCTGACTTTTGTTTCTTTAGGGGAGTTACAAGGAGAGAGATTTCCCGGAATTGTTTATAGAGTCGACACGAAGTAGCTTTATTTACCACGTCAGTTTTTTTAAACTTATTATTCCCTTTGTTTAAGAAAACGGCAGCACCTGAGATTTACAACTACTGTATCATGGCGGTCAATGATCATGTTTATTTTTATCAAAATACAAGTCCGAAAGGTGCTACGTAGCTTCACTTAGTAATATAATTTTAGATTTTTTCAGTTGTATGAGCAAACCGTGTGTTTAATGGCTGATTTTATTTCAGCTTTTTTTCTAACAGATGAACGTTTATTAATAAATCCGCCAAAGCAAAAGTATGACAAACTTTTCTGTTTTTCCCCTAAGATAAACCAAATATCTAAATTGGATGATACAACTATAACATTCCGTGCAAGTACGCACCGACCCCACAATACATACTTCAGGTGATGCAAAATTGAATTACCATAGCAGTCGATGTTCACAATTTTTTAATCAAAAAGCTAGTTTGCTTTACCTAGCATGGTGATATAACTTCTTCTTTTTTTGTACGAAAATAAAACAGATGTTTATGGGATCAATTTATTTCGGTGTTTTAACACTATTGACAAACATTTGTTAATAAATATGCGTAAGCACTTACGATTACGAAGCACAGAAGATATAACAATTCCTTTTAGAAAATAATAATTATGAAAAAACTGTCACCGCTAATTATCAATTTTTCCTTACTTCGTAAGTATTACGTTGCTGCTCATGTCTATTAATACAATGGATGCGTAAGCTCAACATGAGTTCATCTTGTATGAAGTATAAATTTAAATATGTACACATTTGATGCGATAATGGTGTTTACATGATATAAATAGTGCTTCAATTTTGGTTTAAATAACAATATTATAGCATTTGTATTATTACATTATTGCACACTATCCAATTCCACTTGAATTAAAAAAAATAGTGATTTCTGAAGTTAAACTCCCGAAAATTAATGCGGCTCTAGGGTTTTGTATAAACTAGATCTGGTAATTTTTCTTTCAAATTCTTCTTCTTCTATCAATTCCTTTCTTTGTTCTTGTATTCTCTAATCTCACTAAAATCGGTCTTCGGTGAATACAATCAATACGGCGACGTCAGAGGGGCAGGGTGAGGAAAAGAGCATAAGGGAAAAAGGTAGCAGAGGGATCTAGAGGGGGAAGATCGGGATAACTTAGGGCCAATAGGGTGTCGTTAAAATTTAATTATGGAGCGTCGGTTCGAGTTGCTGGAGTGAGAGAAGAGGTGGAGTGAACGAATCGAGAAACATTTTAGTGCTCTCAAGTGATGCTAAAATGGTTCCTACTGTGATGCTGTTCGAGGGGATGGAGACGTCGCTGGCTCTTTATCAAATTTGGAGTTTATTCAACCAATTATAACCGACGGAAGAAGAAAGGGATGGTTTCAACAGAAGCAATAAGAGAGGCTAAAAGTGGATGGAAAAACTGCATTATGTTGTACGTAATGGGACTTATGCCTTTCTACAAAACATTGAAAGCCTACACTGGGAGGGTATGGAAAACAAAATATGAGTTCTGGATTCAAACAAATGATAATGGTTCCTTTATAGGCAGATTTGATGTTGAAAGACACAGTGATAAGGTTTTGGAGGAAAGGCCATGCTTCTTTTGACAAAAATCTCATGACTATAAAGAAATCGAGTCTGAGGATAATGGCAGATTGAGACCTTCTCACGGGTATGCTAGTATGGATTCGATTACCTGGTCTTAACTTTAGACTATGTGCTGCCAAGCTATTAGCGCTCTAGTGAGTTGGGTCAGTGTTTCGATTAAATTGGATAAATCGACAAGGAACAAAACTAGAATATCTTTTGGCTGGGTTTTGGTGGACATTAATGGAGAAGTAGGTTTCGTAAATATGATGGAGGTAAAAGAGGGAGATGGAGAAGTGTACACACAAAAGGAGAAGCATGAAAACCCTCTTATAAGGTGTGAAAAACTGTAGTTGTTTTGGTATAATAAGAATTTATGCCCCATGTCTAAGGTTTGGGTCCTTGAGGAGGTAGCTAAGGAAAAGGAGAGGGATAAAGATAGAGTAGAAGAGAAGTGTTCTTAAAGTGAAGCAGAGGCGGAGAGGGTGAGAGATGAAAGGGAAATAGGGGAAGTGCCACGAAAAGATTTTGCTAAGGGAGATAATCAGCTAAATGTAAAGGAGGAGGAGGCTGGTAAGCTTAGAGAAGAACCAAATGTTATCAAGACGAAACACATGGAGTGAGAATGTGAGGAAAGAATGGAAGAGAAAGAGGAAGGAAAATTATCTTGAAGCCCTGGAAAACATTGAATATTATAGAAGAGACACTGGAACAATTAAAAGAGGCAAGGAAGAGGATTTTTAAGGAGATGAAAGGAAAAAATGTGAGAGTGGTCCTTTTAAAGGAGGAGGGAAAACACATTGTGGATATTGATGGACATGTGACAACAATGTTATGAGAGGAGTCGACTTCAGGAAGGAGAAGTATTAGCAAGGCAGTGGTTAACAAATCCTCAGCTTATAAAGTGGAAGGGGTAATGTCATTTGAAATCGAAACGGTCCAACTCACTTCAACCCTAGTCTTAGGAGGATCCATCAAACTTATCCAGGGTCTCAATGTGTCACCAACTGATCCTCTAACATTTATTATTATCAGCTACAGTCACGATTGATTCATAATTCAATGAGTCTTCTAACCTCATTAGTAATAATTCTAATGTTCATTCCTTTGAGAAATTATGTAATGAGCTAATAGATAGTTTTTTGCTGGGGGAAGATAGGTGAAACTAAAAGGGTGAGGAGGCTAGCGTAGATAAAGGCACTATGAAAAATCGTCATGAGAACAATTCTATCCCCAGTCAAGAGAGGAAGCCATAAGCCATGTGAAAACGATCAAAAAGCAAGAAACGATCAATAAAGGATTACTAGTTAATAAAAACCTGGAATAACTAGATGATAAATATAAAAAATATGAGAGTGAATGAGTCACGTTGGGTAGGGAATTAAGAAGTCTTATCTAGCATTTAAACCAAGCCACCTTCAATTGAACCTAGATGTAGGTGAAATGGTTTAATAACTCAGGGACCACGTTGAGACTCCCATAGAAGAAAACTCGTGAAGTTTTAAGTCCTGAAGTGTGAGCGAAAAGCTCTCAGTTTTAGTGCCGAGTGGTTCAGGAAGAACTCGTTATGGATGGTTTGAACTATGCTATTTTATGTAACCCTGAAGTCATCAGGTGATAAAACTACCAAGTGGTTGTTTCATGGCCTATAACTAATAGTGTAAGTGAATAACTTCAAGGTTGTAGGTGAGAAACACCATATCTATGCAGAAACTGACATGTACTAGATAAAGCCAAACCTTCCAGTACCAAGAGGATCTCATATGCTAGAATGTGATTGAAGCTCGAAGACTTTTGGTGCAAGATGAAGTGAAGTAAAAAAGTTGTGGTTTGCACAGGGCAAAACCTCTCTGTACCAACATGATTCATGCCGAAACCGAGTGGTTTATATCTACGAGAAGACTTCCTTTTCTATCTTATTCTAAAAAATCTAGATCCTTACCTGGTGTTCGGCGATCAGGCGACTCTGGTGGGTAATTCTTCTATAAATAGCCAGCCTAGAGCAACTTTAAGAAGAATTTTGGCTGCTCTCTTCTTCATCTTCTATCTCTAGCTGGATTTTTCACCTAGAGGCTTACTTTTGATGTTCGAGACTTGAAAATGAATTGTAAAGACTTCGTATTGGTGACGAAACAATCTACTGAAAGGTTAATGTGGGAATAGGCCACAGAGTTTGCCGAACCACCATAAAAATTCGTGCATTTTATAGTTTTTGTGTTCATTACCACTTAGATCTACTCTCTTCTACTCGATTATGGTTTTATGCCACTTTTTTCCCAGTATTTTTTGTGCTTTCACTAACAATAGAGCTTCTCAGGGGTAGATTTTTCTTTTATCTAGTTGCTAATTTGAATATTTGATTTCTGATTAATGGCCTCTAGGAGAACCAGTAGATTAGGAGCTGTTGCTAGTGGAGAAGATGAAGCTTTTGACCACAACGAAGAGACCAAACAACCATTAGGTGCATTTCAATAATAGTCAGCCGTTGTAACGACCCGTAAATTTTAGTGGTTTTATTTATTTAGTTAATTGAATTTTTTGAAATTTTAAATAATAATATTTGAAAATAAAAATTTTATATTAGGAATACGTCCACTTAGACATAGCAACCGGTAAACTTTCATCAGATAATATAAAAGTTTATTTTCTTGTGTAATTTGAAATATAGTTTATTTCGGAATTAAATAAAGATGAATTTCTTTTGAGTATAATAAACTGAAATCTACCATTTAAACAACAATAGAATTTTATGACAGGAATTTGATATTTGCTATATGCGTCCATCTAGACATAGCAAATGGAAAATTTTCATCGAATAACATGGATGTTCCATCAGTCGCTAGAAATTCAGTTTAAAACGGTTAATAACGGTTGAATTTAAAAGTATTCCTAAACCTAAATTTGTCAACATGATAAAATTTATTTAGAACACTCTAAATTAGACTGCGAAATTCGTTTCGAGAAATTCGGACGTTTCTAGCTCCGTTTGGATTTTTCTGTACGGAATACAACGTATATCGGTACCAATTATCGACTTTTGACAGGATGGCCGTACCACTGATATCTGTATACCGTTTTGATCATCTCGTCGTGCTGATCTCTACGATATATTTATTCGGATACTTTGGAGTTCGAGACACGATGAGTCGGTGAACCGATCAGTTGAATGGTTCCGCTTTTAAGCCTTTTCTGTCGCCTTTACATTTTTCCACCATAAACTAGCAGTTATTTCTTTTATTTAATTCTGAAATAAATATATGGCTTTCAACATTTTGCATTTTATTTTCGGTTACCATTTCATTTTTCCTTGGTTTCAATGTATATCCGATTGCATCCGTTCACTTCCTCATGTATATCTATTCAGTGTCCTTTTTCAGCTCTCCCTATCTTCTTTATTTCTTCCACCTTAATACATCATTCAATATTTTTCTTTCGTTTGAACTACAGCCGTCTCCACTTCTATTTTCCACCCTCTCCATGGGTGCATGCAACCACTCAAAAGGACTCCTTCCATGCAATAACCCATTTCGTGCCATTCAAAAGGAACTGCAGCATCTTCTTGCATAACTCGCCTCACTCCGCGTCAATGTCCACATCAAGCTCCACCTCAAGCTGCACGTTCCAGCCTCAGCCTTGTCAATACCGCGTGTATACGTGTATATGTATACATGGAACTTTAGAGGTAATATTTGTTATTGATATTGTTTTATATAATATATATGTATATATATACAGTATGTGTTGAAATATTATAAATATACCATAGTTTATTGTAAAGGGGATTTTCGCACATGTATATTGAAGGGCACAGCCGACCTCCTTTTGCAATCCTATATATACTAGATTAAATTTTATTTACTTACGAATATATATTTGCCTGAATGTAAATTTGTTGGAGCATGCAGTTTTCTTTGTTTGGTCGACTTATGTATTAAATGTTAGTTTCAAAGAGTCTGTATATGAAAATATATAAATATATATATCTAAGTTTTGTGCATATATATTTGTTGAATTACATCTGTAGAAGTTGTAAATATAATATATAGTATATTATGAAGTTTTGGGTATTGTCCAGATGCACATTTATTTACACTATATGTTGTTATATATATATATATATATATATATATATATATATATATATATGCAAGCCAAGATGAAGTTAGTCATATATAATCTATTTATATGCTATGTTCTGAAACAAGGATATCTGTTGTTGTAAATATAGTTTACAAGGTGTGTGTGTGTGTGTATTCGGTTGAGTAGTACGCATATCATAAATCAAATAAAGTTTATACAGTTTGTATATTTTAAAGTACATATGCTAGTTTGATAAAGTGATAACAGTAATAATATATTTGTTTATTTGAATTTTTTTTTCTATACATATACAGATATATAAAGTTAGTTTATACCTATATTCTTATGAGTGTCTGTTAGCTAGTTGTATATATGCATTAGCTTGTAAAAATTTAATATATATATATATATATTAATTGTATTCAAGGCATTATATGCTCGGCATACCCAAAAATATGTTGATATTTTGATTATCTTGGATATTGGTTTTTAATATGATATTTTATTTCAGTTGGATATCGGTGTAAAAGAAATGGGTATGTATAGATCTTATTTTGATAGATATTTATCTTCATGGATCTCGTTTTGAATGGTTCCATCAATTCCTATTATCAGCTTTGATCGTTGAATTTGGGCGATTTTTGCTTTGCTTGGACTCACAATTCAATTTCAGTATGCATATTAGTGTCATCTTTTGTATTCTCTAGCCTCGAAAGGTGAGCAATCACTCACGATTAATGTTCTTATATTTATTAAATTTGATTTCAATTAAAATGACAATTGAAATATGCTGCTGTTAGTTATTTACATTGCTATATAAATGCTGTTATCTGTATCTGTTCATCTGTGACATCCGACACTGTTATCTGTTATTTATATAGATTGTATATGCATGTTATATTATCATCGTATCTGTTATCACTCTGCAAGTTTCCTGTTAGTATAGAGTTCACTATGGGTTGAAATGATACATACCCGAACGGACTTTAAAATAGGAGAAAATTGTTATGGGTTGAAATGATAGACCTAAGCGATTTTCATTGAATTAGATTTGGGATTGCGGCTTGAAATGATATATACCCGTATTTATATTTAAATTACGGATTAAAATGATAAATATCAGTATCACTTGACCATAGGATAGAAAATTATATACAGACATCTTCGGTCTATAGATAAATATTTTGAAATTGATTTCTATGGTTTTGGAAAACATGGTTTTATATAAATACTGATTTTAGATATTATATAAAATGCTATTATATATATAGTTAAATTCTTGATTTAAGCTATGTATAAATTGTTTGATATAAAATAAGTTTCAAATAAAAAGTTAATTTTATTAAAATATAATATGGATAAGTATTTATTTAAATTATGTTTTAATATAGATTTTATAATGATTTTTATAAATTAAGGTTGACAAGATAGTTTTGAAATTGATTTTAAATTTTATTTAATTAAGAATTATACTTAATAAGAATCCATTTGGAACTTATTGAAATTGAGATTTTAAAAGAACATGGTTTTATAACTTAATTCTGGTTCAAGGTGATTTAAGTGAATATATCAACTTTAAATAAATTGAAGAATATTAAGTTATTGAAATTTTCAAGTTTTATTTAAAGGACATTGGACTTATTAAGTAAATATTTCAAAAATAAATAATAGTAAATTGAATTAAGATATATATAAAAGTACCACATTTAGTTTTGAAATTATAGAATATTTAAAGCTTTGAAATATATATTTTGAAATGGTTTATTTGTGGTTCAAAACTGCATTTAGAATCAATATAATTTTAAATGGTCTATTTAGAGGCTAAATTGGAATTAATGATTTGAGATCTGATTAAATTTGAATTTTGGAATTTGAGTTGATTTGGAATTAATTGGTAAAATTTGAGGAAAACAATTTTATTATATATACTATTTTAATATTTAAATCGGTTAAGTGGGAAGTATTATGATTTCTAAGATATGAATTTCAAAGTATTATGTTTTGAAAATGTTATATTTTCAAGTGTTTGGTTTCGAAAGTGTTATAACTTTGAAAATGCTATGATTCTGAAAAGTGAATATATTTGAAATGGAAATGATATCGTATTGATTTGGTTTTGAAATGGAAATGATATCGTATTGATATGGTTTTTAAATGGCAATGATATTTTGGTTTTGAAGTATAAACCATTTTGAAATGACCGCGGTGTAATAATAACGTTTGGTTGTTAAAGAGACCGGGATCGGAAGTTGTCATACTCTCTACCAACTCCGAAAACCACTTTAACAACCGTCTACGCGGTGGAGATTCCAGAATGAAGTAGGATGGTGGCGACGTCCTATTGAGGTACGTATGTAGACCCAACTCCCGTGAGTTGGCATAAGGTGGCTAAAACAGGAGCGATTCCGAGCCACTGAGGTAGCTCCTCTTATCGGACACACTTCTTCGATACCATTCTATTACTTTGTGATTGATTGGGTGCACCTTTGATTTTTAGAAGTGTGGCTCGAGGTGGGCGGTAGTGGCTGCTCTGCGTTACCACCAGCCCCGATGTGTGATTGGTATATCTACCCTGGCATTGCCTCGTTGTGCCGTGTCACCTACCCTAGCATGCCTTATACGATTTTTGTTTTGTACCATACCTATGTAGTGCCCTCTGACGATGCCCAGTATGGGAGAGATTACGGTACTGTATAGTCTATGAGAATATATAAAATGTTTTAAGGGGGATCTTGGGTAACTCCTTAACGCTATTTTTAAATATATTATATTTTACTTTAGCCACTATTATAATAGCGTATATTACTACATAGTAGGTAGTTTAACGGATCATTAGAGGATGGTCTTCCCAAACATCCTTTGAGTTACTTGTATTTCAGTTGTTATTTCACTTGAGTTGGATTTATTGATATAAGAATGTTAATCATGACTATAGTGTTTTTTTGTTCTACACACGGGTCAGACTAAGTGGTTCAGCTTTTGAGACTCACCTTTGCGCTTGGAGATTCAGCTATCTATCCAGCTATCAGATATTCAGTTGATTCCAGTGATGTATTCTGATCTTGTATTTGACTATTGTATTTGAAACTTCTATTGTAACTTATTTAACTCTGAAATATATAGTAGCTTCATGAACTACTATTCATTTTGTTTCCGCTGCATATTGTATATTACTCTGTTTCTGTGATTCTATGATGTATTTATTTACTGTATATGTTGAGTTTTTCCAAATATAAGTTAACAATCTGGTATTTTAAGCAATTCAAATCCGGCATACGTGGATGCGAATGGTTGAAAATATCAGGTCGTTACAGCCTCTCCAGAGATGGTGTAACATCCTCCTATTTGGAGGCCCAAAACTAACGGATGCTGCGATCATCCATAGTTATTAATCGTCAGTGACCAAATACGGCGGTGGTAGATTCATAGATACACAGAAACTCATGAATATGGAAAATTTTAAAACATCAAACAAGATCTCATTCCACTTTAAATCATTTTCAATTCATTACATAATCCCACAATCGTTAACCACGTTAAGAGAAAATGTACTTATTACAAAATACGCCAAGAGCGACATAGGAAGATGCCCCTTTAGATGATGAGAGTATATATAGGCAATATAACAACTTTTCCATTAAAAACAACATAGCGGAATCAAAATAAAAGAGAACTCTAGATAGCTATCATGGCTCATGCACGTCTCCGGAAGCTTATTTGTCTAAAGAGTGCCTGAAAACCTCAACTCTCAAACTATTCAAAATCAATTGAGTACCCGAGAGTTTAAGAGGAAAACATAAACTTCGAGTCAGATATAAAGCCTGATATGAATAATAATCTACCATCTCAAACCATTTATATCTAGTGAGACCACGTCCCTTAATGGAATGGGTTTTCTTCTCACTGGCATCTTAAAACCTTTATAAAACTATGTGATGTGCTCCTGCATCCACAATGGTTAAAAACATAGTCATTTCGAATTATTATGATGATATGCATACAAGTTAAAACATTCTGGATTACCTATAACGACCCAATTTTTCGACGCCCGAAAGTCGACATCGATATGTCCATTATATCAAATGCCGAACAGTCGAATGCCGGAAAACCGAATCGTTAGGGTTTAAGAAGAAGAAGGTAGAAGAAGAAAACAGAAACAACAACAGAATCTCACATTTCGCAGCGGAACAATATATAATAGATAAATGAATATTTTTAAAACAAAGAACCATACCTGTTATTACAATACATCATCAGAGTTTACAACAACATGATACAACACTTACGACAACTAACCCATATGTAAACTGAACTTGCAGGAAAAGCGATCCCAATGCAGCGGATAATACATAGTATAAGTGGTACGTCTCGCCATCCAACTTGCCTCCAGAACTCCTAGCAACTTCTTGACTTCGCTACCGAATAATTGATAACCTGACTCTAGGCTGCCCATGTGGCAAATTGTGAGCACCCAGAGTTTAGAAAGGGAACAATAAACTTCAGGTCAGTCATGGGACTGGTGTGAGATCTTAAAAACAGTTATTTTCACAAAGAAAATAAAAAGAAATCCGCTATGCTTTTGGAAAATGAAACTACCATAAGGCCTCCCGCCGCACACACAATGCAATCGCAAACTTGGGGAGATTTCTCCTTATGATAGTCAAACATGCTTGATACGCAAAATCCTTTTTAATATTATCATTAGTGCATAGTGTAGAAAACATTTCGAAAGTATAATATTAATCTTAGCCAGTATAGGTACCATTATATTATGCCTGCTATAGCTACCTCTTGAGGAGGTAGGTTATACAATTGCAATCGTAAAGGGCTCGTATTGTTTCTTTGGATTTCCAACAAATGGTCAGGCTAAGGAACTTCCTACCGCCACATAGGTACGCCTCTGGAGGGACATCCCAAGAACTTAACCAGCTCTCTACCAACACAAGGCTTGATTACCTCTGTAACTAGGTAACTACTACACGAGTATGTCATCCCCCGGTCGTTTGCGACCTTTATCCGAGAATCCTCAACCACAAAGCAACAACCACAAAGTATAATAAATTTGCAGCATCAACATAGGTAAAATATTTGGGCTCCATACCATGATAATACCCTTTTCCAGAAGGAAGACATACCCTCAACGGGCGCTACCCCTAAATAACCTTGCCGCAACTTTCCTGTTTCGACCATTTCCGGGGTGTGAGGTCCAACGAGGTCGCGTCCCCAAAGCTACACTTTTCACAAAGCCATGCTTTTATTAACAAATGATCAGCAGCACTTCATATGCCACATTACCAAATTGAGAATGTATCACTAGTAACCATCAATTACATAACCTCTGAGCTCGTACGTCTCAAAGAAGGGTGTTAAGCTAAGAGAATAAATTCTCCGCCACCAACAGAAATGTATTTGATAGAAACCAGCTTTACATCTTAAAGTGTAACGTCAGACACACATCCATACAAGTCCATTCCGGGATTGAACGGAACTGAAGGCACTTCAAAGAAGCCCTTGCAAATCCGGATATTCACTAATCACGTCCGTAATCCCCATCACAAAGGGTGATAAAATCTATATACCGGAGCAACTCGGTTTAGAGACATTGGACAGGTAATCCTTTCATTTTCGAGAATACCCGGTCTTCAACACCATCTTCAAATGCAATCTCATTTCGTCATATCATTATTCGAAATGGGTTTTATGACACAAGGTCCTCTCCCGGCTAATCCGAATAATGAGCGCTTATTTTTTTTTAAAAATAAGTGTTCAATCAGATTTCAAACAAATCACAACAATTTCCACATTGATCTTTTAAATAAAAGTTCCATCACAATCACAAAGGTTCGATGTGGGTTTCGTATATCTATTTGGGATTCGACCCCCGGTCGCATCGAAATTCAAATGACATTAAAAAGGCCAATATTGATAGTCGATTATTTAACTATCAATCAAAATTCACAACAATTGCTAGGATTTGAAAAAATTTCCCAATTATTATTTTCAAAATATCTTCGCAAGATATGTATTTTTAACACTTCAACCATTTGAAAACAAATTTCAAATCACTTTTCACTAGCGGAATAAGATTCCCGATATTATTTACTACCACTGAAAGTCTGCCGAGCTCAAATACTTTAATATCCTTTAAATCACTTATCCAAAATATATATACTTGGAAACATTTAGATAAAACTATCTTAAATACTTACTTAAAATATTGGTTATGAAAACATTATACTAATTATCACCTATAAGATTTTAAGTCCCAACTAATTTTAAAATAAAATTGATAGATAAGGTATAACTATTTAAATAATCGTTTCCTAAAACAAATATCAATTCCAATCTTTAAAATAATCCCTTCCATAAGTAATTAAATAAATCCATACTTTAAAGATTTGAAACCAACTAAGAAAATAATTTATTCAAAGTATCCTTTCTAAAACCATCCTTAAAATTTTCAGTTTATGCTTATAAGCTACTTCAAAATCATACTCATCTTTCCAGGGAAAATACATTTTCCATTTCAAAATGGTTCATTCAAATCAATTAATAAATCTTTCTTGATTAATTTTAAATTTACGTTCCAAATCCGTAAATTCCTTTCATACTTTTAAAAATAACCAAATGTCTATTTATTTTATTTTTTAAAACAAATTTCCCTTTCCTTTATAAATTCCCATTGTCAGTTTAAACTTCTAAATATCCAATGATATACGATTTTCAAATCGTATTCATTTTCGGCACTGAATTAAATTCTAAATTGATTTCCAAATTTATTTTCAAATGCCAAATTGATATTCCAAAATTGATTTTTAATTTATTTCAACACCAAATTTATTATCTTTTGAAACAAATTTCTTCTTTTAAATTTATTCAATTTTCTTAAATTAATTTATTATAAATTTTCTACTATATTTCAAAAATCAAATTTTATTTATTTCTGGTATCCTACGATACCAAAAATATATTTGGCTAAATTATAGCCTTCGACAGTTTTAATCACAAATAGTCACACACAGATTATAAATGATCAACACACAATATTGAAATAAATTCAATTATTTGAGGAATCCAGTTGGATCCCCCCAACCTATTTCCCTGCATCCACATGTGTTAGCACAATAATTAAATACCAATTCCACTTTGAGGTAGAATATCGTGTTATATGGGATTTATAAAACATCACCCGCTATTATGCGGCGCATAGGGTCTCATCCGCTATATAATGCGGGAAATCGATCACTCCAATATATATATATATATATATATATATATTATCATCCAGTGAATAAATTATTATAAATCAATCATCCAAGCACACAGTCAATCAATTTTAAATCTAACTATTCAAAATTTAAATCAGAACAATATTTGATTGAGTGAGAAGATCTCACATTTGCTTTTTATTTTGCAATCCATTTCCATTTCGGCTTGATTTCTTCATGGTTCTAGACCTTGTAACCAATTATATGATTTTTATTAATATTTGAATCAATCAAACAATTAAATTTTCATTTGATAAATTTAATTAACTAACGCTTTTAAAATTTTTGAACTAATCTATCTATCAATTTTCCTATTATATAAATTACCTTTAGTAACCAGAGTAAATACAATAAGTTAATTAACCAAGTTAATTTCCAAAGCCCATCATCTTAAAATAATCTAGTGAGTTAAAAAGGTGCATACATATATATTCTTTTATATCAAAAATCAATTTTTTATATATAAACTTTATAACAAATTCTTGTTTAATAAATATATTCATATATGATACACTAAGTAATCATCTAACTCAGACACAAGAGATACCTATGTAACCTCGTGAGATAGCTCCGTCGCTCGTTGCCATCGCGCCGACCATCGCGGCTCCACACGCGCACTTGAACCATCCAGCTCCCTCGTGATTTGTGCACCTCCCAGAAACCCTAGCTGACCTCCTCGCACTTGCCTGTGCTGCCTTTCACTGTTTGACGACCTAATAGAGTCGTCACATCGTTCAGGTCGAGCGAACAAGTTTTCAAAATCCCTTCAAAGCCCAAAATAATCACGCACGATGATGCAATCAATCGCGACCTGTTGCCGCGATACTTTCTGATTATCGTCCACTCGAAGTCGAATGCAAACTCAACCCTAGTTTCTCGCTTCCAACTCGCTCGAGAACCCCACTATTGATCTCGGTTCGATTTGCTTTTTTTCCAATCGAGGAAATTCGATTTGAAATAGATAAGGGAGCAGCCACCATATTTTTTTTATCAGAGGAGAAAAGGGGCTTCGGCCATTCGATTTTTTTGTTTGAAGCTTCGTACTATTTTCGTTTGAACGAAAGGTTTTTTTTACTTGAGAATGAGTTCATGATTTTTAAAAAGGAACGAGGCACGATCTAATTGAAAAGAAAGAGAGGAAAGGTAGCGTGTTAGAATGAATATAAGTTGAAGTACTGGAGAAGGAATAAAAATAGTTGACTGGTCCAAACACGTTTATCTTGCTTAATTTATAAATCGTCTCAAAAACGAAGCCAAAAATCTCGATCTCCTATCGAGGCATGCCGCTAGGCGTTTATAACGTTAAATCCCTTTTCTGAATGCAATGGAAAAGGTTTCGAGTACTAATTCGATCGTATGGAGAAAACAACTTTTTGGATCCAGTTATTATATTAAATTTTCGATATAAATTTCAGCGCGTATATATATCGTACGCCAAACAATCACTCCAAACATTATGAAAATTGAAATCCGATAATTATACAATATTACAGATCCAATGAACCTGGTTTCGCCAAATTCCGAGACTGTGCCTCGGAAGGCTATTTTTTTTAAATATCGATTTGAACGATAAAATTTCAAAACTGAACAATTCCAATTTCAATTCTGAAGCTTCCATTATATTCAGTATTATAAATATAAATTTTCTAAGCATTTAAAATATTTTTAATCAGCTTATAACTGAAGATTCAAATTTTTATCCAACTTCAATAAATTAAATTCGATAATTTAATTGCCAAATCCATAGCAATATTCGAAATTCAAGTTAAACTAACTTCCAAATATATAAAATCAATTAAATATTTTGATTTCAAACGTTCAAAATTCTAGGTCGTCACATTACCCATCCTTTATTTAGTCGACTCTCTATCATATTTATAGTTACTAGGCTCACTATTAATCTGTTAGTTTTCATGGGATTACTAATAAACTTTATATAATATATGGACTCCCTGTCCTAATTCATAGTTTTCATGGGTGTACTATGAACCTATTGGCCCCTGCTAAGTAACTCAATTAATTCATGGGTTCTTTTGAACCTATTGGTTACTCCAATAACTGCTCTCTTATCCTAGTTTTCATGGATTGACTAGGAACTTATTATCAACTATCAACAACTTAATCTAAACGCATGGGTTCACTACAAACCAAATTGCACCCTGCTAACCACTCTTTATAACATATTTTTCACGGTATCACTATAAATCTATTGTCAACCCCAATAGCTTCCTAATTATAGTTTTCATGGGTGCATTATGAACTTGTCTCGCTGACAACTTCCATATTTAGGCATTCTATATTCTGGTCTCCCTGACCTCTTGGATGCAATTCTACTCATCCAGGATTTTAATCTATTTATATTCGCTACTGGGTCCACCAAGCTGGTTCTTTTGCCCTTTATCCCCAAAATGCAGTTATAGTTCTGTTATATTATGAATATATTTATATTTGAAGAAGCAAACATAATAACCTAACAATACCACTCTTGTGGGTTTTATATCTTTGAAATCATTTTCATAAAAGCACGGTTATCCCTTAAACTAACATTTTAGAGGAAGCCTCCTCTTAAAAGCCATTACAAAAATCTTTTAATTTAACCGTGGATTTTTCCTTTAATAATTGAGTTTGGGTTATTCAGTTTGAAATACAAAGCCTTTCGACTCCTTCGAAACTTTGCTTTCGACCTCACTAGATACCCTCCTTTGAAAGCATAAAAATCTTTTTCCAACCATTAGGCCCCTGCTTTTCTAACACTTTAAAACTTTATTTTGAAACCTTTCAAATGTATTAAAGAGTTAGAATTTAGTCGTTTAGAAGCATAACTTCAAAACCAATTGAAAGTACCCCTTTCGAAACCTTTGGAAGTATCCCTTCTGAAATCTTCGAAAGTCGCCCTTTCGAAACTATTGGGCTTATACTTAAAATACTATTTGGGTCAAAGTGAATATAGACAAAAGCATCTCTTTCATAACCATCCTTTATCATATAAAATTATTAGGGAAAACATGATGGTGTTGGCACCATCCCTTTTGAAAGCTTCAAATCATTTAAATAAAACATTGAAGGATAGTGTCGAAACCCCTTTCGAAGCCACTGCCTTCGAAACCCTTGGACCCTACCAAAAGCATTTAGGAAGTGGCTTAAAACATCTTTAGAAACAAGTAATACTTTCATAAACTTTGATAACTTCAATACACTTGAAAGGTTAAAGAATAGGAGCAGGGCTTCAACTAGGTCGGAACCCCTTCTTTCAAAAGGATTATTTTATAAGTAAAGAGACCCATTCTAATGGTTACTCTTTAAAACATAAGTTGATGGCAACCCATTCAAAAGCATTTTAAAACCTCTTTAGAAAACATATGCTTCGACTCCTTTGAAGGCTTAAATAAAACAAAGGTAGACGCTTCTCTTTTTAAAACAAATCAAGGTATCAACCCCTTCGGAAGCCATGCTTTCAACACGGAGCATTCCGCCTTTCTCCAATCTACTGCGTACTATGCAAAGGATACCTTGGGTATTGGTTTTGGCTTAGGGGTTTCGACTTGATTGAAGGTGGAAGCTTAGGATCGAAAGGTACTTCTAAAGAAGGCGAAACCAACTTTTCTAGGTAAATCTGATTTAATACTAATTAAAGCATACACTTTCTAACTAACTTACCACGTGTATACATCGGATTGGTTGCCTTAACTTTTCAAATTCTTTACTAAAATAATTGCCGCTAATTTTCATACCTAAACCATGGTTAAGTTAGCAAATAAACTCTTCCATTAAGACAAAACAATATTGCAAAGAAGTCCCTCTTCTAAAATAATTTAATTTGCATAACAATTCACTTAGGAAAAATCCCCAAAAATTCCAAAAATTCACCTTAATCATGTGATCTAACATATCAAAATTTCAAACCCAAATTCTTGATATATTTTTCGAAATAAATTTGTAAACCGAAATAATCATATTTTCCTTTGAAAATTCAAAACCATAAGAAGCCATATTTACCCTAGAACCATGAGAAGCCATATTTAAACATCCTTGTTTAGTGACTCAAGCATATCATCATTCATGTCACCATAAAAAAGAATTTACCCTTAAATTCAAAAACATATGATTATAAAACAAAATAGAGATAGAATTATTATTCATCTTGATTAAGATAAGGAGATCGAATTGAGATTAATTTCCCCTAAGCTTGAATCTCTAGCTTTTGATTTAATTTTTTCTTCTCTTTGATTATGGCTGGCTCCTTTTCTTACGTTTTTATTTTCAGTATGACGTGAATGGGAATTAAATGGTTAGGAACGAGAATATATAAGGGCAAGGGTTATGTGTAGAAAATTCCTAATATACTCTTATGTAGATTAATTAACACAAAACCATTCTCTATTTAATTATTTAATTGAGCTCAGCCTTAGTTATAATTATTCAAATCTTAACCCCATTATCACTAGCCTTTACATTATTCTATTTAATTTAATTGATTAAATCTTCTGAATAATATTATGAAAAATTAGAGGTGTTATAGGCTCCCCTCCTTAAAGAATTTCTTCCTCGAAATTCAGTACGGGCTAAATACTAAACATAGTAATCATCTGTAACGACTCCTAACAATCATACTAGTCTACCTAACTAGGAGTTAGCTATATAGATCTAATATGGACATACCCTCAAAGCAGATCAGGATAAAATTCTCAAATCATGTCCTCTGTCTCTCAAGTACAGTCCTTCTCGTTGTCACTCCATTGAACTTTCACCAACTTGACTGTCTTGTTCCTCAATCTTTTGTCATTCCTTGCTACAAACCGAACTAATTGTCTAAAAAAAGTCAAATCGTCCAACCCTGTCGGAGGAATAGTAGCCTTTGGATCATGCACATACTTGCAAAGATGAGACGTATGAAATACATTATGGACACCTGCCATACTTCTCGGCAACTCTATTCTGTATGCGAAATTTTCAATCATTTTTATAATTTGGAATGGACCAACATACCATGGTGCCAGTTTCTCTGACTTCACAAACTATACCACACCCTTTGTCGGTGATACTTTAATGAAAACCCCGTCTCCAACGGAGAATTCTAGGTCTTTACGCCTTTTGTCCGCATAAGTCTTCTGTCTAGATTGAGCTTCCTTTATCCTATCTTGGATCAACTCAATCTTATCTGACGCCTCTCTAAACAAATCTGGACCTTAGACTAATATGTCTCTAGTCTCTAACCAACATGCAGGTAATATGCATGGCCTTCCATACAAAGCTTCAAAAGGCGCCGTTCCAATACTAGTCTGATAACTATTATTGTAGAAAAACTCAATAAATGTTTGTGATCCTCCCATGATCCACCAAAATACAATACACAAGCTCTCAATAAATCCTCTATTATCTTATTGACTCTCTTTGTCTGCTCATCCGTCTGTGGGTGATATGTTGTACTCATCTTGACCTTGATACCTAACACCACTTGTAAACTCTTCCAAAATTCGCTAGTGAATAATGTATCTCTGTCATTGACTATGCTACTAGGAATCCTGTAAAGTCTAACAATGTTCTTCATGAACAACTTCATCAAAACAGGTGCCATCCTGGTTGCCTTAACTGGAATGAAATGGGCATTCTTGGTCAGCCTGTCCACTATTACCCATATACTTTTATTTCCTCTATTCGAACTTGGCAAACCATCTATAAAATCCATGGATATCGAATCCCATTTCCATACTGGAATCTCTAAAGGCTGAAGTAATCCACTCATCTTTTGATGAACGGCCTTCATTTGTTGACAGTTCACACATTGCCTAACCCAAAAGCCAACATCCCCCTTCATGCCTTCCCAATAGAAGCTTCTCTTCATATCCTGATATATCTTGGTCCCTCTAATATGAATCGTAAACTTGGATCAATGACATTCCCCAAGAACTTATTTCCTCAAGTTCTCAACATTTGGAACACAAAATCATCTCTTCTTTCTTAACCATCCTCTTTGGTCAGGACTAAGATCCTTTAGATCATCGATCTCTGATCCTACCTCAAGCCTTCTAGTCTTCTTGGCTAATAATGGATCCTCCATCTGCTTAGAAGCAATTCTCTCGATCAAAACCGGTTGAACTTCTAAATAAGACAACATGGCAATTTTCTGACATGAACAAGCAGTCGATCTTAACTTCACCCCGCAACCGGCCAAAGCTTCTAGAACCTACCATTCTACCAACAAAGCCAACACCACATTCTGATGTTTTCTACTAAGAGCATCAGCTACTTAAATACATTTCCTTGGGGTATATACTATAGCAAAATCATAAGCAGCTAAAAAATCCAGCCTCCTCTACTGTCTCATATTCAACTCCTTCGGAGAAAATAAGTATCTTAAAGACTTATGATCCTTGTATAGCTCTAATCTCTTCCCTAAGAGGTAATACCTCCAAATCTTCAATGCGAAGATCGCCACAGCCAACTCCAAATCATGAGTAGGATATCTCACTTCATCCAATCTAAGTCTTCGTGAAGCGTAGGCAATAGCTTTACCCTTCTACATCAACACAGCTCCAAATCCTGTTCCGCATGCATCAGTTTATACTACCTACCCATGGTTTTCATTTGGAACTACTAACACTGGTGCATTGGTCAACAAATGCTTGAACTTAAGGAACCCTTCCTTACATTTGTCGGACCAAATAAACTTCACGTCCTTCCTGGTCAACTTAATCGAAGATGCTTCAAAAATGGCGTCCTCCTCTTCTCCTATTCCCGTCACTATACCCCCGATCTCCTTCGTCCCGAGCAAATACAACACCATTCTCGAACGTCCACTTGCTAACGCGACCGCATCCTTTCCTCCTCCGCTTCCAATCCGATCCCCATTGTCATCTCCGATCCCCAACCAACCTCTCTACATTGAAATCCTCAGTACCAGAACCTTTGCCTAGGTGGTAGCCTCAAAACCTCGACCTCCCCTTCTGCCCAACCCTCTATCCAAGCGGAATCTGCCTTTACCGACCTCAGAAATGTGCGTCTTACTGTTGATTTTTTGAAATCGAAGAGTCGCTGCCTTCGTTGCGCGGGCTTCAGACATGTGGCAAAGAATTGTAGGGATGCGAAGATCTGCTATAAATGTGGATTTTTCGGGCATCCTCAATCGCATTGTCCCGATAATCGAAACAAACCCACTCATACACGAAAAAACAACTCAGCCGTAACCCTTCCTCTCCCCACTAAAAACAAATCGGCCCAGTGGGTCCCAAAGTCAAATCCCATATCAGTTCAGCAGAATCCCGCCCTCTCCCCAATGCACCCTCTCTCCTCTTCAGTTCCAAATAACCAGCTACAATCCCCAGTGCATCCCCATAAACCTAAAATTAATTCGAAAATATTTCGTAGAATGGAACCACCTCTCTTCCTCACTGCAAAAATCATCAGTGGTGCCTAGTCGATTGACTCCCTTCATCACGCACTTACCTCCAACTTCCATCATCAAGACTGGCCGTTATGGCTCCTGACCAATAATAGCTTCATATTCCACCGTCCCTCATATGCAATCCGAGAGCAGATCCTCCAGCGTTCGACCATTACTAGAGCAGGCGCGGTGATTCAATTTCAGCCATGGCCAGAACAAAAGTATCCAGCTCCGTCCCTGGAACCGCCGTCGTGGGCGCGGGTTTCGGGTTTTCCCGAACTTCTACGGTTCAATGCAGAGGCCATTTCCGAAGCCGTCAGCCCAGTGGGAAGATTCTTGGCACAAGATGACTGTGAATGGGCGAATTTTGACCACCTCTTTTTGTACATCAAATTGCAATTCTATAGCGGCATCAACTCCCCAACCTCTTTTGTCACAGTTGTGAACAATGGGGAATACCTTCTGACCATCGAGAAATAGGAGCACGAACACCCCAGCAGGAGGCCGGAAAACCACTTGCTGGGTATTGACTACGAGAGGGACTTCCAACATTTTGACCAGCACATCCGATTGAAAATTTGGATTCAGAAGATAGGTTCGACGTAATGAACTACGAGCCTCTCCTCCCTGATCCCACACCGGCACTGGGCCAACTCAGTGATCAGTCGATTGAAGTTGTTGGTCCAAGGGGTTGGGATCCTTGGCCTGTCCAGGAGCAAGTGTGGAACCCGTATGCTGACTTGGATCTATCAACTCCCCTCCACCAACATATTACACCACCACCAACAACCCAAGCTCTGCCTCATTCACCTCACAATGTAGACCCCCAGCCAGTTTGTCAATCCCCTCACTTATTCCCGGTTCCACAACCTGTTGAACATGGACACGTGGCCCAGCCAGCGTCAGGTCAGTGGCCTCAGTTCGTCACTCCAACGTCTGTCCGCCGGAGTTCCAGGCTGGACAAAGCGGCATCACACCCTGGTAGTTTCTTCAAACATGTTGTTTTCTCCTCTCTTAATAAAAATCTAAACAAAAAAATGGCACGTTGCATGGGCGTGAGTTTGCGTGATGAACACTACACCTCCATGTAAACTCTCAAATTGGAGCGTTTGTCGTTATCCCAATGAAGCTAATTTCCTGGAATGTGAGGGGGCTAGGGGACCCCAGCAAAAGACATTCAGTCAACTATATAATTGCCCCCACACAAACCCAACATACTATTCCTACAAGAATCTAAACTATCTGACCCATGCCCTAATCTTCTCAGACAAACTGGTGGGACATTTCTTTCTGGGTGGGCCCACCTGAATGCCGTCGGCTCTTGTGGAGGCATTATGACAGCCTGGAATGAATCCGTGTGGTCCCACTGCCAAACTTTTCAACACACATCTTCCTTACATGTAGCCCTTCGTCACCTGCAAACTGGAACGATCTTTTTCTTCTCCAATATCTATGGTCCACTTAATACTCAAGACCATAATGATCTATGGACAAATTGCCTCAACTTTGCCTCTCACATTAATGGTCCTTGGGTAGTGGGTTGAGACTTCAATACCACCAGATCCTTTGTCGAAAGAAACTCGGGCAACCTTTCTCATGACTCTGAATCCTTCAACTCCTTCATCAATCTATGCTCCTTGATTGACCCACCCATCAGTAACCGCCGGTTCACCTGGTCAAGTAGCAAATCCGAACCTTCGTTAGCCAAACTGGACCGCTTCCTCTTCAATCCAGCCTGGGACGACTTATACCCGCTTTCCGTGGTTTCTAGCCTAGCCACAATCATCTCCGACCACTGCCCACTCCTCCTCGACACGGGCTCATCCACCTGTCCTATTAGACCCTTCCGCTTCGAGCGACTCTGGCTTCTTGAACCGTCATTCGACAACTTCATCAAAGATATCTGGTCCCAGCCCTCCCTTATCCCCTCAGCCACTGCCAGAGTTGTCTCCAAGCTTAGATCTTTGCGTAAAATTATCAAACCCTGGGCCAAGTCGATTTGGGGCTCCATTCGCTCGCGTATTTCAGCAATCCAAGAGGAAATTTTGGACCTCACCATCCTTGAAGAATCTAGCCCCCTTACCGAATCAGATCGGACACGCCTAAGGGAACCGGAGGCGGAACTGGATAGATCGTCACTGCAAGAGGAAATTGGTTGGAAACAACGATCCAAAGCGAAATGGATTGAGGAAGGAGATAAAAACACGGCTTTTTTCCACTGCCTTGCAAATGGCAGGCACAGATCCACCTTCATCCCTGAAATCATCCATAATGGCACCTCTGTCACCGATCAGTCTGACATTCTCAATCTGTTCTCCGTCTATTATCGTAACATTTTGGGTAAACATCATCCTCCAATCCCAGGCATAGACTGGAATCTGCTCTACCCTGACTGCATCCCCATCCCTATTGATCATCCCTTCACGGAGGCGGAAATTTGGGCTGCGCTGAATGATATGTCCGATGACAAAGCTCCGGGTCCAGATGGCTTCGGCCCTTTCTTCTTCAAACATTATTGGGAAACCGTCAAGTATGACATTATCGAGATATATTCTGAATTCCAAGCCAATCCTTCATCTGTTGCTCGCCTCAACTACGCTAATATCATACTCCTCCCTAAAACCCCTGTAGCCAACACCATGTCTTCCTTTCATCCCATTAGCCTCCTGAACACCACTTTCAAAATCATAACCAAAGTTCTTGCCAATCGCCTTCAAATAGTCATTGCCCCCCTTATTGGAATTGAATAGTCTGCATTCATCCTCGGCCGTAATATTATGGACTGCGTAACGTCCACCCAAGAGATCATTTCCTTCTGTCACCAAACTTTAACGCCGGGCATTCTCCTTAAATTAGACTTCTCAAAGGCTTTTGACACAGTTAACTGGCAATTCATCCTGGAACTCATGGAGCATAGAGGCTTCCCCATAAAATGGTGCAACTGGATCCAATGCATCCTTTGTTCTAGTCATTCCTCAATCTCTATTAATGGTGCTACCGGTGGCCTATTCAAGTCTGCTCGTGGCCTGCGTCAAGGCGACCCACTTTCCCCTCCGCTCTTCGTCCTCGTTGCAGATGTATTCAACCGCATGATCAAGTTAGCAATATCGAATAACCTCTTTGAAGGCATCAAGCTCCCCAACTCAAATCTGACCATATCCAACCTTCATTTCGCTGATGACACTATCCTTTTTGCATCTCCCAACGTCAACCATATCCACTGTCTTAAAGTAGCTCTGTACTCTTTTGAACTCATATCTGGCCTCTCCATTAACTTCAATAAAAGCTCCATCATCATGCTGGGTAATTCCGATCACCTTGGGCATACAATCTCCGATTTACTCAATTGCAACATTGCGCAATTCCCCATCTCGTACCTAGGTATTCCCCTCCGACCAACCAAGCTCTCAAAGCAGTCTGGCTCCCCCTCATCACCAAAATAGAAAATAGACTCCTTTCCTGGAAGGCACACTCTCTATCCTCTGCTGGTCGCCTTGTCCTAGTTAAGTCAGTCTTATCGGCCATCCCTTCATATTGGATGTCATTTTACAAGCTTCCAACATGGGTGATCAAAAGAATTGACAAAATTAGAAGTTCTTTTCTATGGAACGGGGGAAGAATAAAGAAGCTCGTAAACTGGCGGACCGTCTGCATGCATACCAACAACGGAGGTCTTGGAATCGTGAACTTATACCACTTCAATCTTGTGCTTCTCGCAAAGTGGCTCTGGCGATTTCTCACTCCCGGATCCTTCCTGTGGAACTCTTGGATTACCACACTTTATTACCAATCCAATCCCCACCTTGTTCTTCACTCTACTCCCAGCCTTAAACCATCCACATTCTGGTCTGGTGTCCTCGCCACCCTTCCTCGAGTTAAATCACTCTTTCAAGTCAAAGTGGGTAATGGGGCTATCTGACTCTTCTGGCTAGATATCTTGTATGGCCACCTACCCCTTTCCTCCATCCTCCCCAAACTCTTTTCTCACTCCGCCACAAGCCATGTTACCACCTACGTCTCCTTCCGCCTGGTCCCTGACCACCTCTTTCCACTATCCAACTTTGACCTTACCACCTTAGCCGAGCTTCACCAGGCCGCCTCCATCCTTCAATCCATTCAATTCACCCCCTTACCTAATAAGTTCCACTGGGCCCCCAATCCCAAAGCTGGTTTCTCCGTCGCCTCCTGCTATGCCCACCTGAACAACCCTAGCCGGCTCTTCAACTTCCCCAGACTTTGGAATTATCAGCTCCAACCTCGTATGGCATTCTTCCAATGGTGCCTTATCCACGGCCGCATCAACACCAGAGAGAGACTCTTTCGTCTTAACATCGTGTTGGACCCGTATTGTGCTTTCTGCCATAACGCAACTGAAAGTATACAACATCTATTCTTTGATTGTGGCTTTTCCTTTAGGGTTTGGGCTGCAACATCCGTTCATCTACTAGGCTATGTCCCAACAATCACTTCCTTCTTCGAATATTGGCAGTATAACCCTCCCAATAAGCACTTGGATCCCTTTGTGGCAATTTTCAGCTGGTGCATTTAGGTCGAGCGTAACGCACATGTGTTTAACAGGACCAAATCACACTTTGAGGGTACATGCAGGCGTATTATTTACTACTACTCTTCTTTAACAGGTCAGAGTTTCTCAGCTCCTTTCCGGCTTAGACTGCCGTCTTCCAGAGCTTCGTCGGCAGAGTCGGCTAGGAGCTCCTCTGTAGCACCCACCCGTAGGCAACCGGGACACCACTCGTAGTTCCTATCTACTATATATTTACTGCTACATGTACTATGCTATAATGTACACATGTCTCCTCTTGTAGTTGATGATTTGTGTGACTGTTGTACAGCCTTCCCCCTTTTTATGGTCAGCGATCAGGCTTGTTGATCGCATTATTAACTACTTTTTTATGCTATATAACCGGCTATGTAGTGTCGCGCTACACATCCGTCTCACTCAAAAAAAACTTAATCGAAGATGCGGCTATCCGTGAGAAATCCTTAATGAATCTCCAGTAATAGCCAGAAAGTCCAAGAAAAATCCTGATCTCGATTACCGTCTCTATTCTCTTCCAATTATTGATAGCTTCGATCTTAACTAGATCGATTGACAAGCCCTCCTCTGAAACCATATAACCAAGAAACCTAACCTCTTTCTTTCAAAAATGACACTTGAAAAACTACTCCTTTAGCTTATCCTGCCTTAACATCTCAAGTACAACTCTAAGATGATCTGCATGCTCTCTTTCATCCTTAGAATACACAAAAATGTCATCTATAATCACCAATATTAATCTATCCAAATACTCTTGGAAGACTCGATTCATCAATTCCATAAAGAAAGCAGGCGCATTCGTTAACCCCAATGACATTACTAACCACTCATATGAACCATACCTAGTCTGAAATGCTGTCAAAGGAATACTGTCATCTGCCACTCTTAACTGATGGAAGCCTGTCGCTAAATAAAACTGGAAAAACGCTCTGGCTCCACTCAACTGATCAAATATCATAAGTTCTCGGCAAAGGATACTTTTACTTTATCGTCCATTCGTTCAACTTACAATAGTCGATATACATTCTCAACGACCCATCTGGCTTCTTCACAAATACAGCGGCCGCTCCCCAAGTCGAACAGCTTGGTGTAATAAAATTCCTTTCTTCAAGATCCACTAGCTGCACCTTCAATTCCTTCTTCACGGTCGATTTCATCCTGCTAGGTGGTCCACTCTGAAGGATCGATTTCACCCTAGAGGGGGGTGAATAGGGTGATAGTATAAATTATGAAAATTAATCGCAGAAGCTTATAAAATTATTTCAACACAGATCGCAGATTAATAGCAGCACAGATAATAGCAGAATAATAAATGCACAAATAGAACGACACAGAATTTACACAGCTTCGGCAAAACCCTGCCTACGTGCTGCCCTCAAGGTTTCTACTAGAAATTAGATAGTCCCTCGCTTACACACGTAAACTCGCGACACCCGCTATCGACTAAATCTAACTCTATGCTCAAAACCCTACCACAACTCAGCCACTGAGTTGCGAATTCTCAAGCTACGCCACGTAGCTTGTCCCCTAGTCACACGACTAGAAATTTAAACGGTTTAAAAAGAAAATACAAATTAAAAACAATTTAAAATTAAAATAACCCTAATTTAAAATAAAACCCTTATTATAATTTTTAAAACCCCCAATCTAAAACAAAAGGCCGGCCCACGCTTTCTTTTCCTTTATCTTCTAACGGCTCGTTCCTCTTTGAGATAATAGCGGCTTGTTCTTGTCTGTGCAAATTAGGGCTTTGTTTTCTTCGATCCAAACTAGGGTTATTCGAAGAGCCGACTTTATGTTGATCGATTCGGTGATTATTCGCGTTTAGCCTTGATCGATCGTACTCCTTGTTGCTCACTTCGGCTGCTTCGTTGATCGAGTTCTTCCCTTGCTTCGGTATGTAATTTTATGCTTTTGTTTTGCTGGTTTTATGCTTGCTTGAACTCGATGCCTTGCCGATGATGATTTGTGGCAATTTATAGGAGTTGTACTCCTGAATTTTCGTTCGTCTAAATATATTTGAATATGTCATTTTCGTTTGATCGGCCGTTTGATAATGCTTGGATGCTTGGGATTGATTTGTGACTTGTTCAAATTTCTTGAATAACACGGTTTCGAAACTTGGTCATCGCGGCATTGATTTGATTTGACGATGTTGATTTCGTTCTTTATTTTCTTTGACTTTGGCCATGTTTTGATTTTGCTGTGATCTATCACCTTGGCCACACGGCTGTGAATTTCTAGCATTTGAACTCTGACATTAACTTTGTTAATTCATTGTTCCTCATGATATCTGACTTCGATCTTGTATCACTGATTGACTTTTAACTTGTTGCGTGAATTTCATTTCTTTGTCAATACGGCATTTATTTTTGCATAGAACATTGTTTGACTTTTGTTACTTAAAAGAAACTGCTGTTGAAATTGATTCCGTGAAGTGGTTAATGTCTCTGTACATTTGTTGCTTCCCTTATTTGCATCTGCAGTGTTGATCTTGCTTAGTGTCTTGATGCTCGGCTTGCATTGTCACTGCCTGTACCTTTGCATTTCATACATATGTATATATTCTTGGATTTGTACTTGGATTTGAACTGCTTCATATGTATGTTTGTTGCGGCCTTGTGTTCATCTGAGTCATTCTGGACTTGAACCTGTTGCGCTTGCAATGATGTTCTCCATTTCATGTTTGAATTCCTACTTGTCTGCACTGATGTTCATCTGTTCATGTTGCATATATCACCGAGTTGCCATTTCATATGCTTGCACTACTTCATTTTGTATTCGTTTTGATCCACTTTGTCACTGCATATCTATATATGCTTGACCTGTTTCATTTAGTTGTGCATGTCACTGTGATGTTTGTTGTTTGGACATTTTCTTGTGTGATCGTGACTATTGTCTGCACTGTCCACTTGTGTATTGCCTTTGACATCCATGTTCTTCACTCTGGTTGGTCAAGACTTTTTGCTGCAATCTTTATTGAGCTTTGGCATTTGGTCTAGGGTAGAATTCAGGTTGTTTCGGTCAGTAGCCTTCGTGTCTTTGATATTGTGCATTTAATCTGGATGTTTGTGTTGTATTTGTTATCTTCGGTCGCTGCTGTGCATTGTTCATGACTGTTTCATGCAGTTCATTGTGTAGCCTTGGTTTTTGTTGTTTGTATGTGTGATACTCTGGACCTATTGCCTTCAGTTGCTTGTCGAATTTGCATGTATATATTGGGTTGTCTCATGTTATATTTGGTACTTGTTCATGTTGGTTTAGTTGGTTTTCTTCTGGTTTGTTCACTTCGGTCAGTGCTTGTGACATCCATGTTGCAACTGGTTTTGACTTTGAATGCATGTATGCATATCACTGTTGCATTACTGGTCTTTGCATCCGTTCATGTTGATTTTTGAAATTTCACTTGTGTTGAATCTAGTTTCAAAAACTCGGGTTTGACCTTGTGCTGTTGATGAGATTTTGAATATATTGCACCTAAGTTGAACCTGTCTGTATATTTGGGTTTGACCTTGTGCTCACCTGTCCTGTAGCATTATCAAGTGTATATCGGTGTGCACGGCCTTGTGGCATGTACAACAATACACTGTGCATGTCACATTGTTCGTGTGTGATGAATTCAAATTTAAATGATGACGAACAACCCAAATAACTGAGGCAAATAATATTTTCAAAAATCATATTTTATTTTATATTGCAAAAATATTTCTTTTTCAATTTTACTGCGTTAGTGAATATTTTTGCAGATTGCTCAGATGCTGGATTCAAACTGGAATGAAGTTGAAGATAAATACGAGTGTGAGTGTTGTGTAGTGAGGTCAAGATGTAAAAATGAATTGTGATGTAATCAGAAATTGTTTTGTAATTTAAAATGTATAGTTATAGTGAGAGCTTGAATTTGTACTATTCAAAATTGTAATAAATATTTGTTTGAATAAAATATTAGTTTGAATTCAAATTCCGTGTTATTTATTTTATTCAGCAAATATTTATTTAATCTGTGAAAATAAAATAGTATATTAACAAATACATTTAAACGAATGTATATATGTTTATTATCATCAAACAAAAATCATATAAGCGCATATTCAACAATTTTCCCCTTTTGATGATAACAAACATATATTTAAGATTTTGAATATGTTAAATGTATTTGATCATTGATATGCTCTAATTGCTCCCCCTATTTAAATGCTTCCTCTCTACACAAAGCTCACAACGCTCCCCCTACATATATGCATGCTAATAAAAATATGCAAAAGAGCCTAGATGCAAATAGAAAATTATTTGACCTTTGCTTGATTTTATTTGACAAAATCTTAATTTTTCTCTCCCCCTTTCGTTATCAGCAAAAGAATGATAGTGTTAGAGAAAATAGAGATAAAATGATCGATATTAATCCAATATTAAAACTCAATCGAATATAAATATTAAATTTCAATAAAAAAATCGAACAAAAATCATAAATATTTTGTTAGGCGCATATTCCACTTTTAGAATGATAGGAATGATGTCATCATATAAAACCATACAGTTGTGTCTATTTGTGGTATATTTATATCAAGAATTTGAATATCTACTAACCATGCATAACCGTTAGGACTTTTAAATGAGATTAGTAGTATTCCAATTTTATTTTAAAAAAATGAATTCAAGTATCTTCTAACCACGCATAACCGTGAGGACTTTTAAATGGGATTAGAATCAACTTGTTTATTTTAAAAAATCAACTTTTGATATGCGTTCCATACATGCATAACTGTGAGGACTTTTAAATGAGCATGGAAGCACATAACAAATTCCAAGTAATTCACCCATGCATAGCCGTGAGGACTTTTAAAAGAGAGTGAATACTTTGGTATTTATTATTATTATTATTTTTTTTTAAAATGTAAAAATGAAAAACGAACGATTCCTGTTTAAAGTACCACATATTGACAAACTATATAGAATTTTGATGAGTGATGGTTATTAGAAATATGAAAGATATAGAGATGGTCATGGAATTTTTTACCAACAAGCAGTTTTATAACTCTTGTTTAAATTTCTAAAGAAATTTATTAATTATACCGTCTTGAGTCATAATATTTGATCAATATTAACACTCATCACTTTTTCAATCACTATTTTTATTTTCGATAAACATTAGGGAGTCATATTAGTCAAAATAGTCATTTAAAATCAAATTCAAAAATAATTATGAAATTAATTTTTCAAAAATGACTAATCTGAAAATATGGTCAAAAATGATTTTCTCCAGGGGGTTTTAAAAGAAAATTTTCTGCTATTTGAAAATTATTTGAAATGAAGAATATGCAGATATTTTCTTTGAAAAACGATGCAGTTACTAAATGTCTCAAAAATCACGTTCAACTAGTAATTTTTCTATCAACTAGATTACCAGTGTAATCTGCATTTGAATTTCTCTTTCACTCAAAATCATCATTAATTGAATTTGATTGACCAAACCATGAAGTGTGCACCAAAAATTTCAAACTCAATTTTAGCAGCAATTTAAACGACATTCTCTTGAATTTGAAATGAAGCCGTGTTAATAATCAAAAACCGTGATTATAGAGTTAGCCGTATTTTTACCAATTGTATTATCCAACAAAACACTATTTTTAATCCAAACTGATATATATGAAGTAATTCAAAGAATCTAGAGATTATTATAGTGTTTTTGGCATAAGAATATAATTGGCCAACTATGTTGAATAAGTCAAAGTCAAAATCATCATCTTTTCATCATCTTAATATTGACTGATTTTAATTCAGAATATGATGCAGATTATCACATTTAATATATCGCTCAAATTAATATACCTTTACCTGGTTTACCTTTATGATATTTTTCGTTGTTGCCAATTGTGATTCTGTCACCTTTATACTAGGCTAAGGAACTTTGCTTTGTCGCCCGTTGTGTTTCTGGAATAGCCAAAATCCAGAGAACACTGTTGTTGTTCCTTAGCCTGCCACTACACCTACACGGGGAAAGATTTATGTGACCTATTTGTTTTTATAGGTCCATGGTTGTTAGTGGCAGAAAATTTTGAAAAACAATTTTGTAAAGACCCAAAACTATTTATAATTGTTCCCTTCGGCACCCAAATTTATTTAACTTTGAGAGATTTTATATTTGTGCCTTTTGGAACCCAAATCGGTATAGTTTTCACATGTTTGGGTCTATACCAACAATTATTGTGATTGTGTCCATATTTTCTACAAATCGTGCACATTGAGTTGACTTGATTAATATCGCTTTTAACAATTTTCGAACAATTATATCCAAGTCCTTGTCTAACTGTATTAACAGTTTGTTTCCCTAATAGTATATTCAACGATTTTTCACTTTTTGAAAATTTATCTAAAGTCGTTGACAATTGTTGGACTTGTGTTTTGAGAGATTCATTTTCGTTCAATAATTGTGTGCACTTTTTGATAGAATTTTCTCTCCTAGTATTTTCATTCTCTTTTAAAATCAGAATTTCATTTTCAAGTGATTTTATTCTGATTTCTGATTTTCTAATTTCTTCTTCGAAAGTTGGACACTTATCACACTTAGGGATCCTACTTTGACAGGTTTTAACTAATTGGTCAAGTTGTTTATTTAAATCTATCAAAGTGTCTTTTTGTGATTCAAGTTTGGCATACTTCTCCCTATGTCGTTCAAAACAGCCATTTACTTCGTGGAAATAAATAAGTAATTCAGAGTGAGTGAGTTTTGATACCTCGCTTGGCTCGTCATCGTCGCTATCAGTTATATTCCCATGAAGGCACATATCTGCTTTCTCACTTTCACTGCTATCGCTTTTATTCCAGGTGGCTGTAACATTTCTCCGTTTTGATTTCTTTTTAAAATCACGTTGAAATCGGGGATAAATGGGCTTGATATCACCGGGTTTGTTGCAAATGATCCCGTGTTCTTCCGAGTTGTCCAGTGCTTTGATTATTCTGCTTTTTAATTTTTTATTTAGAGCTGGATTTCCGTATTTGTGATTCCACCTTTTGAATTTCTTCATTATTAATGCTAGCTCGGCTGCTCCATCATCATCATCCTCATCACAACTGCTATTTACCAATCCTGTCAAGCACATTTCTTTAACCGAGTCAGTTGTGGAGGACTTCTCATTGCTGTTGACTTCTGCACCATATATTCATCGAAAGTATTCCAGATTTCCTGTGCATTTTCACAATGAGAAATGAAATTAAAATTATCTTGATTAATATGAGAATATAATATATGCATAGAAAGAGCATTAATCGAGATAATTTTCTTATATGTTACGTCACACCCATTTTCAATAATATCCCAACATTTAATATTAACATATTTTAAATGAAATTCCATTCTTAATTTCCAATTCAAAAAATCTGTTCCACCGAAAATAGAAGGAATAATATTGGAACGGCCCTCAAAATTATCATTAAAAGAAGCCATTTTAAAAATTCAAATTAAAAAAAAAACGATTTTTGAAACACGAATTTTTAAAAAAAATTGATTTTTGAAACACGAATTTTTAAAACAAAAATTGGTTTTTGTAAAATCAAATTTTCAAAACAAAAACAGCTTTTGAACCTGCTCTGATACCACTTGTAGGATCGATTTCACCCTAGAGGGGGGGTGAATAGGGTGATAGTATAAATTATAAAAATTAATCGCGGAAGCTTATAAAATAATTTCAACACAGATCACAGATTAATAGCAGCACAGATAATAGCAGAATAATAAATGCAGAAATAGAACGACACAGAATTTACCCAGCTTCGGCAAAACCCTACCTACGTGCTGCCCCCAAGGTTTCTACTAGAAATTTGATAGTCCCTCGCTTACACACGTAAACTCGCGACACCCGCTATCGACTAAATCTAACTCTACGCTCAAAACCCTGCCACAACTCAGCCACTGAGTTGCGAATTCTCAAGCTACGCCACGTAGCTTGTCCCCTAGTCACACGACTAGAAATTTAAACGGTTTAAAAAGAAAATACAAATTAAAAACAATTTAAAATTAAAATAACCCTAATTTAAAATAAAACCCTTATTATAATTTTTAAAACCCCCAATCTAAAACAAAAGGCCGGCCCACGCTTTCTTTTCCTTTATCTTCTATCAGCTCGTTCCTCTTTGAGATAATGGCGGCTTGTTCTTGTCTGTGCAAATTAGGGATTCGTTTTCTTCGATCCAAACTAGGGTTATTCGAAGAGCCGACTTTATGTTGATCGATTCGGTGATTATTCGCGTTTAGCCTTGATCGATCGTACTCCTTGTCGCTCACTTCGGCTGCTTCGTTGATCGAGTTCGTCCCTTGCTGCGGTATGTAATTTTATGCTTTTGTTTTGCTGGTTTTATGCTTGCTTGAACTCGATGCCTTGCCGATGATGATTTGTGGCAATTTATAAGAGTCGTACGCCTGAATTTTCGTTCGTCTAAATATATTTGAATCTATCATTTTCGTTTGATCGGCCGTTTGAATATACTTGGATGCTTGGGATTGATTTGTGACTTGTTCAAATTTCTTGAATAACACGGTTTCGAAACTTGGTTATCACGGCATTGATTTGATTTGACGATGTTGATTTCGTGCTGTGATCAATCACCTTGGCCACACGGCTGTGAATTTCTAGCATTTGAACTCTGACATTAACTTTGTTAATTCATTGTTCCTCATGATATCTGACTTCGATCTTGTATCACTGATTGACTTTTAACTTGTTGCGTGAATTTCATTTCTTTGTCAATACGGCATTTATTTTTGCTTGGAACATTGTTTGACTTTTGTTACCTAAAAGAAACTGCTGTTGAACTTGATTCCGTGAAGTGGTTAATGTCTCTGTACATTTGTTGCTTCCCTTATTTGCATCTGCAGTGTTGATCTTGCTTAGTGTCTTAATGCTCGGCTTGCATTGTCACTGCCTGTACCTTTGCATTTCATACATATGTATATATTCTTGGATTTGTACTTGGATTTGAACTGCTTCATATGTATGTTTGTTGCGACCTTGTGTTCATCTGAGTCATTCTGGCCTTGAACCTGTTGCGCTTGCAATGATGTTCTCCATTTCATGTTTGAATTCCTACTTGTCTGCATTGATGTTCATCTGTTCATGTTGCATATATCACCGAGTTTCCATTTCATATGCTTGCACTACTTCATTTTGTATTCGTTTTGATCCACTTTGTCACTGCATATCTATATATGCTTGACCTGTTTCATTTAGTTGTGCATATCACTGTGATGTTTGTTGTTTGGACATTTTCTTTTGTGATCATGACTATTGTCTGCACTGTCCACTTGTGTATTGCCTTTGACATCCATGTTCTTCACTCTGGTTGGTCGAGACTTTTTGCTGCAATCTTTATTGAGCTTTGGCATTTGGTCTGGGGTAGAATTCAGGTTGTTTCGGTCAGTAGCCTTCGTGTCTTTGATATTGTGCATTTAATCTGGATGTTTGTGTTGTATTTGTTATCTTCGGTCGCTGCTGTGCATTGTTCATGACTGTTTCATGCAGTTCATTGTGTAGCCTTGGTTTTTGTTGTTTGTATGTGTGATACTCTGGACCTATTGCCTTAAGTTGCTTGTCGAATTTGCATGTATATATTGGGTTGTCTCATGTTATATCTGGTACTTGTTCATGTTGGTTTAGTTGGTTTTCTTCTGGTTTGTTCACTTCGGTCAGTGCTTGTGACATCCATGTTGCAACTGGTTTTGAATTTGAATGCATCTGTGCATATCACTGTTGCATTACTGGTCTTTGCATCCGTTCATGTTGATTTTTGAAATTTCACTTGTGTTGAATCCAGTTTCAAAAATTCGGGTTTGACCTTGTTCTGTTGACGAGATTTTGAATATATTGCACCTGTGTTGAACCTTTCTGTATATTTGGATTTGACCTTGTGCTCACCTGTCCTGTAGCATTATCAAGTGTATATCGGTGTGCACAGCCTTGTGGCATGTACAGTGATCCACTGTGCATGTCACATTGTTCATGTGTGATGAATTCAAATTTAAATGATGACGAACAACCCAAATAACTGAGGCAAATAATATTTTCAAAAATAATATTTTATTTTATATTGCAAAAATATTTCTTTTTCAATTTTACTACGTTAGTGAATATTTTTGCAGATTGCTCAGATGCTGGATTCAAACTGGAATGAAGTTGAAGATAAATACGAGTGTGAGTGATATATAGCGAGGTCAAGATGTAAAAATGAATTGTGATTTAATCAGAAATTATTTTGTAATTTAAAATGTATAGTTATAGTGAGAGCTTGAATTTGTACTATTCAAAATTGTAATAAATATTTGTTTGAATAAAATATTCGTTTGAATTCAAATTCCGTGTTATTTATTTTATTCAGCAAATATTTATTTAATCTGTGAAAATAAAATAGTATATTAACAAATACATTTAAACAAATGTATATATGTTTATTATCATCAAACAAAAATCATATAAGCGCATATTCAACACACTCAAAGATTCTGCTCCTGGTATAAGAAATATATGAAACTCAACAACTCGTTTCGGTGGTAGCCCTATGACTGGCTCAAAAAAATCTGCAAACTTTCTTACAACTCGAACCTGACTTAGTTATTCTCCTACCTCCATCGCACTTAATAAAGCACAACTACTCCGGTCTGAATTCTCCACTGAGAAAATAATACGTTATGACTATCGGGGTGTCTCAATGATATTTCCCTATCCTGGCAAAATATGCTGGCCTCATATCTACCCAACTAATCCATACCCAAAATGATCCCGATATGAAATCAAAAACATATTAACTGCATGCAAGCTTATGATCTAACAAATCAAGTTCTAACTGGTCACATCTCATCCCCAGAGTTGCATACCCTCCTATTGGATTCGCAATCCTTAAGGAAGTAACAAGGTATGTGGGTTTTAAGCATAACCTATCAACCAAAAACTGTGATATAAATGAGTATGATGCACGGGTATCAAATGATATCCTAATTTGTATACTCTGAATCAAAAACCTACCTTCCATCACAGTATTTCCTATATCAGCTGTAGTGGGCTTAGCTGATGATCCAACAGCAAAGACCTTTCCTTTGTCTTAATTGACTGGTTCTGGAGGCTGGTTCTTATAATGCCCAACTTGATCACAGTTAAAGCATTTCACATTCTTCTTATCTGTAGCTTTCTTCCCCTTGCCTGTCCAGCATACGTGAGCATAATGACCCTTCTTGTCACACTTGTAGAAAACTAAATCAACCTTTGCCTTGTTGGCAGCATCCCCTTTCTAGGCTCCCTTCTTCTTAAAGAATTTCCTCCTCTTTCCTTGAGGAACCTGGGATTCATCCGGCTTCTCCCTAGCATTACCAGCCAGCATCTCTTCATGGCGAATGGCCATCTCCACCACCACATTACAAGGATCATGGATATGGGTCAAGGTTATTTTAGCAAGCTCCGGTCTCTGTTCTCTAATGAACCTCTCATTCCTTCTGATGACAGTGTCTACATTTGCATATTCATATTGGGACAGCTCATCAAACTTAGCAGCGTACTCGATTACTGACATAATACAATGGACTAGTTCCATAAACTTCTACATCAACACTAACTTAGCAAACTCAGATAATTTTTTTTGCTCAAACCTCATTCTGAAATTATCCCATGTCAACTCTTCCTCTGGAGATCCGACAGTCGCATTATTCCAGAAGTGAAGCACTGCCCCTTACAACTGTCTAGAGGATAGCCTCCTCTTTTGCTCATCATCCAAGAGTAGATTAGTTTAGATCATCTCATAGTGCAATAGTCAATTTTCAACCTCAATAGCATCCTTCCTTCCAATAAACGGCTTTCCACCCAGACTGGTATAGTCTCTGCTTAGTCTAACATAATTATATTCAGTTGGAGTTATAGGATTAACTCCTCCAACATTACCAGCAGCTCTAGCTTGCAAAAGATTGGCGAACAACTGATATACCATCCTCGCATATATTGGCAGATTTCTAGCACCCACACTGGCTTCAGCATTTGGGTTAGCATTAGCCGATCGACCTAGGATCATCCTAGTATTAGGTCAAGCATTTCTGTTGGTTGTGGTGCTTCCTACATCTAGATTTCCTCTTCCGTTTCCTGCTTCCATATCCTTTTTCTTGTATGTATGTATACGAGCCTTAGTAATATACAGAAGAATGGTCTAAAAGAGAGGGAAACACGTATTTATATATATATATATATATGTGTGTGTGTGTGTGTGTGTGTCAAATACAAATACATTACTATAGAATTAACCTACCCAATCATATTTCTAATTCATTGGATTATGTTTCAAAAAGCTTTTAGATTTATCTTCTCTTTTAAGTTTTCATAAACCTATGCTCTGATACAAACTTGTAACATCCTCCTACTTGGAGGCCTAAAATTAACGGCTATGGATGCTGTAGTCAACCATAGTTATTAATCCTGGACGACCAAATACGGTGGTGTTAGATTCATTGATACATAGAAATACATGAATATGGAAAATTTTAAAACATCAAACTAGATCTCGTTCTATTTCAAACCTTTTTCAACTCATTACATAATCCCACAATTGTTAACCACATTCAGATAAAATATATTTATTACAAAATACGCCAAGAGCGACATATGAAGATATCTCCGGAAGCTTATTCGTCTAAAGAGGTACCCAAAAAACTCAACTCTCAAACTTCTCAAAATCAATTGAGTACTCGAGAGTTTAAGAGGAAAACATAAACTTCGAGTCAGACATAAAGCCTGATATGAATAATAATCTACCATCTCAAACCATTTATATCTAGTGAGACCGCGCCGCTTAGCGGAATGGGTTTTCTCCTTACTGGTATCTTAAAACCTTTATAAAACTATATACTGTGCTCCTGCATCCACAATGGTTAAAAGCATTGTCATTTCAAATTATTATGATGATATGCATACAACTTAAAACATTCTAGATTACCCATCCTTTATTTAATTGACTCCCTATCATGTTTATAGTTTCTAGGGTCACTATTAATCTGTTAGTTGTCATGGAATTACTAATAAACTTTATATAATATATGGACTCCCTGTCCTATTTCGTAGTTTTCATAGGTGTACTATAAAACTATTGGCCCCTGCCAAGTAACTCAATTAATTCATGGGTTCTCCTGAACCTCTTGGTTACTCCAATAACTTCTTTCTTATCCTAGTTTTCATGGATTGACTAGGAACTTATTGAAAACTGTCAACAACTTAATCTAGATATACTTTTCATGTGTGCACCACAAACCAATTGGCCCCCGCCAACCCCTCTTTATAACATAGGTTTCATGGGATCACTATGAACCAATTGGTAATCTCAATGACTTCCTAACTATAGTACACGTGGGTGCACTATGAACCTGTCTCCATGACAATTTCCATATTTAGCCATCTTATATTCTAGTCTCCCTGGCCTCTTGGAGGCGTCTCTACTCATCCAGGAGTTTAATCAATTTATATTCACTACTAGTCAACCTAGCTGGTTCTTCTGCCCTTTATTCCAAGATGCACTCATGGGTCTGTTATATTGTGAATATGTTTATATTTGAAGAAGCAAACATAATAACCTGACAATACCACGCTTGTGCATTTTATATCCTCGAAATCATTTTCACAAAAAAAAGGTTAATCCCTTTAACTAAACATTTTCGAGGAAAGCCTCTTCTTAAAAACCATTACAAAACTCCTTTAGTTCAACCATAATTTTTTCCTTTAATAATTGAGTTTGGGTTATTCGGTTTGAAAAACAAAGTCTATCGACTCCTTCGAAATCTTACTTTTGACCTCACCAGTACCCTCCTTCGAAAGCATAAAAATCTATTTTCAACCATTATGCCTCTGCCTTTCTAACACTTTAAAACTTTCTTTCGAAACCTTTCGAATGTATTAAAGAATCAGCATTTAATAATCTAGAAGCATAACTTTGAAACCAATTGAAAGTAACCCTTTCGAAACTAATTGAAGTATCCCTTCCGAAATCTTTGAAAGTCCTCCTTTCAAAACCATTGGGTTTATACTTAAAATACTATTTAGGTCAAAGTGAATATAGACAAAATCATATCTTTCGAAACCTTCCTTTATCATATAAAAATGTCGGGGAAAACATGATGGCGTCGGCACCATCCCTTTCGAAAGCTTCTGATCATTTAAACAAAACATTGAAGGATAATGTCGAAACCCCTTTCGAAGCCATTGCCTTCGAAACCCTTGGACCCTTTCGAAAGCATTTAGGAATTAGCTTAAAACATCTTTAAAAATTACTACCATTTGAAAAATTTGATAACTTCAGTACACTTGAAAATTTAAAGAATGACAGCAGGGCTTTGACTAGGTCGGAACCCCTTCTTTCGAAAGCATTATTTTATAAGAAAAGAGACCCAATCGAAAGCTTACTCTTTAGAACATAAGTTGATGGCAAACCCTTCAAAAGAATTTTAAAATCTCTTTCGAAAACATATGCTTTGACTCCATCAAAGGCTTAAATAAAAAAAAGTCAGGCACTTCCCTTTTTAAAACAAACCAAGGTATCAACCCCTTCGAAAGCCATGCTTTTGACATGGAGCCTTCCGCCTTTCTCCAATCTACTGCATACCATCCAACAGAAACCTTGTGTATTGGTTTTGGCTTAGTGGTTTTAAATTGATTGAAGGCTAAAGCTTAGAGTCGAAAGGTACTTCTAAAGGAGGCGAAACCAACTTTTTTGGGTAAATTTGATTTAATACTAATTAAAGCATACACTTTCTAACTAACCTGCCATGTGTAAACACCAAATTAACTGCCTTAACTTTTCAAATTCTTTACTAAAGTAACTGCCGCTAATTTTCAAATCTAAACCATGGTTAAGTTAGCAAATAAGCCCTTCCATTAAGCAAAAACAATATTGCAAAGAACTCCTTCTTGTAAAATAATTTAATTTGCATAGCAAATCATCTGGAAAAAATCCCCAAAAATTCCATAAATTCACCATAAACATGTAATCCAACATATCAAAGTTTCAGACCTAATTTCCCAAGCATTAATGATGCTTGAGCATAGCAACCAATGCCCAAGCCCTGGCTTAGAAGCCATAAAAAGTTCTTTAAGCCTATGATCCTAAGAAGAAGTCATATAAAGTGTGGCGGCACCAGCTAAGCTAATGAACAATGAATGGTCGATATGGATGATCCAACTGGAGACCTTAAGATTGGATCTCAACTTAAAGCCAAATTGAGGAAAGAGATGGTTGGTTTTCTCCAAGAAAACCTAGATGTGTTTGCTATGATGCATTTGGATATGTGTGGGATATCGTTGGAGGTAACGTTCCATGCACTGATTGTGAATTTGAAATATCCTCCTATAAAATAGAAAATACGCAGTTTGGGTCTGGCGCGCTCTACTTCGTTGAAGGAGGAAGTGGAAAAGCTAAAGGCAAATGACTTTATCCATGATGCCTTATACACTGGGTATCAAATCCCATGTCGGTTAAGAAGGTAGACGAGATGTGGGAGACATGTATTGATTATAGATGGAACTTCCTGACACAAGCTACTTTCTTTTATAGATGCTTACTCCGGCTATATTTAGATAGCGATGCACATTTCAAATTAGGAACACACAAGTTTTGCAACAGATTTAGGACTGTACTGCTATTGAGTGATGTCGTTCCATCTAAAGAATGTTGAAGCTACCTATCAGAGATTGGTGAATTCCATGTTCAAGGAAGTATATGCTTGTGAAGTCATGGCTACCAACAAACCACATGGAAGATCTTTCGAAATTTTTTAATGTGCTGCGATGGTACGATATGACATTAAATCCATTGAAGTGTTCTTTTGGAGTCACTTTGGGCAAGTTCTTAGGATTTCTGTGAATTCAAGGCGCATTGAGGCTAATTCGAAATACATTAACACCATGAAACATGTAAACACTCCAAGGACAAGGTGAAATGCGGAGTTTGAATAGGAAGGTTGTCGTACTAAGTCGGTTCTTCTCAATGGAAACTTAAAATGCATACTGTTCTTTGATGCCCTCAAAAAGGAGAAAGGAAAGTTCATTTGAAAAACAAAATTCAGGATGCTTTCATGAAATTACTGAAGCACGTGGAATGACTGCCAGTCCTAGCCAAGCCTTTGGATGGAGAAGACTTGCTTATCTGTTTGGCAATGTCTATGTAATGCACCACCTCTATACCGATATACCAAAGAGTATACCGTTTAGAAATACGAAGAATGAAGCTTATTAGGAGTGACCATATGCAAATATTCCCTAACTCTAACACCTATATGTATTCTTACCTTATTGAAATTTCCAAACATACGTAGTCAGAATCAATACAAAGCACTAAACATGTGGGTTTACCAAGACAGAACAATATACAATATATACAAATAAACACAGATTCATAGACTACATAAGAAAAAATACAATACATGATATATTCACACACGCACACGCATATACGAAGAGGTGAGTCTATAAAATTAGAGTTTCTAACTCACATCAACAATATACATCATGTCACATACACAATATACAACCCATAGCCATAGCATCAAAACAATTATAATGAGACAACTTAAGGAAAATATACGGTCAACTTCATAAAATACGATATAGTATATATATTGTATCCTCTAAATCACAACATCCAAAGTGGCTAATGTCCGTGTAGCAGAAAAGTCTCGGACCAATGCAAGTGTTACACAGATAATAAAAAGGTCAGACTATATCTAAATCCATAGTGAGTACATAATAATAAGCTTGGTAAATGAAAGACATAGGATGTATATAACATAATATAGTATCCAACATAGCATCATAATAATATACCATGCTACCCATTTCAATATTCACCTATGGAAAAATATAAGCGTATAAGAATTATTACATTCATAAATTGGGTGATAATAATCAATTACATCAAATTACAAAACACTATGGACAAGCGGCACGAGACTTCCACTAAAAGTCACAAATAAAGGTACGAATCACAAGTCATATAAAAGACAAGAGTCAACAAAAAAATACCTACCTTGACTTATAACCTTGATAGAAATAAAGATTTCTGACTGTCATGCCAAAAAGATAAATTGAGAAAGGCGTAATTCCAAATAAATAATCAAAGCATCGAGAACAAGACTTACGAATTTTGACTTACAGCGCTTATGAAAGTAATAACTTTCGGCTGTTAAGCCATAGAAGATAAATCAAGAAATGTGGAACCCAAATTAAATATAATCCATACATAATATAGGAAACAATATTCAAGAATACTATCTTGACATACGCTTCTGATCAAAGTAAAGACTTCCGATGCTAGTCCTTGGAGATAATTGGAAACATAAACCCAAATAAAACACAATTCACATAAGACATCGAAAGTAGTATCCAAATAATTATCTCGACTTATAGTCCTAATGAAAGTAATAACTTACAACTATTATGCCCATGGAGACATCAAGGAAAAAAATCAAATCAATACACAGCTAATCAAAATGCCTAATTTACAAATCCACTTATCTCGACCCATATCTTACTAAATGGTCCTGGAAGAAAGAAAGAGCTAATCATACAAAAGATCTCTCAGCCATAGGCTCTTATAAGAGAATGACAAATGAGCACACAACAAGTCTCTAATGTTATAAATGGACAACACTCAGTTGTCTCGGGTTAGGCTATCTCAAAGGAAAGACGAGCACGCAGCCAAACACTAATGTCAAATAATCATCATCTCTAGTGAGGTGATGATTATCAAATGTCTCATATATAATGGATCTGCATAATTCATCCAGATGGGAGACCGACATACCATAGCACTGCTCTAGGAAATGCTAATGACCATAGCCTATTTCCTACAGTCCTTTAGTTACCCCTAGAATCATGACACCCATATCCATTTACATATTATAAATATGCTACAAGTCTATGTTGTGCATCGGTCGAGATTCCTACTTGCCATTGGTAACAGAATGTTGGCACTTGTCTATCATCTGGGAAATGTCTCTAATGAAGGAAATATCTTTCTGGCTCAATACTTACTCAAGTGACAACACAGACCTGGAGTGCAACCTTGCAATTAAGACCACTGGGATGGTTACTAGTCCATCTGGTAGGTCCTAATCGCATGCTCTTCATAGTGGCATGAACCCAATTACATCAAAATCTTAACTGTGTTTCACAACATGGCACACAAAAATCTAGATGAGATGTGAAAATACCCTAATGAGAGAAACCCCACATAGCTGGATGTCCTTTTGTGCTTTGGGTTCAATTTACCGACAAAGGATAACAAAGCTCAAAGAGCGGCAAATCATTTTTAAGACAGCTATACAACATGAAGAAAGATGAATCAAATAATTAATAAATCAACTATCAGGGATAATTAAAATGATCGTATATGGAAATTAAATATCATATATTTTCGACTACTCATTGATTACAGACAAATGCTATCTCTCGGTTGAAAACAAAGCCAGACAAGTTGAGATAGTGTTACCTCTAGGCATCGCCTTAGTGACATTTTTAACCATTTGATATAGAAACGAGTCCAAGCCTTAACATTAAGCATTAAAAGTATGAGTAAATCCTTTCCATATATGTGATATCAATTACGGAACTATTTTTCATAGCCGAAATCAAACTTTACTTTTTAAAACTGAACTTATGCTTGATTCCATATTACAGTATTGGTAAAACACTTTTAGAAATACTCTTTCAAAACTTTCTTTTATAAGACATAATTTATAATACAAAGTGTATTAAAAGCTTTACACTTAGCTTTATTTATAAATAATTCATTTAAAGGATTTTCTTATTTATATACCATTATATATAAATTTAAAACAATGTTTATTATATCAAAGATAAGAGAGCAATTTAAATACCTTTATAAATTTAAAACAATAATAATTATCCTGAAAGATAACTAATCAAATTTATAATCTCATTTAAGTAAACAAAACCGTTATCTGTAATAAAATAGTCAAGTATTTCCAAACACTTCTATATTATCAGTACACTAACTTTAAAACCTTTATTAAATTAGTTTATTAACTTTAAAAAAATTATAATATTAGTTAATTCACTTTAATAACTTTTATTACATTACTTAACTTTAAATATCATTAATAAAAAAAATTATTCAATTCAAATAATCATTAGTTAAAATAAATAATTCAACCCAAAGATCATTAATTAAAATTATAAATAAATTTTAGATACCATTAATTAAAATAATTAATTATATTTGAATAATCATAAATTAATTCGACTGACTAAATTCAAACTTCATTAGTTAAAATGATTAATTAAAATATCATTTGTTAAAATGATTTATTTAACTATCAACATCATTAATTAAAATGATTCCACTAAATTCTAAAAATCATTATTAAAATAATTAGTTAAATATGAAACATTCATAAATTAAAATGATTAACAAAAGTTTAGAATCATTAACTAGAAAACTAAGTAACTCAAGTAATCGTAGTTAAATGATTAATTAGATTCTATCTCATTTAAAAGATAAACCAATTTTAAACATCTTTTATTAAATTAGTTAATTCATTTCAAAATCATTAGTTAAAAGGATTAATTATTTAAGTTGTCATTAATCAAAATAATTAATGTATTTTAACATTCTACTTAGTGAAAACACAAGCTCAAGTTCAAACATATACGACATCACTTTGGGGATAAAAGTTAATATATGACAGTATAGAGAAAATCACTATAATGACATTTAAACTATTTAAATGGAATATTAGGATTTATTTCAATTAACTATCAATATAATAGCATAAGGATGCAAATAAATAATTATTAGCAAGAAACCTCTCAAGGTCTCTCTACATATTTCCCTACAAAACAATGTTTATAGATAATATTATATAATCATATGGGTTTATAACGATCAAATTAATATGTCATCCATTTTCCTAAAGGAAATTCAACCAAAATATTAATCAAACAATTTAACCAACATCCAAACAATCATAATCGTTTATGACATTATAGATATGATATAGTAAAATTTAATATAGGATAAACTCACATTGATTTTCGTTTCCGCCGAGTCATTCCGATTTAGACTAAAACCGAACGGCTGTTCAATTTTAGCATAAATTTTCACTTGCTCTAAATCCATCCAAACCAACTCCATTGCCAAGATCTCAATGAAATGAGTCCAAAGCAAAAAAACAGTGTTCGATTCCGACCTTGTATGAGTGAGATTCACATTTTATAAGTTTCATGAATTAAATAATAAAATTAATTAACTAATTTCATTCTTTAATAACCATCGTCCTCTTAAAATTATTATCAACTTCTTCCCCTAATATAAATGTGCACGTACTACACATGTACACGATGGCTGCTAAAAAATTCTACCTCAAACTCCCTCATCTATCCATGTTTTTGGAAACTGACAAATCCGATGAGTTTCTCTCCTAAATCTCTACCCCTCGACCAAACATATCCAAGCCCAGTTGCTTAGAATAGATCGTGATCAAAGCTGCTCCTCCCTCGCCTTGTCAGCGTCGTACACCTCAAATATCGACCACACCCTCTAAAACTTCCCAATTCCCTGTTAATCGACGTCATAAACCTAAATCCAAGCTCTGATTTAACCAACAACGCTTAAAGCCTTCAAAAACACAAACCCAAGCCTATTTAGTTTTACTGCTCTAAAATCGATCATCCAAAATCAGATTAGCAAGCTCTAAATTGAATATAGAATTGAAGCTTAGGGACATACGAGTTTAAATACATATAAATATTTCATGATTTTTAGATTAGTGTGGATTTTTGTTTTTAAATTTGAAGTATGAATGCAAAGGGGAAACTCCAATTTCTTGGTTACAGGCAACAATAAATAGAGATAAGGGTAGGGTTTTGAGTACGTGGGGGTATGGGCAAGATAGCAGTGGGCTTGGCCTGATTATGGTGAATATATATTATTTTTATTTAATAAAATACTCCGATATTACATAGCCAAAAATATCGAACTCCAAATGAGACGTGTCGTCTGGCGTTCTATACATTATACCATTTTTCTGATCATATTGGAACTAGTCTCAAGACCTAATTCGATCATATACAGAAGCTAACTTTTCAAACCCAATTATATTATAAATTTCCAAAATTAATTTCTACGCGTATCGATCTCGCACGACAAAATGATACGTCTGATCGCCTTGAAATTTTACAGCATATTACAATTCACTATTACGGATCCAATTAAATATGTATCATCGAAATCCGAGATAGTGCTCTAGAATGATAGTTTCACATATTAAATATCGTTTTAAATTTATGATCCAATTAACAATGTTTATCCGATCTATTTATATTTGTAAATAAATTTACAAATCGAATTGTCTATTATTATTTATTATTTAAAAGGATTTGAATAAAATTATTAAATCCATCACATTAACATTCAATTTCACAATTCAAATTTTCAATCATTTCCTATATTTGAATTATAAGTTATTAAATTCTAAAATCCAATTATTTAAAATTAATTAAACATTTAAAATCAAATAACCCGAATTTTTGGATTGTTAAATTCTCCCCCCTAATGAATTTCATCCCGGAAATTGCTAAGGCAGAAAATGTTTCCAAACCCTTAATTTTTTTAAAGTATTAACTAAAATGAGTTATTAAACTTACTGACTTTTCAAAACCAATTAGTTGGAATAGATTCTAAAATTTCCAAGTCTTTTAAATTCACCCACATATACCAAATAATTCTCTTCCATTCATTCATTCATTCCAAGTTATAACTCAAAAATAAAATTCTAGTAACCAAATCTTTTTCAAATTCTCAAAAAAATTCCAATGTCTCCTTTGCACGGCTCGATTGGAAGAGCTACAAATTGCCTCTACAGGCTCTCAGCCAGCCAAAGAAAACAAAAGCCAAGTGGCCTTCCATATCTAGGGCATAAAATCATCAACCAATTTAAATTTCTAGACTTATCATGTACCTTTTTGCGTTAGATTTATATTTGGCAAGCAATTTATTATCCCTATGGAAAATGCAGGTGCGTAAGAAGTCAAGTGGAAATCTCTTGATTTCCTGGACTTACATGATCTAAAAGAGAATCTGGTTTACAAAAGCAATATGATATAATTTTACATGTAAAAACTAGCATGATATATACCTACATGCAACCAACACCATATCTCAATCATATGCAACAAAACATAAGGAATATTCTATAATAGATGTTATGCATCCAATAATTTCAAATGATAAATTTAGATCTAAATGCCCAGGTTTTTCAATTCAAAAATTCATTTTCAAATTTCTCAAACGAAAATTAAATCAGAGATCAAAAATCAGAATGATAAGGAGGGGATTCCTCCTAATAAAGTATTGTGAAACTCTAGAATTAAAACAACATGGAGCCTTCAGTGGTATTCCAATCCTCCAAAACAACTAGAGTAAATAAATATTATTCTTTTCCCAAAATCTTCAAAATCTTTTATTTTTCAAAATCATCGAGATTTAGTTCCTAATAACAGCAATTCCAAAATCCTTTGTCTATAAATTTAATCTTTATAAACAATGGTATATAAAACCATACAACTAATTAATTCAGTTCAATCAAATCAAATCAAACAAATTTCATGAAGGAACAAACTAACACTAACAGTCAATCAAATTCCATAAGAGAAAACTTATCACCTAACATTGTTTCAAAATATCAAATGACTAGCAAAGAAATCTTAACTTAGGTTCAAAACTTTCTTGATTTCCTAATATATAGATAATTATCTAAGCGTACCAATTTTCCCATTAGCCTTTGGTTATATCTTAGAGGATTACGAGACTCACTTGGACAAATGGAAAGTTATACTCTAAATTTTATCAGTTTCTTAATTACGTTAATTTTTTTTTCTAAATCACTTATATTTTCACTTAGTATTTTATTCAACGCTAAATTTATTTATTATTTCATAAATTCTCACCTAATTTTTTTAAATATTTTATAAAGTCATTTCTTTATAAAACATCAAATAATAATTTATTCTACTTTATTTACTTGTATAATACTCTTCTGCATCCTAAGAGTACATATAAATTTTATTTTACTTTTTTAAAGATCAAAATGGGGATCAAATCAAATTATGGTTTCTTAAATCTGAGTCAACCTATTTAACTTCTTTAACTTAAAGTGATAAAATGAATGATGTTTCATGGGTTGACCCAAAAACTGCAAATAGTTTACACTACTTAGATGTTTTAAAAAAATGATTTTAATGAAATAATGTTTATCAAAACTTTCTTATCCAATTTAAATCGTTTTAAACTTATGTTAAATTATCCCCTGCCTTATCTAAGGGTAAAATCTCATTATCAAAACAGTTTCTTATCAGAAATAGTTTTGTTTTTGGAAAACAATTCCCTTTTTAAAGGAACGTAAAAAAAAGATACCCAGTTTTAATTTCAAAAACTCAACTTTGAAAGCACACTATACATATTTTTATATATAATGACTTCGAATAATTTATTTATTAATATTCACTTTGGGTTCATTCGGATTTGAACTCATTTCGATCGCACAATGATAAAGAGAATAATTTAATAAATACTCCACAATGCTCGCATAAGCAAACAACCGATCATCGCATAGAAGATTGTTCAGATTGCCAAAAAACAAATCGAAATGATTTCCATCAAATTACACTAAAGAAAATGCACTCCATTTAAAAAAAATACTTCTTAAGACATGTTTACTTTCAATTACTTCCAAAAATACTACTATTTCATTTCTCCCAATCCTTTTTAGACACACTTTACAAATTAAATTTATATAAATTTCCTTCATATAAAAATCATTTCATATTATAATGATTCTTCTTTATTATAATAGAATTATCTCGAATATTTATTCTCTAAATATCATATGCTACCATTTAGATTATATTCACACTTTTTATTAAAGTTTAATCCTTTACCCACCATTATTAAAAGGTGAATTTTAGCTTAACACTTTCTGCAGACACCTTATAGTCAAATTATGAATATCAATTCACAACGGGTTTGTTTTAAATTAAAGCGATAAATGCTCCTAAATAAACCGAGCACAATTTGGCACTACTAACAAACAATAGTCAATGCTTCTTATTTAATCGAGCATGACTGATTAAACAATAGTGATAATAAACAAATATTATCACATTCAAAAAATGCATTCTATAACTATATATAGTTTTGATAATTATTCTATATATATATAGGAATAAAATATAATCCTAAGCAAAATATTTAATTTGCCAAATTTCAAAAATTAGTACCATGTCTGTTCGCCTTGGTCAAGTTTTAGAAATTCCTATCAATGCCGTGGCCTCCCACGTCTCGACCAGAATTCATAAAGCTCAATAGATCAATTAATATAATCTATTTTTATAACGTTAACAGATGCGCTCTCATATATATAATACTCTCAAACTCATTCTAGTGTATCACTTACTCTATCTCTAATGAGCCACACCCTACCAAAGCCATGGTTCTCGCTTAACTTTATGCTCTGATACCGTGCTATAATGACCCGCCTTTTTGACCATCGAAAGTCGACACCGAACACAACCACTATGCTCAAATGTCGTGCATTCAATGGATAAATGGGCAGATTGTTAGGGTAAATAAAAAAGAACAGAGAACAAAGAAAATTAGAATCTCGCAGCGGAACTAACAATATATCATATAACATGAACAGTAAAAACTGTCATTCCAAAATACATAGTATATTTAAGTTAAAACAAACCTTATCATCTAGTCCGTTATAAAATCTTGACCTTACAAATACTGATAAGGAAACTATATAATACAGCGGAAAATAAAACACTATGATAGGTGAACCTCTAGCTCCTCTCCAAGATCTCCATAACACCAAGGACAACTTAGGAAAATATCGGTCTGACCAGAACATTATAATAAAATAACAACTGGATCAGTCTGGAAATACTAGCGTGAGATGACTCAAATAATGGGGAACATATAAAGTTTGTGAGACTACGCCGCTAACGCGGAACTAGTTTTGCCTCACAAGATTAAGATCCATATAGGCAAGACCAGAAATAAACATCAGGAAAACAATTCCAAATAAAAATGGGCATAAATAATATTAAAACCAGACTAGAAGAATGAAAATAACCAGAGTAAAATCCAAACTGGACAGAATGGATTAAACAAGGTAACAATCCAAACTTGATAACATGGACAAAATAATGTAATAGTCCGAACTTGATAGAACAGACAAAATTAATACTTAAATACCATGAAGAGTGGTTGACTCTTCTTGTGGTAGTTTAGAGATAAACAGATTCAAAGGTTCGAATCAAATAAGGAAAGGAAAATTTCCAACAACTGACTAGGAAGGTGCACCCCCCTTGAAGTATACCTCTAGTGATACTCTTCTGAGCTTAGTCACACGTTGTGTGACACTTCATGAATATGTACTAGCGGCCCTGCCAAACCTTATCAAGAATTCGAATATTTCACATCTAAATCTTAATCGTTTTTCATGTGACGGTATACAAAGATGTAGAAAATACTCCAATGGGAGAAACCCCACATAAATGGACGTCCTTTCATGCTTTATGTTCAGTCATTTACCGACAAAGGATAACAAAGCTCAAAGAGGAGCAAATCATTTTTAAGGTAATAATACACAATGAAGAATGATGAATCCGATAATTAAGAAATTAACTATCGAGGATAAGTAAAATGATTGTATATGGAGATTAAATATCATATATTTACCACAGCTCATTGATTCCAGACAAGTGATGTCTCTTGGTTGAAAACGAAGCTAGACAAGTTGAGATAGTGTCACCTCTAGGCATTGCTTGATGACATTTTTAACCTTCGATATAGAAATGAGTCTAAGCCTCAACTTTAGCTTTAAATGTATGACTAAATCCTTTCTATATAAGCAATATCGATTACGGAACTATTTTTCCATAACTGAAATCGAACTTTACTTTTAGAAACTTGACTTATGCATGATTTCCATATTACCGTATTAGTAAAAGACTTTTGGAAATACTCTTTCAAAACGTTCTTTTATAAGACAAAATTTATAATACAAAGTCTATTAAAAACTTAACAATTAGCTTTATTTATAAATAATTCCTTTTAAAGGATTTTCTCATTTATAAACCATTATTTATAAATTCAAAACAAATTTATTACCCCAAAAGATAAGAAAGAAATTTATATACTTTATAAGTTTAAAACAATATTAATTAATAACACATTTATAATCTCTTTTATGTAAACAAAACCATTATCTTTAATAAAATGATTAATTATTTCCAAACGCTTTTATATGATCAATAAATTAACTTTTAAATCTTTACTAAATAAGTTTAGTAACTTAAAAACTCTTTTATTGTATTAGCTAATTTATTTTATTCCCTTTTATTAAATTACTTAACTTTAGATCTCATTCATTGAAAAGATTTATTCAATTCAAATAATCATTAGATAAAACGAATACTTCATCGGAATGATCAATGAATTTTAACATTCTGTTTAGTGAAAACACAAGGCTCAAGTTCAAAAACATACGACAGGGTTTTGGGGATAAAAGTTAATAAATGAAGGTATAGCGAAATTTTCTATAACGACATTTAACCTATTTAGATGGGATATCGGGATTTATTTCAATTAACCATCAATATAACAGCATAAGGATGTAAATAATTAATTATTGGTGCGAAACCCTTAGGGTCTCTATACAAATTTTCCCTGCAAAACAATGGTTATAGATAGTATATATATAATCATATGGTTTCATAGCGATCAAATTAATATGTCCCCTATTTTCCAAACAGAAATTCAACTAAACAATCAATCAAACGATATAACTAATATCCAAGCAATCAATAATCGTTTGTAACATCATAGATATGATATAGTAAAATTCAATGTGAGTTAAACTCACATTAATTTTCGTTTTCGTCGAATCATTCCAATTTGGACAAAAATCGAACACCCGTTCGATTTTATTATAAATTTTCACTTGCTCCAAATTCAACCAAACTAACTCCATTATCAAAATCTCAATGAGATGAGTCCAATGCAAAAGATGCCATTCGAATCCGACGTCATATGAGTGAGATACACATTTTATAAGTTTCACGAATTAAATAATAAAATTAATTAACTAATTTCATTCTTTAATTACCATCCTCCCCTTAAAACTAGCCATCATCTTCTTTCCCCAATATAAACGTCCACGCACTGTACATGTACACCATGGTTGCTTTAAACATCCACCTCAAACTCCCTCTTCTCTCCATATTTTCCAAAACCGAAGAATCCGACGAGCTTCTCTCCTCGATCACCACCACCTCGACCTTACATCTCCGAGCCTAGTTGCCTAGAAAAGATTGCGACCAAAGCTTCTCCTCCCTCGACTTATCTGCATCACACACCTCAAAAGTCAATCACACCCTCTAAAATTTTCTAATCTTCTTTTAATCAATGTCATTGGCCAAATCCAAGTTCCTATTTAACCAATGATGTTTAAAGCCTTCGAAAACACAAACCCTAGCCTATTTAGTTTTACTGCTCTAAAATCGATCATTCAAAAATAGAATCGGAAGCTCTAAATTTGTTACAGAATGAAGCATAAAGCCATATGAGTTCAAATATTTTTTTTTTTTCATGATTTTTATGTAAGTGTGGATTTTTGTTTTCAATTTTGAAGTTTGAATGCAAGGGGGAACTCCAATTTCTAGGTTATAGGCAACAATAAATAGAGATAAGGGTATGGTTTTGAGTACGTATGGGGTAGGGACAAGTAACTGTGGGTATTGCCTAATTATGATGCATATATATTATTTTTTATTTAATAAAATATTTCGATATTACAAACTCAAAAATCTCGAACTCCAAATGAGATGTGTCACTCGGCGTTCTATATATTATACCCCTATTCCAATCACACTCGAGTTCTAATTCGATCATATACAGAAGATAGCTTTTCAAACCCAATTATATTATAAGTTTTCGAAATTAATTTCTACGTGTTTCGAACTCCACGACCAAAGATATGTCTGATCACCATTAAATTTGATGGCATATTATAATTCATTTTTACGGATTCAATGAAACCGGTTTCGTTGAAATCCAAGACAGTGCCCAAAATGATAATTTCATAGATTAAATATCGCCTTAAATATTCGATCCAATTATCAATATTTATCTAATCTATTTATATTTGTAATAAATTTACAAATTGAATTCACCGATATTATTTCATAATAAAAGAACTTGAATAAAATTATTAAATCCATTAAATTAACATTCAATTTCACAATTCAAATATTCAGTCATTCCTTATATTTGAATCATAAGTTAATAAATTCTAAAATTCAATTATTTAAAATTAATGAAATATTTAAAATTAAATAATTTGAATTTTGGGTTGTTACAATAATGATACTTGACTAGTATTTAGAGGGTGGGTCTTTAAATCCCAATATAACTCCAACTTTTATCCCTTAGAGAGTAATATACCGTCGACTACTAATCTCTATAAAAGAGTCATCTCCAGACGATATATCAAATTTCTAACCCATCTTCACGATTAAAGTGATGTCTACTCACTAATAGTAATAGAACAATTATTATTTGAGTGTCACATACCACTCAATATTAATTGTAAGTTTACTAAATGCTTGTAAACTGGACTCACTAAAACAGTAAATATTCTATAGCATGAGTCAGTAGAATAACAATAAAAACATTATCGAGCATCGCATACCATCCAGTATTACTAATGTGTTTATCAACTCCTCACTATATAGAATAAAAGAACAATACAAATCAAATATTCCATATGAAGATTCAAGAGAGTAATCAGAAAGTGTTACAAAACATCCTATAAAACTTGCTATTGCTTAACTGTTTACTCAAAAAATTCTCATCGTATAGAATTTAACACAAATATCCATATAAATCAATTTCAAGTCAAAACATTTATAAAAAAAGGTTTTACAATTCTAGCTCTTAAAATCCATTTAAATATTTTATAATATGACTAATCTTAAAAATAGATTATATACTTAAAATCCCTTTTTTAAAATACTCTTGAATCCTTTATATTAAATATATCATTTACAAAAGAAATTCCCTTTTGGAAATATTATTAAATCCCTTTATTTATACTTATAAAAATTACATACATTCCAATAAAGGTGGAATCCAGTGTACGAGGCTCTCGCACGATAGTGGGATCTGAGGAGGTCAATAATGTACACGGTCCTTCCCTCGCATTATGAAGAAGCTATTTCTAGACTCGAACCTGGATGCCCAGATCACCATGCGGGCAACCTAACTGTTGCACCAAGGTTCCAATACTCTTGAAAGTTCACTGTTTTATTTTTCCTTTCTTTTGAATAACCCTTTACCTTATCTATAAATATACTTCAAACTAATTTTAAAATCTCATAAATAATTTTCCAAAGCATTCTAAAATCTTTTAACACAAGAAAATCAACATAACATCCAAAATATAAATCATGGAGTGAAATTTTACGAAAATATCAGCTAATCATCAAATTAAATTTTTTCATATGGCCCGAGTTGAATTCCATCGAACTCCAGTTATTCGTACAATCTGCACACAATATATAAGTAGATAACAAAAATCAAAATGCATTTAAACATCGTCTCTTTTTCATTTTGATGTTCCAGCATACAAAAAATTTCACTATCAAGTACGAAATCATATTCAATATCCCATATAGTTTATTCAACCAAGCAATTCAATTAATAATTGGGATAAATATATAACATGCAATGAGAAGTAGAACTCGACGCGAGTAAGAAAATTCATAGAAATTCCAAACGAGGTCCTTCACTACCTCTAGCCTATTTCGTCATCGCCGTTTTCCCAATTACATTCCCTATAATTAACGCATGCTTCCTTACTCGCGTACATCCATTACCAAAGTTCAATTGCCTAGATTTTAAAACAAGTCACCTTCCAAGTCGGCCTTCATTGTAACTTCCTCCAACCTCTGCCCACACCCTCAAAACTTTCCCCTCCTTGTCACTTTCAATCTCCAGCTGCTGTAACATCCCTTATCCAGAAGCCTAAAACTAAGCGCTACAGATGTTGTAGTCATCTATAGTATTAGCTTCCAGCGACTAAGTATGGCTATGTTAATGATATCAATAATATAAGAAGCACTTGATTATGAAACAAAACACAGATTTTAAAAATAGCTTTTACTTCATTACATTTCAAAACCAATTTTTTCACATTCATAACACATAATCCCAAATCCTTCCCAGGCATAGATTAAATACAATTATTACAAAATACGCCAAGAGCGGTATATGAAGATACCCCCATTGTTGATCAGAGTCATATAGTCATAATAGATCTAATACAATCATAGTGGAAATACTTCAAAACATAATAAGAACTGCAAATCCTAAATAGCTATCCGTTTGCCTCCTACATGCCTCTGGTAGCCTTAATCGTCATCCAACTAAACCTGAAAAAGACCTTAATCCCTCGATATACACAAACTAATTTTGACACCCGAGAGTTTACGGGTAAAAATAAACTTTGAGTCAGACGTAAAGCCTAGTATGAATAATACTATACATCCCGATTAAATATGTTAAGCGAGGCCACGTCGCTTAGCGGAACAGGTTTCCCCTCACCAACATTCTTTTTAAAACATATCTCTGCAAAACCTTTTACAGAACCATATACTATGCTCGTGAATCCACAGTGGTTAAATACAGTAAAGTAAACATTATGTAAACATAAATAAATATCAGCTAATGGTGAACTATCTGTTCAAATACATAAGTTTTGTTTGGATAACTTTTAACCTTTGGCTGACTTGGGTCTACCAGACAATATAATCAAAATTAACCTAACACCTGTTAGGTATTCTTCTTCTAGATTATCAATCCTTAACTATCAATTAAATACTTCACTTTTGGACTGCTTTTCCCTAGCTTAATCATCTCTCAAATCTTCCCGATCCTAGTGGTTTTTCAGGCTCACCAATAACTTATCTGTATACAACATATATTCCTTTCGGTGTGTAATCATAATTTTAGTCTACCAATGACCACGCCCTACACACTAGAATTTCGAACAACAGTTAACTGGTGCTAATAGCTAATGTGTAGAGTGCAACCCCAAACTAGTCTCTAGTCTCATCTGGTATTCTAATATCTGAATCATTTTCAATTAAGGATCCCCTCTCATGATTTTCCTTGAAAACATTTCCAAACCAAATTAAATCTTTAAATCAAATTTAAACAAGGAATAGCATATAATCTATATACTTTACTCAAAATCATATTACCATGTTATATATCCTCTTTACTCATACTTTAGTTGATGAAAACACTTAGCCATTTGAAAGAACCTCTTTCTACACTTTTCAAATCATCTGTTTCAAATTCAACTATCAAACCTTTTGAAATCAAACCTTTCGAAAACAATAAAACTTTGGACATCCTTCTTTAAAATATCTTTAAAACATTGCCATAGAAAACCATGGAAAACCTTCCATCTCAAACCTTTCGAAACCATTCACTTAAACCTTTTTAAATCATCCAACCAAAACCTTTCGAAACCTTTCGCAATCAATCATTTAGATCTTTTAAAATCTTTGAACTTAAACTTCTGGTGGTTGATCATCATACCTTTCGAAATCAATCAGGCAAAATCTTTCAAAACCATTGAACCGAACCTTCCGAAATATTTCAACTAAAACTTTTTGAAACCATTGGGTTTAACCTTTTGAAATCAATCTTCAACCTTTCAAAATCATTTAGCTAAAACCTTTCGAAATTATTTACTTAAACCTTTCAAAGGCTTACTAGTTTCAATTCAAAACAAAAGGAAAACCTCTTTTTAAAACCTATCGAAGTCATTAGAAGCAACCTTTCTACTAAGCCCAAAGCTCTGCTTTAAAAGCTTTAAACATATCCTTTAGAACAACTCTTTTGAAAGCTTTGGGGTTATCACTACAAAATAAATTTAATTAGAGACTGTCGATTTCAGTCCTTAATTAAATGTATCGGTCTTTGAATTATATCTAGAGACCGACTAAAGACCGATATTTCAGTCATTGAATCTTAAGCCCCAAAAAGTATTTGAAACTGAAATTTCAGTCTTAAAGTTTAAAGACTAATAATTCAGTCGTAGATATTATTAGTGACTGAACTTTAAAGACTCTAAACTGAAATAAGTTGAGGAGGATCATTCATTTTTAAACAAAGTTAACGTGGATCATTAAATTTAACCAATGGATTCAAAAAATAGAAAAGACTCAACGATTAGATACCGAGAAACCACAAAACAAATTACTGACAGAAATAAAGACAGAATTTTAATATCCTATCGGTCTTTAAATTTAGTGACCCGTTAAAACTTATTTTTAGTATCTAATACTGATGATTGAAGACAAATTTTTCAGTATTTAATCTGTCTTTAACTAAGGACCGAATTTTTTTAGTTTTTAATTGTCAGTCTCTAGTTGATTATTTTTTTGTAGTGTATACTTCAATTTATTAAACAAGGGTTAGAAACCTAAGTCGAAAGCTTCCTTTCAAAAGCATTGGGAGAAGCGGGTGGTTATAAAACAAGTATACATTTCGTCTTTGCCGAAGGATTCAAAACAAAATAAAGCAAAACAAAGAGGCGGCAACCTTTCGACTATGTCAAAGGGTTTTAAACAAAATCCTTTGTTTAAAAATTTAAGCAAAGCAGCCAAAAGCTTTTGATTTACAAAACAAACATACCCTAACCTCTTTGGCCATTAACCTCTAGACTAAAAACCTTTCGACCTTGTCCAATTCATTACGTACCAAGTTATTTGGTACAACATGCATTGTTTTGATCTTACCGAAAGATTTAAACCTCTCGATTTGGACGGAAGAGTTGGGCCGAAAGGTTTCTGCTATAATAGGCTGAAACACGCTAAAAGTATGATTTCTTTGTTTTTAACTTAAAAAGGGTAACCTTTCAGCTAACTGCCTTTGTTTGTCAAATTTTTGTTAGTTAACAAATTATTTTGAGAAAGTGCTGCAACCATTTTCGAAATTAATAATCATTTTATTTTACAAAATCCCCCTTCTCCTTATTAAATATATAAAATATTTTATTCCCATACCTTAAATAATTTTATATATTCATCAAATACTTAGAAAATTTGAAAAAATCCTAGAAAATCCATTTTAGCATATTGCTTAACATATAAAAATTTCAACACCAAATAATAATTATTTTAGCTGAAAATAATTTATAACCCAATAAAAAATTTCCTTCGCTAGAAAATTAATATAAATTCCACCATAATTCGTAAAATAATGAAAATTGAAATCCATCTCTAAAATATCATTCCGGACTTGTATTCAAATTTTCAAGGCATTTGGATGTCGTTAAATAGGGTTTTCATGTTAAACATATCATACAAATTTAACATGAACATATATAATCCATCAAAAATTACATATACAACTTTAATCATCAAAACATGGCATATACTTGCAAAAACATTTCAGATCTAATTATAAAACTGAAAACTACAAGAAAATGGGATGCAGTGATTATTCACCTTAGCTTTGAGATATAAAATGTGAGATTTGAGCTGATTAAGTTGATTATCTTCCCTCTCTTGACTCCTATCTTTAGTCTTCTTCTTGAGAATGAAAATGTTGGCCGACCTTAGGATTTTTAGTTTGAGAAAATGAACATGTGTTTCTATCTCCTAAGGGTTTAGGGTATAAGTCTTTAATATTTCCCAAAGTTCCCTTGTTATTTCCTAACACCCTTGTTTAGGTTATTTCATTTTAGTTTACACATTGACATGGCACGGCTACCCTTAACTAATCAATTATCAACTTATTAATCTACACATTTTTTGAATAATTTTCCTAATTAATTATTCTGAATAATGTTATAAAAATATGGAGTGTTACAAACTCCCACCTTAAGGAATTTCGTCCTCGAAATTACGATAAGGTACATAACACAACAACCAAAGGTAAAACATACCATCAAACAAGCAAGGATAAGTATTCTTAATCTTACTCTATGTCTCCCAAGTACAGTCTCTAGCAACATCACTCCACTGAACATGTACTAACTTGACTATCTTGCTCCTTAACTTCGTCTCATTTGTAACTACAATCTGAATCGGCTTTCTGACTATGGTCAAATCCAGCTCTAGTACTAATCTTCCAACACTGTAGGTGCTACAGTAGTCTCCGGGTCTCTAACATATTCCCTAAGATGAGAAACATGAAAAACATTATGGACTTCAGCCAAACTACTCGGTAACTGTAATCTATAAGTGAGTTTCTCGATCCTCTCTACAATATAAAACGGACCAATGAATTTGTGTGCTAACTTTCCTGACTTCCTGAATCTAATCGCACCCTTCATCGGTGAAACATTAATAAACACGTAGTCCCCAATAGAAAATTCCATATCTTTTCTTCTTCTATCCACATAACTTTTCTGTCTAGATTGAGCTTCCTTCATCCTAGCTCAAGTTAACTCAATCTTCTCCATAGCTTCCTTCACTAAATCCAAACCAAGAACCAATCTATCCCCGGTCTCTAACCAACATACAGGAGACTTGCATGGTCTTCCATACAAGGCTTCAAACGGTGCCATCACAATACTAGTCCAGTAACTATTGTTATACAAGAACTCGACTAAATAAAGATGGTCCTCCCATGATCCCCCAAAATCCAATACACAAGCTCTTAACAAATCCTCCAAGATTTTGCTAACTCTTTCCATTTTCCCATCAATATGTGGATGGTAAGCGGTACTCATGTTGAGCTTGGTTCCTAATGCTTCCTGTAGACTTTTCCAGAAATCACTAGTAAACAAAAAGTCTCTATCACTGGTAATACTGCTAGGAATCCCGTGCAGTCTAACTACATTCTTCAGAAATAACTTCGCCAAACTAGGTGCTATACTAGTTGACTTTACTGGAATGCAATGGGCACTCTTGGTCAGTTATCTACTATGACGCATATACTTTCATTCCCTTTATTAGATCTTGGCAACCCGTCAGTAAAATACATAGAAATAGAATCTAACACCACAATGGAACTTCCATCGGCTGAAGTAATCCGTTTGGTTTCTGGTGTTCAGCCTTTTCATGTTGTTAATTCAAGCACTGCTTAACACACAAAACAATGTCTCATTTCGTATCTTCCGAGAAGAAACTTCTCTTCATATCCTGATACATCTTCATTCCTCTTGGATGGATAGTGAACTTCGAACGATGGCATTCTTCCAAAACATCCATCCTTATGTTTTCTACATTCGAAACACACAATCTTCCTCTCTTTCTCAACTATCCATTTTGGCCAAGACTAAAATCCTTTAGGTCATCGCTCTATATTCCTTCCCTCAACCGTTTGATCCGTTCAACCAAAATTGGATCCTTCTCCTGCTTAGAAGCTATCTTCTTAATCATTACCGGCCTAACTTCTAAACAAAACAATACAACACTTCCAGTACTAGAACCTTTCCCAAATCTAAACGGCACACTACAAGCTGAGAATGCTTCCAAATATTTCCACTCGGCGATCATAGACAATACTACATTGATGTTTCCGGCTGAGTGCATCCACCACCTTGTTTCCTTTTCCGGGTGTGAACTCAATTCTAAAATCATAAGCAGCAATAAACTCCAACCACCTCAGCTGTCTCAATTTCAGCTTCTTCTGAGAGAACAAGTATTTCAACGTCTTATGATCAGTATAAAGCTCAAATCGCTCTCCCAAAAGATAATGCCTCCATAAATTCAAAGCAAATATGACGGTAGCTAACTCCAAGTCATGCATAGGATACCTAACTTCGTGTGGTCTGAGCTGTCTTGAAGCATAAGCAATCACTTTACCTCTTTGCATCAACACAGCTCCCAATCCGGTTCCACACGCATCGGTATAAACTACCAAATCTTGATTCCCCTCCGGACGCACTAACACCGATGTGTGGGTCAATAAGTGTTTCAAGGTCTGGAATGTTTTCTCACACTTATCTGTCATGACCTGAATTTCACCGTTTGAAAATCGACATCTGTACTTCAGTTGTACTCGAATGCCGCAGATTCAACCATTCAAATATGATTCGCGCCCGAGTTTATAACACATTAAGTATAACAACACAGCGGAAGAAAATAGTATATCATATAATTCCAATGAGTACAATATCCAATGATATACAACAATGATACAACCACCCAACAAATATCCGAGATATGATACAACAGATCACAGCGGAATAATTTTGTAAACTTGGACTCCAAAGAAGGAACTCCCATATCAACAATCTCCATCTCCAAAACTTCCAAAGCTAGAAAGACTCCAAACCGGAAAGTGAGAATCACCATTAATACTGAATTGAAGCAACTCGATCCAAATGCAATTGCCAAAATCCAGAGATTGAATGCTATCGAATCTATACCTACTATTCGACTATCTGAAAAAACCCAACTCTAGACTGCCCGTGTGGAAAGTAGTGGGCACCCAGAGTTTAGGAAGAGAACAATAAACTCCGGGTCAGTCATGGGACTGGTGTGAGCAAACAAAAATAGTTTTATCTTTAAAACAAACAACAAAAGATTTTAAAAGTTGAAATCCGCAATGCTTTTTTTCGAAAATGAAACTACCATAAGGCCTCTCATTGCACACACAATGCAAACGCAGACTTGGAGGAGATTTCTCCTTATGATAGCCAAACATGCTTGATACGCAAAAACCTTTTTTGATATTATTATTAGTGCATAGTGTAGAAAACATTTCGAAAGTATAATATTAATCTTAGCCAGCATAGACATTTCGAGCTATGCCTACTATAGCTACCATCTAAACAGTGGTGACCACCATAAGTAAATGGCAGGTTATACAACTAAAACTGTACAGGGCGTATATTGGATGATTGGATTTCCAACAAATGGTCGGGCAAAGGAACTTCCCGCACAAAATGGAACGCCTCTGGAGGGACGTCCCCGAGAACCTTATCGGATCTCTGCTACACAAGGCCGGGTTACCCCTGCCCGGAAGCAACTACTGACACGAGTATGCCACCCCCCGGTCGTTACCAACCTTTATCCGAGGCGCCTCAACCAACAACCACAAAGCAAAGTATCTGGGCTCCATACCGTGATACCACTTTAAAAATCAACAAAGTAAAGTATCTAGGCTCCATACCATGATATCACTTTTTATCTAGAAGGTAATAAACATACCCTCAGGGGCGCTACCCCCAAATAACCTTGCTGCAACGATTCCTGTTTCGACCATTACCGGGCTGTGAGGCTCGATGAAGTCACGTCCACAAAGCTACACTTTTCACAAAGTCATGCTTTGATCAACAAATGATCAGCAGCACTTTGTATGCCACATAACCAAATTGGGAATGTATCACTAGTAACTATCAACTACATAACCTCTGAGCTCGTACGTCCCAGAGAAGGGTGTTAAGCTAAGAGAATAAATCTCTGCCACCAAACAGAAATGTATTTGATAGAAACTGATTTTACATCTCAAAGTGTAATGTCAGACACACATCCATACAAGTCTGTTCCGGGTTCGAACAGAATTGAAGGCAAGTCACAAAGAAGCCCTTGCAAATCCGGATAATCCCTAATCATGTCCGGACTCCCCATCACAAAAGATGATCAAATCTCTATACCGGGGATCAGCCGGTGCAGAGACATTCGACGAGTTATCATTTCGCTTTTGAAAATATCCGGTCTTCACCCCTGGTTTTCAAATGCTATCCATATACATCGTGTCATTATTCGGAATGGGTTATATGACACAAGGTCCTCTCCCGGCTAAACCAAATAATGAGCGCAATATTTAAAAATGTATGGATATTGGGATTTCAGTTAAGTCACAACTTAAAACCCAAAACTTTTCTTTCAAATGGTTTAAACAAATTACCATTTCAAATCATTAAACGAAAAGATTTACTTCACAAAGTTCACCCATCTTTCACAAAGATTTATTCACGGCTTTCCAAAACAATTCCATTTCAAATTGGATTAACTCGTCCAATAATTAGATCAAAGATTCAATTCATAGCTTTCAAAACTATTTCCAGAGATTTATTCATAACTTTCAAAACGATTCTCATTTCAAACCTTTTATATATATATAAAAGATACACCATTTAAAATGCTCTTCAATTTCAAAGCAAGGTTCATCAATTTTTCACAAAGATTAATTCATAGCTTTCAAAACTATTTCAATTTCATTTCAAACTTAAAATCTTTCAACACAAATTGGAAATTCTTTCCTTATATGAAAGCTATTGTTATTTGAAAACAAATAGTTTTCGTTTTGGAAAAATCTGATTACATTTGCATAAATTAAAGCCCTTCAAGAATAAAACTTAGATTTAATTCAAATTCCCAAAACAATACTTTTAAAATGGTTTAAAACCCATATAAACACATTTATAATTTGTATAACCCTTTTTAGACCATGATTTCCAAACATAGAATTCAATTTCAAATTTTGAATTCAAATTTAAATCAAATTATTAAAATTTTATCAAGTTATTCAAAATAACTTTTATCTTTGAAATTCCTTTTCAAAAGCTTTTCCATTTCCAAAACCATTATAATTCAAAATTCAACTTTAAAACCATTTCAAAAATCTGTGACTTAACCAATTTCCTCATGCAATCCATATTTGTATGTGTATGGTGTAGTCCAGAGGTTTTACACAATAATGCAACAACATTTAATCATCACATTTCAATCACAACAATATCGATAAGCGGCATATTCTATAACGCTTATCTTCATTCACAAATTCACAGATAAATTTATCATAGATAAATAAATAAAATAAATTTCACACAGCTCAATTCACCGAATAGAATATTACAATCAAGAGATAACAATCAATTCAAGGCATTTCATACAATGCAGACATCCATAAGTAATCCAAGCACTCAAAAATCATTTATAAATAGGATTAATTAATTATTTAATCCTAAATTAATTCAATTTAATTTTCAATTAAATTAATTACTTATGAATTAATCACTCAATCCTGATTTTAACTTAACTTAAACCAGATTAATAAATCACTAATCCTGGCTAATTAACATTAATTAATTACAAACCATTTTAATTAATTGACCTTTAATCATTAAATAATTAACCTTTAATTATTCAATTATTCTTTAATTAATTACATTAATTAATTAACCCCTAATAAATAACTATTTAATTAATTATCCTTAATTAATTACAATAAGTGATTATCCTAATCACTTACATTAATAAATCACAAATTAATTACTTGAGTAATTATCCTTTAATCATTTGATTAATTAACTTTAATCATTAATCAATCATCCTTAATTATTTTCATTAAGGAATTATCTTTAAATAATTATTCAACTTTAATTACTTACATTATTAATCTTAGTTAATTAATTTATCCTTTAATTAATTACTTTAACGAATTAACCTTTAATTATTAATTTATCAACCTTTAATTTTTTAACTAATTATCTCTAGTCATTTAATTAACAATCCTTGGTTACAAATTTATTAACCTCTTAATTAATTAATTGATACTCCTTAACTATTAATCAATTAATTCCTAATAAAAAAAATTAATTTAATTTATTATACTTTAATTGTTTCATTAATTATCAAAATCTTAATTACCTTTAAGATAATCCTTTATTAATTGCCTAATCACACAAAACAAAAACATTTACCCTTTAATTTAACTTAATTATATTCACAAAATTAAATTTTAAATATCTTAAAGTTTATTTTAACAAACTTAAGTTAAACAAACAAATAATTTGTTAATTAAAGGTAAGAAACATTGACAAAGGAAAAGAATTTATTTAAGAAAAGATTTTAAAACAAATTCCATTGTAAGTTTTAAAACTTTTTAAATCACGATTTAAAACTTCTGCTTCTCTCCTGCTTCGGGCTAAACCCGATTCTAACACGAGATCGGCTTCGGGTTCCTTCTTCTTAGTCTATTTTATTATTTTCTTTAAAGCTTAAGTTTTGAACACAATTGCTATTGATACCCACACGAACTCGAACAAAGTTTTGAGCCTACCCTTCTCTATCCCGTGAATCACTTCGTGACATCTTTCGACCCAAACACCCAAATACAAACAACGTCGCCATGCACATGTACATCTTAGCTGACCACCGTTGATCATTTCTCTGGCCATCGACGAGTCGCCTGAGTTTCCCCGTGTCGTTTCGACCTCATAGCTTCATCAATCTTGACTGAAATAAAAATCGAGCTGTTCAACACCAACAGGAACCCAACACCCATTAGAAACAGCCCTCGCCACGATGCCTCCGACCGCCGACGACCATGCCTTCATGTCTTGAGCCTCGCCACTCACCTACGAAGCTATCCCCTTCGGTGCGATCGAACACGACGCACCACAGTCGACAAAATTTCCATGTTTTCGCTGTCGAACAAAACTGAGGCTTAAACCTTATCTTATCAACGTTAAACCACCACGTCCACTAATAATTTCCATTTCCATTTTTCTGATGATCCTTGTCTTCTGAGCTAGCTATGGCTACGACCCCGTGACCAACAATCCACGCGATCACCGCAGTTTGCCAGAAACTCATTTCACGCTCAACTCACGAGTTCACCCAAATTACTCAACTAAAAATCTTGATATTTATCTCAAAATTCATCATTTTTCTCAATATTTCAAATTATGTAATCAAAGATAGAAACTAATTTGATCAATTTTAACCCAGGTTTTCATTTTCACTCTAATATATAAATTTTTTGAGATACCCAACCATTATACTCGAAACAATTTTTAAAATCGATATTACCTGGTCATAGTCATTTTTCATTTAGAAGTCAAGGTTTAAGATTTATTGTATATGGAGTTTTGAATTAAATTTGGGTGTGTTTAAACCTGTGTACAACATGACAGGTGTGAATACATGTGTATACAGACATGCACTGATACATTCAAACATACAGGCAAATTGAACAACATTCCTAGAACATACTTTAAGCATCAATATAATATCAAAGAATATCGGCAAATATAAGTGAGTTTGCTCACCTTAGACATTTGATGCTTGAAAGCAGAGAATACAGGGAAGCTTGAACTAAAATCTGGAATTTGTTTTTGATGGATGTGAGTTGATCTGCTATGAATTTGATTTGCTACATTGAATCTGAACTTGATTCAAACTGAAGCTTTAAAGAAATGGAAGTTGTTTGATGTTGAATCTGCTTTCAGTTTGAATTGCTTGAATTGCTTTGCATTATTCTTTACAGGCTTTAGTTTTCAGGTTTGCGTATTTTGATTTTGATCTGTTTGATTTTACTCTTTGAATATGAACATAATTGCTTTTGATTTTGTTTCCAGGTTGAAAACTTGAGGTTGTAAGCTTCTCAGATTTTGAATTTTTTTGCAAAACTGTTGCTTTGATTGCTGATTGAACTTTTGGTGAGAGGATTTAGCATTTGTATTTTCACTGATCTCAGGATTAAATAGTTGTTGTTGAATTTGTTTCAATTCTCAGTTTGAAAATGAAAGAAAGAGATGAGAAGATTTTGAGAAATATGAACTGAGAATATTATTGAGAAGCCTGGATTTTTTTCTTTTCTTTTAATACATATTAATAAAAATTTAAGAGAATTAAATGCCACTTGTCTTTATTTGTTAACACTTGTAATAGTATGATATTATTTCCTTTACACTTGTAAATGTTTGTATATTTAAGATTAAATCCCTTGGTTAAATTTGTTTATAAATTTGTTTTAAACTCATAATCTATTTTGTTTCCTTATTTAGTTTTCAAATATATATATATACATATTTTCAATTACTTGTACTTATATAATTCTAAAACAAATGATTTCAAATTATTTATTATTGACAAAAAAATAGATATATATCCTTATATATATATATATATATATATATATATATCAGTTCCTTGGAAACATAAAGTTAATAAATCCAATTTTATTTCTAAAATATTTTAATCCTGAATTTCAAATTTTATTTTCAATCTTCTTACAACACACATGTTTTATTTGTTTTTGTAGAAACTCAAATTAATTTACCAATTAATTTCACAATCAAATTTCAAAACTTAAATTAATTATCGATTTAAATTTGATTAAAAAGGGGATCGTTACAGATTTCCCCTTAGGAAAATTTTGTCCTCGAAATTTGCTAGGGAGATAGCAAAGAACAGATAGACAAATCTGAGTTAGAGAAATAGTTTTCCAGATCAAACTGAATAGCTATTCTGCATTTGGCTTACCAAATCAGAATATTACCAATAATTATGAAAACAAATTCATTCAATACTACACAAGATACTCAGGTCACCAGATCTACGAAATAAGCATGGGCCTTGGTTAGTTCGAAGGGATAACTAACCATTCGTAGAATACATTTGGACCCAAAAGAACAAATGATGGATACACAATTCAAATTGGAATATTCCAAAATATACACCAACTTGTCCATCTTCGGACTTTGATCCACACAAGAAATGATAATAAAATTTCAAAATTTGGGTTTTAACCAATATCGTTTTATTGATACAATTCAAATTCAGCTTCATATTCTATTAACCAGTTTATTTCAATTAAAATTTCAATTTCATGGGAGTTAAAAACGAAAAGCTGATAGAAATTTTGCGAAGAGAATACGAAACAGAAATTATTTATATGATTCGAAGTGCCGAAACCACACCAAAGCTTCTCCATCGAGCTGCCAAGAAGCCATCAAAGAATTTGAAATCGAATCAAAGGAGATTGAGAAGAATTGTTTCCTAGTTGTTGCAGGGTATCGTCCATATGTAGTGGTACTCCCCTGTCCCTTATCTCGTCCTCTTCTTGCACTCGTATTCACTATCAGTGGATAGCAAGAGAATTTACTGAGGCATACGGACGGATACCTTAGGGATACTCATTCTACGGTATACTTCACCCTATCTCTAATGAGCTACCTAATGTGTTATACTCCTGAGCTAAAGTTCAACCTTTAGCTCTAATACTAAGATGTCACGACCCGAATTTCAACGTTCGAAAATCGACATCCGTACTTCACTTGTACTCAAATGCCGCAGATTCAACCATTGAAAACCGATTCGTGTCGGAGCTTATAACACATTAAGGATAAAAACACAGCAGAAGAAAAGAGTATATCATATAATTCCATTGAATACAATATCCAATGATATACAACAATGATACAACCATCCAACAAATATCCAAGATATGATACAACAGATCACAGCGGAATAATAACGTAAACTTGGACTCCAAAGAAGGAACTCCCATATCAACAATCTCCATCTCCAAAACTTCAAAAGCTAGAAAGACTCCAAACCAGAAAGTGAGAACCACCATTAATACTGAAGTGAAGCAACTCGATCCAAATGCAATTGCCAAAATCCAGAGATTGAACGCTATCGAATCTACACCTACTATTCAACTATCTGAAAAACCTAACTCTAGACTGCCCGTGTGGAAAATTATGGGCACCCAGAGTTTAGGAAGGGAACAATAAACTGCGGATCAGTCGTGGGACTGGTATGAGCAAACAAAAACATTTTTATCTTTAAAACAAACAACAAAAGATTTTAAAAGTTGAAATCCGAAATGCTTTTTTTTTTGAAAATGAAACTACCATAAGGCCTCCTACCGCACACATAATGCAAACGCAGACTTGGACGAGATTTCTCCTTATGATAGTCAAACATGCTTGATACGCAAAAACCTTTTTTGACATTATTATTAGTGCATAGTGTAGAAAACATTTCGAAAGTATAATATTAATCTTAGCCAGCATAGACATTTCGAACTATGCCTAATATAGCAACCATCTAAATAGTGGTGACCACCATAAGTAAATGGCAGGTTATACAACTAAAGCCGTACAGGGCGCGTATTGGATGATTGGATTTCCAACAAATGTCAATCAAAGGAACTTCCCACACAAAATGGAACGCCTCTGGAGGGATGTCCCCGAGAACTTAACCGGATCTCTGCTACACAAGGTCGGGTTACCCCTGCCCAGAAGTAACTACTGACACGAGTATGCCACCCCCTGGTCGTTACCAACTTTTATCCTAGGCGCCTCAACCAACAACCACAAAGCAAAGTATCTGGGCTCCATACCATGATACCACTTTAAAAATCAACATAAGTAAATATCTGGGTCCATACCATGATATCACTTTTTATCCAGAAGGAAATGGACGTACCCTCAAGGGAAGCTACACCCAAATAACCTTGCTGCAACGGTTCCTGATTCGGTCATTACCGGGTTGTGAGGCTCGATGAAGTCACGTCCACAAAGCTACACTTTTCACAAAGTCATGCTTTGATCAACAAATGATCAGCAGCATTTCGTATGCCACATTACCAAATTGGGAATGTATCACTAGTAACCATGAAATACATAACCTTTGAGCTCGTACGTCTCAGAGAAGGGTGTTAAGCTAAGAGAATAAATCTCCGCCACCAAACAGAAATGTATTTGATAGAAACTGGTTTTACATCTCAAAGTGTAATGTCAGATACACAAACATACAAGTCTTTCCGGATTTGAACAGAACTGAAGGCACTTCACAAAGAAGTCCTTGCAAATCCGAATAATCCCTAATCACGTTTGGACTCCCCATCACAAAAGTTGATCGTCTCTATACCGGGGATCAGCCGGTGCAGAGACATTCGACGAGTTATCCTTTCAGTTTCGAAAATATCTGGTCTTCACCCCCGGTCTTCAAATGCTATCCATATACGTCGTATCATTATTCAGAATGGGTTATATGACACAAGGTCCTCTTCCGGCTAAACCAAATAATGAGCGCAATATTTAAAAACATATGGATATTGGGATTTCAGTTAAGTCACAACTTAAAACCCAAAACTTTTCTTTAAATGGTTTAAAGAAATTACCATTTCAAATCTTTAAACGAAAAGATTTACTTCATAAAGTTCACCCATCTTTCACAAAGATTTATTCACGGCTTTTTAAAGCAATTCCATTTCAAATTGGATTAACTCATCCAATCATTAGATCAAAGATTCAATTCATAGCTTTCAAAACCATTTCCAGAGATTTATTCATAACTTTCAAAATGGTTCTCATTTCAAACCTTTATATATATATATATATATATATATATTTATATATATATATATATATATATATATAAGATACACCATTTAAAATACTCTTCAATTTCAAAACAAGGTTCAACAATTTTCCACAAAGATTAATTCATAGCTTTCAAAACTATTTCAATTTCATTTCAAACTTGAAATCTTTCAACACAAATTGGAAATTCTTTCCTTATATGAAAGCTGTTGTTACTTGAAAACAAATAGTTTTTGTTTTGGAAAAATCCGATTACATTTGCACAAATTAAAGCCCTTCAAGAATAAAACTTAGATTTAAATCAAATTCCCAAAACAATACTTTTAAAATGGTTTAGAACCCATATAAACACATTTATAATTTGTATAACCCTTTTTAAACCATGATTTCCAAACATAGAATTCAATTTCAAATTTTGAATTCAAATTTAAATCAAATTATTAAAATTTTATCAAGTTATTCAAAATAACTTTTATCTTTGAAACTCCTTTTAAAAGCTTTTCCATTTCCAAAACTATTTGAATTCAAAATTCAACTTTAAAACCATTTCAAAAGTCTATGACTTAACCAATTTCCTCGTGCAATCCATATTCATGTGTGCATGATGTAGTCCAGAGGTTTTACACAATAGTGCAACAACATTCAATCATAACATTTCAATCACAACAATATCGATAAGCGGTATAATCTATAACGCTTATCTTCATTCATAGATTCACACATAAATGTATCACAAATAAATAAATAAAATAAATTTCACACAGCCCAGTTCACAGAACAGAATATTACAATACAAAGATAACAATCAATTCAAGGCATTACATACAATGCGAACATCGATAAGCAATCCAAGCACTCAAAAATCATTTATAAATAGAATTAATTAATTGTTTAATCCTAAATTAATTCAAATTAATTTTCAATTAAATTAGTTACTTATGAATTAATCACTTAATCCTGATTCTAACTTAACTTAAACCAGGTTAATAAATCACTAATCCTAGTTAATTAACATTAATTAATTAAAAAACATTTTAATTAATTAACCTTTAATCATTAATAATTAACCTTTAATTATTCAATTATTCTTTAATTAATTACATTAATTAATTAACCCATAATTAATTACTATTTAATTAATTATCCTTAATTAATTACAATAGGTGATTATCCTAATCACTTACATTAATAAATCACAAACTAATTACTTAAGTAATTATCCTTTAATCATTTGATTAATTAGCTTTAACCATTAATCAATCATCCTTAATTATTTTCATTAAGTAATTATCTTTAAATAATTATTCAACTTTAATTACTGACATTATTAATCTTATTTAATTAATTTATCCTTTAATTAATTTAATTAATTAACCTTTAATTATTAATTTATCAACCTTTAATTTTTTAATTAATTATCTCTAATCATTTAATTAACAATCCTTGATTACAAGTTAATTAACCTCTTAATTAATTAATTTATAATCCTTAACTATTAATCAACTAGTTCCTAATAAAAAAAATTAATTTAATTGATTATACTTTAATTGTTTCATTAATTATCAAAATCTTAATTGCCTTTAAGATAATCCTTTATTAATTGCCTAATCACACAAAACAAAAATATTTACCCTTTAATTTTAACTTAATTATATTTACAAAATTAAATTTTAAACATCTTAAAGTTTATTTTAACAAACTTAAGTTAAACAAACAAATAATTTCTTAATTAAAGGTTTAAGAAACATTGATGAAGGAAAGGAATTTATTTAAGAAAAGATTTTATAACAAATTCCATTTTAAGTTTTAAAACTTTTTAAATCACGATTTAAAACTTCTGCTTCTCTCCTGCTTCGGGCTATACCCGATTCTAACTCGAGATCCGCTCCGAGTTCCTTCTTCTTCGTCAATTTTTTTATTTTCTTTAAAGCTTAAGTTTTAAACACAACTGCTGTTGATACCCACACGAACCCGTGAATCACTTCGAGACATCTTTTGACCCGAACACCTAGATACAAACCACATCGTCGTGCACGTGTACATCTCAGCCGACCACCATTGATCATTTCTCTGGACATCGACGAGTCACTTGAGTTCCCCCGTGTCGTTTCGGCCTCATAACTTCATCAATCTTGATTGAAATAAAAATCTAGTTGTTCAACACCAACTGGAACCCAACACCCATCAGAAACAGCACTCGCCATGTGTGACGCCCCACCTCTATACCCACGCTAGCCAAGAACACTACAGAGTAATGCCGTCAACTAGCATGGAGAATAAGGCTGTTGAGAAGCGAATATCCGTGTAATTGCTTTGCGCGAACACCGATATGTCAGATAGTATAACATGCATTTTATTTCAAGAGGAAATCCGACATACCGATACAAACATAAAGCTACTACACAGTGGCTATAATAATCTTCGGAAACAAATAGAGAAATAAGCATAACACAAATCAGTCACAGATAATTCATATCACAAAGGCGGAAGAAGATATGAATATATAACTAACACATGAAACTGTATATCAGAGTAGTGGTCAAAAAGATCCACAACATCACAAAAGAATAGATACAAGTGCGAGACAACAGAATATGTATACATCAAGGAGTCTATTTCTCAAATGCATACAACAAAAACTACTAAACTAAAGTAGTTAGCCAAAAGTCAGAAGATGGTTCCATATAGGAAGCCATGAGGAAGCACTTGTAATATCCCAGTCTGACCCGAGTATTATTTAATAAGAAAATAATGAACGGATCAGTCTAGCTATAAATATCAGATGAAATAATATAGAATAAGAAATATGACTAAACGTAGAATAATCACAATGCCAAGCTGTGATATATATAAGTAATTGAAAAATCAATAAGAGATTAATCAATATCGGAAAGATCTTCTCAAAGATAAAAAGGAATGTCATACACCTAATTTCATTCACGAAGCCACAATAATTGATAAATCAAATCAATAGAAATCACGAAAATAGGTGAAGCATAAATTCTAGAATTCAACACACGAAATCCAGAAATCACAAGAAAAGGATGGCCAATCCCAAACGGAACGCTATTCCATAAACCGAGCATCGACGCACCTAAATAGATATGCCCCATGCACAGTCAAACATCGTCGCACCTAGAAAGGTACGACCCATGCAAAGGCAAACATCGACGCACCTAAATAGATACGCCACATGTAATGTCTAACATCGATGCACCTAGAAAGATACACCCCATGCATAAATAAGCATCTACGTACCTAGAAAGATACGCCCCATGCATAAGTCAACATCGACGTATCTAAAAAGATACGTCCCATGCATAGACGAACTTCGATGCACCTAGAAAGGTACACCCCATGTCCCGACTTATTAAGCCGATTGCTCCACGAAGTGAACAAACATCGACGCACCTAAATAGGTACGACCCATGTGTAAATAAACATCGACGCACCTAAATAGGTACGACCCATGCAAGAGATGAGACGAAGCTCGATAAAAATGAGGTACATTCCTCCAAATAAACAAAGAGACATCGCACAATGCTAGTCTAAAACATAAAATGATCGTCATGATCAAAGAGAAGTGTCAATTACAGTAAGCTAGTAAATATATGAGCTTAGCTTCATGTCCCATAACCACTAGCTTAACTTAAATATTTACGAACAAATTGTAGATCTCCACTAGAAAATTGTCACAAGAGTTTCAATCGAACAAGTCCAACAATTAACCGACGAAGTAAACGCAAGCGTTTCATACCACTTGTTTTACTAAGCCGTTTAATTAGATTTCTCATACGAGTGAGGTAAAGGTTTGTATATACTAATAGATCAGAAATCGGTTTGAGAAAACGAGCTTTGTAATAAAATAGTGTTGAAATCATTTGAAGAAAGAGTTTTGATATTTACTACTAGTATAGAAAACCTTTATATTTTTAAAGTGACAAATCACAAAGAAGATTGTAAGAACAATCAATCACTAAAATTCACATTCGAAGACGTGAATGAAAATCCAAAGAAATCGATAGAGGATCCATCGAAATGGATATTCTAAAATCCCTAAAAAGGAGTCATCAAAGTCATAATAAATGATAACAACAAATAGGAAACAATACGAATCGATTAAAGTTGGAAATTCAAACAATTAGGCGAAATAGGCAAAATTTCATCAGGTCGGTCGGCCGGCTACAGAGCTCGGTCGACCGAACCAGAAAACAGAAATGCTCGGGGTAACAAGTCGGTCGGCCGAACCCTGTAATCGGTCGACCGGACCATAAACAGAGAAGTGCTTATGCACTTTGGAAGCAGGTCGGTCGACCGGGAGCAGAGCTCGGTCGACTGGACCTGTTCCCAGTCCCTTCCCAGCCTATCCAAATGAGGTTCGATCTCGACCAAATTGCATTCGCTCGAGCAACGGCGCTAAGGGTTTATGCCAATCGACTACCCGGCCCTATAAGCTCTTCGATGCATAATCAAAACATATTCAAACATCAAAGTTAGGGCTTTTAAAGATTTGAACCCAAAACACTAAAAATTGGAATAGTCACCAAATCAATCCAAAACAAAAGTAATTGCACACGAATAAGTGTTAGGAATTCATACCTAACAATCGAAGATAGTTATAGACTAAGATGTGAGATAAAAATCTCACCTTTGAACCCAAACGATTGAAGAAGAAGCTTTGAAAGCAAAGGAGAATCAACCACTCTTCAAATCGAACTCAAGAAGCTTGATTCTAAGCTTAAAAGAGAAACATTTCCCAAATTAGGTTTAAGAATTTTCTGAAATCAAAGAGAGAATGAGTTGGAGAAGATGAAGAGAAAGCTTACCAATGGGTTCTCTTGAGTTTGGAGCTAGAAGATGGATTTTGCTATGGAACTAGGGCTTGGAGTTTTAATTTCCACTCTCTTCCACCATTGTAGCTAAAGCTTGAAGGGTTAGGAAATGAGGAATTATGTAATGAAGAGGAGAGGGGGTTGGGACAGAGTTAGTAAGTGGCTAACGGGTTCAGCCCAAACCAAAGCCCTAAGTGAAAAAGGTCAAAATTCTACTATCTCCAAACATATCGAAGTTTATACTCAAAAAGGTCGCAAACGTCATTTTGAACTCAATGGGGGTGGTCTCGAGTCCCAATTCGACTGTTTGCAAAAAGTAGCTTTTCGGACCAAAATCCGATGAATGATAAAATATTTAAATAAAATATTTAAATATACAATTGATAAATATGCGGGTTGTTACAGACTCCCCTCCTTAAAGAAATTGCATCCTCGCAATACTTAAGAAGAAAATAAGAAGTAACAACCATAGAAGCATATCAACACAAAAGAAAATTTGAAATAGGAAGTTCACCATAAGGAGCATGAAAGAGTAAGCCTGAACGGGTTCGCACGTTGAATTCTCTGGATTCCCAAGAGCAATCCTTAGGATTTGATAACCATTGAACTCTCACAAGAAGAATATCTTTATTCCGAAGGCGCTCAACCTCCGAAGCAATGATGCGAATAGAATGTTGCTCAAAAGTCAAATTTGGTGAAACTTCAATCCCTTCAATAACACCTGGCTCAAGAATAAAAATCAGAATCCCTAAGGCATTTCCGTAGTAGAAAGACGTGAGAAAACGTCATGAATATCAGAAAATTGAGCTGGTGCAACGACGTAGTATAATAACAGTACGCCCAATAAACTAGAAACTCAAATAATTTGGGACAACGGCATAGTACAAAACGGTACGCCAGATGAACCAAAGCCCGAATAATTTTGGAACACCGACGTAGTACAAAAATGGTACGTCCAATGAACCGATAAACCGAAACAACGATGTAGTATAATAATGGTACATCCATTGATCCAGATAAGACGGAACATCAATGTAGTATAATAACAGTACATCTGATGAACCGAACACCATAAAAGAACATCGGATGCTAGTCCATAAAAAAATGAGATAAAGCTCAATAAAACGAAGTATATCAAAACGTTCGATGAATTTGATAAAAAGATAATTCCATTCAGACAACATCAAAGAATCAACAACTAGTTGCCTACGACAAAGCGCGTTGGCAACACGATTTCCCCTTCGGGAATAGAAAGAATATCTAGATCATAAGATGCTAGGAACTCGAGTCAACATGAAGCTCCCTATGAGAAAATAAATATTCCAAAGATTTATGATCGAGGTAGAGAACAAATTTCTCATCCAAATATGATGATGCCAAATTTCAAAAGTAAAAACAATAGCCGCGAGCACTAGATCATGAGTGGCATCTCTAGTCTCGATAATCTATAATGATTTAGAAGCACAAGTGATAGCACGTTCTCCTTTGCAAGAGAATGACATCCAAACCAATACGACTAGTATCGGTACAAATAGCAAAGTCTTGGTTCCCCTTCAGGAATCACAAGAATAAGAGTATCGAAAGGAAGAGTTCTTTTAAATAATCCTCTTTTCCGAAAAGTTAAAACTTTCAAAATTACATTTTCATTTTTATGTAATAATCTTTCTACAAAAATTTAAATTTTTACAAGTCAATATATCGTGTCTGACTGTCTCATCAAAGCGTTTAGGAGGTTCTTATCGATAACGTTGATCAAGCGCATCGACCAGAATTTTTAAAACACTAAATGGGCAATACAATCACAAAATCATATTCTATAGGATAAGTAAGTTTCTCAAAAACTTCTAAGAACATTCTTTGTTAGTTTTAAGAACAAAAATCCAGTTATACTTATAAATAAATCTTATGAAAAAGATTCGCAAAATTTTAAATTGCTATTTTCATCCAAAATCAATATATGCAAAAATGGAATCATCGAGATATTCGATAGAATGCTCGATACCTAAAATGGATGAAATAAGCTGGACAAACTGAATGACATAATAATTCATTCATAGGAATCATAACAAGTGCGGAATGCGGTAAGTGGAATGCTAACTTCCGCAACTCGTAGCAAATGAAAACCGGTGGTAAGGTCAAACTGAAAAGACCTTAGCACCACACAAAAGATTACTTAGGTGATAATCCTAAGACAAGCTAAAAAATACCGGAAATTTTCTCAAACTACATGAATGAGAGAAATAACACTTTCATTATAAGTGGGCTTAAGGAATAAAATGATGCCATCAAGTTGGAATCAAAATAATAAAGGAAAAATAGAAATCTGCTTAACAGATTGAAAATGTCAAAGATGAATAGTCCACACGGGACAAAGGATATGGCCTCATAATAATTAAGCCAATCCTTACAAAAGTAAATTCCGAAGCCTAAGTAAAAATCGGCTCGGACAGAAAAATCACATAAAATAATTTCGACATCAATAAAGACAAATTGAGTGTTGCGGATCTACCATCTGGATTCACAATTCTCAAGAAAGACATCAAGCCCATAAATGTTTAAGGAAAAAGAATCACAAGTTCTCTTGATATAAAATAGTGAGATGGAACCCATATCAAAAAGAACTCAAATAAGAAGATCACGAAATAAAACAATGCCATCAAGGATTGAGTGAAAAATACCTTGACCAAGAGAAGAGTTGTTAGGGGCTTGCAGCTTTCCCTCTCTCTTGCTTGGAAGCTTAGGACACATATTCGCATAGTGTTCCTTAGAATTACAATTGTAGCATCCTCCACGATTAGAGATTGGATTCTTTGCTACAAAAATAGTCTTCTTCACTCTCTTATTGGGATTAAGGCTCTTGAACTTAATATGCCTCTTCTTGGAAGTCCCAATATCACAAACACTTCCTTTACCAACCTCTCCATGAAGAAGAGTAACATCCATAAGCTGATTGAAAGAAACTTCAAGTTTCAAAGGTAGAACCATTTCGGGGTTCTTACTCAAAGCATAGATGAACTCTTGATTCTTTACAAGATCCAAAAGTTGTTGAGCAGACATGAATACTCCATCCAAGGGAGTAGCACTAGATTGACCGGCGCTGGGACGGCCAGGTCTAACCATTTCTCTTCTTTAAGAAAGAAAGAAAGAAGAGGAAAAGGTTATTCTCAAAATAAATATCAAGAAATCTTGATAGATAAAACAAGGAATCATAAAAGAAAGTAGGATAGAACGGTACGAAGACTCGAATAAATCCTAAGGCACAACTTTTAAGAAAGACTTAGGACATGATCCTTGCTAGATTATTCTACATTGTTCCAAAGTTTGGCTCTGATACCAAGCTGTGACGCCCCACCTCTATACCCACGCTAGCCAAGAACACTACGGAGTAATGCCGTCAACTAGCACGGAGAATAAGGCTGTTGAGGAGCGACCATCCATGTAATTGCTTTGCGCGAACACCGATATGTCAGATAGTATAACATGCATTTTATTTCAAGAGGAAATCCGACATACCGATAAAAACACAAAGCAACTACACAGTGGCTATAATAATCTTCGGAAACAAATATAGAAATAAGCATAACACAAATCAGTCACAGATAATTCGTATCACAAAGGCGGAAGAAGATATGAATATATAACTAACACATGAAAGTGTATATCAGAGTAGTGGTCAAAAAGATCCACAACATCACAAAAGAATAGATACAAGCGCGAGACAAAAGAATATGTATACATCAAGGAGTCTATTTCTCAAATGCATACAACGAAAACTACTAAACTAAAGCAGTTAGCCAAAAGTCAGAAGATGGTTCCAGATAGGAAGCCATGAGGAAGCACCTGTAATATCTCAGTCTGACCCGAGTATTATTTAATAAGAAAATAATAAACGGATCAGTCAAGCTATAAATATCAGATGAAATGATATAGAATAAGAAATATGACTAAACGTATAATAACCACAATGCCAAGCTGTGATATATATAAGTAATTGAAAAATCAATAAGAGATTAAACAATATCGCAAAGATCTTCTCAAAGATAAAAAGGAATGTCATACTCCTAATTTCATTCACCAAGCCAAAATAATTGATAAGTCAAATCAATAGAAATCACGAAAATAGGTGAAGCATAAATTCCAGAATTCAACACACGATATCCAGAAATCAAAAGAAAAGGATGGCCAATCCCAAACGGAACGCTATTCCATAAATCGGGCATCGACGCACCTAAATAGATACGCCCCATGCACAGTCAAACATCGTCGCACCTAGAAAGGTACGACCCATGCAAAGGCAAACATCGACGCACCTAAATAGATACGCCACATGTAATGTCTAACATCGATGCACCTAGAAAGATACACCCCATGCATAAATAAGCATCGACGTACCTAGAAAGATACGCCCCATGCATAAGTCAACATCGACGTATCTAAAAAGATACGTCCCATGCATAGACGAACTTCGATGCACCTAGAAAGGTACACCCCATGTCCCGACTTATTGAGTCGATTGCTCCATGAAGTAAACAAACATCGATGCACCTAAGTAGGTACGACCCATGTGTAAATAAACATCGACGCACCTAAATAGGTACGACCCATGCAAGAGATGAGACGAAGCTCGATAAAAATGAGGTACAGTCCTCCACATAAACAAAGAGACATCGCACAATGCTAGTCTAAAACATAAAATGATCGTCATGATCAAAGAGAAGTGTCAATTACAGTAAGCTAGTAAATATATGAGCTTAGCTTCATGTCCCATAACCACTAGCTTAACTTAAATATTTACGAACAAATTGTAGATCTCCACTAGAAAATTGTCACAAGAGTTTCAATCGAACAAGTCCAACAATTAAACGACGAAGTAAACGCAAGCGTTTCATACCACTTGTTTTACTAAGCCGTTTAATTAGATTTCTCATACGAGTGAGGTAAAGGTTTGTATATACTAATAGATCAGAAATCGGTTTGAGAAAACGAGCTTTGTAATAAAATAGTGTTGAAATCATTTGAAGAAAGAGTTTTGATATTTACTACTAGTATAGAAAACCTTTATATTTTTAAAGTGACAAATCACAAAGAAGATTGTAAGAACAATCAATCACTAAAATTCACATTCGAAGACGTGAATGAAAATCCAAAGAAATCGATAGAGGATCCATCGAAATGGATATTCTAAAATCCCTAAAAAGGAGTCATCAAAGTCATAATAAATGGTAACAACAAATAGGAAACAACACGAATCGATTAAAGTTGGAAATTCAAACAATTAGGCGAAATAGGCAAAATTTCATCAGGTCGGTCGGCCGGCTACAGAGCTCGGTCGACCGGACCAGAAAACAGAAATGCTCGGGGTAACAGGTCGGTCGGCCGAACCCTGTAGTCGGTCGACCGGATCATAAACAGAGAAGTGCTTATGCACTTTGGAAGCAGGTCGGTCGGCCGGCAGCAGAGCTCGGTCGACCGGACCTGTTCCCAGTCCCTTCCCAGCCTATCCAAATGAGGTTCGATCTCGACCAAATTGCATTCGCTCGAGCAACGGCGCTAAGGGTTTATGCCAATCGACTACCCGGCCCTATAAGCTCTTCGATGCATAATCAAAACACATTCAAACATCAAAGTTAGGGTTTTTAAAGATTTGAACCCAAAACACTAAAAATTGGAATATTCACCAAATCAATCCAAAACAAAAGCAATTGCACACGAATAAGTGTTAGGAATTCATACCTAACAATCGAAGATAGTTATAGACTAAGATGTGAGATAAAAATCTCACCTGTGAACCCAAATGATTAAAGAAGAAGCTTGAAAGCAAAGGAGAATCAACCACTCTTCAAATCCAACTCAAGAAGCTTGATTCTAAGCTTAAAAGAGAAACATTTCCCAAATTAGATTTAGGAATTTTCTAAAATAAAAGAGAGAATGAGTTGGAGAAGATGAAGAGAAAGCTTACCAATGAGTTCTCTTGAGTTTGGAGCTAGAAGATGGATTTTTCTATGGAACTAGGGCTTGGAGTTATAATTTCCACTCTCTTCCACCATTGTAGCTAAAGCTTGAAGGGTTAGGAAATGAGGAATTATGTAATGAAGAAGAGAGGGGGTTGGGACTGAGTTAGTAAGTGGCTAATGGGTTCAGCCCAAACTAAAGCCCTAAGTGAAAAAAGTCAAAATTCTACTATCTCCAAACATATCGAAGTTTATACGCAAAAATGTCACAAACGTCATTTTGAACTCAATGGGGGTGGTCTCGAGTCCCAATTCGACTGTTTGCAAAAAGTTGCTTTTTGGACCAAAATCCGACGAATGATAAAATATTTAAATAAAATATTTAAATATACAATTGATAAATATGCGGGTTGTTACACCATGACGCCTCCGACCGCCGGCCACCACGCCTTTATGTCCTGAGCCTCGCCACTCACCCACGAAGCTGTCCCCCTCGGTGCGAGCGATCACGATGCACCACAGTCGACGAAATTTCCTTGTTTTCGCCGTCGAACAAAACTGAAGCTTAAACCCTATCTTATCAACGTTCAACCACCACATCCACTAATAATTTCCATTGCCATTTTCATGATGATCCTTGACTTCTGAGCTAGCTATGGCCACGATCCCGTGACCAACAATCCACGCGATCGCCACAATTAGCTAGAAACTCATTTCACGTTCAACTCACGGGTTCACCTAAATTACTCAACTAAAAATCTTGATATTTATCTCAAAATTCATCATTTTGCTCAATATTTCAAATTATGTAATCAAAGAGAGAAATTAATTTGATCAATTTTCACCCAGGTTTTCATTTTCAGTGTAACATATAAATTTTTTGAGATAAATACCCAACCATTATACTTGAAACAATTTTTAAATTTTATATTACCTGGTTATAGTCATTTTTCGCTTAGAAGTCAAGGTTTAAAATTTATTGTATATGGAGTTTTGAATTAAATTTGGGTGTTTTTGAACCCGTGTACAACATAACAGTTGTGAATACATGTGTATACAGACATGCACTGATACATTCAAACATACATGCAAATTAAACAACATTCCCAGAACATACTTTAAGCATCAATATAATATCAAAGAATATAGGCAAATATAAGTGAGTTTGCTCACCTTAAAGATTTGATGCTTGAAAGAAGAGAATACAGGGAAGCTTGAACTAAAATCTGGAATTTGTTTTTGATGGATGTGAGTTAATCTGCTATGAATTTGATTTGCTACATTGAAACTGAACTTGATTCAAACTAAAGCTTTAAAGAAATGGAAGTTGTTTGATGTTGAATCTGCTTTCAGCTTGAATTGCTTTGCATTATTCTTCACGGGCTTTAGTTTCCAGGTTTGCATATTTTGATTTTGATCTGTTTGATTTTACTCTTTGAATCTGAACATAATTGCTTTTGATTTTGTTTCCAGGTTGAAAACTTGAGGTTGTAAGCTTGTCTGATTTCGAAAGTTTTTGCAAAACTATTGCTTTGATTGCTGATTGAACTTTTGGTGAGAGGATCTTGCATTTGTATTTTCACTGATCTCTGGATTAAATTGTTGTTGCTGAATTTGTTTCCATTCTCATTTTGAAAATGAAAGAAAGAGATGAGAAGATTTTGAGAAATATGAACTGAGAATATTATTGAGTAGCCTGGATTTTTTTTCTTTTCTTTTAATACATATTAATAAAAAATTAAGAGAATTAAATGACACATGTCTTTATTTGTTAACACTTGTAATAGTATGATATTAATTCCTTTACACTTGTAAATGTTTGTATATTTATGTTTAAATCCCTTGGTTAAATTTGTTTATAAATTTGTTTTAAACTCTTACTTTATTTAATTATGTAATCTATTTTGTTTCCTTATTTTGTTTTCAAATATATATATATATATATATATATATATATATATATATATATATATATATATATTGCACTTATACAATTCTAAAACAAATGATTTGAAATCAAATTATTTATTATTGACAGAAAAATAGATATATATATATATATCCATATATATATATATATATATATATCAGTTCCTTGGAAACATAAAGTTAATAAATCCAATTTTATTTCTAAAATATTTTAATCCTGAATTTCAAATTCTATTTTCAATCTTCTTACAAAACACATGTTTTATTTGTTTCTGGAGAAACATAAATTAATTTAGCAATTAATTTCACAACTTAATTTCAAAAGTTAAATTATTTATCAATTTAAATTTGATTCAAAACTGGGATCGTTACGTTATCAGTCCATATGAATTTCACATCTTTCCATGTAAGCTTAGTCATCGGTGCTGCTATCCACGAAAGATCCTTTATAAATTTTTGATAATATCCAGCCAATCTGAGAAAGTTTTTAATCTCGGTCGCCGTCTCGGGTCTCTTCCAATTATTAACCGACTCAATCTTAGTTGGATCTACAGACAACCCTTTCTCTGAGATGGCATAACCAAGGAACTTCACTTCCTTCTTTCAAAAATGATACTTTGAAAACTTAGCCTTCAACTGATGCTCCCTCAATGTTTTGAGCACAACTCTAAGATGAACTTCATGCTTCCTTTCATCCTTAGAGTATATCAAAATGTCATCTATGAAGACCAACACAAATCTATCCATGTGTTCTTGTAAAATCCTATTCATCAGATCCACAAAGAATGCCGGCGCATTAGTATGTCCGAACGACATAACTAACCATTCGTACGATCAATATCTTGTCCTAAATGCCATCAAAGGAATGTTATCCTCCACCACTCTAAGCTGAAGAAATCCGTCGCCAAGTCGAGCTGAGAGAATACCTTGTCTCCACTTAGCTAATCGAACAAATCGCCTATTCTTGGCAATGGATATCAGTTCTTTATCGTCTTCTCATTCAACCTACGATAATCGATACATAGCCTTAACGATCCGTTCGGCTTCTTAGCAAATACAGCGGCTGCTCCCCTTAGCTTTCTACTTGGTCGGATAAAAATCTTGCCTTCCAAATCCACCAATTGCACCTTCAACTCTTTCATCTCAGTGGGATTCATTCTACTTGGAGGTCTACTTACCGCTTCTGCTCCAGGCACTAAATCAATCTGAAACTCAATGGCTCATTTTGGTGGCAACCCAGTTACAGGTTCAAACACATCTGTGAATTCTCTAACTATAAAGACTTGATTCAACTCATCCTCCAACTCCATATTACCCACTAAAGCATACATTTCACAACTAGGGTTCCCTATGGTATAAAGAATCTGATCACTACAATCCGGGTGACTAAGTGATATTTTCCTATCATAGAAAAATATCCTACCATTGTATTTACTTAACCAATCCATCCCAAGGATGATCCCAAATCCCCAAAAGTTAAACACATGCAAACAGCACTCAATATATTGCCTAGTAAGTCAAACTCTAAATGGTCACACTTCATCCCAAGCATTGCATAACCTCCTATGGGATTTGAAACAATTAAGGAAATAACTAAATATGAGGGTTCTAGGTTAAGCGTATCTGCTAGACATCGAGAAATAAAAAATGAGGTACTCCAGTATCAAATAGAATGTTAACAGACATACCGTGAATCTGCAGCAAGCCTTCCAAAACAGCCTTCCCCTTGTCTTGCATAACTGCCCTTGAGGTTCAGGGCTCCAAAGCATAAACTTGCCCTTTTCCTTCTCTTGCGGGCTCTGGGCACTTGTTCTTGTAATAACCGATCTAATCACAATTAAAATATCTAATATTCTTCTTTCCTCCAGCCTCTTTTCCTTTTCCTTTACCAGTTCGACACTCATTAGCATAGTGTTCCTTTTTGTTACATTTGTAGCAAACCACTTCAGCCTTTCCTTTCTTTTATGCTCCCCCTTTCTGACCATTCTTTTTTTGGAAAAACTTCCTTTTTTAGCCTTGTCCCATCTGGGCCTCCTTCATCTCCTTCCTCAAGCAAGCTAACGGCTCCTCCATCTTAATGCTATTTCAACCACTACATCACTAGGATCTCTAAAATGCGGCATAGTGGAACTTATGAAATCTGGCCTTAAGCCCCTTATAAACTTTTCATGACTCTTGATCACGGTGTCCGCCAAAGCATACCCGTATTGGGCCAACTCCTCAAGCTTCCTCGCATAATCCAAGATGAACATATCTCATTGTTCTAATTCTGCAAACCTCACAATGCCAACTGCACCATTACGTACATAATTTTTTTTGAAAACCTTCTTCTAAACTCCTCCCAGGTTATGGTTTCCTCATCAACCCCAGCAGTGATGGTATTTCACCAGAATAGAGTAGCTCCCTATAGCTGCCTTGAAGCCAATCTCCTCTTTGGTGCATCTTTCAATCCTAAGTCCGCAAAAATTCTCTCGCAATGCAGTAGCCAATTTTCCACCTCGATCGCATCTTCGGTATCAATAAATTCTTCCCTCCATGCCTGATGTATCCATACTCAGGTTAGCATACTGATTGGCCATCGGCACTATCTGAGCTCCACCTCCAACGGCATTACCTTCGACAACTCCGACTGCAATTCCAGCTTGCATCATGTTAACAAAGAACTGATACACTGCCCACATGTCCATCTAGGGAACCCCTGCACCAACAATTTCTACTTATGCCTGACCAGGACCTCTCTTAGTGTTTGGTCGGGCATTTCCATTGGTGGTGGTGTTATCTCCTCTTAGATTAATTTTGCCTCTCCTTCCTTCCATATCTGTATTCAAACCTCGTGAGATACGATAAGTAACCAAACTGAGATAGAAGCCTAGAGATATAACGTATATTTATATATATATATATATATAGCAAATACAAGTACATCACTATAGCATTATCCCATACTCCGATCTTAACTCTAATTTCTAAGGATTATGTTTTCAAAAATCAATTTTATTTGAAGTTTTTCATAAACCATGCTCTAATACCAAGTTGTAATATCCCCTATCTAGAGGCCCAAAACTAAGCGTTACAGATGTTGTAGTCATCTATAGTATTAGCTTTCGGTGACTAAATACGGCTATGTTAATGAAGATACTCCCTTGGTTGATCAGAGTCATATGGTCAGAATAGACCTAATACAATCACAGTGGAAATACATCAAAACATAACAAGAACTGCAAATCCTAAATAGCTATCTGTTTGCCTCATGCATGCCTCTAGTAGCCTTATTCGTCCTCTTACTAAACTTCAAAAGGATCTTAATCACTCAATCTACTCAAATTAATTTTTAGCACCCAAGAATTTAAGGGAAAAACATAAACTTCGAGTCAGACATAAATCCTGGTATGAATAATACTATACATCCCAGTTAAATATGTTAAATGAGAGCATGTCGCTTAGCGGAATGGGTTTCCTCTCATTAACATCCTTTTTAAAACATATCTTTGCAAAATCTTTTACAAAACCATATACCGTGCTCCTGCATCCACAATGGTTTGCAGAACCTTTTACAAAACCATACGTTGTGCTCCTGCATCCACAATGATTAAATACTATAAAGTAAACATTATGTAAACATACATAAATCTTAGGTACTGGTGAAATATCTGTTCAAATACATAAGTTTTGTTTGGATAAATTTTAAACTTTGGTTGACTCGGGCCTATTCGACAATATAATCAAAATTAACCTAACACCTGTTAGGTATTCTTCTTTTAGATTATCTATCCTTAACTATCTGTTAAATACTTCACTTTTGGATGGTTTGTCCCTAAATCATCTCCCAGGTCTTCCCGATCCTAATGGTTTTCGAGGCTCACCAATAACTTATCTATATACAACATATATTCCTTTCGATGTGTAATCATAATTTTAGTCTCCCTGTGACCAAGCCCTACACACTGGAAGTTTGGACAACAATTAGTTAGGGCTAATAGCTAATGTACAGGGCACGACCTCATACTAGTCCCATTTGGTATTCTAAAATCTGAGTCATTTTCAATTCAGAATCCCCTCCCATAATTTTCCTTGAAAACATTTCCAAACCGATTTAAATCTTTAAATTAAATTTAAACAAGGAATAGTATATAATCTATATACTTTACTCAAAATCATATTATCATGTTATATATTCTTTTTACTCAAACTTTAGTTGATGAAAACACGACCATTTGAAAGTACCTCTTTCTACACTTTTAAAATCATATATTTCAAATTCAACTATCAAACCTTTCGAAATCAAAACTTTCGAAAACAATAAAACTTTGGATATCCTTCTTTAAAATCACTTTAAAACATTGCCCTAGAAAACCTTGGAAAACCTTCCATCTCAAACCTTTCGAAACCATTCGAAATCATTCAACCAAACCTTTCGAAATCATTCATTTAAACCTTTCGCAATCAAACATTTAAATCTTTTGAAATCTTTAAACTTAAATTTCTCATGGTTGATCATCAAACCTTTCGAATTCAATCAGCCAAAACATTTCAAAACCATTGAACCAAACCTTTCGAAAACAATCTTCAAACCTTTCAAAATCTTTCAACTAAAACCTTTTGAAACCATTGGGTTTAACCTTTCGAAACCAATCTTTAACCTTTCAAAATCCTTTAGCTAAAACCTTTCGAAATTATTTGCTTAAACCTTTCAAAGGCTTACTGGTTTTGATTCAAAACAAATGGAAAATCTTCTTTTAAAACCTTTCGAAGTCATTGGGAGCAACCTTTCGACTAAGTCAAAAGCTCTGCTTCAAAAGCTTTAATCTCATCCTTCAAAATAACTTTTTCGAAAGCTTTGGGTTATACTACAATTTATAAAAAAAGGGTTAGATACCTAAGTCGAAAGCTTCCTTTCGAAAGCATTGGGAGAAGCGGGTGGTTTTAAAACAAGTAATTTCGTCTTTACCGAAGGGTTCAAAAAAAATAAAGCAAAACAAAGCGGCAGCAACCTTTCGACTATGTCGAAGGGTTTTAAATAAAAATCTATGTTTAAACATTTGAGCAAAGCAGCCGAAAGCTTTTGATTTATAAAACTAACATACCCCAAACTCTTTGTCCATTAACCTCTTGACTAAGAACCTTTCGACCTTGTCCAATTCATTACGTACCAAGTTATTTGATACCATACACATTGGTTTGATCTTGCCGAAAGCTTTAAACCTCTCGACCTGGTTGGAAGGTTTGGGCCGGAAGGTTTCTGCTATAATAGGCTGAAACATGCTAAAGGTATGATTTCTTTGTTTCTAACTTAAAAGGGATAACTTTTCAACTAATCTGCCTTTGTTTGTCAAATTTTCGTTGGTTAACAAATTCTTTTTAGAAACATGCTGCCACCATTTTCGAAATTAATAATCAATTTATTTTACAAAATGCCCCTTCTCCTTAATTAAAAATATAAAACATTTAAGTCGCATGCCTTTAATTATTTTATATATTCATCAAAACACATAGTAAAAATCTAGAACAATCCTAGAAAATCTATTTTAATATGTTGTCTAACATATAAAAATTTCAACCCTAAATAATTATTATTTTAGCTAAAAATAATTTATAACCCAATAAACAATTTCCTTCGCTAGGAAATTAATATAAAATCTACCATAATGCGAAAAATTATGAAAATTGAAGACTATCTCTAAAATATTATTTCTAAATTATATTCAAAACTTTAAGGCATTTGGATGTAATTAAATAGGGTTTTCATGTCAAACATATCATAAAAATTTAACATGAACATATATAGTCCATCAACAATCATATATACAATTTTAATCATCAAAACATGGCATATACTTGCAAAAACATTTCGGATCTAATTATAAAACCAAAAACTACAAAAAAAAGGGATGTAGTGATTATTCACCTTAGCTTTGAGATATATGATGTGAGATTTGAGTTGATTGTCTTCCTTCTCTTGACTCCTAGCTTTAGTCTTCTTCTTGAGAGTGAAAATGGTGGCCGGCCTTAGGGTTTTTAATTTGAGAAAATGAAATGAACGTGAGTTTCTATCTCCTAAGGGTTTAGAGTATAAGGCTTTACTATTTCCCATATTGCCCTTGTTATTTCCTAACACCTTTGTTTAGGTTATTTCATTTTAGTTTGCACACTAACATGGCATGGCCACCCTTATTTAATCAATTATCAACTTATTAATCTCCACATTGTTTATTTAATTTACCTAATAAATTATTCTAAATAATGTTATAAAAATATGGGGTGTTATAGCTGCCCTTTACAACATCGCCATGCCTCCGTTGAGATGCTAGCTACTCACACATATGCATGCAGGTCCACCCTCTCTTTTACGATGTATGCCATCTCGAGCACCATAGTGCATGAATTTATTTTCACATGTCAATTATGGGGAGTTAGGGCTAGGGGTATGGGTTGAATTTTTTTTAACCAGGTCTAGGTTACAAAGAAGAATGAGTTTATTTGGGCTTAGGCTTGAATTTTTTAACTCTTTTAATTTAATTAGTTTTTCTTTTCTTTCCTTTTAAATAATCGTATCTGTATTTGTAAATAAATTCCAACATAATTTAAATTGATTCACACATCATTCTACAAAGTATGGTTTGATAATTAGACAATTTTATTCAATTCAATGCTTGTATATTTTTGTTTAATCATTAATTGTATTAACGTATAGTAAATTTATTTTTCATTATTTTAATAATACATAAAAATTATCTACACTTTAAAAATATTTTATATTTAATTAAAACATTTTATCCAATTTTAATATATTATCTTAAAAGAATTTATTAGTTTAGTTCATTTTGTTACAATGTTTTTTTTATTAACTAGACTTCAATTAAGCAAGAATTTATTTCCAAAATAATAATTATTAAAAATAAAATTCGAATATTTCCATTTTAATTAAATTTACATACCATTACGTTGTAGACAACAGGGTTGTTATAGTCTGCTCATACACTAAATGCGGCATTGGTTCGTTGAGGAGGCAAGAATCTAAGGGCCAGTATACTACATCAGCCAGTGGTTTACCGGAGTAGAAAAGAACTATCCAAAACTAGAAAAGCTTACTTATGGCTTGTTGATTGCTTTGAGGAATTTGCGATCATGCATTCAGGCTCATCCAGTAAAGGTGCCAATGGATTGGCCCTTAAAGCAGGCACTGCATAGAACTAAGACTTCGAGAAGGTTATTGAAATATAACATCAAACTGAGCCAGTATGATATCACATGCCACCCAAGAAGGGCAATAAGAGGACAAGCGTTAGCAGATTCCATCATTGAATTTATCATCCGGGATGGAGAAGAGGAATATTATATGGTCTTACTTTCCCGATGAAAATTATCAGTACCAGAAAAGCCGTTTTGTAGTGCTGAAAAAATGCTACCAAAACTTTTAGTAGCATTTCGATAAACACTGCGATATGACATGCAACTAAAAATCTGAAACTTTTTGTAGCGTTATAAAAAACGCTACCCAAATTTGACCTATTGTAGGGTTTTATAAAGGCTACAAAAGGTTTCGGACTTTTTATGGCATGTCGTATCGTAATGTTCACTAAAACGATACTAAAGTTTTGGTATGTTCAACACTTCAAAAGTTGTATCGCATCTACTTACATTTATTTTTGTAGTGTTTTCAAAACGCAACTAAAAGTTATTAACTATTTTGTAACATAGTGTACAATATACTATTTCATGTTTATGACTTGTACCATTTCCATCCATCCTCACATAATAGTCGCATTACAACCAGCAATCAATCACATAATCATCGTATTCAAACAATTAATCAATCAATCACACAATCATCGTATTCAAACAATCATAAAAACACGTTAATCACATAATCAAATATAATATCCATAACCATTTCGATAATAGTTTTTCCGCAAACCGAGAAAATTCATATAAAATCTGTAGCCATTCACAAACAAGTTTACACAATAAGCACTAACAAAAAATTATAGTATATATAATAATTAAAGACATGTTCATTACTTGATTACCCACGATTCTTTGCTGCAGTTGGTCTTTACTCCTAAAAAGCTAATTACCTGTGGACAAGTTCAACAATTAACAAATGATTATGAAACTTTTTCATATTTATAGTATATCAAATATCCTTAGTTGAACTTTTCTTAAATTTAAATAATTTTAATAAAACTTAGTTAAATTTTTATAAAACTTGGTTAATTTTTATAATAAACTTATTTAATTTTTAAAAACTTATTTATTAGTCAAATTCTAATAAAACTTAATTAATTGTTATACATTTATTTAATTTTTATAAAACGTATTTAAATTATATAGCTCTTAGTTAATTTTTAAAACTCTGGTTAATTTTTGTAAAAATTAGTTAAATTTTTATAAAGCTCGGTTAACTTATTTATAAATTTATTTATATTAACTCTGTCTTATAAATTATCTCAATCGGTAAAACTTACGTGTCATGACATATATTTTAATTAACTTAAACTTTTAAATTATTTCAAACTTAAATCTTATTAACTTGGTTAATATTTTATAAATTATCTCAAACTTATAAATTTTTCATAAACTTAACTAGTTTATTGTTGTTATTATTATTACTGTTATTATAAGCTTGTTGATTTTATAATAGTTAGTTAATTTTTGTATAAAACTAAGTTGATTTATTCAAATCATTATTTTTTGTCATTATTAAACTTATAAATTATCTCAGTTGCTCAACTTAAACTATCATAACTTCTATTTTAATTAACTTAAACTTAAACATAAGTGCAAGTTGACGGGGTGGATCATGTAGTGTATATGCAAGTATATGTGACAAAATATATGATGCAACTAAAATAATATTAATCTAAGTAAATATAGAATAAGCGTAGCATAATTTTATACTGGTTCGGACCTTCCATCCTACGTCCAGACCCGAAGCTCCCCTTCGGAATTCGACTATCAAAAAACCCTCGCTTCGCCCGGAGGAATAGGCTTGGTCGCAATGAGTTGTTCTTATCAAACATGTGTTCTAATATAACACGAATGTTTAATAATTAGTACATTTGCTTCCAATATATTTCTAACGAATATTGTCTACGAAGAACTGAGTATATAGAAGAGTGAATACAAGTAAAGATTGCTAGAGTGCAGATATCAAGAATATAGGATAGAGTATAGAATTAGAAAGCGTAAGTAAGTGAAGTAATTACCTTTCTGTTGATTATTGGTGATATATATAGTTGTAGATAGGTATCTTGAGTAGTTACATCCATTAATGAATCTTCTAAGGTTGCTTCTGCTGATGGTGAAGAGTTGTGGTAAAGAGACGCAGAGATGTCCATTCACATGTGGCAGTTGCAGTTCATTTCTAAAGTTCATGTTTGAATTCAGACGTCTGGTATTTGTTTCAGACGTCTGATACTATATATTTTCAGAATATAGTAGAGGATCAGACGTTTGAGTGCTATTACCAGACGTCTGGTTTAGCCTGTTCGTTGTTCTAGGGAACTATTTCAAACGTCTGGCTTGTGCACCTAAACGTCTGATATGGCGCATGTCAGTTTTTGTGCATCCTTTCTTTTACTTCTTTGTTCCTATCGACTTGTAGTCTCTTCTAGTTTCCTCTGAGCCTCTTTTTTATCTTTCTATTGATTTCGTTCTAGCAAGTACCTGTACATATAAATATATATGTATATTCGATTTCCATTATATAGTTGTTGTCGTCAAAATCGTCGATTGGATTACCTAACATTCTTCCCCTTTTTGATGATGACAACTATACAATGTACTTAGATATAATTTTATAAATCTCCTCCTGAATATGTACTTACCATTATTTCTCTCCCTTCGTCATTATCAAAAAGCATTAATACAAGAATATATATATGACATAATCAATAATCACAAATAGACGAAAAGAAACTAATTACGCATAAGTAACTAGCCAAAAAGCATTTTTATAATTATTGAACATACACGCATAGATTTTTGATTCCATTACAATACAAAAGATGGAACCTATAAAAATATCCAAGGATTTTTGGGGGAAGCTTTAGCTTGATCATCCCCTTCATCTTTATTCTTGGAAGAACTAGCTTATATTCTAGGAGATTTTAGAGTATGTTCTAGAGGTTCTTTTCCCTCTTCAAAAAGTTTAGAATGTTTTGAAGGAGGAGGAGAAGGCGTTGGAGTTGGCCAATCTTCCAAAGGTGGTGTAGGGCCACGGACTCGTTGGAGAACCTTTTTTAGAACAAATAATGTTGTTGAAAGCAATGTTTCAACTGTGGCTAGGCGAGAAGCAAATGTTGTTTCGAAGCTATCGATATGCTTAGCCAATAAGTTTTGTGTGACGACCCGGAATTTTCAAGCTTTTAAAATCAGAATATTTAATTGATTTTAAATTATTTAAAGGTTAATTATCAACTTAAATTACGAATATCATGATTTATTTGACAATTAAATTGTAGAATTAAATAATTTGAATTGGATAAAATATGAAACCTGAGATTTTAAGCCTGTTATAAATAATCTGAAGGCTTGTAAAATTTATATTGATAGTATAGAGGATAATAGAAGTTGTAAAATTGAAATAAACAGTAGGTTGTTCAGTTTTAAAATTTATATCGTTTAAATTGAACTTAAAAATAGTCTTTCGAGACACAGTTTCGGAATTCGACGAAACTAGTTCCATTGGATCCGTAATATTGTATTATTATCGGATTTCAAATTTCGTAGTAATCAGAGTTGTTGTGTGACCAAACGGTAAGTAAACACCCTGAAATTTTTATTAAAATATTTTGGAAGTCTTTAATTTAAAATAGGCTAGTCAATTACTTTTCTTTTTATGCTCACCACCTTCCTGTCATTTAATCACATACTTTCCCAATTCTAAGCCGTTCAATCAACAATCTAAATGTTCGAACTAAAAATAAATAAATAAGATAAATACTAATAATAATAGAATAAAAGAAATAAATAAAAGAGAACTTCTAGGGGAAGCCGCGTTTAAAAAAAACGAACAACACAGTAGGGGCCGAACCCCTTTTCTTCTGATTCAAACCCCTTTTCCCTTCTGCATACAAATTCTTTTCGTTCGAATATATATATCAAAAAAATCAAATTCAATGGCGTCTTGGAGGGGGGCGACCGTAATCGATTTGGAACAAAATCATGGTGTCGAGGCAGCTCGAGATCGTGAGTAAGGCCACGGTTGGTTTCACGTTGAGGAAGGGATGTCGCGTGAAATTCTGGGGAGGCTCGCGATTTTGGGAATAGGGTTTCGTGCTCATTCTGGGTAGTGGCGAACGAGGAGGGTTGGTCTAGTGGGACGAGGCGCGTGAGGATGGAGAGGCGGCGAGGCGATGTAGGCTAAGTCGAACGGCCGAGGATTGGTGGGTGGTTCGAATCGCGGCTGTGAAGGGAGGGGCGTTCATGTGAGTAGCAGCAGTGTTGATTTGGATCTGGGTGTTGTCGCATCGCGAGTGGGTGTTGGGTAGGGTTTGATGTCGTCGTAGGAGGCTGTAAGGTATAATTTCTTATTCAATTTAAATATCAGAAGTTTGTGTGTGAAAATAAAATAGAGCAGTATTTGATTTTGATTCATACATATTTTTTTTTCACTAACAGGTTTAAAACCAGAAGCTTTTAATAATTTGTGGTAGTTAATTACTGATAATAGTAAACAGCTAAAACAATTTGTCATAAGAATTAAAATAATAATTAGGTTATGTATTAATTAAAAATAGTTGGGTTACTGGCATATTATAGTGTTTGTTTTAAAAAGAATAAATAGATAAATATATATACAGGGGTTTTAAAAGGTTTAAAGAATTTATGAAAGGTTGTATTTTTGAAATTTATAACTTATTTTATAGATATGTATGTGTATATGATCCGAAAATAACAACAAGATATAAAAAAATACTTTTGTGTGGAATTTATTATTTTTAAAGATGCTATGGTTACTAAAATAAACCTTCTAAAGATAATTTAATTTTAAATCAAATTTTGAAGTTGAATAAATTTATCGGAAGAAATTTGTGTGAACCAAATTCATTAGTTTAAAAATTAAAGTATTAATTAATTTAAAGGATTTTAATGGTAATTGAGTATTCGATTATTTCGAATATTAATAAATTACATAAATTGTTTATTTAAGGTCTGAAATCCTGGAATCAAATAGAGAATGAAGTGGGTTGCAAAACAGGAATTAAAGGTGAGTTAATCTCACTCGGTTAAATTTAAATTTAAATGATTAAATTTAATTAATTGTTTGAATGGCTGAATTGATTGATGTGATATAGTATGATATTTGGAATTGGTGTACTATATTGTGCTAACGTTTGTGGATGCAGGGAAAAACAGGTTGGAGGGATCCAACTAGATCCCTCAACATTTATTTAAAATTATTTTATATTCTTTGCTGTGAATATGGATATTCTATGATGAGTTATATTGGAATATTGAATGTTATGATTTGATTGGATATATTTGGGTATAATGAATTACCAAAAATATATAAATTGGATTTTGGGAAGGAAATAAAGAAGTGAATTTGTAAGTAAAATAATTTTTGAAATTTGAATAAATTTAAGAATGAAATGGAAAAGAAATAAAATGACTTTAGAATTCTGATAAATAGATCTTGAGTATAGAAAGGAAATTTGAATAAACAGAGAGTTAATGAATTTTAAACTTCAGTGTTATTAATTAATGGAACAAAGCTTTTATTTTAAATTTAAGTTTGAAATTATTGGAAAGAATAAAGAAGAAATTGGGAAAAGCTGAAATTCGTATATTTCATTTAAAAAGATTTAAAATCAAAGGGAAATAATAATAGTAATAAAGTCCATAATTAATGAATTTTAAAATGAATTAAGAAAGTAAAGATATTTATTTCAAATGGAATAAATTGGGAATCAATTTGGAAAATTGATCTAAGTGATTGAAGTTGGAATTTTTACTAGATAACCAAGTACGTTTTCAAAGTAAATTTTTAAATATAAGTTAATAGTTTGAAAATTGTTTTAAAGGTATGTTTTAAAAAATGATTTATTTCTAATATTTAAAGTCTAAAGTAAGTATTTCCTTTTAATTTACTATAACAGTAATTATTTAAAAAGTGATTTGGTGTTTTGTTTTGTAAAGGTGAAAATCTAGTTTTATATTTTATTAAGTAACTTTACTTTCAAATATTCATATAGTATGTATTTTTAACAAATTATTGAAGTAGTTTTATCCTAAATGTTTTAAAGTATATTTCAAAGTAAAGTTTTTTAAATTATTTTAAAAATCTAGTTTTGTGCTTGGTGATTTTAGAGGAGATAGAAAATATTTGGGAAAATTGATTTTGAAAAGAAAGATGGTTTTGAAACTGTTTTCAAAGGATTGAAAATAAAAATATATATCTTGTGAAGATATTTTTAAGGTAAATAAATAATTTGGGAAATTATTTATTGTTTGATGGATGTTTGTGAATATAAATTGATAGTTAAATAACCGACTATCAATATTGGACAAATGCGTTGATCGTTTCGAAGAGACCGGGATCGAGATTTATTTCTCGAAAACCACTTCGATCCGGTTTGTACGTTTCGTGAAAAACGTTTTTGGACCGAAAGATGAAGCAGTAAAGTGCGAGGGCTAGTCGCTACTAATTCTGAGGATATTTCCAAAATGGATGTAGTGGGGATCGTGCCTTCGGTTCCGTTCGAACCCGGGACGGACTTGTATGGATGAATGCTTGCGAAACATCGTCAGGTGGACGATGGGCATTCAAAGAGATATGTTCTATAAAGGTAACGCATAGCCTCAAGCCTCATCAAATGGGAATGACTGAAAATCAGGGGTTATGCAGCAAGGCTAGGTCGGTAGCACCCAAGCAGGGTGAGGTCATTCCAGTCTAGATGTCCCTTTTTATTTCGGCTTAGTGGGCGGTTGCTGATCCCAACCGCGGGGTGATCTCACTCGGGATTATCCAGTATGGGGTAGTCCGGGCCTTGTGTTGCAGGGGAGCGGGGTACTCCTCGGTACGGTGATCTAGGCCCCATACTGTGACAGGTGGTACCCCAGTGCCTAGTCATTGGTTGGAAATCCATTCTCCCTACGAGCCTTGTACGAGTTTTGTTTGTATTACCCACTCTGTGGCTAGTAGCTGGAATTTAATAGATGTAACAATTTCGGCTATTTTATAAGTATTTGTATATAGACCCTATTATAATATCAGAGATTTTCTATAAAAATTGTTTTAGCTATCGTTAGGTAAAAACCCGACATGTTTATTTGTGGCGTGGTCTTACGAGATGCTTTTGTTTTCAAAGAATTTTTGAAACTTTAATAATCAATTGGGTGTGATTTTCTCACGCTGGTATTCCAGACTGACTCGGGTGTTATTTAACTGTAATGCTCGGGTCAGACCGAGTATTATAGAATACAGGATATGATGCTGTGGAGCTCAGGAGACGAGCTGGATGACGATACGTACTCTCTTACTTGTTTATATATATATATATATTCCGCTGTGTTGAGTTGCTATGTATCCATTTGTATGGTATTGATGTTGAACTGTGATTGATGTACTCTGATTGATGTAATATACATAAATAGAGATATTTGATTTTTGAGTAAAGATTATTTATTATCTATTATATTTTATTCCGCTGCGATGGTTAGATTCTATTGTTGTTTTCTATTTTCTTCTTCTACCTCTTCTTCTTTAACCCAAATGGTTTGTATTTCTATACAACTTGAGTTGATTGTTGTTGAATAGTGTTGATTCAAGGGGTACGGATTTGCGGGCTGTTACACTTGGTATTAGAGCTTAGGTTGGTGATAAGCTGGGCTCTGGTGGGAATTACTCATTTAAAATAGAGTCCGTAGTACTCTATAATGAGTTTGAACGTATAAATAGATATGAGCGCGTATTTGTTAGTGAATATAAATTGTTTTAATATTGTGTTGATTGATTTATTGAGTGGCATATGTACCTTCGTCGACACAGTCTGCGCAACTGTATCGAAGGGGTTTCTATACACTTGAATAGAACAATCGACACGGTATTGTTTTAAATGTGGGTAAATGAAATAATTTTACCCAAAATAAAAATATTTTGATATAAAGAAAGTTTTTGAAAACTACTTAGCTAATATATGGTTGCTTGGATGTTAAAAATGATAATATTAAAGTATTATCATTGTTAAGTAAAAATTTAACTAGAAATTGAAATATAACTAAATTTTAAGGGAATAAATTCATTATAAAATGAAATTTATAAATATGAATTATAAATATAATCTATGAATTGAAAACAATCAGGTGAGAATTTGTATAAGCATAAAGTGTACAAATGAATTACAGTTAAAATTTATTTAAGCAGGCTTTGGAAATTTAAAATTCCAAAGACTTTGGAAGTGTTTATCAAAGTATTTGAAGATAAAAAAAAGGGGTAGCATTATTGTTTTAGAGGTACTTTTGAAAGGAAATTTGTTTTAAAATGGATGTTGAAAGTGATATAGCATTGAATTCACTTCAGTAGTTGGAAAATAACTTCGGTGATGACTGCAGCATCATCGATGTTCATTTTCGGGTTTTTAAGTGATAGATTGCTGCCAAATTGATTTGTTCAGGAAAACCTGTTTGTTTTTGAAAATTTCAAAGGAAATTTGTTGAGGGTAAAACCATGATTGGTTTGACTTTTGAGAAATGTGATTTGAGAAGTTTGAAGATTTCAAAATAAATTTGAAACCAAAGCCAGGAGTTTAAAAATCCTGATAAGATGGGTTGTAAGCTTATAAATTGAGATGATTTTTAAATCAGGAAGGAAATATAAGCTTTGAATGTTGGAATTTAAATTTAAAGAGAAAAATTAAAAATGAAATTAACTTGGATGAGAATAAAAATTTGACTGGATTGACATTAATTGGATAGGCTGAAAATAATATCCAATTGTATTCGAATCAAGTTGAAATCGAATTGAGTTAAATAAACCTGAGTTAAAATAATATTGAATTGGAATAAAAATTTAATCGAGTTATCAAATGGAATTAGATTCTTACCGGAATAAATGCAAAATAGGTTGGATAAGGATTAGATTGAAATAAATAAATAAGAATAACTTATAAAAGAATTAGAAATCCATAGAAATAAAATATGCTTAAGTTATAAATAAGTGTAAATTTCGAGTTAAAAATAAAAGAAGAATATATTCAAGCCAATAATGAATGGAATAGCGTAAATAATAAGTTGTGACTTATAAAATTCGAAAAGTGGGATAGAAAACCCAAAATAAATATTTTTGATGAATTGAAAAATAAAATAAAAATCAAAACTTGAATTATGAAATAAATTTGAACTTAAGAAAATTTAAATGAAGAGATTTTGAGATTAAAATCAAGTTCTGGGTCATAAGTTGAAGAAAAAAAACCAATTAGATAATAAATTAATTAGTAAAATATGTGATGAAGTTGGAAAATAAACTCAAGTTGTAAATTAAATTCGACTTAACTTGTTGGTGAAGTAAATGAAATTGAATTGTGAGTTATTAAAGTTGGATGGTAATTTAAAAGTGAATGGTGGAATCAGAACTTGAGTTATTAATTAAAATTTGACTTGAAGTGTTAACAAATTAAATAAAAATAAAAATATATAAATAAAAATGTAAATGGATTAAAATAGTAATGGGTTGAATGTGCAAACGAAATCCAATAAGTGGAAATAAATGGGATATGGCCTTGTAATCAATTGAGTTAAGTTGAGTATAAAAGAGAAAAATTTACTTGTAAAATGAAAATGAGCTTAAGTATAAAATTTGAATAAATTGAAGTAAATTGACTTAAGCTGAATAGAGGGAAGAGAGTTGAATTTAATTCAACTTAAATTAAGTTTAATAATATTGGATTGGTTTTAAATCAAGTGAAAATAAATTTTAATCGAAATAAAATTCGGTGAGTTACAGATAATATTTAATGGAATGAAAATTCTTAAATAAATAATTGTAAACCATTTAAATTGTTAAGGGATTAAAATAACTTGGAGTCAATAAGAAAAAAAAAGAATGGTTATTGAGTGAAACAGCCTGAATTGTCTTCGAGCTAACTAAAATAGTTTGGAATGAACAATTTTGGAATGAATTGTAAATGAATGGATTGTGAATGGAATTTAAACAGAATGTGTCGAGCTAGATCAAATGGTTTTGAATGGAACCTGTTTGAATAACGAAACTAGTTTGGTTAATGAAATGAAATACAAGTGAATGGATTCAAATTTAAAATGCAATGAAAATGAGAATATATGGGTTGTGAATCAATTTTAAAATGGAATAGAATTAAGTATAAATTGAGTCGAAACTAATTTAAATTGGTTGTGGAACGAAAATAGAAGAAAATAAAATTCTATGAATCATTGCAAGTAAATAAAATTGATTTTTAAATCAATTTGAAATAATATGGGTTTGTTTAAAATTAACAAATGAATTAAATGTAAGCGATTGAGTTTTAAACCATTCAAATTGATGAAGTTGTATATGAATCAATTGAAACCATTCAAATTGAATGAAGATGGTTATAAATTAATTGGAACAGTGGAATTAGTATGAAAATTGTATAAGTTGCTTACGGAGAAATGTTTGGTGTGAATTTCTTTTAGAATTCATGTGTTTAACTGTTGCAAATAAGTGAAATGTTGTTAAACTTCATTTATATCGCACTTACATGTTTAAATTGAGTAAGTACAAGTACCTGGAAGCCATGTGGCTGGATTTGGTTGTGCTGTTTGCTAAAAATAATAAGCCACTTTCTTAAAATGCTAAATAAGGTACGCCTACGCAATGAAAATAGGAAATATGAACTGTTTTTGGTTTTTCCGACCGTGTGGGTCGATGTATATATATTTATATCTTTTGTCAAATTGCAAAAGCTCCTCCGTACAAAGGAGACTCTGCCAAAAAATTTCAGAAAGTTTGGGAGTTAGAAATTTTTTGAAAACTTTTGGAAAATTTTGTTAATGACAAAACGAATTAAAACTAGAAAATTGAAATAAGTTAGTAAATGAAACTAATTAAAGTAATGGCATGAATTAGTAATAAATGACCGATAAAATTTATATATGTAGAGTTAAAGATAAATTGAATTCATTTGGAAATGAAAGAATCGATTTGAATAGAAATGGATATAAACTAAAGTGGTAAAGTGAAAATAAATATAAGAAACACATAAATGCTTATACCAACTTAAGAAGGGAATGGTGAATTCATGATTGGAAATTGATACCACAAATATAATCTAAGTTAACATTTGAATGAATAAATACTGACATTTTGTAATAAAGTTGATATGATGTTTTGGAAAATTGTGATTGGATATTAGTACTAAGCAGGATATGCAGGTAATATAAATGGAAAAGAGAATTGATTTTGATTTTAGAAGATAAATTTGAAATGCTCGACAAAAAGGTATGTATTTAAATTTGGTGTCAAATTTGAATGGGATTTGGATCGAGCCACTTGGCTTTTTGTTTTCTTTTTGGATTTGGGAGGCCGTAGAGCCATTTTGTAGTTGTACCGAGTCAGCCGCGCAAAGGAGACGCTGGCGAAATTTTTCGAAAATTTAGAGAGTTAGAATTTTTTTGAGAAAATTTGATAATTCAAAATTCAGTTTTAAACTTAAACTTGAATAATAGGGCAAATAGGATTGTTTGCAAACTAGGGAAAGGTTTGGAAAGTTAATAAAAATGATGATGGTCTTTTGTAAAAGCTAGTTGGTTGGATGTTGAACTGTTTGGTTTTGGAAAAAAGTAAACGGGTAATGGATCATTCTTCCTAACTAGTAATTTCGGGGACAAAATTCTTTTAAGAGGGGAGGAATGTGACGACCCGGAATTTTCAAGCTTTTAAAATCGGAATATTTAATTGATTTTAAATTATTTAAAGGTTAATTATCAACTTAAATTACGAATATCATGATTTATTTGACAATTAAATTGTAGAATTAAATAATTTGAATTGGATAAAATATGAAACCTAAGATATTAAGCCTGTTATAAATAATCTGAAGGCTTTTAAAATTTATATTGATAGTATAGAGGATAATAGAAGTTGTCAAATTGAAATAAACAGTGGGTTGTTCAGTTTTAAAATTTATATCGTTTAAATTGAATTTGAAAATAGTCTTCCGAGACACAGTTTCGGTATTCGATGAAACTAGTTCCATTGGATCCGTAATATTGTATTATTATCGGATTTAAAATTTCGTAGTAATCAGAGTTGTTGTGTGACCATACGGTAAGTAAACACCCTGAAATTTTTATCAAAATATTTTGGAAGTCTTTAATTTAAATTAGGCTAGTCAATTACTTTTCTTCTTATGCTCACCACCTTCCTGTCATTTAATCACATACTTTCCCAATTCTAAGCCGTTCAATCAACAATCTAAATGTTCGAACTAAAAATAAATAAATAAGATAAATACTTATAATAATAGAATAAAAGAAATAAATAAAAGAGAAAGCTTCTAGGGGAAGCCGCGTTTAAAAAAAAACGAACAACACAGTAGGGGCCGAACCCCTTTTCTTCTGATTCAAACCCCTTTTCCCTTCTGCATACAAATTCTTTTCGTTCGAATATATATAATAAAAAAATTCAAATCCAATGGCGTCTTGGAGGGGGGCGACCGTAATCGATTTGGAACAAAATCATGGTGTCGAGGCAGCTCGAGCTCGCGAGCAAGGCCACGGTTGGTTTCGCGTTGAGGAAGGGATGTCGCGTGAAATTCTGGAGAGGATCGCGATTTTGGGAATAGGGTTTCGTGCTCGTTCTGGGTAGCAGCGAACGAGGAGGGTTGGTCTCGTGGGACGAGGCGCGTGAGGATGGAGAGGCGGCGAGACGATGTAGGCTAAGTCGAACGGCCGAGGATTGGTGGGTGGTTCAAATCGCGGCTGTGAAGGGAAGGGCGTTCATGTGAGTAGCAACAGTGTTGATTTGGGTCTGGGTGTTGTCGCATCGCGAGTGGGTGTTGGGTAGGGTTTGGTGTCGTCGTAGGAGGCTGTAAGGTATAATTTCTTATTCAATTTAAATATCAGAAGTTTGTGTGTGAAAATAAAATAGAACAGTATTTGATTTTGATTCATACATTTTTTTTTACTAACAGGTTTAAAACCAGAAGCTTTTAATAATTTGTGGTTGTTAATTACTGATAATAGTAAACAGCTAAAACAATTTTTCATAAGAATAAAAATAATAATTAGGTTATGTATTAATTAAAAATAGTTGGGTTACTGGCATATTATTATGTTTGTTTTAAAAAGAATAAATAGATAAATATATATACAGGGGTTTTAAAAGGTTCAAATTTTTTACGAAAGGTTGTATTTTTGAAATTTATAACTTATTTTATAAATATGTATGTGTATATGATCCGAAAATAACAAGAAGATAAAAAAAAGACTTTTATATGGAATTTATTATTTTTAAAGATGCTATGGTTACTAAAATAAATCTTGTAAAGAAAATTTAATTTTAAATCAAATTTTGAAGTTTAATAAATTTATCGGAAGAAATTTGTGTGAACCAAATTCATTAGTTTAAAAATTAAAGTATTAATTAAATTAAAGGATTTTAATGGTAATTGAGTATTCGATTATTTCGAATATTAATAAATTACATAAATTGTTTATTTAAGGTCTGAAATCCTGGAATCAAATAGAGAATGAAGTGGGTTGCAAAACAGGAATCAAAGGTGAGTTAATCTCACTCGGTTAAATTTAAATTTAAATGATTAAATTTAATTAATTGTTTGAATGGCTGAATTGATTGATGTGATAAAGTATGATATTTGGAATTGGTGTACTATATTTGTAGCGACCCGACTTTCCACTCCCGGAAAATCGCATCACTAATTAAGAAAGAAAGGGATAGAAGAAGAAAAGAAAGAGAAGAAAGAGAAAACAACACATCAGAATCTCACAGCGGAACGATTTAAATATAATATAGAACATATACATAGTATCTTATACATCAGAGTACACAACTAAACATCTCAATTTAGACAGTTATAACATTTCTGTCTAATACAATACAAGACATCATACAGAATAACACACAGCGGAAACACTAACTATATCTACACGCTGAAGCCTCCTGCTCCAAAGCTCCTCCAGATTTCGTCAAGAGATAACCTGAATCACTTGACTACTCATATAAAATATGAGTACCCAAGAGTTTAATAAAACAAAAAATAAACACTCGGGTCAGACAGGGGTCTGGTGTGAGTAAACGGTTTAAGATTGCTTAACTTTAGAAAATCCTTTAAAAAGAAAAGGTATCACGTAAGACTTCCCACACATAAACATGGAAAAGTTTTTACCTAACGCTAACCAAAACATTTGATAGGAAATCCAGTGATATTATGATAGTGTCTAGGGTTTTCAAAATAAAATACAGAAATAGCTGGAATGCTTACATCTCACGTTCCAACATAGTTGGGCACAATCAAAACCGTACAGGCACTTATTGGATTATGGATTCCATACTATGGCAGGGCTACTGGGGTACCGCCCGTCATAGTACGTGGCCTAGATCACCGTACCGAGGAGCCACCATAACTCCCCTGCAACACAAGGCCGGGACCATTCCATACTGAACAGTCCCGAACAAGACCACCCCGCAGTTGGCTTCAGACCAACTGCCCACACAGCCGAAATATAAAGGGACTTCTAGACAGGGATGTATCTTGCTCTCCAGTGGGAGCGACCCACGAAGCCTTACTGCACCTCCCCTGTTTAAGCCATTCCCGGTTGATGAGGCTTGAGGCTGCGATTACCTTTATAAGACACATTTATCTTAGAATGCTCATCGTCCTCCTGACGATGTGCTGAAAGCATTCAATCCATACAAGTTCGTTCCGGGTTTGAACAAAACCGAAGGCACTATCTCGTTGCACTCATATTGGAATCACCCTCAGAGTCAACGACCATAGCCCTTGCACTCTGATTCACCATCTCGAATCTATAAGCACTATTCCGTCAAACTCATTACGGAATCACCCACAGAGTTATACTGACGTATAGCCCTTACACCTCGAGTCTTCACTTGCTCCACTTGGATTAACGACCTACGTTTAATTGGAATCGATGTGGTTTTCGGATATCCAAATATGGAAACCCGATCCCGGTCTCACCGAAACCAAAGACCATTTTAATGTCCAAGTTGTACTTAAGGGATTTGAACAATAGATATTTCAGAAAATATCACTTAACATAAATGGATGTATCATATTACACAGATAGATAAGCATCTATTATCACATACATCTATACATATCACAAAGTAGCATATATATCATATTCAGATAAAGCATATACACATCATCATCCATCAATCAATGTCATCCAACAACAACCAATATCATTACTCATCCAATGATATATATCATCCAATCATTAATCATTCATAAACAAGTTTGATTCAAACTTGATTAATTTAATTAATCCTTAAATTAAATACTTGGATTATCTTCAATCCATTTTACTATTCATTAGTTAATTACAAATTAATTAATTAACATCACTTAATTATCCATTTCAATTAATCTTCCCTGATTCATTATTACTTAATTACTTTAAATAATTATTACTTAATTACCATATTAATTAATCATCCTGATTAATTACTTCCCAAATTATACTAAGTAATTACCTCTTAATTACCTTCTAAATTAATCATACTTGATTAATTATTCTCTAATTATTTTGATAATTATTCCTTAATTATCCTTTAATCAATTACACTTGATTAATCACTTTTAATTAATCACATTGATTAATTACTTTTAATTAAAACTACTTGATTAATTACTTTTAATTAATCATATTTAATTAATTTCTTTTAATTAATCACCTTTGCTTAATTACTTTAATTACATTTACAAATTAAAACTTAATTATAAATTAATTATACTTAAATTATTAGTTAACAATTAATTAATTATTTCCATTAATTAATGATTATTTCCATTAGTTAAATTCTTTCTTAATTAATTAGTTTTACAAGTAATTAATCACATAATTACAACTCTAAATCCATTTATTAATTAACCATTAATTAAATAATTTAAACCTTTAACTAATTATTAATTAATTCTTTAATTAATAACTAATGTGATTAACTCTTAATCACATTTACTTAATTACTTTTAATAAAGTAATTATCCTTTATTTAATTACCTTTAGTAATTAACCACTTAATTACTTTAATTACTTCTCTAAGTAATTATATTAGATTAATCCAAAGTGATTATCTTAATTAATCACAAGTTGATTATTTAATTAACTATTTAACTTAATCATTTAAAATTAATTAAATGATTCTTTAATTTACTATATTAAAAAGATTCTTAAACAAGAAACCATTTCCTTAATTAACACATTTATATTAACCAATAACTTTTGAATGGTTAATAATTTAATTAACTTAATTACCTTTCCAAATTTAATTATCTTTAATTAAATCAAAATTCAAAATAACTAAAGATAATCTTTATTTTTATTGATCTCTAAATCTTTATTATTTAACTTATTAAAATAAAATACTTTAGAAATCAATTTTTAACTACAACAATTGAAACATTCAAATTTAAAATGTTTGAACTTTTCAAAGTTATTTAATAAAATTTAATACAAAACTATTATTAATTTCACATATTTATATTTGTAAAACTTTTATATTTCAAAATATAAGAACATAACTTTCAAACAATTTTTAGTTATACAATTAAACTTGTTTAACTTTTATCCCAATCAAAATTCAGTTTCTTTAGGTTTCAAGACCTTAAAATCAATATAGTATAAATTTAAAATCCTGGACGATCAATACAACTTAATCACCATGAGCCATCTGCATATACTCGCGCGACAACTCCGAGTTAAACACACGATTACTCCAAGCAAAACCACCCTGACCTGCTTCGAGCTCTACCCACGGCAAACACGAGAACAACATCGAGTTTCCCCCTTCTTCTTCCCAGAACCCAAACAAAAACAAGACCTGATACACCTTGCGCCGTGCAACGTGCACCGCCACTCCTTCCACCGGCGATCACCTCCATGACGTCGCCCAGTCATCCTCGACCCCAACGTTGTAACGCGACACCTAGAAACTCAAATTCAAACGAAAATCAAAAATTCGATCATCACGCCAAATGCCTGAACCAACAGCCACCAGAAAAATCACCAACGTCGTCGACCCCTCACTCGAGACGCCGTGCCATCCTCCCCATAGCTTCGCCTCACTCCCCCGTGCCTCTGGCACCAAGTGCGATCAACTCCAACAGCTTCATGACGCCGCGGATCCAACAGAACCCATCGACCCAAAAACAGGTAAATAAACCCTAACTCCTCGATTATCGACCATCCCACTCAATTAAAAATTCATGAACCATTTTTCGCATGAACATTGGAGCCCCTCCACCTTCATGTCCAACGGCAAAACCCAGTTCGCCATGGATTGCCGTGATTTGCCTGAAAACCCCAAATCATTAAATCCCAAAATACTCACTAAATACCCCATTAAAAATTGTGATTCAAGTACTAAAAATCATAATTTTCTATTTGCAATTCAATCATGCAATCAAAACTTGAAATTTAATTCATCAAAATTTCACCCAATTTATATTTTACTGTAAATTCAAATATTTAGAATCATTTATTCACTTTAAAAACTTGAAATTGTTTCTAGATGATAGTTTACTTTAATTCAAACAACTTCTATTTACAATCCAAGTTCGAATTCGAATTCAAGAACAAGTTATTGAATTTTATTTATAAAATTAAAACCTGTTCTTTTACAGACACTAGGCATCAGTATACAGCCATTCAAAAATCATGAATCAAACATGCATCCAATACAATTTAAATTCTTTTAGATAACATTATATTATTCATTCATATAAACAAATTAATGCCACTTTTAAATCTATTTTTTTTTAAATCTGCATTTACTCACTTGTAAATTTTCCAGAAAACAGAGAACAAAACTGCATTTTGTTCCAGGCTTCAATTTTCTTTTGCATGTTGAAGTGATGATTAATTTCCTGCTTGCATGATGAAATCAATCCACTTGCAGTTGATTTCTGAGTTGCTTGATAATTTTGAAGGTGATCTTGCATTTGATTTGAATATCCAGATTTACAGATTTGTATTCATCTTTGGTTTGTTTTTGTTTACATTTTCCTTTTCAGTTTTGTATCAATTTTGTTGTAGAAGAGAGTAAAGGAATTCTTTTTTCTTTCTGAAAATGAAGCTCATTTGTATTTTACAATTAAATTTTAAATTAAATTATTAGAGAGAAAGACATTTGTCACATTCAAGTTCTTAATTAACTTACACATACACCCCTATGTTTACAAATGTCCTTACACATCCTAAAATGTTTACAAGTGTTTTTTTAAAAGTGTTATTATTGTTAAATTAATGTTTAACAAATGTTTTTAATATTTAATTAATATTTTAAATGTTATTTCCTTATTAATGATCTATTTAAGCTACATACATACATTTATGTAATGTTAGAAAATTATAAAATGCTTCCATCTTTATAAAAATAAACTTTAGGCTTTCATTATCTTAAAAACAAATTCATATAGGCAAATAACTTATATTTTAATCAATTTAACTTAATCATTTGTTTATATATTGAGAAACTTAGTTTAACTCTTTACATAGATTTTAAAACAAATTTTATCTTATTAGAAACAAAATCTAAAATATATGTTTATAAAATAAGAAATTAACTTTATTATTTAAAATTTAAATTTCAAATATCATTTCAAAGACATTAAATCAAATTATCATTTCAAATTTCAAAACTAAATATATTCAAGTTTGAAAACTCTTATTAAATTCAAATTAAAAAAATTCCTATTTCAAATATATATATATATATATATATACACACACACAAATATATATACACATTTCAAATAGAAACATTCTAACATTAAATTTGTTAATTTCCATATTAAATTTTAAAACAAATATCAAATCACAATATATACATTTATATATATTACAATTTGGATATAAAGTTTTATTACATTAAAAACTTCTTATTTACCAAAATAAATAATTCCAAATCAAATTATTATAAACTTTCAAAAGAATTAATCTTGCCTATTTATATTGTTAAGAAAAATATTAATAGATATTAACAAATTATTATCATTAACCTTTAAAATAAATTTTAACTTATTAATTTATAATGCAAAATGATCAAATCAATTTAATTATTATCAAAGATTATTAAATTGATATTGCTCAAAATTCCGGGTCGTCACATTCCTCCCCCCTTAAAAGAATTTCGTCCCCAAAATTTAAAAGCAAAGATAATTTAATAACCCAGCTAAAGAATTTAAATTTTCAAACAGCATCATAGCAACCAAAGCAACTAATGCAAACAAATAATTTTATCTATCTAGAAAAATTCTGAATAGAACTTCCTAATATTATCTAGAGTTTCCAGATACCTATACTTGAATACTCGTTCTACATAATCTAAATTAACTACACTATTAAAACCAAGAACTCCCTCATCTGATCCTACAAATCTGAACAAGATATCAGATGAAACTCAAAACCAGTTCAACTACCAGATTCTTCTGAACTACTGATTCTATTACTCGAAGAATCATACACATATTCCTCAGAGATATGTGAAATACAATGAATTTCTGCTATCCAAACTGGCAATTCAATCCTGTAGATCAAAATCAAATCTCTAGAGAACACAGAAAACTCAAAATACCTCCAAAGCTAACTTTCCAGTTTTACCAAATCTTATATCTCCTTTGATCGGATAAAACCAAGTCAATATCCAAACTCTAACTGCATATTCCAAATCTCCTAAATTCTTAACTGCACAACTTTTCAGATGCTCTGAGTCACCTCCAATATTCCTGATCAGCCTAACCCTTGCTGATTTCTTCATGAAACAACAGCACCAACTCAAACCAAATCTCCAGGTTCTACTCAACAAAATGGCTCTTCCAAAATTTTGCTGAAATCCAATACATAACTCTATTCCACAAGCATCAGTGGACTTCAGACCTACATCTCTTATCTGGAATATCCAAACAGTTGCACTAGACAACCTTACCTTCTAACTCCAGAAAATTCCTTCATACTTGAATTTCCAGTAAAAATCCTCTACTCCAAGAAAACTGCAACTCTCGGTTGCTCCCATTCTAGAATAACTGCCAACTCGCTTTCGCTGCACAACTCTGATCTAGAGCAGATAAGAATGCTATCTAAGAACATAAGCAAAATCTTTCTCCATACACAGTTCATTCGACTCATAAAAACCTTAGTGACCCTTCCACTTGGTCAAAACTTCCCAACAAAATCTCAACTTAGAATAAGATGATCAATCCTTCTCCAAAGAACCCTGAGCTGCCTCACCAAATTCTTCTCGCTCTAAGAGTCATCCCTCTACATGGTTGAACCATCAATATTACTCCTGGATTCCAAGTTGATAAGAAAACTCAATCTCCGATTCGGGACAACTTCTGAATTCCTCAAAAACATCTGGAGAACTTCCAACTACATCCATAGCTTTTACCTCTACTCGAGATGTCTCAATTCCCAAGCTAAAGAATACTCAAAGATTCCCAAACTAATCGCAAGTCACTTTTGCGATCTCACTCAGTTCTGATTCCAAAGAATTGTCTCCTCAACTAGAACAGCTTTTCCTATTCAAGATCAATCTTCAAGAATGGCTTACCTATCAGAAACTGATAGATCACTTCCAAAAAATATCCTGCTCTACGGAGCCACCCAAAAGAAAAGGATAAGCCCTCACTATCTGCCAGGTCTGCCGATAGTAGTATCTCAAAGATTACTGAATCATCGAAGAAATAGGTCACGCTGCTGCTTCCAAACTTCACTTTTAATGATACTACTGAGCCAAAAGATCTTCCTTAACCAGAAGCTTCTTGAAACACCAAACTAACATCCAATTTTGCAAAATATCCTTGAGACGAGTAGACATCTTCTCAAGAAACTCGGCTCCCAACCAAACACCAATCACTTATCTTCTTAAGAAAACAATTGAGACCATGTCCGAAATGAGGTAACTCATCGACCTTAGTCTCAATCTTCAATATAGATAAGATACCCTTATTTGAGATCCAGAAAATTCCCAAACATCCGAATCTTCACTGTAGTAGACATCAATGCTCTTCCAACATCATCTAAAACTGGCTCTAAAAGAAATATCTTCAGAACCATCTATGGAAACTGCATCCCATCACACAGATATTCCTTCCTGAAACTATCAAGATACCACCACTTGCTTCTCCTCAGCGGACAACTCAACTTTTAGAAATTCCTGTCCACTTGAGAGCAAATCAACCTCACACTCCAAGAATATACTCCAATTCTTGGAAAAGACTTCCTTTGGACTCAAAGAAATCCTTTCACCAATCTACAAAACTTATTCGAGACGGTAATAGATCTACAATCTCGACAGATCCACCTCCAACCTCAACATATAAACCTCTTCCATTAGTGGTAGTTGTGTTCCACACATTCCTACCTTATCTACCTTTATAACCTATGTTGGAAAATCCGAACAGATAACCCAACAGATTAGGTAGTTATATAAATATATATTTATATAAAAATTACAAGTACGCTCTCTCAAGATAGACACCACTCCAGAGCCTAGGTATTCACTCAACCTAACGCTCTGATACCAGCTGTAGCGACCCGACTTTCCACTCCCGGAAAATCGCATCACTAATTAAGAAAGAAAGGGATAGAAGAAGAAAAGAAAGAGAAGAAAGAGAAAACAACACATCAGAATCTCATAGCAGAACAATTTAAATATAATATAGAACGCATACGTAGTATCTTATACATTAGAGTACACAACTAAACATCTCAATTTAGACAGTTATAACATTTCTGTCTCATACAATACAAGACATCGTACAGAATAACACACAGCGGAAACACTAACTATATCTACACGCTGAAGCCTCCTGCTCCAAAGCTCCTCCAGATTTCGTCAAGAGATAACCTGAATCACTTGACTACTCATATAAAATATGAGTACCCAAGAGTTTAATAAAACAGAAATAAACACTCGGGTCAGACAGGGGTCTGGTGTGAGTAAACGGTTTAAGATTGCTTAACTTTAGAAAATCCTTTGAAAAGAAAAGGTATCACGTAAGACTTCCCACACATAAACATCGAAAAAAATTTACCTTACGCTAACCAAAACATTTGATAGGAAATCCAGTGATATTATGATAGTGTCTAGGGTTTTCAAAATAAAATACAGAAATAGCTGGAATGCTTACATCTCACGTTCCAACATAGTTGGGCACAATCAAAACCGTACAGGCACTTATTGGATTATGGATTCCATACAATGGCATGGCTACTGGGGTACCGCCTGTCACAGTACGTGGCCTAGATCACCGTACCGAGGAGCCACCCTAACTCCCCTACAACACAAGGCCAGGACCATTCCTTATTGAACAGTCCCGAACAAGACCACCTCGCAGTTGGTTGCAGACCAACTGCCCACACAGCCGAAATATAAAGGGACTTTTAGACAGGGATGTATCTTGCTCTCCAGTGGGAGCGACCCACGAAGCCTTGCTGCACCTCCCCTGTTTTAGCCATTCCCGGTTGATGAGGCTTGAGGCTGCGATTACCTTTATAGGAAACATTTATCTTAGAATGCTCATCGTCCTCCTGACGATGTGCTGAAAGCACTCAATCCATACAAGTTCGTTCCGGGTTCGAATGAAACCGAAGGCACTATCTAGTTGCACTCATATTGGAATCACCCTCAGAGTCAATGACCATAGCCCTTGCACTCTGATTCACCATCTCGAATCTATAAGCACTATTCCGTCAAACTCATTACGGAATCACCCACAGAGTTATACTGACGTATAGCCCTTACACCTCGATTCTTCACTTGCTCCACTTGGATTAACGACCTACGTTTAATTGGAATCGATGTGGTTTTCGGATATCCAAATATGGAAACCCGATCCCGGTCTCACCGAAACCAAACGCCATTTTAATGTCCAAGTTGTACTTAAGGGATTTGAACAATAGATATTTCAGAAAATATCACTTAACATAAATAGATGTATCATATTACACAGATAGATAAGCATCTATTATCACATACATCTATACATATCACAAAGTAGCATATATATCATATTCAGATAAAGCATATACACATCATCATCCATCAATCAATGTCATCCAACAATAACCAATATCATTACTCATCCAATGATATATATCATCCAATCATTAATCATTCATAAACAAGTTTGATTCAAACTTGATTAATTTAATTAATCCTTAAATTAAATACTTGGATTATCTTCAATCCATTTTACTATTCATTAGTTAATTACAAATTAATTAATTAACATCACTTAATTATCCATTTCAATTAATCTTCCCTGATTAATTATTACTTAATCACTTTAAATAATTATTACTTAATTACCATATTAATTAATCATCCTGATTAAATACTTCCCAAATTATACTAAGTAATTACCTCTTAATTACCTTCTAAATTAATCATACTTGATTAATTATTCTCTAATTATTTTGATAATTATCCCTTAATTATCCTTTAATCAATTACACTTGATTAATCACTTTTAATTAATCACATTGATTAATTACTTTTAATTAAAACTACTTGATTAATTACTTTTAATTAATCATATTTAATTAATTTCTTTTAATTAATCACCTTTGATTAATTACTTTAATTACATTTAGAAATTAAAACTTAATTATAAACTAATTATACTTAAATTATTATTTAAAAATTAATTAATTATTTCCATTAATTAATGATTATTTCCATTAATTAAATTCTTTCTTAATTAATTACTTTTACAAGTAATTAATCACATAATTACAACTCTAAATCCATTTATTAATTAACCATTAATTAAATAATTTAAACCTTTAACAAATTGTTAATTAATTCTTTAATTAATAACTAAGGTGATTAACTCTTAATCACATTTACTTAATTACTTTTAATAAAGTAATTATCCTTTATTTAATTACCTTTAGTAATTAACCACTTAATTACTTTAATTACTTCCCTAAGTAATTATATTAGATTAATCCAAAGTGATTATCTTAATTAATCACAAGTTAATTATTTAATTAACTATTTAACTTAATCATTTAAAATTAATTAAATGATTCTTTAATTTACTATATTAAAAAGATTCTTAAACAAGAAACCATTTCCTTAATTAACACATTTATATTAACCAATAACTTTTGAATGGTTAATAATTTAATTATCTTAATTACCTTTCCAAATTTAATTATCTTTAATTAAATCAAAATTCAAAATAACTAAACATAATCTTTATTTTTATTGATCTCTAAATCTTTATTATTTAACTTATTAAAATAAAATACTTTAGAAATCAATTTTTAACTAAAACAATTAAAACATTCAAATTTAAAATGTTTGAACTTTTCAAAGTTATTTAATAAAATTTAATACAAAACTATTATTAATTTCACATATTTATATTTGTAAAACTTTTATATTTCAAAATATAAGAACTTAACTTTCAAACAATTTTTAGTTATACAATTAAACTTGTTTAACTTTTATCCCAATCAAAATCCAGTTTCTTTAGGTTTCAAAACCTTAAAAACAATACAGTATAAATTTAAAATCCTGGACGATCAATACAACTTAATCACCACGAGCCATCTGCATATACTCGCGCGACAACTCCGAGTTAAACACACGATTACTCCAAGCAAAACCACCCCGACCTGCTTCGAGCTCTACCCAAGGCAAACACAAGAACAACATCGAGTTTCTCCCTTCTTCTTCCCAGAACCCAAACCAAAACAAGACCTGATACACCTTGCGCCGTGCAACGTGCACCGCCACTCCTTCCACCGGCGATCACCTCCATGACGTCGCCCAGTCATCCTCGACCCCAACGTTGTAACGCGACACCCAGAAACTCAAATTCAAACGAAAATCAAAAATTCGATCATCACGCCAACTGTCTGAACCAACAGCCACCAGAAAAATCACCAACGCCGTCGACCCCTCACTCGAGACGCCGCGCCATCCTCCCCATAGCTTCGCCTCACTCCCCCGTGCCTCTGGCACCAAGTTCGATCAACTCCAACAGCTTCATGACGCCGCGGATCCAACAGAACCCATCGACCCAAAAACAGGTAAATAAACCCTAACTCCTCGATTATCGGCCATCCCAATCAATTAAAAATTCATGAACTATTTTTCGCATGAACACTGGAGCCCCCTCCACCTTCATGTCCAATGGCAAAACCCAGTTCGCCATGGATTGCTGTGATTTACCTGAAAACCCCAAATCATTAAATCCCAAAATACTCACTAAATACCCCATTAAAAATTGTGATTCAAGTACTAAAAATCATAATTTTCTACTTGCAATTCAATCATGCAATCAAAACTTGAAATTTAATTCATCAAATTTTTACCCAATTTATATTTTACTGTAAATTCAAATATTTAGAATCATTTATTCACTTTAAAAACTTGAAATTGTTTCTAGATGATAGTTTACTTTAATTCAAACAACTTCTATTTACAATTCAAGTTCGAATTCGAATTCAAGAAAAAGTTATTGAATTTTATTTATAAAATTAAAACCTGTTCTTTTACAGACACTAGGCATCAGTATACAGCCATTCAAAAATCATGAATCAAACATGCATCCAATACAATTTAAATTCTTTCAGATAACATTATATTATTCATTCATATAAACAAATTAATACCACTTTCAAATCTGTTTTTTTTAAATCTGCATTTACTCACCTGTAAATTTTCCAGAAAACAGAGAACAGAACTGCATTTTGTTCCAGGCTTCAATTTTCGTTTGCATGTTGAAGTGATGATTAATTTCCAGCTTGCATGATGAAATCTATCCACTTGCAGTTGATTTCTGAGTTGCTTGATAATTTTGAAGGTGATCTTGCATTTGATTTGAATATCCAGATTTACAGATTTGTATTCATTTTTGATTTGGTTTTGTTTACATTTTCCTTTTCAGTTTTGTATCAATTTTGTTGTAGAAGAGAGTAAAGGAATTCTTTTTTTCTTCTGAAAATGAAGCTCATTTGTATTTTACAATTAAATTTTAAATTAAATTATTAGAGAGAAAGACATTTGTCACATTCAAGTTCTTAATTAACTTACACATACACCCCTATGTTTACAAATGTCCTTACACATCTTAAAATGTTTACAAGTGTTTTTTTATAAGTGTTATTATTGTTAAATTAATGTTTAACAAATTTTTTTAATATTTAATTAATATTTTAAATGTTATTTCCTTATTAATGATCTATTTAAGCAACATACATACATTTATGTAATGTTAGAAAATTATAAAATGCTTCCATCTTTATAAAAATAAACTTTAGGCTTTCATTATCTTAAAAACAAATTCATATAGGCTTTTTAAATAACTTATATTTTAATCAATTTAACTTAATCATTTGTTTATATATTGAGAAACTTAGTTTAACTCTTTACATAGATTTTAAAACAAATTTTATCTTATTAGAAACAAAAGCTAAAATATATGTTTATAAAATAAGAAATTAACTTTATTATTTAAAATTTAAATTTCAAATATCATTTCAAAGACATTAAATCAAATTATCATTTCAAATGTCAAAACTAAATATATTCAAGTTTGAAAACTCAAAAAATTTCCTATTTCAAATATATATATATATATACAAATATATATACACATTTCAAATAGAAACGTTCTAACATTAAATTTGTTAATTTCCATATTAAATTTTTAAAACAAATATCAAATCACAATATATACATTTATATATATTACAATTTGGATATAAAGTTTTATTACATTAAAAACTTCTTATTTACCAAGATAAATAATTCCAAATCAAATTATTATAAACTTTCAAAAGAATTAATCTTGCCTATTTATATTGTTAAGAAAAATATTAATAGATATTAACAAATTATTATCATTAACCTTTAAAATAAATTTTAACTTATTAATTTATAATGCAAAATAATCAAATCAATTTAATTATTAGCAAAGATTATTAAATTGATATTGCTTAAAATTCCGGGTCGTCACAATATTGTGCTAACGTTTGTGGATGCAGGGAAAAACAGGTTGCAGGGATCCAACTAGATCCCTCAACATTTATTTAAAATTATTTAATATTCTTTGCTGTGCATATGGATATTGTATAATGAGTTATATTGGAATATTGAATGTTATGATTTGATTGGATATATTTGGGTATAATGAATTACCAAAAATATATAAATTGGATTTTGGAAAGGAAATAAAGAAGTGAATTTGCAAGTAAAATAATTTTTGAAATTTGAATAAATTTAAGAATGAAATGGAAAAGAAATAAAATGACTTTAGAATTCTGATAAATAGATCTTGAGTATAGAAAGGAAATTTGAATAAACAGAAAGTTAATGAATTTTAAACTTCAGTGTTATTAATTAATGGAACAAAGCTTTTATTTTAAATTTAAGTTTTAAATTATTGGAAAGAATAAAGAAGAAATTGGGAAAAGCTGAAATTCGTATATTTCATTTAAAAAGATTTAAAATCAAAGGGAAATAATAATAGTAATAAAGTCCATAATTAATGAATTTTAAAATGAATTAAGAAAGTAAAGATATTTATTTCAAATGGAATAAATTGAGAATCAATTTGGAAAATTGGTTGAAGTTGGAATTCTTCCTAGATAACCAAGTACGTTTTCCAAGTAAATTTTTAAATATAACTTAATAGTTTTAAAATTGTTTCTAAGGTATGTTTTGAAAAATGATTTATTTCTAATATTTAAAGTCTAAAGTAAGTATTTCCTTTTAATTTATTATAGCAGTAATTATTTAAAAGTGATTTGGTGTTTTGTTTTGTAAAGGTGAAAATCTAGTTTTATATTTTATTAAGTAACTTTATTTTCAAATATTCATATAGTATGTATTTTTAACAAATTATTGAAGTAGTTTTATCCTAAATGTTTTAAAGTATATTTCAAAGTAAAGTGTTTTAAATTATTTTAAAAATCTAGTTTTGTGCTTGGTGATTTCAGAGGAGATAGAAAATATTTAGGAAGATTGATTTTGAAAAGAAAGATGGTTTTGAAACTGTTTTCAAAGGATTGAAGATAGAAATATATATCTTGTGAAGATATTTTTGAGGTAAATAAATATTTTGGGAAATTATTTATTGTTTGATCGATGTTTGTGAATATAAATTGATAGTTAAATAACCGACTATCAATATTGGACAAATGCGTTGATCGTTTCGAAGAGACCGAGATTGAGATTTATTTCTCGAAACCACTTCGATCCAGTTTGTATGTTTCGTGAAAAACGATTTTGGATCGGAAGATGAAGCAATAAAGTGCAAGAGCTAGTCGCTACTAATGCTGAGGATATTTCCAAAATGGATGTAGTAGGAATAGTGCCTTCGGTTCCGTTTGAACCCGGGACGGACTTGTATGGATGAATGCTTGCGAAACATCGTCAGATGGACGATGGGCATTCAAAGAGATATGTTCTATAAATGTAACGCTTAGCCTCAAGCCTCATCAAATGGGAATGACTGAAAATCAAGGGTTATGCAGCAAGGCTAGGTGGGTAGCACCCAAGCAGGGTGAGGTCATTCCAGTCTAGATGTCCCTTTTTATTTTAGCTTAGTGGGCGGTTGCTGATCCTAACCGCGGGGTGATCTCACTCGAGATTATCCAGTAAGGGGTAGTCTCGGCCTTGTGTTGCAGGGGAGCGGGCATACTCCTCGGTACGGTGATCTAGGCCCCGTACTGTGATAGGTGGTACCCCAGTGCCTAGTCATTGGTTGGAAATCCATTCTCCCTACGAGCCTTGTACGAGTTTTGTTTGTATTACCCACTCTGTGGCTAGTAGCTGGAATTTAATAAATGTAACAATTTCGGCTATTTTATAGGTATTTGTATATAGACCCTATTATAATATCAGAGGATTTCTATAAAAATTGTTTTAGCTATCGTAAGGTAAAAACCCGATATGTTTTTTATGGCGTGGTCTTACGAGATGCTTTTGTTTTCAAAGAATTTTTGAAACTTTAATAATCAATTGGGTGTGATTTTCTCACGCTGGTATTCCAGACTGACTCGGGTGTTATTTAACTGTAATGCTCGGGTCAGACCGAGTATTATATAATACAGGATATGATGTTGTGGAGCTCAGGAGACGAGCTGGATGACGATACGTACTCTCGTACTTGTTTATATATATATATATATATATATATATATATATATATATATATATATATTTCACTGTGTTGAGTTGCTGTGTATCCATTTGTATGGTATTGATGTTGAACTGTGATTGATGTACTCTGATTGATGTAATATATATAAATAGAGATATTTGATTTTTGAGTAAAGATTATTTATTATCTATTATATTTTATTCCGCTGCGATGGTTAGATTCTGTTGTTGTTTTCTATTTTCTTCTTCTACCTCTTCTTCTTTAACCCAAATGGTTCGTATTTCTGTACGACTTGAGTTGATTGTTGTTGAATAGTGTTGATTCAAGGGGTACGGATTTGCGGGCTGTTACATTTTGATTTCTTGATAAGATAAGTTGATTTTGGAGAGGTAAATCTCGAATGCTTTCATTTGGATTAGTTACAATGCGAGTCTCCAAAATGTCATCTTGTCCTGGATAGTCAAAAGGTGTAGGAGGAGGAAGAGTGTGTTCGTGATGTTGTTCTTCTTCTTGTGATGGTTGTGGTGGTTGTCGTTGGGATTGAGGCCTAGCTTGTCCATCTTGTTGACGATGTTGCATCCATTTTTCAAATGAAATAAATTCCGAGGTATTTTCTAGTAAGTGCATAAGAGAGAAGAATTTTATGGAGGTGTACTTGAGGGCAATCTCCTCAAAAGTCGATAAATACGATGGAATGTTGTGGGCTTGTAGAAGATGCATGATGTAGGTAGGGTAAATGATTGATGGACGTGATAAAGTCCGATAATGTTTAAGCTCGTCAAATATGAATTTCGCCCAATTTACCCTCGTACCACTAAAGATAGCATATAGAGCTTTGTGTTCCAATTCTGTTATTTGCTCATGGCTGCCAAGTCGAGGAATGATTGTGTTGATTATCATCCTAGCGAGTAGCCTTTCCTTAGGTCGTAAGCATTTTGAAGCAAATTGTGGCATTTCATTTTCCCAAATTTGATGGGTAATATTATTTCTTGGTTTGAGGCGCATGTCCGGGATGTCATTCAAATCTTCTCCGGAGTCGGAACAACCAAGAGTACTGTCTATAAATCCCGAAGTAAGTTGAATAGTGTTGTCGTAAGCACTCGACCAAAGCCAATTATCATCATTATCTGTATTCCATATGGTAGTGCTGTCTAGATTAGTGTAGAAAAGAAATATTGCAAGCTGATCGATTTGGACATTACTCGAATTGTCGGAAATCTACTTTTGTAACCCAGCCTTTTCACACATCTCAACCAAATCATACATAGGGAATTTAAGCAAATTATAGAAGGAACTATGTGTAGCTTTTTCTTTTGGATATCTTCATATCTTTTGATAGAATGAGATACTTGATTCATCCACTTCTTGATCTGATCATCGGAGCATACTTATGGGTTGGAGGATGTAGCTTGTTCTTGCTTTCTCTTAGAAACTCTAGGGTTTTTAGTTTTGGGTGCCATGAAATCGAGCAAAATTAAGAAGATAATAATTTGGAGAATTAGGGTTTCGGATTTGAAAGAGAAAATGAAATGAAATGTGAATTGGAAATTTGGTAAAAAATAGTCGTTTTAAGGTCACCAATAGGTGTCAATTGAATTTCAGATGTCTGGAAAGTGAATTAGACGTCTGATTTAAACTTAGTTTGAAGACAGTAAACATTTTCAGACGTCTGGGTGTTATTAGCAGACGTCTGAAATAGGTAAAATTGTAAATGAAGAAGACAGAGAGTTTTGTCAAACGTCTGGATATAATGTCAGACGTCTAAAATTGGCCTGATTTTTATGTTAAGAAGGTGGAGATAATTTTCAGACGTCTGGTTGTTTATATCGGATGTCTAATATATGCACATAATTAAAAAATGGTGTGATACAAGGATATCAGACGTCTGATGGTATTGATCAAACGTCTGAATTCTCCAGTATGTCTAAAAATAGTCTTATTTTCGAAAGTTTTACTTAATTTTCGATGGATCGATTTCATTGAAATATAATTTTATTATTTTTGAAAACAAATATAATTAGATGAAAATACAATGAAAATAAATAATTTTATTTAGATGAAGATGGAGCATTGCGATCTTCAGATTTGCTATCCTTCCATGGCTTGAGTGGAGACCAAATATTTCCACGTTAGTTGGTTCTTGAGTGGAGGATCCCAAGGTGTACGCTAAGAGGCAGAAAGATCCAAAGGATTGCAAGGAATCGAAAGTGGTTCATGTACATCCTTTTTTTGTGAATTGCAAAATTTGATCGCTACTTGCTCTAAAAACTCAGTCGTCCCGCAGTGACTTTTTGTTCGAAGTATAATTCTCATTGTAAATCCATTTGTTGCTTTTGGTAATGATGTGTATCATCGATTTTCTCCTTGGTGTTATGAGAGAAAAATAGAGATCATTTGGACCATTTTTTACCAGGAGTGAATCCCGGGTGGTAGGAGGACCACTTATAGGTCGGCTCTTGACCTGGTGTAGGAGTAGGAAGTCGATGAGGGTATCCACTGAACTATCCAAGGTTGGTATTGAAAAAGAGAGGTGAGAGTTGTCGGAAGATATTTTTTTGTTTTTATTTGTCTGTTTTAAAAGGAACCAATACAAAATCTGTATTTTATTTGTAAAAGGTGGAGTTATTTATTCATGTTGTACAAAGTTATAAATAGTTATTTTCAAAAAACAAACATTCTAAAGAAATTGTTGGTCAGTGTTAAAAGATTTTGTTAATGGATCAAAACTTTTTAACAAACAAAATAGAATGAATGAAATTTAGAATTAGCTGATAAGATCACTAAGAGAACATATTCCTAAATCGCATCGTAGTTTAACAAACATTTGTTCATTTATTGGTTTTGTGAAAATATATGCTATTTCATTCTCAGTATTTACGTATTCTAATGTAATAATTCCTTTTTCTACATTGTCGTGTAAAAAGTGATGTCGTATATCTATGTGTTTAGTATGTGACTGATTTACTGGGATTTTCGATAAATCTATTGCACTTGTATTATCGTAATATATTGGTGATTTATCGATAAATTTTTTGAAATCCTTAAGCGTTTGTTGCATGTATATCACTTACGCACATGCTAAGGCTGCTAAAATATATTTGGCTTCGTAAGTGGATAAAGAGACAGATTTTTGCTTTTTGCTAAACCATGAAACCAACGATTGTCCGATAAAATGACACGTTCTGCTAGTACTCTTATGATATGTTTTACATCCACCGAAATCTACGTCGCTATATGAAACAAGTTCAAACGATGATCCCTTAGGGTAAAACAAACTGTAATCTCTAGAACTAGATAAATATCGTAAGATACGTTTAACAGCTCTTTGGTGAGACTCTTTTGGTTTCTCTTGAAATTGGGCACAAAGACATACGCTCATCATAATGTCGGCTCGACTAGCCGTCAAATATAGTAAGGAGCCAATCATACTACGATATAATTTTTCATCAAAATATCTTCCATTATCATCCTTTTCTAAGTGAACACTAGTACTAATTGGTATCGGTTTGCTTGAAGTTTTATCCATTCCAAAACGACGTAATAAATCATTACAATATTTTCTTGATGAATAAAAATACCATTTTCAAGTTATTTATTTGTAAACCTAGAAAGAAATTTAATTCACCCATGTGAGACATTATTTCAAATTCATTTTTCATAATATTTGAAAATTGAGTACAAAAGTTTTCGTAGTTGAACCAAAAATAATACCGTCTACGTAAATTTGTACAGCTAAGATGTCATTATTTTCTCGTTCAATAAATAAAGTCATGTCTATTTTACCTATTTGAAAACTAGATGCAATTTAATGATTCTTAAGATGTTCATACCAAGCACGAGGGCTTGCTTTAAACTATATGGGGCATTGTGCAATTTAAAAACATGATCGGGATATTTTTCATGAACAAATAATGGAGGTTGTTCAAAATATATGTTTTCTTTAATAAAACCATTTAAGAAAGCATATTTGAAGTCCATTTGAAATAATTTAAAATTGTGATGAGTTGCAAAAGCAAGTAATGTATGTATGGCTTCGAGTCTTGCTACTGGAGCAAAAGTTTCGTCATAGTCGATACCTTCTTCTTGATTATAACCCTGAGTGACTAAACGTGCTTTATTCCTAACTATATTTCCATTTTCATCTGCTTTGTTTTTAAATACCAATTTTGTTCCAATAACTGATTGATTTTCTGGTCTTGGTACTAATTCCCAAACATTATTATGTTCAAATTGATTTAATTCTTCTTGCATGGCTATTATTCAAATATCATCATTTGAAGCTTCTTCATAATTCTTTGGTTCAAAATTTGACAAATATGCAATATGACTTATTTGGTTAAGTTGATTTCCAGTTATTCTAGAATTAAGATCCCTAATGATATTATCTTTTGGATGATCTTTTAGAATTCTAGAGGGTGGCACTAGAGTATTATTTTGTACATTTGTCTCATTATTAGATGAGTTTGTTGTATTTGTTATAGGAATAATTTATTCATCGTCATTAGTATTATTGTTAAAGAAATTTTCATCAAACGAAACATGTAAACTTTCTTCAATTGTGTTAGTACGTTTATTAAAAATTCTATATGCCTTGCTACGATCTGAATATCCAACAAAGATTCTTTTATCGGCCTTCGGGTCAAATTTTCCTAAATTATCTTTTGTATTTAATATAAAACATTTTGATCCGAAAGTTTTAAAGTATGATACGTTAGGTTTTCTTCCAAAAAAACATTTCGAAGCAAGAATGTTTAGTCATAGGTCGTATGGTTACTCGATTCAAAACATAACAAGCCATAGCAATAGCTTCAGCCGAAAAATGTTTTGGTAAATCGCTACTATTCAGTAGTGTTCGTGCACATTCTTGTAACGTACGATTTTTTCTTTCTACTACACCATTTTGTTGTGGTGTGCGTGGAAAAGAGAAATTATGACTTATGCCCTTTCTATTACAAAAATTAGTAAAAAGATCATTTTCGAATATCCACCGTGAACACTTCGAATATTCTTAATTTTCAAATCCATTTCAGTTTTAATTCTTTTAGCAAAAAATTTAAACATACCAAAAGTGTCACTTTTATGTTTTTAAAAATAAGGTCCATGTATATCTTGAAATATCATCAACTATTATGAAAATATATTTGTTGTGATTTATAGATCATACTTGAGTTAGACCAAATAAATCTAAATGTAATAATTCTAACGGTTGTTTTGTAGAAATATTATCTTTAGATTTAAAAGAGATTTTCTTTAGTTTACCGATTTGACAAGCGTCACATAAATTTTCTACTTTATAATTTAGTTTAGGTAAACCTCTAACTAGCTCATATTTTGCTAATTTATTAGTATATTTAAAATTAATATGACAAAATTGTTTATGCCACAACCATGGATCGTCATGTTTGGCGGTTAAACATAAGTTTGAACTTCGATTTATATTTATATTTAAGACATAAATATTTTTGTTTCTAAAACCCTAAAAGATAAGTTGTTTGTTATTGTCGAAAATATTACATCTATCTTTTTCGAAATTAATTTGAAAACCTTTATCGCATAATTGACTAATGCTAAGTAGGTTGTGTTTTAAATTTTCTACTAACAAAACATTTGTAATAATAGGAGAGTTAGAAATACCAGAGTTGATGACTTCTCCAATGCCAACGAGGTATCCTTTTGATTTATCTCCAAAAGTTACCGTTCCACCATCGATATATGTTATATTCGATAGCTTTTTTGCATTTTCGGTCATATGCTTGGAGCAGCCACTATCAAGTATCCATTTCTCCTTATTTTTTATTTTGGGTACCTACAAGATAAAAATGATTTAATTGGTATCCATATACTTTATTAAGGTCCTAGATGTTAGGAGGAGCAGATAGCCACACCCAAGAAGGTTTGGTACCTTTATGAACATAATTTTTATTATAGACTACATTTTCTAGAAAATTATTAATATGTTTTTGTCTAATCAAATTATTATTTGTCTTAGGAATCCAAATTTTTAAGTTTTTGGTATTCATATTAGACTTAGGTGATCTTTTAGTCTTTTGATAAATAAAACTATACTTCTTAATATTATTCCCTTTTTGTTTAGGAATATTTCTAAATCCTATTCAATTTCTATTACCTAAAGGTTTTGAAGTTTTGATAAGATTTTCTAAATCTTGTTTTCCTTTATTAAATTTTGGAACATTATTTGTAATTTTATCTATTTTTTCTTTTAATTCAAAGTTTTCAATTTTCATTGTTTCTGTATTACTTTTCAAGTTGATATTTTCTTTAACAGTTATCCTTTTCTAGTTAACTTTTCCAAAATCAATGGATATAGTCTCATATTCAACTAAACTACTTTTATTTTTTTTCTTGAGATAATTCTAGTTCCTCCTCTAAAATAATTTTTTCATCTTTTAACATTCCTATTTCAAGTTATAAACAATTTATTTTGGCTATATGTTTTTTATTCGATTTTTTAATTTGTCTAAATTTATCATCTAATTCCATGCTAAGCTCTAATAATTCATCATAGCTAAGTTCGGGACACACCTCATTAGTTTGTGCCGTAAAACATGCATTAGCTTGTTCTCCATCACTATCACTGTCCCTTTCTGATGATGAAGAAGAATCCGAGTCATCCCATGTTACTTTGAAAGCTTTCTTCTTTTTGAATTTTTCAGATTTGTTCTTCTTTTTATCATTGTTGAGCTTGGGAAAATCTTTCTTCATATGTCCTAATTGATCACACTCATAGCATTTGATTGACATTTAATTTGTTGAGCTTGATTTTCCTTCTTTCTAAAATCTGGTCATTTTCCTAAACTTTTTGAATTTGTTGTAGTTTTTGGCAATAAATACGATTTCTTCTTCATCTAAGTCGGAGTCTTCATTTGTTGCTGGAAATGCTATGTTTTTCTTCTTCGAATTTTGTTCTTTTCTTGCCTGTAGATTAGCTTCATAGGACATAAAATTTCCAGTCAATTCTTCAACTAAGAGTGTTGAGAGATCATTTGCTTCTTCGATAGTTAATACTTTTCTTTCCCACTCTAGAGTTAAAGAATTGAGTATTCTAGATACTAAATCATAATTTGTGAATTTAACTCCAAGTGTCATTAAATCGTGTTGTATAGTTTGGAATCTAGAGTACATGTTCACTATAGATTCATTTTGTTTCATTTCAAATGATGAAAATTGATTTTGTAAAATTGAAATTTTAGTTTGCTTAACGTTGTTCGTGCCTTCATGTTAAGCTTGTAAGGTATGCCAAATATCATATGCAGTGTTACATAACATGACACGTGAAAATTCATTATCTAATGAACAAAATAAAACATTCATAGCTTTGGCATTATAAGAAGCTGCGGTTTTTGGTGCATCATTCCATGTGTTCATAGCAGTGTCAGGTGCTTCATATTTATTTTGAGTGGCCGACCAAATTTCCAATCCATTAGCTTCCATAAAAATTCTCATACGTGTTGACCAATATGCATAATTAGAACCATTAAAAAGCGAGGGACGTGCTGTGGATTGGCCTTCTTGAAAATTACTTTCCATAATGAAGTGAATCAAATAAGTGTTATAAAACTTTGATCAAACCTTGTTCTGATACTTATTGAAAGTCTACGGGATGGATCGTGTAATGTATATGCAAGTATATGTGACAAAATATATGATGCAACTAAAATAATATTAATCTAAGTAAATATAGAATTAGTACACCAGAATTTTATACTGGTTCGGACCTCCCATCCTATGTCCAGTCCCGAAGTTCCACTTCGAAATTCGACTATCAAAATAACCCTCGCTTCGTCTGGAGGAATAGGCTTGGTTACAATGAGCTGTTCTTGTTAAATGTGTGCTCCAATATAACACAGTTTTTGACTAATTAGAACAATTGCTTCCAATATATTTCTAAGGAATTTTGTCTATGAAGAACTGAGTATACGGAAGAGTGAATACAAGTAAAGATTGCTAGAGTGTAGAGATCAAGAATATAGGATAGAGTATAGAATTAGAAAGCGTAAGTACGTGAAGTAATTGCTTTTTTCTTGATTCTTGATGATATATATAGTTGTAGATAGGTATCTTAGGTAGTTACATCCATTAATGAATCCTCTAAGGTTGCTTCTGTTGATGGTGAAGAGTTGTGTCAAAGAGAAGCGGAATGTCCATTTATATGTGGCAGTTGTAGTTCATTTCTGAAGTTCGAGTTTGAATTTAGACGTCTGATATTTGTTTCAAACGTCTGATACTATATATTTTTTGAATATAGTAGAGGATCAGATGTCTGAGTACTATTACCAGACGTCTGGTTTAGCCTATTTGTTGTTCCAAAGAACTATTTTAGACGTTTGGCTTATGCACCCAAACGTCTGATATGGTGCATGTCAGTTTTTGCGCATCCTTTCTTATAGTTCTTTGTTCCTATCGACTTGTAGTCTCTTGTAATGTCCTTTGAGCCTCTTTTTTGTCTTTCTAGTGATATCGTTCTAGCAAGTACCTGTACATATAAATATATATGTATATTCGATTTTCATTGTATAGTTGTTGTCATCGAAACCGTAGATTGGATTTCTTAACAATAAGGAGGGAGAAATTGTGCAATGATCTGCTCTACTGTGGCTTAAGAATGGAAACCACTTTATCTTCTTCCCTAAAACTAGTTACTCCAGAACCAACACCAATTACTCCTCAGACCACATCTATGATTGTAAAGAAAAAAATAGTCATAGTGGATATATTTGAACACCTCAGTTTTGAAGAAGATCATGTTGATTGTAAACATAAATGATAAATTGTTCTTTATGATATAAAAGCGTGAACTTACAAGTGGATATCCTATGATTTGTGAACAGATAAACTAAAAAATGATAATGTTAGTAACTTAGTTACAAGGATAGATTGAATAGATCTGAAAACTAACATAAGCGATAGATACATGTCTTTAGATATTGAAAGATAGAGAAACGAACCTGGTATATATGAAAATTTTGGTGTCATAAAAGGGAATAGCATGCTGGAAGATATAACTCAAACAAACAGCTACAAACAGCTTGGTTTATACTTTTATGCACAATAGGCAAGTAAACTGAAGCACATTGATATTCCACCCATTCCCTGTGAAAAATAGATAGTTTTAAACAAACATGAAGAAATAAAATTAGCAAATTCAAAACAAGAAAGAAATTAAAATTACTATACCTACATAGCTTAGGCATCCCTATCAGTTACACTACAATCCATGCTCTCCCTTTTGCTATCCTCCTCTTAATGACCTTCCATCTACCTTTGGCTGCTTTACTGCATGCTTGAAATAATTGGAAAATAAAAATGGTTCTTGTACATCAGATAAGTGAGATACTTGCAAACAATGGTGCTTTTCTTTATTTATAACAACTTAGTAGTTCATATAACATAATATCAAAATTCAAACAGTGTCACTGTGTTAAAATTACCTGATAAATAGAGCCAAGGTCATAACCAAGTATAAAACACGCTTTACATATCTTAAAGATGATCAACTATAATCTTACCATTGTTGCCATCATCGCCTCATTATTTGCTGCTTCGTCTTTTTCTGCAAATGCAGTAACATGTAACAAAGTAGATACAAATTCACTTCTTGCATTTAAGGACTCATTCCCTAATAAAAGTTCTTACCACTCATATCCAGCTTGGGTAGCAAACTCAACAAATGATTGCTGCAACTGGGATTATCTTCAATGTGACACTTCTTTAGTCTTTTCCAGAAACGGTTTGATCCTTCTAACATAAATCTTAATGGCTTATCCATATTTAAACCCAACTATATAATTATAGATTTTGATGAGTTTGTGAACATGTTGGCTGCGAAATACGATGAAAGGGATAACAAGGAAGAGTTAATGGAAGACTTTCGAATCATAGATCATGATCATGATGTAGTGTATCTGTCTATGTGTCAGAATGTAAATAAACATATGTCTTGTATCTCGTTCTGAGAATAACATTGTAATTCACAGGCTAAAATATTAGCACAGACATATTGAACATATCCAAAGAACTAGGAGAGCATTTCAGCCATGAAGACATACTGGAAATGACAGATGAGGCAGATCGCGATGGTAATTTTCTCCACTTTACCGTTTCCTTAGAACATCATACTTATTTGCTTGCAAAAAGTTAGTAGCATTACATAAAAAAATTAAGTGATGAAAATGATGAAAATTATGTTTCCAAATAAAAATTTACATACGTTCATAATTCACATAGTAATTTACACACAACAGCAGAAGGGGGATCCATCTAAATAGAAATTCAACTTTTGCTGCCATAATATTCCTTGAAAGCGGTGGTTACAGCTCTCAAAAGTACAGACATGTCCATGCGTTAACAAGCGCGATGATTGTATTTGCATGGTAGATAGTTTTTTGTTTTTTGTTAAATTCTATTATTTTCTTCGGTCCAAACCAATCTAGCTCCACCAACTAATTAATAAAAGGTGGTGATCATATCAACTGCATTAAGGCAATGGTTGATTCGATCAAACCACTACTAGACAAGGCTAATATACCGACAGCACGTAGACGGCTTCCGACGCCGTTCTTTGATTTTATCATATAATCATGGTTATACGTATTAGAATCACCAATTATATATTAAGTAGTATTTTACCAAATACACTACTTAATTCATATTTTACAAATGTTTGTTTTACCCTATATAGTCTATATTGTTTAGGTTTCATTGTCTAACTAAATTTAGAACATTTTTAAATAGTCGTCGGTCTAAATAGTTTGAGATTGTAAATTAAATAGTGTATTTTATTTTATTTACTTTTTTCGCAAATTGGATGAAAGTGAAATAAAACATACAATGTAACATAGTATAAAATTAAAAAAATTATAGCCTTTAACGAAATTAAATTAGATTAAAAAAATCATGAATTTTATGTTATAAATATTTGACTAGAAAAATTTAGGTGGCTAATATACTTAGAAAAACAAACAACTCTTTAGTAGTATGACAAGAACCAAAAAAAATTATCTTGAAATATTGAAATAATAGGTTTTAAATAAGGATAAATTATAATTAGGCTTTAAAGAAAAATTTAGTTCAATAATAGGCTACAATTGTTCATCAAGTGTAATATCTTAGCTACTATTTACTTGTTCATATTAATCGCTACAGGTACGATACCAGCCGTGTTTGGAGATCTAACAGCGCTTAAAACAATATGTTTTGATCACATGCCCAGACTATGGGGCCTATACCGTCCCAGATAACTAAACCAAAGAACCTCCAAACCTTAGTGAAATTAAACTGCCAAATCACCGGCTTTGTTCCTTCATTTCTCTCGTAGTGGCCTTCTTTTCTACAAATAGATTTACTGTAACATCCTATAGCCGGAGGCCAAAAGCTAGCGCAATGGATGCTGTAGTCATCCACAGTATTAACTTCGATGATGAAATACGACAGTGTTAATGGTATCCATTATATCAAAATCACTTAAATATGAACAAAATCATTGATTTCAAACAAACAGTAATTTCGGTGATTGGATTTCAAATAAATCATATCCAAATTACTAAAATCCCAAACAAAATCTCAGGTATTGATCAAATATAATTTACAACAATAACCCAAGAGCGACATATGAAGTTGCCCCCTTGGATGATGAAAGCAATATAGACATAACTGTCTTAATACACAGCGGAAACAATTTTTAAAGAAGAATCCCTAAGTTAGCTATCAGTCAGCTATCTGCTCGTCTTTGGATGCTTTATTCGTCAAAATCGGCTAAAACTTGAACCCTTAGCCTACTCAAATCATATTTTGAGCACCCGAAAGTTTAAGGGGAAATAAAAACATCGAGTCAGACTTAAAGCCTCGTATGAATAATATCTGTTACATCTTAGCTTACTGATAACTAGTGAGACCATGCCGCTTAGCGGAACGGGTTTTCTCTCACTGATATCTCTTTTCAAAACATATATTTTGCAAATCCTTTCCTGTAACCAAACTGGTTAATCAACTGATTATAATAATAATATAGCAATATCCATTATGCTAAAACAGGAAATAAAATAGACCATCTGTCTAAAATCTAAACTATCTGTTCTAAATTCTGAGCTGTCTGCTCTTTTCTCGACTGTCTGTCCTAAAATTAATTATAGCAATATCTTTTACGCTAAATAATGGGCTATCTGCCCAAAACAGGTAAAAAGGGTGGACTAAGCGTCCTTAAAAATTTAGCAAGATCCGTTGTGCTAATAAGTGAACTATCGGTTCATATCAGAGTTGATTGCTCTTTCTGGACTAACTTTCCTCTAGGCTGACTGCCCTCAAAATGGACTGACTGTCCGAATTTAAAATGAGCTGACCGCCCAAATTTTCTTTTGGCTTAGCTACCCTTCAAAATATCTGAGCTAACTGCTCTACAATATCTGAACTAACTGCTCATTAAATTTTCCTTGAAACCTTTTCAAAAGGATTTAGTCTATAAATTTATATATATATATATATATATATATACAAGGAAAATATATCTTTAGCTTTACTCTAGGCTATTTTTTCCATGTTACATATATACTTTACTCAAAGTAATGTTGATGATGTTCAATAAGGATTGTCTATCCTTTAAAATAAGTTGAAGTCCTTTATAACTTAAAACACTTAAGCTATCTGCATAATTCTTATATTCGAAACCATTGTTTAAAACCCTTAAACAACCTTTTGAAAACATAGAAGGTAACTCCTTCAAAATCATTCATAAAAATCTTCGAAGGTATTGAAGGTAACTCCTTCATATCCTTTAATAAACCTTTCAAAATCATTGAAGATAACTCGTTCTAAACTTTTAAAAGCCTTCTTTTCATAAGCTTTAAAACATATGACATCCGCCCTTTTTAATCCTTTAAACCTTAACCTTTCGAAAACATTGCAAGACCATACCTTTCGACCTTATCGAAAGATGCTACCTTTCAACCTTGTCGGAAGGTTTCTTTTTGACCTAGTTGAAAGGTTTCACCATTCGAATTTTTTAAAAGCGTGGGGTACCTACCCTATATAATAAACCTTTCGAAAGCATTGTACCTTAAAACCTTTCGAAATCAATCAAAGTTAACTACTTTGTAACCTCTAAGACGTTTCAACTTAAAATATTTAGATTATGCAAAGGGATCAGAAAAACATTGGAGTCGAAAGCAACTGCTTCGAAACTGTTATAAAACCTTTCAAAACCATTCGAAAATAATGAAGTGTTGGTGTTGGAACCAACCCTTCGAAATCAATGGAAAAAGGCGGCGAGTTTTAGAAAATAAAAGATAACTTTTAACTCCATCTGTGTTGAAAGGTTAGGAAGCGGCAACTATGTTTCCGGCCTTGTCAAAAGCTATACCTTTCGATCTTGTCGGAAGTTATAAATGTGAAAATGTATGACTTTATAAGTTAAAAATGTTTTAATAAAAATATAACTGGTTGAGAAATTTTATTGAATATTTGAAGTTAATTGACTGCATTTTTGAAATGATATTTATTACAATGTAAATGATATTACAGCAATTGTAAATACTGTAGTTGATGATAATGAACTAAAAAAAACTATTGAAAAAAAACTATTATAGAAATTGTTGTAAGTACTATGATTTTTGAATTTAACTAAGTTTATTTGAAATTTAAGAAAACTCTATTACAACATTTTTAAACGTTGTCTTTTGTTAAATTGAACTGTTTTGAATGTAACTTTCCGTAGAGTTTTCTAAATGATGCGAAAAGTGAATTTTCACTGTTTTGATAAACTTAAGTGAATAAATGAACTTTGAAAGTTGACAATTTTGAAAATTTAATAATTTAAGCATAATAACTTCAATGAAATGAAAAAAAAAGAATTTTTGGAATATAAACTGTTTTAAAATATGAATTGAAATGGTATTTTAGATTGAATAAAATGAATAATGATTTGAATGAATGAAGTTTTGAAAAGATACGATATTTTGATATATTAAAATGATTTGAAAATGAAGTTTTGAAAGGATATGATAGTTTGATATATTAAAATGATTTGAAACGAAGTTTTTAAAGATATGATATTTTTGATATTAAATGATTTGAAAAACGGAGTTTGAAAGATAGAACATTTTGATATTAACATGATTTAAAAAGAAGTTCTGAAAGATATGATATCTTGGAACTGAAAGGTAGTTTTGAAAGGGTATGAAAAATTAATATATTGAAATGGTTAGAAATGACTTGATATTTATTTTGATAAATATTTGAATTGAAAGATATTTTACGATGATATATTGAAATGGTTTTGGAAATGATTTAATCTTTATTTTGATAAAGATTTGGATTGAAAAGGACATTTTATTTTGAAGTATAAAATATTTTTAAAGAACTACGGGTAATAATAACGATGGGTTGTTAAAGGGACCGGGATTGGATATTGTCTTATAGCCGGCCAATACCGAAAACCACTTTAACAACTGTGTACGCGGTGGAGATTCCAGAATGAAGTAGGATGGTGGCGACGTTCTCGAGGTATATTACGTGGACCCAACTCCCGTGAGTTGACATATATGACAAAACAGGAGCTATACCGGGCTACACAAAGGGTCGCACCCTTTCATCGAGCATGCTCCATCGGAAACCATCCTATTACTTTTGTGATTCGATTCGGTGGCGCCACTTTGATTCGGGGGTATCGTTCGAGATGGGCGGAAGCTGCTGGCTTGCCGTCACCACCAGTCCGGGAGTGCAAACGATGTATCCACCCTGGCATTGCCTCGCGTGCCGTGTCATATCCTTATATCGAGCCCACTACGATTTCGGTTTTATAGATCCGACCGCGTTAAGGTTCACCATCCCCTTAACGCTATTTTCTATATGATTACACTTTACTGATTAGACACTACCGTATATAGCGTATATTACTACATAGTAAATAGTTTAACGGATCCTTAGAGGATGGGCGGTCCCAAGCATCCTTTAAGTTACTGATGCATTTTGTTACGGTCCACTTGAGTTGATTTATAGTTTATAAGTATTTATGTCTTGACTCGAGGGTTTTGTGTTTTGCTTTACGCTCGAGTCAGATTGATTGAGTTAGCATTCAAGATTCACCTTCGGCATTGGAGCTTTCCTTGAAGATTCAGCCATCTATTTTGTTTCAGTATCCAGTGGTCCAGTGATGTATCTGATTTGTACCTGATGTATCCTGTTACTCTTCTGTTGTATCTTATTTAACTCTGATGTATCTTATATTTTATATAGTAGCTTCATGAACTACTATCTCTTTTTCTTCCGCTGCATTTTTATATACTCTGTGTCTGTGATCTGTGATTTTTAATTACTGTATATTCTGAGATTTGCCAAATTTTTATTTACAACGCGGTATTTTGAGCAATCCAATTCCGGCATGAGTGTCTACCTATACACTTATAATGGATGCGAATGGTTGAAAATACTAAGTCGTTACAGTTGGTATCAGAGCTTTGGTACCTCTAGGCAAAAAATCAGCATATGGAGTGAATGTATTTACAGAATCACTTTCATTCGAGTTTGAATCTCTTCCTTTTTGTCTCAATTCCTTTGAATTTTGGAACGTTCCCTACGGTTCCAAAACCCATTCGTATCCCTCACTATTCATCTTCTTTTGACTCTGGAGTATTCCATAACTCCGCTTCGAATGATCTTTCTAGTGAGTCGACGGTCACACCAATTTCAAATTGAATTGAAAAAGGGGGAACACTCTTTTACAATTAGCATCGATTCACCATAGATTTATATCTATCCTTGGTTTAGATGCTAATATCTTTTGTTATTTCAAACTCTAACTCTTAACATCAAATGTAGATTTACCCCATAAAAATCCACATTTGATCTTATTCTTTAAGCCACTGTTGACCCGGTAAATGTTGCCCGTGATTTATTTAAGCTTATCCACCTCCCTGTTTTGTTATTTAATCATCTTGTCTTTTGTTTCCAACCTATCTTCAAACATTGTGAATTATACTTGTAAATATATGTTTTTTTTATATATTGTGTTGTTTGAGTTGTTGATGTTGATTTGGGTTTCTGATCGATTCGTCTGATCAACGATATCGATAGGATTTCTAGAACACTTTGACAGAACAAACTGACACAATATTATTTTCAAAATTTGGTTGACGAAATAAATTTTGATATATAAGTAAATTTATGAAACTTAATAAACTGATTTAGATTGATTATTTGAAAATGATAATACTTAATTTACCATTTATTGTTCTATAAATGAATTTATAGATAGTTCTAAATTGATTTGGGAACTGAAAAGAATTTAAAACAAGAAATTTGAGAATTTAATTTCTGATGGTTTCAAACTTTGTGTTTAAAGTTTTAAAAAGGGGATATATTATTTAAACTATTTTCAAATAGAATTTGTTTTCAAAGAATTTTAAAGGTTTAAAATTAGTGCTCTTCTCTTTGTCGCTGGAAAATTACTTCGGTGATGATCGCGACATCATCGACGTTTATTTTCGAGTTTCGAAGTTAAGAGACTGTTCTGTAGTCTTGCTACAGCTTTGTTTTGGGAATTTAATTTGGTTTGAATTATCTGAAATATGACTTGATTTATAATATATATATATAGATATATGATTGAAATTTGATTTTACATATTATATATGTATATATATTATTTCTTATCTCTAAATGGTCTGAAGAAATCGGAAATTTAATTCTTAAATTCTATTTTTAAAGAATAATTTCAATTATAAAAAGAAAATAAAAAAAATTAAATAAATGACTTAAGCTTGAAATGATTGAATTGGAAATTTTATTTGTATAATACAATTGCATTCAAATATAACTTACCGAAATTTCAGAAGTTAAAAATGTAATTGGATAATATACGATATAAAAAGATTTTATAAATAAAATTTGAGTAGTTATTATAAATGTTATACACTTAAATTTTAATTATAAAATGATTAACAGAGGTAAATATAATAAAGGGTAATTGAATGACTTACAATAAAATGATGTTAAAAGAACTAAGAATAAAAGAAAGTAGTTATAAAAAAAAGTGTAAATATGTTTAACATAAGCGATAAATATATTGAGAGGAAGAAATTTAATTTTGATTAGGAATAAAGAAGAATAAAATTTATTAAGTACATTGTGAGTGTAATAAATGATTATTTTTCAAACCCATGGTTTTAAAAATGGTTAATTTTAGATGATTGGATAATAAGATAATGAAATTTGAGATAGTTCAGATTTAGTTAACTTGTGTAAAGATTTATTCTCTGTTTAAGTTGAAATCTCCATGCTTTCAAATTCATTTCCTTATTTTGTTTTTCAAACTATCTTTTGGTTGTCCTTATCATCCTTATCTTGCTATAGACCGATATAGGCATCTTTCTATAATCTTTCTGTTTAGAAATCTTTCTATAATCTTTGATAGACCTTTGGTAATCATTTTGAATCCACCTTTTTCGTGCTTGTGTTCTTGATTCTAGAGGATCTTGGAAAGATCACCTCCACCTTGTAAAACTTACCTATAACAACAGTTATCAGGTATAACTTCAATCTTCTTGTCATCTTATCTTAATCCTATTTCACTCTATCTTTTCTGTGCCCTTCCATACCTCATTCCTTTTCAGGGACGAAAAGTTTTGAGTGGGGGAGAGTGTAACAACCCTGTATTTTGTAATTATTTTATTGTATATTTTAATTATTTTTAATGTAAGATTTTGATTTAAAAACTTATTTTACTTATTTGAAATGATTAAATTTATTATTTAAATATAATCTTGATTTTTTATGAGTTATAATTCCAAACTTGTGTAAGTTGAATATTTGCTTGAAATGCTGATTTTGGTCAAAATAGTCAAACTGTGACTTTCAACTTAAAATTTTGAAATTTTGAAAGTTTAATTTTTTTTATTTTATTATGAAAGTACATAAAATTCTAAGAACACCACTTTTCGTTCCGTTGAAATCGGATGTAAATTGTGGAAGTTATACCCTTTACAATATTGTGCGTATATAGGGTTATTTAACAATGACTATTTTAAATTATATAAGTTACTTCTTCTTGGTTATATTTTATTTTAATATGTGACAATATTGTTATATTATGTATATTTTGACTTTTAAGTATTTTTAAAATGATAATATAATTTTTCTAAAGTTTATTTGAATTTATTTCAATCTATAAAGCCTAGTTTGGTATTTACTGCATTTTTCTTTATTTAAAATTCTATTTAATAAAAATTAAATTATTATTTTACCTTGAAAATGTTTTAAAACCATTTTTAATTCAAATTTTATGTTTTAATATTTTTTTATGAAGTAATAAATTTTTCAAAGTCATTGGAGATCTTCTTGTAATTTTTATGTCAGGGTTGCTATTTTTAAGCAATTTCTTATTTCCTTTTTCTATTTTACTTAAAATAAATTATTTATTTTATTTTATTCTTACTTAGTTTTGGTTTTAAATAACATTTCTGAGTTTGTTTATTTTTTATAAAATTAAAAGGAAAAGGAAATGCAAAAGGTTTAGAAAGTTAAGAGATCTTAAAAGCCTAAAACGTAAAGGCGTTTTATCCGTTTCTTTTTGCAATTAATACATCAATTTATCTTAGCCATTCCTTTCCTCATCCTTTGCAGCCGACTCCCTCATATTATTCACGAATTTTCAACCTCCAAAACCCTAAAAATCATGGCCTCCATCTTGAGAAAAAATCTGGTAATGGCTACATCTTTTTTCTACCTTTTTCTTCTCATTTTATATGTATTTTGCCTAGTTTTCTATGCTTTCTGGATTGGCCTCTACCACCCACCATCACCACCATACTCTCCACCATCCCCTACCACTCTTCCTTAGCATCATCTCCAGCCATCATTTCAGATCCATCCATGGCCACACCTCCCTTGGTGACAAAATTCCACAAAATTACAAATAATGTCCAAAACAATGCACTAGCCACCACTATTACTTCACCACCTTCATATTTCACCATGGCCACCACCTCTAGCCATGACCACCACCTTGCTACCACCACTACACTTCATCTTAGCCTCTGTCCAGATCTGAAATTGACATGGCCAAGACTCCATGAACCAAAACTCCACAAAAACAATGCATAAAGCCTTGAAACATTCATGATAGCCACCTTATCACTTCATATCTTCATCCACCACCTTGGCCACCCACCATAGGCCGCTACCACCATCTTTTCCAGACCTCCCCACACCCCTCCATCTACTGTCCAAACCTGTACAAGTATGGCCAAGCCCCACTTGACCCAAGGCCGAGCCTTGTTGTGCTCAAAAACTTCATATATGTTGCCTTGACCAATTGTATGCTTCATGTTATAACCTACCACTCCATACTCCTTCTAGCCGTGAGTTATGGTGCCAAACCTGAGCTATATCATCATCATGGCTAAACCCAAGAACCTCCTAGGCCAAGCATTTGAATGGTTAAAGCAAGGTCAAGTAATCTATTCCTTTGTTGCTTCGTATTTTCATTGTTTCAACATTGTTTTGCGTTGAATATTTATGTGTATATTGTCTTGTTTTGGTTATTGTTTACAAGACAAATATCAAGGCTCTCCATTCATTCAAATCAAAAGTCGTGCTGTATCGTGCTTGTCATACTTTTGGAACCGCTCTTGTGTTTGTTGTTTTGGTCTTCAGCTTGAAAAAGTGAGTCTTTCTCACTCTGACATTTATACTTATGAAAAGTGAATTGATGACAAGTGTTTAGTAATAAAAATGTTTATGCATGTTAATGATGATCATATGATATGCTATGCCATGTTATTACCATATTATTACCATGTTAAAACTGTTAATTTTCACCTGATATCTGATATATGACTGTATATTGTGATATTGACCTTGTTTATATTATTTCTGTATATGATCACACTGCAAGTTCCCTGTTAGAAAAAAATGTTATGGGCTGAAATGATAGGTGTAACAACCCGCATATTTATCGATTTTATATTTAAATATTTTATTTAAATATTTTATCGTTCGTCGGATTTTGGTCCGAAAAGCTACTTTTTGCAAACAGTCGAATTGGGACTCGAGACCACCCCCATTGAGTTCAAAATGACGTTTGCGACCTTTTTGAGTATAAGCTTCAATATGTTTGGAGAAAGTTGATTTTTGCCACTTTTTCACTTAGGGCTTTGGTTTGGGCTGAGCCCATTAACTCCACTTAACTCAGTTCCAACCCTCTTCTCTTCATTCTTTCATAATTTCCTAATACATTCAAGCTTCATCAAAAATGGAGGAAGCGAAAAAGAATTAGGAAATCCTAAGCCCTAGTTTCCATTAGCAAATCCATCTTCTAGCTCCAAACACAAGAGAACCCATTGGTAAGCTTCCTCTTCATCTTCTCCAACTCATTCTCTCTTTGATTTCATAAATTTCCTAAACCTAATTTAGGAAATGTTTCTCTTTTAAACTTAGATTGAAGCTTCTTGAGTTGTTATTGAAGAGGAATTGATCTTAGCTTGTTTTTAAAGCTTCTTCTTCATTTGTTTGGGTTCAAAGGTGATATTTTTATCTCACATCTATGCTTATTATCATCTTCGAATGTTTGGTATGAATTCCTAACACTTATTCGTGTGCATTTGCTTTTTGTTTGGATTGATTTGGTGAATATCCCAATTGTTTGGTGTTTTGAGTTCAATTCTTTAAAAATCCTAACATTGATGTTTGAACATGTTTTTGGTGATGCATCGAGGAGCATATAAGGTCGGGTAGTCGATTGGCATAAACCCTTAGCGCCGATGCTCGTGCGATGTTATCGAGATTTGCACCTCATTTGAAATAGGGCATGGGAGTGCCAGTAACAGGTTCGGCCGACCGAGCCCCTGGGCCGGCCGACCGACCTGTAGAACGGGCACTTCCTGCCTCTGTTTGGAAGTGCAGGCTACAGGGATCGGTCGACCGAGCTCAGGGTCCGGTCGATCGACCTGCTACCCCGTGCACTTCTGTTTTTGGTTCGGTCAACCGACTCAGGGAGTCCGGTCGACCGACCTGCTGCTATTTGCCAACTATGCCTATTTTGCCTAGTTGCTTGAATTTCCAACTTTAATCGATTTGTGTTGTTCCCCTTTTGTTGTTATCATTTATTATCGACTTTGATGACTCCTTTTTAGGGATTTTTGGAATATCCATTTCGATGGATCCTTTATCGATTTCTTTGGAATTTTATTCACGTCGTTGTATGTGAATTTTAGTGATTGATTGTTCCTACAATCTTCTTTGTGATTTGTCACTTTAAAAATATAAAGGTTTTCTATACTAGTAGTAAATATCAAAACTCTTTCTTCAAATGATTTCAACACTATTTTATTACAAACCACGTTTTCTTAAACCGTTTTCCAATCTATTAGTATATACAAGCTTTTACCCCACTCGTATGAGAAATCTAATTAAACGACTTAGTAAAACGAGTGGTATGAAACGCTTGCGTTTACTTCGTTGGTTAATTCTTGGACTTGTTCGATTGAATCTCTCGTGACAATTTTCTAGTGGAGATCTACAATTTGTTCGTAAATATTTAAGTTAAGATAGTGGTTATGGGACATGAAGCTAAGCTCATATATTTACTAGCTTACTGTAATTGACACTTGTCTTTGATCATGACGATCATTTTATGTTTTAGACTAGCATTGTGCAATGTCTTTGTGTTTTGGTTCATCGGATGTCACGCTGTACGACGTCGTTGTTCCCTTTGATTGTGATTTAGTTCATCGGATGTCACGCTGTACGACATCATTGTTCCCTTTGATTGTGTTTTGGTTCATCGGATGCCACGCTGTACGACGTCGTTGTTCCCTTTGATTGTGTTTTGGTTCATCGGATGACACGCTGTACGACGTCGTTGTTCCCTTTGATTGTGATTTGGTTCATCGGATGTCACGCTGTACGACGTCGTTGTTCCTTTTGATTGTGTTTTGTTTCATCGGATGTCACGCTGTACGACGTCGTTGTTCCCTTTGATTGTGCTTTGGTTCATCGGATGTCACGCTGTGCGACGTCGTTGTTCCTTTTGATTGTGATTTGGTTCATCGGATGTCACGCTGTACGACGTCGTTGTTCCCTTTGATTATGATTTGGTTCATCGGATGTCACGCTGTACGACGTCGATGCTCTGAATTATTTGATTTCTGGATTTCGTGTGTTGAATTCTGGAATTTATGTTTCACCAACTTTTACGATTGGCATTGGTATGTATGTCATTTATTGTGGCTTGGTGAATGAGATTAGGAGTATGACATTCTTTTTTTATGTTTGAGAAGATCCTTGCGATATTGATTAATCTCTTATTGATTTTTCAATTACTTATTTATCACAGCTTGGCATTGTGATTATTATACGTTTAGTCATATCTCTTATTTTATGTCATTTCATCTGATATTTATAGCTAGACTGATCCGTTTATTATTTTCTTCTTAAATAATACTCGGGTCAGACTGAGATATTAAAGGTGCTTCCTCATGGCTTCCTATCTGGAACCATCTTCTGACTTTTGGCTAACTACTTGGATTAGTAGTTTTTGTTGTATACATTTGAGATACAGACTCTATGATGTATACTTATTCTTTTGTCTAGCACTTGTATCTATTCTCTTTGATATTGTGGATCTTGTTAGACCACTACTCTAATGAACACTTTTATGTGTTATATATATTCATATCTATTTCCGCCTTTGTGATATGAATTATCTATGACTGATTTGTGTTATGCTTATTTCTATATTTGTTTCCGAAGATTATTGTAGCCATTGTGTAGTAGCTTTGTGTTTGTATCGGTATGTCGGATTTCGTCTTGAAATAAAATGCATGTTATACTATTTGACATATCGGTGCTCGCGCGAAGCAATTACACAGATGGTCGCTCCTCAACAGCCTTATTCTCCGGGCTAGTTGACAGCATTACTCCGTAATGTTCTTGGCTAGCGTGGGTATAGAGGTAGGGCGTCACAGCTTGGTATCAAAGCCAAACTTCGGAACAATGTGGAATATTATAACAAGGATCATCGTCCTAAGTCCATCTTAGGAGTCGTGCTTTAGGATTTAATTCGAGTCTTCGTACCGGTTCATCCTTTTTTTTTATGATTCCTTGTTTTATCAATCAAGTTTGATTGAAGTTTATTTTGAGAATAACTTTTTCCTCTTCTTTCTTTCTTTCTTAAAGAAGAGAAATGGTTAGACCTGGCCGTCCCAGCGCCGGTCAATCTAGTGCTACTCCCCATGATGGAGTATTTATATCTGCCCAGCAGCTTTTAGATCTTGTTAAGAACGCTCAAGCAGCTGGACCCAATCCAGAGCATACTCATCCTAGATCCGGTTTTGCACGCTTGTGTAGAGACTATACCGATTTAGGTGGAAGGCATTCAAGGGATCCGAGAGTGTTATAGAAATTCAAGCTTGGCTCAAATCATGCGATCGTATCTTTTATCGCATAAACCTTATTGATCTACATCGAGTCCAAGTGGCTTCTAGCATGCTCCAAGAAAGAGCGTTGGATTGGTATGAGCTTTTAATTTCTGAAATCGTTGAAGCGGATCTCACTTGGGAGCAATTCCTAGATAGATTCAAATTTAAATTTGTGCCGGAGGCTGAAAAAGTAACTTTGGCCCGGCGTTTTATTGATCTTGTTCAAGGTGAATCTTCTGTGATAGACTATGTCGCATCTTTCGAATCTCTTTCTAAATACGGGATTGAGTATATTAATACCCCGATGAAGAAAAATCAGAGATTTGTCTATGGCTTGAATAAGAATCTTAAGAAGCCATTACTTTTGAAACTTGAGGTTTCATTCGATCAGCTTATTGATATCGCTCTTCGTCTAGAAGAGGCCGATAGAGAAAGCGATATTGAAGTTGTGCGTGCCAAACAGAACTTCAACAACAACATGAAGAGGCCTATTAAATTCGAAGGCCCCAATCCCATCAAGAAAGGGAAGCAACAAAATCCGGTAGCAAAGTCTCCTATCTCTAGTCATGGACGATGCTACAATTGTGGTTCCACGGACCACTATGCAAAGGAGTGCCCGAAACCTCTCTTTTGCCGTTATTGCAAAGGTTCGGGTCATCTTATATCTACATGTCCCATTCTTCAAAGCAGGAGAGAGGGAGAGCTGAATATTGTGCAAGCTCCTGGTAACACTTCTCGTCGTCAAGGTATTTCTCATTCAATCCTTGATGACATTTGCTTTGTGATTATCTTGTTCGTGTTCTTTTTGATATAAGTTCCATTTCACTATTTTATATCAAAAGAACTTGTTGATTCTTTTTCTTTAAACATTTTGGGCTTGATGACTTCTTTGAGGATTGTGAATCCGAATGGTAGATCTGCAACACTCAATTTGTTTTTATTGATGTCGAAATTATTTTATGTGATTTTTCTGTCCGAGCCGATTTTTACTTAGGCTTCGGGATTTACTTTTGTAAGGATTGGCTTAATTATTATGAGGCCATATCCTTTGTCCCGTGTGGACTATTCATCTTTGACATTTTCAATATGTTAAGCAGATTTCTATTTTTCCTTTATGATTTTGACTCCAACTTGATGGCATCATTTTATTCCTTAAGCCCACTTATAAGGAAAGTGTTATTTCTCTCATTCATGTAGTTTGAGAAATTTTCCGGTATTTTTGAGCTTGTCTTAGGATTATCACCTAAGTATCTTTCGTGTGGTGCTAAGGTCTTTTCAATTTGACTTTATCGTCGGTTTTCATTTGCTACGAGTTGCGGAAGTTAGCATTCCACTTACCGCATTCCGCACTTGTTATGATTCCTATGAATGAATTATTATGTCATTCAGTTGGTCCAGCTTATTTCATCCATTTTAGGTATCGAGTATTCTATGAATGTCTCGATAAGTCCATTCTTGTATTTATTGATCTTGGATGAAAATAGAAATTTAAAATTTTGAAAATCTTTTTCATAAGATTTATTTATAAGTACAATTTGATTTTTTTGTTCTTAAAACAAACAAAGAATATTCTTAGAAGTTTTTGAGAAACTTAATTATCCTATAGAATATGATTTTGTGATTCTATTGCCCATTTAATGTTTTAAGAATTCTGGTCGATGCGCTTGATCAACGTTATCGATAGGAATCTCCTAAACGCTTTGATGAGACAATCAGACACGATATATTGACTTGTAAAATGTAAATTTTTCTAGAAATATTTTTACATTGAAATAATTGTGATTTTGAAAGTTTTAGTTTTTGGGAAAGAAGATTATTTGAAAGAATTCTTTTTTGATACTCTTATTCTTGTGATTCCTGAAGGGGAACCAAGACTTTGCTATTTGTACCGATACTAGTCGTATTGGTTTGGATGCCATTCTCTTGCAAAGGAGAACGTGCTATCACTTGTGCTTTTTAATCATTATAGCTTATCGAGACTAGATACGCCACCCATGATCTAGTGCCCGCGGCTATTGTTTTTACTTTTGGAATTTGGCATCATCGTATTTGGATGACAAATTTGTTCTCTACCTCGATCATAAATCTTTGGAATATTTATTTTCTCATAAGGAACTTCATGTCGACTCGAGTTCCTAGCATCCTATGATCTTGATATTCTTATATTCCCGAAAGGGAAATCGTGTTGCCAATATGTTTTGTCATAGGCAACAAGGTGTTGATTCTTTGATGATGCCTGAATGGAATTATCTTTTATCAAGTTCATCGGACGTTTTGATATACTTCGTTTTATTGAGCTTTATCTCATTCCTTTTATTGACTAGTGTCCGATGTTCTTTTATGGTGTTTGGTTCATTGGACGTACCGTTTTTGTACTACGTCGGTGTTCTAAATTATTCGAGTTTCTAGTTTTTCGGGCGTACCGTTTCTGTACTACGCCGTTGCACTGGCTCAATTTTATGCTATTCTTGAAGTTTTCTGCGTCTTTTAACTATGGAAATGCTTTTAGGTTTCCTATTTTTATTCTCGAGCTGGTGTTATTGATGAAATTGAAGTTTCGCCAGATTTGATTTATAAGCAACATTCCATTCGCATCATTACTTCGGAGGTTGAGCGCCTTCAAAATAAATATGTTCTTCTTGTGACAGTTCAATGGTTCTCTAAACCTAGGGATTACTCTTGGGAATCTAGAGATTCATTGAGCGATCCCGTTCTTGCTAACTCTTTCGTACTCTTTATGGTGAACTTCTTATTTCAATTTTCTTTTGTGTTGATATGCTTCCATGGTTGTTACTTCTTATTTTCTTCTTAAGTATTGCGAGGACGCAATTTCTTTAAGGAGGGGTGTCTATAACAACCCGCATATTTATCGATTTTATATTTAAATATTTTATCGTTCGTCGGATTTTGGTCCGAAAAGCTATTTTTTGCAAACAGTCGAGTTGGGACTCGAGACCACCCCCATTGAGTTCAAAATGACGTTTGCAACCTTTTTGAGTATAAGCTTCGATAAGTTTGGAGAAAGTTGATTTTTGCCACTTTTCACTTAGGGCTTTGGTTTGGGCTGAGCCCATTAACCCCACTTAACTCGGTTCCAACCCTCTTCTCTTCATTCTTTCATAATTTCCTAATACATTCAAGCTTCATCAAAAATGGAGGAAGCGAAAAAGAATTAGGAAATCCTAAGCCCTAGTTTCCATTAGCAAATCCATCTTCTAGCTCCAAACACAAGAGAACCCATTGGTAAGCTTCCTCTTCATCTTCTCCAACTCATTCTCTCTTTGATTTCAGAAATTTCCTAAACCTAATTTAGGAAATGTTTCTCTTTTAAACTTAGATTGAAGCTTCTTGAGTTGTTATTGAAGAGGAATTGATCTTAGCTTGTTTTTAAAGCTTCTTCTTCATTTGTTTGGGTTCAAAGGTGATATTTTTATCTCACATCTATGCTTATTATCATCTTTGAATGTTTGGTATGAATTCCTAACACTTATTCGTGTGCATTTGCTTTTTGTTTGGATTGATTTGGTGAATATCCCAATTGTTTGGTGTTTTGAGTTCAATTCTTTAAAAATCCTAACATTGATGTTTGAACATGTTTTTGGTGATGCATCGAGGAGCATATACGGTCGGGTAGTCGATTGGCATAAACCCTTAGCGCCGATGCTCGTGCGATTGCAAATTTATCGAGATTTGCACCTCATTTGAAATAGGGCATGGGAGTGCCAGTAACAGGTTCGGCCGACCGAGCCCCTGGGCCGGCCGACCGACCTGTAGAATGGGCACTTCCTGCCTCTGTTTGGAAGTGCAGGCTACAGGGCTCGGTCGACCGAGCTCAGGGTCCGGTCGACCGACCTGCTACCCCGTGCACTTCTGTTTTTGGTTCGGTCAACCGACTCAGGGAGTCCGGTCGACCGACCTGCTGATATTTGCCAACTATGCCTATTTTGCCTAGTTGCTTGAATTTCCAACTTTAATCGATTTGTGTTGTTCCCCTTTTGTTGTTATCATTTATTATCGACTTTGATGACTCCTTTTTAGGGATTTTTGGAATATCCATTTCGATGGATCCTTTATCGATTTCTTTGGATTTTTATTCACGTCGTTGTATGTGAATTTTAGTGATTGATTGTTCCTACAATCTTCTTTGTGATTTGTCACTTTAAAAATATAAAGGTTTTCTATACTAGTAGTAAATATCAAAACTCTTTCTTCAAATGATTTCAACACTATTTTATTACAAAGCTCGTTTTCTTAAACCGTTTTTCAATCTATTAGTATATACAAGCCTTTTCCCCACTCGTATGAGAAATCTAATTAAACGACTTAGTAAAACGAGCGGTATGAAACGCTTGCGTTTACTTCGTTGGTTAATTCTTCGACTTTTTCGATTGAATCTCTTGTGACAATTTTATAGTGGAGATCTACAATTTGTTCGTAAATATTTAAGTTAAGCTAGTGGTTATGGGACACGAAGCTAAGCTCATATATTTACTAGCTTATTGTAATTGACACTCGTCTTTGATCATGACGATCATTTTATGTTTTAGACTAGTATTGTGCAATGTCTTTGTGTTTTGGTTCATCGGATGTCACGCTGTACGACGTCGTTGTTCCCTTTGATTGTGATTTGGTTCATCGGATGTCACGCTGTACGACGTCGTTGTTCCCTTTGATTGTGTTTTGGTTCATTGGATGTCACGCTGTACGACGTCGTTGTTCCCTTTGATTGTGCTTTAGCTCATCGGATGTCACACTGTACGACGTCGTTGTTCCCTTTGATTGTGATTTGGTTCATCGGATGTCACGTTGTACGACGTCGTTGTTCGCTTTGATTGTGTTTTGGTTCATCGGATGTCACGTTGTACGACGTCGTTGTTCCCTTTGATTGTGCTTTGGTTCATCGGATGTCACGCTGCACGACGTCGTTGTTCCCTTTGATTGTGATTTGGTTCATCGGATGTCACGCTGTACGACGTCGTTGTTCCCTTTGATTGTGATTTGGTTCATCGGGTGTCACGCTGTACGACGTCGATGCTTCGAATTATTTGATTTCTGGATTTCGTGTGTTGAATTCTGGAATTTATGTTTCACCAACTTTTACGATTGGCATTGGTATGTATGTCATTTATTGTGGCTTGGTGAATGAGATTAGGAGTATGACATTCTTTTTTTATCTTTGAGAAGATCCTTGCGATATTGATTAATCTCTTATTGATTTTTCAATTACTTATTTATCATAGCTTGGCATTGTGATTATTATACGTTTAGTCATATCTCTTATTCTATGTCATTTCATCTGATATTTATAGCTAGACCGATCCGTTTATTATTTTCTTCTTAAATAATACTCGGGTCAGACTGAGATATTACAGGTGCTTCCTCATGGCTTCCTATCTGGAACCATCTTCTGACTTTTGGCTAACTACTTAGATTAGTAGTTTTTTTTGTATACATTTGAGATACAGACTCTATGATGTATACTTATTCTTTTGTCTAGCACTTGTATCTATTCTCTTTGATATTGTGGATCTTGTTAGACCACTACTCTAATGAACACTTTTATGTGTTATATATATTCATATCTATTTCCACCTTTGTGATATGAATTATCTATGACTAATTTGTGTTATGCTTATTTCTATATTTGTTTCCGAAGATTATTATAGCCATTGTGTAGTAGCTTTGTGTTTGTATCAGTATGTCGGATTTCCTCTTGAAATAAAATGCATGTTATACTATCTGACATATCGGTGCTCGCGCAAAGCAATTACACAGATGCTCGCTCCTCAACAGCCTTATTCTCCTGTCTAGTTGACAACATTACTCCGTAATGTTTTTGGCTAGCGTGGGTATAGAGGTGGGGCGTCACAATAGGCCTGATTTATTTTATTTAATTTATTTCAACTTGGGATTGCGGGTTTGAAATGATAAAACCCGGATTTTCTTTGTAAATTACGGGTTGAAATGATATATTACCCGTATCACTTTACCTGGCGTAGAAAATTTTATACAGGCCCGTAGTTAAAATATGCTTTTCTAAAAATTTTAAAATATTTTAGAAATTTAATTATTATAATATTTTGATTTGAAATTTAATAAAAATAAAATTTTTGTAAAATATTATTGATTTTCTGAATAATTGTAAGTGAAATGAATTAATGAAAAAGTTAGAAATTTTGAACGTAAGTTATTTTGGAAATTTTGATTTAATTTTAATTGGAAATTTAATTGAGTATGAAATTATGATAAATTTATGATAATTTGAATTTAAATGAATTTAAAATGATTTTTATCATATTTATGATTTTTTAATAAAATTGAAATGTGAAATGAATAAATATTTTAAGTTGAACTTTGAAATATAACTAGAATTGGAAATTTATGAAATTGACGGTAAAGTGAACTTTTAGTTAAGCAAATAAAAATAAAACTAAGTTATATTTGAGAATTTGAACTTAAGTGTTAAGTTGAAATTTAATGTAATGGATTTTAAAATTGAACATTGCATTTTAATAAGTGGATTATTATTAAATCTTGATTTTTGAATGGAAATTTAACCCTGTAAAATCATGAACTTGAGGAAAATTAAATGATGTTATAAATCTGAAAATGTATGACTTTATAAGTTAAAAATGTTTTAATAAAAATATAACTGGTTGAGAAATTTTATTGAATATTTGAAGTTAATTGACTGCATTTTTGAAATGATATTAATTACAATGTAAATGATATTACAACAATTGTAAATACTGTAGTTGATGATAATGAACTAAAAAAAAGCTATTGAAAAAAAACTATTATAGAAATTGTTGTAAGTACTATGATTTTTGAATTTAACTAAGTTTATTTGAAATTTAAGAAAACTCTATTACAACATTTTTAAACGTTGTCTTTTGTTAAATTGAACTGTTTTGAATGTAACTTTCCGTAGAGTTTTTTAAATGATGCGAAAAGTGAATTTTCACTGTTTTGATAAACGTAACTGAATAAATGAACTTTGGAAGTTGAAATTTTTGAAAATTTAATAATTTAAGCATAATAATTTCATTGAAATGAAAAAAAAAAAGAATTTTTGGAATATAAACTGTTTTAAAATATGAATTGAAATGGTATTTTAGGTTGAATAAAATGAATAATGATTTGAAATGAATGAAGTTTTGAAAAGATACGATATTTTGATATATTAAAATGATTTTAAAATGAAGTTTTGAAAGGATATGATATTTTGATATATTAAAATGATTTGAAACGAAGTTTTTAAAGATATGATATTTTTGATATTAAATGATTTGAAAAACGGAGTTTGAAAGATAGGACATTTTGATATTAACATGATATAAAAAGAAGTTCTGAAAGATATGATATTTTGGAACTGAAAGGTAGTGTTGAAAGGGTATGAAAATTTAATATATTGAAGTGGTTAGAAATGACTTGATATTTATTTTGATAAATATTTGAATTGAAAGATATTTTACGATGATATATTGAAATGGTTTTGGAAATGATTAATCTTTATTTTGATAAAGATTTGGATTGAAAAGGATATTTTATTTTGAAGTATAAAATATTTTTAAAGTTATAACTACGGGTTATAATAACGATGGGTTGTTAAAGGGACCGGGATCGGATATTGTCTTATAGCCGGCCAATACCGAAAACCACTTTAACAACTGTGTACGCGGTGGAGATTCCAGAATGAAGTAGGATGGTGACGACGTTCTCGAGGTATATTACGTGGACCCAACTCCCGTGAGTTGGCATATATGACTAAAACAGGAGCTATACCGGGCTACACAAAGGGTCGCACCCTTTCATCGAGCATGCTCCATCGGAAACCATCCTATTACTTTTGTGATTCGATTTGGTGGCGCCACTTTGATTCGGGGGTATTGTTCGATGTGGGCGGAAGCTGCTGGCTTGCCGTCACCACCAGTTCGGGAGAGCAAATGGTGTATCCACCCTGGCATTGCCTCGCGTGCCGTGTCATATCCTTATATCGAGCCCACTACGATTTCGGTTTTATAGATCCGACCGCGTTAAGGTTCACCATCCCCTTAACGCTATTTTCTATATGATTACACTTTACTGATTAGACACTACCGTATATAGCGTATATTACTACATAGTAAATAGTTTAACAGATCCTTAGAGGATGGGCGGTCCCAAGCATCCTTTAAGTTACTGATGCATTTTGTTACTGTTCACTTGAGTTGATTTACAGTTTATAAGTATTTATGTCCTGACTCGAGGGTTTTGTGTTTTGCTTTACGCTCGAGTCAGATTGATTGAGTTAGCATTCAAGATTCACCTTCGGCGTTGGATCTTTCCTTGAAGATCCATCCATCTATTTTGTTTCAGTATCCAGTGGTCCAGTGATGTATCTGATTTGTATCGGATCTATCATGTTACTCTTCTGTTGTATCTTATTTAACTCTGATGTATCTTATATTTTATATAGTAGCTTCATGAACTACTATCTCTTTTTCTTCCGCTGCATTTTTATATACTCTGTGTCTGTGATATGTGATTTTTAATTACTGTATATTCTGAGATTTGCCAAATTTTTATTTACAACACTGTATTTTGAGCAATCCAATTCCAGCATGAGTGTCTACCTATACACTTATAATGGATGCGAATGGTTGAAAATACTGAGTCGTTACAAGTCCCATGACTGACCTGGAGTCGATTGTTCTCTTCCTAAACTCTAGGTGCCCATAATTTTCCACATGGGCAGCCTAGAGTTAGGTTATCAGGTCATTCTGGATTCAGAAGTGCTATGGAGCTCAAGTGGCGAGCTGGATGGCGAGGCGTATTACTTGTATATGATATTATCTTTCCGCTGTAGAATTCACTTGTAAGGACATGTTTGTATAACTGTCCATTGTTCAGTTGTGTTATATGTTGTTGTTGTACACTCTGATGATAATGTAATGTATTAAATGTGTAGTTTTTTGTTTTAAAGATTATTCATTTCTCTATTATATGTTGTTCCGCTGCGATTGTGAGATTCTGATATTATTCTATTGTTCTTCTTTCTTTCTTCCTTCTTCTACCTCTTCTTTGTTAACCATAACAGTTCGATTTTCCAGCATTCGATTATGCGGCATTTGATACAGTAGACGTAAGAATGCCGACCTTCGGATCCCGATAAAATCGATATGTTACATGTGGTATCATAGCATATGGTTAAGCGACAATCTTGGCTCTGTTGGGAATTACTCATTAGAGATAGAGTCAGTAGTGCTCTAGAATGAGTTGAGTGTAATAATAGATATAAGAGCGTATTTGTTAGTGAATATGAAATTGTTTTGTATTCTGTTGACTTATCAGTTGATTGTTTATAGATTCTGGTCGGTGCAGTCTAGCTAACTGTATTGATAGGGGTTTCTAAACTCTTAAACGAGATAAACCGACATAGTATGGTTTTAAATTGGGCAAATGAAATAATTTTACCTCGATTATATTTTATATATAAAGGAATAATTTTTCAGAATTATCAAAGTGTATGTAAAATTGAATTGTTTGATTGTTGAAAATGTAAGAAAATATACAAGTGAATCAAAGTTGTTCGAATAATCCGAATAAAAACAACAATTGTGAAAGAATAAATTATATAAAAGCAACAATTGTATAAGTATAGAATTTTAATTGAAATGATTTACAATTGTGGAATAATCTTGTATAAGTAAAGGGAAATAGTGAAATTATATAAGCAAGATTTATAAATGTGATTTATAAATAAAAGAAAATTTTGAAAGAATTTAAAGCACCGAATTCACTACTGTTGCTGGGGAATAATAAGGGTGATGACTACAGCATCATCAATATCATTTTCGAGTTTCTGTGTGATGGATTTGCTACCATGGTAAATTGAAATTGAATTTTGTTGTGATAAACAAATTTGAAATTAAAATCCAAGTTGAAATTGATGAATATAAGTTATCGAGTTTTGAACTTATAATATGAGATAATAAAGATTTAACTTTAGTAAAGTTGAAATAAATTTGAATTAGTATCATAAAATATATGATGTGAAATTTAACTAAAGGAAGTTAAATAAATTAAATCAGATTTGGAAGTTGAATAATAAGTTGTATAACTTATTAAATGTGAAGATGTAAGTAAAACCAATTATTAAAATGGTTAAACAACTTTGTTAAGCAAAACGAGGTATGAATCTGAATAAGTGATAAAATTGACTTTGGTAAAAGTTAAATAGAATTTACTTTGGAGTTGGAATTTGAATTGGATTTATAAGTGGAAATTTGAAATGGAATATAACTTAAGTGATGCTGAATGAAGTTGATTTTGGTATCGAAGTAAAGTAATGAAGTGAATTAAATGGATGTGAACTTGAATTATATAAAGGAGATTCAACTTTATTTGTAAAATAAATTACTAATTGAACTAATGAATTGAATATTAATCAATCGAGTATAATGAATTGATATAGAATAACGAATATAAGTTTAAATTCATTTAAGGCTAATTGAATGTTAAACCAAATTGAAGGTAAACAAAGTGAATATGAATGTCGAATGTAAAGTGAATAAATTCGGTTGTATTGGATATACATTGGTTGTTAGATTATTGTTAATTGATTGAATAGAAATTTATATGCAATTGATTGAATAAAATTGAAAGCTAAAGCAATTAAATTCAAATTGGAAGTTAAGTAAATTTAAATTGAATAGAAATTGATTTGAACTGAAAGTGAACAAATGTGAATGTAAATTAGTGAATGTAAACTAATTGAAATTGAATAATTAAATGTCGTTGTATATAAATTGGTTGTAAACAATTACAAGTAATGTCGAAATCATATAATTTGTTTATAAACCTTGCTTAGTATGCATTTCTTTTAATATGCATATGTTGTAGTCGTTTAAAAGGGTAAAATGTTAATAACTTGTTATATATGTCACTTACATACTTATATTGAGCAAGTACAGGTACCGGGGCTAATATTTGGCTGGTTTTGGTTGTGCAAAATGCTAAATAAATAATTGCTTTGCTTAAAAATGCTAAAAAGGTATGCCTACGCAATAAAAATAGGAAATATGAACTGTTTTTCTGTTTTCCGACCGTGTAGGTCGATGTATATACATTTATATCTATTGTGATATTGTAAAAGCTCCTTCGTACAAAGGAGGTTATGGCGAAATTTTCTATAAATTTAAGGCGTTAGAAAATTTTCGGGAAATTTTGGAATTTTTTTCTTGAAAACTAAGTTTTGATTTGAAGTTAAAGGTTAAACGATATAGTTGGTTTTGAAAAGAAAAATATATGTGGATTTGAAAATATTAGTGAAGTTTTGTAAGAGGTTTAACTATGGATTTTGGAAAATTTAAACATTTAAATGAATTTGAAACTTAATTTAAACGAATTGTTTTGAAAAATTAATGAATTTGGAGCATTTTTCTTACTTGGTAATTTCGAGAATGAAATTCTTTTAAGGAGGAAGATTGTAATGACCCAGAATTTCTGTCATTTGAAATTCAGATATTTAATTGATTTTAAATATCAACAAGTAAAATTTGTAAGTCGAATAAATTATATTTCGAATATTTAGATTTAATTAGATAATTAAATCGATAATTCAATATTTGAAATTACAAAAATAATTGGAAATTGGGTTTAATATGATTAAAATTGATTTGTAAAATTTTATTTAATCATATTGGAGTTAGAATGATGTTATAGAACTTTTAAAATTTAATTAAAAGTTAATTTGTGGAAATTGAATATTTTAATATTTAATTAACGAGTAAAAATTGACATTTTTCAAACAGTCTCGGATTTTGACGAAACCAATTTCATCAGATCCATAATGTTATATTATAGCAAGGTTTCAAATTTCGTGTCAATCGGACTTACGGTTTGTCCGGGGCAAGCCAAAATGCATAAAAATTGGTTTAATCGATTTAATTTAAATTTGATCATTTATTTCCGTAACTCGCACATATGATCAAATTAGCTTCCGAAACACGTTCCATTGTGTCCTGAACGTGGATAAAACCCTAGAAACGGTGGTCATCGCGTGAGATTTGGAGTTCGGAAAAGTCAGATGAATAATGTTTTGTGAAAATTTCTATAAAAGGACCCATCCACCTTCACATTTGCAAACAAGAAAACCCTAACCCTAATTCTACCTTCAGCCGCCACCATTAAAATGAATGGCCGAAATTTTGTTTCTTTCCTCTCTAATTTTCTTTCAATCCGTTAGCAATCAAAACTACCAACTACAAAATGGATGATGGCATCGAGATCTATAGTTTGAACGATGGTGGTCGAGTATTATGCGGTGGATCGTCGGCAATTGGAGCTTGAAGGAAGCACGTCTCAGCATGAATTTCGAGTGCCTGGGGAGGCCGAGTTCAACGTTGTTTATGGTGGTGGTAGCATTCGTGATGAGCTTCGACGTGAAGGTCTCTGATCGTCTTCAAGCGGCTCGTAGTGGTCGCGTGATTTAGGGCAAGGGTGGCGGCTAATGGGTTCAAGGGTCATGTTTTTACTGAATGGGGGAAGAAAAGGGGGACGGCCCAGATGCTAGAAGATTGAAAGGAATGGTTCTGATTTGATTAGGTTATAAAAATTAAAAGAGATTGTAAATTATTTTATATTATAATGTGTACAATCTTTAAAATGCGATAACTTGTTCATACGAGGTCGAAAATGCACAAAATGAATTGCCTCGGGTTCATATGGATGAGCACTATGCAATGGAGCTAGTTTGGAGTCGTTTGGAGCTTGTTTTAATTTTGGGTAAAATTAAACGCGTGTCTAATTTTATTCGAAATAAAACGCTACAACTGTTATCGGAAACTCAAGGTGAGATCTCACTCAATCGAATTGTTTCGATTTAAATTTTAAATAGTTAGATTTAAAATTGCTTGATTATGTGATTGGATGATAGTTATTATCTGTGTATTGAAATAGACCCTACACGCCGTATATTAAGCGGATGTTATTTATTGAACACATATACCGCGATAATTCCAACTTGATATGGAATTGGTATTATATATGTATTTGGAGTTGATTTCCCGCATTATATAGCGGATGAGACCCTATTGCACCGCATAATAGCGGATAGTATTTTATAAATCCCATATACCATGATATTTCACCTCGAAGCAGAATTGGTATTGTGCTAACATCTGTGGATGCAGGAAAATAGGTTGGAGGGATCCAACTGGATTCCTCAAATGATTGAATTTGTTTCAATGTTGTCTGTTGATCTATTTATAATCTACGTGATTATCTTTTTGATTGAAATCGTTAAAGGCTAAATTTTAGCCAAATATATTTGTGGTATCGTTAGATGCCGAAAATAAATAAAATTGGATTTTTGAAAATTAAGTTGAGAATTCATAATAAAATTTAGTTTTGGGAATTGGATTAATTCAGATGAAGGAATTTTTAAAATGATAAAGTTTTATTTTTATCTTATTGAATAAATTCCAAAATATGGTAAAAAGGCTTAATAAATGTATTTTCGATAATATTATTCAAAGGTTATAAATTTATTCAAAATATGGATTTTAAAGAGTTGGAAAATAAAAAAATTTGTATTCTTTAAAAAAATAAATAATTTGGGAATTGATTTTGGTAATTGAAAATAGATCTTCTGGAAACCCATTTGGAAATTTATTTGGTGTTTTGAAATGAATTTGGAATCAATTTGGAAATTAATTTGAGGTTTAGTAGAAGTTGATTTCAATTTGAAATTTGAATGAAATTGACTTAGTGTTTAATTTCTTGGAAAATCAATATGGAATTTGATTTGGTGTTTTTGAAAATCAATTAAAATCGATTTGAAAAATCGCATAAAAAGTGAATATTTGAAAATATAAATTCACAATGGAAATTTATTAGGGAAATTTGTTTTAAAAATAAACATTGATTTATTTTTAAAAGTGTGGAAATAAATTTACGGATTTGGAACGTAAATTTAATAAATCGGTAAGGATTTATTTAATTAGTTTGAATAAACCATTTTGAAATGAAAGTGTATTCTCCCTGGGAAGCCGAATAAGATTTTCTGAATAGTTTTGAAATATATGTATATAAAATTCTAGTATTGGTTTTGAAAAGGATACTTTGAATAAATTTACCTCTTAAATTATTTTAAATCCTTTAAGTAAAGATTTATTAAATTGTTTATAGAAATGATTATTTCTAAGATTTAATCAGTAATTGTTTTAGAAAGTGGTTATTTAAATAGTTATAATCTATTTACTAATTTTATTTTGAAAAATTAGTTTGGGTTTAAGTTTATATAATATAGGTATAATATTTTATAACTAATATTTTAAGTAAAGTGTTTAAAGAAAAATAATTTTATTTAAAAGTGTTTTCCAGATATATTTTTGGATAAGAAATTTTCAATTATTTTAAAATATTTGAACTCGGTAGATTTCCAGTGAAATGAATAACTATTTGTAAGTGTTTTTCGCTTAAGGAAAATGATTTGAAATTCAATTTCAAAGGTTGTAAAGGTGAAAATTGATTTGAAATTTGTTTCCAAATGGTTGAAGTGTGGAAATTATATCTTGTAAAGATATTTTTGAAAATAAATAATTTGGGAAATTATTTGAAATCGGGTGATGTTGTGAATATTGATTGATAGTTAAATAACCGACTATCAATATTGACCCTTAAATGGCTATTTGTTGTGAATTGATTGAAACTGAAAGCTACACTTATTTTTAAATTATTGCACTCGTTATTCGGATTACCCATTCCGAATAGTGATACGACGTAATGGATAGCATTGAAGATCGGTGGTGAAGATCGGGTATTTGTGAAAACGATAGGATGACCTATCGATTTTCTCTACACCGTTAGCTATGGTATAGAGATTCCCTTTGTGGTGGGAAATTCGATCGGGATTGTGAATACCCGGATTTCAAGGGCTTCTTTTGAAGTGCCTTCGGTTCTGTTCGAACAGACTTGTATGGTTACATATATGACATTACATTTTGAGATATGAAGTAGATTCCTTTCAAATACATCTCTGTTGGTGGCAGAGAATTTATTCTCTTAGCTTAACACCCCTCTCTGAGACGTACGAGCTCAAAGGTTTTGTAGTTGAAGGTTATCAGCGATATACTCCCAATTTGGTAATGTGGCATGTTGAGTATTGCTGTGTGATGATTATTTATTGATCATTTGTTGATCAAAGCGTGGCTTTGTGAAAAAGCGTAGCTTTGTGGATGAGACTTCGTCGGACCTCACACCCTGGAAATGGTCGAAACAGGAATATGCGGCAAGGTTATAAGGGTCGTGCCCTTTAGGGTATGTCATTTCCTTTTGGAAAAGGGTGGTGTCAGGTATGGAGCCCTGATGCTTAACCTATGTGGTTTCTCCAATCTAATTTTCTGTGTGGTTGTTGCTTTGTGATCGAGGGCCCTCGGATAAAGGTCCCAAAGGACCGTGGGTGGCATATTCGTGTAGTAGTTACCTAGTTTTAAAGGTAACCCGGCCTTGTGTTGGCAGAGATCCGGTTAGGTTCTCGAGACGTACTGCCAGAGGCGTTCCCATGTGGTAGTAGGAAGTTCCTTAGCCTGACCATTTGTCAGAAATCCAAAGAAACAATACGAACCTTGTACGGTTTTAGTTGCATAACCTGCCATGAAATGTGGCGGTAACCTGCTATTGAACATGGTAGCTATAGTCGGCATACGATAATGGTCGTATGTTGGCTAAGATTTATATTATACTTTCGAAATGGGTTTTCACACTTTGCACTTATAGTAATAATATCAAAGAAAAATTGCGTATCAAGCATCTTTGACTATCATAAGGAGAAATCTCCTCCAATTCTGCGTTTGCATTGTGTGTGTGCAGGAAGGCCTTATGGTAGTTTCATTTTCCAAAAGCATTGCGGATATTTTTCACTTCCCATGTTGTTTTTGTTTTAAAAGATAAATAACTATTTTGAGTTCTCACACCAGTCCCATGACTGACCTGGAGTTTATTGTTCTCTTCCTAAACTCTGGGTGTCCATAATTTTCCACATGGGCAGCCTAAAGTCAGGTTATCAGGTTATTCCGGATTCAGAAGTGCTATGGAGCTCAAGTGGCAAGCTGCATGGCTAGACGTATTATTTGTATATGATATTATCTTTCCGCTGTAGAATTCACTTGTAAGGACATGTTTGTATAACTATCCATTGTTCAGTTGTGTTGCATATTGTTGTTGTACACTCTGATGATAACGTAATGTATTAAATGTATAGTTCTTTGTTTTAAAGATTATTCATTTCTCTATTATATGTTGTTCCGCTGCGATTGTGAGATTCTGATATTGTTCTGTTGTTCTTCTTTCTTTCTTCCTTCTTCTACCTTTTCTTCTTTAACCATAACAGTTCGATTTTCTGGCATTCGATTATGCGGCATTTGATACATTGGACGTAAGAATGCCGACCTTTGGATCCTGATAAAATCGATATGTTACATCGCCTGCCTTATAATACCTCATGATTTGTGTACTGAGGTCGAACCTATCAATCCAAGCCGACACAAGACCGGCCTACCTTTTACTGGATAGTAACAAACATGATCACCCATCAGTCGGGATCAACATCTATACCGAAGCATACATGATTAGATATCTAGATGGGAGTGAACAGACCCTCATGGGAGCGACCCACCTAGACTTGTTGCATCTTTCATGTTTTAGTCATTCCCGGTTGATAGGGTCTGAGGCTACGACTTTACCTTCTTATATATAGCGCTTTCCTCTTGGAATGCTAACATTGCCTTTCAGATGTTAAAATAATGTCAGTCCTCATCCATATAAGTCATTCAGGAGATGAACGAACCGAAGGCATTATTTGCACTACACTCGTTCTGGAATCACCCTCAGGGTTAGCAGTAAATAGCCCTTATAATTTAAGTCTTCATTTAGACCTTGACTTTAGAATTTCCAATTTGAACGCCTAACGTGATTCGAACTGGTTTTCGCATTCAATAATTTTTAAAGAGTCTTTATAATAGACCATTCGACTATCAGGGTGTAAAATTTTGCATTTGAACATATGGTCCATATGCTTAAATTATCATGGCCTATTTATCGAAATTAACTCTTTTATATTAATCATATTCCCGAGGTACGGTATTGTGATAAGTACAAGTCGACTTACTTGCAATAAAACGTGTCAACGTTTTATTTCAACTACTTTAATTCGTTTGGCTAGTTAATAATATGGATAAGAGATCCTTTATTCTTAAATATTTTACTCAAACAAGAAAGTTGGTTAATAATAAAGAACCGAAAGAGTTTTGAAAGAAACTTTAAAATAAATAAACCTTAATTAAATCATAAGCTTTAAACTTAATTAAAATTTATTTAGTCTTAATCAAAAATCTAAATTTTAATCTTATTTAATTAAAAATTTAACTATAACAAAAATTTAATTAAATAACATTAATTTAAGAATTGAACCCTAACTAAGTGAATAATTTTCCTTTAATTAAATAATAATTTACTAAGTAATTTACTCTAGTTAAATAGTCTATTAAAGTAAATAAACTTGATAAATAAAAATTAATATTTTTATATTAATTAATCATTATTTAAAACTTCCTTAATTAAAAATATTTTGCTTAGTTAACAATTTTTTAAACTGTTATTTAAACTAATTACTTAATTAATTAATTAAATAATAATTAACTCTAATTAAATAATTAAATAAATAAAATATTAAATAATAAAAACTTAACTTATTACATGCTTAATTAATTTGAAATGATTTTTTAAAATAATCCGAAAGAAAATATTTTAAAAGTTATAATCATTAAATTTTTCGAACTACATCCATAACGACTGTCGCTATGAGCGCAGTTTGCTAGAATTGATTTCTTAGTGAAAACCTCACTTTAACTTTAACTACCACATGTTTTGAAACACAAAAAATTAAAACAAAAGGTGAAAACTTGCAAAAACATTTACTAAATTCAAAACTAGAAAACAAGCTTTTGTTTTCAAATCAGATATCAAGTCCATTGCAGCTTTTAATGATGCTAACTTCATGACGTTTACATCATAGACACTTGATTTTTGTTTCATAAATACACTACCACTATATCATAACCAACCATTCACATATCCATATCCAAACATACCATTTAACATCCAAATTACAAATCCAAGCTTGATGCAAACTTGTAACCATATGTCATCTAGACAACATGATATTTCAACAAAACAAACATCATATTTTCATAACATATAGTTCATCAAAATAAAGTTGTTTTATTTTGCAAAAATAAGAGTTTTACTTGCTAAAACTTTACCAATTTAAGGCGAACGTTTGCTAAACTTGGATATAAGCTAGAATTTGCCAAATAAAGACTTCAAGGCCAAAATCGCCTAGACGAGGCTCGTCCAATGGGAAGTTTGGGCTCGGCCACTTAGGCTAGTTATGGATGGTACTTGTATTTTGGAAGAGGAAGTGTTGTAGAGCTTGTAGAAGTGTTCTAGCAAGAAGTGGAAGTGATTTAAGTGGAAAGAAGTGATTTATTTTCTTAATTTAGAAAATATGTAGAGGGGCATGCATATGTTTGCTGAAGATTTTAGGAAATTTAAAATGGAGATGGTGATTGCAAAATGAGAAATATGAGAGGTAAGGGTTATATATAGGCTTAGGAAATTTATTTAAAATATATAAAGTACTTTGAATTTAAATACATACTTGCTTGTACTCCCTCTCCTCCCATAATTTCTATCCTCCCCTTCTACCCCCTCATCATGGAAGATAGTTTTATATGTTTATATATATAAATTTTATAAATAAAATCTCATTTTATTTTATATATTCATATACTTAGGTGCGAAAATATGTGCATGCATATATACATGTACACACCATGTTAAGATAGGTTGTAGTGTGTGCATATGTGTTTAAAATAGTGATATAACATTTTAGATAACTTTTAACAGTTAAAAAATCAATATTTTGGAAAATAATTTATGGTCACATTTAATATTTCTCTATGAACTATATATAATGGTAAACAAAATTTGAAAGGATTTTATAATCATTAGTTATTATTTAAAATAGCTTTACTTATTAATAAAAATCCATTTGTTTATTATTTAAAATATATTCAAATATTCATTTATTTAGCAATTAAGTTTTCTGGTTGTTATGCTCTTTACCTTTAAAAGAATTTCGTCCCGAAATTACGAAAGAAGGATAAAATTCAAACTACGCGAAAAGCTATATATTCATATCATAAGAAACATACAAAGACATACACTAAGCATCCATAGCAAACATGCATACATTTCACATACAATAGACAAACAACTAGCTACCTGACATCAACTCGTGATATGCTTCTTTCATACGATCCGCAGTCCTAAGTACAGTCCCTTGGATCATCACTTCATCGAATCTTGACTAGTTGCACTCCTTGTTACGCAATCTTTTTTCATCCTGATCCACAATATAAACTGGATGTCTAACCACTGTTAAATTCAGTTCTATTTCCAATTCCTCATGAATTAATGGCTCCAAAATCAAAGATGGGTCATGAACATATTTCCTCAAATGAGACATGTGGAACACATTGTGAACTGCGGCCACTCTCTCTAGCAATTCGAACCTATAATCAAGCGATCCAATTCTCTCAAGCATGCAAAAAGGTCCGAGATACCTTAGAGCTAACTTTCCAGCTAATCCAAATCTAAAAGCTCATTTTATTGGCGAAATCTTTGCGAACACTAAGTCTCGAACCACAAATTCCAAATCCCTCCGCCTCTAATCAACATAACTCTTTTTGTGATCTTAAGCTTCCTTAATTCTTTTCTTAATCACTACAACTTTTTCGGTATCTTCTTGAATCAGGTTCGACCCAAGTACTAGTCTATCTCCCGTCTTAACCTAGCATGCTGGTGACTTGCACGATCTTCTATATAGGGCTTCATAAGTGCCTTATCGATGCTCGCTTGGAAGCTATTATTATAGGAGAACTCGAGTAATTGTAGATGATCCTCCCATGATCTACCAAAATCCAGAATATACACTCTCATCAAGAGATCTTCTAGAATTCGATTCATTGGCTCCGTCAGTCCCTACAACCTGTCTAATTAATTTCAATACTTTCCAAAATTGACTAGTTGTAACGACTCGAAAATTTTAATGGATTTAATAAGATAATTAATTGAAATTTTATGAAATTTTAAAGAATAAAATTTGAAAAAATATATTTTTGGAATACGTCAATTTAAATATAACAACCGGTAAATTTTCATCAGATAATACAGAAGTTTATTTTCCTGTGTAATTTTATTTCAATTTAAATCAGTTAATAGCAATTCAATTTAAAAGTGTTTCGAAAACCAAATATGTCAACTGGAAAAATTTATTAAGAACACTCCGAATCTGACTGCGAAATTTATTTCGCAAAATTTGGACGTTTCTAGCTCCATTTGAATTTTTCCATACGGAATAACAAAGTAAATCAGTGTTAGTATCAAACTTTTGATAGAATGATCGTACCACTGATATCTGTATATCGTTTTGATCGTCTTGTCGTGCTGATCTCTACGATATAATCGTTTCTGTGATTTGAAGTCCGATACGCTGCGAGATCAATGCAACTATTCGCAGCATCGGTATGGTTTCGAACATTTCAAATTACTTTTACTATTTCCCAAATATCCGCATTCGAGATTTTCTTCTTCCACTGTTCAATATAACAATTATAGAACCAAATTTAATTCGTGACTTTTCCTTTTCCACTGTTTCATATTTTTTTAGAATTTACATCGGTTCAGGTTGCTTTTGATAAATCTTGTAATATATATATATATATATATATATATGCTTTTCCATCCTTTTCTTCTTCAAAAATAATGTTTACCGTTGCTTCTTTCCCATCAAACCCTGATCCCATTCCTCAACTTCATAATATATATTATTTCTGTGCTTCAAACAAAAGTTTTGTTTCCATCTCTCAAAGCCAACCTCGTGTACCCACGTTCAACCTCCTCCACCTATCACCACACCCGAGACCTTCCCTCTTCCACTCAGCTCACATCGCCGTGCCCACCTGACGTCGACCACCTTCCGAACCGCCCCCTTCCAACTCCCGTCCTTCGCCTTCCCCGACTAAGGTGTACACTCCGGACTCACGTGCAGATCCTCTCCAATAAGATGCCTCTCTCCTCCTTTTCCACTTGACCGAGTCCATCGCCCATTTCCTAAAGCCGATCACCCCTTGCTCCATGCAGGCCTCGACTTCAGCCTTTCCCCTGGCCATCCTTGCGTGCAAGCTACCCAAACACTCTGTCTCCTTCACCTCTTGCTACTAAGGTATTATATCTATATTTCTTATATTAGATCAGAGATATAATTGTTTGGGTAGTGTGTTTATATGGTTACATAAGTTGTTGTTTTAAATCTATATATATTTCGATCTAAAGGTATATTGGATCTGAGTAATATTGTTTTTCATTGTATATTTGAGTTCATATAAGTTTCGAGATATATTGATATACAAAATATGTTTGTTTTCATAGCCTGCGTGTTATTTGTATATATACATTTTAATAGCATATATTTCTAAATTTTATAATATATACTAAAATGTGTTGGCATATATGATGTTCTATATATTATAACATTTGTATTATAGTGTTTATAATATTGGAAAAACATAAGGTTTTATTTTATACGTATATTCTATAATATAATATTTTATCTTATATGATATGTGGGTTACTGTATATACATTTACGTTTACAGTATAAAGAACATATATAAAGTCTGTTAATTTATAAATTATAAGGTATATAAGTTTGATATGTTGTATATATTTGTTTATTAAGTTATGCAGTTGTGTTACCATGCATATGTACATCTACTTTATGTAAACTATGATAATATGATCTATATAATAGTTATGTATAGGAATCTGCATATTTGGTATATTTTAGTATATTATAAATTAGAAATCTACATATAGCTTTGTTTACAATCATTCGTGCTCACAGTATTGTGCTTTGGGTGTCGAACTGCATATAGGTCTAGATTTTTTTTTTCAAACCTGCTTCATAGTTATAAAGAGTGATTTATATGTATATCTCATCTATAGTATGTGCGTGTTTATTATAAAAATCTTTGATTTTAATGCTTGGGTTAAGAATAACGATTTAAATTTTTTTATAATATTTTAATCTTTGTCTTAAAATAAAATACTGAATATCTATTAATAATATGTCTGTTTTCAATTTATGACAAATTGATCCTAATCATTTCATCGATTCCTCATTATAAGCTTTGTCCGTCGTGCCTATTTTCTTCATCGAATCGTATCCATCTAGCGTTGCTTTGGAATTCGTATCTCATTTCTTTGTCAAATCGTCTCTAACCTCGAAAGGTAAGCAATCACTCACGATTAACGTTCTTATATTTATTAAATTTGATTTCAATTGAAACGACAATTGAAATATACTGCTGTAGTTATTTAAATTGTTACGTATATGCTATTATCTGTAATTGTTCACCTGTGGGATATGACACCATATCATATTGTTTATATTATACTGTTATTGATGATATATGCGTGTTATATTATTATATTATCTGTTATCACTCTACAAATTCCCTGTTGCGTAGAATTCATTATGGGTTGAAATGATACATATTCGAATAGACTTTAGAATAAGAGAATTCCATTATGGGTTGAAATAATAAATCTAAGTGATTTTCATTTGAATTGAATTTGGGATTGTGATTCGAAATGATATCTACCCGTATATATTTAAATTACGGATTGAAATGATAAATATCCGTATCATTTGACCATAGGATAGGAAATTATATATAGACACCGTTGTTAGCCCGTGAGATGATGATTTTGATGACAACAACCTTAGAACAGATTATAAAATATAAATACTAACATTATAAGTTTAGATATATACGTATATGCAAGATTTAACCATGCAGGTAGTAAGAATGAAGACTGTACAGTATAGAGATTCAAGATATCAAGATAAAATATCAAGATTATCGAGAGTTCAAGATTTCAAGGATAAGTATTTTTTTATTATTAGGAATTTTTGTTAAAACTCGTAGAAAAGCACTGGCATCTTAAAATCCAATTTATTCGTGGAATGGAATCCACTTCGAGCCCGTTAAAGGGATGGAACCCTAAGTAGGATGGAACCTACGAAAATCTGGTGGGACATTGTTTTATATCCACTAATTTTAATTCAAAAGATTTTACAAAATTATCTTGTTTTCAAAATGATTTCAAAACTTTCCTTTTAAAAGATTCAAAACCCTCGATCCTGATTTTAATTAATTTTAGCCTAAAAAACATCTTTATTTTCAAAGTCATGTTACTCCTGATTTTCAACTATCTTTTTAAATAATATATTTAACTTTTAAATATTTATACTTAAATTTAAATATAAAATTATAGTTAAAATATATATAAATTATTCTCTATATTTTCTTATGAATTTAACTATAGTCAAGTATATTTATAAAGTTTAAAATAGGTTTTATATAAGATAAAGGTTATTTTCAAAGAAAATCAAAACACCAAAAAATCCTTTGGGATGTCGACATGCCTAGCATGACCATGTCGACATGGTGACAGTTTGGTTCAAAAATTCAAATTTAAAAAGAAGTGTCTATTCGCCATAACTCTTCATGAATGGTCATGGCTGTTGTTCTTCGATAAATAGGGGTCAGTTTCAACGAGTTTTCAATCACTTCTTTCTTGTTTTCACTCCTCTTCTTCTTCCACATTTCTTAATACATATTCTTATCATTACTCTGCCATAATCAACATTGAATCATACTCGATTACTTCTAGTTTGATTCTCTATCACTATCTCTACAAGGTTCTCAGTGCTATTCAGAGTATGGACTTCTTTGTAATATATTAAGCGAGAAAAGGTGTGATTATAGCCTTGAAAATCAATCAAAAGGGAAAAGGTGTGATTGTATCCTTGGTAAATCAATTGGGTAAACTTGTGGCCCATAAATCAAGTATCTCTACCCAAAGGATCGAAATTCTGGAGGGTGTACCTCGTAGCCTTGAAACCGGGGTGTAATTGTACAATTGCCGTTGAAAGGAAATCCATACTTGTGTTGCAGGACTGGATCTAGGGTAACTCCGAATCAGTATAAAATCCGGTGTGTTCTTTCCTATACTGCTTTTATTTTATTTCTGCATCTGTGATTGTTTCTGTGATCATATCTATGTCTGTATATTGCATACTTTTGTGCCTAAATTAACATAAATTAAAAAGATTTAACAATTCTTGATTAACACTATTCACCCCCCTCTAGTGTTAATCTTAGCCTTAAGATCCGTAATCAGCATTTCTCACAATTGGTATCGGAGCAAGGTTTTCAAAGTTTCATAATTTGATTTTTGAAAAGTTTTTTTAAATGGCTATATTCGTTAATACTAATTTAGAAGTATTCAAATCATCATTGTTTCATAAGTTTGCATATAATCAATATTCAAATTCAAGTTATCTACCAAAATTGTTTGATGTGCAGGAATCATACTTTATGGGTGTTGAGGAATCAATCCACAACGGACAAATTGTGCAGATCAGAAAGAACAAATGGATACTTGATAGTGGATGTTTTAGACACATGACTGGAAATCCAGATATACTGAATGATATAATATACAAAGACGGAGGATTGGTTAACTTTGGAGACAATTCGAAAGGATATGTTGTAACAACCTGCATATTTAACGATTATATATTTAAATGTTTTATTTAAATATAGTGTCATTAGTCGGATTTAGGTCTGAAATGCTACTTTTTGCAATCTGTCGATTTGGAACTCGAAACCACTTCCATTGAGTTCAAAATGGCGTTTGCGATCTTTTTTAGTATAAGCTTTGATATATTTGGAGTAAGTCGAATTTTGCTACGTTTTCTATTTGGGTTTTGGGTTTGGGTTCATCCCATTAGCTTAGCTTAATACCCTAACTCAGTCCCTCTCCTTCAATTCACTCATTTTCAATTCTTTAACTCTAGCTAAAACTGAAAATGGTGAAAAGGAAGAAAAATTAGAAACTCCAAGCCCTAGTTTACCCTTGCAAACTCAAATTCTTGCTCTATAATCCAAGAGAAGCTATTGGTAAGCCCTCTCTTTGTCTTCTCCAACTCTTTCTTCCTTCAATTTCAGAAAGTTTCCTAAACCAAACTTAGGAAAAATACTTGTTTTGGTCTTAGACTGAAGCTTGTAGAGTTGAAGTGGAGAGTGGTTGGTCTTTTCTTGGCATTTGAGCTTCTCATCATTGTTTTTGAGTTAAAAGGTGAGATTTTTATCTCACATCTATGTCAACAACTTTGTTTGATTGTTAGGAATGAATTACCTAACATATTTACATGTTCATTTGCTTTCGATTTAGATTGATTTAGTGAAATTGCCAATTTACGATTTCTGAAGCCAAATCTATGAAATCCTTATATGGTTGATGTTTATGTTGTTCGGAGTGTTTGGGTGAGTCGTTAAGGTTGGGTAATCGTTTGACGTAGGCCCCCGAGATCATCGCTCATCGGATCGCTTTTGATTTCTTTTGGCCATCTATGGCCTAGGATAAGGAAATGCCTGAACATCGGGTTTCAAACGTCTGAAATCTCATTTCCAGACATATAATTGTTTGATGTGCAGGAAATACACTAGCTAACTCACGAGAAATCATCGTTAGATGCTGAAGAGCCCATGTTTTCCCCACGTGCAAAGTGTATGAATGTGTCGTGCAGTGCTGTGCATTACTTGAGCAAATTCTACAGAATAAACTGAAATGTGTGAACGACAAAAATCTTAAAATCAGACCGGAAATGATTGTCATCGCTGACCGTCGTCACCAAACCGTCCAGATGTTAGTGATCGATCCCATTTGAAATTACTCATTATGTTGTTAAACTATGGTTCCATCGACGAGCTTCGAAAGGCAGTCAAATATGCAGTTCTACAGTTTAGTCCAGATATGCAGGAATAAAGCTTGTCGGAGTCAAGTGTTCACGAATGCAAAAGATTCCCAAATTCATCGAACTTCGGCTTGGAATCGATCACCACAGTTCAAGTTAGTGAAGGGTCAGAGGCCTTCCTTTCGTATCGATCAAATTCGAATCGATACATTTCGTATCGATCGAACTTCGAATCGATACATTTTGTATTGATCAGATTCGAACCGATGCGCTTTATATTGCATCGGTTCGAAATGATACGTCTCGCATCGTTCAAGATCGAATCGATACCCCTCGTATCGATTATGTGGCATCAACTTCGTGTCGATTGCGAACCGAAGAACTTCGCATCGATCATATTCACAACCATCATTCCTCGACCTGAACAGCATCGATGCGAACCCAACATCCAGTAATCAGTACGAAGTCAAGCGCTAACTTCCTATTCATCGGTATGAAGTGGAGGCCTGAGCAACCCTCAATCGATTGTTAAAAATCCATCATTCCTTCTTCTCCGATCGATTCGAGCATAGCCATGGCCATTCATGACAGAGCTCCATCCCAGATCTGGTTTCATCCATTGCCAGAAGGAATGATGGAAGAAGAAAAAATGGATCGGAAATAGCTTCGTCGTTTGGATTCGTGATTAATTACCTAATTTAAAGTTGGGACTTAAAGATTTGCCTAATTGGAATATGGGCCAGACGTCTGAATTAGATTCTGGAAAACTTTTAATTTTCCAGATTCAGACGTCTGAACCATATATTTTAGACATCTGAATCTGCTGTCTTTTGCCAATTTGCCTATTTTGCTTGGTTTTCCAAATTTAACCGACGCGTGTTGATTCCAATTAGCTATTTATGCATATTTGACTATGATGGTTCCTTTTTGATTTCATAAACGGGTTTTTATAAAATGATCTCTTCAAATCGTTTTAAAAGCTCTCTTCTCTGATTTATAAATTCTATTTAAAACACACACACACACACAAAATTTCGCACTTCGAGCGAAGTGGAAAGGAGATTAAATGGTTAGGTAAAACACGGACCATGAATCCGTGCATTTATCTTGCCGATTAATCCCCAATCTATCTGATTGATTGTTTTGACCTTTGGTCTGGTTTACCGATGAGATGAGGTAAACTTTGTACTGCTTTGAGTGTGAAATTGACTATCGGATAGTAAACTGTTTAGTGCGAACGTGTGGATATGGGACTCACGTTAATACTTTTTGGGTTCCTTTTCGAGAGTTGTGACACATTCTTCCAATTAGTGGTGTCCAGTACTGGGCCTCCGGACCTTCACCACTACAGTTTGTTTCCTTTGGGATAGTGTCTTCGGACTGTCTCCTTCAGGTTTGTTGCCTTCGGGTATGTTGCCTTCGGGTCGTACCTTCAGGTTTGTGCCTTCGGGCTCATGGATCCTTGTTTATACAGTACTGAGCACGTGTAAATTTTCTGTTGTTTCATTGATATGTATATTCCCTAGGTATCGCCCTTCGGTGTTGCTCTTTTTGAGCTGCACGATATGTAGCGGTTGCCTTATGGAACTTGTGTTACCTTCATTGGTATTTGTTATTTGCCTTTTTGGCTTGCTTTGGGATATTCATATCCTTTGTTTATTGTGTTGCTGATCATATGAGGCTTGTCTTGTTATGATTCATCTTTTGTTAGACGATTGTGTTATCTCTTTTAGAGATATTTGTTATACTTTATGACCTTGCAGGTTTATTGTTGTTCAGTTTATCTAACTGATTTGTTTAGCTAAACTGACCCGTGTATTTTATACTCGGGTCAGACCGAGATGTTTCTGGTTAGGTACTTTTGAACTTAGCCTATTTTGCTTCTGCATGGACTATTCAGCTTGCTCCTTGTTTTTATAGTTTTTGTGTAGTCCTTTTTGTTGAAACTCTGATATGTATTCCTTTGGATTCACATGTATATTGTGGTTTGCTATACCACTTGTCATGTATTAGTTTGTATACTCTGTTACGTATATGTATATGTGCATATGATGATCTATTGTTCTGTGAGGTATATTACATTTGAGTTGTTATATTTTGTTCTGATAGATCCTCCAACCACCTATGGTTTTGTTTTAAGTATTCAATAGATAGTTAAAGCAAGGCTATAGATGGTCGCTCCTATCCAGCCTTATTCTCCGCGTTAGTTGATGGCATTACCTTATAGTGTCCTTGGCTAGCGTGGGTATAGAGGTGAGGCGTTACAGCTTGGTATCAGAGCAAGGTTCAGAACAAAATATGATAAACACAGAATAGAAGCACATATTACGGTACATCAAAGTGTATAAGTGTTACAAATCTTTGAACCATCTTCCTCTATATTCCTTCTGTGCCTTTGATGGTAGATAGAATTTGGGAATACGTTTAGGAATGCATTTAAATTCCGTAGCATCCCATATTGAATTATCTACCTTGTGAATAATCTTGTTCTTATCTTAACTTTCAGTGTATGGCTGGAAGAGGCAGGGGACGACGCTCGGGTGCTGGACAATCTAGTGGCTCACATCCGGACGGCGTTTATATGTCTTTCGATCCGTTTTTGGAGTTTTTTAGGAGCACTCAGCCTCCAGCTCCTACTCGAGTATCTCCACCTCGCAAGTCTGCCTTTGTACGCCTGTGCAGTGATTTTGCTCATCTTGGGGGAAAGCCATTTAAAGGCTCCGAGTCTGTTCTTGAAGTCCAAGCTTGGGTTCGCACGTGCAAGCGTATCTTCTCTCACATGGATCTTTATGATCATGATAGAGTTCTTGTAATTTCTAGCTTATTGCAAGAGCGCACCCTTGATTGGTACGAGCTTCTTATTGCCGAAATTGATGAGTCTGCTCTTTCTTGGACTCAGTTTCGGGAGCGATTCGAACTCAAGTTCATTCCTAAATCTGAAAAAGTTTTATTGACCCGTTGCTTTCTTGAGTTAAAGCAGGGGAAGTCTTCTGTTTCTGAGTATGTTGCATCATTCCAGGCTTTATCTAAGCATGGCCTTGAATTTATTAGTACTTCTTATAAGAAGAATTTGAAGTTTGTCTCTGGTCTTAAGAAATATCTTACGAAGTGTTTATTGCTCCAGCTTAAGCTTTCTTTTGAGGAGTTGGTTGATTCGGCACTTCATCTCGAAGCTATCGAGAAGGAGTGTGATAGTGGTGAGGATGTTGAGGTTTCCAAGAACCCCAACAAGAAGCAGTTTCCATTTTAGAAGTCCAGGTCTTTTCCTTTTAAGAAGAAGAAGACTGGTGGTTCTAATTCTCAGACTCAGTCTACTGGGACACCTTCCATTCGGAAGTGTTTCAATTATGGTTCTCCTGATCATATTATTCGAGCTTGTCCTAAGCCTCTCTTCTGCCGCTATTGCAGGAAGGATGGTCATCATGTTTCAGCATGCCCTACTGTTCCTAGTAGTGCTAAGTCAGGCAAACTTAATGCTGCCAAGGCTTCTGAAGGTCCTTCTCAACCCAAAGGTATATCTCCATCTATTTTGGAAGGTTTTATTTTATTTCATGATCATAGTATTCGAGTTCTTTTCGATACGGGTGCTTCAAATTCTTTCGTATCGAAAAAGCTCATTGATGATTTATCTTTGGATGTTTCTTGTATGGTTACTTTATTGAGGATTGCGAATCTTGTTGGAGGATCCGTGACCCTTAGCTTTTTTGTGATGATGTTGAGATTGTTTTATGTGGCTTTTCTTTTCATGCGAATCTACATGTTATTTTTGTATCTGGGATTTGATATGATTTTGGGTATGGACTGGCTAGTGAGAAACGATGCCAGGATTATTTGTTCTGAGAGGATTATATATCTTCGACATCCGGATTCATTTACTCGGCTATCAATTGTTCTTCGGAATGTGAATAATTCCGAAACGGCTTTATATTCTCTTGACTCGCGAGATGAAGATGATATATCTCGTATTCCTATTGCTTGTGGCTTTTCTGATGTTTTTGAGCCTGTTTCGAGTTTGGCACCCAAGCGGGAAATTGAGTTCCGCATTGATCTCATTCCAGGCACGCATCCGGTTACTCGTCCTCCCACGAGGATGTCTACGAAGGAAAATGAGGAACTCAAGAAGCAGTTTTTTGAGCTTGAGTCCAAGCAGTTGATTTAGTCCAGTTTTTCTCCATGGGGATCTGCGGTCGTTTTCATGAAGAAGTTCGATGGAACTCTTAGGCTCTATATTGACTATCGCAAGCTTAACAAGTTAACTATCAGCAATAGGTATCCATTGCCTAGGATCGATGATATGTGCGATCTATTGAGTGGTGCTAAGGTCTTTTCTCAGCTCGACCTTGCCACAGGTTTTCATCAGTTACGAGTCGCGAAGGATAGCATACCTCTTACAGCTTTCCACACTCATTAAGTTTCTTTTGAGTGGCTCGTTATGCCATTCGGTTTGACGAACGCTCCTGCTTTCTTTGTTGATCTCATGAATCGAGTATTCCAGGAATATCTCGACAAGTTCGTCCTTGTGTTTATTGATGATATCCTTATTTATTCTAAGCCAGAAGCCGAGCATGCTAATCACTTGAGAATTGTCTTACGTATTCTCCGACGTCATCAGCTTAGAGCCAAATTCTCCAAGTGCCCTTTTTAGGAGAATAAGATTAAGTTCTTAGGCCATGTTGTATCTTTCGACGGCATTTCAGTCGATCCCTCAAAGATCGAAGCCATCTAGAATTGGAAGAGGCCTGAGAATGTGCATGAGATTCATAGTTTACTTCGATTGGCGGGGTATTACCATCGGTTCATTAAGGATTTTTCCTGTGTTGTGTTTCCTCTCACCAGCCTTACTCGGAAAGGCATTCGTTATATTTGGTCTGACATGTGTGAAGCTTCCTTTAAGTTGTTGAAGGAACTTCTCACTAATGCTCCTATTCTTGTGGTTCCCGAGGGGAATCATGATCTTGTTGTCTACACCGGTGCTTGTGGTAGTGGTCTCGGTGCTGTTCTTATGCAGAAGGATCGGGTAGTTGCTTATGCTTCTAGGCTACTACATCCGAATGAAGTTCGTTATGCCACTCATGACCTTGAGTTAGCTGCCATTGTCTTCGCCTTGAAGATTTGACGACAATATTTATTGGGCGAGTGCTTCATTCTTTATACCGATCATAAATCCTTGAAGTATCTGTTCACTCAGAAGGAATTCAATATGAGACAATAGCATTGGCTCGAGTTTCTTGCTTCCTATGACTTTGATATCCAGTATACCCCTGATAAGGGTAATCGTGTTGCTGATGCGCTTAGTCGCAAACGTTCGGCTATTGTTTCTATGATGCTTGTCGAATGGAATATTCTTAAGACTCTATCTTTTTTTGAAATTCGTAATCGAGGTTCATCTTCTGATTCTCCTATTCTATTATTTAGTTTGGTAGCTCGACCTATTTTATTGAATCGTATTGCAAATGCTCAGCGGCGTGATCCAGTGTTGTTGCATCTTATCAGCTTTTTGAGTCTGGATCCTATGATGAGGCATTGTGGGATTTCAGCATTGATTCTCATGAGTGTCTTCGCAAGAAGAACCATCTTTTTTTGCCTTTTGAGTTTACGCTTAGGCATGACATTCTTGATGACTGTCACCGTTCTAAGTATACTATTCATCCCAGTGGTAGTAAGATGTATGCCGATATACATCGCCTTTATTATTGGGAAGGCATGAAGCGCGATGTGGCGAGTTATGTGAGTAATTGCATTACTTGTCAGCATATTAAGGCCGAACATCAGGTCCTTAGGGTCTTCTTCAGCCTCTGGAGATTCCATTGTGGAAATGGGATCATATTACTATGGATTTCATTGACGGCCTACCTCGTTCGAGATTGGGCCATTCTAGCATTTGGCTTATTGTTGATCGCCTCACCAAGTCTGCTCATTTTGTTCCTATTAAGTCTAATAGGACAGCTTCTCATTTGGCTAAGTTTTATGTCAAGGAAATCGTGAGACTTCATGGTGTTCCTAGTTCTATTGTAGGTGACCGTGATCCTTTATTCACGAGTCATTTTTGGCAGAGTCTTTAGCAAGCTTTGGGAACAAAGCTTAATTTTAGCACAGCTTATCATCCGCAGTCTGACGGACAGACCGAACGGGTGAATCGTATCTTGGAAGATCTCCTCCGTATTTGTATTTTTGATTTTGGTGGTAATTGGGAAGATCACCCACCTCTTGTAGAGTTCTCCTACAATAATAGTTTTTAGTCTAGTATCGGTATGACTCCTTTCGAAGCCTTATACGGAAGGCCATGTCGGTCACCTTCTTGTTAGTTGGAATCTGAGGAGAAGCTTATTCTTGGCCCAGATTTTGTTCGTGATTCTTCTTAGAAGATTGATCTTATTCGTCAGAGAATGAAAGAGGCACAGAGCCGCCAGGAATCCACGCGGACAACCGTAGGACGCCTCTCGAATTCTCGATTGGTGATCTTGTTTTTATTCGTGTTTCTCCTTTGAAAGGGGTGATACGTTTCAGCATGACTGGGAAATTGGCTCCTTGCTTTATAGGACCATTTTCTATTACTGAACATATTGGCCCTGTGGCTTATAGAGTTTCACTTCCTGCCCATTTATCTGGCATTCATGACGTGTTTCACGTCTCTCAACTTCGGAAGTGTCTTGCAGAATCGGATTCTGTTATCGATTCTCCTTATTTGCAAGAGCTTGAGATCTCAACAGACTTATCTACTGTACATCAACCTATTCGCCTGCTTGCCACGAAGGTGCGACACCATCGAAATAAGGACATGCCGCTCATTAAAGTTCAATGGTCCGCTAATCCCAATGACTGTACTTATGTAACCAGAGAGTTTATCAAGCGATCCTATCCGGGTTTTCTATCCTTGCTTGGCAACGGTGAGAATATCCCTTCATCTCAAGCTTATTTCCTTTTCCTTTGGAGAATTATTGTATGTAGTTGTTACAAATATCGTCTCTCGGAATTGCGGGGACACAATTTTGTTAGGAGGGGAGATCTGTAACAACCCGCATATTTAACGATTATATATTTAAATGTTTTATTTAAATATAGCGTTGTTAGTCGGATTTAGGTTCGAAATGCTACTTTTTGCAAACTGTCGATTTGGAACTCGAAACCACTTCCATTGAGTTCAAAATGGTGTTTGCGATCTTTTTGAGTATAATCTTTGATATGTTTGGAGTAAGTCGAATTTTGCTACTTTTTCTATTTGGGTTTTGGGTTTTGGTTCAGCCCATTAGCTTAGCTTAATACCCTAACTCAGTCCCTCCCCTTCCGTTCACTCATTTTCATTTCTTTAACTCAAGCTAAAACTGAAAATGGGAAAAAGGAAGAAGAATTAGAAACTCCAAGCCCTAGTTTACTCTTGCAAACTCAAATTCTTGCTCTATAATCCAAGAGAAGCTATTAGTAAGCCCTCTCTTCGTCTTCTTCAACTCTTTCTTCCTTCAATTTCAGAAAGTTTACTAAACCTAACTTAGGAAAATACTTGTTTTGGTCTTAGATTGAAGCTTGTAGAGTTGAAGTGGAGAGTGGTTGGTCTTTTCTTGGCATTTGAGCTTCTCATCCTTGTTTTTGAGTTAAAGGTGAGATTTTTATCTCACATCTATGTCAACAACTATGTTGGATTGTTAGGAGTGAACTACCTAACATATTTACATGTTCATTTGCTTTCGATTTAGATTGATTCGGTGAAATTGCCAATTTATGATTTTTGAAGCCAAATCTATGAAATCCTTATATGGTTTATGTTTATGCTGTTCGGAGTGTTTGGGTGAGTCGTTAAGGTTGGGTAGTCGTTTGACATAGGCCCCCGAGATCATCACTCATCCGATCGCTTTCGATTTGTTTTGTCCATCTATGGCCTAGGTTCAGGAAATGCCTGAACATCGGGGTTCAGACGTCTGAAATCACATTTCCAGACGTCTGAATATTATACTGGGAATTTTCTTTCCCCAGTATTCAGATGTCTGGATCAAAACGCCCAGACGTCTGAATTAGTTCGAGAGCAACCAGAAAGGAAATAGGCTTAAAATGCCATTTTCAGACGTCTGAATTATATGGGCCAGACTTATGAATTAGATTCTGGAAAACTTTTAATTTTCTAAATTCAGACATCTGAACCATATACTTCAGACGTTTGAATCTGCTGTCTTTTGCCAATTTGCCTATTTTGCTTGGTTTTCGAAATTTAATCGACGCGTGTTAATTCCAATTAGCTATTTATGCATACTTGACTTTGATGATTCCTTTTTGATTTCATACACAGGTTTTTATAAAATGATCTCTTCAAATCGTATTTAAAGCTCACTTCTCTAATATATAAATTCTATTTAAAACACACACACAATTTCGCACTTCGAGCAAAGTGGAAAGGAGATTAAATGGTTAGGTAAAACACGGACCATGAATCCGTGCGTTTATCTTTCTGATTAATCCCCAACCTATTCGATTGATTGTTTTGACATTTGGTCTGGTTTACCGATGAGACGAGGTAAACTTTGTACTGCTTTGAGTGTGAAATTGACTATCTGGTAGTAAACCGTTTAGTGCGAACGGGTGGTTATGGGACTCACGTAATACTTTTCGGGTTACTTTTCGAGAGTTGTCACACATTCTTTCAGTTAGTGGTGTCCAGTACTGGGCCTCCGGACCTTCACCAATACGGTTTGTTGCCTTTGGGATAGTGTCTTCGGACTGTCTCCTTTAGGTTTGTTGCCTTCGGGTATGTTTCCTTCGGGTATGTTGCCTTCGGGTTATTACCTTTGGGTTTTTGCCTTCGGGTTTGTGCCTTCGGGTTTGTTGCCCTATTGTATCGCTTTTGGAGTTGGTCATTCGTCACCACTCGAGTGATATTGGGTTTGGAGCCTTCGGGCTCATGGATCCTTGTTTATACAGTACTGAGCACGTGCAAAATTTCTATTGTTTCATTGATATGTATATTCATTAGGTATCGCCCTTCCGTGTTGGTCTTTTTGAGCCGCACGATATGTGGTGGTCACCTTATGGAACTTGTGTTACCTTCATTGCTATTTGTTATTTGCCTTTTTGGCTTGCTTTGGGATATTCATATCCTTTGTTTATTGTGTTGCTGATGATATGAGGCTTGTCTTGTTATGATTCATCTTTTGTTAGATGATTGTGTTATCTCTTTTAGAGATATTTGTTATACTTTATGACCTTGCAGGTTTATTGTTGTTCAGTTTATCTAACTAATTTGTTTACCTAGACCGACCCGTGTATTGTATACTCGGGTCAGATCGAGATGTTTTAGGTTAGGTACTTTTGGACTTAGCCTATCTTGCTTCCGCATGGACTATTCAGCTTGCTCCTTTTTGTTATAGCTTCTGTGTAGTCCTTTTTGTTGTAACTCTGATATGTATTCCTTTGGATTCGCCTGTATATTGTGGTTTTCTATACCACTTGTCATGTATTAGTTTGTATACTCTGTTATGTATTTGTATATGTGCATATGATATCTACTGTTCTGTGAGGTATATTACATTTGAGTTGTTATATTCTGTTCTGATAGATCCTCTAGCCACCTATGGTTTTGTTTTAAGTATTCAATAGATAGTTAAAGCAAGGCTAAAGATGATCGCTCCTATCTAGCCTTATTCTCCACGTTAGTTGACGACATTACCTTGTATGTCCTTGGCTAGCGTGGGTATAGAGGTGGGGCGTCACATATGTGATTGGCATCGGCAAAGTCAGTAATTCTGAAACTCCTACTATTACTATTGTTTTGCTAGTTAGGAATCCGAAACATAATCTACCAAGTATAAAGGTTATAAAATTAAAATTGAAAAAGATAAATGTCACATTGAAGCTAATAATTCAACCATCATATTTGAGGGATAGGAAAAAGAATATATATATATTCTTAGTATGAAAGTTTCAAATCATAACCTGTGTCTGTTGGAAAATATAAGTGACCCTTGGATTTGGCACAAGAGATTTGGGCATTTGAATTTCAAACTCCTATCTAGACTGTCAAAACATGATCTAGTAAGAGGTCTCCCTAAAATGAATTTTAAAGTAGATAGTTTATGTGAAGCTTGTCAATTAGGAAAACTTAGAAAAAATTCTTTTAAGTTAAAAGATATGATTTCAACTTCAAAATCTCTTGAATTACTTCATCTTGATTTATTTGGTCCATCTCAAATTCTATCAATAAATCATTGTAGATATGTCTTGGTAATTGTAGATGATTATTCTAGATTTACATAGACAATATTTTTGAAACATAAAAGTGATACTTTTGAATGTTTTAAGACATTCTCAAAAGAATTCAAAATCAATTTTCTCTAAAAATTATAACTATTCGAAGTGATCACGGTGGTGAATTTGAAAATGAAAGGTTTGAGAAATTCTATAATAAAAAGGGAATAACTCACAATTTTTCATTTCTAAGAACTCCACAACAAAACGAAGTAGTAGAACGTAAAAATAGGACAATTCAAGAGTGTGCGAGAACTATGCTTACAGATAGTAATTTACCAAAGAATTTTTGGACAGAAGCAGTTGCTACCGCCTATTATATTTTGAATAGAACTTTAATTTGACCTCTAATTGATAAGACATCTTATGAACTTCTTTATTCAAAGAAACCTAAGGTATCTTATTTCAGAATTTTTGGAAGTAAATGCTTTATTTTAAATACAAAAGATAATTTAGAAAAATTTGATCCTAAATCCGACAAAAGTATCTTTATCGGATATTATAATAGAAGTAAAGCGTACAAAGTGTTTAATTTAAAAACTAATACCATTAAAGAAATAATGCATGTTTCATTTGATGAAAATTTCAAAATTTTTAAAGATACAAATGACGTAGAGGATTTGATCACTTAAAATCAAGAACCTATTGAAACTAATAATGAAATTGATCATCCTAATAAAAGGACAAAACTTTTAAAAGATCACCCTATAAAAAATATACTGGAAGATATGCAATCTTTTGTTAAAACTAGAAATCAACTAAGTAAAATGAGTAATGTAGCTTTTATATCAACTATTGAACCCAAAAATCCAATAGAAGCATCAACTGATGATTTTTGGATTTTGGCTATGCAAGAAGAATTAAATCAATTTACTAGAAATGATGTTTGGAAACTTGTTCCTAGACCAGAAAATAAAACTATAATTGGAACTAAATGGGTTTATAAAAATAAAATGAATGAACAAGGAGATGTAGTTAGAAATAAAGCTCGGTTAGTCGCTCAAGGTTATTGTCAAGAAGAAGGAATAGATTTTGATGAAACCTTTTCTCCCATAATAAGATTAGATGCCATTAGGATTCTACTTTCTTTCGCAAATCATAATAATTTCAAATTATTTCAAATGGATGTTAAAAGCGCCTTTTTAAATGGATTTGTAAAAGAAGAAGTATATGTCGAACAACCACCACTTTTTGAAAATGATAAATTACCAAATCATGTTTACAAACTTAAAAAAGCACCATATGGTCTAAAACAAGCTCCTAGAGCCTGGTATGATAGATTAAGATCTTATTTATTGCAATCTAGTTTTGAAATTGGTAACGTAGATAATACTCCTTTTATTAAAAGAAATAAAAATGATATTCAACAAGTACAAGTTTACATAGATGATATCATTTTTGGTTCAACTAATTTTGAAATGAATAAAGAACTTTCTGAAATAATGAAAAAAGAATTTAAGATGAGTCATATGGGTGATAAATTTTGTTTTTAGGATTACAAATAAAACAATTAGATAATGGTATCTTTATTAGTCAAGAAAAATATGCTAAAGACCTAATTAGTAAATTTGGTTTGACTTGCGAGTGGAAAACCCACTCCCATGGCAACCAATGAGTACCTTAATAAAGAAGATCTCTCGAAAGATGTAGATCAAAAATTATATAGAGGAATGATTGGCTCATTGCTCTATATCACCGCTAGTAGACCTGATATCACGCATAGTGTCTGTCTCTGTGCCAGATATCAATCCCATCCTAAAGAGACTCACTTAAAAGCCGTGAAACGATAAGATATGTTAAACACACATATGATTATGGTTTATTCTACCCTAAAAATGATTGATTTGACTTAATATCTTACTGTGATGCTGACTATGCTGGTTGTAAATCAGATCGAAAAAGTACAAGTGGGACTAGTCACTTTTTGGGGCATTCTCTGATTTCTTGGCTTAGTAAAAAGCAAAACACAGTTTCTTTATCAACAACTGAAGCAAAGTATATTTCTGTTGCTTTTGGTTGTTCTCAAGTAATATATATACATGCAGCAAACCTTAAAAGATTTTGGTTTTTAATTTTCAAAATCACCAATTTATTGTGACAATACGAGGGCGATAAATTTATCCAAAAATACTACTCAACATGCTCGAACTAAACATATTGATATCAGACATCATTTTCTCAGAGATAATATAAGTAAGGAAGTAGTTACTCTCAAGTATATCAATTCTAAGAATCAAATTGCTGATATCTTAACAAAACCATTAAATGAATCAATATTTACTGAATTAAGAAGAGAATTAGGTATTTGTTCTATAATTGAAATATAAAATATAAATAACAAGTATAATTAATAATTAATATTAAAATAATTCAAAGAGTTAAATTTTAAAAAAGACCATGTCGACATCCCTAGGTATACATGTCGACGTATAACGCTTTTGATTTTTTTTAAAAAGTTTTCCCACCAAAATTAAAAATTTAGTTATATATTCTTCTCAATTTCGACTTTTCATTCATTCTCACTGTTTTCTCTTCATTCTCTATTCTGAAATAAATAAAATCGTGGCTTCATCCTCAAAATCAAACATAAAATCAACTTTCTCATTTCCCTCTCCTACTTCTAGTCCATTCCAATGCACTACTCTTGCTCGTGTAACGAAAATAGAGGAGTCTATGATTGATGTACTTCAGATGTTAACTGAAATTCAAGTAACTCAACTTCGTATGGCAAAGGAACAGGAAAGGCAAGGCAAGATTCTTAGGAATTTGCAAAAATTCCTAATAGATAACCAGCCCAACCCTATCTTGATTGATGAAGACTCTTCACTAAATCAAGAACAAGAGGCCAGCGAGGAAGACGAAGAAGAAGAACCCATGGAAGAAGCGCACCGTAACAACCCGCATATTTAACGATTTTATATTTAAATGTTTTATTTAAATATAGCGTCGTTAGTCGGATCTAGGTCCGAAATGTTACTTTTTGCAAACGGCTGAATTGGAGCTCGAAACTACCCCCATTGGTTCCAAAATGGCGTTTGCGATCTTTTTGAGTATAATCTTTGATATGTTTGGAGTTTGTGAAATTTTGACCCTTTTTCTATTAGGTTTTGGGTTTGGGTTCAGCCCACTAGCTTAATTAACCCTCTAACTCAACCCCTTCTGTAACAACCCGATATTTTCAACCATTACCATCCGCACATGTCGGACTTGAATTGCTCAAAATACCACGTTGTAAATAAAATTTGGCAAATCTCAAAATATACAGTAAATAATTAATCACAGAATCACAGACACAGAATCAGAATACTCGCAGCGGAATTTAAAATACTTAGTGGTTCATGAAGCCACTATAAATAGTCTCAATCAAATAAAAATTACATAGTCTTTAATTCAAATATAGTTTTAAATCATCAGTAGAACAATCCAAATGTCCACTAGTCTTGATTTTAAAAATTTAGATAAAGAACTGGGAAGGAAGTTTGCCAGCAGCTTGAAAGTGATCTACAGAAATCCTAGCTCCGGGATGAAACTGAACTGCAACTCAGGCTGACCTGAGCGTAAAATAAAACATAAACACTCGAGTCAGGACATACATACTTATATAGTGTAAGCTAATTCAAGTGTTCTGTAATATAGAGCAAGTAACTTAAAGGATGCTTGGGACCACCCATCCTCTAAGGATCCGTTAAACTATTTACTATGTAGTAATACTTCGCTATTATAATAGTGTCTATTAGTAAAATAAACTTACTTTTAAATAGCGTTAAGGGGTTACCCATATAGCCCTTAACACAAATAATGCCAATAGTCTACACAGTACCGTAATACCTCCTGATCGGGAGGCAACCAGAGGATACTCCATAGGTACGACACAAATAGAAACTCGTAGAAGGCGCGCTAGGGTAGGTGAGACAGCACAACTAGGCAATGCCATGGTAGATATACCAATTACGCTTCCGGACCGATGGAAATGCGTAGCTGCCGCCCACCTCGAACAACACTCCCAAATCAAAGGTGCGCACCAAAACAATCACAAAAGTAACAGAATGGCATACGAAGAAGTGCGTCCGATCAGAGGTGCTACCTCATTGATCCGTCAATCGCTCCTGTTTTAGCCACCTTATGCCAACTCACGGGAGTCGGGTCCACGTATTTACCTTAAAGGAAACGTCACCACCATCCTACTTCATTCTGGAATCTCCACCGCGTACACAATTGTTAAAGTGGTTTTCGGTATCGACAGAGAGTATGCCAGATATCCGATCCTGGTCTCTTTAACAACCAAACGTTATTATAACCCGTGGTTACAACTTTTAGAAATGGTATTTATACTTTAAAAATCAAAATAAGTTTCAAATACATTTCAATGCCATAATATCATTTCAACCATCATTTATTTAAACATCAGTCATTTTATTTACTATAAATACCATTTAAATCTATTCAATTTATTTAGGAATTAATTTGCCTTTCAACTCACATTTAAGAGTTAAATTCTTCCATTTAAAACCATTTAAAGTCAATTCCTTATTTTTTTATTAATTACATATTAAATTCCAAAAATTTAAGCCTTTTTCACCAAAGATTATTTTCATTTATTTTAAACAATCCGAAAATTCAGTTTCCGTAGCATTTATGAAATGCCACCTAAAGTCTGTATGTCAAAACAGTTCATTTATAAAAGAAAGCATTTAAGTGCTGTAATAAATTATTAACTTAACAATCAAATTTTAAATTCCCAAATATAACTTATTATCAATTATTTTCTTAACTAAAACTCACTTTTAATAAAATTTCAGAATTTCCCAGAATAAGCTATATTCCAAAATTTTTACTTAAACATTTATTTATTTAACATTTTGACTTATTCAAAAATCATTATAAATTTTATAAAAATCCTTTAAATACATTTGAACCAGAATATTATGAATTCCCATTTAAAATATTTTTAAACATTTCAGAAAAATATATATAAACCACGGGTCTTTATATAGTTTTCTAGCCTAGGTCAAGTGATACGGATTTATATCATTTCAATCCGCAATTTACAAAATCACGGGTTCTATCATTTCAGACTCGCAATCCCAAGTTAACAAATAAATAATTAAACAATTAAATAAATGAACAAATGATTATCTTTCAGGCCTATCATTTCGGCCTATAACGATCTCAAATTTCAGGGAACTTACAGTGATGATTAAATCGGTAAATAAGCATTACATTGTATAACTGCAATAATATTACAATAGGTAAACAACTTATGAGGTGTCAATTTAAAATGAGGTTTAACATCATACGTTATATCACAGGCATATAAAATTTAATAAATAATCTACAAATACACTTGTGATAAATCACGGATATATAGGTATGTTTGTCTAGTGAGAAATACTCACCTTTCCTCTGCTGAAGATTCAAATCAAACAACGGTATCTATCCCGAAAGAAATGAACAGAGGCACGATAAATCCAACAGATGTGACACCTCAATTACGAACTTGAAAAATAAACGAAAAATAAATTACGTGATTATGAAGCGACCAAAGCAAAATTTAATAACAACCGGAACGAGATTTAAAAATTAAAAGATTTTTGACACCTGCAGCTTGACCACTCCATCACTCAATTTGTTCAACATCTCCAATCCTCTTCCCTTTCCAAATTTGTTATTTAAATGCTTTGGGAAAAATGCTTTGTAAAAAAAATGCTTTGTTAAATCAAATAGGCTGAGTCTTGAAACAAAACGTTATTAGATTTTCATAAAAAAATACTTTGAAAAAATGTATGCATGCACTTATGAAATGACAAGGTCGTGTGATTTGTTTCACACGCAACTAATAAACCACAAATCATTTTCCAAGTTTGTCTCCATTATACACTCCCATTTGTTAAAATCTTCCAAGTGGCTCACGCATGCAAATTCACATGTCCACCAAAACTACAGGCGTATATGCTTTCTTCTTCAGTGATGCAAAAATGAAAGATATTTATTTTGTTTGTTAACTTTTTATTCAAAAGTGACACCCTTATTCAATTTCACGTGGCCACAACTACAGGGACGCATGCTAATATGTTCTACAACATGCAAAAGAAAGAAACTAGGCTTGATTCCCTATATTATTGGACATGCATGGCAAGATCAGGAGGAAAGGAGATGCATACTTATTAGGGATGGCAACAACATACTTGAGAGGTGGAGTAGTCGAGCATGGTGGAACGAGGAGAAGGAGCAAAGTATGCAACGTGAAAAGCATGAGAAGTAGAAATAAAAATAAAATAAGACAGATGCGTACCTTCAACACACGCATGCAAGAAAAGAAGGTGAAGCTCTCCAGGTGATGTAAAAATTGTTTTGAACGTGTGTTTTATAAATATAGGGGAAGGTGACGTTGATTTTAAGGATGAGCAAGATTTCAGGTAAGGAGAAAAATTTAATGCGTGAAAGAAAAAGGCAGGAAATCTTTGCATTTGAAATTCAACGTTAAGAAATGACTTCTTGCATTTTTAAGAGTGCGTACATTTCAAGTAACGGCAGAAAAAAAAGCGTAAAAGAAATTTGATTGATCCAAGATACTATTTCAAGAGAAACATGCATTGATTTAGATGAGCAAATAGGCAGGAAGAATATAGATATTGATTTTTTTATTTTAAAATAGGCATGAGTTGATTGAGCACTGATTCATTACCAGATTATACACGGCTACTTGATTTTTATCAATTGAACGCAAATGGCTACGAAATTAAAGCAAAAGAAACGGGTAGTTAAGATTAGATTTTGGGATAATATTTTCAAATAATATTGAATGCGTTTATTTTATCCTTTTTGTTTGAAAGTGTTATAAAAATAGAAAGCTTCATTATTTATTTCTTTAGAGATTTAGAAATTTTGTTCTCACAGGTAAGGGTTAAGTTGCGTTCATTAAACGTTTATTCCCAGAGCTACAAATGTGATGCATGTTTCCAGTATTTAGATGAAGGGAATATGGAAAATATTTAGGAAGCAAGAGAAAACGAACGTGCCTAAATTTACGCGCTTAATTATAGGAAAGAAAAGAGGCAAGAATTAAATTTCTTCAGGAACGACAAAATTTCCACTTAATTGCGTAGAAAGAATGGCGACTGAATTTAATTGTTAACCGAAAAAAATGTTTCATTGCATATTAAAGGTTGCGTGAAAAAAAATTTGTCAGGCTAAAAGATGTATACATATACAGAAAATTTCGAAATCTGGGTGAGAAATAAATGCAGACAAGAAAGAAACGGCAACTAGAAAATTTGAAATTTCCGTGCGTTGATAAAGAGGGATGAGTGAAATTTATGGTGAAGAAACGGCAAGTGATTAATAGATTGGTTCATTTTAAACTTTTTCTTCAATTAATGATTGTGTGTGTTTCTTTCTTTATATAGGCTAAGTGATTTTAGCAAGGATTTTACGCCAATTTTAAAACCAATGAAAGCTGTGGAAAAAGTAACGTTTTGCTATAAAAATCTACTAACTGATTTATTAATCCATATAAATATTGCAGTATGCATTTTAAAATACGCCAAACTGACGCAATACAATACGACAAAAATATATGCAAAAGTAACATTTTTAATTTATACGCTTATACATTACTTATACCATTACAATGCGTACCCTTTTTAACTGCGAAATTTAACAGTCTGTAAAACACTGAATTTTACAAAGTTATTACTTAACTAAAATTTTAACTTGTTTACATTCTTCGTATTTAAAATATACATAATTCATTTTTATTAATATTCCAATTGGAGTTGTCTTTTAACAAAGTAAAAATTTCAAAACTTCCGATTTTATATTTAGACTTTTAGGAAATGATTAAATCAAGTTAAAATTTATATTAAATTTCAAGGTTTTAGAAATAAAAAGAAATAAGGAGTAGGCAATTTAAAAGGCAAGCAATTAAGACAATATAACGCATACCCTTTTAGTTTCTTCCAAGCCATAAATAAAAGATATAAACTAGTAAAAATCTAATAAATAAACATGACTGTCAAAAATAAAAATAGAAAGATAAAATAGAGGTGGATATATGAAATAATAATAATAAGAACATATATATAATATGTAATAAAAGTAGAAAAATTTATTGCGTGTAAAACGCTGTATTTTATCAAAAAAAGTATAAGTTTTAAATTTCCAATAAATCCATATATTTGATTTCTCAATCATGTTATTGAATCGACTATTAACTTATCCTCTTATGGGTAATATTAAAATTGGTTTTTATACTAATACATAAAAATATTCCAATTCATCCAAATTTCAATTAATTACTTTCCAATAACTACCATGCTTTAATCCTACTCTTTTATTAAATCTGTTATCACTTTATAAACCTGGTTATTATTTGTTTATCTTTCCTTATAAAAATATATATTCCAATTTTCATCTTTCTTTTGTAATAACTTGTTATTTTCAATTATATTGAATTTCCCAAATATATACATTTATCATAAATAAAACCTAAATCAATTTATTCAACTTGGTTTCATTCCTTTATTTCATCTTATGAATAAAATATAAATTTCCATTTATGTCATTTCATTTACATTCACACATTACAGTTACAGTCCTATCTCACATTAATGAGCATTTACCTACATTTAAATGTAATTGACTTACTACTCTGAATTTAGCAGCCCTAAATAAAAAGGTGACTTACATAAATGTTGTCACTAACTTTATATTACACTCAAGTTTATTATTTCCACTAATTATCAGAATTGCTTGTATAATGTTGAATTGCTTATATAATGTTGAATTCACTCCATTACCATACGTTTATTTGCATATATTCAATTTAATACCCAAATGTAACAGTTGAAACTACATTAATAGACCAATTAAATAGTAACTTACAACCGTTACTATATCCCTATTATTTTCATTTCATTTTAAACACTCACTTCATTATAAATTATAAAGGTTTTTTTTTCTTTCTTAAATTTAATTACAAAAATCTTATTAAATTAACCAGTTTAATTATCGAAATTTACAGGTCATTACACCTTCTCTTCATTTCATCTTCATTTCATTTTCATTTCTCAAGCAAAACTGAAATGGTGGAAGGGAAGAGGAAATAGAAATTGCAAGCCCTACTTTCTCCTTTATAACTTGATTTCTTGCTCCAAAATCATAGAGAAGCGATAGGTAAGTCTCTCTTCTTCTTCTCTAACTCTTTCTCCTTCAATTTCAGAAAGTTTTCCTAAACCTAACTTAGGAAAATACTTGTTTGTTCTTAGATTGAAGCTTGTTGGGTTGAAGTAGTGATTAGTTGGTCTTCTCCTTGTGTTTTAGCTCCTTCATCTTCTTTGTTTGTGAGATTAAAAGGTGAGTTTTGAACTCACATCTACCTCTCTTGATATCATAGATGTTGGGTATGAATTCCTAACACCTTGTTCATATGCACTTGCTTTTGGTTTGGATTGAATTGGAGAATATCCAAATTTTTAGTGTTGGGTTCAATTCTTTAAAGATCCTAACTTTGATGTTTGAATATGTTTTTGGTTGCGAATCGGAGAGCTAATGGAGCTGGGGTATCTATTGGCTAAGGCTCCTTAGGTCCATTGCTCGAACGATCGCGTTTTGGAAGAATTGGCATTTCATTAGAAAAAAAAAGGGGCAGAAACTGTAGAAATATGCAGTTCGGCCGACCGAGCCCTGCAACCGGTCGACCGACCTACTCATGTCAAGTTTTTTTTATTTTCTGCATCTGGCCAGCCGACCGAGCCCTGCAACCGGTCGACCGACCTGCTCCTATTTTGCTGTTTTGCCATTTTTGCATATTTTGATTGGTTATCCAAATTTTATCGATTCAAGTTGCTTTTTAGTAGTTGTTATTGCATCTTTGACTTTGATAACTTATTCTTGACTTCATCCACGGGTTTTTATAAAATAATCTCTCGGATCACATTTAAAAGTTTCCTTCTCCAATTCTTAAATTCTATTTAAAACGCACATACACAATTTCGCACTTCGAGCGGAGTGGAAGGGTGATTAAATGGTTAGGTAAAACACGGACCATGAATCCATGCGTTTGTCTTCCGATTAGTCCCCGACCTATTCGATGGATCGTTTTGACCTTCGGGTTTGGTTTATCGATGACATGAGGTAAACTTTGTACTGCTTTGAGTGTGAAAGTGACCGACGGATAGTAAATCGTCTAGTGCGAATGAGTGGTTATGGGACATACGTTAACACTTTTCGGAGTCCTCTTCGAGAGTTGTGACACATTCCGCCAGTTAGTGGTGTCCAGTACTGGGTCTCTGACCTTCACCACTACGGTTTGTTGCCTTCGGGTATGTGCCTTCAGGTTTGTGCCTTCGGGTTTGTTGCCCTTTAGTATCGCTTCCGATGTTGGTCGTTATGAGCCGCATGGGTGATATTGGGTTGCCCTTTAGTATCGCTTCCGATGTTGGTCGTTATGAGCCGCATGGACGATATTGGGTTTGGAGTCTTCGGGCTCATGGATCCTTGTTTATACAGTACTGAGCTCGAGCAATTTTCTGATGTTTCATTCATATGTATATTCCCTTGGTATCGTCCTTCGGTATTGGTCATTATGAGCCGCATGATGCGTAGCGTTTACCTTGCGGAACTTGTGTACCTTATTGGTATTTTTTATTTGCCTTTTTGGCTTGCTTTGGGATATTCTTATCCTTTGTTTCTATATGTTGCCGATGATATGAGGCTTGTTCTATATGATTCATCTTTTGTTAGATGATTGTGTTATCTCCTTTAGAGATATTTGTTATGCTTTGTAACCTTGCAGGTTTATTGTTGCTCAGTTTATTTAACTGATTTGTTTAGCTAGACTGACCCGTGTATTTTATACTCGGGTCAGACTTAGATGTTTCAGGTTAGGTGCTTTTGGACTTAGCCTATTTTGCTTCCACATGGACTATTCCGCTAGCTTCTTTTTGTCATAGCTTTTTGTGTAGTCCCATTTTGTAGTAACTCTGATATGTATTCATCTGGAACTCGTCTGTATATTGTGGTTTGCTATACCACTCGACATGTATTATTTTTTATACTCTGTTATGTATCAGTGTATGTGTATATGATGATCTACTGTTCTGTGATGTATATTACATTTGAGTTGTTATATTCTGTTCTGATAGATCCTTCAACCACCTATGGTTTTGTTTTAAGTATTCATTGGGTATGTCGACCTGCTTGGTATGTTCATTTTCGATATATTCAATAGATAGTTAGAGCAAGGCTATAGATGGTCGCTCCTAACCAGCCTTATTCTCCGTGTTAGTTGACGGCATTACCCTGTAGTGTCCTTGGCTAGCGTGGGTATGGAGGTGGGGCGTCACAGCGTGGTATCAGAGCTGAGTTCAGGACAAAATATGATAAACAAAGAATAGATGCACATATTACGGTACATCAAAGTGTACAAGTGATACAAATCTTTGAATCATCGTGTCTCTTTTTTCCATCAAGGTTAGATAGAGTTTGGGAATACGTCTAGGAATGCATTTCTATTCCGTAGTATTCCATATTGCAATATCTACCTTGTGAATAATCTTGTTCTTATCTAACTTTCAGCGTATGGCTGGAAGAGGCAGGGGACGACGTTCGGATGCTGGGCAATCCAGTGGCACACATCCGGATGGCGTTTATATGTCTGCTGATTAGTTTTTGGAGTTGTTTAGGAGCACTCAGCCTCCAGTTCCACCTCGAGTGTCTCCACCTCGCAAGTCTACCTTTGCACTCCAATGTAGTGATTTTGCTCATCTTGGAGGAAAGCCGTTTAAGGGCTCCGAATCTGTTCTTGAAGTCCAAGCTTGGTTTCGCACGTGCGAGCGTATCTTTTCTCGCATGGATCTTTCTGACCATGATAGAGTTCTTGTAACTTCTAGCTTATTACAAGAGCGTACCCTTGATTGGTATGAGCTTCTTGTAGCCGAAATTGATGAGTCTACTCTTTCTTGGACTCAGTTTCGGGAGCGATTTGAACTCAAGTTCGTTCCCGAATCTGAAAAAGTTTTATTGACCCGTCGCTACCTTGAGTTGAAGCAAGGGAAATCTTCTGTTTCTGAGTATGTTGCATCATTCGAGGCTTTATCTAAGTATGGTCTTGAATTTATTAACACTTCTTATAAGAAGAATTTGAAGTTTGTTTCTGGTCTTAAGAAGTATCTTAAGAAATCTTTGTTGCTCCAACTTAAGCTTTCTTTTGAGGAGTTGGTTGATTCGGCACCTCACCTCGAGACCATCGAGAAGGAGTGTGATAGTGATGTTGATGTTGAGGTTTCCAAGAACCCCAACAAGAGGTCGTTTCCAATTCAGAAGTCCAGGCCTTTCCCTTCTAAGAAGAAGAAGACTGGTGGTCCTAGTTCTCAGCCTCAGTCTTCCGGAACGCCTTTCGTTCGAAAGTGTTTCATTTGTGGTTCTACGGATCATATTATTCGAGCTTGTCCTAAGCTCTCTTCTGCCGTTATTGCAAGAAGGAAGGTCATCATGTTTCAGCTTGCCCTACTGTTCCGGCTAGTGCCAAGTCTAGCAGGCTTTATGCTGCTAAGGCTTCTGAAGGTCTTTCTCAACCCAAAGGTATCTCTCTATCTATTTTGGAAGGTTCTATTTTATTTCGTGATCCTAGTATTCGAGTTCTTTTCGATACGGGTGCTTCACATTCTTTCGTATCGAAACAGCTCGTTGATGATTAATCTTTGGATGTTTCTTGTTTGGTTACTTCATTGAGGATTGCGAATCCTATTGGGGGATCCGCGACCCTTAGTTTGCTTTGTGATGATGTTGAGATTGTTTTATGTGGCTTTTCTTTTCGTGCGAATCTGCACGTTATTTCTTGTCTGGGATTTGATATGATTTTGGGTATGGACTGGCTAGTGAGATATGATGCCAGGATTATTTGTTCGGAGAGAATTTTGTATCTTCGACATCCGGATTTGCCTACTCGGTTATCTCTTATTCTTCGGAATGTGGATAATTCCAAAATGGCTTTATGTTATCTTGATTCGCGAGATGATGATGATATATCTCGTATTCCTATTGCTTGTGACTTTTCTGATGTTTTTGAGCCTGTATCGGGTTTGCCACCTAAGCGGGCAATTGAGTTCCGCATTGATCTCATTCCAGGCGCGCAGCCAGTTAGTCGTCCTCCTACGAGGATGTCTACAAAGGAAAATGAGGAACTTAAGAAGCAGCTTTTAGAGCTAGAGTCCAAGCAGTTGATTCAGTCTAGTTTTTCTCGGTGGGGATCCGCGGTCGTCTTCGTGAAGAAGTCCGATGGAACTCTTAGGCTTTGCATTTATTATCGCAAACTAACGAGTTAACCATCAGGAATAGGTATCCATTGCCTAGGACTGATGATATGTTCGATCTATTGAGTGGTGCTAAGGTCTTTTCTCAACTCGACCTTGCCACAGGTTTTCATCAATTACGAGTCGCGGAGGATAGCATACCTCTTACAGCTTTCCGCACTCGATATGGTTCTTTCAAGTGGCTCGTTATGCCTTTCGGTTTGACGAACGCTCCTGCTTTCTTTGTAGATCTCATGAATCGAGTATTCCGGGAATATCTCGATAAGTTCGTTCTTGTGTTCGTTGATGATATCCTTATTTATTCTAAGTCTGAAGCCGAGCATGCTAATCACTTGAGAATTGTCTTGAGTACTCTTCTTCGTCATCAGCTTAGAGCCAAATTCTCCAAGTGCCACTTTTGGGAGAATAAGGTTAAGTTCTTAGGCCATGTTGTATCTTCCGATGGGATTTCTATGGATCCCTCAAAGATCGAAGCCATCCAGTATTGGAAGAGGCCTGAGAATGTGCATGAGATTCATAGTTTCCTTGGATTGGCAGGTTATTACCGTCGGTTCATTAAGGATTTTTCCCGTGTTGTGCTTCCTCTCACTTGCCTTACTCGGAAAGGCATTCGTTTTATATGGTCCGAAAAGTGAGAAGCTTCCTTTCTGACATTGAAGGAACTTCTCACTAATGCTCCTATTCTTATGGTTCCTGAGGGGAATCATGATCTTGTCTACACCGATGCTTGTGGTAGTGGTCTCGGTGCTGTTCTTATGCAGAAGGATCGGGTAGTTGCTTATGCTTCTAGGCAACTGCATCCGAATGAAGTCCGCTATGCCACTCATGATCTTGAGCTTGCCGCCATTGTCTTTGCCTTGAAGATTTGGCGACACTATTTATTAGGCGAGCGCTTCATTCTCTGTACCGATCATAAATCTTTGAAGTATTTGTTCACTCAGAAGGAACTCAATATGAGACAACAACGTTGGCTCGAGTTTCTTGCTTCCTATGACTTTGATATCCAATATACCCCTGGTAAGGGTAATCGTATTGCTGATGCACTTAGTCGCAAACATTCGGCTGTTGTTTCTATGATGCTTGTCGAATGGGATGTTCTTGAGACTCTATCTTTTTGTGAAATTCGGAATCAAGGTTCATCTTCTGATTCTTCTATCCTATTATTTAGTTTAGGAGCTCGACCTATTTTGTTGGATCGTATTGCCGATGCTCAGCGGCGTGATCCTGATTTGTTGCATCTTATTTAGCTTTGTGAGTCTGGATCCTGTGATGAGGCGTTGCGGGATTTTAGCATTGATTCTCATAGGTGTCCTCGTAAGAAGAACCGTCTTTTTGTGCCTTCTGATCTTGCACTTAGGCATGACATTCTTGATGACTGTCACCGTTCTAAGTATACTATTCATCCCGGTAGTAGCAAGATGTATGCCGATATGCGTCGTCTTTATTATTGGGAAGGCATGAAACGCGATGTGGCGAGTTATGTGAGCAATTGCATAACTTGTCAGCGTTTTAAGGCCGAGCATCAGCGTCCTTCTGGTCTTCTTCAGCCTCTTGAGATTCCATTGTGGAAATGGGATCAGATATCTATGGATTTCATTGACGGCCTACCCCGTTCGAGATCAGGCCATTCTAGCATTTGGGTTATTGTTGATCGCCTTACCAAGTCTGCTCATTTTGTCCCTATTAAGTCTAATAGGACTGCTTCGCATTTGGCTAAGTTGTATGTTAAGGAAATCGTGAGATTTCACGGTGTTCCTAGTTCTATTGTGATTGATCGTGATCATTTATTCACGAGTCATTTTTGGAAAAGTCTTCAGCAAGCTTTGGGAACAAAGCTTAATTTTTCTACAGCTTATCATCCGCAGTCTGACGGATAGACTGAACGGGTGAATCGTATCTTGGAAGATCTTCTCCGTATTTGTATTTTTGATTTTGGTGGTAGCTGGGAGGATCACCTACCTCTTGTAGAATTCTCCTACAACAATAGTTTTCAATCTAGTATCGGTATGGCTCCTTTCGAAGCCTTATATGGAAGGCCATGTCGATCACCTTCATGTTGGTTGGAATCTGGAGAGAAGTTTATTCTTGGTCCAGATTTTGTTCGTGATTCTTTCGAGAAGATTGATCTTATTCGGTTGAGAATGAAAGAGGCACAGAGCCGCCAGAAATCCTATGCGGATAACCGTAGGAAGCCTCTCGAGTTCTCGATCGGCGATCTTGTTTTTATTTGTGTTTCTCCTTTGAAAGGGGTTATGCGTTTCAGCACGACTGGGAAATTGGCTCCTCGTTATGTAGGGCCATTTTCTATTACTGAACGTATTGGCCCTGTGGAGTATAGAGTTTCACTTCCAGCTCATTTATCTGGCATTCATGACGTGTTCCACGTCTTGCAACTTCGGAAGTGTCTTCGGGAGTCGGATTCTGTTATTACTTCTCCTGATTTGCAAGAGCTTGAGATCTCACCAGACTTATCTATTATATAGCAACTTATTCACGTGCTTGACACGGAGGTGCGACACCTTCGAAACAAGGACGTGCCGCTCGTTAAGGCTCAATGGTCCGCGAATTCCAATGACTGTACTTGGGAAACCAGAGAGTTTATCGAGCGATCTTATCCGGGTTTTCTATCTTAGCTCGTAAACGGTGAGTACGTCTTTTCATCTCAAGCTTATTTCCTTTTTCTTTTGAATGTTGTATGTATGTAGTTGTTACAAATATTGTCTTTAGGAATTGCGGGGATGCAATTTTTGTAAGGAGGGGAGATCTGTAACAACCCGCATATTTAATGATTTTATATTTAAATGTTTTATTTAAATATAGCGCCGTTAGTCGGATTTAGGTTCGAAATGTTACTTTTTGCCAACGGCCGAATTGGAGCTCGAAACTACCCCCATTGGTTCCAAAATGGCGTTTGCGATCTTTTTGAGTATAATCTTTGATATGTTTGGAGTTTGTGAAATTTTGACCCTTTTTCTATTGGGTTTTGGGTTTGGGTTCAGCCCACTAGCTTAATTAACCCTCTAACTCAACCCCTTCTCTTCATTTCATCTTCATTTCATTTTCATTTCTCAAGCAAAACTGAAATGGTGGAAGGGAAGAGGAAATAGAAATTGCAAGCCCTAGTTTCTCCATTGTAACTTGATTTCTTGCTCCAAAATCATAGAGAAGCGATAGGTAAGTCTCTCTTCTTCTTCTCCAACTCTTTCTCCTTCAATTTCAGAAAGTTTTCCTAAACCTAACTTAGGAAAATACTTGTTTGTTCTTAGATTGAAGCTTGTTGGGTTGAAGTAGTGATTAGTTGGTCTTCTCCTTGTGTTTTAGCTCCTTCATCTTCTTTGTTTGTGAGATTAAAAGGTGAGTTTTGAACTCACATCTACCTCTCTTGATATCATAGATGTTGGGTATGAATTCCTAACACCTTGTTCATATGCACTTGCTTTTGGTTTGGATTGAATTGGAGAATATCCAAATTTTTAGTGTTGGGTTCAATTCTTTAAAGATCCTAATTTTGATGTTTGAATATGTTTTTGGTTGCGAATCGGAGAGCTAATGGAGCTGGGGTATCTATTGGTTAAGGCTCCTCAGGTCGATTGCTCGAACGATCGCGTTTTGGAAGAATTGGCATTTCATTAAAAAAAAAGGGGCAGAAACTGTAGAAATATGCAGTTCGGCCGACCGAGCCCTGCAACCGGTCGACCGACCTGCTCATGTCGAGTTTTTTTTATTTTCTGCATCTAGCCAGCTGACCGAGCCCTGCAACCGGTCGACCGACCTGCTCCTATTTTGCTGTTTTGCCTATTTTTGCATATTTTGATTGGTTATCCAAATTTTATCGATTCAAGTTGCTTTTTAGTAGTTGTTATTGCATCTTTGACTTTGATAACTTATTCTTGACTTCATCCACGGGTTTTTATAAAATAATCTCTCGGATCACATTTAAAAGTTTCCTTCTCCAATTCTTAAATTCTATTTAAAACGCACATACACAATTTCGCACTTCGAGCGGAGTGGAAGGGTGATTAAATGGTTAGGTAAAACACGGACCATGAATCCATGCGTTTGTCTTCTCGATTAGTCCCCGACCTATTCGATGGATCGTTTTGAATTCGGGTTTGGTTTATCGATGACATGAGGTAAACTTTGTACTGCTTTGAGTGTGAAAGTGACAGACGGATAGTAAATCGTCTAGTGCGAACGAGTGGTTATGGGACAAACGTTAACACTTTTCGGATTCCTCTTCGAGATTTGTGACACATTCCGCCAGTTAGTGGTGTCCAGTACTGGGTCTCTGACCTTCACCACTACGGTTTGTTGCCTTTAGGTATGTGCCTTCGGGTTTTTGCCCTTTAGTATCGCTTTCGATGTTGGTCGTTATGAGCCGCATGGGTGATATTGGGTTGCCCTTTAGTATCGCTTCCGATGTTGGTCGTTATGAGCCGCATGGGTGATATTGGGTTTGGAGTCTTCGGGCTCATGGATCCTTGTTTATATAGTACTGAGCTCGAGCAGTTTTCTGATGTTTCATTCATATGTATATTCCCTTGGTATCGCCCTTCGGTGTTGGTCATTATGAGCCGCATGATGCGTAGCGTTTACCTTGCGGAACTTGTGTACCTTATTGGTATTTGTTATTTGCCTTTTTGGCTTGCTTTGGGATATTCTTATCCTTTGTTTCTATATGTTGCCGATGATATGAGGCTTGTTCTATATGATTCATCTTTTGTTAGATGATTGTGTTATCTCCTTTAGAGATATTTATTATGCTTTGTAACCTTGCAAGTTTATTGTTGCTCAGTTTATTTAACTGATTTGTTTAGCTAGACTGACCCGTGTATTTTATACTCGGGTCAGACCGAGATGTTTCAGCTTAGGTGCTTTTGGACTTAGCCTATTTTGCTTCCGCATGGACTATTCCGCTAGCTTCTTTTTGTCATAGCTTTTTGTGTAGTCCCATTTTGTAGTAACTCTGATATGTATTCATCTGGAACTCGTCTGTGTATTGTGGTTTGTTATACCACTCGACATGTATTATTTTGTATACTCTGTTATGTATCAGTGTATGTGTATATGATGATCTACTGTTCTGTGATGTATATTACATTTGAGTTGTTATATTCTGTTCTGATAGATCCTTCAACCACCTATGGTTTTGTTTTAAATATTCATTGGGTATGTCGACCTGCTTGGTATGTTTATTGTCGGTGTATTCAATAGATAGTTAGAGCAAGGCTATAGATGGTCGCTCCTAACCAGCCTTATTCTCCGTGTTAGTTGACGGCATTACCCTGTAGTGTCCTTGGCTAGCGTGGGTATGGAGGTGGGGCGTCACACGCACGAGGAGGATGATGACCAAGTAGTGTGTGTTGGAGAAGTGTGTTTCGACAAAAATGGGAATCTTGTCAAACAACGTGGAAATTTCTGTTTCCATTATCCAAACTGTTCGATTCATCGATCTCCTATGTTCAGAAACACACATTAGTTTCTTCTCTCTCCTTCCGTTGTTATTTGTGTTTTTATGTTTTCAAAAGCAAATGTAAATAGAACCGTATACGTAATAAATAACTCGTGTTCTTATATGTGTTTTTATTATAAGTATTATTGTGAATTCTTAGTTCGGATAGTTAATAGTTTAGGACTATGTTTTAGTATTAGACTTAAGTGTTGATTATTTATGATAACACTATCATTATAATCACATATCATAGAGTAATAGTTTTAGGGGGAGTTATATAGTTTGGAGTTATCTACTTTAGATAAAGTTTTTGTTGATGACAAAGGGGAAGAAATATAAAATAGGATAGTTGGGTATAAATTAAGGGGGTGTTGTTAGTTTTAAGGGGAGTTATTAGAATAGAAATAATATTTTATAAACAAAGGTTGTCATCATCAAAAAGGGGGAGATTGTTAGTCCGTGAGATGATGGTTTTGATGACAACAACCTTAGAATAGATTATAAAATATAAATACTAACATTATAAGCTTAGATATATATATATATATATATATATATATATATATATATATATGTATATGCATGATTTAACCATGCAGGTACTAAGAATGAAGACTGTACAATATAGAGATTCAAGATATGAAGATAAAATATCAAGATTATCAAGAGTTCAAGATTTCAAGGATAAGTATTTTTTTATTATTATGAATTGTTGTTAAAACTCGTAGAAAAGCACTGGCATCTTAAAATCCAATTTATTTGTGGAATGGAATCAACTTTGAGCACATTAAAGGGATGGAACCCTAAGTAGGATGGAACCTACGAAAATCTAGTGGGACATTGTTTTGTATCCACTAATTTTAATTCAAAAGATTTTACAAAATTATCTTGTTTTCAAAATGATTTCAAAACTTTCCTTTTAAAAGATTTGAAACCCTCGATCCCGATTATAAATAATTTTAGCCTAAAAAACATCTTTATTTTCAAAGTCAAATTACTCATGATTTTAAACTATCTTTTTAAATAATATATTTAACTTTTAAATATTTATACTTAAATTTAAATATAAAATTATAGTTAATATATATATATATATATATTATTCTCTATATTTTCTTATGAATTTTAACTATAGCCAAGTATATTTATAAAGTTTAAAATAGTTTTTATAGAAGATAAAGGTTATTTTCAAAGAAAATCAAAACATCAAAAAATCCTTTGGGATGTCGACATGCCTAGCATGACCATGTTGACATGGTGACAGTTTGGTTCAAAAATTCAAATTTTAAAAGAAGTGTCTATTCGATATAACTCTTCATGACTGGTCATGGCATTTGTTCTTCTATAAATATGGGTCAGTTTCAACGAATTTTCAATCACTTTTTTCTGGTTTTCACTCCTCTTCTTCTTCCTCATTTCTTAATACATATTCTTATCATTACTCTGCCGAAATCAACATTGAATCATACTCGATTACTTCTAGTTTGATTTTCTATCACTATCTCTACAAGTTTCTCAGTGCTATTTAGAGTTATAAACTTCTTTGTAATCTTTAAGCAAGATAAGGTGTGATTGTAGGCTTGGAAATCAATCAAAAGGGAAAAGGTGTGAGTGTAGCCTTGGTAAATCAATTGGGTAAACTTGTGGCCCCTAAATAAAGTATCTCTACCTAGAGGATCGATATTCTGGAGGGTGTACCTCATAGCCTTGAAACCGAGGGTGTAATTGTATGATTGCTGTCGAAAGGAAATCCGTACTTGTGCTGCGGGACTGGATGTAGGGTAACTCCGAACCAGTATAAAATCTGGTATATTCTTTCATTTACTGCTTTTGTTTTATTTCTGCATTTGTTATTGATTCTGTGATCATATTTGTGTCTGTATATTGCATACTTTTGTGTCTAAATTAACATAAATTAAAAAGATTTACTAATTCTTGATTAACACTATTCACCCCCCCCTCTAGTGTTAATCTTAGCCTTAAGATCTGTAATCCGCATTTCTCACAACCATTGGTCCATATATAAATATTTTGAAAATAATTTCTACGATTTTGGAAAGAAATGTATGGTTTTAATGAATATTGATTCTTAGAATAGTATATATATAAATGGAAATTTTATATATAGATTTAATAATAATAATTAATTTAATTGAGGTTGATCTAATACATTAATATGTTTAAGCATCTATTTAAATTTATATTTCAAAGAATAGATTTTATAATGAATTTAATAAGTTAAGGTTGGGAAGTTAAATTTGAACTTATTTGAAATTGTATTTAAATTAAGAATTCTATTTAATTAAATTGATTTGAAACTATCGAATTTGAAATTTAAAAATATGATTTTATAACTAGATTTTTGATTTAAGCGATTTAATGAATACTTCACGTTCAAATAAATTAAAGGAAATATTTAGTAAGATGTAATTTAAGGTTACTTAAATGATATTGTATTAAATGAGGGAATATTTCAAGGCTAAATAAAAAAGAGGTAAACTCAAGACCTATATAAACTATTAAATTTAGCTTTGAAATTGTTGAATATTAATGCTTTGAAATATATCGAAATATAAATGGTTTATTTTGTGATTCAGATCTGTATTTGAAATCGATATAATTTGAAATTGTCTATCTAGAGACTAAATTGAATTGAAATTGCTAAATTGAGATTGAATTTAATCAAAATGGAAAGTCAGGTTGATTTTGAGGCGATTTGTGAAGTTTGAGGAAATAACAAATACTACTTTATAAACTATTTAATACATATATACTATTTTGGGAAATAGATATATTTGAAATGACATTGATATTTTGGTTTGATGTATAATTGAATTTGAAATGACCATGGTTTTATAGTATATATTTCTACATTGTAGATAGTTCCATGGATCCTTAGAGAATGGTTATCCCAAACATCCTTTAAGTTAATTGTGTTTCAGTTGATATTTCACTTGAGTTAGATTTATTGATATAAGAATGTTAATCCTGACTCGAGTGCTTTGTGTTTTGCTTTACGCTCGGGTCAGACTGAGTGTTACAACATTTGAGACTAACCTTTGGAGTTTGGAGCTTCTTTCGGAGATCCAACTATCGATTCATCTTTTAGATTTCCAGTTGATTTGTTCAGAGATGTCATCTGTTTAAATTCGAGACTTCAGTGTATTTGAGATATTCTGCTGTATTTTATTTCTAACTCTGATGTTTATGTAGTAGCTTCATGAACTACTATTTATCTATTCCGCTGAATTATTATTATATTACTCTGTGTCTGTGATTCTGTGATCGATTTATTTACCGTATATGCTAAGCTTTGCCAAATTTAAATTCACAATCTGATATTTTGAGCGATTCAAGTCCGGCGTGTGTGGACGCGAAAATATCAGGTCATTACAATTGGTATCAGAGCTTTGGCTCTAGGCAAACTTAGCATATATAGTAAATTTATTTGCAGAATCACTTTCGTTCGAGCTTGAATTTCTTCCGCTTTGATTTGGTTTTCCTTTGGACTTTGGAGTGTAACAACCCTGTATTTTGTAATTATTTTATTGTATATTTTAATTATTTTTTAATGTAAGATTTTGATTTAAAAACTTATTTTACTTATTTTAAATGATTAAATTTATTATTTAAATATAATCTTGATTTTTATGAGTTATAATTCCAAACTTGTGTAAGTTGAATATTTGCCTGAAATGCTGATTTTGGTCAAAATAGTCAAACTGTGACTTTCAACTTAAAATTTTAAAAGTTTAAAAATTTAATTTTTTCATTTATTTAAATACTTTGGCTTTTGTTTTCTTAAATATCTAATTTTGGAAATTTTCTTCAAATGATTTCTGATCATTTGTCCAAATAAAAATAAACAATGTCTGAAAATTTGATTTTGATAAAAAGTGTAACTTTAATAGAAATTCTAAATTTGATAATTCTAAAGGCAAATTTTCATCTTGAACTGTATACAATTGTGTAACATTTGTTTCACTTTTGTTTTGGTCAGATTTGTTATATACTTTTTTTTAAAAAAAGCTAGTAATAATTAGTGTGAAACGGGAAATAAACTTTACATTTCTTTTACATATGTTTACATCTGCTTCTTAACTTTATATTTAACAATCAATTGGATGAAGCTAAATCAAATGTTATTAATTATGGTATAATAGCTATTAAATTTTGGTTTAAAGTGATGGTTTATTTTTCCTAATAGAAACGTTAGTATTTTAAATTTATTTAAGAAGAGAAACAAAATAATTTGTACGTTACTTTGGGCATATATTTAATTGTTTCTCTTGCCTTTTCGTTATCTATTTGATTTTTTTCTTGCGTTAACAATGCAAAGTTTTCAACCATATATTCTCTTTTGAGAATCCAAAATCTAGCTCAAATCTTGCCTTAAATCATTTCCGTGTGTGAATTATTTCTTTCCCTCTTGCCTCCCATACGTTTCCACCTATTGGATAGATTTAAATTGCCTCTACCGTTCAAGCATTTTACTCTTGCCTGCCCTCTACATAAATTAGTGAGCAAATGTTAATATATATTTCACGTTCAAAAGTTCCATACCACAAATTATTCATTTTGCTTCCATCAAAATTTGCGTGAGCATCTCCTGAAGGTATGAACCGGCGCATGCTTTTCCTTTCATTTTTTTTCTCTTTTTTTCTTTCTTTCTTCTTTTCACTCTTGTTTTATTCCATGTGTTCTCCTTTCATTGTTTTGCTTTATCCTATTGCCTGCCACAGTGCTTGGCCATTCACCATATTTTTCCGACCCTACCCATGCCAGACCACCGAGCCTTGTTTGAGAAAAAAAAGGAATGAAAAAAATTCCATTTTTGTCGCCTTTGTATTTTGTTTTTGAAGTAATATTGCCACCGAGCCTTGTTTTGAAAAAAAAGGGGAAATGAAAAGAAAAGTTGCTTTTGTCACTTTGTATTTTTGAAGTTATAGTCTATTTTTCCACTAGCCCTTGTTCTGGAAAAAAGAAATGAGAAAAAAAAAATTTGTTTTGTCACCTTTGTAATTTGGCATTCTAGTCTATATTCCCTCTGCCCTTTTGTTTGAAAAAAAAAGAAATGAACAAAATTTGTTTTGTCACCTTTGTTTTGAAGTTATAGTCTATTTTAAAACTGGTCTTGTATTTTTGAAGTCATAGTTTATATTGTTTTTATAAAATTAAATAGAAAAGGAAATTTGAAAGGCCTTAAACTTTCTATCTTTCTATGGGACTTTATAGTCCATCCTTTTACTTTTAACCTAACCTTTCACCAATTAACCCTAACACCTCCTCATATCATCTCCTACAACTTCACATTTTTGTGCTTGCCATGCCTTTGTGATGCAAAACCAGATCCTTTTCCACCTGAAAACATGTGTGGCCTAGCCCTAAGCATGTATGGCCGAGCATACATGGAGTTGTGGTCAAGCAAAAGTGGTTGAAAAGCTTGGTAATGTCATTTGTTGCTTCTACTTTTTTATTGTTCAACAAATCTTTATATCGTATGCATATGTTTATATGGTCTTGTTTATTTGTTGTGCACAAGATCATTATCAAGGCTTTCCATTCATTCAATTCAAATCGTGTTTGTCGTGCTTTTGGAATCACTCTTGTGTTTGTTGTTTTGGTCTCTAGCTTCGAAAAGGTGAGTCTTTCTCACTCTGACATATATACTTATGAAAAGTGGATTTATGACAAGTGTTTAGTAATGTAAAATATTTATGCAAGTTAATGATGATCATATGATATGCGATGCCGTGTTATTACCATGTTAAAACTATTAATTTTCACCTGACATCTGATACATGACTGTATATTGTGATATTGACATTGTTTATATTATTTCTGTATATGATCACACTGCAAGTTCCCTATTAGGATAAAAAATCATTATGGGCTGAAATGATAGGCCTGAGTTATTTTATTTATTTTTTTAAACTTGGGATTGCGGGTTTGAAATGATAGAACCCGGATTTTTACCTTTTAAACTGCGGATTGAAATGATACATATCCTTATCACTTGACCTAGGTTAGAAAACTTTATACAGACCCGTGGTTACTCTATAAAGTGCTTTGAATATTTTAAGTATTTTAAAAATATAAAATTATGAAATTTGATTTAAATAGATTTTGAAAGGATTTAAAATAAATAAATTATGATTTTTCTATGTGTTAAAAATGTAATTTATGAATGGATTTACTAGATTTTGAAATATAACTTATGTTTGAAATTTGGAATTTTGACTAAAAATGATATTTAAGTTACATGAATAAAATGGACTTTAATTTTATTTGGAAATGGTAAATATGATAAATTGATTTATATTTGAATTTAAGTGATTTATTAAAGAATTATTGATTTTCTATATATTTAAGTGGTTGAATAAATGATTGTTGAAAATGAAATTTTAAAATATAACTTGACTTGAAAATGTGAAATTTGAGTTTTAACTAAAGATGTTAAATTAATCAAATAAACTGGAAGTTTAGTTAAATTTGTAAAATGGTAATATAAATCTGAAACGTATAGGTTTTAATTTATGAAAGAAACGTATAGGTTTTAATTTATGAAAGAAACGTATAGGGTTTAATTTATGAAAGAAACGTATAGGGTTGAATTTATGAAAGGAACGTATAGGTTTTAATTTATGAAAGAAACGTATAGGGATTAATTTATGAAAGGAACGTATAGGTTTTAATTTATGAAAGAAACATATAGGTTTTAATTTATGAAAGAAACGTATAGGTTTTAATTAATGAAAGAACGTATGGTGTTCTAATTAATGATAGGAACATGTAAATTCCTAATTAATGAAAGAAGGTATAAGTTTTAATAAATGAAAGAAACGTATAAGTTTTTAATTAATGAAAGAAACGTGTAAAGTCCTAATTGATGAGAGAACATGAAAGTTTTAATTAATGCAAGAACATGTAAAGTTTTAATTAAGAAAGAAACATGTAAAGATTTAAGTAGTGTGGTATTGATTTAATTAATAAATGTTCATTATTGTAATAGGAATATAAAATTTAAAACGTACATTTGACACGTAGATTTTAATCAATGTAATGGTGTATTTTAAATTGATTAAAATGATAAATGTCACTTATTGTAATAATAATGTAAGTTAATAAGGTGCTTTTAACTTAACATAAGAATTTTGGGTTTAAATTGTATATTACAGTAAGAAAGTTTATTTAACTATAAGGCTATGATAAATTGACATGTTAAAATTTTAAGCTTATCAATACTTTGATTATATACAATGTAAAGTGGAAAGTAGTACATTCCAAAAATGCTATGATTCCTTAAGGTAACATTTCCAAAATGCTATGATAATTTAAAGGAATATTTCAAGTTTAATAAATTTAAAGAAATATTCAATGATTTGAAAATTTGGGTTTTATTTGAATGATATAATATTGAATTATTTTTGAAATGGAAATGATAAAATTGTGATATTGTTTTGAAATGAGTATGATATTTTGGTCTTGGAAGTATAAATTATTTGAAATAAATATCCATGGTTTATAATAATGATTGGTTGTTAAAGAGACCGGGATCAGATATTGTCTTATAGCTGGCCAATACCGAAAACCACTTTAACAACTGTGCACGTGGTGGAGATTCCAGAATGAAGTAGGATGGTGGCGACGTTCTCGAGGTATATTACGTGGACCCAACTCCCGTGAGTTGGCATATATGACTAAAACAGGAGCTATACCGGGCTACACAAAGGGTCGCACCCTTTCATCGAGCATGCTCCATCGGAAATTATTCTATTACTGTTGTGATTCGATTCGGTGGCGCCACTTTGATTCGGGGGTATTGTTCGAGGTGGGCGGAAGCTGCTGGCTTGCCGTCACCACCGGTCCGGGAGTGCAAACGGTGTATCCACCCTGGCATTGCCTCGCGTGCCGTGTCATATCCTTATATCGAGCCCACTACGATTTTTGTTTTAAAGATCCGACCGCGTTAAGGTTCACCATCCCCTTAACGCTATTTTCTATATGATTATACTTTACTGATTAGACACTACCGTATATAGCGTATATTACTACATAGTAAATAGTTTAACGGATCCTTAGAGGATGGGCGGTCCCAAGCATCCTTTAAGTTACTGATGCATTTTGTTACTGTTCACTTGAGTTGATTTACAGTTTATAAGTATTTATGTCCTGACTCGAGGGTTTTGTGTTTTGCTTTACGCTCGGGTCAGATTGAGTGAGTTAGCATTCCAGATTCACCTTCGGCGTTGGAGCTTTCCTTGAAGATCCAGCCTTCTATTTTGTTTCAGTATCCACTGTTTCGGTGATGTATCTTGTTACTCCTCTGTTGTATCTTATTTAACTCTGATGTATCTCATATTTATATAGTAGCTTCATGAACTACTATCTCTTTTTCTTCCGCTGCATTTTTATATACTCTGTGTATGTGATCTGTGATTTTATTTACTGTATATTCTGAGATTTGCCAAATTTTTATTTACAACGCGGTATTTTGAGCTATCCAATTTCGACATGAGTGTCTACCTATACACTTATAATGGATGCGAATGGTTGAAAATATCGGGTCGTTACAGTTGGTATCATAGCTTTGGTTAGCTCTAGGCAAAACTCAGCATATGGAGTAGCTGTATTTACAGAATCACTTTCATTCGTGTTGAATCTCTCTCTTTTGACTCGATTCCTTTGAATTTTGGAACGTTCCCTGTGGTTCCAAAAATCCATTCTTATTCCCCGCTACTCATCTTCACTTGATTCTGGAGTATCCCATAACTCCACTTCGAATGATCTTTATAGTGAATTGGCGGTCCCGCCAATCTCAAAAAATTTCTTGTAAAAGGAGTGAAACTCCTTTACAACAGCATCGATTCACCAAAAATTTTATATCCTCGGTTTAGATGCTAGTATCTCCTATTATCTCAAACTCTATCTCTTGAGGTCGAATGTAGATTTACCCCAGAAAATCCACTTCGATCTTATACTCTAAGTCACGGTTGACCCGATTAAGGTTGCCCGTGATTTATTTTAGCTTATCCGCCTCCCTACTCTGTATTTAATCATCTTGTCTTTTATTTCCAACATATTTTCAAACATTTTGAATTGTATTTGTCAATCTATATTTTATTTATATATTGTGTTGTTTGAGTTGTTGATGTTGAGTTGGGTTTCCGATCGATTCGTCTGATCAACGCTATCGATAGGATTTCTAAAACACTTTGACAGAACAAACCGACACGATATTATTTTAAAATTTGGTTAATGAAATAAAATTTTGATATATATACTTATGGAACTTAATAAAATGATTCAAATTGATAATTTAAATGATAATACTTGATTTATCATTTATTGTTCTATAAATGAATTTATAAATAATTGTTTATAAATTTATATGGGAACTTAAATGAATTTAGAAAAAGAAATTTGAGAATTTAATTTCCGATGGTTCCAAACCTTTTGTTTAAAAGTTTAAAGGGATATAATATTTAAAATATTTTCAAATAGAAATTTGTTTCCAAAGAATTTTAAGTTTAAAATTAGTACTCTTCTCTTTGTCGCTGGAAAATAACTTCGGTGATGACTGCAGCATCATCGACGTTCAATTTCGAGTTTCGAAGTGAAGAGACTGTTCTGTAGTCTTGCTACAGCTTTGTTTTGGGAAATTAAATTGATTTGAATTTCTAAAATATGACTTAATTTATAATATATATAGATATATGATTGAAATTTGATTTGACATATTATATATATATTATTACTTATCTCTAAATGGTTTGAAGAAATCGAAAATTTAATTCTTAAATTTTATTTTTAACAATAATTTCAATTATAAAAAGAAAATCAAAAAATTGTGGATAAATGATTAAACTTGAGATAATTGAATTGGAAAGTTTTATTTGTATGACACAATTCCATTCCAATATAACTTACCTTAATTTCAGAAGTTAACAATGTAATTGGGTAATATACAATATAAAAAGATTTTATAAATAAAATTTTGGTGGTTATAATAAATGTTATATACTTAAATTTTAATTATAAAATGATTAGTAGAGGTAAATATAATAAAGGGTAATTGAATAACTTACAATAAAATGATGTTAAAAGAACTAAGAATAAACGAAAGCAGTTATAATAAGTGTAAGTATATTGAACATGAGTGATAAATATCTTGAGAGGAATAAATTTAATTTTTATTAGAAATAAAGAAGAATAAAATTTATTAAATACATTGTGAGTGTAATAAATGATTATTTTTCTAACCCATGGTTTTAAAAAAAAAATTATTAATTTAAGATGATTGGATAATAAGATAATGAAATTTGAGATAGTTAAGATTTATGTAACTTGTGTAAAAGTTTATTTTCTATTTAAGTTGAAATCTCCATGCTTTCAAATTCATTTTCTTATTTTGTTTTTCAAACTATCTTTTGGTTGTTCTTATCGTCCTCATCTTGCTATAGACTGGTATATGCATCTTTCTATGATCTTTCTGTTTAGAAATCTTTCTATAATCTTTGATAATCTCCACCTTGTAAAACTTACCTATAACAACAGTTATCAGGTATAACTTCAATCTTCTTGTCATCTTATCTTAATCCTATTTCACTCTATCTTTTCTGTGCCCTTCCATACCTCATTTCTTTTCGGGGACGAAAAGTTTTGAGTGGGGGAGAGTGTAACAACCCTGTATTTTGTAATTATTTTATTGTATATTTTAATTATTTTTAATGTAAGATTTTGATTCAAAAACTTATTTTACTTATTTGAAATGATTAAATTTATTGTTTAAATATAATCTTGATTTTTATGAGTTATAATTCCAAACTTGTGTAAGTTGAATATTTGCCTGAAATGCTGATTTTGGTCAAAATAGTCAAACTGTGACTTTCAACTTAAAATTTTAAAAGTTTAAAAATTTAATTTTTTTCATTTATGTAAATACTTTGGCTTTTGTTTTCTTAAAAATCTAATTTTGGAAATTTTCTTGAAATGATTTCTGATCATTTGTCCAAATAAAAATAAACAATGTCTGAAAATTTGATTTGGATAAAAAGTGTAACTTTAATAGAAATTCTAAATTTTATAATTCTAAAGGCAAAATTTTCATCTTGAACTGTATACAATTGTGTAACATTTGTTTCAATTTTGTTTTGGTCAGATTTGTTATATACTTCTAGAAAAAAAAAAGTTAGTAATAATTAGTGTGAAACGGGAAATAAACTTTACATTTCTTTTACATATGTTTACATCTGTTTCTTAACTTTATATTTAACAATCAATTGGATGAAGCTAAATCAAATGTTATTAATTATGGTATAATAGCTATTAAATTTTGGTTTAAAGTGATGGTTTATTTTTCCTAATAGAAACGTTAGTATTTTAAATTTATTTAATAAGAGAAACAAAATAATTTGTACGTTACTTTGGGCATATATTTAATTGTTGCTCTTTCCTTTTCGTTATCTATTTGATTTTTTTCTTGCGTTAACAATGCAAAGTTTTCAGCCGTATATTCTCTTTTGAGAATCCAAAATCTTGCTCAAATCTTGCCTTAAATCATTTCCGTGTGTGAATTATTTCTTTCCCTCTTGCCTCCCATACGTTTCCACCTATTGGATAGAATTAAATTGCCTCTACCGTTCAAGCATTTTACTCTTGCCTGCCCTCTACATAAATTAGTGAGCAAATGTTAATATATATTTCACGTTCAAAAGTTCCATACCACAAATTATTCATTTTGCTTCCATCAAAATTTGCGTGGCATCTCCTGAAGGTATGAACCGGCGCATGCTTTTCCTTTCATTTTTTTTCTCTTTTTTCTTTCTTTCTTCTTTTCACTCTTGTTTTATTTCATTTGTTCTCCTTTCATTGTTTTGCTTTATCCTATTGCCTGCCACCGTGCTTGGCCATTCACCATATTTTTCCGACCCTACCCATTCCAGACCACCGAGCCTTGTTTGAGAAAAAAAGGAATGAAAAAAATTCCATTTTTGTCGCCTTTGTATTTTGTTTTTGAAGTAATATTGCCACCGAGCCTTGTTTTGAAAACAAAAGGGAAATGAAAAAAAAAGTTGCTTTTGTCACTTTGTATTTTTGAAGTTATAACCTATTTTTCCACTGGCCCTTGTTCTGGAAAAAAGAAATGAGAAAAAAAATTGTTTTGTCACCTCTGTAATTTGGCATTCTAGTCTATATTCCCTCTGCCCTTTTGTTTGAAAAAAAAAGAAATGAACAAAATTTGTTTTGTCACCTTTGTTTTGAAGTTATAGTCTATTTTAAAAGTGGTCTTGTATTTTTGAAGTCATAGTTTATTTTGTTTTTATATAATTAAATAGAAAAGGAAATTTGAAAGGCCTTAAACTTTCTATCTTTCTATAGGCCTTTATAGTCCACCCTTTTACTTTTAACCTAACCATTCACCAATTAACCCTAACACCTTCTCATATCATCTCCTACCACTTCACATTTTTGTGCTTGCCATGCCTTTGTGATGCCAAACCAGATCCTTTTCCACCTGAAAACATGTGTGGCCTAGCCCTAAGCATGTATGGCCGAGCAAACATGGAGTTGTGGTCAAGCAAAAGTGGTTGAAAAGCTTGGTAATGTCATTTGTTGCTTCTACTTTTCTATTGTTCAACAAATCTTTATATTGTATGCATATGTTTATATGGTCTTGTTTATTTGTTGTATACAAGATCATTATCAAGGATTTCCATTCATTCAATTCAAATCGTGTTTGCGTGCTTTTGGAATCGCTCTTGTGTTTGTTGTTTTGGTCTCTAGCTTCGAAAAGGTGAGTCTTTCTCACTCTGACATATATACTTATGAAAAGTGGATTGATGACAAGTGTTTAGTAATGTAAAATGTTTATGCAAGTTAATGATGTTCATATGATATGCGATGCCGTGTTATTACCATGTTATTACCATGTTAAAACTGTTAATTTTCACCTGACATCTGATACATGACTGTATATTGTGAGATTGACATTGTTTATATTATTTCTGTATATGATCACACTGCAAGTTCCCTGTTAGGATACAAAATCTTTATCGGCTGAAATGATAGGCCTGAGTTATTTTATTTATTTATTTAAACTTGGGATTGCGGGTTTGAAATGATAGAACCCGGATTTTTACCTTTTAAATTGCGGATTGAAATGATACATATCCGTATCACTTGACCTAGGTTAGAAAACTATATACAGACCCGTGGTTATTCTATAAAGTTCTTTCAATATTTTAAGTATTTTAAAAATATAAAATTATGAAATTTGATTTAAATAGATTTTGAAAGGTTTTAAAATAAATAAACTATGATTTTTCTATGTGTTAAAAATGTAATTTATTAATGGATTAACTGGATTTTGAAATATAACTTAAGTTTGAAATTTGGAATTTTGACTAAAAATGATATTTAAGTTACATGAATAAAATGGACTTTAATTTTATTTGGAAATGGTAAATATGATAAATTGATTTATATTTGAATTTAATGATTTATTAAAGAATTATTGATTTTCTATAAATTTAAGTGGTTGAATAAATGACTGTTGAAAATGAAATTTTAAAATACAACTTGACTTGAAAATGTGAATTTTGAGTTCTAACTAAAGATGTTAAATTAATCAAATAAACTGGAAGTTTAGTTAAATTTGTAAAATGGTAATATAAATCTGAAACATATAGGTTTTAATTTATGAAAGAAACGTATAGGTTTTAATTTATGAAAGAAACGTATAGGGTTTAATTTATGAAAGAAACGTATAGGGTTGAATTTATGAAAGGAACGTATAGGTTTTAATTTATGAAAGAAACGTATAGGGATTAATTTATGAAAGGAACGTATAGGTTTTAATTTATGAAAGAAACATATAGGTTTTAATTTATGAAAGAAACGTATAGGTTTTAATTAATGAAAGAACGTATGGTGTTCTAATTAATGATAGGAACATGTAAATTCCTAATTAATGAAAGAAGGTATAAGTTTTAATTAATGAAAGAAACGTATAAGTTTTTAATTAATGAAAGAAACGTGTAAAGTCCTAATTGATGAGAGAACATGAAAGTTTTTATTAATGCAAGAACATGTAAAGTTTTAATTAAGAAAGAAACATGTAAAGTTTTAAGTAGTGTGGTATTGATTTAATTAATAAATGTTCATTATTGTAATAGGAATATAAAATTTAAAACGTACATTTGACACGTAGATTTTAATCAATGTAATGGTGTATTTTAAATTGATTAAAATGATAAATGTTACTTATTGTAATAATAATGTAAGTTAATAAGGTGCTTTTAACTTAACATAAGAATTTTGGGTTTAAATTGTATATTACAGTAAGAAAGTTTATTTAACTATAAGGCTATGATAAATTGACATGTTAAAATTTTAAGCTTATCAATACTTTGATTATATACAATGTAAAGTGGAAAGTAGTACATTCCAAAAATGCTATGATTCCTTAAGGTAACATTTCCAAAATGCTATGATAATTTAAAGGAATATTTCAAGTTTAATAAATTTAAAGAAATATTCAATGATTTGAAAATTTGGGTTTTATTTGAATGATATAATATTGAATTATTTTTGAAATGGAAATGATAAAATTGTGATATTGTTTTGAAACGAGTATGATATTTTGGTCTTGGAAGTATAAATTATTTGAAATAAATATCCATGGGTTATAATAACGATTGGTTGTTAAAGAGACCGGGATCAGATATTGTCTTATAGCCGGCCAATACCGAAAACCACTTTAACTACTGTGTACGTGGTGGAGATTCCAGAATGAAGTAGAATGGTGGCGACGTTCTCGAGATATATTACGTGGACCCAACTCCCGTGAGTTGGCATATATGACTAAAACAGGAGCTATACCGGGCTACACAAAGGGTCGCACCCTTTCATCGAGCATGCTCCATCGGAAATTATTCTATTACTGTTGTGATTCGATTCGGTGGCGCCACTTTGATTCGGGGGTATTGTTCGAGGTGGGCGGAAGCTGCTGGCTTGCCTTCACCACCGGTCCGGGAGTGCAAACGGTGTATCCACCCTGGCATTGCCTCGCGTGCCGTGTCATGTCCTTATATCGAGCCCACTACATTTTTGTTTTAAAGATCCGACCGCGTTAAGGTTCACCATCCCCTTAACGCTATTTTCTATATGATTATACTTTACTGATTAGAAACTACCGTATATAGCGTATATTACTACATAGTAAATAGTTTAACGGATCCTTAGAGGATGGGCGGTCCCAAGCATCCTTTAAGTTACTGATGCATTTTATTACTGTTCACTTGAGTTGATTTACAGTTTATAAGTATTTATGTCCTGACTCGAGGGTTTTGTGTTTTGCTTTACGCTCGGGTCAGATTGAGTGAGTTAGCATTCCAGATTCACCTTCGGCGTTGGAGCTTTCCTTGAAGATCCAGCCTTCTATTTTGTTTCAGTATCCAGTGTTTCAGTGATGTATCTTGTTACTCTTATGTTGTATCTTATTTAACTCTGATGTATCTCATATTTATATAGTAGCTTCATGAACTACTATCTCTTTTTCTTCCGCTGCATTTTTATATACTCTGTGTATGTGATCTGTGATTTTATTTACTGTATATTCTGAGATTTGCCAAATTTTTATTTACAACGCGGTATTTTGAGCTATCCAATTTCGGCATGAGTGTCTACCTATACACTTATAATGGATGCGAATGGTTGAAAATGTCGGGTCGTTACAGTTGGTATTAGAGCTTTGGTTAGCTCTAGGCAAAACTCAGCATATGGAGTAGCTGTATTTACAGAATCACTTTCATTCGTGTTGAATCTCTCTCTTTTGACTCGATTCCTTTGTATTTTGGAACGTTCCCTGCGGTTCCAAAAATCCATTCTTATTCCCCGCTACTCAGCTTCACTTGATTCTGGAGTATCCCATAACTCCACTTCGAATGATCTTTATAGTGAATTGGCGGTCCCGCCAATCTCAAAAAATTTCTTGTAAAAGGAGTGAAACTCCTTTACAACAGCATCGATTCACCAAAAATTTTATATCCTCGGTTTAGATGCTAGTATCTCCTATTATCCCAAACTCTATCTCTTGAGGTCGAATGTAGATTTACCCCAGAAAATCCACTTCGATCTTATACTTTAAGTCACGGTTGACCCGATTAAGGTTGCCCGTGATTTATTTTAGCTTGTCTGCCTCCCTACTCTTTATTTAATCATCTTGTCTTTTGTTTCCAACATATTTTCAAACATTTTGAATTGTATTTGTCAATCTATATTTTATTTATATATTGTGTTGTTTGAGTTGTTGATGTCGAGTTGGGTTTCCGATCGATTCGTCTGATCAACGCTATCGATAGGATTTCTAAAACACTTTGACAGAACAAACTGACACGGTATTATTTTAAAATTTGGTAAATGAAATAAAATTTTGATATATATACTTATGGAACTTAATAAAATGATTCAAATTGATAATTTAAATGATAATACTTGATTTATCATTTATTGTTCTATAAATGAATTTATAAATAATTGTTTATAAATTTATATGGGAACTTAAATGAATTTAGAAAAAGAAATTTGAGAATTTAATTTCCGATGGTTCCAAACCTTTTGTTTAAAAGTTTAAAGGGATATAATATTTAAAATATTTTCAAATAGAAATTTGTTTCCAAAGAATTTTAAGTTTAAAATTAGTACTCTTCTCTTTGTCGCTGGAAAATAACTTCGGTGATGACTGCAGCATCATCGACGTTCATTTTCGAGTTTCGAAGTGAAGAGACTGTTCTGTAGTCTTGCTACAGCTTTGTTTTGGGAAATTAAATTGATTTGAATTTCTAAAATATGACTTAATTTATAATATATATAGATATATGATTGAAATTTGATTTGACATATTATATATATATTATTACTTATTTCTAAATGGTTTGAAGAAATCGAAAATTTAATTCTTAAATTTTATTTTTAACAATAATTTCAATTATAAATAGAAAATCAAAAAATTTGGATAAATGATTAAACTTGAGATAATTGAATTGGAAAGTTTTATTTGTATGACACAATTCCATTCCAATATAACTTACCTTAATTTCAGAAGTTAACAATGTAATTGGGTAATATACAATATAAAAAGATTTTATAAATAAAATTTTGGTGGTTATAATAAATGTTATACACTTAAATTTTAATTATAAAATGATTAGCAGAGGTAAATATAATAAAGGGTAATTGAATAACTTACAATAAAATGATGTTAAAAGAACTAAGAATAAACGAAAGCAGTTATAATAAGTGTAAGTATATTGAACATGAGTGATAAATATATTGAGAGGAATAAATTTAATTTTTATTAGAAATAAAGAAGAATAAAATTTATTAAATACATTGTGAGTGTAATAAATGATTATTTTTCTAACCCATGGTTTTAAAAAAAAAATTATTAATTTAAGATGATTAGATAATAAGATAATGAAATTTGAGATAGTTAAGATTTATGTAACTTGTGTAAAAGTTTATTTTCTATTTAAGTTGAAATCTCCATGCTTTCAAATTCATTTTCTTATTTTGTTTTTCAAACTATCTTTTGGTTGTTCTTATCATCCTCATCTTGCTATAGACTCGTATATGCATCTTTCTATGATCTTTCTGTTTAGAAATCTTTCTATAATCTTTGATAATCTCCACCTTGTAAAACTTACCTATAACAACAGTTATCAGGTATAACTTCAATCTTCTTGTCATCTTATCTTAATCCTATTTCACTCTATCTTTTCTGTGCCCTTCCATACCTCATTCCTTTTCGGGGACGAAAATTTTGAGTGGGGGAGAGTGTAATAACCCTGTATTTTGTAATTATTTTATTGTATATTTTAATTATTTTTAATGTAAGATTTTGATTCAAAAACTTATTTTACTTATTTGAAATGATTAAATTTATTATTTAAATATAATCTTGATTTTTATGAGTTATAATTCCAAACTTGTGTAATTGAATATTTGCCTGAAATGCTGATTTTGGTCAAAATAGTCAAACTGTGACTTTCAACTTAAAATTTTAAAAGTTTAAAAATTTAATTTTTTTCATTTATGTAAATACTTTGGCTTTTGTTTTTTTAAAAATCTAATTTTGGAAATTTTCTTGAAATGATTTCTGATCATTTGTCCAAATAAAAATAAACAATGTCTGAAAATTTGATTTGGATAAAAAGTGTAACTTTAATAGAAATTCTAAATTTTATAATTCTAAAGGCAAAATTTTCATCTTGAACTGTATACAATTGTGTAACATTTGTTTCAATTTTGTTTTGGTCAGATTTGTTATATACTTCTAAAAAAAAAAATTAGTAATGATTAGTGTGAAACGGGAAATAAACTTTACATTTCTTTTACATATGTTTACATCTGTTTCTTAACTTTATATTTAACAATCAATTGGATGAAGCTAAATCAAATGTTATTAATTATGGTATAATAGCTATTAAATTTTGGTTTAAAGTGATGGTTTATTTTTCCTAATAGAAACGTTAGTATTTTAAATTTATTTAATAAGAGAAACAAAATAATTTGTACGTTACTTTGGGGATATATTTAATTGTTGCTCTTTCCTTTTCGTTATCTATTTGATTTTTTTCTTGCGTTAACAATGCAAACTTTTCAGCCGTATAATCTCTTTTGAGAATCCAAAATCTTGCTCAAATCTTGCCTTAAATCATTTCCGTGTGTGAATTATTTCTTTCCCTCTTGCCTCCCATACGTTTCCACCTATTGGATAGAATTAAATTGCCTCTACCATTCAAGCATTTTACTCTTGCCTGCCCTCTACATAAATTAGTGAGCAAATGTTAATATATATTTCACGTTCAAAAGTTCCATACCACAAATTATTCATTTTGCTTCCATCAAAACTTGCGTGAGCATCTCCTGAAGGTATGAACCGGCGCATGCTTTTCCTTTCATTTTTTTTCTCTTTTTTCTTTCTTTCTTCTTTTCACTCTTGTTTTATTTCATTTGTTCTCCTTTCATTGTTTTGCTTTATCCTATTGCCTGCCACCGTGCTTGGCCATTCACCATATTTTTCCGACCCTACCCATGCCAGACCACCGAGCCTTGTTTGAGAAAAAAAAGGAATGAAAAAAATTCCATTTTTGTCGCCTTTGTATTTTGTTTTTGAAGTAATATTGCCACCGAGCCTTGTTTTGAAAAAAAAGGGGAAATGAAAAAAAAAGTTGCTTTTGTCACTTTGTATTTTTGAAGTTATAATCTATTTTTCCACTGGCGCTTGTTCTGGAAAAAAGAAATGAGAAAAAAAAATTGTTTTATCACCTCTGTAATTTGGCATTCTAGTCTATATTCCCTCTGCCCTTTTGTTTGAAAAAAAAAGAAATGAACAAAATTTGTTTTGTCACCTTTGTTTCGAAGTTATAGTCTATTTTAAAAGTGGTCTTGTATTTTTGAAGTCATAGTTTATTTTGTTTTTATAAATTAAATAGAAAAGGAAATTTGAAAGGCCTTAAACTTTCTATCTTTCTATGGGCCTTTATAGTCCACCCTTTTACTTTTAACCTAACCTTTCACCAATTAACCTAACACCTCCTCATATCATCTCCTACCACTTCACATTTTTGTGCTTGCTATGCCTTTGTGATGCCAAACCAGATCCTTTTCCACCTGAAAACATGTGTGGCCTAGCCCTAAGCATGTATGGCCGAGCATACATGGAGTTGTGGTCAAGCAAAAGTGGTTGAAAAGCTTGGTAATGTCATTTGTTGCTTCTAATTTTCTATTGTTCAACAAATCTCTATATTGTATGCATATGTTCATATGGTCTTGTTTATTTGTTGTATACAAGATCATTATCAAGGCTTTCCATTCATTCAATTCAAATCGTGTTTGTCGTGCTTTTGGAATCGCTCTTGTGTTTGTTGTTTTGGTCTCTAACTTCGAAAAGGTGAGTCTTTCTCACTCTGACATATATACTTATGAAAAGTGGATTGATGACAAGTGTTTAGTAATGTAAAATGTTTATGCAAGTTAATGATGATCCTATGATATGCGATGCCGTGTTATTACCATGTTATTACCATGTTAAAACTGTTAATTTTCACCTGACATCTGATACATGACTGTATATTGTGATATTGACATTGTTTATATTATTTCTGTATATGATCACACTGCAAGTTCCCTGTTAGGATAAAAAATCATTATGGGCTGAAATGATAGGCCTGAGTTATTTTATTTATTTATTTAAACTTGGGATTGCGGGTTTGAAATGATAGAACCCGGATTTTTACCTTTTAAACTGCGGATTGAAATGATACATATCCGTATCACTTGACCTAGGTTAGAAAACTATATACAAACCCGTGGTTATTCTATAAAGTGCTTTGAATATTTTAAGTATTTTAAAAATATAAAATTATGAAATTTGATTTAAATAGATTTTGAAAGGTTTTAAAATAAATAAATTATGATTTTTCTATGTGTTAAAAATGTAATTTATGAATGGATTAACTGGATTTTGAAATATAACTTATGTTTGAAATTTGGAATTTTGACTAAAAATGATATTAAGTTACATGAATAAAATGGACTTTAATTTTATTTGGAAATGGTAAATATGATAAATTGATTTATATTTGAATTTAAGTGATTTATTAAAGAATTATTGATTTTTTATAAATTTAAGTGGTTGAATAAGTGACTGTTGAAAATGAAATTTTAATATATAACTTGACTTGAAAATGTGAAATTTGAGTTTTAACTAAAGATGTTAAATTAATCAAATAAACTGGAAGTTTAGTTAAATTTGTAAAATGGTAATATAAATCTGAAACGTATAGGTTTTAATTTATGAAAGAAACGTATAGGTTTTAATTTATGAAAGAAACGTATAGGGTTTAATTTATGAAAGAAACGTATAGGTTTGAATTTATGAAAGGAACGTATAGGTTTTAATTTATGAAAGAAACGTATAGGGTTTAATTTATGAAAGGAACGTATAGGTTTTAATTTATGAAAGAAACGTATAGGTTTTAATTTATGAAAGAAACGTATAGGTTTTAATTAATGAAAGAACGTATGGTGTTCTAATTAATGATAGGAACATGTAAATTCCTAATTAATGAAAGAAGGTATAAGTTTTAATTAATGAAAGAAACGTATAAGATTTTAATTAATGAAAGAAACGTGTAAAGTCCTAATTGACGAGAGAACATGAAAGTTTTAATTAATGCAAGAACATGTAAAGTTTTAATTAAGAAAGAAACATGTAAAGTTTTAAGTAGTGTGGTATTGATTTAATTAATAAATGTTCATTATTGTAATAGGAATATAAAATTTAAAACGTACATTTGACACGTAGATTTTAATCAATGTAATGGTGTATTTTAAATTGATTAAAATGATAAATGTTACATATTGTAATAATAATGTAAGTTAATAAGGTGCTTTTAACTTAACATAAGAATTTCGGTTTAAATTGTATATTACAGTAAGAAAGTTTATTTAACTATAAGGCTATGATAAATTGACATGTTAAAATTTTAAGCTTATCAATACTTTGCTTATATACAATGTAAAGTGGAAAGTAGTACATTCCAAAAATGCTATGATTCCTTAAGGTAACATCCAAAATGCTATGATAATTTAAAGGAATATTTCAAGTTTAATAAATTTAAAGAAATGTTCAATGATTTGAAAATTTGGGTTTTATTTGAATGATATAATATTGAATTATTTTGAAATGGAAATGATACAATTGTTATATTGTTTTGAAATGAGTATGATATTTTGGTCTTGGAAGTATAAATTATTTGAAATAAATATCCATGGGTTATAATAACGATTGGTTGTTAAAGAGACCGGGATCGGATATTGTCTTATAGCCGGCCAATACCGAAAACCACTTTAACAACTGTGTAAGCGGTGGAGATTCCAGAATTAAGTAGGATGGTGGCGACGTTCTCGAGGTATATTACGTGGACCCAACTCCCGTGAGTTGGCATATATGACTAAAACAGGAGCTATACCGGGCTACACAAAGGGTCGCACCCTTTCATCGAGCATGCTCCATCGGAAACTATTCTATTACTGTTGTGATTCAGTTCGGTGGCGCCACTTTGATTCGGGGGTATTGTTCGAGGTGGGCGGAAGCTGCTGGCTTGCCGTCACCACCGGTCCGGGAGTGCAAACGGTGTATCCACCCTGCCATTGCCTCGCGTGCCGTGTCATATCCTTATATCGAGCCCACTACGATTTTGGTTTTAAAGATCCGACCGCGTTAAGGTTCACCATCCCCTTAACGCTATTTTCTATATGATTATACTTTACTGATTAGACACTACCATATATAGCGTATATTACAACATAGTAAATAGTTTAACGGATCCTTAGAGGATGGGCGGTCCCAAGCATCCTTTAAGTTACTGATGCATTTTGTTACTGTTCACTTGAGTTGATTTACAGTTTATAAGTATTTATGTCCTGACTCGAGGGTTTTGTGTTTTGCTTTACGCTCGGGTCAGATTGAGTGAGTTAGCATTCCAGATTCACCTTCGGCGTTGGAGCTTTCCTTGAAGATCCTGCCTTCTATTTTGTTTTAGTATCCAGTGTTTCAGTGATGTATCTTGTTACTCTTCTGTTGTATCTTATTTAACTCTGATGTATCTCATATTTATATAGTAGCTTCATGAACTACTATCTCTTTTTCTTCCGCTGCATTTTTATATACTCTGTGTCTGTGATCTGTGATTTTATTTACTGTATATTCTGAGATTTGCCAAATTTTATTTACAACGCGGTATTTTGAGCTATCCAATTTCGGCATGAGTGTCTACCTATACACTTATAATGGATGCGAATGGTTGAAAATATCTGGTCGTTACATGGAACGTTACCCGCGGTTTCAAAATCCATTATCTTATCTCCCTATTCGTGACTCGTGATTCTGGAGTACCTCATAACTCCACTTCGAATGATTTCTATAAGAATAGGCGATCCCGCCAATCTTTGAATGATTTGTAAAGGGGTGAAACTCCTTTATAATTGGCATTGATCCACCATCGATTTCTATATCCTTGGTTTAGATGCCGCCATCTTTTGCGGTCGAATGTTGGTTTGCCTCAGAATTCTGCACCGATCTTATTTTGAAATCACGGTTGACCGGTTAAGGTCGCCCGCGATTTATATAAGTATATCCATCTTCTATTTTGAAATTTAATTATCTCATCTTCGTTCGGGCCTATCTTCGAATCATAATTTCTATTTGATTAGAGTCCCTCTAATTTGAATCTCTATCTTTGTTTGAAATCCATTCTTGAATCATCCTTGAAAAATAGGGTTTGTTTGTATTTTAAAAATTGTTTTATATATCGAAATAATTATTTTGATAAGTATGATTATATTCTATATATAAAAGAGAAATGTTTTCGATAAGGATTATATACCTTTTAAAAAGAGAATTTGAAGTTTCGAAAGGATTTGAAATTTTGAAAATATATAAGAAATTGATTTGTATAAAAATGATTTTTAACTGAAGGGTTAAATTTGAAATTCGAGAACTGAATTTCGGTATTTTGAAATTGATTTTAAGATTTTGAAAATAGTATAATAATACGTTTAGAAAGTATTTTTCCGAATAAGAAATGTTTCGAATAACCTCAAATGGGTTCCAATGATTTCAAAGAAATTTCAAAAAAGTTTTCAAGAAAATAGAAGTCCAGAACTCACTTATGTCGCTGGAGAATAACTTCGGTGATGAGTGCACTCATCATCGACATTGATTTTCGAGTTTCAGAGTGGGGGAGAGGCCACTCTAGCAGCTTTGCTACGCGAGTGATAGTGTGAAACAAATTTTGATTTCGAATTCTGAGGTATGATTTGATATCCGAAAGATATATGTATATATATTTGAAACAATTTAAAGTGAGCCCGGTGTTCAGTCCTCGAGTTACAGATTTGATATAACACTATATATTAAAATTGATTTATTACTGATTTCCAACTCTTGGATTTGAAATTGATTTCACCGACTATTTTGAATGTTCGAACACTTCCAAACCGAGGTTTAATTTTCAAAGCTATGTAATTTCGAAAGGTATAAATTATTTGATAAAATATATAAGTTTAGTTTTGTATGTTTAAAGTATGAAGTAGTATGACTTAAATAAATTTGAAACTTTTGTTAAGTACATAAATAAGACTATTTTGAAGTATAATAATATGGAATTTAGTTTTGGAATGTTTTGAATAAAATTTAGTTTTAAATAATTTGAAAACGGTAAATGGGATCTTTTGAATAAAAGTAAATAGTGTAAAAGTTTTAAAGGGATGGTTTTAAACTTAATTTGGGTATAATGGATTTTGAGAAAATATTTGGTTCCGAAAATTGATTGGAATTTTAAACCCGGTATTTATATGATGATTTTGGAAATGACTTTGTTTGACTTAAAATTATGTTGATTTGGAAACTAGGATTATTTCCTAAACCTATTATTTTAGAAACTTTGAAACTGAAGATACTAAATTTGGAAGAAATAATTTGGTGAAATAGTATATGACTTTGAAACTGATTCGATATTGAAACGAATTGAAATTAAGAACCTTATTTTATTAAATACTTGGTTTGGGAGTTATCTAACTTATATAAAATTGATTTGTATAAGTGTGAAGTTGTTCCGAAAACTATTAATTTAGAAAGGTACTCAATTTGAAAAGTGAAATCTTCTATAATCGAAGTCTATATAAGTGTGATTTGATATACTATTGATTTGGAAAGTATTCGATTTGAAATTGAAATCTTATATATAATGGGATTTATATAAGTATGATACCTGAAATTGATTTGAAAGGTACTATATGATATATTTTTTCGATGTAAAGATATGGGAAGTGCCTTCTGCTTGATATCCACTTTGTGTCCACATTTTGGATTCACTCTATCGATATTATTCTCTCTAATTTTGGTTTTCCGAATGTGATACTCGAGGGTCATACCATGGCGTAACCTACGGTCGTTTTTGCATAGCGTAATCCGCATGGCAGAGATTGCTTAAAGGGTACAGATGTTTTCTGGGGGATCCAGGCGTAACCATTGTTATGTATCCTACGGTCTACAGTTTTGTTTTGGTGGTGTAATCCGCAAGGCAGAGATTGCTTTAAGGGTACGGATGTTTCCTGGGGGATCTAGGCGTAACCATTGTTATGTATCCTGCGGTCTCCAGTTTTGTTGTGGTGACGTAATCCGCAAGGCGGAGATTGCTTAAAGGGTACGGATGTTTCCTGAGGGATCCAAACGTAACCATTGTTATGTGTTTCGTGGTCCACAGTTTTGGTTATAATGGCATAATTCGCAAGACAGCGATTGCATAAAGGTGCGGATGTTTGCTGGGGGATCCAAGTGTTACCATTGTGTATCTACGATCCAGATGATTTATTTGGATTGTACTTTCCATATCGGTTTTGAAGGTTTTTCAAGTACTTTCACTAGGTGCTGAAACAAGTCTACTAAGTACTTGAAGAATTCTATCTTTGCACCTGATCAACATGTAACGGCCCGTAAATTTTAGCCTTTTATTTATTAAATTAAATGAATTTTCGTGGAATTTTGAAAATAAAAATTTGAAATAAAAATTTGATATTTGAAATGCGTCTAGTTAGACATAGCAACAGGTAAATTTTCGTCCGAAAATATGAAATTTATTTTCGTGCGTAAATTTATTTCAATTTAATCAGTAAAAAATCGATGAAAATAAAACATTTTCGAAACCTAAAAATTTTTATGTAGAAAAATTCAAAATCATCTTCTGAGAAAGACGTCATTTTTCGTTTTTTCAAATTCGGAATTATTTAGCTCCGTCGATCTTATTTTTCTGCGTTTTTGCTGCATCTTCCGCTAGTAGAAAATTCGAATTTTATAATTCAAACATACCACTGATATCTATATACCCTTCTAATCATTTCATCCTGCCGATATCGGCAGTATATTAGATTATGTTTTTCGAAGTCAGGCGTGTCGTGGAAATCGGGAAACGGTCAACTGTATCGGTACCGTTCGAGTCTATTCGTGTTCTGTGACCATTCAAATCTCTACTGGCTCAAAATCAACGGAAATTGGCTTTTATTATTTCATTAATTCTATTAATTCTCGTTCCTTGCCAATCTGTTCCCAATGTTTAAATCTCATTTCTTTGTTGCATCCGTTCCTTTCTCAGTCTAATTGCATTCTTCTATTTGCTTTCAATATTATATATCATATTAGTACCTCCTTTTACCAGAAGCCTTTTTCTTCCCTACTTATTTTCTTCCTACTGCCTGAAGCTTGAGAGCTTTTCCTCCCCTCCATTGGTAATCCATAGCCAAACCCACTAAAAAAAATGAAAATGAAAGCACGGAAGGCAGTAGGTTGTTGCCTGAGCCTCCACCACTATCGCTTCCTCTTCCCTACCTAATCTGTGGCGCGCCCCTGAATGGTTAGCAACCCACGGCCAACATCAGTGAACCGAGATCTCCACCATCCGCCGAGCTCTGCCGCAACCGTACAAGCTTGCACGACCTCTGTTGCGTGCTATATATATGAAGTTTAGTTTGGGTTGGGAAAGAGGTCCAAGGGGTTGAGAACGTTGGTCATGCAGAAGTTTTTTTTTGTGTTCCAAAGGAGTGTACTGCAAGAAGGTAAAGGAAAAAATAATAAAGAGGAGGTTCAAGTTGATATTTCTAAAAAGAAAGAAGTAAATAATGAATTAAACAGTATGAAGCAGGTGATAACAGTTTGTTGCAAAAACCCCACAATGCAGCACCCTACAACCGGCCACCATCTTCCCCTCCCCTCGTCATTCATATCTATATAAGGGTGTGCATATCATATTGCAATTTATGTTTCGTTTATAAATGTTTTCATATAGCATAAGTATATACTATGTATTAGTTTACTATATATGGTCTGTTTTGTTGAAAGGATATGTTATACAAGCTGTGTTTCTTTTGTTAAATTGATTTCAAAACTTATAATAATTATTATTGTATTAGCTGTTGTTTTCACTAACCTACAACACTTTGTTTTTCTTTTTAGCTTGTTGCAGTTCTTGTTTCATTATATTAGTGTATTCTACTTTTTGATATCTATTTGTCCAAATTTGCATAGGTTATATTTGTATGTGTATAGACAGTCTCGGCTATAAAATATAAGTGGATTCTAGTCTTCATCATATATGGTTTAAATTATAAAATGTAAGTCATATGGTTATTTGAGGAAAGAAGTATACTAGTTTATTCGTGTGTAAATGATTTGCAGTTTATATAATATATTGGTAATTTCGGCTGTAAATATATGAAGTAAGTTATAACCTGTTTGAATATTTTTTTAGTAGTTATATTTCAGTTTATATTTTTGAATACGTGTATACGTTTTGTTTATATTTTTTACATATAGATTACTTTATCTCATTATGAAGTATATATTAGCTTAAAAAAATGGTATACCCGAGTATAAGTTCGTATAGTACATGTATGAGTTGTGTGCAAGTTACAGTGTCTATAATTTTTTTTTACAATGCGTAGGTTTCAATACATGTTTACCTATAATTTTAAACTTATAGTTTTAAACTGGATATGGCCCGCAAGTTCTGATAGTTATAAAGTATGATTATAGAAAAGTAACCTTGAGGTTGGTTTCAAATATAAACAGCCTTGTTCAATATATAAAGTTATAAAGTATCTAGTTATGTCTGCATATTTTGTTGTAAGTTCTATAGGCTGTTTCTGCATATTTTCTTTGTTCAGAGTATGCATTATAAAGTATATATATAGTGTTTATATATATAAGCCCACTTATACCAATTATCTTTATCGATTCCGTTTTGATTTTCCATCAATTCTTATTCTCAGCTTTGATCGTTGAATTCATACAAATTTTGCTTGGATTCATAATTCAAATTTTAGTGTGCGTATCTGTGTCATCTTCTGCATTCTCTAGCCTCGAAAGGTGAGCAGTCACTCACGATTAATGTTCTTTTATTTATTAAATTTCATTTCAATTAAAACGACAATTGAAATATGCTGCTGTTAGTGATTTACACTGTTATATATATGTTATTACCTGTATCAGTTCACCTGTGACATCTGATATCATTATCTGTTATTTATACGATGATAATCCAGTTTGATTGATAATTGATTTATGGTTTGATGTTGATATTGGACGTTAAATTGTTGATGTTGTAAGTGATAAATATTATGTAGTTGAATTTGACGTAGGATAGTTAAAATTTGAATCGACATATGTGTTGGATTTGATTAGTTAAATTTGTATAATATGACCCCTTAAATCTTTAATTATTTGGCACGTAGAAAAATGGTTAATTACCCTTGAACCATTTGAATTTTAGTTGTATTAATTGATGAAGTATGAAATTGAACAATTGATGTCAAGTGTAGAATTGCATAGAATAATTAATGTAATAATCTTTAATCTACATGAATTGATAGTGTAGATTCTAGGAATAATTATATTAATTTGCATAAACAACAAGTGTAAATTAATACGATTATTTTGGGATTATTTAAATAGATTATTAGATTGTTATTGATGGTTTCTATTGCTTGTTTATTTACATTGACACCATCCCAGTTATCACATTGCAAGTTCCCTTTGCTATGCTTTGATTTTGAATTGAAATGGAATCGGGTTGAAATGATAAATATCCAAATAAACTTTGACTTAGGATAGAAAATTAAATTAAACCCGATTGGTCAATAATTTGATTTTTAAATAAAATAAATATTTTATTTGAATAATAATAAGGTTTTGAAATAAAATTGAAATTGAAATTTTAATGAAAGAAAATGTGAATATTTGAAATCTAAAATAAAATATTAACGTAGTAATTGACGTTAGAACATTGTTTATATTTTAATTATTTAATAATAAAATTTGGAATTATTAATAATTAAGTTTTGGAATTATTAATAATTAAGTTTTGAATTTAGTTAATGATTAAGATTTGAAATTAATTGATAATTGAATAAGATTGAATTATTTAATAATTAAATTGAATTGAATTCTTTATTAAGTGAAATTGAACCTCTTGAATAAGTGAAACCAAGTTTCTTTACTAATTGAGTTTTGAAATTGTAACTAAGTAAATAAATAAATGAAATGGAATTTCTGCAATAAGAAATAGAAGGCGTTTATTTGAAATGAATGTAAGTTTGTAATTTAAAGAACTTGATTTGACGAATTTAGTTTGATTCAATTTGTAAGATTTGATATAATGGAGTTAAACTTAAGTAACTTAAGGAATAGAAAATTTAATAGGAGTAGTTTCAAATGACAAATTAATGTAGCGAATACTGAATGAAATCGATAAATGAGTTTATATCGATTTGAATGTTAAATTAAGTTTATTTTAAATGATTATGGAATGGAACTTATATACGGATTTAAATGTATATTGGAATTGTTTAAACCAAAATTTGAAATTGAATCATAGAACTTTGAAATGGAAATTTGGAAGTTATGAAAACAAAATTTTGGAAATTGTTTTGGAAAGACAAATAAAATGTTGAATTTCAAATTCTAATTGAAATTGAATTTGATTTCTTTTTTTTGAATTTTATTAAACGACCAATCAGTGTAATAATTACGAAAGTTATCAAAGAGACCGGAATCGGTTATGGACATACTCTCTGTCTAAACCGAAAACCACATTAATAACTATACGCAGAGTGTGATCCAGAATGAAGTGGTTGGAATGATGTACGTGATGACTGAAGAAAGAGAACGATAATGGATAGCCTTGACACTTGTGTCAAATTGGAAATGACTAAAACAGTAGCCGTGCCGGGCCAAATGGGGTTAGCCACCTCGAGCGAACACACTTCTTCGTAAACTACTCATTACTTGTTATTGATTGGTGCACCCTCGGAATTGGGAGTGTTGTTTCATGGTGTTGCGATCGTTGCGGTAATGCGTTTTCACCAGTCCGGATCAGGTAAACGGTAGTTTCACTACCTTGGATATTGCCTCATGTTCCTTGTCATACTTGTATCCCTATATACGCGACCACTATGAATTTGGTTTTGTGTCATACCTATGGAGTACTCCCTGATATCCTACTAGTTTTCGATGGAGTTTACAGTGCTGTATAGTCTATGACGCTTATATAAAATGTGTTAAGGGGGATAATGGTTATGCCTTAACACTATTTTGATATTTTATATTATTGATAGGCATTATCTATTTAGCGTACACTACTACATAATAGATAGTTTAAAGGATCCTTAAAGGATGGTTATTCTAATGTCCTTTGAGTTATTATATTTCAATTGTTATTTCACTTGAGTTGGATTTATAATGCTCACAACGCACTGAATATCTTTATGGTAGTTAAATTTAATATTATGAAGTGATATGAATTTTATTTGTCGTTGTTTGATAAAATTTAATTGTCATATAGATTGTCATTTGAATTCACCGTTGAAAAATTAAATTGACAGTCAAATTGAAATTAAAATTGAATTGCGATTAAATTACCTGATATTGAGAACTATGAAATTGCCATGAATTGTGATGTCTATTGGATGGTGTATTTCGATGGATGCTATTGGTTGATATTTAAAATGTTTGGATGTTTATTTGCTTATATATATCCTGTTATGCATACGTATGACACTGTGATTTGTTTTAAGTGATATGTATTCATCCCTGACATTTAATTGAAATAAATAATCACTTGGCCATAGGGTAGAAAATTATATACGGACACCGGATTGGTTAAATTAATAAAATTTTAAAATCGTTGATTTGAAATTTATATAAAATGTTTTGATTTAAAAGTGATAAATAAAATCAATTTATAAGAATCGAATTTATCGCAAAAAAAATTGAGTTTGGAATGTTGAAATAAATTTTGGTTAAAAGAAATTGTTAAATAATTTAAGTTGAGACTTTGAAATTTAAAATTCGGATATAATTGAATTTCGAAAATTATTTATTTTAAAAATTGAACATTATTTCGAGCTTTGAGTGTTACTAAGTAAAAGTGATATAAAAAAGATATTTTGAAATTGAGCTTGGAATTGATTCATATTTGAAATTTGGATTTAAATTTGAATATTAAAGGATAAATTTTGTTAAGTGTTATAAATTGATATTTTGAAAAATCAAGCTCTAAATCGATATAAATTATAATTGAATTAATTGAAGGTGAATGTAGAATTGAATTAATTTGAAGTCAAAGTTGACATTGGTTTGAATTGAAATCGAAATCTAATTGGTAGAATGGAAATTGAAATTGTTTTGAATTGGGAAGTTATAATTGAATGGTTTGGTTTTGAAGATGTTTCATTTTGTTTTCCAAACTACTCTGTTACATAAACCATCTTCAAATACTTAAACTATTTTAACCTATATTAATAATATTAAATTATTTTAACCCATCTTAAACCATGTTAACTTATTTTAATTATATTTCATCCATTTTAACCTATATTAACTATATTAAATTAATTTATCTATTTGAAATCCATTTAAAGATTTTAAGTATCTTTAACTATTTTAATTATTTAAACTACTTTTAAAACTACTTAAAACTATTTTCTAAAATTTCAAGCTGGTCGATAAGGTGAAATGCTTATGTTTAAATCTTGAATTTAAATACGAATTGGGTTAAATGAAATTGCTACCTAAATTGAAATTCGAAATGATTTTGAAATTGAAATGGGATATTGAGGCGAAAAATGGTTTTTGAAACGAAATCTTACTTTTGAATAGATATGATGATATTTGAAATGGATTTGATTTTTTTAAAGCGAATATGATATTTTGATATCAATTATGAATTGATTTGAAATGTAAAAGATCCATCGGTGTAATAATACGTAGTTATTAAAAAGACCGGGATCGGATATGGACATACTCTCTGTCGATACCGAAAACTACTTTAATAACTATTATACGCAGAGTGTTGATCCAGAATGAAGTGGATGGTTTAGTGAACGCGTTGACTGAAGAAAGAGAACGATATTGGATGACCCCTGACATGACTGAAACAGGAGCCGCGCCGGGCCATTGAGGTTCGCCATCTCTAGCGGACACATTTCTTCGATGCCATATCTATTACTTTTGTGATTCGATTTGGGTGCACCCCTCGATTTGGGATTGTTCTTTCGCGGTGTTGAGGTAGCTGCTGGCTATGCTCAACATCAGTCCGGATCACGCAACTACTAGTATCCTAGTTTGTATCGCCTCATGTACCTTGTCATACTGATTATCCTATTCGCGACCACTACGTTTTGTTTTGTGTTATACCTATGGGGTACCCTCTGATAACCACCAGTTTACGGTGAGGTTTACGGTGCTATATAGACTATGGCATTAAAAATGTGTTAAGGGGAATTATGGTAATGCCTTAACGCTATTTTAATACTTTTACTTTGCTGTAGACATATTATAATAGCGTATTGTACTACATAGTAGATAGTTTAACGGATCCTTGAGAGATGGAAAATCCTGTAACATCTCTTAAGTTATTGCACGCATGTTGACACTGGATATGAGATGTCAAACCCCGTAAACATCTCTGACGCCATTACACTCATATTTATTTACGATTAATTTAACTTACATGAGGATATTTTAGTCCTGACTCGAGTGTTTTGTCTTTTCATTACGCTCGGGTCAGACCTGAGTTTTTCAGCTTATTGAAGATCTATTCTGGACGACGAAGATGAAGATTTGGTATACTATTACTCTTATTATCTTTGCATCATGTTGTCTGATGCATTATGTTATTTGTTCTGTTGTATATGTATAACTCTGATAAATGTTGTATAAATAATGATCAAAGTATTGTAAGCAGCTTCATGAACTGTTTATTTGACTATTATATATTATCTGTAACAACCCTAGATTTTGACTGTATATTTAAATTTGACATTATTTCATTTTGAAATTATTTTAAATTTGTTTTATTTGTGTGATATCATTTCTAAACATTTTTAAAATGATAATATAATTTTTCCAAAATTTACTGTATTTATTTCCTATTTTTAAAGGCTGTTTTCTAATTTTCTGCCATTTTCTTCATTTTAAATTTCTTTATTTTATTTTAAATTTGTTTAATTTGTGAAAAATCATCGCTAAATATTTTTAAAATAATAATATAATTTTTCCAAAAATTACCGTGTTGATTTCCTATTTTTAAGGGCCGTTTTCCCATATTCTACTATTTTCTACATTAAAATCTTATATTTAAATTAAATTTTAAATATTTATTTTGTGAATATATTTGTACTTTATGTTATTATTTATGTTTAAAAATAATTTACAAGCTTATATGAATTTTCTAAAAATTATTTCATTTAACTTCAAATTTTGCTAGTCTAGTTCATTGTTTTAACTATTTCCTTAATTTTACTTTGCATAATTGATAAATATTATATATATTTGTTAAAAATTTCGAAATCTTATCATATATTATTATTATTTCAGCTACATAAGTTTATATAAATAATAAAAGGTAAATTGAAAGGGTTTGTGACCTTTTGTTTCCTATGGCTTTTGATTTTCCCACCTTTTCACATTTTAACTTACTTTTGCCATCAATTAGCCATAACTACTCACATAATTCAGCTGCCTACCTCCATTCTTCATTCACGTACATCTTTTTCGTCCTTCCTGAAAAAAATTTTGGCCTCATCTTGATTAAGAAGTTTGGTAAAATTCTATTTCCTTTTTTCTTCTTTCGTTCACTTATGTTGATTTTTCTAGTTTGATTTTGCACTTGCTTCACCTCATGTAGGTTCGACCATGCCCCTCGCTGCCTAACCGCCTCCACCACCTGATGACACGTCACTATCACCTCCTCCTCACCAGCCACCAAAGCCATGAACCCCCTTGGTGAAGCATATTCGCAAAAGTTTCAAAACACCCTTCATATTGACCTAGCCGAGCATTAGCTTCCACATCCACCACATCCACCAACCATGGCGGCCCCCTACTCCACCACCACTACCTCCAGCACCTCCAGTACCCACGGCCACACCACCACAGTTGTGACGCCCCACTCCGAGAGCCTCGTTAACAAAGAGTATTACATAGATAATACTGTCGGCTAACGCGGACAATAGAGTATAATGGAAGCGACCATGTGCAATCTCACCTTAACTATTCACTAAATAAGTCGAAAAGTAGAAACACATTAGAATTCGACCTATTCAATAAATATTTAAAGCAAAACTACAATGGCTATAGGATCTATCAGAAGAAAATATAACAACTCAAATGTAATATACATCACAGAACAGTCAATCATAATATACACATACACCGATACACAACAGAGTATACAAAATAATACAAGTCAGGTGGTACAGGAGACCACAATATACAGACGAGACGAAAGAGTATAAATCAAAGTTACAGCAGATAAGGACTACAAAAGACGCTATAACAAAATGAAGCTAGCGAATAGTCCATGCGGAAGCAAAATAGGCTAAGTCTCCAAAAGCACCTAACCTGAAACATCTCGGTCTGACCCGAGTATAAAATACCCGGATTAGTCTAGATAACAAATCAGTTAGATTAACTGAACAATAATAAACCTGCAAGATCATACAGTTTAACAAATATCTCTAGAGGAGATAACACAATCATCAACAAGAAATGATTCATATAGAGCAAGCCTCATATCATCGGCAACATATAGAAACAAAGGATACAAATATCCCAAAACAAGCCAGAAGGCAAATAACAAATACCCATAAGGTATACAAGTTCCACAAGGTAATCGCTATACTCCATGCGGCTCACAAAGACCAACACCGAAGGGCGATACCAAGGGAATTATCAATGAAACATCATGAAATTTTGCTCGAGCTCAGTACTGTACAAACAAGGATCCATGAGCCCGAAGACTCCAAACCCAAGTATCACCCATGCGGCACATAAGGCCAACATCAGAGCGAAACTATATAGGGCAACAAACCCGAAGGCACACACCTGAAGGCAACATACCCGAAGGCAACAAACCTAGGGAGACAGTCCGAAGACACTATACCAGAGGCAACAAACCGTAGTGGTGAAGGTCGAAGACCCAGTACTGGACACCACTAACTGGCGGAATGTGTCACAACTCTCGAAAAGGAATCCGAAAAGTGTTAACGTATGTCCCATAACCACTCATTCGCACTAAACGGTTTACTATCCGTCAGTCCCTTTCACACTCAAAGCAGTACAAAGTTTACCTCATATCATCGATAAACCAAACCCGAAGGTCAAAACAATCAATCGAATAGGTCAAGGATTAATCGGAAGGATAAACGCACAGATTCATGGTCCGTGTTTTGCCCAACCATTTAATCACCCTCCCACTTCGTCCGAAGTGCGAAAGTGTGTGTGTTTTAAATATAATTTATAAATTAGAGAAACGAACTTTTAAATGCGATTCGAGAGATTATTTCATAAAAACCCGTGGATTAAAATTAAAAGGAACCATCAAAGTCAAAACAATTGATAATCATACATAGGATCATCATGAATCAATTCAAATTGAAAATTCAATCCAAAAAGGCAAAGTGGGCTGAAACAGCAGGTTCAGTCGACTGAACAGAGTTTTTCAGTCGACTGACCCTGTACCTGGAAATTTTCTAGGTTCAGGAAACTTTCTGTTTCCAGGTTCAGTCGACTGTGCAGAGTTTTTCAGTCGACTGAATCATGCCTGGAAACTCTCGGGTTTCAGGTTCAGTCGACTGTGCAGAGTTTTCAGTCGACTGAATCTTGCCTGGGCTGTTTTCCAGCCTTATTCAAATGAAGAGCAAACTCTCCAAAAATGCAATCGGACGAACATTGGCTCTAAGGGCTTATGCCAATCGACAACCCGGCCCTATATGTTCCTCGATGCATCACCAAAACATGATTAAAACATCAAAGTTAGGATTTCAAAGATTTTAACCCAAAACACTAAAAATTGGATTATTCCTCAATTCAACCCAAACCAAATGCAAGTGCATATGAACAAGGAGTTAGGAATTCATACCTAACATCAATGAAATCAAGAGAAGTAGATGTGAGTTCAAAACTCACCTTTTTACACAAAACAAAGAAGATGAAGAGCACAATTGCAAGGAATCAACCAACTACACTCCACTTCAACACTACAAGCTTCAATCTAGAATCAAAGAAAGTATTTCCTAGGTTAGGGTTAGGAAAATTACAGAAATTGAAGAGGAGAAGAGATGGAGAAGATGGAGATGAACTTACCAATGGATTCTCTATGAATTTGGAGCAAGAAATCAAGATACAAAAGAGAAACTAGGGCTTGCTAATTTCTAATTCTCTTCCCTTTCCCCCATTTCAGTTTTTAGCTTAAGAAAGAAATGAAATGAAGATGAAATGAAGAGAAGGGTTGAGCTAGGGGGTTAAGTGGGCTAGTGGGCTGAACCCAATCCCAAACCCAATAGGAAAAGTAGCCAAAATTTCACAAACTCCAAACATATCAAAGATTATACTCAAAAAGATCGCAAACGCCCTTTTGGAACCAATGGAGGTGGTTTCGAGTTCCAATTCGGCCATTTGCAGAAAGTAACATTTCGGACCCCAAAATCCGAATAACGATGCTACATTTAAATCAAACATTTAAATATAAAATCATTAAATATGCGGGTTGTTACAGATCTCCCCTCCTTACAAAATTGCGTCCCCGCAATTCCTAGAGACGATATTTGTAACAACTACATACAAAAGAAAGAATAAACTTTAGACACAGAAATAGACTTACCATTACGAAGCAAGGATAGAAAACATGGATAAGATCGCTCAATATACTCTCTGGTTTCCCAAGTACAGTCATTGGGATTAGCGGACCATTGAACTTTAACGAGCGGCACGTCCTTGTTCCAAAGGTGTCGCACCTCCGTGTCAAGCACGCGAATAGGTTGCTGTACAAAAGATAAGTCCGGTGAGATCTCAAGCTCTTGCAAATCAGGAGAATCAATTACAGAATCCGGTTCTCGAAGACACTTCCGAAGTTGCGAGACGTGAAACACGTCATGAATGCCAGATAAATGAGCTGGAAGTGAAACTCTATAAGCCACAGGGCCAATACGTTCAGTAATAGAAAACGGTCCTATATAACGAGGAGCCAACTTTCCAGTCGCACTGAAACGCATAACCCCTTTCAAAGGAGAAACATGAATAAAAACAAGATCGCCGATCGAGAACTCGAGAGGCTTCCTACGGTTGTCCGCATAGGATTTCTGGCGACTCTGTGCCTCTTTCATCCTCAATCGAATAAGATCAATCTTCTCAGAAGAATGACGAACAAAGTCCGGGCCAAGAATAAGCTTCTCCCCAGATTCCAACCAACATGAAGGTGATCGACATGGCCTTCCGTATAAGGCTTCGAAAGGAGCCATACCGATACTAGACTGGAAACCATTATTGTAGGAGAACTCTACAAGAGGTAGGTGATCCTCCCAACTACCACCGAAATCAAAGATACAAATACGGAGAAGATCTTCCAAAATACGATTCACCCGTTCAGTCTGTCCGTCAGACTGCGGATGATAAGCTGTAGAAAAATTAAGCTTTGTTTCCAAAGCTTGTTGAAGACTCTTCCAAAAATGACTCGTGAATAAAGGATCACGATCACTCACAATAGAACTAGGAACACCGTGAAGTCTCACGATTTCCTTGACATACAACTTAGCCAAATGCGAAGCTGTCCTATTAGACTTAATAGGGACAAAATGAGCAGACTTGGTGAGGCGATCAACAATAACCCAAATACTAGAATGACTGATCTCGAACGAGGTAGGCCGTCAATAAAATCCATAGAAACTTGATCCCATTTCCACAATGGAATCTCAAGAGGTTGAAGAAGTCCAGAAGGACGCTGATATTCGGCCTTCGCGCGTTGACATGTCATGCAGTTGCTCACATAACTCGCCACATCGCGCTTCATGCCTTCCCAATAATAAAGACGACGCATATCGGCATACATCTTACTACTACCGGGATGAATGGTATACTTAGAACGATGGAAATCATCAAGAATGTCATGCCTAAGTGCAAAATCAGAAGGCATAAAAAGACGGTTCTTCTTACGAAGACACCCATGAGAATCAATGCTAAAATCTTGCAACGCCTCATCACAAGATTCAGACTCACAAAGCTGAATAAAATGCAACAAATCAGGATCATGCCGCTGAGCATCGGCAATACGATCCAATAAAATAGGTCGAGCTCCCAAAATAAATAATAGAATAGGAGAACCAGAAGATGAACCTCGATCACGAATTTCACAAAAAGATAGAGTCTCAAGAATATTCCATTCGGCAAGCATCATAGAAATAACAGCCGAATGTTTGCGACTAAGAGCATCTGCAACACGATTACCCTTACCAGGGGTAAACTGGATATCAAAGTCATAGGAAGCAAGAAACTCGAGCCAACGCTGTTGTCTCATATTGAGTTCCTTCTGAGTAAACAAATACTTCAAAGATTTATGATCGGTATAGAGAATGAAGCGCTCGCCCAATAAATAATGTCGCCAAATCTTCAAGGCAAAGACAATGGCGGCTAACTCAAGATCATGAGTGGCATAGCGAACTTCATTCGGACGCAGTTGCCTAGAAGCATAAGCAACTACCCGATCTCTCTACATAAGCACAGCACCGAGACCACTGCCACACGCATCGGTGTAGACAACAAGATCATGATTCCCTTCGGGAACCACAAGAATAGGAGCATTAGTGAGAAGTTCTTTCAATGTCTGAAAGGAAGCTTCACACTTGTCGGACCAAATAAAACGAATGCCTTTCCGAGTAAGGTAAGTGAGAGGAAGCACAACACGGGAAAAGTTCTTAATGAACCGTCGGTAATAACCCGCTAATCCAAGGAAACTACGAATCTCATGCACATTCTCAGGCCTCTTCCAATTCTGGATGGCTTCGATCTTTGAGGGATCGACAGAAATGCCATCGGAAGATACAACATGGCCTAAGAACTTAACCTTATTCTCCCAAAAGCAGCACTTGGAGAATTTGGCTTTAAGCAGATGACGACGAAGAGTACTCAAGACAATTCTCTCAGACTTAGAATAAATAAGGATATCATCAATGAAGACGAGAACAAACTTATCGAGATATTCCCGGAATACCCGATTCATGAGGTCAACAAAGAAAGCAGGAGCGTTCGTCAAACCGAACGGCATAAAGAGCCACTCAAAGGAACCATAACGAGTGCGGAAAGCGGTAAGAGGTATGCTATCCTCCGCGACTCGTAACTGATGAAAACCTGTGGCAAGGTCAAGCTGAGAAAAGACCTTGGCACCACTCAATAGATCGAACATATCATCGATCCTAGGCAATGGATACCTATTTCAAATGGTCAACTCGTTAAGCTTGCGATAGTCAATGCAAAGCCTAAGAGTTCCATCAGACTTCTTCACAAAAACGACCGTGGATCCCCACGGAGAAAAACTGGACTGAATCAACTGCTTGGACTCGAGCTCTAAAAGCTGCTTCTTGAGTTCCTCATTTTCCTTTGTAGACATCCTCGTGGGAGGACGACTAACTGGCTGCGCGCCTGAAATGAGATCAATGCGGAACTCAATTGCCCGTTTGGGTGGCAAACCCGAAACAGGTTCAAAAACATCAGAAAAGTCACAAGCAATAGGAATACAAGATACATTATCACCATCTCGCGAATCAAGAGAATACAAAGCCATCTCGGAATTATCCACATCCCGAAGAACAAGAGATAACTGAGAAGGTGAATCAGGATGACAAAAATGTTGATACACGAAGATTTTTGATCAATGACAATGTATAAAGGAAGAAATATATGCAAGATAGAGGAAGATCGATAAAATATAAACTTGAGTATGATATTTATATATATAGGTTTATTTGTTAAAATCTATCCTCAAGAGTTGCACAAACACAAGAACACATTCATTATACTTTAATTTTTTACTGAGCATACTTCAATTCTTCATAATGCATAAATTCATATGTCAGTCGACTGAACTGAATTTACCAGTCGACTGAACTGGCAAACATGTACAAATATGCACAGTTTCAGTCGACTAAATTTTCTGCACAGTCGACTGAAAATTTTCCAGAAAGATTCCTACTATAATTTCAGTCGACTGAAATTCCTGCACAGTCGACTGAATTTGAACCTGAGAATTTTGCATGAAAGGACACCTTCTTCTTCTCAAGAGTTGCGACCATTCCTCAATAGAAATTGAAGCTTCTCTTATCTACAACCCTTGGCAATACATGCATCCTTTTTACAACTATAAATACATGATTCAAACATCATTCAAATCATCGAATTCTCTTACTCTAATCTATCTATTTCTTGATCATATTTTCTAAACATTATCAAAGCAATCACTACTCTCTTTGCTTGAATCACTGTTTATATTTAATATATTTGATTCATAGCAAATTCATAATTCCTTAATCTTCACAAACATATTTCATATTCTTGAGGATAAGATTATAGGAACATTGTACTACATTAGACTCATTCGTGTTATAAAGAACACAACTAGTCAAAACTTGTTTAGAATTGAGGTTTGAAGTCCTCTTAGGTAGTTTGAGGCAAAGAAATCCCGTTCGGTTGTTCGGGTAAGTTGTAAACCTATTCCTCCGGGTTAAGAGAGGGTTTTGTAGTTAGTGAATACCTAAGTGAAGCTTAGGGACTGGACGTAGGATAAGTGATCCGAACCAGTATAAAATCTTGGTGCGATTTTTACTTACCATATATACATTAACCATATAGCTATTCCATATTACACGATCCTATCAATTACCCCCGACTTTCAATTGGTATCAGAGCCTGGTCGTCCTATAACCATAACACCGTTATTAGACATATTGATAATATGGAAAATAACGCAAGTACAAGTACAACTTCTGCCTATAACTCTACATTTGCCGAAGGACAATCTACTCAAAGACCACCTCTTTTCAATGGACTTAACTATAACTATTGGGCTACAAGGATGAGGATTTATATGCAAGCAACTAGATTCGAAGCATGGAACGCCACTCAAGTAGAGTTCGTTGTACCCACTACCGACTATCCTACATGGACACAAACTCAGAAGAATGAAGCTAGTGCAAATGCCAAAGCAATGAATATGCTATTTTGCGCCTTGGATAGAAATGAATTCAACCGAGTTAGCATATGTACTACTGCACATCAGATATGGGAGACACTTAGAACCATACACGAAGGCACTAACAAGGTCAAACAAACAAAGATCTCCATGCTAAAGAATCAATTCCAAAACTTTAGAATGCCACAAAATGAATCCATCAATGACATGTATTCAAGATTTCAAGACATTCATCATGCCTTAATCGGATTGGGAGAAAAGTTTATGGATTTCGATATTGTATCTAAAGTTCTAAATTCACTCACTGATGAATGGGAAAGAAAGGTGCTAGCAATCGAGGAAGCAAACGATCTATCTTCAATGAAACCAGAAGAATTAATTGGAAATCTCATGTCATATGAAGTTAATATGCAAGCTAAGAAAGATCAGGCTCAAGAAAGAAAGAATGTTGCTTTTCACGCGGAAAAAGAAGATTCAGAATCGAAAGATGAGGATTTAGCATTCATAGCCAAGAATTTCAAAAAATTCTTAAAATTTAGAAAAGGAAACAAAAACGGATTCAAAAAGAATTTCATGAGTAAACCTCCTTCCTCAAATATAGAATGCTTTAATTGTCACAAGAAAGGACACATGCAAAAGGATTGCCAAGAACAAAAGAAGGAAAATCAGAAAAGTTTCAACAACAAAAACAAAAAGGATAAATTCAAAAAGAAGGCATTCTCTGTAACATGGGACGATTCAGATTCATCTTCATCTGAAAGTGATAGTGATAGCGACAATGAACAAGCAAATGTATGCTTCATGGCTCAAGAGTCTGAGGTAAGCAATTTAACTTTCGATGATTTAATTGAAGTAAACACTGAACTTTTAAGCACAATAAAAAGTATTAAAAAGAAAATTAAGGAAATTCGTGAAAATCAAAATAAAGCTGAGTTTGAAAGAGATATGTTACATGATGAAAAGAAAATTCTTGAAGAAGAACTTGAAAAAGTTCAAGAATCTTATTCAGACTCAGAAACTCAATTATCACTTTTAAGTCAAGAAATTGAAACTCAAAAGACTAAGAATGATATAATTGCTTCTGAAAATCATGAGTTAAAAACAAAAATTAGACAAGTTGAGTTAGAAAACAATGGTCTTCAAGCTAGATTAGATAACATTACTAAAAATGTTTCTAACTTTAATAAAGGAAGAGAAAATTTATCTAAAATTTTAGAAAATTCTCAATCCTCTTCAAACAAACATGGATTAGGATATAAAAAGGAAGTAAAAATTTCTAAAAATAAAAATTTTAAAAATTCAAAACAACAAATATTACTTCAAGAATCTATTCAAACAAAAGAAGAAACCAAGATAGTCAAAATTTGGATTCCAAAGACTAACAATATTTTAATTAGGAATAAATATATTAAAACATTTATAGATAATGTTCACCATAATAAAAACTATATCTATAAAAAGGATACTAAACCAAATTGGGTTTGGTTTTCTAAACTCTAATTTTTCTTTAGGACCCTATTAAAAAGTGGGTACCAATAATTTTATATCTATTTTCAGGTCCCACTCAAAAAGAAAAAATGGATATTAGATAGTGGTTGTTCAAAACACATGACCGGAGACAAAGATATGCTTACAAACATAACATACTTTGATGGTGGCTCGGTTACTTTCGGAGACAATTCAAAAGGCTATATCATTGGCAAAGGAGATGTGAACAATTACGGTACATCAAAATTACCTTTTATAACAAATGTTTCATTAGTTAAAAATTTAAAACATAACCTACTTAGCATAAGTCAACTATGTGACAAAGGCTTTAAAATAATTTTTTCGCATGATAAATGTAGTATTTTTGATCAAAACCAAAATCTTGTTTTTGAAGGAAATAGAGATAGAAATATTTACATTTTAAATATGAATATTAATCATAATACAAGTATGTGTCTACTTGCCAAAGACAATGATCCTTGGTTATGGCACAAAAGATTTTGTCATATAAATTTTAAAACTATTAGAAAACTCTCTAAAAATGATTTAGTAAGAGGTCTACCCAAGATAAACTTTAAAATAAATAATCTTTGTGATGATTGCCAAAAAGTTAAATTAACAAAATCATCTTTCAAATCTAAGAAAATTATTTCGACTACACAACCATTAGAATTACTCCATATGGATTTATTTGGACCAACACAAGTTCAATCCATTAATCATAATCGATACGTATTTGTAATAGTTGATGATTTCTCAAGATATACATGGACTATTTTTATGAAAAATAAAAGTGATACTTTTGAAAATTTTAAAACATTTGTCAAAATAATTCAAAATGCTAAAGACTTAAAAATTAAAAATATTCGAAGCGATCATGGAGGAGAATTCGAAAACGAGGATTTTGAAACTTTTTGTAAAAAGAAAGGAATAAATCATAATTTTTCATTTCCTAGAACTCCTCAACAAAATGGAGTTGTAGAAAGAAAGAATAGAACATTACAAGAATGCGCAAGAACATTATTAAATGGATCTTCCTTACCAAAACATTTTTGGGCAGAAGCCGTTGCTACTGCATGTTACGTATTAAATAGAATATCAATTAGACCACTAACTAAAAATACTTCTTATGAACTATTTAATAACAAAAAGCCAAATATATCGTATTTTAAAGTATTTGGATCAAAATGTTTCATTTTAAATACAAAAGATCAATTAGGAAAATTCGATCCAAAAGCCAACGAAGGAATTTTCGTAGGATACTCAGAACGAAGTAAAGCATATCGAGTATTTAATAAACATACAAACATAATTGAAGAAACCTTACATATATCTTTTGATGAAAATTTTAATAGAAATTTAAGTATAAAAGATGATGAAGAATTAATAAATATAGAAGAAACAAATCTTGAAAATAATAATTTAAGATCCCCTCCTAGAATATTACGAGATCATCCAACTCAAAATATTATAGGAGAAATGAATTCTCAAGTTAGAACAAGAAATCAACTAAATCAAATGGGTCATGTAGCGTTCATTTCTTCAATAGAACCTAAAAATCCTAAAGAAGCATCAACAGATGATTATTGGATTATTGCTATGCAAGAAGAATTAAATCAATTTGAACGTAACGACGTTTGGAAATTAGTTCCCCGTCCTAATAATCAATCAGTAATAGGAACAAAATGGATTTATAAAAATAAAGTAGATGAATTAGGTAATATAACAAGAAATAAAGCTAGACTAGTAGCACAAGGATATAATCAAGAGGAAGGTATTGATTTTGAAGAAACATTTGCTCCCGTCGCAAGACTTGAAGCAATTCGTATACTTTTAGCTTTTGCGTGTTTTCACAATTTCAAACTCTATCAGATGGATGTGAAAAGTGCATTTTTAAATGGTTTTATCAAAGAAAATGTATATGTAGAACAACCTCCTTTATTTATACACGAAAAATATCCAGATCATGTCTATAAATTAAAGAAAGCACTATATGGTCTTAAACAAGCACCTCGTGCTTGGTATGAAAGACTTAAAAGTTATTTATTAAATTCGGGATTTAAAATTGGAAAAGTCGATCAAACACTCTTTATTAAAGATACTTCAAAAGACATTTTAATAATTCAAATATATGTAGATGATATTATATTTGGATCAACAAATGAAAATTTATGCAAAGAATTTTCAAATATAATGACTAAAGAGTTTGAGATGTCTCATATGGGAGAATTATCATACTTTCTTGGACTTCAAATAAAACAATTATCAAATGGAATTTTTATAAACCAAGAGAAATATTGTACAAACTTAATTAAACGTTTTGGAATGGAAAACACTTCAGCTAAGCCTACTCATATGAGTACTACTACTCATCTCGATCGAGATGACAATGGCAAAAGTGTAGATAAAAAATTATATAGAAGTATGATAGGCTCCTTACTTTACTTAACCGCAAGTAGACCAGACATAATGATGAGTGTATGCTTATGTGCACGTTTTCAATCTAATCCTAAAGAATCACATTTAAGAGCAGTTAAACGAATTATACGATATCTTAACTACACTAAAGAATTTGGACTTTTTTATCCAAAAGAGTGTACATTTGAATTAGTATCATTCAGTGATGCTGATTTTGGTGGATCTCGAACAGATAGAAAAAGTACAAGTGGTACATGTCATTTTATTGGAAAATCACTTGTATCATGGTTTAGTAAGAAACAAAATTGCGTCTCTCTTTCCACCTGCGAAGCAGAATATATATCAGCCGCATTAGCTTGTACTCAAGTTATATACATGCAACAAACACTCAAAGATTTTAATATAAATTTAACAAATTCTACAATATATTGTGATAACACTAGTACAATAAACTTATCTAAAAATCCAGTTAATCACTCTCGTACAAAACATATAGATATTCGTCACCATTTTTTACGTGACAATATCGAGAAAGGTATAATTAATCTAGAACATATTTCTACCGAAAATCAAATTGCCGATATATTTACTAAACCCTTATTAGAAAATTCCTTCATAAAACTTCGACGAGAATTAGGGATAATATCCATTAAAGATATCAATTAAATTTACAATAGATATATACATATTTCAGTCGACTAAATTATTTTTTCAGTCGACTGAACATAAATCAAGAGTTATTTTCAACTATATTATAATCCTCACATTTTTAACCGATTTATTAATAACATCCTTACATTTTTAACAAAGTTTTGCTTAATCATTAAATTTTTATGTGGTTAAAAATCTTAGCTAAACAATAACCATTAATTGTTTACTCAAATTCTATTATAAATTCTTAAACAAATTTAGTTTTTAAAACATCTAATTTTTACAATTAAAATTTTAACAAACTCAAAATGTCATCTAACAACTCCTACTCTCCAATCAACATCACATCGTCAAGCAAAAACTCTCCAACATCACCAAAATTTCCCACACCAACACCACCACATTAGCTAATGTATAATTGGAAAAATTATCATACTGGTTACACTCCAGAAACCAAGAAGGCTAAGCGTGGACTTTTTATTTCTCCAGACACGAAAAGAAAGATTGATGAGATTCATCACTTTCAACAACAACAGATTGACCTTCAACGAGAACTATACTTCGAGCAAAAGGTTACAGCTAGACGTTTGAACTTTCTAGAGCAAATTGGCTTACGTTTCTGTGGATCAAAGCAGAATGAAGTGGCTGAGCCCCTGCCTCGACCCGTCAGTTCATTTGATCCATCTTCATCTTATCGTACACCAAACGATCCCGTCAATCCATGGATGTCTCCTAAGACACCACAATATAGTCCGAATTCATGGGATAGAAATTACATGAAGAATGAAGGAAAGAAGAATCCAAGTCCTTCTCAAAAGAAATAATTCAATTTGAAATATATTATTTGTAACTATTTTTCTTCAAATAAATTGTTTAAATTCAAAAAGAACCTGAAACAACAAAAGTACATGACTCAGTCGACTGAACTTATAAGCCCAGTCGACTGAATGTAAACAGAAAACATTCTTTCCATATTTTCAGTCGACTAAATATTTCTACACAGTCGACTGAAACTTAACAGAAACTCTCGGGAAAATATTCAGTCGACTAAAATCTCTGTTCAGTCGACTGAATTCAAACCCACAAACTTTCGGTCTACAATTCAGTCGACTGAACAGACATTTTCAGTCGACTGAACGGCCTTTTCCAGATAAAATTCCCTTTATTTACATCAATTTTTCACTTCCAAAATCACTTTTTACATCTTCTTCCCCAAATTTCCCCAAAACCCTAGATCTCAAATACTTCCAATCTCCCTCAAATCAAAAGCAAATGGCACCAAAACGATCTAGAGCTTCATCCTCTTCATCCTCCGAGCCCATTGATGCTCAAATTGCTCAATGGCTATATGATGAAGTCGCGATAACCCGATGGAACAAGATGAAGAACTCAAGAATTTTCGAGCATTCATTTGTAGATTTCCAAAGTCTTCACACCTACAATTTCCAAGAGCTCACTGATCGAGCAGGCTTAACTCCTCTTCTTGATTTGAAACGGAATGACATTGCCATAAATCATATTATGGTCAAATTGTTCTACGCAAATCTCAATCTAGGACACCAAACTCCAAGGAATCCAAACGACAGTGTTTGGAGCATGGTCTGCGGAAAGAAGGTTTGGTTTTCTTTGGATCGAATAGCTCACATTTTAGGGTCAACTAATATTGGAAGGAAACTAGAAGAAATAGAATTCAATCCACAAATTCGTGATAACATAAATCACCAATTTATGGATGATAATATAAATTTCCAAGATTTGAAATCTACTTCTCTTCGTCCTCGAGCAAGAATTCTACATAAAACTCTAATGAGAACGATCACTCCTCGCAGGGGCTCATATGAAATCGTTTACCCAATTAACTATCGAGCTTTATATGCCATCTTTGGCAATATTAAAGTCAATTGGGTACAACTAATCCTTGATGAGTTTCTCTCGTTTCATAATGGTAAAATGCGCACAATTTACTTTGGAGAATATATCATGCGCCTTCTCCTCAATGTTGATACACCATTACCGGATTCAGAAAACACAATGGTCCATCAAATAAACCATCGGACCATAAGCCTTATGCAACTCCCTACTCGACCTCCTCGATTTATATCACTTGCCGAATGGGAAGCTAGGCGTCAAGAGCAACAACAACAACCTCCGCCACCTCAACCCGAAGAACATTTTGAACAAGAAGATGAAATTCGTCTTGTTGACCCGACCTACTCTACCAACCAATCCTTAGGAATATTATCAAGAAATCAACAAATTCTTGATAATCGTCTTAAAAAGGTGGATAAAAAGCTTGACAAAATCAAAGGATTTTTTAATAAGCTTTGGGACGCTATCTCATGCTCAAGCACTACTACCGCTTCAACATCTCGTGGCAAGCGTCCTGCACCAACATTTACATGGACGTCATCCGAGGAGCATACCAGTAGCAGCACAAGCGGAGCTAGTGGTGGACAAGGAGGAAGACCTTATCGACCATCATCAGGAGGACCAGTCATTAGAGAACCAGGAGACAGAGAAGGTTCTTATGATTGGGATAAGGATCAGTAATTTATTTGAGTTATTGTTCTATTTTGTTTCTTGCAATTATAGCATTTGAACTATTATATTTTATGCATTTTTTTTGCAATTCTAAGATTCATTCTTGCTTAAACTGATTGTTTTAATTCCATGCAACTGCGGTTATTACTTCCTTTTTGTCGATGACAAAGGGGGAGAAAATCTATGGTACTAACTTTGTTTTTGTAGGAAAGATAGGTGTACACATTCAGGGGGAGAAAGTTTAAATATCTTTAGAAAATCAAGTATTGTCATCAATCAAAAAGGGGGAGAATGTTGATACACGAAGATTTTTGATCAATGACAATGTATAAAGGAAGAAATATATGCAAGATAGAGGAAGATCGATAAAATATAAACTTGAGTATGATTTTTATATATATAGGTTTATTTGTTAAAATCTATCCTCAAGAGTTGCACAAACACAAGAACACATTCATTATACTTTATTTTTTTACTGAGCATACTTCAATTCTTCATAATGCATAAATTCATATGTCAGTCGACTGAACTGGTAAACATGTACAAATATGCACAGTTTCAGTCGACTAAATTTTCTGCACAGTCGACTGAAAATTTTCCAGAAAGATTCCTACTATAATTTCAGTCGACTGAAATTCCTGCACAGTCGACTGAATTTGAACCTGAGAATTTTGCATGAAAGGACACCTTCTTCTTCTCAAGAGTTGCGACCATTCCTCAATAGAAATGGAAGCTTCTCTTATCTACAACCCTTGGCAATACATGCATCCTTTTTACAACTATAAATACATGATTCAAACATCATTCAAATCATCGAATTCTCTTACTCTAATCTATCTATTTCTTGATCATATTTTCTAAACATTATCAAAGCAATCACTACTCTCTTTGCTTGAATCACTGTTTATATTTAATATATTTGATTCATAGCAAATTCATAATTCCTTAATCTTCACAAACATATTTCATATTCTTGAGGATAAGATTATAGGAACATTGTACTACATTCGACTCATTCATGTTATAAAGAACACAACTAGTCAAAACTTGTTTAGCATTGAGGTTTGAAGTCCTCTTAGGTAGTTTGAGGCAAAGAAATCCCGTTCGGTTGTTCGGGTAAGTTGTAAACCTATTCCTCCGGGTTAAGAGAGGGTTTTGTAGTTAGTGAATACCTAAGTGAAGCTTAGGGACTGGACGTAGGATAAGTGATCCGAACCAGTATAAAATCTTGGTGCGATTTTTACTTACCATATATACATTAACCATATAGCTATTCCATATTACACGATCCTATCAATTACCCCCGACTTTCAAAAAATATAAAATTCTCTCGGAACAAATAATCCTGGCATCGTACCTTACTAGCCAGTCCATACCAAAAATCATATCAAAACCCAAATGAGAAACAACGTGCAGATTCGCACGGAAGGAAAAGCCACATAAAACAATCTCAATATCATCACAAAGCAAACTAAGGGTCGCGGATCCCCCAATAGGATTCGCAATCCTTAAAGAAGTAACCATACAACAAACATCCAAAGATAAATCATCTACAAGCTTCTTCGATACGAAAGAACGTGAAGCACCCGTATCGAAAAGAACTCGTATACTATGATCATGAAATAGAATTGAACCCTCCAAAATAGATGGAGTCATACCTTTGGATTGAGAAGGACCTCCAGAAGCATTAGCCACATCGAGCTTGCCAGATTTTGCATTAGCAGGAGCAGTAGGACAAGCAGAAACATGATGACCTTCCTTCTTGCAATTACGGCAGAAGAGAGGCTTTGGACAAGCTCGAATAATATGATCCGGAGAACCACAATTAAAACACTTTCGAACGAAAGGTGCTCTGGAAGATTGAGGCTGAGAGCTAGGACCATCGGTCTTCTTCTTCTTATAAGGAAAAGGCTTCTTCTGAATTGGAAACTGCTTCTTGTTAGGGTTTCTGGAAACCTCAAAATCAACATCACTATCACACTCCTTCTCGACGGTCTCGAGATGAAGCGCCGAATCAACCAATTCCTCAAAAGAAAGTTTAAGCTGGAGCAACAAGGACTTCTTAAGATATTTCTTAAGGCCAGAAACAAACTTCAAATTCTTCTTATAAGAAGTGCTGATGAATTCAAGACCATACTGAGATAAAGCCTCGAACGATGCGACATACTCAGAAACAGAAGATTTCCCTTGCTTCAACTCAAGGAAGCGACGGGTCAATAAATTTTCAGATTCAGGAACGAACTTGAGTTCAAATAGTCCCCGAAACTGAGTCCAAGAAAGAGTAGCCTCATCAATTTCAGCTACAAGAAGCTCATACCAGTCAAGAGCACGCTCTTGTAATATGCTAGAAGTTACAAGAACTCTATCATGGTCAGAAAGATCCATGCGAGAGAAAATACGCTCGCACGTGCGAAGCCAAGCTTGGACTTCAAGAAAAGACTCGGAGCCCTTAAACGGCTTTCCTCCAAGATGAGCAAAATCACTGCACTGACGTGCAAAAGCAGACTTGCGAGGTGGAGACACTCGAGGAGGAACAAGAGGCTGAGTGCTCCTAAACAATTCCAAAAATTGATCGGCAGACATATATACGCCATCCGGATGCGAGCCACTAGATTGCCCAGCATCCGAACGTCGACCCCTGCCTCTTCCAGACATAAGCTGAAAGTAAAATAAGAACAAGATTATTCACAAGGTAGATATCACAATATGGGATACTACGGAATAAAATGCATTCCTAGACGTATTTCCAATATCTATCTAACCTTGATGGAATAAAGAGACACGATGATTCAAGGATCGGTATCACTTGTACACTTTGATGTACCATAATATGTGCATCTATTCTGTGTATATCATATTTTGTTCTGAACTCAGCTCTGATACCACGCTGTGACGCCCCACTCCGAGAGCCTCGTTAACAAAGAGTATTACATAGATAATACTGTCGGCTAACGCGGACAATAGAGTATAATGGAAGCGACCATGTGCAATCTCACCTTAACTATTCACTAAATAAGTCGAAAAGTAGAAACACATTAGAATTCGACCTATTCAATAAATATTTAAAGCAAAACTACAGTGGCTATAGGATCTATCAGAAGAAAATATAACAACTCAAATGTAATATACATCACAGAACAGTCAATCATAATATACACATACACCGACACACAACAGAGTATACAAAATAATACAAGTCAGGTGGTACAGGAGACCACAATATACAGACGAGACGAAAGAGTATAAATCAAAGTTACAGCAGATAAGGACTACAAAAGACGCTATAACAAAATGAAGCTAGCGAATAGTCCATGCGGAAGCAAAATAGGCTAAGTCTCCAAAAGCACCTAACCTGAAACATCTCGGTCTGACCCGAGTATAAAATACCCGGATCAGTCTAGATAACAAATCAGTTAGATTAACTGAACAATAATAAACCTGCAAGATCATACAGTTTAACAAATATCTCTAGAGGAGATAACACAATCATCAACAAGAAATGATTCATATAGAGCAAGCCTCATATCATCGGCAACATATAGAAACAAAGGATACAAATATCCCAAAACAAGCCAGAAGGCAAATAACAAATACCCATAAGGTATACAAGTTCCACAAGGTAATCGCTATACTCCATGCGGCTCACAAAGACCAACACCGAAGGGCGATACCAAGGGAATTATCAATGAAACATCATGAAATTTTGCTCGAGCTCAGTACTGTACAAACAAGGATCCATGAGCCCGAAGACTCCAAACCCAAGTATCACCCATGCGGCACATAAGGCCAACATCAGAGCAAAACTATATAGGGCAACAAACCCGAAGGCACACACCCGAAGGCAACATACCCGAAGGCAACAAACCTAGGGAGACAGTCCGAAGACACTATCCCAGAGGCAACAAACCGTAGTGGTGAAGGTCGAAGACCCAGTACTGGACACCACTAACTGGCGGAATGTGTCACAACTCTCGAAAAGGAATCCGAAAAGTGTTAACGTATGTCCCATAACCACTCGTTCGCACTAAACGGTTTACTATCCGTCAGTCCCTTTCACACTCAAAGCAGTACAAAGTTTACCTCATATCATCGATAAACCAAACCCGAAGGTCAAAACAATCAATCGAATAGGTCAAGGATTAATCGGAAGGATAAACGCACAGATTCATGGTCCGTGTTTTGCCCAACCATTTAATCATCCTCCCACTTCGTTCGAAGTGCGAAAGTGTGTGTGTTTTAAATAGAATTTATAAATTAGAGAAACGAACTTTTAAATGCGATTCGAGAGATTATTTCATAAAAACCCGTGGATTAAAATTAAAAGGAACCATCAAAGTCAAAACAATTGATAATCATACATAGGATCATCATGAATCAATTCAAATTGAAAATTCAATCCAAAAAGGCAAAGTGGGCTGAAACAGCAGGTTCAGTCGACTGAACAGAGTTTTTCAGTCGACTGACCCTGTACCTGGAAATTTTCTAGGTTCAGGAAACTTTCTGTTTCCAGGTTCAGTCGACTGTGCAGAGTTTTTCAGTCGACTGAATCATGCCTGGAAACTCTCGGGTTTCAGGTTCAGTCGACTGTGCAGAGTTTTCAGTCGACTGAATCTTGCCTGGGCTGTTTTCCAGCCTTATTCAAATGAAGAGCAAACTCTCCAAAAATGCAATCGGACGAACATTGGCTCTAAGGGCTTATGCCAATCGACAACCTGGCCCTATATGTTCCTCGATGCATCACCAAAACATGATTAAAACATCAAAGTTAGGATTTCAAAGATTTTAACCCAAAACACTAAAAATTGGATTATTCCTCAATTCAACCCAAACCAAATGCAAGTGCATATGAACAAGGAGTTAGGAATTCATACCTAACATCAATGAAATCAAGAGAAGTAGATGTGAGTTCAAAACTCACCTTTTTACACAAAACAAAGAAGATGAAGAAGCACAATTGCAAGGAATCAACCAACTACACTCCACTTCAACACTACAAGCTTCAATCTAGAATCAAAGAAAGTATTTCCTAGGTTAGGGTTAGGAAAATTACAGAAATTGAAGAGGAGAAGAGATGGAGAAGATGGAGATGAACTTACCAATGGATTCTCTATGAATTTGGAGCAAGAAATCAAGATACAAAAGAGAAACTAGGGCTTGCTAATTTCTAATTCTCTTCCCTTTCCCCCATTTCAGTTTTTAGCTTAAGAAAGAAATGAAATGAAGATGAAATGAAGAGAAGGGTTGAGCTAGGGGGTTAAGTGGGCTAGTGGGCTGAACCCAATCCCAAACCCAATAGGAAAAGTAGCCAAAATTTCACAAACTCCAAACATATCAAAGATTATACTCAAAAAGATCGCAAACGCCCTTTTGGAACCAATGGAGGTGGTTTCGAGTTCCAATTCGGCCATTTGCAGAAAGTAACATTTCGGACCCTAAAATCCGAATAACGATGCTATATTTAAATCAAACATTTAAATATAAAATCGTTAAATATGCGGGTTGTTACAACAGTGGACCCCACTCCTCTGGCCGTGACACCTAGGGCCTTGGCCGAGCCCAATTCATGGCCCAAAACCCATGGGTATGCATGATTTTGTGTTCTTGCCTTCACCCACCTTTACACCATCACTCAAACTCATGTTAGGTCGACCTTAGCAACCCAGACCTAGCCCTAAACCATTGTCTTAGACCTGTACTCTACCTCTGGCCGAGTCTATGAGATGTCGGAAGCAAGTGCAAAGCATTTCAGCTTTGTTTTATGAAGTTATTTCTAGCATCGTTTATCGTATTTTTGGTCGGAAACCTTATAATTGTTATATTGTTTTGTTTGATTTGTATTCAAGGGAATTAATCCTTGGCTCCTCCATTTTGTATCTGTGTCGTGCTTTTGTGCTTGTGTAGATCCCGTTTGTGCAAATTCGTCGTTGTGTCATCAGCTCAAAACAGTGAGTTATTCTCACCAGACAGTTTTATACTTATATGAATAGTAAATCGATCGCTTGTGAATATGTAAACTGCATCACCATATTTTATTTGCTATGTCACTATTATATGATGTTCACACATGATTAAACACCAGCTATATCATATGTTACTGCTATATTATTGCTGTTTTGTTATTTTATCAGTTAATCACACTGCAAGTTCCCTTTAGATTAGAATCACTATGGGTTGAAATGATACATACCCGAACGGACTTTAGAATAAGGGAAAATCATTATGGGCTGAAATGATAGGCCTGAATGATTTTCAAATTTATTTCATTTACTTGGGACCGCGGGTTTGAAATGATTAAACCTGGATTTTCTTTGTAAATTACGGGTTGAAATGATATATTACCCGTATCACTTTTCCTAGTGTAGAAAATTATATACAGACCCGTAGTTAAAGTATGTTTTCTAAAAAATTTAAAATTATTTAGAAATGTAAATATTAAAATATTTTGATTTAAAGATAATAAAAAATCATTTTTGTAAAATATTATGGATTTTCTGAATAATTATAAGTGAAATAAATTAATGAAAAAGTTAGAAAATTCTGAATGTAAGTTATTTTGGAAAATTTGATTTAATTATAACTGGAAATTAAGTTGAATATGAAATCATGATAAATTTATGATAATTTGAATTTAAATGAATTTAAAGTGATTTTATATCATATTAATGATTTTTAATAAAGTTGAAGTGAAATGAATGAATAGTTAAGTTGAACTTTTGAAGTATAACTAAAATTGAAATTCATGGAATTGCCTTAAAAGTGAATTTTAGTTAAGTAAATAAAAATAAAACTAAGTTATATTTGATAATTTGAACTTAAGTGTTAGATTGAAATTTTAATGTAAGGAATTTAAAATTGAACATTGCAATTTAATAAGTGAATTAGTGTTAAATATGAATTTTTAAATGGAAATTTAACTTTATGATATCATGAAATTAAGGAAAATTAAATGGTTTTTATAAAAGTAAAAGTGAGTGATTTTATAAGTTAAAAGTGATTTAAATAAAAATATAATTGTCGTGAAATTATATTGAAAATTTGAAGTTAATTAACTGCATTTTTGAAATGCTATTATTTATAATGTAAATGATAATACAGCATTTGTAAATGCCGTAGTTGATAAGTGAACTAAATAGCTAAATTGAATTAATGGCTATTATAGCATCTTATAAATGCTATAATTATTCGATTAAACTAAATTTTCTTTGAAACTAATGTAACTCTATTACAGCATTTTAAAGGCTGTCTTTTGTTAAATTGAACTGTTTGAATATAACTTTCTGTAGCATTTTCCAAATGCTTCGAAAGTTGAATTTTCACTGTTTTGATAAAATCTAAGTGAATAAATGAACTTTGAAAGTTGAAAATTTTGAAAATTTAATTTTTTTTGTAATAACTTAATTTTTAAATGAAGTAATTTGTTTTGGAATTGAATTATTTTGAAATGTGAATTAAAATGGTATTTTTAAATTGAATAAAATGAATATGTTTTCAAATGAAATGATAAGTTTAATATTTTGAAATGGATTGAAATGATATTTGATTTTTTGAAAAATAAATACCATTTTTAAATTATAACTATGGGTTATAATAACGATTGGTTGTTAAAGAGTCCAGGATCGGATATGGACATACTCTCTGTCGATCCCGAAAACAACTTTAATAACTGTGTACGAGTGGAGATTCCAGAATGAAGTAGGATGGTGACGACGTTCCTAAGGTACATTTTGTGGACCTAGCTCCCGTGAGTTAGCATAAGGTGGCTAAAACAGGAGCGATCTCGGGCCAAAGGAGGTAGCACCTCTAGCTGAACACACTTCTTCGATACCATTCTATTACTGTTGTGATTGTTTGGGTGCACCCCTTGATTTTGGAGTGTTGTTCAGGGTGGGCGTATGTGGCTGCTGCATTACCACCAGCCCGTGTGAGTAATTGGTATATCTACCCTGGCATTGCCTTGTGTGCCATGTCACCTACCATACCGAGCCTTTACTACGAGTTTGTTTTTCTCCCGTAGCCCGTGTGGTATCCTCTGACAGTCACCCGGAGTGGAGATGGCATGATATTGGATGGACTACTGGGACTATTATGTGTGAAGGGTGATATGGGTAGCCTGAAACGCTATTTAAAAGTATGTTTATTTTACTGTAGACATTATTATAATAGCGAAATACTACTGTATAGTAAATAATTTAACGTATCCTTAGAGGATGGGTGGTCCCAGGTATCCTTTAAGTTACTTGTATCTTTATTACAGTTCACTTGAGTTGGTTTACATTATATAAGTATATATTGTCCTGACTCGAGTGTTTTGTGTTTTGCTTTACGCCCGGGTCAGCCTGAGTATTCACAGCTTTGGATTCTCCTCCTGGAGCTGGTCTTTCATTGGAGTTTTTGCTTATCTACATATTTATCTACTTCTGTTTCAGCTGTTCTAGTTTATCTCATGTATTAGTGAACTTATATGCATTTGGGATTTCTATTATGTTATTTTCAGACCGCATTATGTATTTGGTTTGAGACTCTGTTATAGTAGCTTCATGAACTACTATGTTATTTTATATTCCGCTGCGAGTTATTCTGTTTGTTCTGTGTCTGTGATTCTGTATATTTGATTTTATTTGCTCCAAATTTATTTACAATCTATTATTTCGCATCATTCAAGTCTAACATGTGTGGATTATTGTCGATTTGAATGGTACGAAATTGGGGGTTGTTACATTATCGTTCCGCTGTAAGATTCTGTGTTGTTTCATTTCCTTTATTTCCCTTCTTTTGTTTTCTTATTTACCCCAATAACCATCTGCCATTTTGAATGGTTTGGAATCGGCATGTGTATCTGATCGTCGGTTTAAACTGTCCAAAAAGGTGGGTCGTTACAGATTTACTGATATAAGAATGTTAATCCTGACTTGAGTGTTTCGTGTTTTGCTTTACGCTCGGGTCAGACTGAGTGGTTCAGCTTTTGAGACTAACCTTTGGAGTTAAAGCTTCGCCTAGAGATCCATCTATCTATCTATCTATCTAGTTTTCAGATATTTAGTTGATTCCAGTAATGTATTACGATTATTGTATTTGACTATTGTATTTGAGACTTCTGTTGTAACTTATTAACTCTGTTATATATATAGTAGCTTCATGAACTACTATCTTTTGCTTCCGCTGCATATTATTACTCTATGTCTGTGATTCTGTGATTATTTATTCATTGTATATGTTCAGTTTTGCCAAATTTAAATTAACAATTCGGTATTTTGAATTATTCAAGTCCGACGTGTGTAGATGTGAATAGTCCAAAATAGCGGGTCGTTACAGTTGGTATTAGAGCTTTGTTAGCTCTAGGCAAAACTCAGCATATATGGTTAATGTATTTATAGAAACACTTTAATTCAAGTTTGAATCTCTTCCTTTTGACTCGATTCCTTTGAATTTTCGGAATGTTCCCTACGGTTCCAAAATCCATTCGTGTCCCTCACTATTCGTCTTCTTTTAATTCCAAAGTATCCCATAACTCCACTTCGAATGATCTTTATAATGGATCGGCAGTCTCGCCAAACTTCGAATGATTTGCAAAGGGGTGAAACTCCTTTACAATAGGCATTGATTTACCAGAGATTTCTGAATCCTCGGTTTACGATGCTAGCTATCTCCTTCTATACCTGAATTCGATTTCTTGAGATCAAATGTCGATTTGCCTTGAAATTCTGCATTGATCCAATTCTTGAAGTCACGGTCGACCCGGTTATGGTTGCCCGCGATTTATATAAACTTATTCATCTTCCTATTTCGTTATTTAATCACCTTATCTTGTTTCAAACCTACCTTCAAATCAAAATTCTCTTTGATTGATTCCATCAAATTTGAAACCCTGTCCTTAGTTTGAAAATTTATTCATTGTATCGTCGAGCGAGGAAGCATATTTGTAAATCTATATTTAAATATTTTATAAATGGTGTTGTTTGAGTTGTTGATGTTGATTTGGATTTTCGATCAATTCGTCTGATCAATGCTATCTATAGGATTCCAAAACACTTGAACAGAACAAACTGACACAAATATTGTTTTAAAATTTGGTAAACAAAATAGTTTTGTATGATTATATTATATATAAATAAAACTTTTCTAGAATTAAACTGTTAAATTGTTGCCCGAAATGATAATATTTAATTTTCCTTTATTATTTTATAAACCATTGACTATTTCATAATATAAATAAATGAATTTGTTAACTTGGGTATAAATTTGATTGGAATTTGAAGTGAATTTTAAATTAAAATCCGAGGATTTAATTTCCGATAATTTCGAACTATAGTTTTGAAGTTTAAAATGTATATTATTTAAAAAAATTCGAATAGAAATGGTTTTCAAAGAATTTTAAATGATTAAATTTGAGCTCTTCTCTTTTATCGCTGGAAAATAATTTCGGTGATGACGGCCGCATCATCGACCTTCGTTTTTGAGTTTCGAAAGGAAGAGACAAGTTCGTAGCTTTGCTACAGTTTTGTTTTGAAAATTAAATCGATTTAATTTTCTTAAGGATGATTTGATTTATATACATAGGTATATTTCTTTAAATTTAATTTGATTTGACACATATAGTATATACATAATTATCTATAAAATGGTTTGAAGTTAATCAAAAATTAATTTTTAAAATTTTGATTTAAGGATGATTTTCAGTAAAGCCTACAGTTTTGACTAAATACTTAACTTGAAATAAGTGAATTGTAAATTCCATTTTGATAATACTCAATTTCATTATATATGACTTACCTAAATTTTCAAAAGTTGACTATGTAATTGAATATTATGCAGTAGAAAATGATATCAAAGGAATTTTTGAATAAATTCGAGTAGTTATAAAAAAATGTAAATATATTTAATATATATGTGATAAGATATATTAAGTAGAATAAATTTAATGATAATTTGGAATAAAGAAGAATTAAATTTGTCGAATAAATTATGATTATAATAAATGACTTTTCAAAATTTATGATCTTTGAAATTGTTAATTTAAGATAATTGGATAATATACAATATAAAATGTCTTTATAAATAAATTTGAGTGCGTTCAATAAAGGTTTTTCCCTTAAATTTTAATTATAAAATGTTATGGAGATAAATAGAATAATAAGTTAACTGAGTAATATATATGTGATTAATAAAAAAGAATTTGTTTCGAAAATTAATAAATTGAAATTAAATCAACTTAATGAGATATCTTGAATTAATTGAATTTAAATTGAATTTCGTTTTAAAAGAAACCTTCTATACATAACATTAATAAATGTGAAATCAAATCAATTTAATGGAAACCTTGAATTTAAAAAAAAACAAATTTTTGAATATAGGTTTATTTAAATTTGAAATTATATGGTTTAAATTAATTGTTTTATTTGTTTTCCAACCTATTTTCTTTCTGGTTGTTTCCATTTTCCCAACTCCTCCCTTTTCGGGGACGAAAAGTTTTGAGTGGGGAGAGTGTAACGACCCGTAAATTTTAGCCGTTTATTTATTTAATTAACTGAATTTTCATGGAATTCTAAAAATAAAATTTCGAAATAAAAATTTATATTTGAAATGCGTCTAGTTAAACATAGCAACTGGTAAATTTTCGTCCGAAAATATGAAATTTATTTTCATGCGTAAACTTATTTTAATTTAATCAGTTAAAAATCGATGAAAATAAAAAAATTTCGAAACCGAAATATTGTTGTATAGAAAAATTCTAAATCATCTTTTGAGCAAGACGTCATTTTTCGTTTTTTCAAATTCGAACTTATATAGCTCCATCGATCTTATTTTTCTACGTTTTTACTGCATTTTCCGCTAGTAGAAAATTCAAATTTTGTAATTCAATCATACCACTGATATTTGTATACCGTTCTAATCGTTTCGTCATGCTGATCTCGGCAGTATATTCGATTATGGTTTTCGGAGTCCGGCGCGTCGCGGAAATCGGTAAACGGTCAACCGTGTCGGTACCGTTCGAGTCTATTAGTGTTTTGTGACCCTTCAAATCTCTACTGGCTCAAAATCAACGGAAATTGGCCTTTATTATTTCATTAATTCTATTAATTCTCTGCCTTTCCAATCTGTTCCCAATGTTTAAATCTCATTTCTCTGTTGCGTCCGTTCCTTTCTCAGTCTAATTGCATTCTTCCATTTGCTTTAAATATTATATATCATATTGGTGCCTCCTTTTCCCAGAAGCCTTTTTCTTCCCTACTCATTTTCTTCCTGCTGCCTGAAGCTTGAAAGCTTTTCCTCCCCTACTTTGGTAATCCAAAGCCAAACCCACTAAAAAAAATGAAAATGAAAGCGTGGAAGGCAGTAGGTTGTTGCCTGAGCCTCCACCACTATCGCCTCCTCCACACTAACCAATCTGTCGCACGCCCCTGAATGGTTAGCAACCCGAGGCCAACATCAGTGAACCAAGATCTCCACCATCGGTTGAGCTCTGCCGCAATCGTACCAGCTTGCACAACCTCTGTTGCGTGCTATATATATGAAGTTTAGTTTGGATTGGGAAAGAGGTCCAAGGGGTTGAGAATGTTGGTCATGCAGAAGTTTTTTTTTTGTGTTCCAAAGGAGTATCCTGTAAGAAGATAAAGGAAAAATTAATGAAGAAGAGGTTCAAGTTGATATTTCTAAAAAGAAAGAAGTAAATAATGAATTAAACAGTAATGAAGCAGGTGATAACAGTTTGTTGCAAAAACCCCACAACGCAGCACCCCACAACCGGCCACCATCTTCCCCTCCCCTCGTCATCCATATATATATATATATATATATATATATATATATATATATATATATATAAGGGTATGCATATCATATTGCAATTTATGTTTTGTTTATAAATGTTTATGTATAGCATAAGTATATACTATGTATTAGTTTACTATATATGGTCTGTTTTGTTGAAAGGGTATGTTATAAAAGCTGTGTTTCTTTTGTTAAATTGATTGCGGAACTTATAATAATTATTATTGTATTAGCTGTTGTTTTCACCAACCTGCAACACTTTGTTTTTCTTTTTAGCTTGCTGCAGTTCTTATTTCATTATATTAGTTTATTCTACTTTCTGATATCTATATGTCCAAATTTGCATAGGTTATGTTTGTATGTGTATAGGCAGTCTCGGCTATAAAATATAAGTGGGTTTGAGTCTTCATCATATATGGTTTAGATTATAAAATGTAAGTCATATGGTTGTTTGAGGAAAGAAGTATACTAGTTTATACGTGTGTAAATGATTTGCAGTTTATATAATATATTGATAATTTCGGCTATAAATATGTGAAGTAAGTTATAACCTGTTTGAATATGTTTTTAGTAGTTATATTTCGGTTTATATTATTGAATGTTTGTATACGTTTTGTTTATATTTTTATATATAGATTACTTTATCTCATTATGCAGTATATATTAGCTTTAAAAAAAATGGTATGGCTGAGTGTAAGTTCGTATAGTACATGTATGAGTTGTGTGCAAGTTACAGTGTCTACTAATTTTTTTTTACAATGAGTAGGTTTCAATACATGTTTACCTATAATTTTAAACTTATAGTTTTAAACTGAATATGGCCCACAAGTTCTGATAGTTATAAAGTATGATTATAGAAAAGTAACCTTGAGGTTGGTTTTAAATATAAACAACCCTGTTCAATATATAAAGTTATAAAGTGTAACGATCCCGGATTTTAACTAAGTTTAAATTGATAATTTATTTAATTTTTGAATAAAAGATTGTGAAATTAATTCGTAAAACTGATTTAAGTTTCTCCAAAATTGAATAAAAATATATGTTTTATAAATTAACTGAGAAATGTATTTGAATTGAATTTAAATTGGGATTTATAAATTATGTAAAGATATTTGAATTTAATAAAATGGATTTTTAGAAGTTGTGAAAATAATGAATGTATGAAAATGTAAAATAAGGCAATAAGTACTAAAGTTAAAATACATATTTAAATTAGAAATAGAAATAGGTATATGTATGGTAAATTACAAAATATAAAGTAAACATATATATGAAGTATTGCAGAAGAAGGCACTAATACATTTATTCAAGTATGAACAATATATGAGTACAAGTATGTAGGCTTGGGTATTAAGAAAATAGCAAGTAACACTAGAAATATCTAGCACACAACGACATATTAGCCACCAAAACAAAACCTGGCAAAAGATCAAAGGACTTAAGTAATAAATGCAAATATCCTTAGCACACAAAGTATATCTATCAGCCACCAAAATATTATCTCATCTGCCCAAATGAATTTTTTCTTAGTCAATAAAAAATAATAAAATCTCTGATCCTATTTGTACTAAAAAAAATCACCCTATTCTACAAACAAAATATAATATCATCTTGTACAAAGGCTTACCCTGTAAACTTTTCTCCCATATTATCATCTTCCTCACTTCAGTTTCGTCCATTCTAAGTTGAGAAAACACTGAAGTAATATTATTCTACAACTTAAACAAAGATTCAACAACAACTAAATCAACTTGAACTGGAGATTCAAGAAGAAGAATTCCAGTTTGAAATTGCAAAAGCCTGGTTTTAAAAAAAAAAGAGAAGGCTCCGTCGTTTCTAAAAAAATATATGGAAGGTGAGTTACTTAAATTTTAAAATACTTAAGTATATATGTTGCTTAATCATTGTGTGAGATGTGTATATATCTTAATGCATTACTGTGTATATGTGTTACTGAATGCGTGTGTTGATATCCTGTAATCACATCTCTTTATAGATTTCTAACTCTGGATTGACTCAATTAATTGTTAGGATTTAGTATCAAATAAAATGGGTTTATTTGATCATAAACTAGATTTTAAAATCGGTACTTAACCTAAACAAAGTAGGGTTGTCTGGAAATTCTAAATGAAACAGTTCAAATTGTATATCAGTCAAATTTCAAGTTATTTAATTCACGAATTCAAGTATATAAACTGAATTCTTGTACTTTACCTTGATTTTTAAAGCAAAACTCATGATTTTTAGATGCGGGGGTAGGGAGAAATTCTTGGTTGAACGGAAATCGATCTTCGACCGAATTCCGGTGATCTCAATGTTGAGGGAGGTCGTGACTCTCTGGGATGGTAGAGGATCGATCGGGGGTTGAGAGAAAAATGGAGCGGTGGCGTGTAGTCGATCAAGGCGGCGGCGGGAAGAATTCAAAGTTCGGTGACCTAGTTTTAAGAGGCCAGAGATTTGCGATTCGTGCATCGTCCTCAGGAGACCGAATTCGCCGTAGTTCAGGGGAATGGTGGAGGAGACGTCGACGAAGCAATGACCGAAGTTTTGGGTCCTCCGGTGGTCGAGGCTGTGAGGAAGAGGCATTTTTCCAGGTTTGGTTTATGGGTGACTGCATTTGTTGTTCCAGGTTCTGGTTCCAGCTTTGACACTACAATTTGTTTTCGAGTTGGAGTCATCGATCTGATGATCGAGGTACGGTGCTTGGATAGTTTCCGATTTATGGAGGTCATCGTTGATGATGAACGATGAGCGGCACCACCGTGCATGTACACGGTGGACTTCTTTGTGTTCTGTTGAGTTGGATTGGAAGGGGAGTAGGTCACTCAAGTTTTCTCGAGTAATTCGAGTACCAGACTCAAAGTAAACGAGGTTTTGACTCGAAGGAGAAGTGTGTTGCCTCGGGTATTTTGCTGGCTACGGGTTTTTACAGAAACCTGTTACCCAGTTTTGATTTTTTTTATATAAATTTCAAAACTCAATTTAAATGAAAAGTAGAGTTTTAAAAATGAAGTTTAAATATGATTCAAGTTAGATTTGGATCTTAGTTTTAAAGATAAATAAAGTTTTAAAATTTAAATCCGTTTTAACTATTTTAGAAATGTTTAAGTAGTTGAATTTTAAAATGAAGCTTTAAATTGTAAGAAAAGTTTTTAAATCTAAGTTAAATCGGAAATCAAGATGGTTGTTATTCCAGTGGTTATAAAAGAAGATTTAAAATTTAAATTGTTTTAATAATAAAGTAAAATTTTAAATTAATTTAAATTTAAATGGAACTGGGATTTAAATTCTTTTGATTTCTATTTAAACATTGTTAAAGCTAAACCTATATTCATTTCAAATCTTAAATTTTAAATGAAATCTAAAGTAAATTTGGAAGCAAATTAAATACATTGATTAAGCAAGAAATGTTTTATCTTAAAGATAAATAGAATTTATGATATGAATTCATTAATTATTAAGTTAATTAAAATGGATGATTCATGTATTTGATTAATTAATGATTTGGATTAACTAAATAAGTAATTAAAGGTTTAAATTAATTAATTAAGGTTTAAAGATTAATTAAGCAGGGAATAATTAATTTGTAAATTAAGGATTATTAATTAGATATTAATTAATGATCAAAGTTGATTAATCAAGTGATTAAGCAATAATTAATTGAAGGATAATGTTATAAATTAATTTAGGTAATTAATTAGAGATTAATTAATTTATTAAAGGTTAATTAATTAATGAGGTGATTAGGAAATAAATTATTAATTATAGAGTAATTAATTAGTTATTATAATTAATTAAGAATAATAAATTAAGGATTAATTATTAAGTAAGGGTTAATAATGATTAATTAAAGGATAGTTTATTAAATGTTTTATAATTAATCGATTATTAATTTGCCATAACTAGCAAATTTATTCATAGAAATTAATCCGATTTAAATTAATCAGATAATTAAGTTAATCCTGCTTATAAATGATTATTGAATGCTTGACCTTACTTATGAATGATTGTATTGTATGAGATGCCTTGAATTGATTGTCCTATCTAATCTAGGATATTTTGTTCTGTGGATTAAGCTGTGTGTAATTTATTCATTTATTTGTGAGACATCTGTTTATTATCTGTGAATCTGTGAATGAATGATAAGCGTTATAGCTTATACCGCTTATCAGCTATATTTCTGTGTTTTGATCTGTGATGATTAAATGATGTTGCACTATTGTGTTAAACCCTTGGACCACACTTATACACACACAAATATGAATTTCACAAGGAAATTGGTTAAGTCACAGATATTTGAATTTAATTCAAAATAGTTTTAAAAGTCAAATATTTAAATCCAAACGGTTCTGGAAATGAATTGGGTTTAAAGTGAAAGGCTTTTGAAATGGAATTCAAAGATAAATTTATTTTGAATAACTTGATTAAGTTTTGGAATTTAAATAATTTGATTTAAACTTAAATTCAAGATTTGAAATTAAATTCTATGTTTGGAAACTAGGGACTAAAGATGTTATACCAGTTGTATATGGGTTAAACTATTTTAAAAGTATTGATTTGGGAATGTGAATATAATTGAAGAGCTTTAACTCGGGCAAATATAATTGGATTCTTTCGAAACGCAAACGGTTTGTTTTCAAATAATAAAAGCTTTCACATAAGAAATGAACTTCCAGTTTGTGTAAAAGGGATTTCTAGTTTGAAATGGAAATGATTTCTAAGTTATGGAAACGGTTTGAATGCTGTAATTTAAACCTTAGTAACTAAAGATGCAACGACCCAGAATTTTTTTCAATTAAAATTTGTACATTTAATTGACTAAATATTAATAAGTGAAATTTATAAGTCGAATCAATTTTTATTTCGAATATCTGGATTTAATTGGAGAATTAAATCAATAATTTAATAGTTGAAATTACAGAAACAATTGAAAATCGGATTAAATATGATTGAAAAGGATTTGTAAAATTTTATTATATCATATTGGAGTTAGAATGATATTTTAGGACTTTTAAAATCGAATTTAAAGTTAATTTGTGAAAATTTAATATTTTAATATTTAATTGACGGGTTAAAATAGCCATTTTTCAAGCAGTCTTGGATTTCGACGAAACTAGTTTCATTGGATCCGTAATGTGATATTATTGTGTGGTTTCAAATTTCGTGCCAATCAGATTTACGGTTTATCCGAGGCAAGCCAAAACGCATAGACTTTAGTTTAAATCGATTTAATTTGAAATCGATCGTTTATTGCCGTAACTTGCACAGATGATCGAATTAGCCTCCGAAAAACGTTCCATTGTGTTCGTAACGTGGGGTAAACCTTAGAAATGCCAACCGACACGTTTCGTTTGGAGTTCGGAAAAATTTCGGGTGAATAGTGCACGGAAATTTTCTATATAAGGACCTCTATTTTCATTTTTTACACTAAACCCTAGCTAAAGCTTCAGGCCGCCAGCTACAATTTCAATGGCCGAAATCATGCCATTACCTTGCTCTATTTTCTTTAAATCTATACAACAATTCGAAAATCTCCCAACTACAATCTTGAAGAGCACGTTGAGATCTATAGATCCAACGGTTATGATCAATTTTTATTGAGCGGATCAATGGCAAATTGACCACAAACGTCAGAGGGTCGCGCACGTTTTCTGGGCCGAGAGCTCGACCGAGCTCGGCCAAATTCCAGCCGAGTGTAGCATTTGTGATGGGCGTTAGGTGGTAGTAGTTGATCGTTGCAGAAGTCATCGATGTGGTCGCGGCTATTAGGGTTTCGAATGGATGTTGGGTTCGGTCGCATTTCACAACCTGAGGAAGAAGGGGTTTTGTGTGCACAGCCGTGATTGAAGGATGGGGATCAAACGGCTTTGATACAGTTAGGGTTTTTAAATTAAAAAGAAAATGTAAATATTTATATTTAAATTCGTGTAAACTTATAAATGTTATAACTTTTTCATACGAGGTCGATAACGCACGAAACGAATTGCGTTGGATTCGTTTCGTCGAGCACTGCGCAATGGATTTGGATTGGAGTCGTTTGGAGTTAGTGAGAATTTTGGGTAAAATTAAACGCGTGTTTAATTTTATTCGAAATAAAACGCTGAAACCGAAATTGGAAGCGAGGTATGAACTTCTCACTCAATCGAATTGCTTCGATTTAACTTTTAAATATTTAGATTTAAAATTGTTGATTATATGCCTGGATGATAAATTATTATCTGTTATTGAATGAATTGACATTATACGCCGTTATTAAACGGAGGTTATTTATTAAAAACATATACCGCGATAATTACAACTTGTATGGAATTGGAATTATATATGTATTAGGAGTTGATTTCCCGCATTATATAGCGGATGAGACCCTATTGCACCGTATAATAGCAGATAATATTTTATAAATTCCATATACCGCGATATTCCGTATTGGAACGGAATTGGTATTATGCTAACATCTGTGGATGTAGGGAAACAGGTGGGAGGGATCCAACTGAATTCTTCACTAGTATTTATTTGATTACAGATATTGTGATATTTGATTGATTATCATATCGATATATGATGTTTGGAAGTCGTGATTGACTATTCGGTGTGTTGCATCATTGGGCCAATTTTGGAATTATAAAAGGATTTTAAAGTGATGATTTTCAAATTTAAAAAGGGGTTTTAATGTAATTTTTGAAAGTATATGTTTTATTAAAATTTTGAATTGATTCACTTTAAATAAATTAACCTTATAAAATTTAATAGTATAAAAATTATGATTTTTGTGAAATATAGTTAAAATGTGATTTTTGAAATATGGAGTTAATGAATTTTATAAGAATAGTTTAAATTGGGATTTTTGAATTATTATAAACGATTAGATAAAAGATTTATAAAATTGATATTTATAAATTAAAATATTGGAATTATTAAATGAGTTTTCATAAGTGTTAAAATAAAGAATGATTAGATTTCTTAAGTGAATGAAATTTATCGATTTACGAGTTGTGAAGTTATAAAATGAATAGAATTTTCGTAAAATAAAAGATTTATAAGTAATTAATTTATAAATTAGATTTTTGGTATAAAATTGAGCTATAATAGATATAAATCGAAGTTGTTATAAAATATAAATGTGAATTTGTAAATGTTGTTTTATAAATCCAAAATCAATTGAATTTGATGAATTGAACATAGAAGTTTATTAAATGAGAGATATTCGTGATTTTGGACAGCGAATTATCCTTTAAGTTAAATGTTGTAATAATAAGAGTTTGGTTGGGAAGAATATTCATGATTTTGGGACAGTGAATAATATATTAAAGTGTTTTGGGGAAGTGATATTTTAAATAGAATTAAAACGATTTGAAGTTGTTTTAAAATGCATTAAGTGTCGAAACCATAGATTTCAACATTCATTGTTGAAATAGACGTTTTCGAGAAATAGAAGGAAATAGTGGACTATAACACTGTTGTTATAGTAAATGATTTTCGAAAGGAAATGTTTATATAATATTGGGATTTATATATCTATCTTAATTTCGAATCCCTGTACTAGTAATTTTGGGTCGTCGTAACGATGATTTACGCAACATTCGTTTTGACCCAAATAAATGTGTTTGAAAGAACGTTTTCTTTAAAAATGAAATATATACTTAATTTCAATTTAAGTAAATTGAATATTTTCTAAATGTTGAAAATAAATAGATTTATGAATTACTTATTATTAAATAAGTGTGGAAATCTTTTCCAATTTGAAGTGAATATTTTGAGATTTTATCTTTTAAAGATAAATTGAAAATGAATATTAGAAATCGATTTGAAAATCGTATATTCATATTTATTTTGGAAATGTGAATTCATTATGGAATTCATAAAAGAAAAGGAAATAAATTTACGGATTTGGAATGTAAATATAAATTAAATCGGTAAGGATTTATTTAATTGGTTTAAATGAACCATTTTGAAATGAAAGTATTTCTGCATAAGGAAAATGATTGAAATTTGTTTTCAAAAGTGGTAAAGGTGAAAAGTGATTTGAAAATTTGTTTTCAAATGGTTGAAGCGTGAAAATTATATATCTAGTAAAGATATTTTTGGAAAGTAAATAATTTGGAAAATTATTTTGAACCTGGTGATGTTGTGCACGCCTATTGATAGTTAAATAACCGACTATCAATATTTACCTTTAAATACGTATTTGTTGTGATTTGCTTGAATTTGAATGCCACAATTATTTTCAAATAAGCGCTCACTATTCGGGTAAGCCAGGAAAGGACCTTGGGGTCATATAACCCATTCCGAATATGTGATACATCGTTATGGATTGCATTTGATGACCGGTGTTGAAGACCGGATATTTTTGAAAACAGAAGGATTACCGTCGAATGACTCTGCATCGGCTGATCTCCGATATAGAGGTTTTTAACACCCTTAGTGATGGGAAGTCCGGACGTGATTAGCGAATATCCGAATTGCAAGGGCTTCTTTGGAAGTGCCTTCAGTTCCGTTCGATCCCGGAACGGACTTGTATGAATTGTGTGTCTGACATTACAATTTGAGATGTAAAGCTGGTTTCTATCAAATATATTTCTGTTGGTGGCGGATAATTTATTCTCTTGGCTTAACACCCTTCTCTGAGACGTTCGAGCTCAGAGATTATGTAGTTGATGATTACTAGTGATACATTCCCAAATTGGTAATGTGGCATACAAAGTGCTGTTGAGCATTTGATGATCAAAGCACAACTTTTGTATAAAGCGTGGCTTTATGGACGAGACTTCGTTGGACCTCACACCCCGGAAATGGTCAAAGCAGGAAGAATGCAGCAAGGTTCTAGGGAGTAGCGCCCCTTAGTGTATGTCATTCCTTCTGGATAGAGGTGGTATCATGGTATGGAGCCCAGATATTTAACCTATGTTGTGCTGCAAATTTATTACTTTGTGGTTGTTGGAAATCGAGGATCCTCGGATATAGATCGGTTACGATCGGGGAATGGCAAACGCGCGTCAGTAGTTATCTACTTTTGTAGAGGTAACCCGACCTTGTGTTGGCAGAGATCCGGTTAGGTTCTCGGGTCGTCTTTCCAGAGGCGTACCCATGTGACAATGGGAAGTTCCTTGGCCTGACCATTTTTTGGAAATCCAAAGAAACAATACGAACCTTGTACGATTTTAGTTATAGAACCTGCCATCTAATATGGTAGCTTTAGTAGGCATAATATAATGGTACCTATGCCGGCTAAGATTTATATTCTACTTTCGAAATGTTTTCTATACTATGCACTAATAATAATATCAAAAATGATTTCATTTTGCGTAGTAAGCATCTTTGACTATCATAAGGAGAAATCTTCCCCAAGTCTGCGTTTGCATAGTGTGTGTGCCGGGAGGCCTTATGGTAGTTTCATTTTTAAAAGCATTTCGAATTAACTTTAAAAATATTCCTCTGTTTTGTTTTAAAAGATAAACTGTTTAAGTTCTCACACCAGTCCCTTGACTGACTCGGATTTTATTGTTTTCCTTCCTAAACTCTGGGTGCCCACCAATTTCCACACGGGCAGTCTCGAGTCAGGTTATCAGGATATTCTGGAATTCAGGAGTTGCTGGAGGCAAGGTGGACGGCATGGCGTGCTCCCTAGTATATAGTATTTCTTTTCCGCTGTTTGTTGTTGTACACTCTGATGATGTAATGTAATGTAATGTGATGTAATGTAATAATTGATATTGTTCTTTGTTAGATTATTCATTTATCTATTATAGGTTGTTCCGTTGCGATTGTGAGATTCTGATATTGTTTTCTGTTTCTTCTTCTTCTTTTTTTCTTCTTCTTTAACCATAGGTACGGTTTTTCGGCCTTCGATTGCTGGGCAGTTGATACAGCGGACGTATTGATGTCGGTTTTCGAGCGTCAAAAATCGAAACGTTACATTTGGTATCAGAGCATATGGTTAAGCGACAACCATAGTTCTGTTGGGTATTACTCATTATAGGTAGAGTCAGTAGTACTCTAGAATGAGTGTGAGTGTAATATTATATACGAGTGCGTATTTGTTAGTGAATATGAAATTGTTTTAGATGACTGGTTTGTTGAGTGGTATATGGATTCTGGTCAACACGAGTAATTAACGTTGTTGATAGGGATCTCTAAACACTTGTACAGAACAATTTGACACGATACTATTTAAAATAGGGTAAATGAAATAATTTTACCATGATTATATTTTATATATAAAGAATAATTTTTCAAAATTTTTTAAAGTGTATATATATGATTGTTTGGTTGTCGAAAATGTAATAATATATACAAGTTAATAAAGGATGTTTGAATAATTTAAATAAGAAAACAATTGTAAAGAATTAAATTATATAAGAAAACGAATTATAAGTGTGGAATTATAATCAATATGATTTACAACTGTGAAATAATCTTATATATAAGAAGTGAAACTACATGAATGTATTTGTATATATGAGTTATAAATAAAAGAATTTTTTGAAAGAATAACTAAATTTGATTTAAACCAGAATTTAATCCCGGGAATTTTGAAAAGTGTTTTAAATGTAATGAAAACAAAGGTTTTGAGATTTAAAACTCTTGGGAAGGATTAAATGTTTTCCAAAGTGTTTGAAGGAAACGATTGAATATTATTTTAGGAAATATTTTTGGATGAGAATTGTTTTAAAATAAATTCATGAAAGTGAGGAAGCACTGAACTCACTTCGATCACTGGAAAATAATCCTAATGATGATGGCCACATCATTAGAATTCATTTTCAGGTTTCTAAAGTGATGGATTGCTTCCACAGAAAATTGGATTTGAGTTGATTATAATTTGAAAATTGTTTTGGTGTAAAACCGGGAAATTGAATTCTGGAAACTTTATCTGGATAACGTGAAAAGTTAAAATGAACCAACTATTGAACCTATTAAGTGATGTTGATATTAATAAAATAAACAAATGAAGATAAATGAAAATTTTAATCCAGGAATTAAAGTTTAACTTGAATGAATGGAAGTGAATAAAAATATATTTGAATTTAACTTAAGATAAGTTGAATAAAATTGGAATTTGAAATTGAATTACAATTGGATATAAAGTTGAAATGTAAAATGACTGTAATTGAGATGTGAAAATTTAAGTTAAGTCAAATAAATGATGTTTGAAATGGGATGTAACTTAAGTGAAGTTGAATAAAGTTGATTTTGGTGTCGAAGTAAAATAATTAAGTGAACTGAATGATTATGAACTTGAGTTATATAAATGAAATTCAACTTTATATTGTTAAGGGAATTAGCAATTGAATTGATAAATGGATGGAATGCTAATCAATTGAATGTAAATAATTGATATGAAATAATGGATGTAAGTGTTAAGTTCATTAAAGCTAATTAAATGTGTTGGACCAAATTGAATGTAAATTTAATAATTTGGTTATGTTGAATATACATTGGTTGTTATATGGTTATTAATTGATTGTGTATATTTCATTGAGTATTAATGAAGTTGAATTTGATTGAATGGAAAGTAAACTAACTTGAATGTAAGTTAGTGAATGCAAACTAATTGAAATTGAATATGAATAAATGAATGTTAGCAAAAACATCCAATGTTAATGAATCAAATGTGATTAAGTGAAAAACACCAATTCATTGAATATTAATGAGAAGTAAATTTATATTGATTTGGTTATGGATTTGTCGGATGTTTATTGGTTGGATAGTTGTTTGATGGTTGCGTTTGCTAATTGAATGCATTGCTATGTTGGCACATGTAGTTGTTATGTTGCTATATATTGTATATGGATATTATTTTCATATATACATGTTTCTCATTTGTTTGTTGTGTGTATAGTAGGTGCGGATTGCGCTTGCTTCGCATTTGGAGCTCGCTTTCGCGCTATATTAGCCGTATATACTCGCTAACAATAAATAAGGTATATATCTCGGATTAAATATGGCACTTTTACACTTTTTTCCCTGCGGGATGTCTCATCACTTGATGAGATGTATATTTGTGATATATATACTATCATTTTTTTTCTGGATAGAGCCGCGCAAAGGAGACGCTGGCGAAATTTTTCGAAAATTTAAGGTGTTAGAATATTTTTGAGAAAATTAGGAAATTTTGAAAACTAAGTTGGATTTGGAAACTTAGTAAAGTTTTTGAAAGAAGTTTAACTATGAATTATGGAAAAGTTAAACACTTAAGAGATTTGAAAAGTCTTAATTAAACGGTTTATTTTTGGAAAATTAATGGATTATGTAACTTTTTCTTACTTGGTAATTTCGAGGACGATATTCTTTTAAGAGGGGAAGTTTGTAACGACCCAAAATTTCTGTCAATTAAAATTTGTATATTTAATTGATTTTAAATATTAATAAGTGAAATTTATAAGTCGAATCAATTTTTATTTCGAATATCTAGATTTAATTGGATAATTAAATCAATAATTTAATAGTTGAAATTACAGAAATAATTGAAAATTGGGTTAAATATGGCTGAAAATGATTTGTAAAATTTTATTATATCATATTGGAGCTAGAAAGATATTTTAGAACTTTTAAAATCAAATTTAAAGTTAATTTGTGAAAATTGAATATTTTAATATTTAATTGACGAGTTAAAATAGTCTTTTTTCAAATAGTCTCAGATTTCGACGAAACCAGCTTCATCGGATCCGTAATGTGATATTATTGCGTGGTTTCGAATTTCGTGTCAATCGGATTTATGGTTTATCCGGGGCAAGCCAAAACGCCTAGAAATTAGTTTAAATCGATTTAATTTGAAATCGATCGTTTATTGCCGTAACTCGCACATATGATCGAATTAGCCTCCGAAACACGTTCCATTGTGTTCGGAATGCGGGGTAAACCTTAGAAACGCCAACCGGCACGCTTCGTTTGGAGTTCGGAAAAATTTCGGGTGAATAGTACGTGGAAAATTTCTATATAAGGACTTCTATTTTCATTTTTTACACTAAACCCTAGCTAAAGCTTCAGGCCGCCGGCTACAATTTCAATGCCCGAAATTTCCTTGCTCCATTTTCTTCAAATCTATACATCAATTCGAAAATCTCCCAACTACAATCTTGAAGAGCACGTTGAGATCTATAGATCCAACGGTTATGATCAATTTTTATTGAGCGGATCAACGGCAAATCGACCATAAACGTCAGAGGGTCGCGCACGTTTTCTGGGCCGAGAGCTCGACTGAGCTTGGCCAAATTCCAGCATAGTGTAGCATTTGTGATGGGCGTTGGAGTGGTAGTAGTTGATCGTTGTAGAAGTCATCGATGTAGTCGCGGCTATTAGGGTTTCGAATGGATGTTGGGCTCGGTCGCGTTTCACAACCTGAGGAAGAAGGGGTTTTGCGTGCACGGCCGTGATTGAAGGATGGGGATCGAACGGCTTTGATGCAGTTAGGGTTTTTAAATTAAAAAGAAAATGTAAATATTTATATTTAAATTCGTGTAAACTTATAAATGTCATAACTATTTCATACGAGGTCGAAAACGCATGAAACGAATTGCGTTGGATTCGATTTGTCGAGCACTATGCAGTGGAGCTGGATTGGAGTCATTTGGAGTTAGAGAGAATTTGGGGTAAAATTAAACGCGTGTTTAATTTTATTCGAAATAAAACGCTGAAACCGAAATTGGAAGCGAGGTGAGAACTTCTCACTCAATCGAATTGCTTTGATTGAAATTTTAAATAGTTAGATTTAAAATTGTTGATTGTATGCCTGGATGATAAATTATTATCTGTTATTGATTGAAATAGACATTATACGCCGTTATTAAGCGGAGGTTATTTATTAAAAACATATAACACGATAATTCCAACTTGTATGGAATTGGTATTATATATGTATTTGGAGTTGATTTCCCGCATTATATAGCGGATGAGACCCTATTGCGCCGTATAATAGCAGATAATATTTTATAAATCCCATATATCGCGATATTCCGTATTGGAACGGAATTGGTATTGTGCTAACATCTGTGGATGCTGGGAAACAAGTTGGGGGGATCCAACTGGATTCCTCACCAATATTTATTTGATTACAGATATTGTGATATTTGATTGATTATCATATCGATATATGATGTTTGGAAGTCGTGATTGACAATTCGGTGTGTTGCATCATTGGGCCAATTTTGGAATTATAAAAGGATTTTAAAGTGATGATTTTCAAGTTTAAAAAGTGGTTTTAAAGTGATTTTTGAAAGTATATGTTTTATTAAAATTTTAATTGATTCATTTTAAATAAATTAACGTTATAAAATTTAAGAGTATAAAAATTATGGTTTTTGTGAAATATAGTTAAAATGTGATTTTGAAATAAGGAGTTAATGAATTTTATAAGAATAGTTTAAATTGGGATTTTGGAATTATTATATACGATTGTATAAAAGATTTATAAAATTGATATTTATAAATTAAAATATTGGAATTATAAAATGAGTTTTTATAAGTGTTAAAATGAAGAATGATTGGATTTCTTAAGTGAATGAAATTTATCGATTTATAAATTGTGAAGTTATAAAATGAATAGAATTTTCATAAAATAAAAGATTTATAAGTAATTAGCTTATAAATTAGATTTTTGGTACAAAATTAAGTTATAAATAAATATAAATCTTAGTTGTTATAAAATATGAATGTGAATTTATAAACGTTGTTTTATAAATCAAAAATCAATTGAATTTGATGAATTAAACATAGAAGTTTATTAAAGGAGATTTACCGTGATTTTGGACAGCGAATTATCCTTTAAGTTAAATGTTGTAATAATAAGAGTTTGGTTGGGAAGAATATTCACGATTTCGGGACAGTGAATAATATATTAAAGTGTTTTGGGGAAGTGATATTTTAAATAGAATTAAAACGATTTGAAGTTGTTTTAAAATGCATTAAGTGTCGAAACCATAGATTTCAACATTCATTGTTGAAATAGACGTTTTCAAGAAATAGAAGGAAATAGTGGACTATAACACTGTTGTTATAGTAAATGATTTCCAAAAGGAAATGTTTTATATAGTATTGGGATTTATATATCTATCTTAATTTCGAATCCCTATACTAGTGCTTTTGGGTCGTCGTAACGATGTTTTACGCAACATTCGTTTTGACCCAAATAAATGTGTTTGAAAGAACGTTTTCTTTAAAGAATGAAATATATACTTAATTTCGATTTAAGTATATTGAATATTTTATAAATGTTGAAAATAAATAGATTTGTGGATTACTTATTATTAAATAAGTATGGAAATGTTTTCCAATATGAAGTGAATATTTTGAGATTTTACCTTTTAAAGATAAATTGAAAATGAATATTAGAAATCGATTTAAAAATCGTATATTCGTAGATATTTTGGAAATGTGAATTCATTATGGAATTCATAAAAGAAAGGGAAATAAATTTACGGATTTGGAACGTAAATATAAATTAAATCGGTAAGGATTTGTTTAATAGGTTTAAATGAACCATTTTGAAATGAAAGTATTTCCGCGTAAGGAAATTGATTGAAATTTGTTTTCAAAAGTGGTAAAGGTGAAAAGTGATTTGAAAATTTGTTTTCAAATGGTTGAAGCGTGAAAATTATATATCTAGTAAAGATATTTTTGGAAAGTAAATAATTTGGAAAATTATTTGGAACTTGTTAATGTTGTGCATGCCTATTGATAGTTAAATAATTGACTATCAATATTTACCTTTAAATAGGTATTTGTTGTGATTTGCTTGAATTTGAATGCCACAATTATTTTCAAAGTAAGCGCTCACTATTCGGGTTAGCCGGGAAAGGACCTTGTGGTCGTATAACCCATTCCGAATATGTGATACGTCGTTATGGATTGCATTTGATAACCAGTGTTAAAGACCGGATATTTTTGAAAAAGGAAGGATTAGCGTCGAATGACTCTGCATCGGCTGATCTCCGATATAGAGGTTTTTATCACCCTTAGTGACGGGAAGTCCGGACGTGATTAGTGAATATCCGAATTGCAAGGGCTTCTTTAGAAGTGCCTTCGGTTCCGTTCGATCCTGGAGCGGACTTGTATGGATTGTGTGTCTGACATTACAATTTGAGATGTAAAGCTGGTTTCTATCAAATATATTTCTGTAGGTGGCGGAGAATTTATTCTCTTAGCTTAACACCCTTCTCTGAGACGTACGAGCTCAGAGGTTATGTAGTTGATGATTACTAGTGATACATTCCCAAATTGGTAATGTGGCATACAAAGTGCTGTTGAGCATTTGATGATAAAAGAACAGCTTTTGTATAAAGCGTGGCTTTGTGGACGAGACTTCGTCGGAGTTCACACCCCGGAAATGGTCAAAACACGAAGAATGCAGCAAGGTTCTAGGGAGTAGCGCCCCTTAGTGTATGTCATTCCTTCTGGATAGAGGTGGTATCATGGTATGGATCCCAGATATTTAACCTACGTTGTGCTGCAAATTTATTACTTTGTGGTTGTTGGAAATCGAGGATCCTCGGATATAGATCGGTTACGATCGGGGAATGGCATACGCGGGTCAGTAGTTACCTATTTTTGTAGAGGTAACCCGGCCTTGTGTTGGCGGAGATCCGGTTAGGTTCTCGGGTCGTCTTTCCAGAGGCATACTCATGTGGAAATGGGAAGTTCCTTGGCCTGACCATTTGTTGGAAATCCAAAGAAACAATACGAACCTTGTACGGTTTTAGTTATAGAACCTGCCATCTAATATGGTAGCTATAGTAGGCATAATATAATGGTACCTATGCTGGCTAAAATTTATATTCTACTTTCGGAATGTTTTCTACACTATGCACTAATAATAATATCAAAAATGATTTGATTTTGCGTAGTAAGCATCTTTGACTATCATAAGGAGAAATCTCCCCCAAGTCTGCGTTTGTATAGTGTGTGCCGGGAGGCCTTATGGTAGTTTCATTTTTTAAAGCATTTCGAATTGACTTTAAAAATATTCCTCTGTTTTGATTTTAAAAGATAAACTGTTTAAGTTCTCACATCAGTCCCATGACTGACTCGGAGTTTATTGTTTTCCTTCCTAAACTCTGGCTGCCCACCAATTTCCACACGGGCAGTCTAGAGTCAGGTTATCAGGATATTCTGGAATTCAGCAGTTGCTGGAGGCAAGCTGGATGGCATGGCGTACTCACTAGTATATAGTATTTCTTTTTCGCTATTTGTTGTTGTTTGTTGTTGTACACTCTGATGATGTAATGTGATGTGATGTAATGTAATAACTGATATACTTCTTTGTTAGATTATTCGTTTATCTATTATATGTTGTTCCGCTGCGATTGTGAGATTCTGATATTGTTTTCTGTTTCTTTTTTTCTTCTTCTATCTTTTTCTTCTTCTTTAATCATTGGTAAGGTTTTCCGGCCTTCGATTGCTCGGCAGTTGATACAGCGGACATATTGATGTCGGTTTTCGAGCGTCGAAAATCGAAACGTTACATTGATATCAGAGCATATGGTTAAGCGACAACCATGGCTCTTTTGGCTATTACTCATTATAGATAGAGTCAGTAGTACTCTAGAATGAGTGTGAGTGTAATAATATATATGAGTGCGTATGTGTTAGTGAATATGTAATTGTTTTATATTATGATGATTGGTTTGTTGAGTGGTATTTGGATTCTGGTCAACACGAGTAATTAACGTTGTTGATAGGGATCTCTAAACACTTGTACAGAACAATTTGACACCATATTATTTAAAATAGGGTGAATGAAATAATTTTACCTTGATTATATTTTATATATAAAGGAATAATTTTTCAGAAATTTTTAAAGTGTATATATATGATTGTTTGGTTGTTGAAAATGTAAGAATATATACAAGTTAATAAAGGATGTTTGAATAATTTAAATAAGAAAGCAATTGTAAAGAATGAAATTATATAAGTAAATGAATTATAAGTGTGGAATTATAATCAATATGATTTACAATTGTGAAATAATCTTATATATAAGAAGTGAAACTATATGAATGTATTTGTATATATGAGTTATAAATAAAAGAATTTTTTTGAAAGAATAACTAAATTTGATTTAAACCAGAATTTAATCTCGGGAATTTTGAAAAGTGTTTTAAATGTAATGAAAACAAAGGTTTTGAGATTTAAAACTCTTGGGAAGGTTGAAATGTTTTCCAAAGTGTTTGAAGGAAACGATTGAAAATTATTTTAGGAAATACTTTTGGATGAGAATTGTTTTAAAATAAATTCATGAAAGTGAGGAAGCACTGAACTCACTTCGGTCGCTGGAAAATAATCCTGATGATGATGGCCACATCATTAGAATTCATTTTCGAGTTTCTAAAGTGAAGGATTGCTTCCATAGGTGTAACGGGCGACGATTTTTCGTCGACGAATGCCGACATACATACGTCCACTGTATCAACTGCCGAGCAATCGAAAGCCCAACAAAACCGTACCGTTAGGGTTAAAGAAGAAGAAAAAGTAGAAGAAGATAGAAAAAGATAGAAAATAGAACGGAACACAGCAGAACAGTAACAGAATCTCACAATCGCAGCGGAACAACATATAATAAATAAATAAATAATCTTTAAACAAAGAACTATATCAGTTATTACATTTTATACGTTACATTACATTACATCAGAGTGTATAACAACAAACAACAACAAACAGCGGAAAAGAAGTACTATATACTAGTAATACGCTATGCCATCCAGCTTGCCTCCAGCAACTCCAGAATATCCTGATAAACCTTAACTCTTGACTGCCCATGTGGAAATTGGCGGGCACCTAGAGTTTAGGAAGGAAAACAATAAACTCCGAGTCAGTCATGTGACTGGTGTGAGAACTCAAAACAGTTTATTTATCTTTGAAAACAAAATAGAGGAATATTTTTAAAGTCAATTCGCAATGCTTTTAAAAATGAGACAACCATAAAGCCTTCCGCACACACACACAATGCAAATGCAAAATCGGATGAGATTTCTCCTTATGATAGTCAAAGATGCTTGATACGCATTAAAAGAACATTTGATATTATTACTAGTGCATAGTGTAGGAAAAATTTATTTTGAAAATAAAGATATAAATCTTAGCCAACATACGACCATTATCGTATGCCTACTATAGCTACCATGTTCAATAGCAGGTTACCGCCACATTCCATGGCAGGTTATACAACTAAAACCGTACAAGATCGTATTGTTTCTTTGGATTTCCAACAAATGGTCAGGCCAAGGAACTTCCCATTTCCACCTGAGAACGCCTCTGGAAGGACGTCCCCGAGAACCTAATCGGATCTCTGCCAACACAAGGCCGGGTTACCCCTAACTGGGTAACTACTGACACGAGTATGCCATCCCCCGGTCCTTTGGGACCTTTATCCGAGCGATCGTTATCAACATCACACCATAATAAATAAAGTGTTTCAACATGAGTAAGTATCTGGGCTCCATACCATGATACCACCCTTTTCCAGAAGGAAATGCACATACCCTAAAGGGAGATATCCCTCATAACCTTGCCGCATCTTTCCTGTTTTGACCATTCTGGGGTGTGAGGCTCGACGAAGTCTCGTCCACCAAGCCACGCTTTATACAAAAGCTGTGCTTTGGGTCAACAAATAATCATAGAAACGATCACAAAGATAAGTGATCAAACAAATGATCATATCACAAATGATCAAACAATGATCATTTCACAGCAACACTCAGCATGTCACATTACCAAATTGGGAATACATTGCTAATAACCATCAACTACATAACCTCTGAGCTCGTACGTCTCAGAGAAGGGTGTTAAGCTAAAAGAATAAATTCTCCGCCACCAACAGAAATGTATTTGAAAGAAATCTGCTTTATATCTCAATTTGTAACGTCAGACATATAATCCATACAAGTCTGTTCCGGGCTCGAACAGAACCGAAGGCACTTACAAAGAAGTCCTTGCAATCCGTATATCCGCAATCCTGATCGGATTCCTCATCACATATGGAGAACTCTATACCGGAGCAACTCGGTGCAGAGTCAATCGACAGGTCATCCTATCGCTCTCGCAAATACCCGGTCTTCAACACCGGTCTTCAATGCTATCCATAACGTCGAATCACTTATTCGAAATGGATTATACGCCCCCAAGGTCCTTTCCCGGCTAACCCGAATAGTGAGCGATTATTCAAAAACAAGTGTGGCATTCAAATTCAAACAAATCACAACAAATACCCATTCAAAGGTAAATATTGATGGTCGGTTATTGAACTATCAATGGATATGCACAACATCACCAGATTCCAAATAATTTTCCAAATTATTTATTTCCTAAAAATATCTTTACAAGATATATAATTTCAATGCCTCAAAAATAAATCAATATTTATTTTTAAACAAATTCCCTTTTTTTTATAAATTCCATAGTGAATTTACATTCCAAAATATCTACGAATATACGATTTCAATTATTCATTTTCAATTTATCTTCAAAAAGATAAATTCTCAAAATATTCACTTTATATTGGAAAACATTTCCATACTTACTTATTAAGTAATTCTCAAATCCATTTGTTTTCAACACTTGGAAAATATTCAATATACTTAAATGGAGATTAAGTATATATTTCATTCTTTAAGGAAATCATTCTCTTAAACATATTTATTTGGGCCAAAACGAATGTTGCGTAAAACATCGTTACGACAACCCAAAATCACTAGTATAGGGATTCGAAATTAAAATAGATATATAAATCCCAATACTATACATGACATTTCCTTTCGGAAATCATTTACTATAACAACAGTGTTATAGTCCACCATTTTCTTCTATTTCTCGAAAACGTCTATTTCAACAATGAATGTTGAAATCTATGGTTTCGAATCTTAACACATTTTAAAACATCGTTAGATTGTTTTAATTCTATTTAAAACATCACATCCAAAACATTTTCTTTAACATATTATTCACTTTTCAAAAACGTGAATATACCTTGTTAACCAATTTCATCGTTTCTATTCATTTTTATTTTAAAGGATTATTCACTGTATAAAACGTGAATATAACTCCATTAATAAGTTACAACAATTTGCTTATCAAAATAAGTCGTTGTGAATTTATAAAACAATGTTTATAAATTCCATTTCTATTTATTTTATAACTACTTCCTTTCTAAATCTCCTTTATTAACCTATTCAATTCATAAATCAATTTATAAACCAAAAGTCTATAATTTAAGCTAAACACTTATAAGATTCCCAAATTTATAAATATCAATTTATAAACCAAAAGTCCTATTCAAAAATCGTTCTTTGAAACTTCCCAAATTATAAATCTTATAACTTATAAGATTCATTTGTTTACCCAAATTTATTCTTTTAATAACTTTACAAATTTTATAAACCTACTGCTTATAAAATTCCATTTAAAACTTCACCTTTATAATCCTATAAATTTCATTCATTTTTTTTGAAGTTCATTCACAATTCATTCTAACACTTATAAAAACTCGTTTTATACTTCAAATATTTTAATTTATAAATATCAATTTATAAATCCATTTATATAAATCAATTCATATTATTACTTCAAAAAGTCTTCAAAGTCCTTTATAATTTCATCATTTTGTTTTATAAAATAATTAAATTATATAAATCCTATTTTTAAACTTTTTATAATAAATTCAGAAATCCCAATTTAAACTATTTTATAAAATCATTTGCCTCATATTTTTAAAAATCAACTTTTAACCATATTTCTCAAAAATTATAATTTTTATAACATTAAAATTATACTTTTTTTTAAAACGAATCAATTCCAAAAATATTTTATAAACGTAACTTTTCAAAAATCACTTTAAAAATCCTTTTAAAATTCCAAAATTTGGTCCAAAGATGCTACATACCAAATAGTCAATCACGACATTAACGACATCATATATCGATATGATAATCAATCAAATATCAAAATATCTGAAATCAAATAAATACTGTTGAGAAATCTAGTTGGATCCCTCCAACCTGTTTTCCTGCATCCAAAAACATTAGCACAATACCAATTCCGTTCAGTACGAAATTATCACGGTATATAGGATTTAAAATATTATCCGCTTAATAGACGGCGCAATAGGGTCTCATCCGCTATATACTGTAGGAAATCAACTCCAAGTACATAAATAATACCAATTTCACTATTTATGAAATATTTGCGGTATATGTTTTTAATAAATAACATCCGCTTAATAACGGCGCATAACGTCTATTTTAACAGTCAATAGATAACAATCATCATTCAAACATACTATCAAGAATTTTAAATCTAACTATTTAAAATTAAAATCGAAACCGATTCGATTGAGTGAGAAGTTCTCACCTTGATTTCAATTTCGTTTTAGCGATTTATTTCGAATAAAATTCCGTTTAATTTTACCCGAAATTTTCACTAACTCCAAACGACTCCAATCCAATTCCATAGCGTAGTGCTCGTTCATACGATTCCAACGTAACTGGTTTCGCGCATTTTCGACCTAGTATAAAAAAGATATGATTTTTCAAAATTACACGAATTTTATAATTATAATTTACAACATAATTTCTTATTTTTAAACCAAAAACTTATCACAAACGTTGGATCTGGGCCTTCAAATCACGGCCGCTGTCATCATCTTCTCACACGCTTGTACAGGTTGAGCACGAGACCGAAACCCATTAGCACGACATTAGGGTTTGATTTCGAGCCAAATACAATGATCTTGAACACGATCAGATACCACCATCTTGAAGAGCATCACGCCCTCTACCTTCGGCTGCAAGCTTGGTGAACTCGTCCCTGCCTTTTGCCTCGAGAATCGTGCCCAAACGCATGCGATCACGGGCTATTTGCCATCGATCTACTCCACTATTCTCGATCATACCCGTATGAAACCAAAGCTCTCACTTCGCTCTACAATATTGTAGTTGATAGTTTTCTGTAATTGTTTATGGATTGGAAGTAATTGAGGAGGAAAGAAGAGAGATTGCTGGCCATAAATTGTTTAATGGAGGCGGCTGCAGTTTCAAAACCCTAGGGTCTGTGTTTTTGTGAAAAAAATTAATATTGGGGGGCTTTATAGAAAATTCGCGCGACACTATTCATCCCGGATTTTCCGAACTCCAAACGAAGCGTGCTGGTTGGCATTCCTAAGGTTTACCCCGCGTTCCGAACACAATGGAACGTGTTTCGGGAGCTAATTTGGTCATCTGTGCGAGTTATGGAAATAAACGTTCGATTTAAAATTAAATCGGTAAATCAAATTTCTAGGCGTTTTAGCTTGCACCGGACAAACGGAAATCCGATTGACACGAAATTTGAAACCTTACAATAATATAACATTAAGTATCCGATGAAACTAGTTTCGTCGAAATCCGTGACTTTTTGAAAAATGACTATTTTAACTCGCTAAATTAATATTAAAAACAATTTCGATGCGTTTCGAACTGCCACGATCAAACGACAATTCCGATTGACACGGAAATTGAAATACGGTAATAACAAACTATTACGGATCCAATGGAACTAGTTTCGTCCAATTCTCAGACTGTTCGAAAATTGACTAATTCCACTAGTCGATTAAATATTAAAATATTCAATTTTCACAAATTAACTTTAAATTCAATTTTAAAAGTTCTAAAACATCATTCTAACTCCAATATGATAAAATAAAATTTTACAAATCATTTTCAATAATATTTACTCCCAATTTTCAAGTATTTCTGTATTTCCAACTATTAAATTATCGATTTAATTATTTAATTAAATCCAATTATTCGAAATTAAATTTATTCGACTTATAAATTTCACTTACTAATATTTAAAATTAATTAAATATTCTAATTTTAATTAATTAAAATTCTGGGTCGTTACATACTTCCCCCTTAAAAGAATTTCGTCCTCGAAATTACCAAGTAAGAAAAGTTACAGAATCTATTAACTTTTCCAAAATCTATAGTTAAATAACAAATCTTTACTAAGTTTTCAAATCATACTTAGTTATCTTTTTAAAAACAACTACTATTGTTTGACTTTCAACTCCAAAATCAAAGTTAAAGTTTTCAAAATTTTCCAATTTTCTCAAATTTTTTCTAACGCGTTAAATTTTCAGAAAAATTCGCCAGAGTCTCCTTTGCGCGGCTCGATCCGAAAAAAAAATGACAGTGTATATATCACAAATATACATCTTATCAAGTGATGAGGCATCCCGCAGGGAAAAAAGTGTAAAAGTACGATATTTAATCCGAGATATGTACCTTATATTTTATTAGCGAGCATATACGGCTAATATAGCGCGAAAGCGAGCTCCAAATGCGAAGCAAACGCGATCCGCACCTACTAAACACTCAATAAACAGATGAGAAACATGCATATGGACAATAGTATCAATATACAACATATATCACATAATAACAATATATGCCAACGTAACAAATGCACTCAAAAGCAACAATGCAATAAATGCAACCATCAACCAACTAACATTCAACTAACATCGATAACCAAATCAATTACATTCACTTTTCATTAATATTCAATGAATTTTTTTTTCCAATTTAAATCACCTTTGATTTATTAACAGTGGATGTTTTTATTAACATTCATTTTCAATTAATTTATATTCACTAATTCATATTCAAGTTGGTTTACTCCCAAATCAAATTCAATTCTATTCAAGTTTCACTTAAGTTCCAATTGGATTTCAATTACTTTAACTTTCTATTTCATTAACTCGATTTCATTAATATTTAATGAATTATATACAATCAACTGACAATCATATAACAACCAATGTATATTAATTAAAACCAAATTCCTTTGCTTACAATTGGTTTAATTAAATTGATTTTCATTCATTATTCAACTTCCAATAACATTAGATTTTAATGAATTAACACTTACATTCATTATTTCATATCAATTATTTACATTCAATTGATTAACATTCAATTCATTAATTCAATTCAATTACAAAAGTTGAATTTCATTCACATAACTTAAGTTCATATTTATCACTTAACTTTAATAATTTACTTTGATACCAATATCAACTTCATTCAACTCATTTTTTTTATTTACAACTCATATTCATGAATATATATTAATATAGTTTCACTTCTTATATATATAAGTTTTTTTCGCAATTGTAAATTACTTTAATTATAATTCAATCCTTATAATTCATTTTCTTATACAATTATTCTTTTATTTAGATTATTCAAACATCTTATTCAACAACCAAACAATCAACTTATATACACTTTAATAATTCTGAAAAATTATTCCTTTATATATAAAATATAATCAAGGTAAAATTATTTCATTTACCCAATTTAATACAATATCGTGTCGAATTGTTCTGTACAAGTGTTTAGAGATCCCTATCAACAACGTTAATTACTCGTATTAACCAGAATCCATATACCACTCAACAAAGCAATCATCACAATATAAAACAATTTTTATATTCACTAACAAATACGCTCTCATAGCTATTATTACACTCAAACTCATTCCAGAGTACTACTGACTCTATCTCTAATGAGTAATACCCAACAGAGCCATGGTTGTCGCTTAACAATATGCTCTGATACCAGATGTAACGGGCGACGATTTTCGTCCACGAACGCCGACATCAATACGTCCACTGTATCAACTGCCGAGCAATCGAAAGCCGACATCAATACGTCCACTGTATCAACTGCCGAGCAATCGAAAGCCGAAAAAAACCGTACCGTTAGGGTTAAAGAAGAAGAAAAAGTAGAAGAAGATAGAAAAAGATAGAAAATAGAACGGAACACAGTAGAACAATAACAGAATCTCACAATCGCAGCGGAACAACATATAATAAATAAATAAATAATCTTTAAACAAAGAACTATATCAGTTATTACATTTTATACGTTACATTACATTACATCAGAGTGTACAACAACAAACAACAACAAACAGCGGAAAAGAAGTACTATATACTAGTAATACGCTATGCCATCCAGCTTGCCTCCAGCAACTCCAGAATATCCTGATAAACCTTAACTCTTGACTGCCCGTGTGGAAATTGGTGGGCACCCAGAGTTTAGGAAGGAAAACAATAAACTCCGAGTCAGTCATGTGACTGGTGTGAGAACTCAAAACAGTTTATTTATCTTTGAAAACAAAATAGAGGAATATTTTTAAAGTCAATTCGCAATGCTTTTAAAAATGAGACTACCATAAGGCCTCCCGCACACACACACAATGCAAACGCAGAATCGGAGGAGATTTCTCCTTATGATAGTCAAAGATGCTTGATACGCATTAAAAGAACATTTGATATTATTACTAGTGCATAGTGTAGGAAAAATTTATTTCGAAAATAAAGATATAAATCTTAGCCAACATACGACCATTATCGTATGCCTACTATAGCTACCATATCCAATAGCAGTTTACCGCCACATTCCATGGCAGGTTATACAACTAAAACCGTACAAGATCGTATCGTTTCTTTGGATTTCCAACAAATTGTCAAGCCAAGGAACTTTCCATTGCCACATGAGAACGCCTCTGGAAGGACGTCACCGAGAACCTAACCGGATCTCTGCCAACACAAGGCCGGGTTACCCCTAACTGGGTAACTACTGACACGAGTATGCCATTCCCCGGTCTTTTGGGACCTTTATCCGAGCGCTCGTAATCAACATCACACCATAATAAATAAAGTGTTTCAACATGAGTAAGTATCTGGGCTCCATACAATGATACCACCCTTTTCCAGAAGGAAATGCACATACCCTAAAGGGAGCTACCCCTCATAACCTTGTCGCATCTTTCCTGTTTTGACCATTCCGGGGTGTGAGGCTCGACGAAGTCTCGTCCACAAAGCTACGCTTTATACAAAAGCTGTGCTTTGGGTCAATAAATGATCATAGAAATGATCACAAAGATAAGTGATCAAACAAATGATCATATCACAAATGATCAAACAATGATCATTTCACAGCAACACTCAGCATGTCACATTACCAAATTAGGAATATATTGCTAATAACCATCAACTACGTAACCTCTGAGCTCGTACGTCTCAGAGAAGGGTGTTAAGCTAAAAGAATAAATTCTCCGCCACCAACAGAAATGTATTTGAAAGATATCTGCTTTATATCTTAATTTGTAACGTCAGACATACAATCCATACAAGTCTGTTCCAGGCTCGAACAGAACCGAAGGTACTTACAAAGACTTTGCAATCCAGATATCCACAATCCTGATCGGATTCCCCATCACATATGGAGAACTCTATACCGGAGCAACTCGGTGCAGAGTTAATCGACAGGTCATCTTATCGCTCTCGTAAATACCCGGTCTTCAACACCGGTCTTCATATGCTATCCATAACGTCGAATCACATATTCGAAATGGGTTATACGACCCCAAGGTCCTTTCCCGGCTAACCCGAATAGTGAGCGCATATTCAAAAATAAGTGTGGCATTCAAATTCAAACAAATCACAACAAATACCCATTCAAAGGTAAATATTGATGGTCGGTTATTGAACTATCAATGGATATGCACAACATCACCAGATTCCAAATAATTTTCCAAATTATTTATTTTCCAAAAATATCTTTACAAGATATATAATTTCAATACCTCAAAAATAAATCAATATTTATTTTTAAACAAATTCCCTTTTTTTTTTATAAATTCCTTAGTGAATTTACATTCCAAAATATCTACGAATATACGATTTCAATTATTCATTTTCAATTTATCTTCAAAAAGATAAATTCTCAAAATATTCACTTTATATTGGAAAACATTTCCATTCTTACTTATTAAGTAATTCTCAAATCCATTTATTTTCAACACTTGGAAAATATTCAATATACTTAAATGGAGATTAAGTATATATTTCATTTTTTAAGGAAATCATTCTCTTAAACATATTTATTTGGGCCAAAACGAATGTTGCGTAAAACATCGTTACGACAACCCAAAATCACTAGTATAGGGATTCGAAATTAAAATAGATATATAAATCCCAATACTATACAAGACATTTCCTTTCGGAAATCATTTACTATAACAACAGTGTTATAGTCCACCATTTTCTTCTATTTCTCGAAAACGTCTATTTCAACAATGAATGTTGAAATCTATGGTTTCGAATCTTAACACATTTTAAAACATCGTTAGATCGTTTTAATTCTATTTAAAACATCACATCCAAAACATTTTCTCTAACATATTATTCACTTTTCAAAAACGTGAATATACCTTGTTAACCAATTTCATCGTTTCTATTCATTTTTATTTTAAAGGATTATTCACTGTATAAAACGTGAATATAACTCCATTAATAAGTTACAACAATTTACTTATCAAAATAAGTCGTTGTGAATTTATAAAACAATGTTTATAAATTCCATTTCTATTTATTTTATAACTACTTCCTATCTAAATCTCCTTTATTAAACTATTCAATTCATAAATCAATTTATAAACCAAAAGTCTATAATTTAAGTTAAACACTTATAAGATTCCCAAATTTATAAATATCAGTTTATAAACCAAAAGTCCTATTCAAAAATCATTCTTTGAAACTTCCCAAATTATAAATCTTATAACTTATAAGATTCATTTGTTTACCCAAATTTATTCTTTTAATAACTTTACAAATTTTATAAACCTACTGCTTATAAAATTCCATTTACAACTTCACCTTTATAATCCTATAAATTTCATTCATTTTTTTTTTGAAGTTCATTCACAATTCATTCTAACACTTATAAAAACTCGTTTTATACTTCAAATATTTTAATTTATAAATATCAATTTATAAATCCATTTATATAAATCAATTCATATTATTATTTAAAAACGTCTTCAAAGTCCTTTATAATTTCATCATTTTGTTTTATAAAATAATTAAATTTTATAAATCCTATTTTTAAACTTTTTATAATAAATTCAAAAATCCCAATTTAAACTATTTTATAAAATCATTTACCTCATATTTTCAAAATCAACTTTTAACTATATTTCTCAAAAATCATAATTTTTATAACATTAAAATTATACGTTTATTTTTTTATTAAAACGAATCAATTCCAATAATATTTTATAAACGTATACTTTTAAAAAATCACTTTAAAAATCCTTTTAAAATTCCAAAATTTGGCCCAATGATGCTACATACCAAATAGTCAATCACGACAATAACGACATCATATATCGATATGATAATCAATCAAATATCAAAATATCTGAAATCAAATAAATACTGTTGAGGAATCCAGTTGGATCCCTCAAACCTGTTTTCCTGCATCCAAAAACATTAGCACAATACCAATTCCGTTCCAGTACGAAATTATCGCGGTATATATGATTTAAAATATTATCCGCTTGATAGACGGTGCAATAGGGTCTCATCCGCTATATACAGCGGGAAATCAACTCCAAGTACATAAATAATACCAATTTCACTGTTTATGAAATTTTCGCGGTATATGTTTTTAATAAATAACATCCGCTTACTAATGGCGCATAATGTCTATTTTAACAGTCAGTAGATAACAATCATCATTCAAACATACTATCAAGAATTTTAAATCTAACTATTTAAAATTAAAATCGAAACCGATTCGATTGAGTGAGAAGTTCTCACCTTGATTTCAATTTCGTTTTAGCGATATATTTCGAATAAAATTAAACGGACGTTTAATTTTACCCGAAATTTTCACTAACTCCAAACGACTCTAATCCAATTCCATAGCGTAGTGCTCGTCCATACGATTCCAACGCAACTGGTTTCGCGTGTTTTCGACCTCGTATGAAAAAGATATGATTTTTCAAAGTTACACGAATTTTATAATTATAATTTACAACATAATTTCTTATTTTTAAACCTAAAATTTATCACAACCGTTGGATCTGGGCCTGCAAATCACGGCCGCTGTCATCATCTTCTCACGCGCTTCTATAGGTTGAGCACGAGACCGAAACCCATTAGCACGACATTAGGGTTTGATTTCGAGCCAAATACGATGATCTTGAACACGATCAGATACCACCATCTTGAAGAGCATCACGCCTTCTACCTTCGGCTGCAAGCTTGGTGAACTCGGTCCTGCCTTTTGCCTCGTGAATCGTGCCCAAACACACGCGAACGCGGGCTATTTGCCATCGATCAACTCCACTATTCTCGATCATACCCGTATGAAACCAAAGCTCTCACTTCGCTCTACAATGTTGTAGTTGATAGTTTTCTATAATTGTTTATGGATTGGAAGTAATTAAGGAGGAAAGAAGAGAGATTGCTGGCCATAGATTGCTTAATGGTGGCGGCTGCAGTTTCAAAACCCTAGGGTTTGTGTTTTTGTGAAAAAAAAGGAATATTGGGGGCTTTTATAGAAAACTCGCGCGACACTATTAATCCCGGATTTTTCGAACTCCAAACAAAGCGTGCTGGTTGGCGTTCCTAAGGTTTACCCCGCATTTTGAACAAAATGGAATGTGTTTCGGGAGCTAATTCGGTCATCTGTGCGAGTTATGGCAATAAACGTTCGATTTAAAATTAAATCGGTAAATCAAATTTCTAAGCGTTTTAGCTTGCACCGGACAAACGGTAAATCTGTTTGACACGAAATTTGAAACCTTACAATAATATCACATTATGGATCCGATGAAACTGGTTTCGTCGAAATCCGAGACTTTTTGAAAAATGACTATTTTAACTCGCCAAATTAATATTAGAAACAATTTCGATGCGTTTCGAACTGCCACGATCAAACGACAATTCCGATTGACATGAAAATTGAAATCCTGTAATAACAAACTATTACGGATCCAATGGTACTAGTTTTGTCCAATTCCGAGACTGTTCGAAAATTGACTAATTTCACTAGTCGATTAAATATTAAAATATTCAATTTTCACAAACTAGCTTTAAATTCAATTTTAAAAGTTCTAAAACATCATTCTAACTCCAATATGATAAAATAAAATTTTACAAATCATTTTCAATCATATTTACTCCCAATTTTCAATAATTCTGTATTTCCAACTATTAAATTATCGATTTAATTATTCAATTAAATCCAATTATTCGAAATAAAATTTATTCGACTTATAAATTTCACTTATTAATACTTAAAATTAATTAAATATTCAAATTTTAATTAATTAAAATTCTGGGTCGTTACAATAGGAAATTGGGTTTGAGTTGATTATAATTTCAAAATTGTTTTGGAGTAAAACCGGGTAATTGAATTCTGGAAACTATATCTAGATAATGTGAAAAGTTAAAATGAACCAACTATTGAACCTATTAAGTGATGTTGATATTAATAAAATAAACAAATGAAGATGAATGAAAGTTTTAATCATGGAATTTAAGTTTAACTTGAATGAATGGAAGTGAATAAAAATATATTTGAATTTAACTTAAGATAAGTTGAATAAAAATGGAATTTGAAATTGAATTACAATTGGATATAAAGTTGAAATGTAAAACGACTGTAATTGAGAGGTGAAAATTTAAGTTAAGTTAAACAAATGATGTTTGAAATGGGATATAACTTAAGTGAAGTTGAATAAAGTTGATTTTGGTGTCGAAGTAAAATAATTTAGTGAATTGAATGATTATGAACTTGAGTTATATAAATGAAATTCAACTTTATATTGTTAAAGGAATTAGCAATTGAATTGATAAATGGATGGAATGCTAATCAATTGAATGTAAATAATTGATATGAAATAATGGAAGTAAGTGTTAAGTTCACTAAAGCTAATTAAATGTGTTGGACCAAATTGAATGTAAATTAAATAATTTGGTTATGTTGAATATACATTGGTTGTTATATGATTATTAATTGATTGTGTATATTTTATTGAGTATTAATGAAGTTGAATTTGATTGAATGGAAAGTAAACTAACTTGAATGTAAATTAGTGAATGCAAACTAATTGAAATTGAATATGAATAAATGAATGTTAGCAAAAACATCCAATGTTAATGAATCAAATGTGATTAAATGAAAAAAACCAATTCATTGAATATTAATGAGAAGTAAATTTATATTGATTTGGTTATGGATTTGTTGGATGTTTATTGGTTGGATAGTTGTTCGATGGTTGCATTTGTTGATTGAATGCATTGCTATGTTGGCACATGTCGTTTTTATGTTGCTATATGTTGTATATTGATATTATTTTCATATATACATGTTTCTCATTTGTTTGTTGAGTGTATAGTAGGTGCAGATTGCGCTTGCTTCGCATTTGGAGCTCGATTTCGCTCTATATTAGCCGTATATGCTCGCTAACAATAAATAAGGTACATATCTCGGATTAAATATCGTATTTTTACACTTTTTTCCCTACGGGATGCCTCATCACTTGATGAGATGTATATTTGTGATATATATATTGTCATTTTTTTTTTCGGATAGAGCCCCGCAAAGGAGACGCTGGCGAAATTTTTCGAAAATTTAAGGCTTTAGAATATTTTTGAGAAAATTAGGAAAATTTTGAAAACTAAGTTGGATTTGGAAACTTAGTAAAGTTTTTGAAAGAAGTTTAACTATGAATTTTGGAAAAGCTAAACACTTAAGAGATTTGAAAAATCTAAATTGAGAGGTTTGTTTTGGAAAATTAATGGATTCTGTAACTTTTTCTTTCTTGGTAATTTCGAGGACGAAATTCTTTTAAGGGGGAAGTTTGTAACGACCCAAAATTTGTATATTTAATTGATTTTAAATATTAATAAGTGAAATTTATAAGTCGAATCAATTTTTATTTCGAATATCTGGATTTAATTGGATAATTAAATCAATAATTTAATAGTTGAAATTACAGAAATAATTGAAAATTGGGTTAACTATGATTGAAAATGATTTGTAAAATTTTATTATATCATATTGGAGTTAGAAAGATATTTTAGAACTTTTAAAATCAAATTTAAAGTTAATTTGTGAAAATTGAATATTTTAATATTTAATTGACGAGTTAAAATAGTCTTTTTTCAAATAGTCTCGGATTTCGACGAAACCAGCTTCATCGGATCTGTAATGTGATATTATTGCGTGGTTTTGAATTTCGTGTCAATCGGATTTATGGTTTATCCGGGGCAAGCCAAAATGCATAAAAATTAGTTTAAATCAATTTAATTTCAAATTGATCGTTTATTACCGTTACTCACACAGATGATCGAATTAACCTCCGAAACATGTTCCATTGTGTTCGGAACGCGAGGCAAACCTTAGAAACGCCAACCGGCATGCTTCGTTTGGAGTTCGGAAAAATTTGGGGTGAACAGTGCACGGAAATTTTCTATATAAGGACCTCTATTTTCATTTTTTACACTAAACCTTAGCTAAAGCTTCAGGCCGCCGGCTACAATTTCAATGACCGAAATCATGCCATTTCATTGCTCCATTTTCTTCAAATCTATACACCAATTCGAAAATCTCCCAACTACAATCTTGAAGAGCACGTTGAGATCTATAGGTCCAACGATTATGATCAATTTTTATTGAGCGGATCAACGACAAATCGACCACAAACATCAGAGGGTCGCGCACGTTTTCTGGGCCGAGAGCTCGAACAAGCTTGGCCAAATTCCAGCCAAGTGCAACATTTGTGATGGGAGTTGGAGTGGTAGTAGTTGATCGTTGCAAAAGTCATCGATGTAGTCGCGGCTATTAGGGTTTCGAATGGCTATTGGGTTCGGTCGCGTTTCACAACCTGAGGAAGAAGGGGTTTTGCATGCACGGTCGTGATTGAAGGATGGGGATCGAACGGCTTTGATACAGTTAGGGTTTTTAAATTAAAAAGAAAATGTAAATATTTATATTTAAATTCGTGTAAACTTATAAATGTCATAACTTTTTCATACGAGGTCGAAAATGCACGAAACAAATTGCGTTGGATTCGATTTGTCGAGCACTATGCAATGGAGCTGGATCGGAGTCGTTTGGAGTTAGTGAAAATTTTGAATAAAATTAAATGCGTGTTTAATTTTATTCGAAATAAAACGCTGAAACCGAAATTGGAAGCGAGGTGAGAACTTCTCACTCAATCGAATTGCTTCGATTGAAATTTTAAATAGTTAGATTTAAAATTATTGATTGTATGACTGGATGATAAATTATTATCTATTATTGATTGAAATAGATATTATACGCCGTTATTAAGCGGATGTTATTTATTAAAAACATATACCGCGATAATTCCAACTTGTATGGAATTTGTATTATATATGTATTTGGAGTTGATTTCCCGCATTATATAGCGGATGAGACCCTATTGCACCGTATAATAGCGGATAATATTTTATAAATCGCATATACCGTGACATTCCTTATTGGAACGAAATTGGTATTGTGCTAACATCTGTGGATGCAGGGAAACAGGTTGGAGGGATCCAACTGGATTCCTCACAAGTATTTATTTGATTACAGATATTGTGATATTTGATTGATTATCATATCGATATATGATGTTTGGAAGTCGTGATTGACTATTTGGTTTGTTGCATCATTGGGCCAATTTTGGAATTATAAAAGGATTTTAAAGTGATGATTTTCAAATTTAAAAAGGGATTTTAAAGTGATTTTTGAAAGTATATGTTTTATTAAATTTTAGAATTGATTCATTTAAATAAATTAAGGTTATAAAATTTAATAGTATAAAAATTATGATTTTTGTGAAATATAGTTAAAATGTGATTTTGAAATATGGAGTTAATCAATTTCATAAGACTAGTTTAAATTGGGATTTTTGAATTATTATAAACGATTATACAAAAGATTTATAAAACTGATATTTATAAATTAAAATATTGGAATTATAAAACGAGTTTTTATAAGTGTTAAAATGAAGAATGATTGGATTTCTTAAGTGAATGAAATTTATCGATTCATAGATTGTGAAGTTATAAAATGAATAGAATTTTCGTAAAATAAAAGATTTATTAGTAATTAACTTATAAATTAGATTTTTGGTATAAAATTGAGTTATAAATAGATATAAATCGAAGTTGTTATAAAATATAAAGTGAATTTATAAACGTTGTTTTATAAATCCAAAATCAATTGAATTTGATGAATTAAACATAGAAGTTTATTAAAGGAGAGATATTCGTTATTTTGGACAGCGAATTATCCTTTAAGTTAAATGTTGTAATAATAAGAGTTTGGTTGGGAAGAATATTCACGATTTTGAGACAATGAATAATATATTAAAGTTTTTTGGGGAAGTGATATTTTAAATAGAATTAAAATGATTTGAAGTTGTTTTAAAATGTATTAAGTGTCGAAACCATAGATTTCAACATTCATTGTTGAAATACACGTTTTCGAGAAATAGAAGGAAATAGTGGAATAAAACAATGTTGTTGTAGTAAATGATTTCTGAATGGAAATGCTTTATATAGTATTGGGATTTATATATCTATCTTAATTTCGAATCCCTATACTAGTGGTTTTGGGTCGTCGTAACGATGTTTTACGCAACATTCGTTTTGACCCAAATAAATGTGTTTGAAAGAACGTTTTCTTTAAAGAATGAAATATATACTTAATTTCGATTTAAGTATATTGAATATTTTCTAAATGTTGAAAATAAATAGATTTGTTAATTACTTATTATTAAATAAGTATGGAAATGTTTTCCAATATGAAGTGAATATTTTGAGATTTTATCTTTTAAAGATAAATTGAAAATGAATATTAGAAATCGATTTGAAAATTGTATATTCATAGATATTTTGGAAATGTGAATTCATTATGGAATTCATAAAAGAAAGGGAAATAAATTTATGGATTTGGAACGTAAATATAAAGTAAATCGGTAAGGATTTATTTAATTAGTATAAATGAACCATTTTGAAATGAAAGTATTTCCGCGTAATGAAAATGATTGAAATTTGTTTTCAAAAGTGGTATAGGTGAAAAGTGATTTGAAAATTTGTTTTCAAATGGTTGAAGCATGAAAATTATATATCTAGTAAAGATATTTTTGGAAAGTAAATAATTTGGAAAATTATTTGGAACTTGGTGATGTTGTGCACGCCTATTGATAGTTAAATAACCGACTATCAATATTTACCTTTAAATAGGTATTTGTTGTGATTTGCTTGAATTTGAATGCCACGATTATTTTCAAAGTAAGCGCTCACTATTCGGGTTAGCAGGGAAAGGACCTTGAGTCGTATAACGCATTCCGAATATGTGATACGTCGTTATGGATTGCATTTGATGACCGGTGATGAAGACCAGATATTTTTGAAAACGGAAGGATTACCGTCGAATGAATCTGCATCGGCTGATCTCCGATATAGAGGTTTTTATCACCCTTAGTGACGGGAAGTCCGGACGTGATTAGTGAATATCCGAATTACAAGGGCTTCTTTGGAAGTGCCTTCGGTTCCGTTCGATCCCGGAACGGACTTGTATGGATTGTGTGTCTGACATTACAATTTGAGATGTAAAGCTGGTTTCTATCAAATATATTTCTGTTGGTGGCGGAGAATTTATTCTCTTAGCTTAACACCCTTCTCTGAGACGTACGAGCTCAGAGGTTATGTAGTTGATGATTACAAGTGATACATTCCCAAATTGGTAATGTGGCATACAAAGTGCTGTTGAGCATTTGATGATCAAAGCACAGCTTTTGTTTAAAGCGTGGCTTTGTGGACGAGACTTCGTCGGACCTCACACCCCGAAAATGGTCAAAACAGGAAGAATGTAGCAAGGTTCTAGGGAGTAGCGCCCCTTAGTGTAAGTCATTCCTTCTGGATAGAGGTGGTATCATGGTATGGATCCCAGATATTTAACCTATGTTGTGCTGCAAATTTATTACTTTGTGGTTGTCGGAAATCGAGGATCCTCGGATATAGATCGGTTACGATCGAGGAATGGCATACGCGCTTTAGTAGTTACCTATTTTTGCAGAGATAACCCGGCCTTTTGTTGGCAGAGATCCGGTTAGGTTCTCGGGTCATCTTTCCAGAGGAGTACCCATGTGGCAATGAGAAGTTCCTTGGCCTGACCATTTGTTAGAAATCCAAAGAAACAATACGAACCTTGTACGGTTTTAGTTGTAGAACCTTCCATCTAATATGGTAGCTATAGTAGGCATAATATAATGGTACATATGCCCGCTAAGATTTTTATTCTACTTTTGAAATGTTTTCTACACTATGCACTAATAATAATATCAAAAATGATTTGATTTTACGTAGTAAGTATCTTTGACTATCGTAAGGAGAAATCTCCCCCAAGTCTGCATTTGCATTGTGTGTGTGCCGGGACGCCTTATGGTAGTTTCATTTTTAAAAGCATTTCGACTTGACTTTAAAAATATTCCTCTATTGTTTTAAAAGATAAACTGTTTAGGTTCTCACGCTAGTCGCATGACTGACTCGAAATTTATTGTTTTCCTTCCTAAACTCTAGGTGCCCACCAATTTCCACACGGGCAGTCTAGAGTCAGGTTATCAGGATATTCTGGAATTCAGGAGTTGCTAGAGGCAAGCTGGATGGTATGGCGTACTCACTAGTATATAGTATTTCTTTTCCGCTATTTGTTGTTGTTTGTTGTTGCACATTCTGATGATGTAATGTAATGTGATGTAATGTAATAACTGATACAGTTCTTTGTTTAAAGATTATTCATTTATCTATTATATGTTGTTCCGCTGCGATTGTGAGATTCTGATATTGTTTTCTGTTTCTTCTTCTTTTTTTTCTTCTTCTATCGTTTTCTTCTTCTTTACCCATAACAGTACGGTTTTCTGGCCTTCGATTGCTCGGCAGTTGATACGTCGGACGTATTGATGTCGGTTTTCGAGCGTCGAAAAGTAAAACGTTACAAAAGATTTAATTGAGTTAATCCAATCGAAATGGAAATTGTTTTGAAATCTGTAAATGGATCTTTGTGAAATAATTTTTTTTTAAGATTTAAAATGGTAATTTGTTTAACCATTGAAAAGAAAAGTTTTGGATTTTATAAGTTGTGACTTAATTGAAATCCCACATCCATATGTTTTTAAATATTGCGCTCATTATTCGGTTTAGCCGAGAGAGGACCTTTGTGTCATATAACCCATTTCGAATAACGATACGTCGATATGGATAACATTTGAAGACCGGTGGTGAAGACTCGGTATTTACGAGAGCGATAGGATGACCTATCGATTGTCTCTGCACTGAGTCGTGCCGGTATAGAGATTCCCTAAGTGGTGGAAAGTCCAATCGGGATTGTAAATACCCGGATTCGCAAGGGCTTCTACGGGAGTGCCTTCGGTTCTGTTCGAACCTGGGACGGACTTGTATGGTCGTATGTCTGACACTACACTTTGAGATATAAAGCAGATTTCTTTTAAATACATATCTGTTGGTGGCGGAGAATTTATTCTCTTAGCTTAACACCTTTCTCTGAGATGTACGAGCTCAGAGGTTATGTAGTTGAAGGTTATCAGCGATATATTCCCAATTTGGTAGTGTGACATGCTAAGTGCTACTATGTGTTGATGATCATTTGTTGATCATTTGTGATCAAAGCATGGCTTTTGTATAAAGCGTAGCTTTGTGAATGAGACTGCATCAGGACCTCACACCTCGGAAATGGTCGAAACAGGAAAGATGCGGTAAGGTTATGAGGGTCACGCGCTTTAGGGTGTGTCATTCCCTTCTGTTAAAGGGTGATATCATGGTATGGAGCCTAGATATTTACCTATGTTGTAGCTCCAATCTCATTTACTGTGCGGTTGTTGCTTTGTGACAGAGGGCCCTCGGATAAAGGTCCCAAAGGACCGATGGGTGGCATGCTCGAGAAGTAGTTACCTAGTTACAGAGGTCACCTGGCCTTGTGTTGGCAGAGATCCGGGTAGGTTCTTGGGATGTCCCGCTAGAGGCATACCCATGGACAGTGGGAAGTTCCTTAGCCCGACCATTTGTTGGAAATCCATTCATCCAATACTGTCCTTGTACGGTTCTAGTTGTAGAACCTGCCATTTACTTATGGTGGTCACCACTGTTTAGATGGTAGCTATAGTAGCATAGTTCGGAATATCTATGCTAGCTAAGATTAATATTCTACTTTCAAAATGTTTTCTGCGCTGTGTACTAATAATAAGAATATCAAAGAATTTGTGTATCAAGCATGTTTGACTATCATAAGGAGAAATCTCCTCCAATTCTGCGTTTGCATGGTGTGTGCGGTGGGAGGCCTTATGGTAGTTTCATTTTCTAAAAAGCATTGAGGATTTCAATTTAAATTCTTTTGCTGGCTGTTTTAAAGATAAACTGTTTTTGTTACTCATACCAGTCCAATGACTGAATCAGAGTTTATTGTTCCTTTCCTAAACTCTGGGTGCCTATAATTTTTCACACGGGCAGTCTAGAGTTGGGTTTTTCAGATAGTCAGGTTTAATAGTAGATTATCTAGAGTTAGTCCAGTCTTTGGATCAGGGCGAGACTTGCTTATCTAGGTGACACATGATGTTGGTTCGAGCTAGCTTTGGATTGGAGCATTAGATTTGGGAGGTGCATTCTTTAAGAGATATTCTTTTCCATTGCTGGTGTTATCTTTCGCTTTCCGCTGTGTCTTGTATCATATCTCTGATAGTTTTGATATTTGTTGTATCATTGTGTTGTATCATATTATATCATATATTGTATCTGTCATTGCATCAGTGTTATATATCGATATTCATTTTCTTCCTCTGTGTTGTACTTAATGGTGTTATAAGCTCCAGCGAACCAGAATCGATGTTTGGATCTGCGGCATTTGAATATGAGTGTCGTATTCGTTGCCGAATTTCGAAGGTCGACTCTGGACCGTTATAATTGATATCAGAGCTGAAGGTTGAAACTTTAGCTCAGGAGTATAACACATTAAATATCTCATTGGAGATAGGGTGAATTATATCCTCGAATGAGTATATCCCTAAGATATCCATTCGAATGCCTCAGTAAATTTTCTTACTATCCACTGATAGTGAGTATGAGTGCGAGAAGAGAACGAGATAGGGGATAAGGGAATACTAGTACGAATGGTCAATACCCTGCCATAGCGGAAACAACCTTCTCTATCAATCTTCTTTGATTCGATTCCAAATTCTTTGATTTGCTTTGTAGCAGCTACAAGAAGAAGTTTCGTTGTGATGGTGGCCCTACGAATCGTTGTAGGAAGTCCTTACTTCGTATCTTCATCGGTTTCTTATCGGTTTTTCGATTTAAACCTTAATGTATTTGAAATTTGGAAATGAAATTTTAAATAAATTAGAAATTTTAAATTGAGTAAAAAAATTGATTAACAGATATGAAGCTAAATTTGAATTGAATCGATAAAATGATTTTTTTTAAAACTAAATTTGAAATTCTACTATAATTTCTTGTAAATATCGAAGTCCGAAGAGGGACAAGTTGGTATATACTTTGGAGTATTCCGACTTGAGTTTGGAATCCATATCTTGTGTTTGAGATAATTGTAGAAGATCGAGTCCATCCATCAATCTCTTTTGTTCAGCATCTCTTTTCAATTCTTCGATGGTTCCTGGTAGATCCAGGAAGAAAATATGATATATTTGCATGGGACATAAACTCCAAATAGGCTAGAATTGTTTGTTTGGATGAATTGGTTGCTTTGGTGGTTATGGTTGATAGGTATGCTTTAGTTTCTAAACTAAAAGTTTTGAGATTATATCTATATATCTATTTCTTTGGGATTCCGAATATATTCTATGAATGGTTAGTTATCCCTTCAAACTAACCAATATCACTCCATATTTCGTAGATCTGGATGACCCGAGTATATTGTGAAAAACTTAATAGATTCTTTCTTGTATCTATTAATTGATATTCTGATTTGATAAGCCAAATGCAGAATAGATATTTTTTTTGATTTGATGAATCATCTTTCATCTATCTTTGGATTTTGATTTTGATTATAGAGAACCCATAGCATCAGCCGAGGTGGAGCAACCTCAAAGGCCAGAAGAGTTGGTGATTATGGTTCGGCTAGGAAGATTCAGGAAACGTCTATGGATGAGGAAGTACCAGAGGAGCCCAAGGAGGAGACTGAAGAAGAACCCGAGGAGGTATTCGACGATGAAGAAGAGTTCGAGGTCGAGGAAGGACTCGAAGAGGACGAGGAAGAGTTTGAGGACGAAGAAGAATTTGAAGATGAGGAGTATTATGTAGAGTCAGAAGATGATGAAGCAATTATTTGGGATCAAGATAATTCCATTGAGGAGCTAGATGACGTAGGCTTTATTCCTGTAGTACCTGATCCAGTGGAAGTTTCGGATTCAGACAGTGAGGCAGAGGCCAGGGAATTGTCAGGGCCTGAAAGGGAAAGCTCTGATAGTAAGCATCTGTAGATGATTAGGAATACGTGTATACGTTTTGTTTTTATTTTTATATATAGACGAAGTATATATTAGCTTTAAAAAAAATGGTATGGCCGAGTATAAGTTCGTATAGTACATGTATGAGTTGTGTGCAAGTTACAGTGTCTATAAAATTTTTTTACAATGCGTAGGTTCCAATATATGTTTACCTATAATTTTAAACTTATAGTTTTAAACTGGATATGGCCCGCAAGTTCTGATAGTTATAAAGTATGATTATAGAAAAGTAACCTTGAGGCTGGTTTCAAATATAAACAGCCATGTTCAATATATAAAGTTATAAAGTATCTAGTTATGTCTGCATATTTTGTTGTAAGTTCTATAGGCTGTGTCTGCATATTTTCTTTGTTCAGAGTATGCATTATAAAGTATATATATATATAGTATTTATATATATACACACACACACACACACACACACACACACACACACATGCCCATTACACCAATTATCTTTATCGATTCCGTTCTGGTTTTCCATCAATTCCTATTCTCAGCTTTGATCGTTGAATTCGTACAAATTTTGCTTGGATTCGTAATTCAAATTTTCACTGTGCGTATCCGTGTCATCTTCTGCATTCTCTAGCCTCGAAAGGTGAGCAATCACTCACGATTAATGTTCTTTTATTTATCAAATTTGATTTCAATTAAAACGACAATTGAAATATGCTGCTGTTAGTGAGTTACACTGTTCTATATATGTTATTACCTGTATTAGTTCACCTGTGACATCTGACAGCATTATCTGTTATTTATACGATGATAATCCAGTTTGATTGATAATTAATTAATGGTTTGATGTTGATATTGGATGTTAAATTGTTAATGTTGTAAGTGATAAATATTATGCAATTGAATTTGACGTAGGATAGTTAAAATTTGAATCGACATATGTGTTGGGTTTGATTAGTTAAATTTGTATAATATAACCCCTTAAATCTTTAATTATTTGACACGTAGAAAAATGGTTAATTACCCTTGAACCATTTGAATTTATGTTGTATTAATTGATGAAGTATGAAATTGAATAATTGATGTCAAGTGTAGAATTGCATAGAATAATTAATGTAATAATCTTTAATCTGCATGAAATGATAGTGTAGATTCTAGGAATAATTATATTAGTTTGCCTAAGCAACAGGTGTAAATTAATACGATTATTTCGGAATTATTTAAATAGATTATTGGATTGTTATTGATGGTTGTTATTGCTTGTTTATTTACTTTGACACTATCCCAGCTATCACACTGCAAGTTCCCTTTGCTATGCTTTGATTTTGAATTGAAATGGAATCGGGTTGAAATGATAAATACCCAAATAAACCTTGACTTAGGATAGAAAATTAAATTAAACCCGATTGGTCAATAATTTGATTTTAAATAAAATAAAGATTTTATCTGAATAATAATAAGGTTTTGAAATAAAATTGGAATTTAAATTTTAATGAAAGGAAAATGTGAATATTTGAAATCTGAAACAAAATATTAACGTAGTAATTGACGTAAGAACATTGTTTAAATTTTAATTATTTAATAATAAAATTTGGAATTATTAATAATTAAGTTTTGGAATTATTAATAATTAAGTTTTGAATTTAGTTAATGATTAAGATTTGAAATTATTTGATAAAGGAATAAGATTGAATTATTTAATAATTAAATTGAATTGAATTCTTTATTAAGTGAAACTGAACCTCTTGAATAAGTGAAACCAAGTTTCTTTATTAATTGAGTTTTGAAATTGTAACTAAGTAAATAAATGAAATGGAATTGAATTTCTTCAACAAGAAATAGAAGGCGTTTATTTGAAATGAATGTAAGTTTGTAATTTAAAGAACTTGATTTGACGAATTCAATTTGATTCAATTTGTTAGATTTGATATAATGGAATTAAACTTAAGTAATTTAATGAATTGAAAATTTAATAGGAATAGTTTGAAATGACAAATTAATGTAGCGAATACTGAATTAAATCGATAAATGAGTTTAAATCGATTTGAATCTAAAATTAAGTTTATTTTAAATGATTATGGAATGGAACTTATATACGGATTTAAATGTATATTGGAATTATTTAAACCAAAATTTGAAATTGAATGAAAGAATTTTGAAATGGAAATTTGGAAGTTATGAAAAGAAAATTTTGGAAATTGCTTTGGAAAGACAAATAAAATGTTAAATTTCAAATTCAAATTCTAATTGAAATTGAAATTGATTTCTTTTTTTTGAAATTTATTAAACGATCAATCGTTGTAATAATTACGAAAGTTGTCAAAAAGACCGGAATCGGTTATGGACATACTCTCTGTCTAAACCGAAAACCACTTTAATAACTATACGCGGAGTGTGACCCAGAATGAAGTGGTTGGAATGATGTACGTGATGACTGAAGAAAGAGAACGATAATGGATAGCCTTGACACTTGTGTCAAATTGGAAATGACTAAAACAGGAGCCGTGCCGGGCCAAATAGGGTTAGCCACCTCGAGCGAACACACTTCTTCATAAACTACTCATAACTTGTTATTGATTGGTGCACCCTCGGAATTGGGAATGTTGTTTCGCGGTGTTGCGATCGTTGCGACGATGCGTTTTCACCCGTCCGGATCAGGCAAACGGTAGTTTCACTACCTTGGGTATTGCCTCATGTGCCTTGTCATACTTGTATCCCTATATACGCGACCGCTACAAATTTGGTTTTGTGTCATACCTATGAAGTACTCCCTGATATCCAACTAGTTTATGGTGGAGTTTACAGTGTTGTATAGTCTATGGCGCTTATGTAAAATGTGTTAAGGGGGATAATGGTAACGCCTTAACACTATTTTGATATTTTATATTACTGATAGACATTATCTATTTAGCGTACACTATTACATAGTAGATAGTTTAACGGATCTTTATAGGATGGCTATTCCAACGTCCTTTGAGTTATTGTATTTCAATTGTTATTTCACTTGAGTTGGATTTATTGATATAAGAATGTTAATCCTGACTCTACTGTTTCGTGTTTTGCTTTACGCTCGGGTCAGACTGAGTGGTTCAGCTTTTGAGACTCACCTTTGGAGTTGGAGCTTCGCCTAGAGATCCAGCTATCTATCCAGTTTTCAGATATTCAGTTGATTCCAGTAATGTATTTCGATTATTGTATTTGACTATTGTATTCGAGACTTCTGTTGTAACTTATTAACTCTGTTATATATATATAGTAGCTTCATGAACTACTATCTTTTGCTTCCGCCGCATATTATTACTTTGTGTCTATGATTCTGTGATTATTTATTTACTGTATATGTTCAGTTTTGCCAAATTTAAATTAACAATTCGGTATTTTGAATTATTCAAGTCCGATGTGTGCGGATGCGAATAGTCCAAAATAGCGGGTCGTTACACAACGCATGGCTAGAGTCTGCAAGAACGAGGATAAACTTGTTGAATCATCGAGTTACAAAAGTATATTCGAAAGGAAAATTTGTTTCAATATAAAAGAATGTTGTTACAGAAGTATTATATAAAGGTATTTTATTTTAAAGTATTTCCAACGATGAAATTTTGTATTAATATTTGAAACTAAAATTCTTATGGTTTGAATTAACTATTTATGCCTGATACTATTCCTTCGAATCTACCTTATCTGCTCAGCTTCATTTATTCACCTATATTCTGTTTTCGAATCTATCTTCTTTTCCTTTTTGAATATAATGTTTAAAATATTTCTTATTTATATACTACATAGTTTAATAGAAAATTTTAGTGTTATAAATATTTTCGAAGTTGTTAATAAAACAAAACATATTTAAGTAAATGAGTATTCATTTATTAACAATGGTTGAAAGTTATCTTGAGATAAATTAATTGTAACGACCCGATATTTTCAACCATTCGCATCCACACGTGTCGGACATGAATTTCTCAAAATACCATGTTGTAAATAAAATTTAGCAAATCTCAAAATATATAGTAAATACATAATCACAGATCATAGACACAGAGTATTTAATAATGCAACAGAAGTAAAAGAGATAGCAGTTCATGAAGACACTATATAAATATAAGATGCATCAGAGTTAAACAAGATACAACAGAAGAGTAACAAGATACATCAGGTACAAATCAGAATGCATCACTAAGATCACTAGATGTTGAAAGCAAAATAGATGGTTGGATCTTCAAGAAAAGCTCCAACTCTGTAGGTGAGTCTTGAATGCTGAATCACTCAGTCTGACCCGAGCGTAAAGAAAAACACAAAACACTCGAGTTAGGACATAAATACTTATGAACTGTAAATCAACTTAAGTGAATAGTAACAAAAATGCATCACTAACTTAAAGGATGCTTGGGATCGCCCATCCTTTAAGGATCCGTTAAACTATTTACTATGTACTAATATTGCACTATTATAATAATGCCTACGGTAAAATAAACTTACTTTAAAGCATTAAGGAGGACCCAATATTCCCTTTAACACATAATAATGCCTGTAGTCTATACATTACCATCATACCTCCAGATCGGGAGGCTACCATAAATACTGCATAGGTACGATACAAATAGAAACTCATAGTAAAGCTCGGTATGGTAGGTGACATGGCACACAAGGCAATGCTAGGGTAGATATACCAATTACGCACACGGGCTGGTAGTAACGTAGCAGCCACTACGCCCACCTCGGAGCACACTTCCAATCAAAATCGGAGGATGGTAATCAAATCAACCACAAGTAAGAGTATAACATCGAAGAAGTGTGTCCGACCAGAGGAGCTACCCCTTTTGGCCCGAGATCACTGCTGTTTTAGTCACCTTAAGCCAACTCACGGGAGTAGGGTCCACGTAATATACCTCAAGAACGTTGCTACCATCCAACTTCATTCTGGAATCTCCTCCGCGTACACAGTTGTTAAAGTGGTTTTTGGAGTTGGCAGAGATATGACAACTTCCGACCCCGGTTTCTTTAACAACCAATCGTTATAATAACGCCGTGGTCATTTCAAAATAGTTCATATTTAAAAATAAAATCATTTCATTTCCAAAATATATCCCTTTAAAAATAGTTTATACTTCGATACCAAAACCATTATCTTTTATGGTTTAAACTTAGTATTTCATGTTGTATTGGTTTATCCATGCTGGTTTCCAACCTGACCCGGGTGTTACTTTGATGTAATGCTCGGGTCCGACCGAGTATTACAGATTTTCAGGTAAGGACGTTCTAGAGCTCAAGAGGTAAGATGGATGACAGGAACGTATGGAGTGTATACAGCTGTGATATGTTGTTAATATCTAGGACAAGCTATTTTAACTGTCCAGTGATTGTATAAATGTTGTAACTTGAATGTGTTAAAATGTAAATTTACTGATTCAGTTTTTCTTGTGTAAAGAATATTATTTGATATTATATTTTATCCAATGAGAATGTGAGATGTTGATGTTTTTGTTCCTTCTTTTTCTTCTATCTCTTTTCTTCTTTTTCTAACTATCTGGAGTTTTCGGGATCGAAAATTACGGGTCGTTACTTTTGGTATCAGAGCGAAGGTTAAGTGTGAACCTTGGCTCTGGTGGGGAAATACTCATTAAGGATAGGGTCAATGGCACCCTAGAATGAGTTGAGTGTGTGTGTGTGTATATATATGTATGTATATATATACATGTATACATATATACATGTATATATATACATGTATACATGTATATATATATATATGAGAGCGTACTTGTTATTTGCTTATATAAAGATTTTAAATGGTTTTAGAAATGTTTTTTATATAAGTTTATCTTTTGATATATATAAAGAAGTTGGTTGTTGATTATTGGAATTAAATGATAATAAGAATTAAGTGGTAATAGTAATACAACCAAATTGAAATTAAATGAAGACAATTTGAAATAGATCCAAACTGGACTGAAATCCTGAATTTGAAGAAGTAAGAATAAGATAAAAATGAATTGGCATCCAGATATGATAATCTTGGTATTATCACAAACAGTTATTGTGTTTAATAATGATATACTTGTTAATTAGTAAGCCAAATGAAGTAAACTTTTTAGATGAGTATATCTTATAGATTTAAGTAGGTTTTAAATTGTGAAGTTTTAAAACTTCAAGTCTAGAAACATTTGAATTGTTTCAAAATGTTGAAAGAAAGAATAAATAATATTATTCAGATTATTTTGAATGTGATCTTAAAGAGTTGCTTGAAAACATTAAAGGAATTTGTTTTGAGTTAAAAACCAAAGGTGGTTTAAAATTTAAAGTACGTCTTGGTGGGCAAAGAAATAAAATATGTATATATGTATGGATATACTTAAGACTGAAGTATCAAAGATGATTTGAAATAAACTCCAAATATTGAGTTTTAAATTTGGAATGGGATGTGATACCCAAAGTGATAAGTTTTTAAACTTATAAGTGGGAAGATTATTAATGTGAAGTTTCAAATTTGAATGGAAATTCAATTTGGGAAAAGTTGACTAGATTAAATAAATTGAATTTAACTTAGGAGAAGTTAAATAAGTTTGAATGATTAACCTGATTTGGAAATTTCAAGATGAAATTGGGATTTAACTTCAGAAGTTAATGGTTAGTTTGAATTAGAAGTTTGTGTGATTTGAAAATGACTTTGAGATCTGGAAACTAAAAGGGATGGATGTTTTAACATAATTTGAAAAATACCATCCTGTTGTTATTAATAATCTTTAAGTTGAAATTGGATTTGTTTATATGAATGAAGAAATGGGTATGGTAATATATCCATTATTAAGATAAAGTGGAATTTGGATTCAGAATTAAATGGTTTAAAGATATAAGTTGATTTGATTTAAAGGATTAAATCAACATTGGAAATTTAACTCGAATTTATATAATTCAAGATGGTTTAAAGTTGAGATTTAAATTAAATTAGTTCAAATTGGATTTGATTTGAACTAATTGGAACTATGATTGAAGATGTATAAGTTTAAAAAATCAAATGGAAAATTTGAAACGAAATTGAAGTTGAATGAGTTCAAATTCAAATGGGAATTGGAATTAATTCAAACTGGAATTTGATTTGAAATTGGAAAGAAATTGAGAATTAATTCAACTTGAATTGGGGATAAATCAATTTCAATGGAAATTGAAGTTATTTAAATTGGAATTGAGTCAATTTAAATGGAAGTGGAAATTTAAATTGAATTGATGGGATGGAGATTGGGAATTGAACAGTTTGGCTCTGGACTATTTTCAAAATAAATTGTTTTAATATAAATATATTTTACCAAACTATTTACTATAAAACTTTCTTTTTAAAACTAAAACTATCTTATAATTGTTTTACAATTATTTTTGGAACTATTTAACAATTTTTCAACAGTTTTATAAACTAATAACTGTTTATCAACTACTTTATAACTAATTACTATTTTACAACTATTTTACAATTATTTAACTATTTTACTGTTATTTTACAAATTAACAATTATTTTTCAACTACTTATCTATTTTAACCTTTTCAAGCTATTTTCTAAATTTAAGCTGGACAGAGTTTAAATTGTTTATGATTAATTATTCATTTAAGATAAGAATTGAGGCGATAATCCTAATAAGGATTTAAACAATTGTGAGTAAGTGAATGTGAATAGAAAAGAGAATTGATTTGGCTAATAATCAATGAAGATAAATACGTAGGATGTACGTATATTATTCTATTCGTATAGTGATTTGATCCGGATTCGAGCATAGAATTTCGAGATAGCATATCGATCCGAGTTGAGGTTTTTCACTCGATTTTCGATATCGAACCTGGATATGGATTGTTGATTGGTTCTGGATATTCTCTATCATATTTATGGCTATACAAGGAGAATGATGGTTTCTGATCAAGAAACCATATCTAAGTCCGCACTAGGAAGTAAGGTGAACGATACTAGTTCGTAAATGAAATTGTAAGATCGAGTGAGCGATCCGATTAATATAGCTTACGGATGATATGTGTACATGAATGAAACTGATACTGGGAATTTGTGGGTAAGAAATGTGAAATGGTTTTTGAAATGAAAGGTATATTTTGTGAAATATATGATGAATTAAAGTGGAAATTGGAGATTTCTATGGTAAAAATTTACTTTATGTAAGTAAGCAATTTAGTAAGTGACTTTATATGAGAAATCAAATTTGAATATTTGATTTGGAATAAACAAAGTTATATATCTTTGTTATATAAAATAAATCTCCCCTTGTTGAATCTATTGCCAGAAGGAAAGGATTTTTAAAAATATTTGGAGAATAAAATGGGTTTTATACAAGTTTGAAATGATCCAAAGATTTTTCAAGGATATATATATATATATATATATATATATATATATATATATATATATATGTATATATAATGGATCTTATTAGAATGATTTTGAGGAAAGGTTTGGAACCTTTGAATTTGGAAAGACTTTTGATTTTTGTGTAAATTCAATATTTGATTTGGAAAGCCTAGCTTGAGAATTATCGATTTTGGAATAATCGGTTTTGAGAAAGGAGGTTTATATGGGATTCATACTAGGTGTATGATTTGGAAGATACTATATGTGTATAGTATAAAGTGTTTTGAAAATGGCTCTGGAGAAAAAGCCACTCCCTTGGAATGAACTTTTCAGGAGTACCATAGGTTGGTATTGCCTTGAACCTCAAAGGGGGAGGTTCTAAAGTTGATTCTGTGAGGAGTCCGGACAAAACTAGTTCCTGAGGATTTTTGTAGTGTGCAGCGAAATCAATGGCGCTGAGGCCTGTAGAGGCATTTGGGTTATGCTGTGACGACAATGTAACTCGATGTCACTACGATCTACTGCAGACCATAGCGAAAGTCATGTGTGTTGCTGAGACCCAACAGTCTACGTTTGATTTTACATCGGTAGACTGCGACCTATGGTAATATAGCGAAAGTCGTGTGTGCCGTTGAGAGCCAACAGTCTACGTTTGATTTTATGTCGGTTGACTGCGACCTATGTGGGAGTGGATAAGTTTCATTTTTGGCAGCAAAAATCGAGGATGCTGATGCCTACAATTACATGGAATTTTGCTGTGATGGCAAAGTAACCCCGGAATGTAAGTAGGATTTGTTGTGGGTTCCATGGCATAATTGAGGGGCGTGGAGTGCCTACAATTACATGGACTTTTGCTGCGATGGCAACATAACCCTGGATGTTACTGTAACGACCCGCTATTTTGGACCATTCAAAACGACAATAAACCATACATGTCTGACTTGAATAATTCAAAATACCGAATTATTAATTTAATTTGGCAAACTCAGCATAAACAGTAAATAAATAATCACAGATCATAGACACAGAGTAATAAAAATGCAGTGGAATAGATAAAGGATAGTAGTTCATGAAGCTACTAAATACATCAAAGTTAGAATAAAATACATCAGAATATCCCTGATGCAGTGAAGTCTCCAGTACGAACAGATGACTTATCTGAATCAATCAACTAGATGACTGAAAGAATAGATAGCTGAATCTTCAAGCAAAGCTCCAACTTCGTAGGTGAGTTTCAAATGCTGTATCACTCAGTCTGACCCGAGCGTAAAGCAAAACACAAAACACTCGAGTCAGGATTAACATTCTTATATCAATAAATCCAATTCAAGTGAAATATCAACTGAAATACAAATAACTTAAAGGATGTTTGGGATAACCATCCTCTAAGGGTCCATGGAACTTTATAAAGGTAGAAATATACAGTATAACACCATGGTCATTTTAATTTATACTTCAAAACCAAATATCATTTTTACTTCAAATATCTCTATATTTCCCAAAATAATACTTATATTTATTAAATAATTTATACAGTAAAGTGTTTTCAGTTCCCTCAACTTTAACAAATCGTTTCAACATCAACCCGACCTTCCCATTCAAATTTTATTCAATCTCAATTTATCAATTTAAATTCAACTCAATTCCTAAAATAAACATTTAAATTTATCGATCTCAAATTCGGATTTGTAATCACAAAAATACCCCTTTATATTTCAATATATTTCAAGACTTTAAGTATTCAACACTTCAACTAAATTTTTATTCAATTTAGTTTTCTAAATAATAAATTCAAATTTGGATCAACCTAAATTTCACTTTAATTCAATTTAGTTGTTAAATAATAAATTCAACTGCGTTGATTTCAAATGCAGATCTGAATCTCAACATAAACCATTTAAATTCCAATATAGTTCAAGGCTTTAATATTTAAATGTTCTATATAACAGTTTCATATAGATCTCGATTTAACCTCATTATTATTTAGTCTTGAAATACTCCCTTATTAGATTCAATATCATTTAAGTAACCTTAGATTACATTTTACTCCATATATTTTTTTAATTTTATCAAACGTGAAATATTCATTAAATCACTTAAATCAAAACTCCGGTTACAAAATTATACCTTCAAATTTTCCATTCAATAATTTCAAATCGATTTAATTAAATAAATCCTTATTTAAATACCATTTTTAATAAACCCAAATTTATCTCCCAATCTTAATTATTCAACTTTTTACAACGGTAAATTTTGAAATATAATTCTTAAATAATACTCAAACATATTATATGGATTAAATCAATCTCAATAATATTATTATTAAATCTATATATAAAATTTCCATTTATATATATAATATTTTAAGAACCAATATTTATTAAATCCCATATATTTCTTTTCAACTGTAGAAATTTATTTTCAAAATATTTATATGGACCAACGGTGTCTGTATATATTTCCTATCATATAGTCAAGTGCTACGGATATTTATCATTTCAACCCGTACACTAAATATATACGGGTGGATATCATTTCAACCCGTAATCCCAAATTCAATTAAATGAAAAATCGCTTGAGTTTATCATTTCAACCCATAACGATTTTCCCCTATTCTAAAGTCTGTTCGGGTATGTATCATTTCAACCCATAATGATTTCTATACTAACAGGGAACTTGCAGAGTTGATGTAGCACGATCTACAGAAGTTCAGAGGTTAGATCATTCACAAAATAATGAAGCTTCGGTTCAATCTCTTAAGTCGTGCACGAGTCAAGAGGTTTCGGTTTTAACTCGTAAGTCGTGCACGAGTCAACTTAAGGAATCACGTGAGGAAGGAATACGAGCTAGTGAAGAGGGCATAAGTCGTCTACGACTTAACAAAGCTTGGAGGAAAGAGCTACGGCTTAACAAGAAAGAAGAGAAGGAGTTACGACTTAGCAGGAATTTGAGGTGTGCGAGTGAGATGAGTCGTACACGACTCAACGACTCATCCATAAGTCGTGTACGAGTTAACAAGAGCAGAGAAGTGGAAGAAGATGAGTCGTACGGAGTTGACTCGGTTGAAGGGATATACCGCAAGTAAGCTTGGGAGCTTGAGTCGTTGGAAGTATGTTGAGTCATGACATTTGTTGAGTCGTATGTCGTACACATTGTGATTGTTTTGTTGAGTCGTAAGTCCTCCAGGGACATTATGTTCGTAAGCCGTTGTTCTTGAGTCGTTTGCTCTTGAGTCGTGTAAACTGTGTTGTTTGTTGAGTCGTATCTTACTGAGTCGTCTGAGTTGTAATCTGTTTGTCTCGTTTATTTGATGAGTCGTATGTCATTTATATCTGATGAGTCGTGTCGTATGATAAGTCGTGTGATGTACTTCGGTCTGTTGTGTTGTTAAGTCGGTGACGACTAATGATGAGTCGGGGTTCATGAGTCGGCAACGGCTTATGGAGACAGTTGTAAATGCTATAAATAGCCGTGTGTGTCATTTTGTAAGGGTTGATTTTTGAATAAAATTTCTTGTTGATTGCTGTGTGCTTTCTTCTTAAATTGGTAGTTGAGTGTAATCTCCTATCTCCTCTTTCGGTTAATCGAGTGCGCTCGATTCAACGATCGTAGAAGCCGATTCACGGTATCTAGTGCGCTAGATCAACGTACGAAGAATCGTAGATCTTCTTTCTCGGCATCGTGCGCGATCAACGAGACGAAGATAGCTAGAATCCGGTATCTTTGGATCAACGGATTTGGGCCTTGTAGTATTCTCAATTCACCGATTGCTACATTCCATCGATTGAAGTTTGTTTTGATTAATCCGCTGCGTCAGTTTTTGGTATCAGAGCTTTTTTTAGCCAATCATAGCTAAATCGGGTCTTGGAGCCAAGTGTTGAAGTTTGAAGTTGTTCATCGCGTTCATATTGAAGTTGCAACAAGAGGGAGAACTTTCGATCCATTCCATTTTGGATCAAAGTGTTGAAAGTGTTTGAATTTGAAGTAGGCCGTGTATACTAGTGAAGTAGCCGAGCCTAGGGAGGATCATTGGAAGCTTGTTTCGAGCTAAGGAGTTAAGGCCGAGCCTTGTGAAGTTGTGTAGAAGCTTGTGAAGCCGTGAATTGCTTGTGAAGTATCACTTTGGTATTGATTTGTTGAAATTTTGTGAATTTCAATCATGCCGCCTAGAAGAGCTAACCGACATCAAAACGTTGAAGCGTTGTATCGAAGAGAAGAAGCCGATCAAATGGAACAACGTATGCACGAGAAGATTGATGAAGGCATAGGAAGGTTGGAGAAACTTATGATCGATATGAATCAAAGTAGAAGAAGAAATTCACCTGAATCCATCCATGGAGGAAGTAGAATTTCGCCACATCCAGATCGGGAAAGGAGAGAGAGCCAAGATCATCGAAGTGTTGATAATCGTAGTAGGAGGAATGTTGATGATCATGATAGATGGGATATTGGTAGTAGGAGTGGTGGTAGAGATGTTGGGGGGCGTGAAAGACAACGTTATGCATCAAACTTTGATGAAGAGTTTGATGGTGATAGGGGAAGTGTTCATTACCGAGACAGAGATCAAACACGACGTCAGTATCGAGATGTAGAGGATGATCGTCGTTGGGAATCGGGAATGAAGATGGAGATTCCAGAGTTTAAAGGTGGGATGGTAGCTGAGGAGTTCTTAGATTGGTTATCTAATGTGGAGGAAATCTTTGATTTCAAGGAGGTTCCGGAGAATAGAAGGGTGAAGTTAGTTGCTACTAGATTGAGGGGGAGAGCTTTGGCATGGTGGCAGAAAACTAAACTTACGAGAGAGAGAATGGGAAAGTCAAAGATTGAATCATGGGAGAAGATGAAGAAGTTGATGCGAGCTACATTCTTACCATACAACTATCAATCACTTATGTACCAGAGGTTGCATAATCTGAGGCAAGGGACGAAATCTGTTAGTGATTATGCTGATGAATTTTACCAACTCATTGCCAGAAACGATATTATAGAGACGGAAGAACAGCTAACTGCTAGATTCATTGGGGGATTGAGAATGCAGATCCAGGATATGGTTAATATGTTTGATCCTAGATCAGTAGCAGAGGCACATCAGAAAGCGTTGGCTTGGGAGAAGCAAGGAAGGCGTGGAGGTGGTGTGTTTACTAATTCCAATAATCAAGTGAAGGGTGTTAGTGGGAGTTCTAATGTTTCTAAACCTGTCGGTAAGCCAGTGGTGAAGGAGGCTGAGAAGGCAAAGGTTAACAGTGGTTTCAAATGTTACAATTGCCAGGAGATGGGTCATAAAAGCAATGAATGTCCGAAGCCAAAGAAGAGAACCATGGTTGCAGAGGTTGAAGAAGAGGATGAGGAGGCAGAATGTTTAAATGCACCTTATGTTGAGGAGGAAGAAGGATTATCTGGAGATGAAGGTTGTAATCTTATGATGAGGAGGTCATGTCTTACACCAAAGCAAGAGGAAGATTCTAGTTGGTTGAGGAGCAATATTTTTCAGTCGACATGCACTATTCTGGGAAAGGTTTGCAAGTTCGTTATTGATGCTGGAAGCTGTGATAATATTATCTCTACAGAAGCCGTAAGGAAGTTGAATTTGAAAACTGAGAAGCATCCTAAACCGTACAAGCTAGCATGGTTAAGGAAGGGTGGTGAAGTGAAGGTGTGTCGAAGAGCTTGTGTTAATTTTTCTATTGGGAAGAAATACAAAGATGAAATTTGGTGTAACGTTGTAGACATGGACGTATGTCATCTGTTGTTGGGCAGACCGTGGCAGTTTGATAGATCAGTTCAACATGATGGTCGTGCCAATAGTTACAGTTTCATGTTCGAGGGTACTAAAATCACTTTGGTTCCCAAGAAGCAACAACAGAAGGAGAGCAAGCTAGAGGAGATTGAGGAATTGAAAACTCTGTTGACTTTGAAGGAGTTTGTTAAAGAAGTTGAAGAGGAGCCTGAAGTCTATTTGTTGATTGGGCGAGAGAGCAGTGAAGAGGTTGAAATTCCTGAAGAAGCAAAGCCAGTTTTGAAAGAGTTTGAAGATGTATTTCCAGAGGAGTTGCCTAAGGAGTTACCACCATTGAGAGACATTCAACATCAAATTGATCTTGTTCCGGGAGCAGTTTTACCACATCGACCACATTACCGAATGAGTCCGAAGGAATATGAAGAATTACGAAGGCAGGTGGAAGAGTTATTTGAGCAGGGACGTGTTCAGGAAAGCTTGAGTCCTTGTGCTGTGCCAGCTTTGTTGGTACCGAAGAAGGATGGAACATGGAGAATGTGTACAGATAGTAGAGCTTTGAACATGATTACTGTCCGCTATAGATTTCCAATGCCGAGGTTGGATGATTTGTTAGACCAGTTGAGTGGGGCAACTATATTTTCGAAGATTGATTTGAAGAGTGGTTATCACCAGATTTGAATTAGACCGGGAGACGAATGGAAGACAGCTTTTAAGACAAGAGAGGGGTTATACGAATGGTTGGTTATGCCATTTGGTTTATCAAATGCACCTAGTACATTCATGCGGGTGATGAATCAAATCTTTAGACCATTCATTGGGAAGTTCGTGGTGGTTTATTTCGATGATATTCTGATATATAGCAGGAGTATGGAGGAGCATGTTCTACATTTGAGGGAAGTGTTGATTATTCTTCATGAAGAACAATTTTATGCTGCTATGAAGAAATGTGTGTTTATGACAAGAAGTGTTTTATTTCTGGGTTATGTTGTTTCAGGAGTAGGTATTCAAGTTGATCAGAATAAAGTTGAAGCAATCAGGAATTGGCCACAGCCAAAGACAATTACGGAAGTGAGAAGTTTTCATGGGCTAGCGTCATTCTACCGGAGATTCATTCCACACTTCAGTAGCGTGATGGCTCCAGTTACTGATTGCATGAAGGGGAAGCAGTTTGTATGGTCAGAGGAAGCGGGAGTTGCTTTTGAACGAATCAAAGAACTGTTGACGACAGCGCCAATTCTTGTTTTACCTAATTTTCACTTGTTGTTTGAGCTACACACTGATGCGTCAAAGGTTGGGATTGGAGGAGTGTTGAGTCAGCAGGGGAGACCGATTGCATATTTCAGTGAAAAGTTATCAAGGGCAAAGATGAGATACAATACATATGACGTTGAATTTTACGCTGTTGTGCAAGCTGTTAAGCATTGGAGACACTACCTGTTTCAGAAGGAATTTGTTCTTTATACTGATCATGAAGCTTTGAAGCATTTACAGGGGCAGGATAAGATTTCAGCAAGACATGCATCGTGGATTGCATATTTACAGCAGTTTACCTTTGTTGTTAAGCACAAATCAGGGGTGACGAACCGTGTGGCTGATGCTTTGAGTAGGCGGAGTCATTTGCTGACAACATTGAAAGTTGAAGTGACAGGGTTTGAATTACTGCCAGAGATGATTGAAGAAGATCCTTACTTTGTGAAATATGTTGAAAAGTGAAGGATAGGAGTACCGATGAATTTATGTTGGTTGATGGATTCTTGTTTAAAGGAAATCAGTTATGTATTCCAGAGGGCAGCTTGAGAATGAAAATTATCAAGGAGTTGCATGAAGAAGGCCATGTGGGTAGAGATCGTACATTGCAGTTGATTTCTCAATCTTATTTTTGGCCGTCAATGAGAAAAGAAGTTGAAAGATTTGTGGAGAGATGTCATATTTGCCAGGTTTCAAAGGGAACAGCGATGAATGCAGGGTTGTATATGCCATTACCTGTACCGTCTAAGCCATGGGTTGATATCAGCATGGATTTCGTTTTGGGTTTGCCTAGAACTCAAAGGGGAAATGATTCGATATTTGTTGTAGTGGACAGATTTTCAAAGATGGCACATTTTATTGCCTGCAAGAAGACAGCGGATGCAGTTCGAGTAGCACAATTATTCTTTAAGGAGGTGTATCGATTGCATGGTTTACCAGAATCTATTGTTTCTGATCGGGATACTCGTTTTCTGAGTCACTTTTGGTTAAGTTTGTGGAAGATGGTGGGAACGAAGCTGAAATTTAGTAGTGCTTATCATCCGCAAACTGATGGACAGACAGAAGTTGTAAATAGGTCATTGGGAAATTTGTTGCGATGTCTTGTACAGGATAATTTGAGAAGTTGGGACATGAAATTATGCCAAGCAGAATTTGCTCATAATCATGCCATGAATCGCAGTACGGGATTCAGTCCATTTCAGATTGTATATTCAAATTTACCAAGGGGGCCGTTGGATTTAGCAGTAGTACCACAACCGAAGGGGACAGTTAAACGAGCTGCTGACTGTGTTGATGAGCTGACTGAATGTCATAAAATCGTTCAGGAACGATTGGAGAGATCGAATGAGAAATATAAGAAATCTGCAGATTTGAAACGACGAAATGTTGAATTTAACGAAGGCGATTTGGTTTATGCAGTGTTGACAAAAGACCGTTTTCCGGTGGGAACATACAATAAATTGAAAGCGTGGAAAATTGGTCCAGTTGAAGTTTTAAAGAAAATCAATGAGAATGCTTATCGATTAAAGTTACCAGATGGTGTTTATACTTCTGATATTTTTAACGTCAAACATTTAATTCCATATCATGGAGGTGAGATTGTTGAGGAAGAATTTACAAATTCGAGGTCGAATTTTTCTCAACCAGGGGAGGATGATGTAGCACGATCTACAGAAGTTCAGAGGTTAGATCATTCACAAAATAATGAAGCTTCGGTTCAATCTCTTAAGTCATGCACGAGTCAAGAGGTTTCGGTTTTAACTCGTAAGTCGTGCACGAGTCAACTTAAGGAATCACGTGAGGAAGGAATACGAGCTAGTGAAGAGGGCATAAGTCGTCTACGACTTAACAAAGCTTGGAGGAAAGAGCTACGGTTAACAAGAAAGAAGAGAAGGAGTTACGACTTAGCAGGAATTTGAGGTGTGCGAGTGAGATGAGTCGTACACGACTCAACGACTCATCCATAAGTCTTGCACGAGTTAACAAGAGCAGAGAAGTGGAAGAAGATGAGTCGTACGGAGTTGACTCGGTTGAAGGGATATACCGCAAGTAAGCTTGGGAGCTTGAGTCGTTGGAAGTATGTTAAGTCATGACATTTGTGGAGTCGTATGTCGTACACATTGTGATTGTTTTGTTGAATCGTAAGTCGTCCAGGGACATTATGTTCGTAAGCCGTTGTTCTTGAGTCGTTTGCTCTTGAGTCGTGTAAACTGTGTTGTTTGTTGAGTCGTATCTTACTGAGTCGTCTGAGTTATAATCTGTTTGTCTCGTTTATTTGATGAGTCATATGTCATTTATATCTGATGAGTCGTGTCATATGATAAGTCATGTGATGTACTTCGGTCTGTTGTTTTGTTAAGTCGGTGACGACTAATGATGAGTCGGGGTTCATGAGTCGGCAACGGCTTATGGAGACAGTTGTAAATGCTATAAATAGCCGTGCGTGTCATTTTGTAAGGGTTGATTTTTGAATAAAATTTCTTGTTGATTGCTGTGTGCTTTCTTCTTAAATTGGTAGTTGAGTGTAATCTCCTATCTCCACTTTCGGTTAATCGAGTGCGCTCGATTCAACGATCGTAGAAGCCGATTCACGGTATCTAGTGCGCTAGATCAACGTACGAAGAATCGTAGATCTTCTTTCTCGGCATCGTGCGCGATCAACGAGACGAAGATAGCTAGAATCTGGTATCTTTGGATCAACGGATTTGGGCCTTGCAGTGTTCTCAATTCACCGATTGCTACATTCCATCGATTGAAATTTGTTTTGATTAATCCGCTGCGTCAAGAGTGATAACAGATATGAAAATAATAATAACAATAGGCATATATCATCAAAATAAATATAAACAATAGGATATGGTGTCATATCCCATAAGTGAACAGTTATAGATAATAGCATATATAACAATTTAAATAACTACAGCCTTATATTTCAATTGTCGTTTCAATGAAATCAAATTTAATAAATAAAAGAACGTTAATCGTGAGTGATTGCTCACCTTTCGAGGTTAGAGAGATAGACAATGAAGTGGGTTACGACTCCTGAACACGAATTTCTAAGCAAAGCTAGATTGACACGAGTTCAACGGATAAGCTGATATATAAATAATTGACGAAATCAAATCAGAACTAGATCGATCGATGATGATAGTTATATATGCCGGATATAACAAAAAAAATCATAATGCAAATCCAACATATCCTTTACTTTAAAACTATATACGTGACTTGTAAAATACTATGCTTATACCTAAAAGCAAAACACTATATTTATTCAAGTCTGACCGTATTACATATACATGACTTATGGGTTATATTTTGTCTGCAAATGTCATATTTTTTTTTACAACTCTGCCAACTATATAAGCTACCCAAGCACTACATATAATTGTATACACTATATAACAACAAAGTAAAATGTCAACCTATTATGTATAAATATACACGCACTGACCTTATAAAACAGCGTGTATATAATACAACAATTTATATAATATCTTATGACTCAAATGCTTCCACAACTTAAAAAAAATGAATTTACATATATGAATAAACTTAGCTATATATAATTACAAAATATAATACTTATAAATGTATAACGAATCACCCACCTACAAGCTATTTACACATCACCCACATATAAGACGTAAGCAGGCTTCGGAAAACATTATATAACTTTTAAAATCATATATTATATAATATACTTAACAAATATATATACGCTTACACTAACAGGTATTAGAATATTTGAGATAGAATGAATGCAGACATGTTTTAAAACCCACCTATACCTATGCAAAATATATGCAGACGTGTATTAAACCCATAACTACACAAAATATATTATAATAACCTAAACCCATTATATGTCTCAACAGCACTAAAGTAAGAGACTAAAACTTGTGTGAACTATGTGTAAACCAACAGTAAATACTAAATGCCCTTTGTAAACAAGTATTTTTTTTTCTTTTTTTTTCATGCGTATGAACTAATATATTCATATACTTAAACCAACGTCTATACTAGTAAAGGGGCTAATATGAAATCAAACAGACCAAATACTTATACATAAACTACCAGAGAAATCATATATGAACTAACAATTTATAAACTAAAATATATATATACTGTGAAATGATATATATACAACTAATATATAGGCTGGCATATAAAAATTACTGTAACTAAACAACCTATATAAGCAATATATCAGTGTAATATACTTTTAAACATACTTATACTATATAATAAAATATTGTGTAACATTTACATATATAATTACCGAAACAAAAGGAGGCAACCGAAGCCGGAGGTGGACTGCATCTCGGAGGGACGTATGAGGGAAGGCGGGACTGGATGTGGCCGTCAACGGTGTCTTGGCCGACGTGGGGTCGGAAAGGAATTCGAGTGGGAGAGTTGGGTGAGTCTGCTGAGGGCAAGGGGAGGCTCGGTCGGTGTAGGTGGCTAAGGCGAGTGGAGCTTGGTGGTTGGACACGGAGGAGAGAGGGAAGGGTAATGGCCGGCGGGGTTGGTCGCGTTGCTTGAGTGGTGACAAGGTTGATGCATGAGGAGGAGTGGTGGAGGGGCTGTCGCCTGAAGCCGGTTAGGACGCGCTCGGCCTGCTATGGTGGAGGTGCACTCGGGTGGTGGCGCGGCCACCATGGGCAAGGAAGGTTCAAGTGGCAGAGTTGATTTCGGCGTTGCTCTCGGTTTCGGGAGGAGGTGTGGGCTGCTATGTGGTGGCCAGAGGCTTGGCATGGTGGGAGGAGCGGTGGATCTAGGTGTGGTTGAGCGGTGGAAGGGATGAGGCGGCAAGGGTTGATCACATGGAGAGGTGGTTCTCGGCAGTTTGAAGGTTAGGGATGGGGAAGACGTGGTCTCTGTGGTGAAAACGTGGTGATGGCATGAGAAAGAGAAGAGAAGCAGGCTAAAAGATTTTGAGAAAATGGCTGAAGCCTTGCCTTGTCCCTCTGTTGAGCAATTGGAAGTGAAGATGATAGACAACTCTATGAAGATATAAAACAATTAGAAATGAGCCGTTCACATTCAATAAATACAAACGTACATCAGTTTTGTACGTTCACACTTCGAGATGGTATGGAAACGGTCGAATTTTGTAACTTATGGAATAAATGTTAAAACGAAAGCCAGTGAAACGAGGAAATCAATTAAAGCAAAAGGATAAATGCAAAAGGAACCGTTCAAAGGGAATAACGTATACCACTTTACACGTTGATTTTTTTAAAATAGCCATGGGATAACAATTTTCATCTTGCATTAAGCTGAAAATTTAAAGCAGTTAATTATATTGCTTGGCAGTCACGGGTCAAGTTTTGAAAAGCAAAAGAAAGCTAACTGTCATAAATTTATGGTACCGATACAACGTATCGTTTTATGATTTCTGTTGCGTACCGGATACCAAAATACAGAAATAAATATACTGCGAAGATCAGCACGATGAGACGATCAAAACGGTACACAGATATCATAGGTACGATCCTCCGATCAAAAGTCGATAATCGACACTGAAAATGCTGTTATTAGATCGGAATTAAGATGAACGGAGCAAAAGAAGTCCAAATTTGGAAAAACGAAAGGTGACGTCTCACTCAGGAGATGATTTAGAATTTTCCTATGCAAAGATATTCAGATTTGGGAAATAAATTTATTGTCAACAATTATTAGCTAGCTTGGATTTAATAGAATTACAAAATAAATAAACTTCCATAAAATTAATTGAAAATTTACCATTTGCTATATTTAATTATACGTAATCCAAATATAAAAATTTCATTTCAAAACATTATTATTTAAAATTTCTCAAAAATTTAATTAAATACGTAAATAAAACCATTAAAAATTATTAAAATTTTATGGGTCGTTACACTATCCCCCACTCAAAACTTTTCGTCCCCGAAAAGGAAGGAGGTAGGAGAATAGAACAACCAGGAATAAAAGTAAGTTGTAAGTTAGGGGTAAATAATTGATTTAACTATATAAATTTTACTTGAGATATTCATACTTTTCAAAACCCATTTGTAAAAGTTCTTGCTTCCTTTATAAATACCATTTATATTTTAAATAACACCTTTATAAGTATATGAAAACTATTTTAAAGTAATTATTTACATCATTAGTTATATTTAAAGAAGCTATTTGAAAACATTAAATTCATAACTCATGAAATTTTTAATTTTTCTTAAGATACTTTTCAAATATTATCAATAAATTAATAATCATTTTCTTTAAATATGTTTTATTTAATTAATAACTTCAAAAATATTTACACCACTAAAATTTTCTATTAACCAATGTAGTATACAGATAAGCAATCTTCAAAAGATTATATTCAAAATGGAAAGATGGTAGATTCGGAAAAACAGAATCAAGGTGAACAACGAAAGCTGAGAAGATAAGGTAGATTTAAAGAATAGAATCGGGCATGAATCGTAAATTTCAAACCATAAGAGTTTCAATTTCAAATATTAACACAAAATTTCTTTGTTGAAAAATACCTTTAAACTAAAATACCTTTATATCGAAATAAATCCTTTCTTTCGAAATTAATTTTATAACTCGATGTTTCAACAAGTTTATCCACGTTCTTGCAGACTCTGGCCATGCGTTGATCAGACGAAAGCTAGAATTCTTCAAGTACTTAGTAGACTCGTTTCAACACCCAATGAAAATACTTGAAAAAACCTTTTAAAAAAACAGATATGGAAAGTACAATACAAACAAACAACCAAACCAAAACCTTTGTTCGACCATGGTTCGTAGATACACAATGGTTACGCCTGGGTCCCCCAGGAAACAATCCATATCCGTAAGCTTTCTCAGCCCTGCGAGTTACGCCATGAATATAGTAGAGTGCAGGATACACAATGGTTACGCCTGGATCCCCCAGGAAACAATCCGTACCCCTAGGCAAGACTCAGCCAGGCACTTGCGCTACTATTCGCGACCTACACAGATTGCAGGATACACAATGGTTGCGCCTGGATCCCCCAGGAAACAATCCGTACCCCTAGGCAAGACTCAGCCAGGCAATTGCGCTATGCATTCACGAGAGAAAAAAAAACCATGGGTTACGCCACGGTGGGAACACTCGAGTATTACATCCGGAAAACCAAATCAGAAAGAATAATATCGATAGAATGAATCCACGATGTGGCCACAAAACGGATATCAAGCAGAAGGCACTTTCCATATCTTTACTTCGAAAATATATATCATATAGTACCTTTTCAAATCACTTTCAAATATCGTACTTATATAAAGTCCATATATATAGGATTCCATTTTTCCCAAATCGAATACTTTCCAAATCAATAGTAGATCAAATCATATTTATATAGACTTCGATTATATAAAATCTCTTTCCAAATTGAGTACCTTCAAATCAATGGATTTCAAATCAATTTCATACTTTTACAAATCCAATTTATATAAGTTCGACCACTCCCAAATCAAGTGCTTAATAATATAAGGTTCTCAATTTCAAATCATTCAATATCCATTCAGTTTCCAAATCATATATGATTTCACCAAATTTTCTTCCAAATTAAGTGTCTAAATTTCAAAGTTCCCAAAATAATAGGTTTAGAAAATTATCCCAGTTTCTAAATTAAAATAATTCAAGTCAAACAAATTCATTTCCAAAATCACCATATAAGTACTGGTTGTTAATTTCAATTTAATTTTCAAAACCAAATATTTTCTCAAAATCAATTATACTTAAAATGGTTTCCAAATTTATAATTATCCCTTTAAAACTTTTAAACTATCTATTTCTATTTGAAATATCCAATTTACCTTTCTGAAAACTATTATTCAAAACTTTTTTTTCCTTTTTTTTTTCAAAACATTTCAAAACTAAATTTATATTCTTTATCAAACATTTTATACTCTTCGAAATTTCTTAGCTTTGAAAATTTAATCTCGATTTGGAAGTGTTCGAACATTCAAATTAGTTAGGGAAATCAAATTTTTAATTCAAGAGTTGAAAATCAACAATAAATCAATTAATCAATTATTAAATCCGAAACTCGAGGACTGAACACCGATCTCATTTTAAATTGTTTCAAATATATCTTATATCTTTCTAAAATATCAAATTATACTTCGGAATTTGAAATCAAAACGGTTTTACAAAATCACTTGCATAGCAAAGCTATTAAAGTGGCCTCTCCCCCACTTTGAAACTCGAAAATCAATGTCGATGATGCATGCACTCATCACCGAAATTTTACCAGCGACATAAGTGAGTTATGGACTTCTATTTTCTTGAAAACTTCTTTGAAATTTTTTCAAAATTACTGGAATTCATTTGAACTCATTTGAAATATTTCTTTTCGGAAAAATACTTTAAATCGTATTATTTTTATATATTTTCCAAAATCTTAAAACCAATTTCAAAATACCTGAATTCAATTCTCGAATTTCAGATTTAACTCTACAGTTATAAATCATTTTTATATAAATCAATTTCTTACAAGTTTTCAAAATTTCAAATCCTTTCAAAACTTTTATATATATAGAATAACATTTCTTATTTGTTTTATATATAGGTGTATAATCCTTATCGAAAACAATTTCCTTTTTATATATAGAATAAAATCATAGTTATCAAAATAATAATTTCGATATATAAAACAAGTTCAAAAAAAGCAAACATACCCGATTTTCAAAGAATAATTTTAAGAATGGATTTTAAAACAAGGATAGAGATTTGAATTAGAGGAACTCAAATCAATAGAATTATGATTCGAAGATAGACTCGATCGAAGATGAGATAATTAAATTACAAAATAGAAGATGGATATACTTCTATAAATCGCGGGCGACCTTTACAAGTCAACCGTGATTCCAAAATTAGATCGATGTAGAATCCTGAGGCAATTCGACATTCGATCGCCAGAGATATAGAATTTGGCATAACAAGATATAGCAGCATCGTAAACCGAGGATACAGAAATCATCGGTGAGTAAATGCCAATTGAAAAGGAGTTTTCATCCCCTTTACAAATCATTCAGTGGAGTTATGGGATACTCCGGAATCAAACGAATATATATAGGGAGAGATAGAATGAATTTCGGAACCGAGGGACATTCCAAAATTCAAAGGAAATCGAGTCAAAAGGAAGAGATTCAACTCGAGCGAAAGTGATTCTGTAAATAAATTTACCATATATGCTAAGTTTTGCCTAGAGCCAAGCTCTGATACTAACTGTAACGACCCGCTATTTTGGACCATTCAAAACGACAATAAAACCATACATGTCTGACTTGAATAATTCAAAATACCGAATTATTAATTTAATTTGGCAAACTCAGCATAAACAGTAAATAAATAATCACAGATCACAGACACAGTAATAAAAATGCAGCGGAATAGATAAAGGATAGTAGTTCATGAAGCTACTATATACATCAGAGTTAGAATAAAATACATCAGAATATCCCTGATGCAGTGAAGTCTCCAGTACGAACAGATGACTTCTCTGAACCAATCAACTGGATGACTGAAAGAATAGATAGCTGAATCTTCAAGCAAAGCTCCAACTTCGTAGGTGAGTCTCAAATGCTGTATCACTCAGTCTGACCCGAGCGTAAAGCAAAACACAAAACACTCGAGTCAGGATTAACGTTCTTATATCAAAAAATCCAATTCAAGTGAAATATCAACTGAAATACAAATAACTTAAAGGGTGTTTGGGATAACCATCCTCTAAGGGTCCATGGAACTTTCTACAAGGTAGAAATATACATTATAACACCATGGTCATTTTAATTTATACTTCAAAACCAAATATCATTTTTACTTCAAATATCTCTATATTTCCCAAAATAATACTTATATTTATTAAATAATTTATACAGTAAAGTGTTTTCAATTCCCTTAACTTTAACAAATCGTTTCAACATCAACCCGACCTTCCCATTCAAATTTTATTCAATCTCAATTTATCAATTTAAATTCAACTCAATTCCTAAAATAAACATTTAAATTTATCGATCTCAAATTCGGATTTGTAATCACAAAAATACCCCTTTATATTTCAATATATTTCAAAACTTTAAGTATTCAACACTTCAACTAAATTTTTATTCAATTTAGTTTTCTAAATAATAAATTCAAATTTGGAACAACCTAAATTTCACTTTAATTCAATTTAGTTGTTAAATAATAAATTCAACTACGTTGATTTCAAATGCAGATCTGAATCTCAACATAAACCATTTAAATTCCAATATAGTTCAAGGCTTTAATATTTAAATGTTCTATATAACAGTTTCATATAGATCTCGATTTAACCTCATTATTATTTAGTCTTGAAATACTTCCTTATTAGATTCAATATCATTTAAGTAACCTTAGATTACATTTTACTCCATTTTTTTTTAATTTCATTAAACGTGAAATATTCATTAAATCACTAAAATCAAAACTCCGGTTACAAAATCATACCTTCAAATTTTCCATTCAATAATTTCAAATCGATTTAATTAAATAAATCCTTATTTAAATACCATTTTTAATAAACCCAAATTTATCTCCCAATCTTAATTATTCAACTTTTTACAACGGTAAATTTTGAAATATAAATCTTAAATAATACTCAAACATATTATATGGATTAAATCAATCTCAATAATATTATTATTAAAACTATATATAAAATTTCCATTTATATATATAATGTTTTAAGAACCAATATTTATTAAATCCCATATATTTCTTTTCAACTGTAGAAATTTATTTTCAAAATATTTATATGGACCAACGGTGTCTGTATATATTTCCCATCATATAGTCAAGTGCTACGGATATTTATCATTTCAACCCGTACACTAAATATATACGGGTGGATATCATTTCAACCCGTAATCCCAAATTCAATTAAATGAAAAATCGCTTGAGTTTATCATTTCAACCCATAACGATTTTCCCCTATTCTAAAGTCCGTTCGGGTATGTATCATTTCCACCCATAATGATTTCTATACTAACAGGGAACTTGCAGAGTGACAACAGATATGAAAATAATAATAACAATAGGCATATATCATCAAAATAAATATAAACAATAGGATATGGTGTCATATCCCATAAGTGAACAGTTATAGATAATAGCATATATAACAATTTAAATAACTACAGCCTTATATTTCAATTGTCGTTTCAATGAAATCAAATTTAATAAATAAAAGAACGTTAATCGTGAGTGATTGCTCACCTTTCGAGGTTAGAGAGATAGACAATGAAGTGGGTTACGACTCCTGAACACGAATTTCGAAGCAAAGCTAGATTGACACGAGTTCAACGGATAAGCTCATATATAAATAATTGACGAAATCAAATCAGAACTGGATCGATCGATGATGATAGTTATATATGCCGGATATAACAAAAAAAATCATAATGCAAATCCAACATATCCTTTACTCTAAAACTATATACGTAACTTGTAAAATACTATGCTTATACCTAAAAGCAAAACACTATATTTATTTAAGTTTGACCGTATTGCATATACATGACTTGTGGGTTATTTTTTATCTACAAATGTCATATATTTCTTTTACAACTCTGCCAACTATATAAGCTACCCAAGCGCTACATATAATTGTATACACTATATAACAACAAAGTAAAATGTCAACCTATTATGTATAAATATACACGCACTGACCTTATAAAACAGCGTGTATATAATACAACAATTTATATAATATCGTATGACTCAAATGCTTCCACAACTTAAAAAAAATGAATTTACATATATGAATAAACTTAGCTATATATAATTACAAAATATAATACTTATAAATGTATAACGAATCACCCGCATACAAGCTATTTACACATCACCCACATATAAGACGTAAGCAGGCTTCAGAAAAAATTATACAACTTTTAAAATCATATATTATATAATATACTTAACAAATATATATACGCTTACACTAACTGGTATTAGAATATTTGAGATAGAATGAATGCAGACATGTTTTAAAACCCACCTATACCTATGCAAAATATATGCAGACGTGCATTAAACCCATAACTACACAAAATATATTATGATAGCCTAAACTCATTATATGTCTCAACAGCACTAAAGTAAGAGACTAAAACTTGTGTGAACTATGTGTAAACCAACAGTAAATACTAAATGCCCCTTGTAAACAAGTATTTTTTTTTCTTTTTTTTCATGCGTATGAACTAATATATTCATATACTTGAACCAACGTCTATACTAGTAAAGGGGCTAATATGAAATCAAACAGACCAAATACTTATACATAAACTGCCAGAGAAATCATATATGAACTAACAATTTATAAACTAAAATATATATATACTGTGAAATGATATATATACAACTAATATATAGGCTGGCATATAAAAATTACTGTAACTAAACAACCTATATAAGCAATATATCAGTGTAATATACTTTTAAACATACTTATATTTATATAATAAAATATTGTGTAACATTTACATATATAATTACCGAAACAAAAGGAGGCAACCGAAGCCGGAGGTGGACTGCATCTCGGAGGGACGTATGAGGGAAGGCGGGACTGGATGTGGTCGTCGATGGTGTCTTGGCCGACGTGGGGTCGGAAAGGAATTCGAGTGGGAGAGTTGGGTGAGTCGGCTGAGGGCAAGGGGAGGCTCGGTCGGTGTAGGTGGCTAAGGCGAGTGGCGCTTGGTGGTTGGACACGGAGGAGAGAGGGAAGGGTAATGGCCGGTGGGGTTGGTCGCGTTGCTTGAGTGGTGACAAGGTTGATGCACGAGGAGGAGTGGTGGAGGGGCTGTCGCCTGAAGCCGGTTAGGACGCGCTCGGCCTGCTGTGGTGGAGGTGCACTCGGGTGGTGGCGCGGCCGGCATGGGCGAGGAAGGTTCAAGTGGTGGAGTTGATTTCGGGGTTACTCTCGGTTTCGGGAGGAGGTGTGGGCTGCTATGTGGTGGCCAGAGGCTTGGCATGGTGGGAGGAGCGGCGGATCTAGGTGTGGTTGAGCGGTGGAAGGGATGAGGCGGCAAGGGTTGATCACATGGAGAGGTGGTTCTCGGCAGTTTGAAGGTTAGGGATGGGGAAGACGTGGTCTCTGAGGTGAAAACGTGGTGATGGCATGAGAAAGAGAAGAGAAGCAGGCTAAAAGATTTTGAGAAAATGGCTGAAGCCTTGCCTTGTCCCTCTGTTGAGCAATTGGAAGTGAAGATGATAGACAACTCTATGAAGATATAAAACAATTAGAAATGAGCCGTTCACATTCAATAAATACAAACGTACATCAGTTTTGTACGTTCAAACTTCGAGATGGTATGGCAACGGTCGAATTTTGTAACTTATGGAATAAATGTTAAAACGAAAGCCAGTGAAACGAGGAAATCAATTAAAGCAAAAGGATAAATGCAAAAGGAACCGTTCAAAGGGAATAACGTATACCACCTTACACGTTGATTTTTTTAAAATAGCCATGGGATAACAATTGTCATCTTGCATTAAGCTGAAAATTTAAAGCAGTTAATTATATTGCTTGGCAGTCACGGGTCAAGTTTTGAAAAGCAAAAGAAAGCTAACTGTCATAAATTTATGGTACAGATACAACGTATCGTTTTATGATTTCTGTTGCGCACCGGATACCAAAATACAGAAATAAATATACTGCAAAGATCAGCATGACGAGACGATCAAAACGGTAGACAGATATCAGAGGTACGATCCTCCGATCAAAAGTCGATAATCGACACTGAAAATGCTGTTATTAGATCGAAATTAAGATGAACGGAGCAAAAGAAGTCCAAATTTGGAAAAACGAAAGATGACGTCTCACTCAGGAGATGATTTAGAATTTTCCTATGCAAAGATATTCAGATTTGGAAAATAAATTTATTGTCAACAATTATTAGCTAGCTTGGATTTAATAGAATTACAAAATAAATAAACTTCCATAAAATTAATTGAAAATTTACCATTTGCTATATTTAATTATACGTAATCCAAATATAAAAATTTCATTTCAAAATATTATTATTTAAAATTTCTCAAAAATTTAATTAAATACGTAAATAAAACCATTAAAAATTATTAAAATTTTATGGGTCTTTACACTCTCCCCACTCAAAACTTTTCGTCCCCGAAAAGGAAGGAGGTAGGAGAATAGAACAACCAGGAATAAAAGTAAATTGTAAGTTAGGGGTAAATAATTGATTTAACTATATAAATTTTACTTGAGATATTCATACTTTTCAAAACCCATTTGTAAAACTTCTTGCTTCCTTTATAAATACCATTTATATTTTAAATAACACCTTTATAAGTATATGAAAACTATTTTAAAGTAATTATTTACATCATTAGTTATATTTAAAGAAGCTATTTGAAAACATTAAATTCATAACTCATGAAATTTTTAATTTATCTCAAGATACTTTTCAAATATTATCAATAAATTAATAATCATTTTCTTTAAATATGTTTTATTTAATTAATAACTTCAAAAATATTTACACCACTAAAATTTTCTATTAACCAATGTAGTATACAGATAAGCAATCTTTAAAAGATTATATTCAAAATGGAAAGAAGGTAGATTCGGAAAAACAGAATCAAGGTGAACAACGAAAGCTGAGAAGATAAGGTAGATTTAAAGAATAGAATCGGGCATGAATCGTAAATTTCAAACCATAAGAGTTTCAATTTCAAATATTAACACAAAATTTCTTTGTTGAAAAATACCTTTAAAATAAAATACCTTTATATCGAAATAAATCCTTTCTTTCGAAATTACTTTTATAACTCGATGTTTCAACAAGTTTATCCTCGTTCTTGTAGACTCTGGCCATGCGTTGATCAGGCACAAAGCTAGAATTCTTCAAGTACTTAGTAGACTCGTTTCAACACCCAATGAAAATACTTGAAAAAACCTTTTAAAAAAACAGATATGGAAAGTACAATCCAAACAAACAACCAAATCAAAACCTTTGTCCGACCATGGTTCGCAGATACACAATGGTTACGCCTGGGTCCCCCAGGAAACAATCCATATCCGTAATCTTTCTCAGCCCTGCGAGTTACGCCATGATGACTAGTAGAGTGCAGGATACACAATGGTTACGCCTGGATCCCCCAGGAAACAATCCGTACCCCTAGGCAAGACTCAGCCAGGCACTTGCGCTACTATTCGCCACCTACACAGATTGCAGGATACACAATGGTTATGCCTGGATCCCCCAGGAAACAATCCGTACCCCTAGGCAAGACTCAGCCAGGCAATTGCGCTATGCATTCACGAGAGAAAAAATACCACGGGTTGACGGTGGGAACACTCGAGTATTACATCCGGAAAACCAAAATCAGAAAGAATAATATCGATAGAATGAATCCACGATGTGGCCACAAAGCGGATATCAAGCAGAAGGCACTTTCCATATCTTTACTTCGAAAATATATATCATATAGTACCTTTTCAAATCACTTTCAAATGTCGTACTTATATAAAGTCCATATGTAGGATTCCATTTTTCCCAAATCGAATACTTTCCAAATCAATAGTAGATCAAATCATATTTATATAGACTTCGATTATATAAAATCTCTTTCCAAATTGAGTACCTTCAAATCAATGGATTTCAAATCAATTTCATACTTTTACAAATCCAATTTATATAAGTTCGACCACTCCCAGATCAAGTGCTTAATAATATAAGGTTCTCAATTTCAAATCATTCAATATCCATTCAGTTTCCAAATCATATATGATTTCACCAAATTTTCTTCCAAATTAAGTATCTAAATTTCAAAGTTCCCAAAATAATAGGTTTAGAAAATTATCCCAGTTTCTAAATTAAAATAATTCAAGTCAAACAAATTCATTTCCAAAATCACCATATAAGTACTGGTTGTTAATTTCAATTTAATTTTCAAAACCAAATATTTTCTCAAAATCAATTATACTTAAAATGGTTTCCAAATTTATAATTATCCCTTTAAAACTTTTAAACTATCTATTTCTATTTGAAATATCCAATTTACCTTTCTGAAAACTATTATTCAAAACATTTTTTTTCTTTTTTTTTCAAAACATTTCAAAACTAAATTTATATTCTTTATCAAACATTTTATACTCTTCGAAATTTCTTAGCTTTGAAAATTTAATCTCGATTTGGAAGTGTTCGAACATTCAAAATAGTTAGGGAAATCAAATTTTCAATTTAAAATTCAATAAAATAAAATCAGTTTTCAAGTTTAAACCAGATTAAAATCAAGCTTTTCTGTTCTTAAGAGACAGGTGAGTAAACCAAACTTCCTAAAGCCCAAATATGGTTGTATAATTCAATGCATGTGATAAATCTTTATAGAAAGTTAACAAATAATGTTAGCATGAGTATATAGATGTTAATGTGAATATAAGTATGATATGCATGTGCGTAGCTGTGAATATGTTCATATATATGCCTCTGTTTATATTCACAGCTCAAAATCACTAGGAAAAGATTAATATATGCCCACTCAATCGAATTCAAGCCATGATCTCTAAAGAAGATATGTTTGTATTAATGTAATATCATTATTAAAAATAGATTCAGGTGTGTTTATCGAATAAATATTTCAAAAATTCAATATTACAGAGAAATCTTTTTAATAACAGAAAAATTATTGATCACTATTTCATGTTTGGATTGAATAAACTGATTCACATGAGCAAGTAATGAATTATGATATAAAAATCAGGATTTCTAGTGTTGGGTGTGTCGAGATTCCTCGGGTTGAACAGATTTTTTTTAAATGTCGATTTCTGGTGATCTCGGTGATTTGGTGTCTCAGGGTGGGGGTCAGCGGAGGCATGAATAGTGGCGAGCACAAGAAAAATGCTTGGTGATTTTACTGATGACCATGGTGATTATGCGAAGGAAAACTAGGGTTTAAAATCCTATTTTGGTTGGCTTCAAGTTTGAGGGAAGTATGATGTCGACGAAGCATCGAACTTCGTAAGAGTGGGTGGAAAGGATGCGTTAGACTACGACAAAGCTCTGGTCAAGACGGGGAAGACTCTGGCGACTGGTGGTGATGGTGCGATGACGCCTTTGGTGTCTAGTTTCGTGAATGTGACCTCGATCATATTTGATTTTGTCTCTGTGCTATTTTCTTGAATTTGAATGTTCGTACGGACTGAGTGAATGGTCGACGAGTTAACGATGGTCAGAGCAGGGATCAGAGTTGGTGGAATGCTTGTGCATGTGCACGTCGAGGCTTAATGTCAGTGATTTGGGGAAGAAGATGGTACTCGAGGGCGATCTCGTGTAATTTTAGTGGGTGTCTCGGAGCTGTGATAGATGCGAATTCTCGTGAGTGGCTCGAGATGTTTGTATGGTTTGCTCGCGTTGTCTCGGCGAGTTTTCGTGGGTTGTCAGTTTTAAAGTTTTAAGATTTAAGTAAGTTTTAAAAAAAAGCTCGAGAAGTTGGGGTAACTCGAGTTTTGGTGAGGTAATACTTGGGATTATTCTCGAGGTTATAAATTAGACGATTAACAAATTTTTGAAACTTATCAAAGTCAAGAAAAATTAATTTACTTAAACTATTTTAAGTGATAAACTTATTATTTAATGTTGTTAATTTAGGTTGAGAAAGTATGTTAAGATATTAATAAGGTTAATCCTTAAGTTGTTTAAAAACTTAATTAATCAGATAATTAAGAGGTTTAATTAAAAGATTAAGTGTTTTAAACTTCAATTAAACTTAAGCTTTTAAATTATTTGGCTCAAAGATTAGTAAGTAAGATTTTGAAATAATTTCGAAGATGAATTAAGATAAATGATTTATCATTTGAATGTATTAATTGATTGATAATTAAAGATAAATTAATAAGTAATTAAAGATTATTTATTAATTAATAAATTAGTAAATAATGAGTAATTAATTATTAGGAAAAGAATAATTAATAGTTGCGTTTAATTTTTGATTAAGGATAATTAATTAAGAATAGCTAATTAAGGGTAGTTAATTGGGGTTAATTAATTGTTTAACCAATATAATTAACCAATGGAAATTTCTTGATGGAAGTAACTAAAGGTTGATTACTTGAGGGAAGTAATTAAGGATTAATTACTCAATATGCTAAATTAAAGGATTGATTAATTAAGGGTTAGTAGATTAATGAGTGTGATTAATTAAAGGATAATTAATTAATTTAAGTGATTATGGGATAATTAATTTAAGAAATTAATTAAGGGAAACGAAATGAATATGAATGGGTGAAGGTTAATTAATTTGTGATATTAAAGGTTAATTACTTAATGTAATTAAAGGTTAATTAATTAAGGACGATAAATTAAGATTGATGATTAAGGAATGATTAATTAATTGGGATTGTAATTAATTAATGATAAGTAAGTAGGATTAAAGTAAACCGAGGAATTAAGTTGACAATTAATTTAATTAGAGATTAATTAAAATTAATTTGGAATTATATGTCTAATAAATCTTGAATATGGATAGTTGAATGATTTTGGATGATTTGGTTTGTTGTTGTCTCAGATGGACAATTGAGATGTGCTGTGATATGGATGGACTGAACTGTGAATAATGTGGGTTATATATCTGGGTTAAATTTGTTGTGTGATATGATATCCAGAGTTTGAATTGATTTGTTTTAAACCTTAACAATATGGATTAGAGATGACATTGGATTCGAAGAGACCGGGGTCGGGTATTAACAAATGCCCGAAACCACTTCGATCCTTTATAAATTGATATGTGAATTAAACAAGCAAGAATGGAATGATCAACTGAATTGGACCATTTAATCTTAGTTTGGTGCTTAGACATTGATATGTAAAATTAGAGATGCCTATAAAAAATTGTGAATTTGTAAACTGAAACAAGTTACCCGAGTTTTATGTAAGTTTTATGCTGTTGTATGCCATGTTAGATGGGTTTACTCACGAGGGTTTCCAGCCTGACCCGGGTGTTACTTTGATGTAATGCTCGAGTCAGGTTTTCAGTTAAGGACGTTCTAGAGCTGAGGAGGTGAGCTGGATGGCAGGAACGTATGGAGTGTATACAGCTGTGAAATATTGTTATTTATCTGGGACAAGTTATTTTAACTGTCCAGTGATTATATAAATATTGTAACTCTGATGTTTTAAAATGTAAATTTACTGATTTAGTTTTCCTTGTGTAAAGAATATTATTTGATATTATATTTTATCCGCTGCGAATATGAGATGTTGATGTTTTTGTTCATTCTTTTTCTTCTATCTCTTTTCTTCTTTTTTTAACTATATGGAGTTTTTGGGATCGAAAATTCCGGGTCGTTACTAATACTATTTATCAGAAAATTATTCTTTGAGCATTTTTAAAACATATTTAAAATCCATATAATATTATAAAATAGTTTTATAAAAATACTTTTTATAACTCGATGTCTTAACCATTCCATCCCTTTTCTCATAGAAATTTGGTCATATGTTGATCAGGCGTATGACTGAAAATATATAAGTACTTGGTAAACCCGTTTTCAACACCCAGTGAAAATACTTGGAAAAATAATTTACTGAAAATATAGAAAATATTTTGTTTGAGAAAATAGAGGAAATATCTTCGGTGAGAATGCTCTGGAAATCATCACCCCCATCCATGGTCGCTGTTACATCCTGGATTACGTTTCCATCACAGCAAAAGTCCATGTAACTGTAGGCACTTAGCGGCCCTCGATTGCGCCATGGAACCCGCCACAGATCGCAGTTACCTCATGGGTTATATTGCCATTACAACAAAAGTCCTTGTAATTGTAGGCATCAGTGCCCTCGATTTTCGCTATACACTACACAAAATCCTCTGGAACTAGTTTTGTCCGGACTCCTCACAGGATCAACTTTAGAAACCCCCCTTAGGGTTCAAGGCAGTACCAACCTGTGGCACTCCTGAGAAGTTCATTTCAAGGGAGCGTCTTTTTTTCAAGAGCCATTTCTAAAACACTTTATACTATACACATATAGTATCTTCAAACCATACACCCGTTATGAATCTCATATAAATCTCCTTTCTCAAAATCGATTATCCCAAAATTGATATTTCTCAAACTAGGCTTTCCAAATTCTAATATTGATTTTACCCAAAAATCAAAAGCCCTTTCCAAATTCATAGGTTTCCAAAACCATTTCCAAAATTATTCTCACAAGATCCTTTATATATATAGATATATAAAACTTTGAAAATCTTTGAAAATCTTTGGATCACTTCATACTTGTATAAATTCCCTTTTTATACTTCAAATATTTTCAAAAATCTTTCCTTCTGGCTATAGATTCAGCAGGGGGAAATTTTTCTTGTATAACAAAGATATATAACTTTGTTTATTCCAAATCAAATATTCAAATTTGATTACTCTATAAAGTCACTTACCAAATTACTTACTTTCATAAAGTAAATTTCTACCATAGAAATATCCAATTTTACTTTACTTCATCATATATTTCACAAAATATACCTTTCATTTCAAAAATCATTTCACATTTCTTATCCACAAATTCCCAATATCAATTTCATTCAAACCCTTACGATGTACACATATCATCCGTGCGCTATATCAATCTGATCGCTCACTCGATCACACAATTTCCTTCTGAACTAGTATTGTCCACCCGACTTCCTAGTGCGGACTTAGATATGGTTTCTTGATCAGAAACCGTCATTCTCCTTACATATCCATAATTATAATAGAGAATATCCAGAACCAATCAACAATCCATATCCAGGTTCGCCATTGAAAATCGAGTGGAAAATTCGAACTCGGATCGATATAATTATCTTGAAATTCTATGCTCAAATCTGGATGAAATCACCATGTGAATAGAATAATATACGTACATCCTACGTATTTATCTTTATTGATTTATTAATCAAATCAATTCCCTTTTTATACACATTCACTTTAATTTTCATTTACTTATTCACAATTGCTTCAATCCCATTTGGATTATCACTTCAATTCTTATCTCAAGTGATAACAAATCATAAACAGTTTGAACTCTGTCCAGCTTAAATTTAGAAAATAGCCTGAAAAGTTTAAAATAGATAAATAGTAGAAAAATAGTAATTATTAGTTTGTAAAATAGCTGTAAAATAGTTAAGTAATTGTAAAATAGTTGGAAAATAGTCAAATAGTTATAGATATTTTAAATATTTGCAAAATAGTTGTAAAATAGTAATTAGTTATAAAGTAGTTGAAAGTTAGTAATTAATTTACAAAACAGTTGTAAAAGAGTTAAATAGTTCCAAAAATGATTGTAAAATAAGCATAAGATAGTTTGGCTTTAAGAAGAAAGATTGTATAGTAAATAGTTTGAAAAAATAGATTTATATCAAATCAATTTATTTTTGAAAATAGTCCAGAGCCAAACTCTTCAATTTCCAATCTCCATTCCCATCAATTCTATTTAAATTTCCACTTCCATTTAAATTGACTCAATTCCAATTACATACCTTCAATTTCCATTGAAATTGATTTAACCCCAATTCAAGTTGAATTAATCCTCAATTTCTTTCCTAAATTCAAATCAAATTCCATTTGAATTTACTTATTCAACTTTAATTTCGTTTCAAATTATCCAATTCAAATTTCCATTTGAATTTTTAAAATTATCCATCTTCAATCATAATTCCAATTGAACCAATTTCAATTTTCAATTTCAATTCATTTCAATTCCAGTTTGAATTTAATCCCAATTCATGTTGAATTATTCTTACCAAATTCAAATCAAATTCCATTTGAATTTAAAACTATTCAACATTAATTACAACTCCAAATTATTCAAATAAATTTGGACTATTTTAAAATTTAACCCACTTCAACTCCAAAATCATGCAATTCCAGTTAGAATTAATCCCATTTTCAATCTCCACTTTTTAAAATCATCTCGAATTATATAAATTCGAGTTAAATTTTTAATGTTGATTTAAATCCTTTAAATCAAATCAACTGATAACTTTAAATCATTTAATTTTGAATCCAAATTCCATTTTTTAACCTATTTCAAAGTTCAAATAATAATTCAAATCCTTTTCAAACAGCTAAACCTTTGAAATTCAACTAATCACCAAATTTCAATTTTGAAACCAAACCTTTGAAGTGTTATCTTAAACATTCAAACCTTAAGTCCAAAATGATTCCATTTTATCTTAATAACGGATATATTACCACACCCCATTTCTTCATTCATTTAAACAAATCCAATTTCAGTTTAAAGATTATTAATAACAATAGGATAATATTATCCAATTTATTTTAAAATATTCATCCATATTCAATTTTCCAGATCTCAAACCCATTTTGAGATCACACAAACCCCTAATTCAAATCAACCATTTAACTTTCCAAGTTAAATCTCAATTTTGATCTTGAAATTTCCAAATCAGGTTGTTCATTCAAACTTATTTAACTTTTTCTGAGTTAAATTCAATTTAGTCCCAATAATCCCACTCAAAATTTGAATTCTCCAATTCAAATTTCAAATTTGCATCACTTAAAAGTTCAAAAACTTTTTTTTACTTTGGGTTTCACATCTCATTCCAAATTTAAAACTCAACATTTAGAGTTTATTTCAAACCATCTTTGATGTTATGTATATTCCTCATATATACATATTATTTCTTTTACACACCAAGTTATCCTTAAATTTTAACCCACCATTGGTTTTTAAGTCAAAACAAATTTCTTTAAATTTTCAAACAGCTCTTTGTTTGAAATAGGACCCTTTTATTCAAATATATTAAATAATATCATTTATTATTTCTTTATCACTTTGAAACAATTTTCAAATTTCTGGACCTAGATTTAAAACTTCACAATTTAGATCATCTTTAGTTCTAATTTATAAGTCATACTTACCTAAATGTTTTACTTCCCTAAAACATTTCTTCATTTTAGGATAATAACCAAGGTTATTACAACTGGAAATCAATTCACTATTATATTATTCTGAAAAATTTTCTCCAGATTCAAGATTTTAATTTCAGTTTGAATCCATTTCAAATTTTCTTTATTTAATGTCAATTTGGTTGTATTTCTATTACCACTTAATTGAATTCCAATAATTTAACAACCAATTACCTTAATATTTATTACAAAGAAATGTTGCTTTATATATCAAAATATAATCTTATACAAAATCATTTACCTTTACAATCATTTAAATTCTTTATATAAGAAAATAACAAGTGCGCACTCAGACACACACACGCTCAACTCATTATAGGGTACCATTGACCTTATCCTTAATGAGTAATCCCACCAGAGCCAAGGTTCTTGCTTAATCTTTAGCTCTGATACCAAATGCAACGAATCGGAATTTTGATCCCGAAAATTCCAGATAGTTAAAAGAAAAGAAGAAAAGAGATAGAAGAAGAAGAAACAAAAATACCAACGTCTCACCTTCGCAGCGGATAAATATAATAACAAATAATAGCAGTTATACAAAGTAAAAACTATATCTGTTTATTTACATGAATACATTAGAATTACAACATATATGCAAACACTAGACAGATATGATCGACATGTCCCAGATATACAAAATATCATTACGGAAACACTCCATACGTTCCTGCCATCCAGCTCGTCTCCTGAGCTCCAGAACATCCTTACCTGAAAATTTGTAATACTCGGTCTGACCCGAGCATTACAACAAAGTAACACCGGGGTCAGGCTGTAAACCAGCGTGAGTAAACCCGTACAATTTGAAATACTAAGTTTAAACCATAAAAGATAAACCCGGGTAACTCGTTCATCACTACAAGTTCACAACTTGTTATAGTCAAACTTATATTCACAAATCAATTCCTGGGTACCTTTACTTAGTTTTATAAGGTCCAGTCATTTAAATTATTCATTTTAGCCTATTGATTTCACATATCAATATATAAAGAATCATTGTAGGTAACAAATCGAAGTGGGTTCGGGTATTTACTGATATCCGACCCCTGGTCTCTTCGAATTCAATACCATCTTAACCTAAGTTATTCAAGTGAAATACAATTCCACTTCTAAATACAAGATGTCACTTTTACACAGGAATTCATCATTGATAGATAACTACATTATTACTGTCCCCCCCAAACATGTCATATCACAAATCGTTTCATAACAGAGATATCATCCAATTCAAGGCATTTAACATCATTCAATCATTCATAAGCAGATTAATTAATCATGCCATTTCTAATTAGTTTAATTTAATTAATTACTTTAATCACCTTTAAATCTTTCTTACTTAACATTAATTAATTACAAACCAACTAATAAATTATCCATTAATTATGTTCTTTAATTACATTAAGTAATTAGCCTTTAATTAATTACATAAATTAATTATTCTATAATCACTTGCACTAATTAATTATCCTTTAATTAATCACATTCATTGATTAACTAACCCTTTAATTAATCCCTTAGTTAATCCATACTTTAACTAATTACACTAAGTAATTAATCCTCAGTTACTTCCATTAAGTAATTATCATTTAGTAATATCCCATTAATTACTCTTCTTAATGACATTAAGCAATCATTCTTTAATAAATTACATTTGGCAATTGTCCCTCAATTACTCACCTTAATTAATGACATTAAGTAATTATTCTATAATTACTTCATTAAGTAATTATCATTTATTAATTTCATTAAGTGGTTAACTCTAAATGAATTAATCATCTTTTAATTAATAACTTAATTAATTAATCACATTTGTAAATTAATCCCTTAAATATGATTACTCAAACTAATTACTAATTATCTTAATAACTTAATTAATTAATAATTTCTTAACCGATTTCATTAATTAACCATCCTTAATGCATTAAATAAATAATACTTTATTTAATTCCATCATTTAAATCTCTTTCAAACCATATAGGAATTAATCTACTATATAATTACTTTAACAACAATTTTAAAGCAATCTAGAACTTGAAAATTTGTTTAAATTTTCTAATACTTTGTTTAGAACTTGATTTATATTTCCTTTTCAAACTTATTCATTTTGATAAAACTTTAAAATTGGTTAAACATTTTCTACATCCTGCATTATCTTATTATCTTCCAAATCTGATCACAAATTTTGTTATAAACTATAAACTTGATCTTACTTAAATTCAAAACCCGGTTATTTACATAACTAAAATACGAGCTTAACTCAAATTTCCCATGCCAACAAGCAAATATCCTAAGCAACCCTCAAACCATTATTCCCTTCAAGTCGGCATACATTCATCCCCGAGTTCGACGCGTGCAAACCCTCTTCTTCCCAACCAACCATTCCCAGTTTCCCCCGGGCACCAATCTGTGCACGTCGTGCACATATTCTTCGCCAACGACCATCACTCTGGATCGCCGACCATCTTCTTCGATCACCAACCATTTCCAAAACTCACTTGAGCATCAGAATTCCCATTTGCAACGTCACCTCCAAATTTCACTCTTTGACCCACAACTGAACATACCTCGACCAACTATTACCTCGTTCCGACACCCTTTGGCCATGATACCCTCCAGATCCTTGCCGCGAGCTCCGCCGCATCGCTACCCTGCTTCTCCCCTCGGTGCAAACCACTCCGGTCAACAAACAACACCTCCAATGAACCACAACTGAGATCAACCTTAAGCCAAGCTAAAACCCTAGTTCACCCATTAGCTGCCACCATGATGGTTGCAAAATCCTATAATTATTTTTACCGACGTCGCTTGCTTCCAGGCTAGCTTCAGCCATAACCTCGACACCTCAAACTTTCCCGATCATCAGACAACGCCCAAAATCCAATTTCCGGTCAAATAGGAAATTCCTCTAGAATTAAGTGCCTAAAAATCTTGATTATTTTTCTAAAAATCATAATTTGTGAGGATAAATCAGATTATAATCCTGGATTCTTAAATTTTTCAGGTCGAAATTTTGACATTTTAAAGTTTTACTGTAATATGCATATCCTAGTAAAACTGTTTTTACATTTAACAAAAGTATTTTATAATTTAGATCTTGAACTACAACTTTGTTTATATATATTGATAATGTAGCGATCCTGACTCGACCTTCGAAAATCGGCACCGAATACGACACTCATATTCAAATGCCAATTTTCGAAGGTCGAGTCAGGATCGCTACATTTGGTATCAGAGCTGAGGATTAAAACTTTAGCTCAGGAGTATAACATATTAAGTAGCTCATTAGAGATAGGGTGAAGTATACCCTAGAATGAGTATATCCCTAAGATATACGTTCGAACGCCTCAGTAAATTCTCTTACTATCCACTGATAGTAAGCATGACTGCGAGAAGAGAACGAGATAGGGGACAGGAAAGTACCACTATAAATGGTCAATACCCTACAACAGTGGAAACAGCTTTCTTCTCAAACTCCTTTGATTCGATTCCAAAATTCCTTTTATTGCATCGTGTCAGCTCTGGAAAGAAGTTTCGGTGTGATGGCGACCCTACGAATCTTTGTAGAAATCCTTACTTCGTATCTTCATCGATTTCTTATCAGCTTTTCAATCTAAACTCTAATGAATTTGAAAATTCAAATTTAAATAAATGGGAAATTTTAAATTGAATAAATTGGTTAACTAATATGAAGCTAAATTTGAATTATATCAATAAAACGATATCGGTTAAAACCAAATTTGAAATTCTATTGTAATTTCTTGTGTATATTAAAGTCCGAAGAGGGACAAATTGATATATATTTTGGGATGTTCCGACCCGAATTTGAAATCCATATCTATTGTTTGAGAAATAGTAAAAGACCGAATCCATCTATCTATTCTCTTGGATCCGATATATTCTACGAACAATTAGTTATCCCTTCGAACTAATCAATGTCCTTGCATATTCGTAGGCCGCTGGACCCAAATATCTTGTGTAACATTGTATGAGTTTGTTCTCATATTGCCGATATTATGATTTGCTAAGCCAAATACATAATTAATATTCATTTCGATTTGGAAAGATATTTCTCTATCGTCTATTCTTTCTCGTCTTCCTTGCAAATTTCGAGGACGAAATTTATTTAAGGAGGGGAACCTGTAACATTCCTGATTTTTAAGCACGATTAATTTAATACTTTATTTGATCTTTGGGATTAAATTTTGAAAATAATTGGAAATTAATATAAAAAATTTGATTTAGTTAGGAATTTATTTAAAATTTGTTTGGGTTTGAAATATACAAATAAATTATAATTGAGAAAAACATTTAAATAGAATGTGGAATTCAAAATTTAAGAATATGTATTTTACAAATAAATATTGGGTTTCAAAATAAAGTATTGAGAATAAATAAAATTAAAGGCTTGGAGATTAATAAAAGTATGTATTTTAGAATAGAACTTTTAATTGGGAATTCAATAATAGAAATCTTAAAGAATAAATTGAATTTAAAATTTACATTTTTGAAATTGATAGAAATTCACTTATTTACTTTATTAAGCATGCATTTTGGTTTAAAAGTAATATTACAAAATAGATATAAATAAAATTTCCAAAAGCTATTTAAAGGATTAAATTCCAATATACACATATTATATACTTATTTATTTGTTTTGATAAAAAGATTTAAAATACATCTTCTTTTGAAAATAAATATAGTCGTGTATTCACAAAATTTAAAATGTAAAAATGTTTACAAATGATAGAAATATGAAGATATAAATAACACAAATTACTTCCATATTAACAAATTAATAGTACAAAAGGGTAAAAATAATAACATTGTATATATGTATATATCCAAACAAATGTAAACATACTTTAAAGTTCTCACATATCTACATATATACAAAATGGCATCATTACTTTTTGTAAAAAAAATAATGAAATTTAAAAATGTAGCGATCCTGACTCGACCTTCGAAAATCGGCACCGAATACGACACATGCCGATTTTCGAAGGTCGAGTCAGGATAGCTACATTTGGTATCAGAGCTGAGGATTAAAACTTTAGCTCAGGAGTATAACAAGTAGCTCATTAGAGATAGGGTGAACTATACCCTAGAATGAGTATATCCCTAAGATATCCGTTCGAATGCCTCAGTAAATTCTCTTACTATCCACTGATAGTGAGTGTGAGTGCGAGAAGAGAACGAGATAGGGGACAGGGAAGTACCACTATAAATGGTCAATACCCTACAACAGTGGAAACAGCTTTCTTCTCAATCTCCTTTGATTAGATTCCAAAATTCTTTTGATTGCTTCGTGTCAGCTCTGGAAAGAAGTTTCGGTGTGATGGTGACCCTACGAATCTTTGTAGAAATCCTTACTTCGTATCTTCATGGATTTCTTATCAGCCTTTCGATCTAAACTCTAATGAATTTGAAAATTTAAATTTAAATAAATGGGAAATTTTAAATTGAATAAATTGGTTAACTAATATGAAGCTAAATTTGAATTATATCGATAAAACGATATCGGTTAAAACCAAATTTGAAATTCTATTGTAATTTCTTGTGTATATCAAAGTCCGAAGAGGGACAAATTGATATATATTTTGGGATGTTCCGACCCGAATTTGAAATCCATATCTACTGTTTGAGAAATAGTAAAAGACTGAATCCATCTATCTATTCTCTTGGATCCGATATATTCTACGAACGATTAGTTATCCCTTCGAACTAATCAATGTCCTTGCATATTCGTAGGCCGTTGGAACCAAATATCTTGTGTAACATTGTATGAGTTTGTTCTCATATTGCCGATATTATGATTTGGTAAGCCAAATACATAATTAATATTCATTTTGATTTGGAAAGATATTTCTCTATCGTCTATTCTTTCTCGTCTTCCTTGCAAATTTCGAGGACGAAATTTATTTAAGGAGGGGAACCTATAACATTCCTGATTTTTAAGAACGATTAATTTAATATTTTATTTGATCTTTGGGATTAAATTTTGAAAATAATTGGAAATTAATATAAAAAATTTGATTTAGTTGGGAATTTATTTAAAATTTGTTTGGGTTTGAAATATACAAATAAATTATAATTGAGAAACACATTTAAATAGAATGTGGAATTCAAAATTTAAGAATAAGTATTTTAAAAATAAATATTGGATTTCAAAATAAAGTATTGAGAATAAATAGAATTTAAAGGCTTAGAGATTAATAAAAGTATGTATTTTAGAATAGAACTTTTAATTGGGAATTCAATAATAGAATGTTAAAGAATAAATTGAATTTAAAATTTACATTTTTGAAATTGATAGAAATTTACTTATTTACTTTATTAAGCATGCATTTTGGTTTAAACGTAATATTACAAAATAGATATAAATAAAATTTACAAAAGCTTTTTAAAGGATTAAATTCCAATATACACATATTATATACTTATTTATTTGTTTTGATAAAAAGATTTAAAATACATCTTCTTTTGAAAATAATTATAGTTGTGTATTCACAAAATTTAAAATGTAAAATTGTTTACAAATGTTAGAAATATGAAGATATAAATAACACAAATTACTTCCATATTAACAAATTAATAATACAAAAGGGTAAAAAATATATTGTATATATGTATATATCCAAACAAATGTAAACATACTTTAAAGATCTCACATATCTACATATATACGAAATGGCATCATTACTTTTTTGAAAAAAAATAATGAAATTTAAAAATGTAGCGATCCTGACTCGACCTTCGAAAATCGGCACCGAATACGACACTCGTATTCAAATGCCGATTTTCGAAGGTCGAGTCAGGATCGCTACATTTGGTATTAGAGCTGAGGATTAAAACTTTAGCTCAGGAGTATAACACATTAAGTAGCTCATTAGAGATAGGGTGAAATATACCCTAGAATGAGTATATCCCTAAGATATCCGTTCGAACGCCTCAGTAAATTCTCTTACTATCCACTGATAGTAAGTATGAGTGCGAGAAGAGAACGAGATAGGGGACAGGGAAGTACCACTATAAATGGTCAATACCCTACAATAGTGGAAACAGCTTTCTTCTCAAACTCCTTTGATTCGATTCCAAAATTCTTTTGATTGCTTCGTGTCAGCTCTGGAAAGAAGTTTCGGTGTGATGGTGACCCTACGAATCTTTGTAGAAATCCTTACTTCGTATCTTCATGGATTTGTTATTAGCTTTTCGATCTAAACTCTTATGAATTTGAAAATTTAAATTCAAGTAAATGGGAAATTTTAAATTGAATAAATTGGTTAACTAATATGAAGCTAAATTTGAATTATATCGATAAAACGATATCGGTTAAAACCAAATTTGAAATTCTATTGTAATTTCTTGTGTATATCAAAGTCTGAAGAGGGACAAATTGATATATATTTTGGGATGTTCCGACCCGAATTTGAAATCCATTCTAGTGTTTGAGAAACAGTAAAAGACCGAATCCATCTATCTATTCTCTTGGATCCGATATATTCTACGAACGATTAGTTATCCCGTCGAACTAATAAATGTCCTTGCATATTCGTAGGCCGCTGGACCCAAATATCTTGTGTAACATTGTATGAGTTTGTTCTCATATTGCCGATATTATGATTTGGTAAGCCAAATACACAATTAATATTCATTTTGATTTTGAAAGATATTTCTCTATCGTCCATTCTTTCTCGTCTTCCTTGCAAATTTCGAGGACGAAATTTATTTAAGGAGGGGAACCTGTAACATTCCGGATTTTTAAGCACGATTAATTTAATACTTTATTTGATCTTTGGGATTAAATTTTGAAAATAATTGGAAATTAATATAAAAAATTTGATTTAGTTGGGAATTTATTTAAAATTTGTTTGGGTTTGAAATATACAAATAAATTATAATTGAGAAAAACATTTAAATAGAATGTGGAATTCAAAATTTAAGAGTAAGTATTTTACAAATAAATATTGGGTTTCAAAATAAAGTATTGAGAATAAATAGAATTTAAAGGCTTAGAGATTAATAAAAGTATGTATTTTAGAATAGAACTTTTAATTGGGAATTCAATAATAGAAATCTTAAAGAATAAATTGAATTTAAATTTTACATTTTTGAAATTGATAGAAATTTAGTTATTTACTTTATTAAGCATGCATTTTGGTTTAAAAGTAATATTACAAAATAGATATAAATAAAATTTACAAAAGCTATTTAAAGGATTAAATTCCAATATACACATATTATATACTTATTTATTTGTTTTGACAAAAAGATTTAAAATACATCTTCTTTTGAAAATAAATATAGTTGTGTATTCACAAAATTTAAAATGTAAAAATATTTACAAATGTTAGAAATATGAAGATATAAATAACACAAATTACTTCCATATTAACAAATTAATAGTACAAAAGGGTAAAAAAATAATATTGTATATATGTATATATCCAAACAAATGTAAACATACTTTAAAGTTCTCACATATCTACATATATACAAAATGGCGTCATTAATTTTTTTTTAAAATAATGAAATTTAAAAATGTAGCGTTCCTGACTCGACCTTCGAAAATCGGCACCGAATACGACACTCATATTGAAATGCCAATTTTCGAAGGTCGAGTCAGGATCGCTACATTTGGTGTCAGAGCTGAGGATTAAAACTTTAGCCCAGGAGTATAACACATTAAGTAGCTCATTAGAGATAGGGTGAAGTATACCCTAGAATCAGTATATCCCTAATATATCCGTTCGAACGCATCAGTAAATTCTCTTACTATCCACTGATAGTAGTATGAGTGCGAGAAGAGAACGAGATAGGGGACATGGAAGTACCACTATAAATGGTCAATACCCTACAACAGTGGAAACATCTTTCTTCTCAAACTCCTTTGATTCGATTCCAAAATTCTTTTGATTGCTTCGTGTCAGCTCTGGAAAGAAGTTTCGGTGTGATGGTGGCCCTACGAATCTTTGTAGAAATCCTTACTTCGTATCTTCATGGATTTCTTATCAGCTTTTCGATCTAAACTCTAATGAATTTGAAAATTTAAATTTAAGTAAATGGGAAATTTTAAATTGAATAAATTGGTTAACTAATATGAAGCTAAATTTGAATTATATCGATAAAACGATATCGGTTAAAACCAAATTTGAAATTCTATTGTAATTTCTTGTGTATATCAAAGTCCGAAGAGGGACAAATTGATATATATTTTGGGATGTTCCGACCCGAATTTGAAATCCATTCTAGTGTTTGAGAAACAGTAAAAGACTGAATCCATCTATCTATTCTCTTGGATCCGATATATTCTACGAACGATTAGTTATCCCTTCGAACTAATAAATGTCCTTGCATATTCGTAGGCCGCTGGACCCAAATATCTTGTGTAACATTGTATGAGTTTGTTCTCATATTGCCGATATTATGATTTGGTAAGCCAAATACACAATTAATATTCATTTTGATTTTGAAAGATATTTCTCTATCGTCCATTCTTTCTCGTCTTCCTTGCAAATTTCGAGGACGAAATTTATTTAAGGAGGGGAACCTGTAACATTCCTGATTTTTAAGCATGATTAATTTAATACTTTATTTGATCTTTGGGATTAAATTTTGAAAATAATTGGAAATTAATATAAAAAATTTGATTTAGTTGGGAATTTATTTAAAATTTGTTTGGGTTTGAAATATACAAATAAATTATAATTGAGAAAAACATTTAAATAGAATGTGGAATTCAAAATTTAAGAATAAGTATTTTACAAATAAATATTGGGTTTCAAAATAAAGTATTGAGAATAAATAGAATTTAAAGGATTAGAGATTAATAAAAGTATGTATTTTAGAATAGAACTTTTAATTGGGAATTCAATAATAGAAATCTTAAAGAATAAATTGAATTTAAATTTTACATTTTTGAAATTGATAGAAATTTACTTATTTACTTTATTAAGCATGCATTTTGGTTTAAAAGTAATATTACAAAATAGATATAAATAAAATTTACAAAAGCTATTTAAAGGATTAAATTCCAATATACACATATTATATACTTATTTATTTGTTTTGACAAAAAGATTTAAAATACATCTTCTTTTGAAAATAAATATAGTTGTGTATTCACAAAATTTAAAATGTAAAAATATTTACAAATGTTAGAAATATGAAGATATAAATAACACAATTTACTTCCATATTAACAAATTAATAGTACAAAAGGGTAAAAAAAATAATATTGTATATATGTATATATCCAAACAAATGTAAACATACTTTAAAGATCTCACATATCTACATATATACAAAATGGCGTCATTACTTTTTTTTTTTAAAATAATGAAATTTAAAAATGTATCGTTCCTGACTCGACCTTCGAAAATCGGCACCGAATACGACACTCGTATTCAAATGCCGATTTTCGAAGGTCGAGTCAGGATCGCTACATTTGGTATCAGAGCTGAGGATTAAAACTTTAGCTCAGGAGTATAACACATTAAGTAGCTCATTAGAGATAGGGTGAAGTATACCCTAGAATGAGTATATCCCTAATATATCCGTTCGAACGCCTCAGTAAATTCTCTTACTATCCACTGATAGTAGTATGAGTGCGAGAAGAGAACGAGATTGGGGACATGGAAGTACCATATAAATGGTCAATACCCTACAACAGTGGAAACAGCTTTCTTCTCAAACTCCTTTGATTCGATTCCAAAATTCTTTTGATTGCTTCGTGTCAGCTCTGGAAAGAAGTTTCGGTGTGATGGTGACCCTACGAATCTTTGTAGAAATCCTTACTTCGTATCTTCATCGATTTCTTATCAGCTTTTCGATCTAAACTTAATGAATTTGAAAATTTAAATTTAAATAAATGGGAAATTTTAAATTGAATAAATTGGTTAACTAATATGAAGCTAAATTTGAATTATATCGATAAAACGATATCGGCTAAAACCAAATTTGAAATTCTATTGTAATTTCTTGTGTATATCAAAGTCCGAAGAGGGACAAATTGATATATATTTTGGGATGTTCCGACCCGAATTTGAAATACATATCTAGTGTTTGAGAAATAGTAAAAGACTGAATCCATCCATCTATTCTCTTGGATCCGATATATTCTACGAACGATTAGTTATCCCTTCGAACTAATCAATGTCCTTACATATTCGTAGGCCGCTGGACCCAAATATCTTGTGTAACATTGTATGAGTTTGTTCTCATATTGTCGATATTATGATTTAGTAAGCCAAATACATAATTAATATTCATTTTGATTTGGAAAGATATTTCTCTATCATCTAATCTTTCTCGTCTTCCTTGCAAATTTCGAGGACGAAATTTATTTAAGGAGGGGAACCTATAACATTCCTGATTTTTAAGCACGATTAATTTAATACTTTATTTGATCTTTGGGATTAAATTTTGAAAATAATTGGAAATTAATATAAAAAATTTGATTTAGTTGTGAATTTATTTAAAATTTGTTTAGGTTTGAAATATACAAATAAATTATAATTGAGAAAAACATTTAAATAGAATGTGGAATTCAAAATTTAAGAATATGTATTTTACAAATAAATATTGGGTTTCAAAATAAAGTATTGAGAATAAATAGAATTTAAAGGCTTAGAGATTAATAAAAGCATGTATTTTAGAATAGAACTTTTAATTGGGAATTCAATAATAGAAATCTTAAAAAATAAATTGAATTTAAAATTTACATTTTTGAAATTGATAGAAATTTACTTATTTACTTTATTAAGCATGCATTTTGGTTTAAAAGTAATATTACAAAATAGATATAAATAAAATTTACAAAAGCTATTTAAAGGATTAAATTCCAATATACACATATTATATACTTATTTATTTGTTTTGATAAAAAGATTTAAAATACATCTTCTTTTGAAAATAAATATAGTTGTGTATTCACAAAATTTAAAATGTAAAAATGTTTACAAATGTTAGAAATATGAAGATATAAATAACACAAATTACTTCCATATTAACAAATTAATAATACAAAAGGGTAAAAAAAAATATTGTATATATGTATATATCCAAACAAATGTAAACATACTTTAAAGATCTCACATATCTACATATATACAAAATGGCATCATTACTTTTTTTTTTAAAAATAATGAAATTTAAAATTACAAGAAACTTCACATCTTCCCGTATGCCATCATATAACATATCTTAGCAAATATCAACAAAATCTGAAAAAGGATTTTTCATCACACATCTCAATATCAAGGCTGTTCAAAAAAAAAAGAAAAAAAACAAGCAACCTGGTTACAGTTCAAAACCTTTAATCAAATTTTCACAAATCTGGAAATGAAAAGCATGCATTTGGATCAGACAACAATCTGATGTAGAGCAATGCAAATGAAATAGAAGATCAGAGCAAGCAGAGTTCAGACAAGATCAAAAATAAAATATTAAAACCTAAAATCAGAAACAAAGGCAATTCCAGTTTGCAAAAGAGAACAAAAAATTTCAAAGCTTGTTCTTTGCTTCCCTCTGTTCAAATCTTTCTGGTGAGTAAACCTCTAGCCTTTGTTCTATTCATCGTATCAGATTTGGAAATCATTTCAAATAGCAATACAAATCTACAACCTGGATTAAATAACAACTTCAACTTCAACTAGATTAAAACAAAGCAGGGGGTCAACTGAAACAACAAGATCAGGCAACTCAAACTCAACAATATCAAGCTCAGGCAGGTCGAATAAGTCAAGCAAGAATTCTAGATCAAAATAAATAAAAGAAGAAACCAAAACTGTCTCAGTTTTTCTCAAGATCAATGTGAGCAAAATCTTCAACTTTGATTCTGTTATTGTTGTTTGTGAGTAAATCTATTGCTTGTTCAATTTTCTCCTGTGTTTGAATGCCTATAGGAATTGGATTGGTTTGCATATGAATGAAGTGTATGCTTGTGCTTTGAATTTCCTGGAAAAACTTTTGCTCCCTGTTCCTATTTCCTGTAACATTTAGTTACTGGGAAATTAGAATTTTTTTCTCTCCTATTTTCTTTTGGAAAAAGGGAAGAAATTTATGGACTGCAAAATAAGTTTAAGTGTAGTTCAAAACTTACACTGTGCTTTAGAGTTAAATCAAAGCAAATTTTGTTGTTTTCTTTTAATGAAAAAAAAAATGTAGACATGGTCATGCTCAAATCTCTTGATCATAGAGCAAACTATCTACAACTACATCCTCTTCTACCTTCTCTTTGCTTCTGGAAAAATTGTAAGTATGTTAAGTATTGTTTTAAAACCTGTACTTTATCTTAGTAATGAATCAAAGATTTTTTTATAGCTTTCTTTTTCTCTGAAAAAAAATTGTAAACACTGTCATGCTCAAATCCCTGGTTTTACAGAGTAAACAATACACTAATTCAACATCTTCTTCCTCTCCTTGTTTTTGAAAATGTTGGTAAACAAGTTAAATTTGTTGTTTAAATTTTCATAACATTGCAATAACAAATGAAGCAAGTTTGTATAGTTTTTTTTCTTTTTCTGGAAACTGTGAAACTCAAATTTCATACAGCCTTCTTTTTGCAAGAATAAAACATATTAAAATCCAATTCAATCTTCCTCTTGCTTATTCCCTCTGAAATGAATTTTAATAAGTTGAAGTTGGGTTTGAACTTGCACCATGCTTCAGAAATAAATAAAAACAGGTTTTATGTTCACTAGGAGATGCAAATACAGTCACAACTCAAAATAGATGAGCATTCGAACCTCATGGAATTGAATTTCAGTAACACCATTTGAATCACCATCGAAATTAATGATTTTAGAAACAAAAGTCAAATTTTTTTCATTGCATATTGCTCAGGAAATTAGGAGTTGATCGGAAAATGAGTTTTGGAAAAATCTGATGATCGAAGAAGTTATAGGCCTCGAATTCGCTGTCGTAGATGGATTGAGCGTTCATGATTTCCAGAAAAATACTAGATTAAATTATAGATTCTTAAATCTTGGATTCAAGAATAAACTAGGGCTTAAAACCCATTTTCTGCTCACGGTCGAAATGACGTTGCCGCACCACCCACGAATGATCGTGATGCGTGTCAAGGGGTCAAATGGATGCGTCGCACGACGTGGATGCTGGAGGCAAAATTTGGTGGCCGATTGTGGCCTGGGGAGGCGGCGCGAGGCGAATACGATTTGGCGTGACTGATGTTTTTGGGTCCGGTTGTTCGATTGGTGGTTTCGAAATTAATTGGAAATCTGGGTGTTCGTGGTGTATTGGGGTTGGACGTTGACATGTGGGTGGCCGCAGCACCGTCCAACGGCGGCGAAGATAGTCGTGCACGTGCAGTGGTTGGTGGTGTATCAGCATGATGGCATTGGGGAGGACAAGGCGTAACTCGAAGCACATCACGGGGAAATGGAAGGAAAACTCGAAGTTACACTCGGGTAGTTTTAGTGTTTGTCGTGTCGTTTTTAAACCTTAAGCAAAATTCGGAAAAAAATTGGCAACACGGGTCACTCTGGTGGAAAACCCGTAGTTAAGGGGTGTTTGTCTCGGGGTAAACCCGAAGCAGGCCTCGCAAGCTTAAAAACAGCAAAGATTCAAGTTTTTGAAAATTTGAAACATGATTTTAAATTTTGTTTTTTTGAAATAATTGTCTGAAATAAATGAAGTATTTTAAAACTTATATTTTAAAAATAAAATAATTATTTAAAAATTCAACTTGATAAAATATTTGAGGGATAAATCAAATATTCAAATTTTAACTCAAAAACAAATCTCTTTATAATGATGAAATAAAGATTTAAACAATTGAAAAGTGTAATTACCTTATAATTAAAAGTTGATTAATTAATGATTAAGAAATTATGAATTAAGATAATTAAATTAAGAATAATTAATTAATAAAGTTAATTAAGATTGAATCAATTTATAGTTAAGAATAATTAATCATTGATTTAAAGTTAATAAAATAATTGTGTGGTTAATTCACTTAATCATATTCACCCTAATTGGAGATGATTGACTATCATCAAATGTTCTGTACTGGTTTGATATTTCTGTTTGTGATACCGTGATTGCTTTGTGCTGATTGTGACTTGTGATTTGTTCCTATATATATGTGAAACCCTTTTTGCCCGTAAAACGGCATTTAAATTTCAATGCGACAGGGAGTCGGATTCCAATTGGTTATCTGAAACCCACATCGAATCATATTAGTGAATCTTTGTGATTGATAAATTCATCTTATCTATGAATCTGTGAATAAAGATAAGCGTTATGGGTTATACCGCTTATCGATATGATTGAATCTGTGATGATTGATGTTGTGCACTATTGTGTTGAACCCTGGACCACACTTATACACACACAAATATGGATTACACGAGGAGATGGGTTAAGTCACAGATTTTTGAAATATATTTAAAATTGTATTTTTGAATCCAAAATAGTTTTGGAATCAGAATTTTTGAAAATAGTTATTTTGAATAACTAGATTGAGTTTTGAAATTTAAATAATTTGATTTAAATTCAATATTTGGGATTGAATTCTATGGTTTGGAAACTATGGGTTAAAAAGGTTATTCTACTTATAAATGTGTTTATATGGGTTTTTAAACCATTTTTAAAGTGATGTTTTGGGAACTTAAATTTAACCCAAGGATTTAACTTGTATAAATGAAATTGGATCTTTCTGAAATGAAAACTATTTGTTTTCAAATAATAGAAGCTTTCACATAAGAAATGAATTTCTAACTTGTGTAAAAAGGATTTCAAGTCTAAAATAAAGATAGTTTTCCAAGTTATAGATAAATCTTTGGAAACATGCTTTGAAAGCTATAAATTAAATCTTTGATTTAAAGATTTAAATGAGTTAATCCAATTTAAATGGAAATTGTTTTTGAAATCTATAAATAGATCTTTGTGAATCTAGGTGAACTTTGTGAAACGAATCTTTTTAAAGAAAAGATTTAAATGGTAATTTGTTTAGCCATTTAAAAGAAAAACTTTGGATTTTCAAGTTGTGACTTAACCGAAATTCCATATCCATATGCTTTTAAATATTACGTGCTCTATTCGGTTTAGCCGGGAGAGGACCTTGTGTCATATAGCCCATTACGAATAGTGATACGACGTTATGGATTGCAATTGAAGACCGGGTGTCTTCGAGAACGATAGGATAAACTGTCGATTGACTCTACACTGAGTTGCTCCGGTATAGAGTTTTCTCTTAGTGATGAGAAGTCCGATCGGGATTGTGGATACCCGGATTTGCAAGGGCTTCTTCGGAAGTGCCTTCGGTTCTGTTCGAACTCGGAACAGACTTGTATGGTTGTATGTCCGACATTACACTTTGAGATATTAAACTGATCTCTATCAAATACATTTCTGCTTGGTGGCGGAGAATTTATTCTCTTAGCTTAACACCCTTCTCTGAGACGTACGAGCTTAGAGGTTATGTAGTTGATATTTATCAGTGATATATTCCCAATTTGGTAGTGTGGCATGCTAAGTGCTGCTGTGTGTTGATGATCATTTGTTGATCATTTGTGATCAAAGCATGGCTTTTTTACAAAGCGTTGCTTTGTGGACGAGACTACATCAGGACCTCACACCCCGAAAATGATCGAAACAGGAAAGATGCGGCAAGGTTATGAGGGTCGCACCCTTTAGGGTGTGTTATTCCCTTCTGGTAAAGGGTGGTATCATGATATGGAGCCCAGATACTTACTCATGTGGATACTGCAGATCTATTACTTTGTGATTGCTTTGTGGGTTTGAGGCGCCTCGGATAAAGGTCCCAAAGGACCGGGGGATGACATGCTCGAGTAGTAGTTACCTAGTTACAGAGGTAACCCGGCCTTGTGTTGGCAGAGATCCGGTTAGGTTCTCCGGACGTCCCGCCAGAGGCAATCCCATGTGGCAGTAGGAAGTTCCTTAGCCTGACCATTTGTTGGAAATCCATTCATCCAATACGTGCCTTGTACGGTTTTAGTTGTAGAACCTGCCATTTACTTATGGTGGTCACCACTGTTTAGATGGTAGCTATAGTAGGCATAGTTCGGAATGTCTATGCTGGCTAGGATTTATATTATACTTTCGAAATGGTTTTCCACACTTTGCACTTATAATAATAATATCAAAGAATTTCTCGTATTAAGCGTGTTTGACTATCATAAGGAGAAATCTCCTCCAATTCTGCGTTTGCATTGGGTGTGTGGCGGGAGGCCTTATGGTAGTTTCATTTTCTAAAAAGCATTGCGGATTTCAAACTTTAAATTATTTTGTTTGTTTTAAAAGACCAAATGTTTTTGTTTGCTCATACCAGTCCCATGACTGACCTGGAGTTTATTGTTCCTATCCTAAACTCTGGGTGCCCACTATTTTCCCACACGGGCAGTCTAGAGTTGGGTTTTTCAGATAATCAACAGTAGGTATAGATTCGATATCTTTTAGCCTAGGATTTGGCAATCGCATTTGGATCGAGTTGCTTCTGTTCATCTTGATTGGGAGTTCGAGCTATTTCTGGATTGGTGCTCTGGAGATGGAGATTACCGATGCTGGAGTTTCTTCCTTAAAGACTATTGGAGTTTTTTTTCCGTTGCTAGTATTATCTCTTCTTTCCGCTGCTATTATCTTGTATCATATCTCTGATGTATATTCATTGTATCATCCGTTGTATCATAATATATCAGATATTGTATCAAATGATGTATATTGATATATTCTGTTTCTTCCGCTGTGTTGTACTTAATGTGTTATAAGCTCCGGCGAACCAGATTCGGCGTTTGGATCTGCGGCATTTGAATACGAGTGTCGTATTCGGTGCCGATTTTCGAAGGTCGAGTCAGGATCGCTACAGATAACTCGAAAAGATTCAGAGAAGAAGAACTTGGGTTATTTCAAGTTTTAAAACCTGAACCACTAAAAACAGAGTAAATCAGGTTTATATAAATACATGCATATCCATATATATATATATATATATATATATATATATATATATATATATATATAGACACACACACAATACATATCATGCAAACGATTATTACACCTGAAATCAAAGATTTATTTCATGCATCAAATTTGAAGTAATTTAGAGTTTGGTTTACTCACATTTGATGTTGACAGAGCTTGAACTTTGGGTATTTTGAAAGCTAGAACTTGGAACTTGAAAATGTGACGACCCGGAATTTTTGAGCAATTTAAATTGAAATATTTAATTGATTTTAATATTTAAAAGTTAAATTTTAACTTGAATTCAAATATCGCTAATTATTTGATAATTAAATTTTGAGATTAAATAATTTAAAATCGGGTAAAATGTGAAATCTAGGATTTTAACCCTGTTAAAAATAATTTGAAGGCTTGTAAAATTTATATTGATAATACTGAAGATAATAGAAGTTGTAAAATTGAAATTAACAGTGGTTTGTTCAGTTTTAAAATTTTATTTTTAAATTGAATTTAAAAATAGCCTTCCCGGGCACAGTCTCGGAATTCGACGAAACCCATTCCATTGGGTCCGTAATATTGAATTATTACCGGATTCCAAATTTCGTAGCTTTCGGAATTAAGGTGAGAGCGTACGATATATAAACGCATTGGAATTTATATTGAGACAAAATTTAATTTAAATAAAACATACTTACCTTCTTTAACCCGGCCATACATACAACCTGCCGCCTATTTGCCTCCTTCGTACCCATTTCTCTTTTTCTTCCCATCTTATCAAGTCTATGTTCGATCAGAGGTAGGAAATATAATAACAAGGATAGTGAGCCGAAGCTTTAACCTAATCAAAGCAAAATAAAATAAATTGAATCGACAATCATGGCCGACAACATAGGAAAGTGAAATCGCGACTTGATTTGTTTTTCTTTCCTCCCATCAGTGCGTACGCGAGCTTCAAAGAAATTTCATGGCCGCTCTTTCCAGTTAATCGAGTGAAAAAAAAGAAAGAAAAAAGGGCACTGTCGCGATCGTCATGGGGAGTGGGTCGCATGTCTAGGATTAGTAAATTGGGGCATCGAGTCGCCGGTCGTGTGAGGTGGGTAGGGATCGGGGCAGCGTGGGGGCGCGCGTGAGTGGCTTGGCTCGCATGAAGCTAGGGCACGATTGGAGCTCGCGTGTGCGGGTAAAAAGGGGGAGGTCGCAGTATCGTTTCGAGGTGGTGGAGGTTGTTCTTCTCGGCTGTTAGGCGAGGTCGAGTGGGCTGGAAGCTCGCAAACGATGGAAGGCAAGCAATGGTCGCGAGCCTCGAACATCGGACTTTGGGGGTGAATCTGAAGGAGGATACGGGGATGGGTAGCTAGTTGAGTCTTTCTTATGCAATTGAGGTTTGATTTTTCTTCGTTTCTGATTTTTGATTTAAACTCGGTTATTACTATTTTTATTTACAGAAAGAAATTTATAAACATAATACATCAAGAAATGTATTATGGTAATTAGGTCGATGAATAACCTATTTAATGAATTGAGTCACTAAAATATTTTATCAAACTATTAGTTGAACTAAATCATTAGATGATTAGATTATTTGAACATTTTAATCTAATGACAAAAACTATTCATTTAACTTGTTACCAGGGATTTAACAGTAAAGTAAAATTGGAATTTTATTAACCCAATGATTTAAAGTTTAAAATGAATATAAATGGAAATTAATTGTTTGGTTAATTCAATAGTAATAAGTTGTTTTGGTTAATTCAAATGTCAATAAATCTTGAATTATTTATTCAAGGTTAAAAACCATGAATCAAGGCGGGATTGAAGCGGATTGCAAAACAAATAAAAGGTGAGTTAATCTCACTCGGTTAAATAAAATTTAAATGATTAATAAATAATTGTTTGAATGGTTGAGTTTGATTAATGTGCTATAGTATGATATATTCTGGAATTGGCGTATTATATTGTGCTAACGTCTGTAGATGCAGGGAAAACAGGTTGGAGGGATCCAACTGGACCCCTCAACATTTATTATTCAATAATCTCTGTTGTGATTACTTGATATTATATGATGAATATATTGGAATATTGAATGTTATGATTTGATTGGATATATTTGAGTATAATGAATTACAGGAAATATATAAATTGGATTTTTGAAAGAAAATAAAGGAAGTAAGTTGTAAACGAGATAATTAGAGAAAATTGAATAAATTAAGAATGAATTGAAAAAGAAATGGAAGTATGTTAAATACTAATAAATAACGTCGAGTATGAAAATAAAGGGTTGAACAAACAGTAATTAATGAATTGTAGAATCATGTGATATTAATTTAAATGGATAAAGAATTATTTTAAACTTAAAGTTTTAAATTTATTTAAAGGAATAAGAAGTAAATTGAGAAATCTAAATTTGTATTTCAATTAAAAGTATTTTAAATCATAATTAAGGAATAAAATCAGAAATTAAAGGATTTTGGAATAAATGAAGTAAATTGGAAATCGATTTGGAAATTGATTTAATTGTTTGAAATTGGTTATTTTGAAGAATAAATTCAAGGTGGGAATTTATTAAAGGAATGAGAAAAAAACTTGTTTGAAAATAAATAGTGATTTATTTTTTTTAGGTTGTGAAGAGAAGTATATTTCTCTGGATAGCCAAGTACGTTTTCAAAGCAAGTTTTTAAAAATAAAATAAAGGTTTAATGTTGTTTTACAAAGTATGTCCATGGAAATTTATTATTTCTAAATGTTTAAATTCTAAAGTAAATATTTATTCAAATCTATTACCGTAGTAATAATTTATAAGAGTGACTTAGTAATTCTGTTTTAAAGGTGAAAATCTAGTTTATATTTACAAAGTAACCTTATTTCCAAATATTCATATAGTATATATTTTTAATCAATTATTGAAGTAGTTTTAATTTAAATATTATACAGTAAATTCTAAAGCAAGTAATTTGTTAATCTGTTATCGTAATAATTATTTAAAGAATGATTTGGTATTTTGTTTAAAGAAGAAAATCTGGTGTCTAGTTATAAGGTAACCTTATTTTAGTTATTTCTAGAGTATTATTTTAAATTAAGTACTAAAGTAATTTTTTCTATATTAAATATTAAATATATATTACAATAAAGTGTTTTTAAATTATTTTAAAAATCTTAAGTTTTGTGCTTGGTAATTCCAGTGGAAATAGAAATACTTGGAATTTATTCCGAGAAAGGTAGACAGTTTTGAAAACTGTTTTCAAGGAGTTTGAAAAGTGAAAATATATCTTGTGAAGATTATTTTGAGATAAATAAATAATTTGGGAAATTATTTATTGGTTGATGTTTTTTTGTGAATATTAATTGATAGTTAAATCACTGACTATCAATATTTGACAAATGGGTTGATCGTTTCGAAGAGTCCGGGATCGAGATTTATTTCTCGAAAACCATTTTCGATGCGGTTTGCACGTTTCGGGGAAACGAGTTTGAATTCTAAGATGGAGAAGTGAAGTGCAAGGGCTAGTCGCTACTAATTCTGAGGATATTTCGAAAATGGATGTAGTAGGAATAGTGCCTTCGGTTCCGTTCGAAGCCAGGACGGACTTGTATGGATCAATGCTTGCGAAACATCGTCAGGTGGACGATGGGCATTCTAAGGGATATGTTCTATAAAGGTAACACTTAGCCTCAAGCCTCATCAAATGGGAATGACTAAAAATCAGGGGTTATGCAGCAAGGCTAGGTGGGTAGCACCCAAGCAGGGTGAGGTCATTCCTGTCTAGATGTCCCTTTTTATTTCGGCTTAGTGGGCAGTTGCTGATCCCAACCGTGGGATGATCTCACTCGGGATTATCCAGTAAGGGGTAGTTCCGGTCTTGTGTTGTAGGGGAGCGGGCGTACTCCTTGGTACGGTGATCTAGGCCCCGTACTGTGACAGGTGGTACCCCAGTGCCTAGTCATTAGTTGAAAATCCATTCTCCCTACGAGCCTTGTACGAGTTTTGTTTGTATTACCCACTCTGTCGCTAGTAGCTGGAATTTAATAATGTAACAATTTCGGCTATTTTATAAGTATTTGTATATAGACCCTATTATAATATTAGAGGATTCCTATAAAAATTGTTTTACCTATCGTAAGGTAAAAACCCGACATGTTTATTGGTGGCATGGTCTTACGTGGTGCTTTTGTTTTCAAAAGGATTTTTGAAACTTTAATATTCAATTGGGTATGATTTTCTCATACTGGTATTCCAGACTGACTCGTGTGTTATTTAATGGTAATGCTCGGGTCAGGCAGAGTATTATATGATACAGGATTTGATGCTGTGGAGCTCAGGAGCCGAGCTGGATGACGATGCGTATTTTGTACTTGTTTATATACATATATTCTCCGCTGTGTTGAGTTGTGTATCCATTTGTATGATATTGATGTTGAGCTGTGGTTGATGTACTCTGATGATGTAATGTATAAACATATATATTTGATTTTTGAGTAAAGATCATTATTATCTATTATATTTTATTCCGCTACGATGGTTTGATTCTGATGTTGTTTTCTATTTCCTTCCTCTACCTCTTCTTCTTTAACCCAAATGGTTCGTATTTCTGTACAACTTGAGTGGAATGTTGTAGAATGGTGTTGACTCAAGGGGTACGGATTTGCGGGTCGTTACACTTGGTATCAGGGCATAGGTTGGTGATAACCTTGGCTCTGGCGGGAAATTACTCATTTAAAATAGAGTCTATGATACTCTAGAATGAGTTTGAGCGTATTAATAAATAAATATGTGCGCGTATGTGTTAGTGAATATAAAATGATTTTATATTGTGATAATTGGTTTATTGAGTAGTTTATGGATTCTGGTCAATACGAGTAATTAACGTTATTGATAGGGATCTCTAAACACTTGAATAGAACAATTCGACACAGTATTGTTTTAAAGTGGGGTAAATGAAATAATTTTACACAAATTATTTTTGTATATAAAAGATATAAATTTTATAAAGTATTTGTATTTGGATGCTTGATTGTTAAGGGATGATAATATTAAATTGTTAACACTATTGTGTAGAAATTGAATAAGAAATTGAAATCTTATAACCAAAGTTGAAGAGTAAATTTGTATAACAAAATGAAATTTGAAATATGGATTATAAATGTAATTTACAAATTGAAATAAACTTCATATATAAATGAGATTATAATTTTGGAATAGAATTCCAAAGAACCATTTGAAAATTGAAATGAGATAGAAATCCCAGAGAATGTTTGAATATTGATTTAAAGGAATTGCAATTTGGAATTTTTGAGAAAATTTTAAATTCTTTTGGGTTGGAAAAAAAAACAGTTTCCAAAAGGTTTGGAGGAATAATATAAATATTTGAAATGTTGTTAAAGAGATAAAAGCATCTAGTTCTCTTTCGATCGCTGGAAAATAATTTCGGTGATGATTGCAGCATCATCGAAGTTTATTTTCGAGTTTCTAGAAGAGAAATTGCTACCAAGTTGTTTTAAATTGGAATTGGTTGCGAACTAGATTTGGTTTTGAAATTAAGGAATAAATGAATTTGCCAAAGAATTTTGGATACCGTTGAATTCTAAGGTGAAATTGAAATTTTGGAAAATTGTTTAACTCTGGAATTTTGTTTAAAATGTTTATGGAATAATAAAAACATATTGGCTAAACAAAAGGTATAATTCCGAGTTAAAAAGTAAAATGTGAATGAGATTGATTGTAAATAGATGAAATATGAATATAAACAAAATGTGACTTATAAAATTTAGAAATGAGATAAATAAGCCAAAATAAAATAATTTTGAAATCTGGAAAGTGAATGAAAATCCAAAACTTAACTTATAAAATAAATAGGTTGAACTCCAGTAAAATAGATAAAGAGATTTTGAAATAAAAATCAAATATTGATTAAATGTATGTTGAATATCAAATTTGTGGTGACAAATGTTTAGTTTGTAAATGAATTATGGGATGAATATTCGATGTAAATAATATGGAATGTTCCAAGATAAATTAATGGAATATGGATATGGAACTCGAATTGGTTAATAAAAATTTGAGTTGTGAATAAATGATAAAATTTGAAAGTGAAGTTTGAATTATTAATAGAAATTAAACTTGAAATTTTAAGTGAATTAAATTTGAATTGAAGTTGAGTGGAATTGAATTAACATAAAAATGATTTGTATTTCAAATAAAAATCCAAGTAGAGATAAATTGGAAATGGCCTCGTTATGAAATGAAAGGAATTCAGAAATAAATTATTGAATGTGAATTAGAATTCATATTGATTCAATGAAATATACTAATTTAATTTAAACAAATGAAGCTGGAAATGAACTCAAGTTAAACAAAATAGAATTGAAATAGTGATGGTTTGAGTGATAAATAAAATTCAAGTAAATAAAAATAAAAATAAAATTTGAAATGGTTGCAAATGAATTAGAATGGGAGAAATTGACTATTAATTGAGTTGAAATCAAATTAAAGTGGTCACAAGCTTATGTAGTTATTTATTCTCTTGCATATGGTCAAATTTCGTAGAAGTAAATTGTCATTTGACGAAAACGAGATTAAATAAATTCTATGAATTGATAGAAGTGAAATAAAACTGATTTTGAAATCAATTGAATTGAATATAAGCTTGTTTGGATTAAAGATGAATTGAATTTAAGAAATCGAATTGTGGGCCATTAACATTGAATGAAATGGAATCAAGATTGGTTGGAAGCGAGTGAGAGCAATCGAATTGGTGGTTGAAACTTTATTAATTACTTATAAGTATTGTTTAGAAGATATTGCTTATGATATGCATGTGTTTAGTTATTGAAATTAAGTAAGATGTTAATAAACTTTGTATATTTTTCACTTACATGTTTAAATTGAGTAAGTACAGGTTTTTGGAAGCCGTTTGACTAGTTTTGACTACGCTAATTGCTTAAATAAATAGCTGCTTGCTTTAAAATGCTAAATAAGGTACGCTTACGCAATACAAATAGGAAATATGAAATGTTTTTCTGTTTTCCGACCGTGTGGGTCGATGTATGTATATTTATATCTCTTATCAAATTGCAAAAGCTCCTCCGTACAAAGAAGACTCTACCAAAAAATTTCGAAAATTTTGGGAGTTAGTATTTTTTTTTGAATCTTTTGAAAATTTCCACTAACGACAAATGGTTTAAACTTGTGACGCAGCGGATAAATCGAAACAAACTTCAATTGATGGAATGTAGCAATCGGTGAGTTGAGAATACTGCAAGGCCCAAATCCGTTGATCCAATGATACCGGATTCTAGCTATCTTCGTCTCGTTGATCGCGCACGATGCCGAGAAAGAAGATCTACGATTCTTCGCACGTTGATCTAGCGCACTAGATACCGTGAGTCGGCTTCTACGATCGTTGAATCGAGCGCACTCGATTAACCGAAAGAGGAGATAGGAGATCACACTCAACTACCAATTTGTATGAAAGCACAAAGCTAACAAAAGAGAATTTTATTCAAAAATCAACAACCTTACAAATGACACCATCGGCCTATTTATAGGCTTACAACTCACGCACCACTAGGTCGCATGCGACCTAACACAGTTCCCCGACCTAACAAACACCCACCGACCTAACTCAGAGCGGCCTACGACCTAAGTAAGGTCGTTAGCGACCTATCACAACATCATATATTCACATATATACAATAATCGACTTACAACACAGTACAAACAAAAGTATACGACCTACGACTTACAAAGGTCGTTAGCGACCTAACACACATATGTACAACACATAGTGACCTAAAGGAGCGGCTTCAGCGATTTTCTTGCGACCTATATGAGTTAGGTCGTTCGCGACCTAAAAGATGCGGCAACAAAGAATCACGCGACCTATCTTCCTTCACGCGACCTATCTCCTCGCGACCTAATTTCAGCTCACTTTCAGCATAAGGTCGCTGGAGCGACTTACTGGACGTGTTAGGTCATTCGAGACCCATATTTGCTTCCTTTTGTGTTATCTCGTTAGGTCGTTCCTCGCGACTTATCTTAGGTCGTGAACTTCCTCCTTTAGCATACCCACTAGGTCGTAGACGACCTAAAATGCTTCTCTTAGGTCGTAGCTGACCTAAAACCGAGTCTTCCTCCTTACGACCTATAAAACCCGAACGACTCAGGCCTCTGTTAGGTCGTTGCTTCTCCTCTCGTGAGCCGTTAGGTTGTGGCCGACCTTCATTAGGTCATGAGCGACCTATAACTTGAGAATTTTCAGAGTTTTCAGATTGCACTGCGTCATCCTCTCCGGGTTGACAAAAATTCGACCTTGAATTCTCAACATCTTCTTCCACAACAATTTCATTTCCACGATACGGAATTAAATGTTTGACATTGAAAACATCAGAAGTATGAACATCGTTTGGTAAATTCAATTGATAAGCATTTTCATTGATTTTCTTCAAAATTTTAATTGGACCAATTTTCCGCGCCTTCAATTTATTTATGTTCCAACCGGAAAACGATCTTTTGTCAACAATGCATAAACCAAATCACCTTCGTTAAATTCAACACTTCGTCGCTTCAAATCTGCAGATCGTTTATACTTCTCATTTGCCCTTTCCAATCGCTCCTGAACGATTTTATGACATTCAGTCAATCCATCAACAAAATCTACAGCCCGTTTAATCGTCCCCTTTGGTTGTGGTACTACCGCCAAATCCAACGGTCCCTTAGGAAAATTTGAATATACAATTTGAAATGGGCTATAACCTGTGCTTCTATTAACCGCATGATTATGAGCAAACTCTGCTTGGCATAACTTCATGTCCCAACTCTTCAGATTATCTTTCACCAATCATCGTAACAAATTTCCCAACGATCTGTTAACTACTTCTGTCTGTTCATCTGTCTGCGGATGATAAGCGCTGCTAAAGTTTAACTTCGTTCCCACCATCTTCCACAAACTAAGCCAAAAATGACTCAAAAATCTGGTATCCCTGTCTGAAACGATAGAATCCGGCAACCCATGTAAGCGATAGACTTCCTTAAAGAACAACTGTGCAACCCGAACAGCATCCACCGTCTTCTTACAAGCAATAAAATGTGTCATTTTAGAAAATCTATCCACCACAACAAAGATGGAATCATTTCCCCTCTGAGTCCTCGGCAAACCCAACACAAAGTCCATACTCACATCAACCCATGGTTTAGCCGGTACAGGCAACGGCATATACAACCCAGCATTGGTCGCGGTTCCTTTCGAAACTTGGCAAATATGACATCGCTCCACAAACCTTCCCACTTCTTTCCTCATCGACGGCCAAAAGTAAGACTGGGAAATCAATTGCAAAGTACGATCACGGCTCACATGCCCTTCCTCGTGTAACTCCTTGATAATTTTCAATCTCAAACTATAATCTGGAATACATAATTGATTCCCCTTGAACAAGAATCCATCAACCATCACAAATTCATCGGTATTTCCTTCCTTGACTTTCTCTACACATTTCACATAGTAAGGATCTTCTTCAATCAGCTCTGGCAACATTTCAAACCCTGTCACCTCAACCTTCAATGTCGTTAATAAATGACTCCTCCTGCTTAATGCATCTGCTACACGATTCGTCATCCCTGACTTATGTTTCACGACAAAAGTAAACTGTTGTAAATAAGCAATCCATGATGCATGTCTCGCTGAAATCTTGTCTTGCCCCTGTAAATGCTTCAATGCCTCATGATCAGTGTACAGAACAAATTCTTTCTGAAATAGATAGTGCCTCCAGTGCTTAACAGCTTGTACCACAGCATAGAATTCAACGTCATATGTACTGTATCTCATCTTTGCTCCTGATAACTTTTCACTGAAATAAGCAACTGGCTTCCCATTCTGACTCAGAACTCCTCCAATACCGACCTTCGATGCATCAGTATGCAATTCAAACAATAACTGAAAATTCGGTAAAACAAGAATTGGTGCATACGTCAACAATTCCTTGATCTTCTCAAAAGCAACCCCCGCTTCCTCTGACCATACAAACTTTTTCCCCTTCATGCAATCAGTAACTGGAGCCATCACGCTACTGAAGTGCGGAATGAATCTTCGGTAGAATGATGCTAGCCCATGAAAACTTCTCACCTCTGTAATCGTCCTCGGCTGTGGCCAATTCCTGACTGCTTCCACTTTATTCTGGTCAACTTGAATTCCTGCTTCCGAAACAATATACCCCAGAAATATAACACTTCTTGCCATGAACACACATTTCTTCGTAGCAGCATAAAATTGTTCCTCACGAAGAATAATCAACACTTCCCTCAAATGTAGAACATGCTCCTCCATACTCCTGCTATATATCAGAATATCATCGAAATAAACCACCACGAACTTCCCAATGAATGGTCTAAAGATTTGATTCATCACCCGCATGAATGTACTAGGTGCATTTGATAAACCAAATGGCATAACCAACCATTCGTATAACCCCTCTCTTGTCTTGAAAGCTGTCTTCCATTCGTCTCTAGGTCTAATCCGAATTTGATGATAACCACTCTTCAAGTCAATCTTTGAAAAGATAGTCGCCCCACTCAACTGATCTAGCAAGTCATCCAACCTCGGCATGGGAAATCTATATCTCACAGTAATCTTATTCAATGCTCGACTGTCAGTGCACATCCTCCATGTCACATCCTTCTTTCGTACTAATAAAGCTGGCACAGCACATGGACTCAAACTTTCCTGCACACGTCCCTGCTCAAGCAACTCTTCCACCTGCCTCCTCAACTCCCCATGTTCCTTCGGACTCATCCGATAATGTGGTCTATGCGGTAATGTTGCTCCCGGAATAAGATCGATTTGATGTTGAATGTCTCTCAATGGCGGTAACTCCCTTGGCAACTCCTCTGGAAATATATCTTCAAATTCTTTCAAAACTGACTTCGCTTCTTCTGGAATTTCAACCTCTTCACTACAATCTCGCCCAATCAACAAGAATACTTCAGGCTCCTCTTCAACTTCCTTAACAAACTCCTTCAATGATAGCAAAGTTTTCAGCTCTTCAATCTCCTCCAACTTGCTCTCCTTCTGTTGTTGCTTCTTGGGAACCAAAGTGATTTTAGTACCCCCGAACATGAAACTATAGCTATTGGCCCGACCATCATGTTGTACTGCTCTATCAAACTGCCACGGTCTGCCCAACAACAGATGACACACATCCATGTCTACCACATCGCACCAAATTTCATCTTTGTATTTCTTCCTAATTGAAAATTTCACACAAGCTCTTCGCCCAACTTTCACTTCACCTCCTTTCCTCAACCAAGCTAACTTGTACGGTTTGGGATGCTTCTCGGTTTTCAATTCCAACTTCTTCACAGCCTCGGTAGAAATAATATTATCACAACTCCCAGCATCAATAACGAACTTACAAACTCTCCCAAGAATAGTGCAAGTAGATTGAAATATGTTATTCCTCAACCAACCGTCTTCCTCATCTTGCTTCGGTGTCAAACAAGACCTCCTCATCATCAAGTTATACCCTTCATCTCCGGACAACTCTTCTTCCTCCTCAACATAAGGTAAGTTAGAACATTTAGCTTCTTCCTCCTCATCTTCAATTTCAGCTATCATTGCTCTCTTCTTCGGCTTCGGACACTCATTGCTTTTATGACCCATCTCCTGGCAATTGTAACATTTGAACCCACTGCTAACCTTCGCCTTCTCACCCTCCTTCGCAACTGGTTTGGAAACAGCTTTAGGAACATTAGAACTTCCTCCGACACCCTTCGCTTGATTGTTGGAATTAGTAAACACACCACCTCCACGCTTTCCCTGCTTCTCCAAAGCTAACGCCTTTTGATGTGCTTCCGCCACGGATCTTGGATCAAACATATTAACCATATCCTGGATCTGCATTCTCAGCCCTCCAACAAACCTAGCAGTCAGCTGTTCTTCCGTTTCCATTATATCATTCCTCGCAATGAGTTGGTAAAATTCATCTGCATAATCATTAACTGATTTCGTCCCCTGCCTTAAATTCTGCAACCTCTGGTACATAGGTGATTGATAGTTGTATGGTAAGAAAGTAGATCTCATCAATTTCTTCATCTTCTCCCAAGATTCTATCTTTGACTTCCCCATTCGTTCACGAGTAAGTTTAGTTTGCTGCCACCACGCCAAAGCTCTCCCCCTCAGCCTTGTAGCAACTAACTTCACCCTTCGATTCTCCAGAACCTCCTTGAAATCAAAGATTTCCTCTACATTAGATAACCAGTCTAAAAATTCTTCAGCAACCATCCCACCTTTAAATTCCGGAATCTCCATCTTCATTCCCGCTTCCCAATGTCGATCATCATCCATAACCCGATACTGACGTTGTCCTTGATCTTGATCTCGGAAATGAACACTCACTCTATCACCATCAAACTCCTCATCAAAGTCTGATGCACATCGTTGTCTTTCACGCCCTCCAACATCTCTACCACCACCACTTCTACATCCAACATCCCTTCTATCATGATCATCAACATTCCTCCTACTTCGATTGTCAACATTTCGATGATCTTGGCTCTCTCTCCTCTCCCGATCTGAATGTTGTGAAACCCTACTTCCTCCACGGATGGATTCAGGTGAATTTCTTCTTCGACTTTGATTCATATCGATCATCAACTTCTCCAACCTACCAATGCCTTCATCAATCTTCTCATGCATACGTTGCTCCATTTGATCGGCTTCTTCTCGTCGATACAAAGCTTCAACGTTTTGATGTCGGTTAGCTCTTCTAGGCGGCATGATTGAACAACAAAATCTTCAAGTCACGGCTTCACAAGCTTCCACACAACTTCATAAGGCTCGGCCTTAAACTTCTCTTGACTCGGCCTATACCACTACACAACTTAGCACGGCTCAAGCTCAAGTACTTCAACACAAATCAAATTCAAACAAATCTCCACTCTAGATCCAAAATGGAATGGATCGGAATCTTCAAACTCGTTGCAACTTCAAGATGAACACGATAAACTCCAAATACTTGGCTCCAAGAATCAATTTAGTTATGATTGGCTAAGTATGGCTCTGATACCAAAAAACTGACGCAGCGGATAAATCGAAACAAGCTTCAATTGATGGAATGTAGCAATCGGTGAGTTGAGAATACTGCAAGGCCCAAATCAGTTGATCCAAAGATTTCGGATTCTAGCTATCTTCGTCTCGTTGATCGCGCATGATGCCGATAAAAAAGATCTACGATTCTTCGCACGTTGATCTAGCGCACTAGATACCGTGAGTCGGCTTCTACGATCGTTGAATCGAGCGCACTCGATTAACCGAAAGAGGAGATAGGAGATCACACTCAACTACCAATTTGTATGAAAGCACAAAGCTAACAAAAGAGAATTTTATTCAAAAATCAACAACCTTACAAATGACACCATCGGCCTATTTATAGGCTTACAACTCACGCACCACTAGGTCGCATGCGGCCTAACACAGTTCCCCGACCTAACAAACACCCACCGACCTAACTCAGAGCGGCCTACGACCTAAGTAAGGTCGTTAGCGACCTATCACAACATCATATATTCACATATATACAATACAGCGACTTACAACACAGTACAAACAAAAGTATACGACCTACGACTTACAAAGGTCGTTAGCGACCTAACACACATATGTACAACACATAGTGATCTAAAGGAGCGGCTTCAGCGATTTTCTTGCGACCTATATGAGTTAGGTCGTTCGCGACCTAAAAGATGCGGCAACAAAGAATCACGCGACCTATCTTCCTTCACGCGACCTATCTCCTCGCGACCTAATTTCAGCTCACTTTCAGCATAAGGTCGCTGGAGCGACTTACTGGACGTGTTAGGTCGTTCGCGACCCATATTTGCTTCCTTTTGTGTTATCTCGTTAGGTCGTTCCTCGCGACTTATCTTAGGTCATGAACTTCCTCCTTCAGCGTACCCACTAGGTCGTAGACGACCTAAAATGCTTCTCTTAGGTCGTAGCTGACCTAAAACCGAGTCTTCCTCCTTACGACCTATAAAACCCGAACGACTCAGGCCTCTGTTAGGTCGTTGCTTCTCCTCTCGTGAGCCGTTAGGTCGTGGCCGACCTTCATTAGGTCGTGAGCGACCTATAACTTGAGAATTTTCAGAGTTTTCAGATTGCACTACATCAACTTGTTAAGAAAATAGAATTATAATTGAGTGTTGAAATTTAATTTAAATTGTATAAGTAAAGTAAGATGAACTGAAGAATTGCTCAAAGAAACTAAAAGAAGAAAAAGTTTGCAAACTAACTTTTATTTGAGATATAAAATAAATTATTAAGTAAAACGAATAAGGGAAATGGTTAATTAAATATGGATTGAGATGGGGTGAATCGAAATTCAATATTCAAAATTTGGAAATGAATTGAATTCAAGTAAAATTAGAAAGAAGTATTTATATTTGAAATTAATTAACAAAGTAAAGTAAAATTGAAATTTTTATGGAATTGGAATTCAATTTGAGTATAAACTTCAGTAGTGAAGTAAAATAGATATAAGGAATACATATCAAATATTTATGGAACTTAAGAAGGGAATGGTGAGATTCTTAAGTAAATTTAGTATTGAGAAAATTATTCTAAGTGGATAATTGAATAGAGATTTAAAACTGGAAGTAGTGACAAGGGAAAATTATGAATAAGTGAATAACAATCAAAATAAACGTGAATAAAAAGGAAATTGATATAGTTGGTAACCAATTGGGGCAAATACGTAGGATGTACGTATGTTAGTTATTCGCATAGCTATATTGATCCAGAATTCGAGCACAAAATTTCGAGATAGTTATATCGATCCGAATTAGGATTTCTCTCTCGATTTTCAACGGCGAACCTGGATATGGAATTTTAATTGATTCTGGAAATTCTCTATCATAGTTATGACTATGCAAGGAGAATGACGGTTTCTGATCAAGAAATCAGATCTGAGTCCGCACTAGGAAGTCGGGTGGACGATACTAGTTCGGAAGTGAAATTGTGTGATCGAGTAGGTGATCGGATTCGGTGTTGCGTACAAATGATATAGGTATATCATACGGGCAGAAGTAAAACAAATATTGAAAATGTGTAAAGAAGTCAATAAAATGTTTTTGAATGTTGTGAATGGATATTATTGCTAAACAGGTTATGCAGGTATAAAAGGGGAAATGAAATTTGGTTTTGATTTCAGATAATAAATTAGAATTGCTCGACAAAAAGGTATGTGTTTAAAATTCTATATGGAATTTGATTGGGTTTTTGGATCTAGCCACTTGGTATTTTGTTTTCTTTTTGGATTTGAGAGGCCGTAGGGCCATTTTGTAGTTGTACCGAGCTAGTCGCGCAAAGGAGACGCTGGCGAATTTTTTCGAAAATTTAGAGAGTCAGAAAAATTTTGATAATTCAAAAATTTGGTTTTTAGTTGAAACTTGAATGATTGAACGAATAATTTTGGTTACAAACTATGTGGGAGTTTTGGAAATTAATAAGAGTGTATTGTCTTTAAATGACAAGATTGTTTGGGTTGATGTTAAATAGTTTAGTTTTGGAAAATAGTAACGGGTATTGAATCATTCTTCCTAACTAGTAATTTCGGGGACGAAATTCTTTTAAGGGTGGAGGAATGCGACGACCTGGAATTTTTAAGTAATTTAAATTGAAACATCTAATTGATTTTAATATTTAAAAGTTCAATTTTAACTTGAATTCAAATATCACTAATTATTTGATAATTAAATTTTGAAATTAAATAATTTAAAATCGGGTAAAATGTGAAATCTAGGATTTTAACCCTGTTAAAAATAATTTGAAGGCTTGTAAAATTTATATTGATAATACTGAAAATAATAGAAGTTGTAAAATTGAAATTAACAGTGGTTTTCTCAGTTTTAAAATTTTATTGTTTAAATTGAATTTAAAAATAGCCTTCCCGGGCATAGTCTCGGAATTCGACGAAACCCATTCCATTGGGTCCGTAATATTGAATTATTACCGGATTCCAAATTTCGTAGCTTTCGGAATTAACGCGAGAGCGTACGATATATAAACGCATTGGAATTTATACCGAGACAAAATTTAATTTAAATAAAACATACTTACCTTCTTTAACCCGACCATACGTACAACCTGCCGCCTGTTTGCCTCCTTCGTACCCATTTCTCTTTTTCTTCCCATCTTCTCAACTCTCTGTTCGATCAGAGGTAGAAAATATAATAACAAGGATAGTGAGCCGAAGCTTTAACCTAATCAAAGCAAAATAAAATAAAATTGAATCGACAATCATGGCCGACATCAGAGGAAAGTGAAATCGCGACTTGATTTCTTTTTCTTTCCTCCTATCAGTGCGTACGAGAGCTTCAAAGAAATTTCATGGCCGCTCTTTCCAGTTAATCGAGTGAAAAGAAAGAAAGAAAATAAAAGGGAACTGTCGCGATCGTCATGGGGAGTGGGTCGCATGTCTAGGGTTAGTAAATTGGGGAATCGAGTCGCCGGTCGTGTGAGGAAATTTGGGTAGGGATCGGGGCACCATGGGGGCGTGCGTGAGTGGCTTGGCTCGCGTGAAGCCGGGGCACGATTGGAGCTCGCGTGTGCGGGTAAAAAGGGGGAGGTCGCAGTATCGTTTCGAGGTGGTGGAGGTTGTTCTTCTCGGCTGTTAGGCGAAGTCGAGTGGGCTAGAAGCTCGCAAACGGCGGAAGGCAAGCAGTGGTCGCGAGCCTCGAACATCGTACTTTGGGGGTGAATCTGAAGGTGGTCACGGGATGGGTAGCTAGTTGAGTATTTCCTGTGCAATTGAGGTTTGATTTTTCTTTGTTTCTGATTTTTGATTTAAACTTGGTTATTACTATTTTGATTTACAGAAAGAAATTTATAAACATAATACATCTAGAAGTGTATTATGGTAATTAGGTCAATGAATAACCTATTTAATGAATTGAGTCACTAAAATATTTTGTCAAACTATTAGTTGAATTAAAACATTAGTTGATTAGATTATTTTGAACATTTTAATCTAATGATAAAAAATATTCATTTAACTTGTTACCAGGGATGTAACAGTAAAGCAAAATTAGAATTTTATTAACCCAATGAGTTAAAGTTTAAAATGAATATAAATGGAAATTAATTTTTTGGTTAATTCAATAGTAATAAGTTGTTTTGGTTAATTCAAATGTTAATAAATCTTGAATTATTTATTCAAGGTAAAAAACCATGAATCAAGGCGGGATTGAAGCGGATTGCAAAGCAAATAAGATGCGAGTTAATCTCACTCAGTTAAATAAAATTTAAATGATTAAATTTAAATAATTGTTTGAATGTTTGAGTTTGATTAATGTGTTATAGTATGATATATTCTGGAATTGGCATATTATACTGTGCTAACGTCTGTGGATGCAGGTCAAACAGGTTGGAGGGATCCAACTGGACCCTCAACATTTATTATTCAATGTTCTCTGTTGTGATTACTTGATATTATATGGTGAATATATTGGAATATTGAATGTTATGATTAGATTGGATATATTTGAGTATAATGAATTACCGGAAATATATAAATTGGATTTTTCAAAGAAAATAAAGGAAGTAAATTGTAAACGAGATAATTAGAGAAAATTGAATAAATTAAGAATGAATTGAAAAAGAAATGGAAGTATGTTAAATAATAATAAATAACTTCGAGTATGAAAAGAACGGGTTGAATAAACAGTAATTAATGAATTGTAGAATTATGTGATATTAATTTAAATGGATAAAGAATTATTTTAAACTTAAAGTTTTAAATTTATTTAAAGGAATAAGAAGTAGATTGAGAAATCTAAATTGGTATTTCAATTAAAAGTATTTTAAATCATAATTAAGGAGTAAAATCTAAAATTAAAGGATTTTTGAACAAAAGAAGTAAATTGGAAATCGATTTGGAAATTGATTTAAGTGTTTGAAATTGGATATTTGGAAGAATAAATTCAAGGTGGGAATTTATTAAAGGAATGAGAAAAAACTTGTTTAAAAATAAATAGTGATTTATTTTTTTTAGGCTGTGAAGAGAAGTTTATTTCTCTGGATAGCCAAGTACGTTTTCAAAGCAAGTTTTTAAAAATAAAATAAAGGTTTAATGTTGTTTTACAAAGTATGTCCTTGGAAATTTATTATTTCTAAATGTTTAAATTCTAAAGTAAATATTTATTCAAATCTATTACCGTAGTAATAATTTATAAGAGTGACTTAGTAATTCTGTTTTAAAGGTGAAAATCTAGTTCATATTTATAAAGTAACCTTATTTCCAAATATTCATATAGTATATATTTTTAATCAATTATTGAAGTAGTTTTAATTTAAATATTTTAAAGTAAATTCTAAAGCAAGTAATTTGTTAATCTGTTATCGTAATAATTATTTAAAGAATGATTTGTTAGTTTCTTTAAAGAAGAAAATCTATTGTCTAGTTATAAGGTAACCTTATTTTAGTTATTTCTAGAGTATTATTTTAAATTAAGTACTAAAGTTATTTTTTCTATATTAAATATTAAATATATCTTACAATAAAGTGTTTTTAAATTATTTTAAAAATCTAAAGTTTTGTGCATGGTAATTCTAGTGGAAATAGAAATACTTGGAATTTATTCTTAGAAAGGCAATTAGTCTTAAAAACTAATTTCAAGGAGTTTGAAAAGTGAAAATATATCTTGTGAAGATATTTTTGAGATAAATAAATAATTTGGGAAATTATTTATTGGTTGATGGTTGTTTGTGAATATTAATTGATAGTTAAATCACCGGCTATCAATATTGGACAAATGCGTTGATCGTTTCAAAGAAACCGGGATCGAGATTTATTTCTCGAAAACCACTTCGATCCGGTTTGTACGTTTCGGGGAAACGAGTTTGGATTCGAAGATGGAGCAGTGAAGTGCAAGGGCTAGTCGCTACTAATCCTGAGGATATTTCCAAAATGGATGTAGTAGGAATAGTGCCTTCAGTTCCGTTCGAACCCGGGACGGACTTGTATGGATGAATGCTTGCGAAGCATCGTCAGGTGGACGATGGGCATTCTAAGGGATATGTTCTATAAAGGTAACGCTTAGCCTCAAGCCTCATCAAATGGGAATGACTGAAAATCAGGGGTTATGCAGCAAGGCTAGGTGGGTAGCACCCAAGCAGGGTGAGGTCAATCCTGTCTAGATGTCCCTTTTTATTTTGGCTTAGTGAGCGGTTGCTGATCCCAACCGCGGGGTGATCTCACTCGGGATTATCCAGTAAGGGGTAGTTCTGGTCTTGTGTTGCAGGGGAGTGGGCGTACTCCTCGGTGCGGTGATCTAGGCCCCGTACTGTGACAGGCGGTACCCCAATGCCTAGTCATTAGTTGGAAATCCATTCTCCCTACGAGCCTTGTACGAGTTTTGTTTGTATTACCCACTCTATGGCTAGTAGCTGGAATTCAATAATGTAACAATTTCGGCTATTTTATAAGTATTTGTATATAGACGCTATTATAATATCAGAGGATTTCTATAAAAATTGTTTTAGCTATCGTAAGGTAAAAACCCGACATGTTTATTGGTGGCGTGGTCTTACGTGATGCTTTTGTTTTCAAAAGGATTTTTGAAACTTTAATAATCAATTGGGTGTGATTTTCTCACGCTGGTATTCCGAACTGACTCGGGTGTTACTTAACTGTAATTCTCGGGTCAGACCGAGTATTATAAGATACATGATTTGATGCTGTGGGGCTCAGGAGCCGAGCTGGATGACGATGCGTATTTTGTACTTGTTTATATACATATATTTTCCGCTGTGTTGAGTTGTGTATCCATTTGTATGATATTGATGTTGAGCTGTGATTGATGTACTCTGATGATGTAATGTATAAACATATATATTTGATTTTTGAGTAAAGATCATTATTATCTATTATATTTTATTCCGCTGCGATGGTTAGATTCTGATGTTGTTTCCTATTTCCTTCCTCTACCTCTTCTTCTTTAACCCAAATGGTTCGTATTTCTATACAACTTGAGTGGAATGTTGTAGGATGGTGTTGAATCAAGGGGTACGGATTTGCGGGTCGTTACAGAAAATATCTGGAAACTTGTAAGCTGAATGTTTAGATGACTCTGCTTAGATCTGAAATGAGATTATTTGGCTAGCTGAGATGATTCTTGAGTTATTAAAACTAATTTTGCTTTAGGCGGATGTTTGAATCTGTTATGGTTTTTTTTATATTTCCATATTTTTCTTTTGAAAGTGCCAAGAAGATGAAAACCTGGTTTAATTCCTTTGATTTTTATTTTCATTACAAATTTGAAAAGAAAATATATTGGCCACTTGTAAATTGCATGGCTTGTAAGTTACTATTGTCAAACATTTGAATTTATTGAACAAATGTTAATTCTATGCATTTTAAAACTTACAAATACATAAAGCCTTAAATTTCATATGTTTGGGTTTTATGTATTTAAATTATATATGAACTTTAGCACATATGTAATTAAGAAAGAAGAATATTAACTTTTTGATTAATTTTTTTTGTTTAAATTTTATATTTCAATTGTTACACTTGTATATTTTTATGTTAAATGATTTTCATTTGTAAATTTAGGTGTTACTATCTTAACACTTGTCTTTATTTTATTAAAAATGTTTTTACAAAGCTTTGGTATTTATTTTAATAATTAATAAATATTTTCTTTTCTTTTAATAAAATAAAATTCTTTAAAGAAAATAAAATAATATAAAAATCTTATTCTAATAAACATCTTTATTCATATATTTTAAATCTAGAGTATTTTAAAATATCTATCTTTTGAAATTCAAATTCAAATTCAAATTCAATTTAAAATCAACACAAAAACAAAAACAAATTCAGTTTGAAATAATAATCCTATTTAAAATCTATTTATATCTATATATTAACAATCATTATTATTTGTTTTAAAATAAGTAACAATTTTACTAATTTTAAATAATTTATAGAAGCGATTATCACATTTGAATTTGCTTGAAATTTTCTAGGATATCACAGATACCCTTTGTTTTCAAATTCATTTACATATCCAGATATCTTCTATTATCAAAATTCTTATCTGTTCAATCTATAAACCAGATAATTATTCAACTATCAGATATTCAAAAATCCGGGTTATCACAAACAACATTTATAAAATACCGTAATAGGTATTTAGTTATTTCAAACATAGTTAAATTCAAAAACAACAACACTTAAAAATGCTGTCTAAGACCACAACATTTTAGGAAATGCTATTAATAAAATTCCAGGTTTTATTATAACTTCAGAAACATTAACACTCCAATTTTCTTTTAAACTTATAAATCATATTCTAGACTTCAAAATTTCACATTTAAATAATTTTAACATATGATTTATCACAACAAAATTTTATAATTAAATATCCAATTTAAACTCAATTCGTTTGTTAAGTCAAAATTCACTGTTTTCTTAACTTATAAATTAAATAACACTTAACATTTTACTTAAAATATCATTTCAAAACTATAAATTTAATTTCCATTATTTATTTTCATTTAAAAAATATAATTTAAAGTCAAAAATCATATTTCCTTCAAATTTACACACTTAAATTCACAATTCATATCTTAATATTTAGCCTTCTTAAAACCATAAAATATATCTTTTTGAATCAAAATTTCATACTTTAAAAATACATATCTTAATAAAATCATTTAAAAATATACCACCGAGTCTGTATATAATTTTCTAACCTAGGTCAAGTGATGCGGATATGTATCATTTCAATCCACAATTTAAAAGGAAAAACCCGGGTTCTATCATTTCAAACCCACAATCCTAAGTAAAATAAAATACAATAAAAATCACTTGAGCCTATCATTTAAGCTCATAATGATTTTTCCCTATTCTAACGTCCGTTCGGATATGTATCATTTCAAAACATACTGACTCTATTCTACAGGGAACTTGCAATGTGATCATATACATAAACAATATAAATAAATACACTAACATTTCAATATCACAATATTCAGTCATAAATCATATGTCAGGTGATAATTAACAAAGTTAACATGGTAATAACATGAAATAACATATCATATAATCATTATTAACTTGCATAACATTTTTTTATTTACTAATCACTTGTCATCAATTTAACATTTCATAAATAAAAAATGTCAAAGTGAGAAGGAGTCACCTTTATCAAAGCTAGAGACCACTATGACACACAAGAACAATTCCAAAGGCACAACAAGCACGATTCAGCATGACTTTTGATTCAAGTGAGTAGAGTGCCAAGATGTTTATATTGTATACAACAAATACAACAAGACAATATAAATATATATATTCAACACGAACAACAATGAAACAATTTGGAATAGAAAGCAACAAATAATAAAATGACTTGACCTTGCTTTTACCACTCAAGTGCTTGGCTTAGGGGTTCATATGCTCGGCCATAGTGATGTTTTTTGGTAGTAAATGGCTTGGGTATGGATCGGTATGGCACGACTATAGGGAGATGATGATGGTAGGATTTATAAGGTGAAAAAGATCAAAGGACAAGGCAAAAGAGTGGAATATGGTGCACCACTAGGCTCGGCCTGATCAGGATATGGGCTTGGCCATACATGCTTCTGGTCTGGTCAGTGGTGAAATTGATGGTCAGGGTTAGGTCATGATGGTGGTGGAGCTAGGGGTGGCGGCCAAGGCAAGATATGGAAGGAGATGGTGGAATATGTGGTCGGCTAGGTATGTTTTGGTGGAGTGCTTTGCAAATTTTTGTGGTGCTAGCATCATATGTTGTCACGGCCAGATTTGGACAAGGGGAGAGGTGGTGGCTGTCATGACTGGTGATGGTGGAGAGGATGGTGGTGATGATGGGTGATAGAGCCGAGGAAGGCTTGAAGAGGAGGTTGGCAAAAACAATGGAAAATGAAGAGAAAAAGTAGAAAGAAGAAGCCATTTAACTTACAAAAATTTTCAAAGAGGAGATAGCCGTGAGTTTTTTTAAAGAGAAGGAAATTTTCACGTGAATGAAAATGAGAAACACGGCTAAGCAAAGGGAATGTACGGCCAAAGAAAGAAATGAAAAGCCAAGCACATGAAAAGGCAAAGACAATGAAAGGTCACAAGTAAATGAAAAGGTTTTGACTCTTTGAATTTCACATTTTTTTTATTCAAACAAAAAAAATAAAATTCAGTAAATAAAAATAAAAGACAAAAAAATAAAGTGAAAAAGAAAATAAACAATTATTCTTAGGAAAAATAAAAAGAAAATAAAGAAAATAGTTTATTATATTGAAACTAGAATTAAAAATTGTAAACAACATAGAATAAACATTTGAAAACTATAACTACACTTTTAAAATGTTTTAAAAATAAAATATATACATAACATGTCATGTCACACATATATACACAAATTAGAACATGATATGACATAAAAAATATTATTTCTATAATTTAAAGTAAATAATTTTGTTAAATAAAATAATTTACATACAATGGTTTAAAAAGCATAACTTTCACAATATTAATTGGATTTCAACGAAACGAAAAGTAGTATACTTGAAATTTTATTTATTTTCATAATAAAATATAAATTTAAAAATTTTAGTTTTATAATTTTTTAATTTTTTAATTTAAAAGTCAAAGTTTGACCATATTGACCAAAATTCACATTTCTGAAAAATATTCTATTTATTCATGTTTGGAATTATAATTCACATACAATTCAAAGTTTATATTTAAAATAACAAATTTTATTCATTTTAGTAAATAAAATAAAGTTTGTTTTTTAAATCAGGAATTTCAATTAAAATAATTAAAATATACAATTAAAATAATCATAAAATACAGGGTTGTTACACTCTCGCACACTTAAAACTTTTCGTCCCCGAAAAGGAACGAGGTAGCGGAAAACACAGAAAAAGATAGAACGAAATAGGGTTAAGACAAGATGACAAGAAGAATGAAATTTACCTGATAACTGTTGTTATAGGTAAGTTTAATAAGGTAGAGATGATCTTCTCAAGATCCTCCAGAATCAAGAACACAAACACGAAAATAAAATCCTCTAGAATGTGATTCCCCCTTTCCGCTTGCCCGACGATCTGTGGATGGCAAGTAGTGCTCAGATTCAAAATTAGTACCAAAGGTTGTTAAGGATTATAGAAAGATTTCTGAACAGACTGGTATAAGCAGTAGCCTTTCCATTCTGTAGCAAGATAAGGAAAATAAGGACAACCAAAAGATAGTTTGAAAAAGAAAATAAATTTGAAACCATGAAAATTTCAACTTAAATTGAAAATTAATTTTGCATAAGTTAAATAAATCATAACCATCTCTAATTTCATTATCTTATCATCCAATTATCTTAAATTAACAATCTCTAAAATCATGGATTTGAAAATTTTCCATTTATTATACTTATAATGTACTCAATAATTTATTCTTCTTTATTCCTAATTAAAATTAAATTTGTTTCTCTCAATATTTTCTCACCTATGTTAAATATATTTATACTTATTATAACTTCTTTAAATTTATTCTTAGTTCCTTTAACATAATTTTATATTGTAAATTATTCCATTACCTTTTTTCTCTATTTACCTCTGTTAATCTTTTTATAACTAAAATTTAAGTGTATAACATTTATTATAACCACTCAAATTTTATTTAAAAAAATCCTTTTTATATTGTATTTTATCCAATCACATATTCAACTTCTGTATAATTTAGGTAAGTTATACTGGAATGAAATTGTGTATTATACAAATAAAACTTTCTAATTCAACCATTTCAAGCTTGAATATTTATCCAAATCTTCAAATTGTACGTAAATAATATCTTTCAAGATAAAATTTAGGAATTAAATTTCCGATAAATTCCAAACTATTTAGAGATAAATAAATGCACATATACTATATATATATCCATTCAAATTTAAATCATATATCAGCATATGTTATAAATCTAGTGTTATTTTAGAAATTCAAATCAATTAAATTCCCTAGAACAAAAATGTAGCAAGACTACAGAACGATCTCTTCATTTTGAAACTCGAAAATGAATGTCGATGATGATGTAGTCATCACCGAATTTATTTTCCAACGACAAAGAGAATAGCATTAATTTTTAAACTTTAAAATTCTTTCGAAACAATTTCTATTAGAAATTACTTTAAATAGTATATCCTTTTAAAACTTTAAATACAAGGTTTGAAACCATCAGAAATTAAATTCACAAATTCTTGTTTAAATTCATTTTAAATTTCCAAATAAATTTATAACCATGTTTTATAGTTCAATTATTTATATATGAAACAAGAGATAATGATTTATAAAATCAAATATTATTTCTTAACAACCAATTCAATAAAATCCAGAAAAAGATTTATAATATAGTTACAAAATTTATTTCATTACTAAATTTGAAAAACATATTGTGTCAGTTTGCTCTATTCAAGTGTTTTGGAAATCTTATCGATAATGTCGATCAGACGAATCGATCAGAAACCCAAATCAACATCTATAACTCAAACAACACAATATATAAAACATTTTAAATATTAGTTTACAAATACACTTCAAGAATGATTTGAAGATGAGTTGGAAACAAAGATGAGATGATTAAATAATAGAATATGAAGACGGATAAGCTTATATAAATCGCGGGCAACCTTAGCCTGGTTAACCGTGACTTAAAGAATAAGATCGATGTGGATTTCTAGGGTAAATCTACATTCGAACCCAAGAGATGGAGTTCGGAATTATAAGAGATACTAGCATCTAGACCGAGGAGATAAATCTTTGGTGAATCGATGTTATTGTAAAGGAGTTTGAACCATTTATAAATCAATTTGAGATTGGCGGGATCGCCGACTCATTATAAAGATCATCCGAAGTGGAGTCATGGGATACTCCAGAATCAAAAGAAGATGAATAGTGAGGGATACGAATGGATTTGGAACTGCAGGGAACGTTCCAAAATTCAAAGGAATCGAGTCAAAAGGAAGAGATTCAAACTCGAATGAAAGTGATTCTGTAAATACATTTAACATATATGCTATGTTTTGCCTAAAATCAAAGCTCTGATACCATATGTAACGACCCGATATTTTCAACCATTCGCATCTGCACGTATCGAATTTGAATTGCTCAAAATACTGCGTTGTAAATAAAATTTGGCAAATCTCAGAATATATGGTAAATATATAATCACAGATCACATACATAGATTATTTAATAATGCAGCGGAAGTAAAAGAGATAGTAGTTCATGAAGCTACTATATAAATATAAGATACATCAGAGTTAAATAAGATACAACATAAGAGAAATAAGATACATCAGGTACAAATCAGAACACATCACTGAGATCATTGGACACTGAAAGCAAAATAGATGGCTGGATCTTCAAGAAAAGCTCTAACTCCGAAGGTGAGCCTTGAATGCTGAATCACTCAGTCTGACCCGAGCGTAAAGCAAAACACAAAACACTCGAGTCAGGACATAAATGCTTATGAACTGTAAATCAACTCAGTGAACAGTAACAAAAATGCATCAGTAACGTAAAGGATGTTTGGGATCGCCATCCTTTAAGGATCCGTTAAACTATTTATTATGTAGTAATATTGCGTTATTATAGTAATGCCTACGGTAAAATAAATTTACTTTAAAATAGCGTTAAGGAGTGACCCAATATTCCCCTTAACACGTAATAATGCCAATAGTCTATACAGTGCCATCGTACCACCAGATCGGGAGGCTACCACAAATACTGTATAAGTACGACACAAATAGAAACTCATAGTAAAGCTCGGTATGATAGGTGACACGGTACACAAGGCAAGGCCAGAGTAGATATAACAATTACGCACACGGGCTGGCGGTAACGTAGCAGCCACTATGCCCACCTCTGAGCACACTCTCAATCAAAATCGAAGGATGGTCATCAAATCAACCAGAAGTAAGAGTATAGTATCGAAGAAGTGTGTCCGACCAGAGGAGCTACCTCTTTTGGCCCGAGATCGCTCCTTTTTTAGCCACCTTAAGCCAACTCACGGGAGTCGGGTTCATGTAATATACCTCAAGAACGTCGCCACCATCCTACTTCGTTCTGGAATCTCCACCGCATACACAGTTGTTAAAGTGGTTTTCGGAGTTGGCAGAGAGTATGACAACTTCCGATCCCGGTCTCTTTAACAACCTATCGTTATTATAACGCCGTGGTTATTTCAAAATAGTTCATACTTAAAAATCGAATCATTTCATTTCTAAACTATACCCCTTTAAAAATAATTTATACTTCGATGCCAAAACCATTTTTATTTCAAAACTATATTCAAATCAAAATATTTTATCAATTCCAATTCAAACATATATTCACCTTTCCAAAATATAATACTTTCAAAGTAATAACTCTTTCGAACCAAAATACTTGAAATCATTATACTTTGAAAATTTCGAATCACACAATTGAAATCATGAAACATTCCTTTAATTCTTTACATTTTACAAATTTATTCAATTAAGCCCAAATTTTCAAATTTCTAATTTAATTCAATTCAAACCATCGGTTTCAATTCAATTTAGTTTACTAATAAACCATTTCAAATCTTATAAATTTCAACTACATATTTGATCCACAAAATAAACTATTCAATTTTTAATATATTTCAAAGCTTCAATATATCATATTTCAAAACTAATTTTTATAAATTGAAAAACTCGTATATATACATACACACACACACAATATCAAATTCACTTTCATATTATTGAACTTCGAAATAATCACTTAATAAAATACAATATCATTAAAATAGACCTAAATTACAAGTAAAACAAATATCCTTTCATACTAATAAACTTCAAATATTCATTTATCGAATAAATCGAATAAATAAAAATCAAATATCATTCCAAATTCACATTCTTTATCAAAATAAAGATAATGTCATTCAAAACCATTTCAAAATCATTTCCTTTCAAATCCCTTATCAATTCATTATCTGAATTCAAAATCAAATATTAAAATTTAAATACCTTTTTAAAAATCAATTATGTTAGTCATTTATTATTTCAAATATCATTACAAAACACATTTCCAAATTTCATTCAAAAATTCATTTATCTCATTTCATTTTATTCCACTTAACACATAACCAAGTAAACCCTATTTAAAATTCAAATTCAATTTAATTTCCTTGAAAATTCAAATTTAAAAATTAAAATATTTTCAAAACTCCTAAAATTTCACAAATAATCAATTCCAAAAGTTAAATCATTTAACACTTTAAAATATAACTCAAATATTGTTAAAATCTATAATATTTCAGAACATTGTCAAATTATAGCAACGACAACATTTATAAAGTGCTATCGTAGCTTATATTTTCCAAAATAATTTAGTTCAAGAATAACGACATTTATAAAATGCCGTAATAGGTATTTAGTTATTTCAAAGATAGTTAAATTCGAAAACAACAACACTTAAAAATGTTGTTACAAGACCACAACATTTTTGGAAATGCTATTAATAAAATTCCAGATTTTATTATAACTTCAGAAACATTAACACTCCAATTTTTTTTAAACTTATAAATCATATTTCTAGACTTCAAAATTTCAGATTTAAATATTTTTAACATATGATTTATCACAACAAAATTTTATAATTAAATATCCAATTTAAACTCAATTAATTTGTTAAGTCAAAATTCACTGTTTTCTTAACTTATAAATTAAATAAAACTTAACATTTTACTTCAAATATCATTTCAAAACTTTTAATTTAACTTCCATTATTTATTTACATTTTAAAAATATAATTTAAAGTCAAAAATCACATTTACTTCAAATTTACACATTTAAATTCACAATTCAAATCTTAATATTTAGCCTTCTTAACACCATAAAATATATATTTTTAAATCAAAATTTCATACTTTAAATATACATATCTTAAGAATAATCATTTAAAAATATATCACGGAGTTCGTATATAATTTTCTAACCTAGGTCAAGTGACACGTATATGTATCGTTTCAATCCGCAATTTAAAAAGAAAAACCCGGGTTTTATCATTTCAAACCCACAATCCCAAGTCAAATAAAATAAAATAAAAATTACTTGAGCCTATCATTTCAGCTCATAATGATTTTTCCCTATTCTAATGTCCGTTCGAGTATGTATCATTTCAACCCATAGTGATTCTATTCTACAGGGAACTTGCAGTGTGATCATATACATAAACAATATAAATAAATACACTAACATGTCAATGTCACAATATACAGTCATAGATCATATGTCAGGTGATAATTAACAAAGTTAACATGGTAATAACATGAAATAACATATCATATGATCATCATTAACTTGCATTACATTTTTTTATTGACTAATCACTTGTCATCAATTTACCTTCATAAGTAAAAAATGTAAGAGTGAGAAGGACTCACCTTTATCAAACTTAGAGACCACTACGACACACAAGAACGATTTCAAAGGCACGACAAGCACGACTCAGCATGACTTTTGATTCAAGTGAGTAAAGAGCCAAGATGTTTACTTGTATACAAAAAATACAACAACACAATATAAACATATATATTCAACACAAACAACATTGAAACAATTAGGAATAGAAAGCAACAAAGAATAAAATGACTTGACCTTGCTTTTACCACTCAAGTGCTCGGCCTAGGGGTTCATATGCTCGGCCATAGTGATGTTTTTTGGTGGTAAATGGCTCGGGTATGGATCAATATGGCATGGCTAGAAGGAGATAATGATGGTAGGAGTTACAAGGTGAAGAAGATCAAAGGACAAGGCAAAAGAGTGGAATATGGCGCACCACTAGGCTCGACCTGGTCAAGATATGAGCTCAGCCATACATGCTTTAGGTCTGGTCAGTGGTGAAGTTGATGGTCAAGGTCAGATCATCATGGTGGTGGATCTAGGGGTGGCTGCCAAGGCAAGATATGGAAGGAGATGGTGGAATATGTGGTCGGCTAGGCATGTTTTGGTGGAGTGCTTTGCAAATTTTTGTGGTGCTAGCATCATATGTAGTCACGGCCGGATCTGGAAAAGGGAAGAGGTGGTGGCTGCCATGGCTGGTGATGGTCGAGAGGATAATGGTGATGATGGGTGGTAGGGCCGAGCAAGGCTTGAAGTGGAGGAAGGAAAAAACAATGGAAAATGAAGAGAAAAAGTAGAAAGAAGAAGCCATTAAACTTACAAAATATTTTCAAAGAGGAGATAGCCGTGAGTTTTTTTGAATAGAAGGAAATTTTCACGTGAATGAAAAATGAGAAAAACGGCTAAGCATAGGGAATGTACGGCAAAGAAAGAAATTAAAAGGCAAGCACATGAAAAGGCAACGACAATAAAAGGTCACAAGTAAATGAAAGGGTTTTGACTCTTCGAATTTCAATTTCTTTTATTCAAAACAAACAAATTAAAATTTAGTAAATAAAAATAAAAGACAAACAAAAATAAAGTGAAAAAGAAGATAAACAATTATACTTAGGAAAAATAAAAAGTAAATAAAGAAAATAGTTTATTACATTGAAACTAGAATTAAAAATTGTAAACAAAATACAATAAACATTTGAAAATTATAAATATGCTTTTAAAATGTTTTAAAAATAAGATATATAGATAAAATGTCATGTTGCACATATATACACAAATTAGAACACGATATGACATACAAAAATATTATTTTTATAAATTAAAATAAGCAATTTTGTTAAATAAAACAATTTACATGCAAAGGTTTAAAAAGCATTACTTTCACAATATTAATCGGATTTCAACGAAACGAAAAGCACTATACTTGAAATTTTATTCATTTTCATAACAAAGGATAAAATTCAAAAATTCAAAATTTTAAATTTTTAAATTTAAAAGTCAAAGTTTGACCATATTGACCAAAATTCACATTTCTGGAAAATATTCTATTTATTCATGTTTGGAATTATAATTCACATACAATTCAAAGTTTATATTTAAAAAAACAAAATTTATTCATTTTAATAAATAAAATAAAGTTTTTTTTTAAATTAGGAGTTTCAATTAAAATAATTAAAATATAATATTAAAATAATCACAAAATACAGGGTTGTTACATTAATAAATTTACGGCGCTCCCTTATAAATATAAGTGATGATGTAAATAATTATTTTCAAATAGTTTTCATATATATATAAAGGTGTTATTTAAACATGTAAATGGTACTTGTAAAGGAACCAAGAAGAAAATTGAACTTAAGATGAAGTTTTCAAATGAATATTTCTATAGTTTCAAATTAATTGTTTAATCTTGACTTTCAATCTATTTTTATTTCTGGTTGTTTCATTCTCCTACCTCCTTCTTTTTCGGGGACGAAAAGTTTTGAGTTGGGGAAAGTGTAACGACCCAAAAATTTTAATGGGTTTAATAAGATAAGTAATTGAAATTTTGTGAAATTTAAACAATAAAATTTGAAAAAAAATTGTTTTTGGAATACGTCTATTTAAATATAGCAACTGGTAAATTTTCATCAGATAATATGGAAGTTTATTTTCCTGTGTAATTTTATTTCAATTTAAATCAGTTAATAACAGTTGAATTCAAAAGTGTTTCGAAACCTAAATATGTCAATAGGAGAAAATTTATCTAGAATACTCTGAATCAGACTGTGAAATTCGTTTCGTGAAATTCGGATGTTTCTAGCCCTATTTGGATTTTTCCGTATGGAATAACAACGTATATCAATGTCCGTATCAACCTTTTGATAGAATGATCGTACCACTGATATCTGTATATCGTTTTGATCTTTTCGTTGTGCTGATCTCTGCGATATATTCATTTTTGTGTTTTGAAGTCCGGTTCGGTGCGAGATCAATGAAACTATTTGCAGCATCGGTACGGTTTCAAACATTTCAAATTAATTTTACTATTTCCCAGATATCCATGTTCAGGCTTTTCTTCTTCCATTGTTCAGTGTAATAATCATGGAACCAAATTTAATTCGTGACTTTTCCTTTTCCACCGTTTCATATTATTTTGGAATTTACATCGGTTCAGGTTGCTTTTGAGAAATCTTGTAATATATATATATATATATATATATATATATATATATATATATATATATATCACTGTTCACTGTAGCCATCCTTTGATTCTTCAAAAACAAAGTTTACTGTTGCTTCTTTCCCATCAAACCCTGCTCCCATTCCTCGTCTCCATAATATAGATTATTTCTATGCTTCAAACAAAAGTTTTGTTTCCATCCTCTCAAAGCCAACCTTGTACCCACATTCAACCTCCTCCACCTATCACCACACCCGAGACCTTCCATCTTCCACTCTGCCCATATCACCGTGCCCACCAGACGTCGACCATCTTCCGAAGCACCCCCCTTCCTACTTCGGTCCTTCGCCTTCCCCGACCACGGCGCATCACTTTGGACTCACACACAGATTCGCTCCAATACGATGCCTCTCTTCTCCTTTTCCCCTTGACCAAGTCCATCACCCACTGCCTGAAGCCGATCACCCCTTGCTCCATGCAGGTCTCGACTTCAGCCTTCCCTTGGCCATCTTGCATGCAAGCTACCCAAACACTCTGTCTCCTTCACCTCTTGCTACTGAGGTATTATATCTATATTTCTTATAGTAGATCAGAGATATAATTATTTGGGTAGTGTGTTTATATGGTTATATAAGTTGTTGTTTTAAATCTATATATATTTCATTTTAAAGGTATACTGGATTTTAGTAATATTGTTTTTCATTGTATATATAAGCTTATATAAGTTTCGAGATATATTGATATACAAAATATGTTTGTTTTCATAACCTACGTGTTGTTTGTATATATACACGTTTTAATAACTTATATTTCTAAATGTTACTGCGTTGGCATATATGATGTTTTATATATTATAATATTTATATTATAGTGTTTATAATATATGGAAAAACATAAGTTTTATTTTATATGTATATTTTATAATATAATATTTTATCTTGTATGATATGTGGGTTACTGTATATACATTTATGTTTACAGTATAAAGAACATATATAAAGTTTGTTAATTTATTAGTTATAAGGTATATAAGTTTGATATGTTATATATATATTCGTTTATTAAGTTATACAGTTGTGTTACTATATATATGTACATCTACTTTATGTAAAATATGATAATATGATCTACATAATAGTTATGGATAGAATCTTCATATTTGGTATATTTTAGTATATTATAAATTAGAAATCTTCACATAGCTTTGTTTACAATCATTCTTGCTCACAGTATTGTGCTTTGGGTGTCAAACTGCATATAGGTCTAGATTTATATATATATATATATATATATATATATTTCGAACCTGCTTCATAGTTATAAATAGTGATTTGAATGTAAATCTCATCTATAGTATGTGCGCGTTTATTATAAAAATCTTTGATTTTAACGCTTGGTTTAAGAATAATGATTTAGAAATTTTTATAATATTTTAATCTTTGTCTTAAATTAAAATACCGAATATGTATTAATAATATGTCTATTTTCAATTTATGACAAACTAATCCCAATCATTTCATCGATTCCTCATTATCAGTTTTGTCCGTCGTGCCTGTTTTCTTCATCGAATTGTATCCATCTAGCATTGCTTTGGAATTCGTAGTTCATTTCTTTGTCAAATCATCTCCAGCCTCGAGAGGTAAGCAATCACTCACGATTAACGTTCTTATACTTATTAAATTTGATTTTAATTGAAACGACAATTGAAATATGTTGCTGTAGTTATTTAAATTGTTATATATATGCTATTATTTGTAACTGTTCACCTATGGGATATGACACAATATCCTATTGTTTATATTATACTGTTATTGATGATACATGCCTGTTATATTATTATATCACCTGTTACCACTCTGCAAGTACCCTGTAGTTTAGGATTCATTATGGGTTGAAATGATGCATACCCAAACAAGCTTTAGAATAGGAGAATTTCATTATGGGTTGAAATGATAAACCCAAGCGATTTTCATTTGTATTGAATTTGGGATTGCGGGTCGAAATGATATCTACCCGTATATATTTAAATTACGGGTTGAAATGATAAATATCCGTATCATTTGACCATAGGATAGAAAATTATATACAGACCCTGTTGGTCCATATATAAATATTTTGAAAATAATTTCTACGATTTTGGAAAGAAATATATGGTTTTAATAAATATTGATTCTTAGAATATTATATATGAATGGAAATTTTATATATAGATCTAATAATAATATTTAATTTAATTGAGGTTGATCTAATACATATAATATGTTTAAGTATTTATTTAAATTTATATTTCAAAGAACAGATTTTGTAATGATTTGAATACATTAAGGTTGGGAAGATAAATTTGAACTTACTTGAAAATGTATTTAGATTAAGAATTCTATTTAATTAGATCGATCTGAAACTATCGAATTTGAAATTTAAAAACATGATTTTATAACTGGATTTTTGATTTAAGTGATTTAATGAATACTTCGCATTCAAATAAATTAAAGGAAATATTTAGTAAGATGTAATTTAAGGTTACTTAAATGATATTGAATTCAATGAGGGAATATTTCAAGATTAAATAATTGTGAGGTTAAATCAATACCTATATAAACTATTAAATTTAGCTTTGAAATTGTTGAATATTAAAGCTTTGAAATATATTGGAATATAAACGGTTTATTTTCTGATTCAGATCTATATTAGAAATTGTTATAATTTGAAATTGTTTATCAAGAGACTGAATTGGATCGAAATTGCTAAATTGAGATTCAATTTTAACTAAATGAAAGATGGGTTGATTTTTAGGCGATTTGTGAAGTTTGAGAAAATTACAAATACTTTACTTAATAAATTATTTAATACATATATACTATTTTGGGAAATAGATATATTTGAAATGAAATTGATATTTTGGTTTGATGTATAAATGAATTTGAAATGACCACAGGGTTATAGTGTATATTTCTACATTGTAGATAGTTCCATGAATCCTTGGAGAATGGTATCCCAAACATCCTTTAAGTTAATTGTATTTCAGTTGATATTTCACTTGAGTTGGATTTATTGATATAAAAATGTTAATCATGATTCGAATGTTTTGTGTTTTGCTTTACGCTCGGGTCAGACTGAGTGATACAACATTTGATACTCACCTTTGGAGTTTGGAACTTCTTTTGGAGATCCAACTATCGGTTCAGCTTTCAAATTTCTAGTTGATTTGTTCAGAGATGTCATCTGTTTGTATTCGAGACTTCATTGTATTTAAGATATTCTGCTGTATTTTATTTCTAACTTGATGTTTATATAGTAGCTTCGTGAACTACTATTTATCTATTCCACTGCATTATTATTATATAACTCTGTGTCTGTAGTTAATTTATTTACTGTATATGCTAAGCTTTGCCAAATTTAAATTCATAATCTGATATTTTGAGCAATTCAAGTCCGGCGTGTGTGGATGCGAATGGTTGTAAATGTCCGTTCGTTACACTAGTAAATATGGGGCCTCGATCACTTACAATCCTCATAATAACTCCATGCAACTTGGTATCTCACACATAAAAATTTCAGCTAAAGAAATAGCAATCCTTCTTGGGTTTACCAGAATAAAATGTACAGTCTACGTTAGCCGATCCATGATAACTCATGTCCTTCATTTCCTTTTCTGGTTCCAGGTAAACCATCGATAAAATCCATTAATGTAATTTTCCATTTTCAATTAGGTATTTCCAAGGGTTGTAATAATCCGACTGCCTTCTGATGATCACCTTTACTTTGTTGACAGCATGAACACCTGCTAACAACGATATAGGTATTTCTCTTCTTTCCCTACAACCAAAACATCCGCTTCATGTCCCTATGCATCTTTGAGACACCTGGATGACAACTTAGAATGATGGCATTCTTACAAAACTTGCTGCCTAAGACCATTGTCATTTGATATATAGATTCATCCATCCTCAAAACTCCTTGGTCATCAATCTTAAAACTTATACAATGTCGCTCCTCCACCTTCTTGATAATTGCAACTAAGCTTTTGTCCACTATTTGCTTGCTTGCTATTCTCTCTAGGAGAGTCGAGGTAACGTCCAAAAGAGTTAAAATAGAATTCCTGCTTAAGGCATCCACCGCCACATTAGCCTTTCTTGGAGTGTAAAAAATATCCAAGTCGTAGGATGCCAGAAACTCCAACCATTTATATTGTCTCAAGTTCAAATCCTTCTGAGTAAGAAGATACTTGATGTGCACGTAAATGTGCATATATTTACATCCATATTTTATCTCTTTTATTTAAATAAACATCATATTTGGGCATTTTAACATGTTTAAAACCAAATTTCAATTATTTTCAAACCATCATATTTTCATCTTCATTTAGGAGCAAAACGGTCATTTTATGCATGCGTCAATGTAAGAATTTTTACTTAGACAATTTTTATGATTGCTATAGGATATTTTGATACATATGGAAGAGGGATTCATGAAGATATATGTATGCACAAGGAACTACAAAGGAATGAAGAGGAAATAATTCAAGTTCAAGATCATGGAGGACCCCACCCACTTAACTTGATTTCCAATTAGGAGCTAAGCACATGCTAAAAGGTCATTAAAGCTTCATGTACATTTAATTGGAGAATTAACCTATGCTAATGATTACTTGGTGGCCACACTACCTCAAGGGAAATTTGGGAAGCTCCCTAAAAATGGAATTAGGGTTTTATGCATGTATAAATAGCCCTCTTGTGTACATGAACAAATCATCTTCTACTCTTTCATTTTTACTTAGGAAATTAAGAAATCAAAGTGTAACCTCAATGTTCTATGAAATAAAAATGGCTTCCAAGCCTCTTTCTTCTCTCTTTTCTACATGTTTTTCTTTGTTTTATTGCTAATGTTTATTTCTATGCTCTCTTTCTCTTTATTCTCATAGCTTAGATTTACATTTATGCAAGTAGTTAGTAACTAATCTCTTCTGCTTTCTTTGCTTATTTTCTATTCTCTTTTCTTTTTAATGTTGAAATTTACTTATGTTGCTTCAATGCCACAAATGAGTAGCTAAACCCCTTCAATTTAGGGGTGATGAAGCTCTCTAACTTTATGTAATTTCAACATTTTTATGATTTATGATCTCTTTATTTATGCTTCATGAATGTGAATTTTGATGTAAGTTTATACAAGTGGGTTTGATAGCATATATTGCTTATGCAAATGAGCTATTCTTATTCAACATAAACACAATTTACATCATCATTTGCTAATTAATTTTTGATTATGAAATGAAAGTAAAAATGAAATTTGATGATCTATATTACTAGTTACAATAGTAAATAGATCATACTTAAAATAGCTTTTGCTTTGGCTTCATTTTCATAAGAATTATAAGTGGTATAATTGTTGTATTACAGTTTGATGGTTTGAGGTACGCTAACTAATAACATAAAAAAACCATACTTATGATAAATGCAATGATTATTTCACTTAATATCAAAGTTAGAGATCATAAATTATGTGTTTGTTGATTTACAAAAATTTGAGAGTGGATTTGCCTCTAAATTATTCTCTAGTTCAATAGTTTTCTAATCACATTTTAATTCTAGTAGTTCTAGTCAACAATTTCTCCTCCATTTAGTCTAGTTTGATTGAATAGAATTTTAAAACTCTAACAACTCCCTGCAGATCGACCCGTATTCGCCATGTACTTCAAGTGTACGCCTTGCGCTTGCAGTTATTTTTAATTTGAAATTTTTCGAAGGTTTTCTAATTCGGTAAAAATCCGCCGATTATCAAGTTTTTAGCGCCGTTGCCGGGGAGTTGTTTTGATTTTGATTTTCTCCTCTTCGAATTATTTTTGTTTGATTTTTATTGTGTGTTTGTGTGGTTTTGATTGCATTTTCTTTGTGTGCTTGTTTTCTTTTCATTTTCCATTTGCATTTTCATTTTAAAAAAAAGAGGCATACCCAATTTCAAAAGAATTTTTTTTATTGCAATCACATCTTTTTACATTTCATTTCCTCCTTTTATTTACATTTACAAAAAAAAATTCTTGTATGTATATAACAGTGCACTGTTGCACCTTACGACATATCAACATTCTCTGTTCACTGTTTCTGCATATTACTGTAACATCACTGCTGTAACCACCTCCCCACTTTCTTCATTTCTTCCCTCAATTGCCTATACCATCTTTCGCCTCACCAACACAACCGCCTCCTCTTTAACATTGCCTGTTACTTCCAAAACAACTTACATCATCACCAACCTTACAACATTCCCGACCACTTCTAGACATCTGCTCTAAATCTTGCATTCTTCACAATCAACTTCACTTCAACTCTCTGATCATCTCATCAACATCTCCGCAACAGCACTTCTACTCACACCTTACATACATCACTTCGCCCTCAACACCACAGCTACTACTACTGCACATTTTATCACACAAACCATTACATACAACATTTGTTTACATCAAACCATCAAACCATTACACATTGTCCACATTTGTTTACCATAGCCTCATCTGACACTTGCATACAACATTTGTTTACTTTTAACAGTTGCAGCTACAAAAGCCTCTTCACCTCTGTCTAACATTCTTCCATACATACTTTCACAACAACTTCTGCCATATTCAACTTGCCTGGCTATTCCGCTTCCTCATACTAACTTCAACATTCATTGCCATTCACCAGACAAGCGGCCATCATCCACAAACCCTCCCAACTTTTTGTTGCCATAACATTACACACTTCATTTCCATACTTCATTCCACAAGCTCCACCACACTGTGGCTTCAGCAACCACGAAAAAAAATTGACGCGATCTCCATCGTCGATCCCATTCCAACATCATACTCCATCTGCTGCCATACAACAGTCCCCCATTCCAGTGCCACTTGCAACCACTGACCACAACTGCAGCTCAACCAAACGTGACAACTGCTTGTTCAAAACTGACCAAACAACTCACATTGCCACTTCTAATTCACTCCTCCTCTACAACACTAACATATTCCTCTACCTTACTACAACCAGCATTCCATACTTGCCACTACCAGAATACAGCTTGCAAACTCCTCCATCCACAATACCCATGCAGCCATCTTCACTGCCTTTCCTCCCCTTCAACAATCACTTACAGCCTACATAATCACCATAGCACCATCCTCATACAACTGTCATTCGTACAAAACTTCCAAACACCACCATCTCTAAATACAACATCACCACCAAACCATCTGCCTACTTTCAGATCCTCATACGTCAACTACCACACTTACCTCAGACACCAACCACCTCTACATCATGCGCGACCCTCAATTCAGCAGCCTCCTCCTCAACCTGCAACGCATCTCCTCCGCCACCATTCCCAAATCAACCACGAACTCCTCAAATTGCCACCAACCAAAGACACCTGCACTTAAACTTCATCGCCTCATTCTCAACAAATCCCAATTTCCAACATCGCCACTCTTCCTTGACTTGCACTCACTCACCATGCCTCCAAACCAAGGCAACAACTAGAAAATCAACGCGATTGACTCAAGTCGCAATCTTTTGCTTGAAACCAATTTAACTCTGGAATTTGCGGAAGTTCTAAGTTTGGATGTGTGTGTGTTAGGAAATTTTAACCAGTGATTTAAGTGTTTCTCTGCGTTTGATTCTTTTTGTCTAGGTGAATTTGAAGTATTCATATTCATTTTATTTTTGGACTGAGTGTTATCATTTTGGGCCGAGCTAAGATTTGTGTAGTCGATCTTTTTAAGTCCTTTGTCTTTCTATTTATTTATCACGTTTTAAGTTTTAAGTTTTTTATCTTTCACTTTTCTTGTTTATAAAAAAAATAGTTAGCCCAATTTAATTTGTACGGTTTCTTTTGAGTTTGGTTTTGTTATACTACATAGTTTTTTTTAAATAGTTGTAAATTTGTTTTGTCTCGTTTCAAGTTGCACTTAAGTTTCATCCTTATATTTAAAAAAAAATTGTAAATATATCCTGTTCTTCATTTCAGGTTGCCAAAGCAGAAATTCAAAAGGAAGAAGTGCTTGCCAACAAATAAACTGCTTTTCTTTGCTAAGAAAAATCTCTACTGAAAAAAAAATATTGCTAAATAATCTGCACGCTCTGGTATCTTGCACCTTTTTTCTTATTTTTATTTGAATTGCATTGTTGGTTGCTTGCATTTGCATTTGTGTATATATAAAAAAAATTCAAAATCAAAAAAAAAAAAAACAAACTTCATTTTAGTTGCATTGTAATTTCACGTTTAATTTATTCTTTGCATTCATCTCCTCTTGTTTTTCTTTTCTAAGGGCAATACCCCAATTCACAAAAGATGAGGGATTTCATCACCCTTTCCTTAGCCCAAAAATGCATTTCATCATAGAATTTGACTAATAATAAAGGTTAGACGATGGATCAAAGGGTGTCACAAGCTCACTTTGGGCTGATTATATCTTCACAATTGTTTTATTTGAACGATTTTATTTCTTGGTGTCTAGGCTACGGCAGAGTAATAACCAGTCATAAAAATTATGGTGATAGCTAAATATTATACTGGTTGTTCCTATAAAGGTACTTTAACCTTCGGCTGCATTGCTATGGTGATTCATGGTGCACCGATAACTCCTGTCCGTTACCTGGCTGAGAAATATTTTTGTTGATTTAAGACAAAGTGTGATTATACAATTTTGGGTTAGGAGCTACTAAGGACAGAAAACTATAATTAAGTCATTTGCATTCATTTAGTTGCATTAGTTCATGCATATTTAAAAAAAAATCCAAAATCAAAAAAAAAATTGTAATTTTTAATTAACTTAGTTTTTAATCCAAAAAATTTCCTTCCCTTTGAAAATTTTCAATCAAAAATATATATATAATATTTGGAAAAAGAAAAAAAATTTGAAAAACCAAAAAAAAAAAAGAAAATCAAACCTTTCTTTTGAAAATAAATCTCACTAGGTAAATAGTTTTCTTCCTTATAAAAAAAGAAAAATTCAAAAAAACAAAAAACAAAAACAATTTTTCAAATCTTCTTTCACTCTCTAAACTCGATTCTAACTCCTTTCTCTTCTCGACTTTCACTTGTGCATGAGTACTTGGACTCGTGACACAACAATGAATCGTTGGACTCGCGACCCTTCTACAAATCGTTTAACTCGAACAGACGATCCTCCTGAAATAGCGAACGAAAATGGCCTACGAACTCTTATGGATAGAATCTTTCCTGATAGAGTTTCTATTCCATCTTGCATCACGTTACCCGCCCCTATGGGTAACCATTTTGAAATTCACTCGAACCATATTGCCACACTTCCGAAATTTGGCAATTTCGAGCTCGATGACCCATACATCTGCTTGACTAAATTCGAACAATTTTGGACAACCATTAAACTCTAACAACTTCCCGATGATGGAATCAAACTTCGATTAATCCCATTCACTCGCTGAAAAATGGTTGTACAGCTTATCATCAAACTCGATTAAAACCTGGGAAGAATTCGTAAAAGTTTTCCTGAAAAAATTCTACCCTTTAGAAAAAAATGTAAAATTCGAAATGAAATTGTAAATTTTCATCAATTCAAGGGAGAACCATTTGGAAAATATTTTGAAAGATTCAAAGAGCTTTTGATAAAATGCCCACATCATAACTTTGAAAAATGGACAATTTACCAAATCTTATACGATGGACTCGAAAATAGCGCACGAACAATGCTTTAATCAATGTGCCAAGGCAACTTTCTTGCCCAACATCACGTTGATGCTTGGAAATTCCTTGAAAACCTCGCTGAAAAGTCGTCCCAATGGGAACGTTCGAACGAGAAATCAATTTACTCATGGTCGAGTGCACACTAGATAGGATCTTCTTTTGCTTTGGAAGCTAAAATCGACGCAATGATTAAAAAATTCGACAATGTTTTATCGTCGAATCAAATGAACCAAGCTTCCCAACCAATGTGTTATAAATGCAATGATCCTAATCATATAGCCGATCAGTGCCCCAATTATGTCGAACAAATCAATGCTTGCAATAAAGCCAAAAATGACCTGTTTTCTCCAACTTACATTCCTGGTTGGAGTAATCATCCGAATTTTGCATGGAACCAAAACAATCCCAACACAAATACGATTCGTCCCAATTTTCAAGCATTCCCGAATAATGCTTCGTATCCCCCCTTTCAGCCCAACAATTTTCAACCAAACTTCGCGGGTCCATCCCATAGTCAACCACAACGATCAAATTTTCAAACAAATTCTGCTCATCCTCCCCAAGACGATAAACGTTCAACTTCACTTGAGAAAACTCTTGAAGCGTTGGCTAAGGCAACTACCCAAAACCTTCATTCAAATAAAAATTTGCAAAATTCATTGACTTCATATATGCAAAACACGAACCAATCAATGCAAAACTCGAAATGCAAATAAGTCAATTAGCCACATCTTTAAGTGAACACAAACAGGGCACTTTTCCAAGCCAGCCCCTTCCAAATCCCAGAAATCAAAACGCAAATTCAAATCAATCCTATGTTGTTCAAGATAACAACGTCACCCAATTGAATGCTATCACAACTCTCCTTTCTGGTAAATAAATCGATAATCAAGTCGTTAATCCAAATGATTTACCGAAAACTTCTCTCGACACTTCTAAAGCAACGAACGACTCAGAACAGAACGTGGAGCCAAACGTCGAATCGAACGACAATCAAAATTCTTCTTCTTCTACTCAAGTACACCTGCCTACCGAGTATCGTGTTCCATTTCCACATCGTCTTCGACCAAAGAAACACTCGAATCAAGTGGAAAAGATGTTGGAAATTTTTAAACAAGTAAAATGGAACATCCCACTTCTTGACATCATTCAGCAAGTTCCCACTTATGCAAAATTTCTTAAGGACTTGTGCACCCAAAAATGACACACTCAAGTGCCCAAAAATGTCTTCTTAGCCGCCAGTTTGAGTGAAGTCCTGTTCCAATCCATGCCCGTTAAATACAAAGATCCTGTCTGCCCTACGATTTCGTGTACAGTTGGAGACAAGGCGATTAACAAATGTTTGATAGACTTAGGCGCGAGTGTTAACTTGATTCCATACTCCGTGTACGAACAATTAGGCTTAGGTGAGCTCAAACCCACAAAAGTTACGCTTTAATTGGTTGATCGTTCCATTAAGAAACCCGTGGAAGAAATTGAAGACGTGCTCATTCGAGTAGGGCGATTCATATTCCCCGTTGACTTTATCGTTCTCGAAACACAACCCGTGACGAATCCCTCGATTCAAATTCCGTTGATTTTAGGCCGACCATTCTTAGCCACCTCAAATTCCTTAATAAATTGTCCTAATGGATCAATGAAAATCTTTGGGAAACATGACTTTGGATCTTAATATTTTTAATCTTGAAAGCCAATCGAATGAATCTTCTGACCAAAAGTTGGAAGTTAGTGTCATTCACGAAAATGTTGAAAATGAAACACTTGATCTTAACGATGAATGTGAGGCCGAGTATGAAAAATTGTTTCACGAAATTCCCAATGATATTGAATACACTCTTCCTTTTGAATTGCTTTCAGTTGAGTCCGAATCTCAACCCAATTCTTCGATCGAAAAATTCCAAAAGTTGGACCTCAAACCTCTTCCCGACCACCTTAAGTACGCATACTTAGGTGAAAACGAAGCTTGTCCTGTCATCATTTCTAAAAATCTTTCTCTTTGTCCAAGAAGCTTATCTTCTCTCTATCCTTTCGAACAATAAGGAAGCGATGGGATGGTCGATTTCCGATATAAAAGGAATTAGTCCCGCTCTGGTTCAACATCGCATCCATTTAATCGATGATGCCAAGCCTGCTCATGACGCGCAACGAAGGCTTAATCAAAAAATGAAAGATGCGGCGCGTGATGAAATTCTTAAACTTCTTGACAACGGAATCATTTACCCAATCTCCGATAGTTCATGGGTTAGCCCAATTCACGTTGTACCGAAAAAGTACGGGCTAACCGTTGTCAAGAACGATTCAAACGAGCTTATTCCAACTCGTACTCAAACGGGTTGGCGTGTCTGCATTGACTATTGAAAACTAAATGCCGCAACATGTAAAGATCGCTTTCCTCTTCCTTTCATTGACCAAATGCTTGAACGTTTAGTCGGCTATGAATTTTACTCCTTCGTTGATCGTATTCTGGCTATAACCAAATTCCAATCGCTCCCAAAGATCAAGAGAAAACGACTTTCACATGTCCATTCGGTACCTTTGCTTATCGACGTATGCCATTCGGACTTTGTAACGCTCCTGCGACTTTCCAACGATGCATGGTTGGCATCTTTTCTGACATGATTGAACGCTTTCTAGCAGTTTTTATGGACGATTTCTCTATCTTTGGTGATTCTTTTTCCCAATGTTTACATCACCTCGAGTTGGTTTTGAATCGATGTAAAAAAAAACGTTTGACTTTGAATTGGAAAAAAAGCCACTTTATGGTCAAACAAGGCATTGTCCTTGAACATATCATCTCAAATAGAGGCATTGAGGTAGAGAAAGCAAAAATCGATGTCATTGCAAATCTACCCATTCCCAAATCTGTTAAGGACATTTGATCGTTTCTAGGACACGTTGGCTTTTACCGACGTTTTGTGAAAGACTTTAGCAACATCGCTTGTCCATTGACGACCCTTCTCGAAAACGACATTCCTTTCGATTTTAAATCTGATTGTATCTCTTCTTTCGAACGTCTTAAGAACGAACTCATTTCTGCCCCGAATCATTTGCGCACCCAATTGGGATCTTCCTTTCGAAATAATGTGTGATGCTTCGAACTTTGTCATTGGTGCTATCTTTGGACAATGCATCAACAAGATCCTTCATGTCATTTACTATGCGAGTATGACTTTGAACGACGCTCAACTCAACTACACAACAACCGAAAAAGAGCTTCTAGCTGTCGATTTTGCACTTGAAAAGTTTCGACCTTACTTGATTGGTTCACACATTACGGTCTACACTGACCATTCTGCTCTTCGATATCTCTTCGCTAAAAAGGATGCTAAATCCCGTCTGATTCGTTGGATCGTATTACTTCAAGAATTTGACCTTACAATCAAAGACAAAAAAGGATCCGATAATCTCATAGCCGATCACTTATCTCGTCTTTCAAATGCACCATCTTCTTTTTCGATCAATGAAAACTTCCCCGATGAACAACTTCTTTCAATTTCTATCGACCTGTGGTAAGCTGACATAGTGAACTACTTAGTCACTAAAGAAACTCCCTCATCGTGGTCCAAACAGGATAAATACAAATTCATGTCCCAAGTGAAATATTTCTATTGGGACGATCCATACTTGTTCAAATATTATCCCGACCAAATCATCCGACGTTGCATTCCAGATAATGAGTTAAGGAGTGTTCTTTCGTTTTTCCACCATCAAGCGTGTGGTGGACATTTCGGTCCTCGAAAAACTCGAAAAAAGTGCTTCAGTGTGGTTTCTATTGGCCTTCTCTTTTTAAAGAATCGTTTGAATTTTGTAAAACTTGCGATCGATGTCAAATGCTGGGACGAATTTCTCGACGAGATATGATGCCTCTAAACTCCATTCTTACGATCGAAATCTTTGATGTATGGGGTATCGATTTTATAGGACCTTTTCCCAATTCTTTTGGAAACTTGCATATCCTTCTCGTTGTCGATTACGTTTCAAAATGGATCAAAGCCGTCCCGTGAAAGACCAATGACCATAGAATTGTTGTGAAATTTCTCAAAGAAAACATCTTTTCGAGGTTCGGCACACTCGCACAATAATCAGTGATAAGAGAACCCATTTTTGTAACTGTTCTTTTGAAACTTTAATGAAGAAATACTCGATAACCCACAAGTTATCCACTCGCTATCATCCTCAGACTTGTGGGCAAGTTGAAGTTTCGAACCGTTAAATAAAACAAATGTTGGAGAAAACTATCGACAAAAATCAAAAAGATTGGTCTCAGAAATTGACCGATGCGCTTTGGGCTTACCGTACTGCTTTTGAAACTAACCTTGGGATGTCCCCATTTCGTTTAGTTTACGGTAAAGCTTTCCATTTACCCATTGAAATTGAATACAAAGCATTCTGGGCAATAAAGAACTTAAACTTTGATTTTGAAAAAGCTGGCGAAGACCAAAATCTACAACTCAACGAACTAGAAGAACTTTGGAACGATGTGTATGAAAATGAGAAAATTTATAAAGAAAGAACCAAAGTTTTGAATGATAAGTCTATCCTAAGGAAAACGTTTTCGCCTAACCAAAAAGTCCTTTTATATGACTCGAGACTTCATTTATTTCTAGGGAAACTGAAATCTAAATGGACCGGACGATTTGTGGTACGAACTATTTTTTCACATGGTGCCGTAGAAATAGAAAAACCCAGGGATGGATCAATTTTCAAAGTCAACCGTCATCGTTTGAAACATTTCTTGGAACTGCCAAATAACCAAGAGGAGGAGCTCACGTTCCTTCATGAGCCAAGCTATGTCCAGTAAGAATGTTAACCCTCTTTTGTAAATATGTACATATTTTTCCCCGTTACACTCATTATATCATGCATCGACTATGGGGACACATTCAAAATTAAGTGTGGGGAGGAGTCTCATTTTTATTTTATGTTTTAGTTTCATGGCATTTTTAAAATTTTATTTTCTTACTTAAAAAAATCACAAAATTTCTAAATCTCAAAAACATTTTTTAGCATTTTGATTTATATTTGAAGAAACGCTATAAAATAAGTATAAGTTCTGGTTAACAAAATTGAAATTTTTGAAATTTTATTTGTCCTAACAAAAATAAAAATGAAGTTTGATTACAAATAACAATGGTTTAACTAGTATATAGGAAGGTTCGTATGTGTTAATTATGAAGTATGTTCTAATTGAAAATTTTGTTTAAAAAAAGTGGTAAATTTAAAGTAAAAGATATAACATTTTTATCTTCTAAGTTAAATGGTGCTAAGATGATTTTTCAAAACTCTTTCTCTTAAAAAAAACATAAAATATAAAAAATAATAATAACATCCAAAGTATTCACTTTCATTTAAAAGTGCTCACGGTTAAGCATGGGTGAATTACTTGGAATCTTTGATTATGTGTTTTCATACTCATTTAAAAGTCCTCACGGTTATGCATGTATGGAACACATGTCCAAAAAAGACTTAATAAAAACAACCTACGGTAGATAGGTGTATGCACAAAAGTGTGTGCACTCTCCATGCTCTATACTCCCCTCACATAAGCCCGAAAGGCAGTGCATGGGTGGTATATCTGGCCTCAGTTTAACTGAGCTATGTGTGTAATTTTTCTTGCAAATAATGAGAGAGCAAGCAGTTGAAATCCTAGCACTATTTTAACTTGTTTGATTAAACTTGTTATTGAAAAGAAATGAAAATGCCACTTTAATAAACTTTGATAACCGACTAAGGATCCATTTCATAATTACATTGTATTATCAACCGAAACAACTAGCCAAACTATGGTCTATCTGTTATGATAACTTGATTTTTATTCGAAATTTTGACGAGTAAATGACTTCAATTTTTAAGACAATAACCAGAACTTGTATTTTACTTATTTGTGTCTATTTAAAAGTAAACCTTTCATTTGTAAATATTTCCAAAAGCTCGCATTCATCTTTTTGTAAATAAATCTTGCATTATGTAAATATTTTCACTTTGCATTGGATTTTGTGGGTAGTATCCGCAAAAAAACCTCATGAGACAACACTCGTCCCACTGGGGCTACCCAAAGGTTTAACGTCTTGTTGCATACGCTCAATGCAATTGTGCTGCATACGAAAACGGATTTATCTAAGTTTTCCTTTATTCGAGGACGAATAAAAAGATAAGTGTGGGGGTATACGATGTGCACGTAAATGTGCATATATTTACATCCATATTTTATCTCTTTTTATTTAAATAAACATCATATTTGGGCATTTTAACATGTTTAAAACCAAAATTCAATTATTTTCAAACCATCATATTTTCATCTTCATTTAGGGGAAAAACGGTCATTTTGTGCATGCGTCAATGTAAGAATTTTTACTTGGACAATTTTTATGATTTGTATAGGATATTTTGATACATATGGAAGAGGGATTCATGAAAATATATGCATGCATAAGGAACTACGAAGGAATGAAGAGGAAATAATTCAAGTTCAAGATCATGGAGAACCCCACCCACTTACCTTGATTTCCAATTAGGAGCTAAGCACATGCTAAAAGGTTATTAAAGCTTCATATACATTTAAGTGGAGAATTAACCTATGCTAATGATTACTTGGTGGCCACACTACCTCAAGGGTAATTTGGGAAGATCCATACAAATGGAATTATGGTTTTATGCATGTATAAATAGCTCTCTTATGTACGTGAACAAATCATCTTCTACTCTTTCATTTTTACTTAGGAAATTATGAAATCAAAGTGTGAGCTCAATGTTCTATGAAATAAAAATGGCTTCCTAGCCTCTTTCTTCTCTCTTTTCTACATGTTTTTCTTTATTTTATTGTTAATGTTTATTTCTATGCTCTCTTTCTCTTTATGCTCATAGCTTAGATTTACATTTATGTAAGTAGTTAGTAGCTAATCTCTTTTTCTTTCTTTGCTTATTTTCTGTTCTCTTTTCTTTTTAATGTTGAAATTTACTTGTGTTGCTTTAATGCCACAAATGAGTAGGTAAACCCCTTCAATTTAGAGGTGATGAAGCTCTCTAACTTTATGTAATTTCGACATTTTTATGATTTATGATTTCTTTGTTTATGCTTCATGAATGTGAATTTTGATGTAAGTTTATACAAGTGGGTTTGATAGCTTATATTGCTTATGCAAATGAGCTATTCTTATTCAACATAAACACAATTTACATCATTATTTGCTAATTAATTTTGGTTATGAAATGAAAGTAAAAATGAAATTTGATGATCTATATTACTAGTTACAAAAGTAAATAGATCATACTTAAAGTAGCTTTTGCTTTGGCTTCATTTTCATGAGAATTATAAGTGGTATAATTGTTGTATTATAGTTTGATGGTTTGAGGTATGTTAACTAATAACATAAATAAACCATAGTTATGATAAATGCAATGATTATTTCACTTAATATCAAAGTTAGAGATAATAAATTATGTGTTTGTTGATTTAAAAAAAGTAGAGAGTGGATTTGTCTCTAAATTGTTCTCTAGTTCAATAGTTTTCTAATCACATTTTAATTTTAGTCGTTCTAGTCAACAATTTCTCCTCCATTTGGTCTAGTTTGATTGAATAGATTTTTAAAACTCTAACAACTCCCTGTGGATCGACCAGTATTCTCCATGTACTTCAAGTGTACGCCGTGCGCTTGCGGTTATTTTTAATTTGAAATTTTTCAACGGTTTTCTAATTCGATAGAAAATCCGCCAATTATCAATACTTCAGGGATCTATGTTCCGTGAAGTACTAGAATTTTTCACCAAATTAATGAAAGAAAACTCACTCTTAGAATCTCTAAAGACTTGAATGAAACTAAGAGGAATAGAAGGATCCTTACCCAGAAAATTGTACCTACACATTTTGAATGCAAAGACAACAGCCAACAACTTCGGGTCATGCGTTGCACAATTCTTCTCATGAGGCTTCAGTTGTCTGCTTGCATACACAATCACTTTACAATGCTGCTCAAAACATCATCTAGTCCCACTCCACAAGCATCTGTATAAACTGTGAATCCACCATTTCCATCTGGAATAGCCAAAATTAGGGCACTGGAAAGTCTCTTCTTTAATTTCGGAAATGCTTCTTCACACTTCAAAGTCCATACAAACTTCTCCTCCTTCTTAGTCAGCTTTGTGTATAGGAGGAAATCTTTGAATAACCTTGAATAAACCTTCTATAGTATCTAGCCAAACCTGAGGAACTTCTATTTTCACTAGGAGTCTATGGTTGCTTCCATTCCTGAACAGCTTCCCCCTTCGTTTGATCCACTGAAATACCTTCTTCTATTATAATATATATCTGAAATGACCCTGGTTTGACCTTCGGAAATCGGCATCGAATACATCACCCGTATTCGAATGCCACAGATCCAAACGTCGAATCTGGTTGGCCGAAGCTTATAACACATTAAGTACAACAACACAGCGGAAAAGAATGAATAATTTTATTGACATACAACATTGATACAAATGAACTTTACAACTTATATCAGAGATAGACAACAGCGGAAAGATATCTTTGACAGAAGAATATCAATATTAACTTCAATAGAAAGAAAGAGAGCTTGAGAATCCAATATTGCATCTCCATTCCGGTGCTCACAAGATCGAACCTCCATCATCACGTTGAATTAAGAACGGTCAGTCCCTATTGCGATCGCCAATATCCAAAGACTGGATGCTATTGAATCTACACCTACTATTTGACTATCTGAAAAATCTAACTCTAGACTACCCGTGTGGAAAATTGTGGGCACCCAGAGTTTAGGAAGGGAACAATAAACTCCGGGTCAGTCATGGGATTGGTATAAGTAAACAAAAATAGTTTATCAATAACAAAAGCAAAAAAAAGAATTTTTAAAATAAATTCGCAATGCTTTTTGGAAAATGAAACTACCATAAGGCCTCCCCGCACACACACAATGCAAGCGCACAATTGGAGGAGATTTCTCCTTATGATAGTCAAACATGTTTGATACGCGAAAACCATTTGATATTATTATTAGCGCATAGTGCAAAAAACCTTTCGAAAGTATAATATTAGTCTTAGCTAGCATATATACCATTATAGTATGCCTACTATAGCTACCATGTTAAATGGAAGGTTCTACAACTAAAACCGTACTAGACGTGTATTGGTGATTGAGTTTCCAACAAATGGGCTAAGGAACTTCCTATTGCCACATGGGTACGCCTCTGGAGGGACGCCCCGAGAACTTAACCAGCTCTCTACCAACACAAGGCCGGGTTACCTCTGTAACTAGGTAACTACTACACAAGTATGCCATCCCTTGGTCGTAACCATCCTTTACCCGAGGGCCATCAACCACAAAGCAACAACTATAAAATAATAAATTTGCAGTAACCGCATAGGTAAAATATCTGGACTCCATACCATGATCCCACCTCTATCCAGAAGGAAATGAACATACACTCAGGGGACGCTACCTCCAAATAACCTTGCCGCATCTTTCCTATTTTGACCATTGCGGGTTGTGAGGTCCGACGAGGTCACATCCACAAAGCTACGCTTTACACAAAAGCCATGCTTCGATCAACATATGATCAGCAACACATAGCATCACTCAGCATGCCATACTACCAAATTGGGAGTATATCACTGATAACTATCAACTACATAACCTCTAAGCTCGTACGTCTCAGAGAAGGGTGTTAACCTAAGAGAATAAATTCTCCGCCACCAAACAGAAATGTGTTTGATAGAGATCAGCTTTATATCCAAAGAAGCCCTTGCAATCCGGGTATTCACAATCCCGATCGGACTCCCCATCACATATGGAGATCTCTACACCAGCGCGACTCAGTGCAGAGACATTCGACGAGTTATACTTTCGTTCTCGAAAATACCTGGTCTTCGCCACCGGTCTTCAAATGCTATCCATTTACATCCTATCATTATTCAGAATGGGTTATATGACACAAAGTCCTCTCCCCGCTAAATCGAATAATGAGCGCAATATTTAAAAACATTTGGATATTGGGATCTTAGTTAAGCCACAACTTATTATCCAAAAACCTTTCTTTAAATGGTTTAAATAAATTACAATTTCAAATCTTTTAAACAAAAAGATTTACTTCACTAAGTTCGCCAATCTTTCACAAAGATTCATTCACAACTCTCAAAATAATTTCTTTTCCAAATTGGATTAACTCATCCAATCATTAAATCAAAGACTCAATCCATAACTTTCAAAACCATTTCCAAAGATTCGTCCATAACTTTCAAAACAATTCCCATTACAAATCTTCTATATAAAACGTACACCATTTAAAATCCTCTTCAATTTTAAAACAAAGTTCAACAACCTTTCACAAAGATTAATTCACAGCTTTCCAAACTATTTACGATTCAAATCTTTTAAGTAAAAGATCCATTCCAGTTCAACAACAACATTTACCAAATCTTTAACAAAGATAGCTTTCAAAACTATTTCCTTTTGACAAAACTGGGAATTCTTTCTTTTATATGAAAGCTATTATCATTTAAAAACAATGCTTTTTGTTTCGGAAAAATCCGATCAAATATACTTAAGTTATAGCCTTTAAAGTAAAAACTTGGGTTAAATTCAATTTCCTAAAATAATACTTTTAAAATACTCTAAAGATGGTCTAAACCTATATATATATATATATATATATAACTTGTATAAACGTTTCAAATCTAATTTCCAAATGATTTCAAAAACTTAAACAATATATATATTATTCAAACTAATTTTCAATTTTAGAACTTCCCTTTCAAAGGCTTTTCATATTCAATTCAATTCCATTTCCAAAACCATTTGATTCAAATTATCTGTGACTTAACCAATTTCCTCGTGCAATCCATATTTGTGTGCGTATGTTGTAGTCCAGGGGTTTTACACAATAGTGACACATCATCAATCATCACAATCCAAACACAGCAATATCGATAAGCGGTATAATCCTATTACGCTTATCTTCATTCACATATTTATGGATAAACAATATAAATTCATCACAGATAAATAAATTATATTCATCATAGCTCGAATTAAAGTAATTCATATCACAGCATCACACATCAAGGATATCAAACAATTCAACATCCAGTAGAATCCAAACATCCATAAGTAAGATCAATAAATTATCTAATTAATTTAAATCAGATTAATCACTATTCCAGGTTAATTAATCATTAATTAATTACAAACCATATTAATTATTTATCTTCAAATTATTTGTTAATTATCCTTTAATAGTGAATTAATTAACCTATAATTATTAATTAATCAACCTTAATTAATAAATAAATCAACTTTTAATCATTAAATAATTAACCTTTAATTATTTAATTATCCTTTAAATAATTAAATAGTTACCTTAATTAATAATCCTCTAATTAAATAAATAACCTTTAATTATTATTAATTATCCTTAATTACTTTTATTAAGTAATTATCCTTAATTAATTAATTTGTCTTAATTAATCAAATTAATTAATTTATCTCTTAATTAATTATCGTTTAATTAATTACCTTAACTAATTAACCTTTATTAGTCACATAAATAAATTAATCATCTTGATTAATAAATCTTTAATCGTTAATTAATTACCCTTAATTACTTTGATTAAATTATTAAACTTTAAGTTACCACATTAAGTAATTAATCTTTAATAACTTACATTAATAAATCAACCTTTGATTAATTACAAATTAATTACCTTTTAATAATTTAATTAATCTTTAATTCATTACTCAATATAAATTATTTAAAAACCAAAATAACTAATATTTAAAACATTTAACTTTAAAACTTTAAACCTCCGGAAAACTTGTTGAAACTTGTTTTAATAAATAATTTTGGAAACTGGGTTAACGTTGCACTTGAAAACTTGATCTTTTAAACTTATTAACTTCACAAAAGAAAACCTGATCTTATTGAATCTAAAACCAGAGCCATTTTTAGGTTTCCCCGAGCATTCCCCTGGGCTCCTTCCTTTCCTTCCTCTTTGTACTTTGCCTTTAGTTTTTTTTAAAACTTCTTAGTCACTATAAAACACAAGAATACATTCAAGAAGAGACTCGAGCCACCCCACTATTTGCCCGAAGCCATACCTGAGCCTCACCTTTCTTCCCAAATCCAACACCCACCTGACATTCGAAAATGCACACGTGCATGTGCACGGCCGGCACGATCGCCTTCAATCAACCACGTCACCACCAGCAAGTCGGCGATAACTACCACGACCTAAACGACCACCTAACTCCGACCTATCGCGTCGGAAATTGAAACAAGAGTTCCATCCTCAACTTGGAACCCAACAACCATCAGAAAAAGGCGTCGCTATGATGCCTCCCAATACCGGCCACCACGCCTTCTCGTCCAAAGCATCGCCACACGACAATAAATCCATCCCCCCAGATCCGATCGACCAAATTGCTATGTCGTTGACACCATTACCTCACGAACACGATTGACAAAATGCTGGGCTTAAACCCTAATTCAATTTCGTATGATCGTCTTGGTCAATTATAAATTCGTTGATTATTTTTCCAATGATCCGCAATCTTCCCTCTACCACCATCTATCACCTCGTTAATCAACTCTTCCCTAATCAATGGGATTTGAAAAAAACCCATTCACGTACTCAAAAATTCAGATTTCTACCTTAAAATTCATTATATTCTAGTGTGAATACAATTATCAAATCAAAACACGATTCTAAGAATATTGATTTTCTAGATTTAAATTTTTTTATTGTAAATTTAATTTTTTCCAGAAAAAATACCCTACTGATTTACTTATAAACATTTTTAAAAATAGCATTATGTTTAAATAAACAAATTTTCTTTAAGGATAATAGCATAACATCAATTATACGAAGAGGTATTAAAGTTTGATCTTGATTTGGATGCCTACACTAAGAACAGAGCCTATCCTTATATGTCCAGACATATATACTCAGGCATTCAAACACACGTTGATACTTTACATTCACACTACATATTTCATATCATGATTTCAATCACATGAATCAGAGATGAAACCAATCAAGGTCTTAAAGTTTACTAACCGGGAACTTGACAAAGCAGAGAGCAGTTTTTGTTTTTCTTTTGATCTGAGATTTTATTTGTTTGATCGCCAGCTTACTTTGGTTTCCAGGCTTTACATTGATTTGAATTGGCCTTGCTCGGATTGTTGTTCGATAAAGTTATTTGATTTTGATCTACTTCAGGTTTCAGATGATCTTTGTTTTCTGTTTTGATTTCTTCATTTCTAGGCTTAAAGACTGATTTTGAATTTTTGAAATCTGCTTTGCTTTAGGTCTTATTTTCCAGGCTATTGAATTTTTTGATTTTGAACTTGATTGAATCTGATCTGTTATAATTGAAGCTTGATCCCTGTATTGCATTTCATAGGTTGAAGATTGTTTATTGCATCAGATTTCTGATCGGTAGTCGCTTATTTTGAATGTTTTTAGGTTTGTTTGCATTTGCTTTCTTTTCCAGGTTTTATAATCTACTTTTAATTTTTATAAAGATTTTGAAAAAGAGGAGAGTGATACGTATATAAAATCTGATTTTCATTTATTCATATTTTATAATTTCTAAAAGAAAAACAAGTTGCCACTTGTAATTATATTTTAACACTTGTATTTACAAATGATAATTAAGCAATACATGTATGTGCATGTTTTAAATACCTTACAAATGTCATAATTTGCATTTTTATGTTTATATCCTTAAGTTAAATAATTTATAAATTTTGTTTTCAAACCCTTATGTTTAATACATTTGTGTAATATGTATAAATATGCCATTAAATTTTATATTTGTGTATATATACACACAATTTTAATTTTCTTACCTCATGTTTGTTTTTTAAAAAGAAAATGTAAACTTTTATTTTCACAAACTATACTTAGTTCAAGTATAGATTTTAAAAATAAAGAATATTGATCTTTTTCTTAAATCTTATTTTATACTTTAATAATTTTTTTAAATAACGTTAAAGAGATATGACTTTAAAATTAATTTTACATTAATAAGTGATCATACATATGTATATTATAGAATTTAGCTTTAAAAAATTGTTTTGAAAATCAGTTGTATTTAATTCAAAATATAGCTTTCAAATTACAATGTATATATATACACACTTATTATAATTACAAAAAAAATTTAAATTAATTTTATATTATAGAGTTTTCAAATTCAAATTATTTCAAAAAATATTAATTATTGAATTTTCAATCTCAAAATTCAATTTATAATCAATTTATATACATATATGTAAATGAACAAATAATATCTTATTTAATTTGGAAAAATTCAAATTTATGCATAATTTAATTCTAAATTTTATTTTAATTATCAGTTTAAATTTGACTGAAAACCGGGATCGTTACTGATTCTCCTCCTTAAGTAAATTTCGTCCTCGAAATTTGCTAGGGACAACAAAGAATAAATAGAGAATTGGTTTACTAGATTAACATGAAATATCTAATATGCATTTGGCTTACCAAATCAGAATATCAACAATATAAGAACAAACTCATTTGATACTTTACGAAATACTCGGGTCATCAGATCTACGAAGATATACATGGCATTGGTTAGTTGGAAGGGATAACTAACCGTTCGTAAAATGTATATGGACCCCAAAGAATAGACTAATGGATACTCAACTAAGGTCAGAATATCCCAAAATATACACCAACTTGTCCCACTTCGGACTCTGAGTCTCACAAGAAATTTCAACAAAAACTTCAAACTTTTGTTTTGACCGAAATCGTTTTATTGATACAATCCAGTTTAACTTTATATTTAGTTAACCAATTTATTTCAAATAAAATTTCAAATTCGTTTTTAGTTAAGAATGAAAGCTGATAGAGAACTGATGAAAAGAATACGAAATAGGAATTAGAACCTTTTTATAACGTAAATAAAGATTTGCAGGGCGACCACCATACCGAAACTTCTTCTTATTGCTGCTACGAAGCCATCAAAGAATTTGAAAGACGAATTAAAAGAGATTGATATAAAAGTTGTTTCCTAGTTGTTACAGGGTATTGACCATTTGTAGTGGTACTTCCTTGTCCCCTACCTCGTCCTCTTCTTGCACTCATACTTACTATCAGTGAATAGTAATAGAATTTACTGAGGCATACAGATGGATATCTTAGGGATACTCATTCAAGGGCATTTATATCCCTATCTCTAATGAGTTACCTAATGTGTCATACTCCTGAGCTAAAGTTCAACCTTCAGCTCTGATACCAATTGAAACGACCCTGACTCGACCTTCGAAAATTAGCACCGAGTACATCACCCATATTCAAATGCCGTAGATCCAAACGTCGGATCTGGTTCGTCGGAGCTTATAACACATTAAGTACAACAGCACAACGGAAAAGAATGAACAATTTTATTGATATATAGCATTGATACAAATGAATTGTATAACATATATCAGAGATAGACAATAACGGAAAGATATCTTTAACAGAAGAATATCAACATTAACTTCAATAGAAAGAAAGAAAGCTTGAGATCTAATATTGCATCTCCATTCCAGCGCTCACAAGCTCGAACCACCATCATCACGTTGAATTAAGCAAGGTCAGTCCCGAATGTGATTGCCAAGATCTAAAGACCGGAAGCAATTAAATCTACACCTACTATCCGACTATTTGAAAAATCTAACTCTAGACTGCCTATGTGGAAAATTGTGGGCACCCAGAGTTTAGGAAAGGAACAATAAACTCTTGGTCGGTCATGGGACTTGTATGAGCAAACAAAAACAGTTTATCTTTAACAAAAGCAAAACAAAAGAATTTGTAAAATAAATCCGCAAAGCTTTTTAGAAAATGAAACTACCATAAGGCCTCCCCGCACACACGCAATGCAAGCGCAAAATTGGAGGAGATTTCTCCTTATGATAGTCAAACATGCTTGATACGCGAAAACCATTTTATGTTATTATTAAAGCATAGTGCAGAAAACATTTCGAAAGTATAATATTAATCTTAGCCAGCATACGTACCATTATAGTATGCCTACTATAACAACCATGTTAAATGGCAGGTTCTGCAAGTAAAACCACACTGGGCGCATATTGGTGATTGAGTTTCCAACAAATGGTCATGCTAAGGAACTTCCTATTGCCACATGCGTACGCCTCTGGAGGGACGCCCTGAGAACTTAACCAGCTCTCTGCCAACACAAGTCCGGATTACCTCTATAAGTAGGTAACGACTACATGAGTATGCCATCCACCGGTCGTAACCAACCTTTATCCGAGGGACCTTAACCACAAAGCAACAACCACAAAGTAATAAATTTGTAGTAACCACATAGGTAAAATATCTGGGCCCCATACCATGATACCACCTTTATCCAGAAGGAAATGAACATACCCTCATGAGGCGCTACCCCCAAATAACCTTGCCGCATCTTTCCTGTTCGACCATTCTAGGTTGTGAGGTCCGACGAGGTCACGTCCACAATGCTACGCTTTACACAAAAGCCATGCTTCGATCAAAAAGTGATCAGCAACACACAATAGCACTCAGCATGCCACACTATCAAATTAGGAGTATATCACTGATAACTATCAACTGCATAACCTCTGAGCTCGTACGTCTCAGAGAAGGGTGTTAAGATAAGAGAATAAATTCTCCGCCACTAAACAGAAAGTATTTGATAGAGATCAGCTTTATATCTCAAAGTATAATGTCAGACATACAACCATAACAGTCTGTTCCAGGTTCAAACAGAACCGAAGCCACTTTCAAAGACTCCCTTGCAATCCGAGTGTTCATAATCCGATTGGACTCCCCGTCACATATGGAGATCTCTATGTCGGCGCAACTCAGTGCAGAGACATTCGACAGGTTATGCTTTCGTTCTCAAAAATATCCGGTTTTCACCATCGATCTTCAAATGCTATCCATTTACGTCATATCATTATTCGGAATGGGTTATATGACACAAAGTCCTCTCCCGGCTTAACCGAATAATGAGCGCAACATTTAAAAACATATGGATATTGGGGTCTTAGTTAAGCCATAACTTATTACCCAAAAGCGTTCCTTTAAATGGTTTAAACAAATTACCATTTTCAAATCTTTTAAACAAAAAGATTTACTTCATAAAGTTCACTAATCTTTTGCAAAGATTCATTCACAACTTTCAAAATAATTTCTTTTTCAAATTGGATTAACTCATCCAATCATTAAATCAAAGACTCAATCCATAGCTTTCAAAACCATTTCCAAAGATTCATCCACAACTTTCAAGACAATTCCCATTACAAATCTTTTATATAAAAAGTACACCATTTAAATTCCTCTTCAATTTCAAAACAATGTTCAACAATCTTTCACAAAGATTAATTCACAGCTTTCCAAACTATTTACGATTCAAATCTTTTAAGTAAAAGATCCATTCCAGTTCTACAACAAGATTTAGCAAATCTTTAACAAAGACAGCTTTCAAAACTATTTCCTTGCAATAAACTGGGAATTCTTTCTTTTATATGAAAGCTATTATCATTGAAAAACAAATGCTTTTTGTTTCGGAAAAATCCGATCAAATATACACAAGCTCTAGTCTTTAAAGTAAAAACTTGGGTTAAATTCAGTTTCCCAAAATAATACTTTCAAAATACTTTAAAGATGGTTTAAAACTATATATATACATTATATAACTTGTATAAACCTTTCAAATCAAATTTCCAAAACGATTTAAAAACTTAAACAATATATATATTATTCAAACTAAATTACAATTTCAAAACTTCCCTTTCAAAGGATTTTCATATTCAATTCAATTCCATTTCCAAAACCATTTGGATTCAAAATATCAGCGACTTAATCAATTTTCTTGTGCAATCAATATTTGTGTGTGTATGGTGTAGCCCAGGGGTTTTACACAATAGTGCCACATCATCAATCTTCACAATCCAAACACAGCAATATCGATAAGCGGTATAATCCTATAATGCTTATCTTTATTCACAAATTCACGGATAAACAATATAAATTCATCATAGATAAATAAATTTTATTCATCACAGCTCGAATTAAAATAATTCATATCAAAAAGCATCACACATCAGGGATATCAAACAATTCAACATCCAACAGAATCCAAACATCAAGATTATTAGATTATCTGATTAATCTAAATCAGAATAATCACTAATCCAGGTTAATTAATCATTAATTAATTACAAACCATATTAATTTATTATCTTTTAATTATTTGTTAATTAAGCTTTAATAGTAAATTAGCTAACCTATAATTATTAATTAATCAACCTTAATTAATAAATAAATCAAATTTTAATCATTAAATAATTAACTTTAATTATTTAATTATCCTTTAATTAATTAAATAGTTACCTTAATTAATCATCCTCTAATTAAGTAAATAACCTTTAATTATTAATTAATTAACCTTAATTACTTTTATTAAGTTATTATCCTTAATTAATTAATTAATCTTAATTAATCACATTAATTAATTTATCTCTTAATTTATTATCTTTTAATTAATTACCTTAATTAATTAACCTTTAATTAGTCACATAAATAAATTAATCACTTTGATTAATAAATTTTTAATCATTAATTAATTATCCTTAAATACTTTGATTAAATAATTAAACTTTAAGTAATCACATTAAGTAATTAACCTTTAATTACTTACATTAATAAATCAATCTTTGATTAATTACAAATTAATTACCTTTTAATAAATTAATTAACCTTTAATTCATTACTTAATATAAAATTATTTAAAAACCAAAATAATTAATATTTAAAACATTTAACTTTAAAACTTTAAAGCTTCGAAAAATTTGTTAAAAGTTGTTTTAATAAATTACTTTGGAATTTGGGTTAACATTGCTTTTGAAAACATGATCTTTTAAGCATATTAACTTCACAAAAGAAAACCCGAGCTTATTGAATCTAAAACCCGAGCCATTTTTAGGTTTCCCCGAGCATTCCCTCGGGTTCCTTCCTTTCCTTCCTCTTTATACTTTGTCTTTAGTTTTTATTTTTATTTTAAAACATCTTAATCACTATAGCACACAAGAATACACTCGAGAATAGACTCGAGCCACCCCACTGTTTCCCAGAAGCCATACCTGTGCCTCACCTTTCTTTCTAAATCCAATAGCCACCTGTCATTCGAAAATGCATGCGTGCATGTGCACGGCCGGCCTGATCACCTCCGATCAACGACGTCACCACCAGCAAGTTGACAATAACTACCACGACCCAAACGACCACCTAACTCCGACCTATCGCGTCAGAAATTGAAACGAGCCTTCCATCCTTATCCTAGAACCCAACAACCATCAGAAAAAGACCTTGCTATGACGTCTGCCACCACCGGTCACCATGCCTTCTCGTCCAAAACCTCGCCACACGACAACAAATCCATCCCCCGAGGTCCGATCGACCAAAATGCTAAGTCGACGACGCCATTGCCTCACGAACACGATTGACAAAATACCAGGCTCAAACCCTAATTTGATTTCGTATGATCGTCTTAGTTAATTATAAATTCATTGATTATTTTTCCAATGATCCATAATCTTCCATCTACCACCAGCTATCATCGCGTTGATCAACTCTTCGCTAGTCAAAGGGATTTGACAAAAAGCCATAAAATGATCATCTCGAGAAATCATGCCATTCACGTACTTAAAAATCCTGATTTCTACCTTAAAATTCGTTATATTCTGGTGTGAATACAACTAGCAAATCAAAACACGAATCTAAGAATATTGATTTTCTAGATTTAAAAAGTTTTATTGTAAATTTATTTTTTCAGAAAAAATAACTTATTGATTTACTTATTAACATTTTCAAAAATAGTGTTAGGTTTAAATAAACAAACTTTCTTTAAGGATCATGGCATAACATCAATTATATGAAGAGGTATTAAATTTTTATCTAGATTTGGATGCCTACACTAAGAACAGAGCCTATCCTCATATGTCTAGACATATATAAATAGGCATTCAAGCACATAATGATACTTTACATTCACATAATGTGACGCCCCACCTCTATACCCACGCTAGCCAAGGACATTACTGTGAATGCTGTCAACTAGCACGGAGAATAAGGCTGTTGAGGAGCGACCATCTGTATAATTGCTTTGTGCGAGTACCGATATACCAGATAAAAATATAACTTTTCATATCAAGAGGAAATCCGACATACCGACACAAACTCAAAGCTACTACACAGTGGCTATAATATCTTCGGAAACAAATATAGAAATAAACATAACATAAATCATTCACAGACAATTCATATCACAAAGGCGGAAATAGATATGAATATTACACATGAAAGTGTACATCAGAGTAGTGGTCAAAAAGGATCCACATATCACAAAAGAAATAGTTACATGAACTACACAAAAGAATAAGTATACATTATGGAGTCTATCTATCAAATGTATACAACAAAAACTACTAATCTAAGTAGTAAGCCAAAAGTCAGAGGGATCAATCCCAAGAGAGAAGTCAAGCAAAAGCACCTGTAACAACTCGGTCTGACCCGAGTATTATTTAATAAGAAAATAATAAACGGATCAGTCTAGCTATAAATATCAGATGAAGTGATACATAATAAGAGATATGACATAATCGTATAATAATCACAATGCCAAGCTGTGATTAATAAGTAATTGAAAATCAACAAAAGATTAATCAATATCACAATAATCTACACAAGAATCAAAAGGAATGTCATACTCCTGATTTCATTCACCAAACTACAATAAATGACAATATATATCCATGCCAATCGTAAAAGTTGGTGAAACACAAATTCCAGAAATCAACACACGAAATCCAGAAATCACAATAAAAAGGATGGCCAATCCCAGAAAAATGAGCCGGAGCTCCTCCAGACAGGGTAAAGTCCCCCATTGCGGACTTTGAGCCGAAGCTCCTCCTGGTGAGTCAAAAAATCCTCCTGACAGGGTATAGTCCCCCATTGCGGACTTTGAGCCGACGCTCCTCCTGGTGAACCAAAAACTCCTCCTGACATGGTATAGTCCCCCATTGCGGACTTTGAGCCGAAACTCCTCGTGACAGGGTATAGTCCCCCATTGCAGACATTGAGCCGATTGCTCCACGAAGTAAATAAACATCGATGCACCTAGAAAGGTACACCCCATGCATAAAATGAGACGAAACTCAATAAAAATGAGGAACAGTCCTCCACATAGACAAAGAGACATCGCACATTGCTAGTCTAAACCACAAAGATGATCGTCATGATCAAAGAGAAGTGTCAATTACAATAAGTTAGTAAATATATGAGCTTAGCTTCATGTCCCATAACCACTAGCTTAACTTAAATATTTACGAACAAATTGTATATCACCACTAGAAAATTGTCACAAGAGGTTCAATCGAACAAGTCCAAGAATTAACCGACGAAGTAAACGCAAGCGTTTCATACCACTTGTTTTACTAAGTCGTTTAATTAGATTTCTCATACGAGTGAGGTAAAGGTTTGTATATACTAATAGATTGGAAAACGGTTTTATAAACGAATTTGGTATTAAAATAGTATTGAAATCATTTGAGGAAAGAGTTTTGATATTTACTACTAGTATAGAAAACCTTTATATTTTTAAAGTGACAAAGCACAAGGGGGATTGTAGAAACAATCAATCACAAAGATCACATTCGAAGATGTGAATAAAATCCAACGAAATCGATAAAGGATCCATCGAAATGGATATTCAAAAATCCCTAAAAAGAGTCATCAAAGTCATCATAGATGATAACAACAAATAGGATTATCACGAATCGATTTAAATTGGAATTTCAATCCAAAAAGGCAAATTGGACTCAAACAGCAGGTTCAGTCGACCGAACAGAGTTTTTCAGTCGACTGACCCTGTACTTGGAAATTTTCCAGGTCCAGGAAACTTTCTGTTTCCAGTTTCAGTCGACTGTGCAGAGTTTTTCAGTCGACTGAATCATGCCTGGAAACTCTCGGGTTTCAGGTTCAGTCGACTGAACAGAGTTTTCAGTCGACTGAATCATGCCTGGAAACTCTCGGGTTTCAGGTTCAGTCGACTGAACAGAGTTTTCAGTCGACTGAATCATGCCTGGGCTGTTTTTCAGCCTTATTCAAATGAAGAGCAAATTCTTCCAAAATGCAACCGGACGAACATTGGCTCTAAGTGTTTATGCCAATCGGCGACCCGGCCCTATATGCTCCTCGGTGCATCACCAAAAACATGATCAAACATCCATAAAAGGATTTCACACAAATTTGACTTAAAAACCCAAAAATTGGAGTATTCACAAAATCAATTCAAAACAAGAGCAAATGCACATGAGGAAGTGTTTGGAATTCATACCCAACAACCAAAGATAATTATAGACATAGATGTGAGATAAAAATCTCACCTTTGAACTAAATTTATGAAGATGAAGCTTGAAAGCAATGGCAAGAACAAGCACTCTTCAATCTCAACACTAGAAGCTTGAATCTAAGCTTAAAAGAGAAACATTCCCTAAATTAGGTTTAGGAAATTTCTGAAATTGAATGGAGAGAGAGTTGGAGAAGATGAAGGAGATGCTTACCAAGGGGTTCTTCTTGAGTTTGGAGCAAGGAGATGGATTTGCTAAGGAAGCTAGGGCTTGGAGTTTTAATTTCCTCTTCCACCCTCCATTAACATGAAAGCTTGAGTATTAGGAAAATAGAAGAGAAGTGAATGAAGAGGAGAGGGTTGGAACTGAGTTAGTAAGTGGTTAATTTGCTCAGTCCAAACCAAAACCCTAAGCAAAAAGTAGCAAAAATTCAACTTTCTCCAAACATATCGAAGCTTATACTCAAAAAGGTCGCAAATGGCATTTTGAACTCAATGGTGGTGGTCTCAAGTCCTAATTCGACCGTATGCAAAAAGTAGGTTTTCAGACCAAAATCCGACTAACGATAAAATATTTAAATAAAATATTTAAATATAAAATCGATAAATATGCGGGTTGTTACAGACTCCCCTCCTTAAAGAAATTGCGTCCTCGCAATAAGTAAGAAGGAAATATATGAAGGAACAACCATAGAAGCATATCAATACAAAAGAAAATTTGAAATAGGAAGCTCACCATAAAGTGCACGAGAGAGTTAGCAAGAAACCTGGTGAAACTTCAATTTCCACAATAACACCGTGCTCAAGAATGAAAACCGGAATCCCTAAGGCATTCCCGTAGATAAAAGACGTGAGGAACGTCAAGAATAGCAGAAAATTGAGCCGGTGCAACTGCGTAGTACAAAAACGGTTCGCCCGAAAAACTAGAAACTCAAAAAATTTGAGACATCAGCGTAGTACAAAAACGGTACGCCCAATGAACCAAAGCAAAGACATCGATGTAGTACAAACGGTACATCCGATGAATCAAATAGCAAAGACATCGATGTAGTACAAACGGTACATCCGATGAATCAAAAGCAAAGACATCGATGTAGTACAAACGGTACATCCGATGAATCAAAAGCAAAGACATCGATGTAGTACAAACGGTACATCCGATGAATCAAAAACAAAGACATCGATGTAGTACAAACGGTACATCCGATGAATCAAAAGCAAAGACATCGATGTAGTACAAACGGTACATCCGATGAATCAAATCCCAAATAATTCGGAACACTGACGCAGTACAAAAACGGTACGTCCAATGAACCGAACACAATAAAAGGACATCGGACGCTAGTCCTTAAAAGGAATGAGATAAAGCTCAATAAACGAAGTATACCAAAACGTCCGATGAACCTGATATAAAAATAATTCCATTCAGACAACATCAAAGAATCAACTACTTGTTGCTTACGACAAAGCGCATTGGCAACACGATTTCCCTTTCGGGAATAAAAAGAATATCAAGATCATAGGAAGCTAGGAACTCGAGTCTTCAAGCAGTTCCTTAAGAGAACATAAATATTCCAAAGATTTATGATCGAGATAGAGAACGAATTTCTCACCCAAATATGATGATGCCAAATTCCAAAAGCAAAAACATTAGCCGAGAGCACTAGATCATAAGTGGTATCTAGTCTCGAGAAGCTATAATGATTTAGAAGCACAAGGGATAGCACGTCTCCTTTGCAAGAGAATGGCATTCCAAACCAATACGACTAGTATCGTTACAAATTGCAAAGTCTTGGTTCCCCTTCAGGAATCACAAGAATAAGAGTATTGAAAAGAAAGAACTTCTTTTAAAATAATTCTCTTCTCCGAAAAGTTAAAACTTTCAAAATTACATTTATCATTATGTAATAATCTTTCTAGAAAAATTTACATTTTTACAAGTCAATATATCGTGTCTGACTGTCTCATCAAAGCGTTTAGGAGATTCCTATCGATAACGTTGATCAAGCGCATCGACCAAAATTCTTAAAGCACTCAACGAGCAATACAATCACAAAATCATATTTTATAGGATAAATAAATTTCTTAAAAAGTTTTAAGAATATTCTTTGCTCGTTTCAAGAACAAAAATCAAATTGCACTTATAATTAAATCTTATGAAAAAGATTTGCAAAATTTTAAATTTCTATTTTCATCCAAAATCAATAAATACAAGAATGGTCTCATCGAAATATTCATAGAATATTCGATTTATAAAATGGATGAAATAAGTTGGACAATTTGAATGACAAAATAAGTCATTCATAAGAATCATAACGAGTGCGGAATGCGGTTAATTTCCGCAACTCGTAGCAAACGAAGACCGGTGGTAAAGTCAAACTGAAAAGGCCTTAACACCACACAAAAGATTTCTTAGGTGATAATCCTAAGACAAACTCAAAAATACCGGAAAATTTCTCAAACTACATGAATGAGGGAAATAACACTTTCCTTATAAGTGGGCTTAAGGAATAAAATGATGCCATCAAGTTGGAATCAAAATCATAAAGGAAAAATAGAAATCTGCTTAACAGATTGAAAATGTCGAAGACGAATAATCCACTCGGAAAAATAGGATATGGGCTTCACAATTTAGGCCAATCCTTACAGAAAAAGTCAATTCCGAAGCCAAAGTAAATATCGGCTCAGAAAGAAAAGTCACATAAAACAATCTCGACATCAAAACAAAAGCGAATTGAGTGTTGCGGATCTACCATCCAGATTCGCAATTCTCAATGAAGTCAACAAGCCCAAAATATTCAAAGAAAAAGAATCGACAAGTTCTTTTGATATAAAAATAATGAGATGAAACTCATATCAAAAAGAACTCGAATAAGAAGATCACAAAACAAATGTAATCAAGGATTAAATGAGAAATACCTTGACCACGAGAAGAGTTGCTAGGGACTTGCAGCTTTCCTTCTCTCTTGCTTTGACACTTGGGACACGAAGATATATAATGATCCGCACTTTTGCAATAGCGGCAAGAGGTAGGCCTTAGACACCTATTTATAAAGTGGTCCCTAGAGCCACAATTGTAGCATTCTCCGCGATTAGGGATAGGAGTATTTGCTATAGAAGTAGTTTGCTTCACTCTCTTGTTAGGATTAGGACTTTCCAACCTAATAAAGGGATGCTTCTTCTTGGTGTTGTTGGAGTTCGGTTTGGCACTCCCAACCTCGACATCACTTTCTCTATCAGCCTCTTCAAGATGAAGAGCGATATCTATAAGCTGATCAAATGAAACCTCAAGTTTCAGGAGTAATGGCTTCTTAAGATTCTTATTCAAGCCATAGACAAACCTCTGATTTTTCTTCATCGGGGTATAAATATACTCAATCCCGTATTTAGAAAGAGATTCAAAAGATGCGACATAATCGGTCACAGAAGTTTGACCTTGAACAAGGTCTATAAAACGCCGTGCTAAAGTTACTTTTTCAGCCTCCGGCACAAATTTCAATTCGAATCTTCCCCGGAATTGCTCCCAAGTAAGATCCGCCTCAACGATTTCAGAAATTAAAAGCTCATACCAATCCAATGCTCTTTCTTGGAGCATGCTAGAAGCTACTTGGACTCGATGAAGGTCAATAAGATTCATGCGAGAAAAGATGCGATCGCATGATTTGAGCCAAGCTTGAATTTCAATAACACTCTCGGATCCCCTAAAGGGCCCTCCACCCAAATCGGTGTAGTCTCTGCACAAGCGTGCAAAACCGGATCTAGGATGAGTAGGCTCCTGATTGGGTCCGGCAGCTTGAGCGTTCTTCACGAGATCCAAAAGCTGCTGAGCAGACATGAATACTCCATCCTGAGGAGTAGCGCTAGATTGACCGGCGCTGGAACGGCCTGGTCTAACCATTTCTCTTCTTTAAGAAAGAAAGAAAGAAAGAAGAGGAAAATGTTATTCTCAAAATGAATATCAAGCAATCTTGATAGATAAAACAAGGAATCATAAAGAAAATAGGATGAATCGGTACGAAGACCCGAATAAAATCCTAAAGCACAACTCCTAAGATGGACTTAGGACGATGATCCTTGTTATAATATTCCATATTGTTCCAAAGTTTGGCTCTGATACTAAGTTGTGACGCCCCACCTCTATACCCACGCTAGCCAAGAACATTACTGTGAATGCTGTCAACTAGCACGGAGAATAAGGCTGTTGAGGAGCGACCATCTGTATAATTGCTTTGTGCGAGTACCGATATACCGGATAAAAATATAACTTTTCATCTCAAGAGGAAATCCGACATACCGACACAAACTCAAAGCTACTACACAGTGGCTATAATATCTTCGGAAACAAATACACAAATAAACATAACATAAATCAGTCACAGACAATTCATATCACAAAGGCGAAAATAGATATGAATATTACACATGAAAGTGTACATCAGAGTAGTGGTCAAAAAGGATCCACATATCACAAAAGAAATAGTTACATGAACTACACAAAAGAATAAGTATACATTATGGAGTCTATCTCTCAAATGTATACAACAAAAACTACTAATCTAAGTAGTAAGCCAAAAGTCAGAGGGATCAATCCCAAGAGAGAAGTCAAGCAGAAGCACCTGTAACATCTCGGTCTGACCCGAGTATTATTTAATAAGAAAATAATAAACGGATCAGTCTAGCTATAAATATCAGATGAAGTGATATATAATAAGAGATATGACATAATCGTATAATAATCACAATGCCAAGCTGTGATTAATAAGTAATTGAAAATCAACAAAAGATTAATCAATATCACAATAATCTACACAAGAATCAAAAGGAATGTCATACTCCGGATTTCATTCACCAAACTACAATAAATGACACATATATATCCATGCCAATCGTAAAAGTTGGTGAAACACAAATTCCAGAAATCAACACACAAAATCCAGAAATCACAATAAAAAGGATGGCCAATCCCAGAAAAATGAGCCGGAGCTCCTCCAGACAGGGTATAGTCCCCCATTGCGGACTTTGAGCCGAAGCTCCTCCTGGTGAACCAAAAACTCCTCCTGACAGGGTATAGTCCCCCATTGCGGACTTTGAGCCGAAACTCCTCGTGACAGGGTATAGTCCCCCATTGCGGACATTGAGCCGATTGCTCCACGAAGTAAATAAACATCGATGCACCTAGAAAGGTACACCCCATGCATAAAATGAGACGAAACTCAATAAAAATGAGGAACAGTCCTCCACATAGACAAAGAGACATCGCACATTGCTAGTCTAAACCACAAAGATGATCGTCATGATCAAAGAGAAGTGTCAATTACAATAAGCTAGTAAATATATGAGCTTAGCTTCATGTCCCATAACCACTAGCTTAACTTAAATATTTACGAACAAATTGTAGATCTCCACTAGAAAATTTTCACAAGAGGTTCAATCGAACAAGTCCAAGAATTAACCAACGAAGTAAACGCAAGCGTTTCATACCACTTGTTTTACTAAGTCATTTAATTAGATTTCTCATACGAGTGAGGTAAAGGTTTGTATGTACTAATAGATTGGAAAACGGTTTTATAAACGAATTTGGTATTAAAATAGTATTGAAATCGTTTGAGGAAAGAGTTTTGATATTTACTACTAGTATAGAAAACCTTTATATTTTTAAAGTGACAAAGCACAAGGGGGATTGTAGAAACAATCAATCACAAAGATCACATTCGAAGATGTGAATAAAATCCAACGAAATCGATAAAGGATCCATCGAAATGGATATTCAAAAATCCCTAAAAAGAGTCATCAAAGTCATAATAGATGATAACAACAAATAGGATTATCACGAATCGATTTAAATTGGAATTTCAATCCAAAAAGGCAAATTGGACTCAAACAACAGGTTCAGTCGACTGAACAGAGTTTTTCAGTCGACTGACCCTGTACCTGGAAATTTTCCAGGTTCAGGAAACTTTCTGTTTCCAGTTTCAGTCGACTGTGCAGAGTTTTTCAGTTGATTGAATCATGCCTGGAAACTCTCGGGTTTCAGGTTCAGTCGACTGAACAGAGTTTTCAGTCGACTGAATCAAGCTGTAGCGCCTCACCTCTATACCCACGCTAGCCAAGGACATTACTGTGAATGCTGTCAACTAGCACGGAGAATAAGGCTGTTGAGGAGCGACCATCTGTATAATTGCTTTCTGCGAGTACCGATATACCGGATAAAAATATAACTTTTCATCTCAAGAGGAAATCCGACATACCGACACAAACTCAAAGCTACTACACAGTGGCTATAATATCTTCGAAAACAAATATAGAAATAAACATAACATAAATCAGTCACAGACAATTCATATCACAAAGACGGAAATAGATATGAATATTACACATGAAAGTGTACATCAGAGTAGTGGTCAAAAAGGATCCACATATCACAAAAGAAATAGTTACATGAACTACACAAAAGAATAAGTATACATTATGGAGTCTATCTCTCAAATCTATACAACAAAAACTACTAATCTAAGTAGTAAGCCAAAAGTCAGAGGGATCAATCCCAAGAGAGAAGTCAAGCAGAAGCACCTGTAACATCTCGGTCTGACCCGAGTATTATTTAATAAGAAAATAATAAACGGATCAGTCTAGCTATAAATATCAAATGAAGTGATATATAATAAGAGATATGACATAATCGTATAATAATCACAATGCCAAGCTGTGATTAATAAGTAATTGAAAATCAATAAAAGATTAATCAATATCACAATAATCTACACAAGAATCAAAAGGAATGTCATACTCCTGATTTCATTCACCAAACTACAATAAATGACATATATATATCCATGCCAATCGTAAAAGTTGGTGAAACACAAATTCCAGAAATCACAATAAAAAGGATGGCCAATCCCAGAAAAATGAGCCGGAGCTCCTCCAGACAGGGTATAGTCCCCCATTGCGGACTTTGAGCCAAAACTCCTCGTGACAGGGTATAGTCCCCCATTGCGGACATTGAGCCGATTGCTCCACGAAGTAAATAAACATCGATGCACCTAGAAAGGTACACCCCATGCATAAAATGAGACGAAACTCAATAAAAATGAGGAACAGTCCTCCACATAGACAAAGAGACATCGCACATTGCTAGTCTAAACCACAAAGATGATCGTCATGATCAAAGAGAAGTGTCAATTACAATAAGCTAGTAAATATATGAGCTTAGCTTCATGTCCCATAACCACTAGCTTAACTTAAATATTTACGAACAAATTGTAGATCTCCACTAGAAAATTGTCACAAGAGGTTCAATCGAACAAGTCCAAGAATTAACCGACGAAGTAAACGCAAGCGTTTCATACCACTTGTTTTACTAAGTCGTTTAATTAGATTTCTCATACGAGTGAGGTAAAGGTTTGTATATACTAATAGATTGGAAAACGGTTTTATAAACGAATTTGGTATTAAAATAGTATTGAAATCGTTTGAGGAAAGAGTTTTGATATTTACTATTAGTATAGAAAACCTTTATATTTTTAAAGTGACAAAGCACAAGGGGGATTGTAGAAACAATCAATCACAAAGATCACATTCGAAGATGTGAATAAAATCCAACGAAATCGATAAAGGATCCATCGAAATGGATATTCAAAAATCCCTAAAAAGAGTCATCAAAGTCATAATAGATGATAACAACAAATAGGATTATCACGAATCGATTTAAATTGGAATTTCAATCCAAAAAGGCAAATTGGACTCAAACAGCAGGTTCAGTCGACTGAACAGAGTTTTTCAGTCGACTGGCCCTGTACCTGGAAATTTTCCAGGTTCAGGAAACTTTCTGTTTCCAGTTTCAGTCGACTGTGCAGAGTTTTTCAGTCGACTGAATCATGCCTGGAAACTCTCGGGTTTCAGGTTCAGTCGACTGAACAGAGTTTTCAGTCGACTGAATCAAGCTGTGACGCCCCACCTCTATACCCACGCTAGCCAAGGACATTACTGTGAATGCTGTCAACTAGCATGGAGAATTAGGCTGTTGAGGAGCGACCATCTGTATAATTGCTTTGTGCGAGTACCGATATACCGGATAAAAATATAACTTTTCATCTCAAGAGGAAATCCGACATACCGACACAAACTCAAAGCTACTACACAGTGGCTATAATATCTTCGAAAACAAATATAGAAATAAACATAACATAAATCAGTCATAGACAATTCATATCACAAAGGCGGAAATAGATATGAATATTACACATGAAAGTGTACATCAGAGTAGTGGTCAAAAAGGATCCACATATCACAAAAGAAATAGTTACATGAACTACACAAAAGAATAAGTATACATTATGGAGTCTATCTCTCAAATGTATACAACAAAAACTACTAATCTAAGTAGTAACCCAAAAGTCAGAGGGATCAATCCCAAGAGAGAAGTCAAGCAGAAGCACCTGTAACATATCGGTCTGACCCGAGTATTATTTAATAAGAAAATAATAAACGGATCAGTCTAGCTATAAATATCAGATGAAGTGATATATAATAAGAGATATGACATAATCGTATAATAATCACAATGCCAAGCTGTGATTAATAAGTAATTGAAAATCAACAAAAGATTAATCAATATCACAATAATCTACACAAGAATCAAAAGGAATGTCATACTCCTGATTTCATTCACCAAACTACAATAAATGACATATATATATCCATGCCAATCGTAAAAGTTGGTGAAACACAAATTCCAGAAATCAACACACGAAATCCAGAAATCACAATAAAAAGGATGGCCAATCCCAGAAAAATGAGCCGGAGCTCCTCCAGACAGGGTATAGTCCCCCATTGCGGACTTTGAGCCAAAACTCCTCGTGACAGGGTATAGTCCCCTATTGCGGACATTGAGCCGATTGCTCCACGAAGTAAATAAACATCGATGCACCTAGAAAGGTACACCCCATGCATAAAATGAGACGAAACTCAATAAAAATGAGGAACAGTCCTCCACATAGACAAAGAGACATCGCACATTGCTAGTCTAAACCACAAAGATGATCGTCATGATCAAAGAGAAGTGTCAATTACAATAAGCTAGTAAATATATGAGCTTAGCTTCATGTCCCATAACCACTAGCTTAACTTAAATATTTACGAACAAATTGTAGATCTCCACTAGAAAATTGTCACAAGAGGTTCAATCGAACAAGTCCAAGAATTAACCGACGAAGTAAACGCAAGCGTTTCATACCACTTGTTTTACTAAGTCGTTTAATTAGATTTCTCATACGAGTGAGGTAAAGGTTTGTATATACTAATAGATTGGAAAACGGTTTTATAAACGAATTTGGTATTAAAATAGTATTGAAATCGTTTGAGGAAAGAGTTTTGATATTTACTACTAGTATAGAAAACCTTTATATTTTTAAAGTGACAAAGCACAAGGGGGATTGTAGAAACAATCAATCACAAAGATCACATTCGAAGATGTGAATAAACTCCAACGAAATCGATAAAGGATCCATCGAAATGGATATTCAAAAATCCCTAAAAAGAGTCATCAAAGTCATAATAGATGATAACAACAAATAGGATTATCACGAATCGATTTAAATTGGAATTTCAATCCAAAAAGGCAAATTGGACTCAAACAGCAGGTTCAGTCGACTGAACAGAGTTTTTCAGTCGACTGACCCTGTACCTGGAAATTTTCCAGGTTCAGGAAACTTTCTGTTTTCAGTTTCAGTCGACTGTGCAGAGTTTTTCAGTCGACTGAATCATGCCTGGAAACTCTCGGGTTTCAGGTTCAGTCGACTGAACAGAGTTTTCAGTCGACTGAATCAAGCTGTGACGCCCCACCTCTATACCCACGCTAGCCAAGGACATTACTGTGAATGCTGTCAACTAGCACGGAGAATAAGGCTGTTGAGGAGCGACCATCTGTATAATTGCTTTGTGCGAGTACCGATATACCGGATAAAAATATAACTTTTCATCTCAAGAGGAAATCCGACATACCGACACAAACTCAAAGCTACTACACAGTGGCCATAATATCTTCGAAAACAAATATAGAAATAAACATAACATAAATCAGTCATAGACAATTCATATCACAAAGGCGGAAATGGATATGAATATTACACATGAAAGTGTACATCGGAGTAGTGGTCAAAAAGGATCCACATATCACAAAAGAAATAGTTACATGAACTACACAAAAGAATAAGTATACATTATGGAGTCTATCTCTCAAATGTATACAACAAAAACTACTAATCTAAGTAGTAAGCCAAAAGTCAGAGGGATCAATCCCAAGAGAGAAGTCAAGCAGAAGCACCTGTAACATCTCGGTCTAACCCGAGTATTATTTAATAAGAAAATAATAAACGGATCAGTCTAGCTATAAATATCATATGAAGTGATATATAATAAGAGATATGACATAATCGTATAATAATCACAATGCCAAGCTGTGATTAATAAGTAATTGAAAATCAACAAAAGATTAATCAATATCACAATAATCTACACAAGAATCAAAAGGAATGTCATACTCCTGATTTCATTCACCAAACTACAATAAATGACATATATATATATATATCCATGCCAATCGTAAAAGTTGGTGAAACACAAATTCCAGAAATCAACACACGAAATCCAGAAATCACAATAAAAAGGATGGCCAATCCCAGAAAAATGAGCCGGAGCTCCTCCAGACAGGGTATAGTCCCCCATTGCGGACTTTGAGCCAAAACTCCACGTGACAGGGTATAGTCCCCCATTGCGGACATTGAGCCGATTGCTCCACGAAGTAAATAAACATCGATGCACCTAGAAAGGTACACCCCAGGCATAAAATGAGACGAAACTCAATAAAAATGTGGAACAGTCCTCCACATAGACAAAGAGACATCGCACATTGCTAGTCTAAACCACAAAGATGATCGTCATGATCAAAGAGAAGTGTCAATTACAATAAGCTAGTAAATATATGAGCTTAGCTTCATGTCCCATAACCACTAGCTTAACTTAAATATTTACGAACAAATTGTAGATCTCCACTAGAAAATTGTCACAAGAGGTTCAATCGAACAAGTCCAAGAATTAACCAACGAAGTAAACGCAAGCGTTTCATACCACTTGTTTTACTAAGTCATTTAATTAGATTTCTCATACGAGTGAGGTAAAGGTTTGTATATACTAATAGATTGGAAAACGGTTTTATAAACGAATTTGGTATTAAAATAGTATTGAAATCGTTTGAGGAAAGAGTTTTGATATTTACTACTAGTATAGAAAACCTTTATATTTTTAAAGTGACAAAGCACAAGGGGGATTGTAGAAACAATCAATCACAAAGATCACATTCGAAGATGTGAATAAAATCCAACGAAATCGATAAAGGATCCATCGAAATGGATATTCAAAAATCCCTAAAAAGAGTCATCAAAGTCATAATAGATGATAACAACAAATAGGATTATCACGAATCGATTTAAATTGGAATTTCAATCCAAAAAGGCAAATTGGACTCAAACAGCAGGTTCAGTCGACCGAACAGAGTTTTTCAGTCGACTGACCCTGTACCTGGAAATTTTCTAGGTTCAGGAAACTTTCTGTTTCCAGTTTCAGTCGACTGTGCAGAGTTTTTCAGTCGACTGAATCATGCCTGGAAACTCTCGGTTTTCAGGTTCAGTCGACTGAACAGAGTTTTCAGTCGACTGAATCATGCCTGGAAACTCTCTGGTTTCAGGTTCAGTCGACTGAACAGAGTTTTCAGTCGACTGAATCATGCCTGGGCTATTTTTCAGCCTTATTCAAATGAAGAGCAAATTCTTCCAAAATGCAACCGGACGAACAATGGCTCTAAGGGTTTATGCCAATCGGCGACCCGGCCCTATATGCTCCTCGGTGCATCACCAAAAACATGATCAAACATCCATAAAAGGATTTCACACAAATTTGACTTAAAAACCCAAAAATTGGAGTATTCACAAAATCAATTCAAAACAAGAGCAAATGCACATGAGGAAGTGTTAGGAATTCATACCCAACAACCAAAGATAATTATAGTCATAGATGTGAGATAAAAATCTCACCTTTGAACTAAATTTATGAAGATGAAGCTTGAAAGCAATGGCAAGAACAAGCACTCTTCAATCTCAACACTAGAAGCTTGAATCTAATCTTAAAAGAGAAACATTCCCTAAATTAGGTTTAGGAAATTTCTGAAATTGAATGGAGAGAGAGTTGGAGAAGATGAAGGAGATGCTTACCAAGGGGTTCTTCTTGAGTTTGGAGCAAGGAGATGGATTTGCTAAGGAAGCTAGGGCTTGGAGTTTTAATTTCCTCTTCCACCCTCCATTAACATAAAAGCTTGAGTGTTAGGAAAATAGAAGAGAAGTGAATGAAGAGGAGAGGGTTGGAACTGAGTTAGTAAGTGGTTAATTGGCTCAGTCCAAACCAAAACCCTAAGCAAAAAGTAGCAAAAATTCAACTTTCTCCAAACATATCGAAGCTTATACTCAAAAAGGTCGCAAACGGCATTTTGAACTCAATGGGAGTGGTCTCAAGTCCTAATTCGACCGTATGCAAATAGTAGATTTTTGGACTAAAATCCGACTAACGATAAAATATTTAAATAAAATATTTAAATATAAAATCGATAAATATGCGGGTTGTTACACATAACATATTTCATATCACGATTTCAATCACATGAATCAGAGATGAAACCAATCAAGGTCTAAAAGGTTACTCACCTAGAACTTGAGAAAGCAGAGAGCAGTTTTTTTTCTTTTGATTTGAGATTTTTTTTTTGATCAGCAGCTTACTTTGGTTTCCAGGCTTTACTTTGATTTGAATTGGACTTGCTCAAATTGTTGTTCGATAATGTTATTTGATTTTGAACTACTTTAGGTTTCAGATGATCTTTATTTTCGGTTTTGATTTCTTCATTTCCAGGCTTAAAGATTGATTTTAAATTTTTGAAATCTGCTTTGCTTCAGGTCTTATTTTCCAAGATTTTGATTTTTTTTTTGATTTTTTTGATTTTGCACTTGATTGAATCCGATCTGCAATTTTAATTGAAGCTTTATCCCTATTTTGCATTTCACAGGTTAAAGATTGTTTATTGCATCAGATTTCTGCTCTGTACTTTGCTTATTTTGAATGTTTTCAGGTATGTTTGCATTTGCTTTTCTTTTCCAGGTTTAGTAATCTACTTTGAATTTTTATAAAGGCTTTTGAAGAAGAGGAGAGTGATTCGTATATAAAATCTGATTTTCATTTATTCATATTTTATAATTTTTAAAAGAAAAACAAGTTGCCACTTGTAATTATACGTTAACACTTGTATTTACAAATGATAATTGAGCAACACATGTATGTGCATGTTTTAAATACCTTACAAATGTCATAATTTGTATTTTTACGTTTATATGCTTAAGTTAAATAATTTATAAATTTTGTTATCAAACCCTTATGTTTAATACATTTATGTAATATGTTTAAATATGCCTTTAACTTTTATATTTGTGTGTGTATATATATATATATACAATTTTAATTTTCTTACCTCATATTCATTTTTTTCAAAAGAAAATGTATTATTTTAAACTTTTATTTTCACAAACTATACTTAGTTCAAGTATAAATTTTAAAAAGAAAGAATATTGATCTTTTTATTAAATATGATTTTATACTTTTATAATTTTTTTAAACAACGTTGAAGTGATATGACTTTAAAACTAATTTTACATTAATAAATGATCACAGATATGTATATTATAGAATTTAGCTTTAAACAATTGTTTTGAAAATAATTTGTATTTTATTCAAAATATAACTTTCAAATTACAATGTGTATATATATACACACACTTATTATAATTACAAAACACATTTTAAATTAATTTTTTATTATAGAGTTTTCAAATTCAAATTATTTCTCAAAAATATTAGTTATTAAATTTTCAATCTCAAAATTCAATTTATAATCAATTTATCTACATATATGTAAACGAACAACAAATATCTTATTTAATTTGGAAAAAATCAAATTTATCCATAATTCAATTCAAAATCTTATTTTATTTATAAATTTAAATTTGACTGAAAACCGGGATCATTACAGTATCCTAACAATCTTACCTCCAATTTTCAAGAATGGCACGTAGAAAATTTCACCATCAGGACATGTCTCCTTAATGTCTCCAACACCACTTTCAAATGATGTTTGTGCTCCTTCTTAGATTTTGAGTAGATAAGGATGTCATCATGAAAACTAACACTAACTTATTATGAACATATCAGAAAACATGGTTCATAAGGTCTACAAAATATGCAGGTGCATTGATTGGCCCGGAAGGAATAACCAACATCTTAAACAAACAATCAAGGCCCCTACATGCGGTTAAGGGTAAATTATCTTCAACAACCCTCAACTAATGGAATCCAGTAGCCAGATCCATTTGAGAAAATATCGTAGCTCCATGAACTTGGTCAAAATGATCATCGATGCGGGGTGAGGGAAACTTATTTCTGATGGTCAGCTTAGTCAACTCTCTATAGTCCACGCACAACCATAAAGATCCATCAAACCCAGGTGCAAGCATCACAGCCGATCCCCAACTCAAATGACAAGGTCCAATCAACCCTCTTCTCAATAAGTTATTGGATTGCTTTTCTAATTCATTCCACTCTTTCGGAGCAATCCTTCTCTTAGGTTGAACCACAGGCCATGCATTAGAGACTACATCAATGCGGAACTCTATCTCTCGATGCTGGGGTAAACTATTGACTTTTTCAAGCACATTTGGAAAATCCTTAACAGATTCTATAGTACTTAGTTCATCTTGGAATGATTCCAAGGCATACATGAAACTACACACTAATACCAGGATCCTTACATGATACTTTAGCAATTCTTTGTAACTTAGTTTCTAATGATACAGTCCTTCCAGAACAATCTAAGATTGCTCTATATATTGATAACTAATCAAGATCTAGAATAATATTAAGTCCTTTAATGTCTAAGACATACGTGTCGCAAGAAAAGTGGTGAGAAAGGTAGGAAACCGACACATCTTACAAATCATACTCAATTGGGTCACACCACCTATGGGGTTAGAGACACACATAGGGTTTACTACAATACATGGAATAAGATGAAATTTATCTACTAATTCTAAAGAGATAAAACTATTAGAAACACCAGTATCAAATAATGATCGAATAAAATACCATTAATCAGTAAGGTACCTTTAAGGACACCTTTCTCCTTCACATCCATTGAAGTAGACGGTTCATTTTTAATGGCATGCACCTTAGCTGGCTGCACTTTCTTCATGAGTGGGCTGTAACCTCCCGCCTTTTTTGTACATTTAAGCAGACACACATGCCAACTCAAACATAAAAAAGGGAGAATTGTTATTGGGGTGAATAAGAAAAGAAGAGAAAGAAATAAAACAAAAGCAGAATCTCACAGCGGAATGACAAAATATAATAATCAAATAACAGTTCATAAAGCTGTTTTACAAAACATTTAATTATACTTATACAACACTTATCAAAGTTACACATACCACAGAATAATAAATAATGCAGTGGAGTAGTATGAGTGTAGTGGAATAATATAATAAATAACAGTAATACAATCTTTGCCTTCGTCCTCTAGAAATAAAGTCTTCGAATCCTGCAGTGCACAGACCAACCCAAGCGAATTGAAAAAACAAGGCACTCGAGTCAGAACTAAAAGGTCTTATGTAAGTTAAATCAACGGCAAATATGAGCGGAACAGCATCATAGATGTTTACGGGATTTGACATCTCCTATCTAGTATCAAACGTGAGTGCAATAACTTAAGAGATGCTCGTGATTCACATCTCTTAAGGATCCGTTAAAATATTTACCATGTAGTAATATTTCGCTATTATAATAATGTCTATTAGTAAAATAAACTTACTTTAAATAGCGTTAAGGAGTGACCCAATGTTCTCCTTAACACATAATTAGTGCCAATAGTCTATACAGTACAGTAATACCTCCTGATCGGGAGGATACCAGTGGATACTCCATAGGTACGACACAACCAAACTCGTACAAGGCGCGCTAGGGTAAATGACACGGCACACAAGGCAATGTCAGGGTAGATATACCAATTACGCATTGGTAACGCGTAGTAGCTACTACCGCCCACCTCGAGCCACACCCCTAAAATCAAATATCAAAAGTGACCACTGAATCAATCCCAAAATCAGAGTATATGTAACGACCCGTAAATTTAACTGGTTTTAATAACGATATTAATTGAAATTTTGTGGAATTTTAAACGATAAAATTTTTAAGTATAAATTTGATATTTGGAATGTACTAGTTAAACATAGCAACTGGTATATTTTCGTCCAAAAATATAAAGTTTATTTTCGTGCGTAAATTTATTTCAAATTAATCAGTTAAAAATCGATGAAAATAAAATGTTTTCGAAACCTAAATATTTTTATATGAAAAAAATTCTAAATCATCTTCTGAGAAAGATGCCATTTTTCGTTTTTCCAAATTCGGACATCTTTAGCTCCGTCGATCTTATTTTTCTACGATTTTGCTGCATTTTCCGCTAGTAGAAAATTCGAATTTTTATAATTCAATCGTATCACTGATATTTGTATATCGTTTTGATCATCTCATTATACTGGTCTAGGCAGTATATTCGTTTGTGTGTTTTGAAGTCTGGGACATGGCGAAATCTTCGAAACGATTTCTGCATCGGCTCCGTAGTCTGGTTTTTTTTCTATTGACCATTCTCTTCTAAACCGTATTGTTTCAAGAGACATTTCCTTTATTATTTTCGAAATCAACAAACGACCTTTCCAATTTACAATAGTTAATGTATATTTGACTTTTTTCATTTCCCATGATATCAAAATATTCTGGGTCATTTATCTTCATCCTTTCCATTTTGCTTCTATTTGTATTCATGTTGAAAAGAGAGAAATTTTTACACAAAGCTTTCTATTTTTTTTTGGTGTGCAACGTGCTTTCTTCTTCCTCCTATTTTTTCGGCTATACTAAAATTTTTGCTTCTCTCTGCAAGCCTCTTTTCTCTCCATACCTTCCCATTTCCGTGAAACCTTCCTTTTCCCCATGAGTTTCGCCATCTTTCCACCATGGTCGACCATCTCTGACACACAGCAGTGCACGCAAGCACGAATTCGACAAGTTGCAGCCCCTTCCCTCCTCCGCAACCTCGGCCGAAGTTCCGCCCACATCTCACCACGATAGCCACCATCTGACGCAGCCTTGCTTGTATTCTCTTTCACCACCATTTTCCACTCGCACATGCCATCGTTCTCCTCAACAGCCTCACCGACCATACACCATTTCCTCACTCCACTTCCTTTCTCATCTCACTCACGCCTAGTTTACCAGCCGCACCCCATAACCCGAGCTCCTTCCGCCCTGCCACTTGCACGTTCGCCTACAAAGCCTTGTCGCCCAAGTCGTGTCATCCTCTGCCTTGTTCCGTCTTGCAACCAACTGCTGTTCGTGCCGCACCCATCAGCTCTACCATCTTCCACGTTTCCTCCACACAAGGTATATTTTGTGTTATAGTATGTATTATATTGTAGTGAAGTAAGGAATGTTTACATCTTATAAGTCGCGTGTTACCTTTTTTTTCCATCTTTAATTTTTTTTACCTTCGGAAATGTCTAAGACTTACGTATGTAAGCCTTTATATTGATTACTACATTGATATTTTGTTGGTTCCTTTTGTTTTATTTATATATGTAAATTTTAAAAATATGTCTATATATTTTAGTGTGTATGTTGCTTATATAAATTATATCTATAATTTGTTAGTTCATATGTATGTTACGGTTAATATTTTATGTTGCTACGCCACTATGTATCTGTTAGTTTATATATGGTATATATTATATAAATCTATTGTTATAAACAAAATATATATATGGTGATATAGGTACCAGTACTGTTTGTTGTATATTTGTTATATATGATACTTAAAGTTGTCAGCCTACAGGCTTTTATCCAAAGGTAATCTATAGATGTATATTATAATACGTTAATTTCATAAGTATTATACCTATATGTACATACCATATTTTCATAGGCTGCCGCCTGTCGTTATATATAAGTTTGGACAAGTTATATAAAAATGTTGTTTTGAATACTTTGTTCTGTACGTATGTATATGTACTTTATTTTATGATATATTTAGATCTGAAATCTTTAGCCTTCTCTCTTTTTAAAGTTATATATGTTATGTAATATATGTTTTAGAAGAAAGAATCCGTGTTATATATATATATATATATGAGATATTTGGAAAGTAAAGTATTTATAAAAGTTTATAAATTTATAAAGATTGTTATGTTGCATTATATAAGTATCAATTTGAACCGTAATATTATATATATATAGTACAAGATCCGTTTATAAATAAAGATGCTGAGAGTTTTATTTTAACGTTGTAATTTATTTGATACACTAGTATATATGTGTGTGTGTGTGTGTGTCGTAGTACTTGAGTTTTGTTTTGATATGAAAAGTTGTTATATAAAAATATGCATAGTTTTATAATAGGTGTCTGTTGTGTACGTGCGTGTGTTTCGTGTGCAGTATATTTATACGTGTGTAGTGTATTGTATAAGCATATGTTTGTATATATATATATATATATATATATATATATTATAATTTACGTGAGCTATGTCTTGTTTTCATATATATAAAGTGATGGTTACTTGTTTAACATAAATTATATATATTGATATAATAATAGTATGTATTTTATTTTAACTATATAAATATTTTATTTTAAATTTTTTCCTTAGACTAAAATATTGATTTTATAAAATAAAAATTATTTTTCCGTGCATATCAATCTGATTCTGATTCGTTTCATCAATTCCTTATCTATCATCTTTGTCCGTCGTGTCTATTTTCTCCATCGAATCGCGTCCATATAACTTTGCTTCGGAATTCGTAGCTTGTTCTGTTGTCAAACTTCTCTAGCCTCAAAAGGTGAGCAATCACTCACAATTAATGTTCTTTTATTTATTAAATTTGATTTCTATTGAAACGACAATTGAAATATGCTCCTGTTAGTTATTTACACTGTTATATATGTTATTACCTGTATCAGTTCACCTGTGACGTCTGACACCATTATCTGTTATTATACGATAATAATCCAGTTTGGTTGATAATTGATTAATTGTTTGATGTTTACATTGGACGTTTAATTGTTAATGTCTAAGTGATGAATAATATGCAATTGAATTTGCTATAGGATAGTTTGCAAATTTAAAATTAATATGTGTTCAATTTGATTAGTTAAACTTCTATAATGTGATCCCTTTAAATGTATGATAAATTGACACGTAGAAATAGTGTTAATTACACCTTGAATCATTTAAATGTACTTCATTTAAATCGATGTAGTATGAAATTGAATGATAGAAGTCAAGTGAAGAACCGCATAAAATAATAGTGTAATAATCTTTAATCTACATGAAATGACAGTGTAGATTTTAGAAATAATTATATTAATTTGCACAAACAACAATGTAAATTAATACGATTATTTCAGGATTATTTGAATTAATTATTGGATTGTTATTGATTGTTGTTATTGCTTGTTTATTTACTTTAACAACATCCCAGTTATCATACTGCAAATTCCTTTTGCTATGTTTTGATTTGAAATTGGAATGAAATCGGGTTGAAATGATAAATACCCAAATGAACTTCAACTGGGATAGAGAATTAAATATAACACCCATTGGTCAATAATTTGATTTAAAAATAAAATAAAGATTTTATTTGAATAGATAAATAAGTTTTGAAAAGAAGTTGGAATTTGGAATTTCATGTAAAGTAATGTTAATATTTAAAAATCTGAAACGAAATATTAACAAAGTAATTATTGAAAGAACGTTGTTTTAAAATAAAGTATTTGACAATAAATTTGAAATTATTCATTGAATTAACTTTGAAATGATTTAATAATTAACTTTGAATTTGTAATTAGGTTTGAAATTATTAAGTTTGAAATTATTTAATAATTAAGTTTCAAATTATTTAATAATTGAATAAGATTGAATTATTTGATAATTAAATAAAAATTTGAATTCTTTGATAAGAGAAATTGAACTTTTGAATAAGTGAATTTGAACTACGTTAATAAATGAAATTGGGCTTCTTTATTAATTAAGTTTGGAAATTTAAGTAAGTTAATAAGTGAAATTGAACTTCTTGAATATGTAAAATTTAGTTTCTTTATTAATTGAGTTTTGAAATTTGTAACTGAGTAAACAAATAAGTGAATTGAATTTCTTTAACAAGAAATAAAACATGATTTATTGGAATAAATATAAGACTTGTAAGTTAAAGAACTTGATTTAGGAATCTAATTTAATTCAATTTGTAAGTTTTGATATAATAAAGTTAAACTTAAGTAATTGGTTTAATGAATTGGATATTAAATAGAAATTGTTTTGAATGATAAATTAACTTAACGAATATTGAATGAAATTGATAAATGAATTTAAATTGATTTCAATGTTAAATTAAATTAATTTAAATGATTATGATATGAAACTTATATACGAACTTGAATCAATATTTGAATTGTTTAAATAAAAGTGAAATTGATTTATAAGATTTTGAAATTGTAATTTGGAAGTTTGAAACGTAAATTATGGAAATTAATATAGAAAGACAAATGGAATGTTGATTTACAAATTCTAATTGAAATTGAAATTGATTTGGTTTTTGAAATTTATTAAACGACCAATCGGTGTAATAATTACGGATGTTATTAAGGAAACCAGAATCGGTTATGGATATACTCTCTGTCTAAACCAAAAACCACTTTAATAACTATACGCGAAGTGTGATCCAGAATGAAGTGGTTGAAATGATGTACGTGATGACTGAAGAAAGAGAACGATAATGGATAGCCTTGACACTCGTGTCAAATTGGAAATGACTAAAACAGGAGTCGTGTCGGGCCAAATGGGGTTAGCTACCTCGAGCGAACACACTTCTTCGTAAATTACTCATTACTTGTTATTGATTGGTGCACCCTCGGAATTTTGGCAGTGTTGTTTTGCGGTGTTGCGATCGTTGCTTCGATGCGTTTTCACCAGTTCGGATCAGGAAAACGGTAGTTTAACTACCTTGGGTATTGCCTCATGTGCCTTGTCATACTTGTATCCCTATATACATGACCACTACGAATGTAACGACCCAGTATTTTCAACCCTTCGCATCCACACATGTCGGACTTGAATTGTTCAAAATACTGCGTTGTAGAATAAATTTGGCAAAACTCAGAATATACAATAAATAAATCACAGAATCACATACACAGATATCAGAATCTCGCAGCGGAAATAAAAATTTAGTGGTTCATGAAGCCACTGATACAACTTTACAAAATAGAACTTACATTGTCTATAATCCTCAATACAATGTTAGGACATAAATAGAGATAGAGTCTTCAAAGTCTTGAATTCCAGAAAAGATAAAGGCTGAAACAACTTCCAACAGCACGAATGATCTACTGAGTGTCCTAGCTACGGAGAAGAAACTGAAGCTGCAACTCAGGCTGACCCGAGCGTACAATAAAACAAAACACTCGAGTCAGGACATACATACTTATATAATGTAAGCTAAATCAAGTGTACTGTAATATATAGCAAGTAACTTAAAGGATGCTTGGGACCGCCCATCCTCTAAGGATCCGTTAAACTATTTACTATATAGTATATTGCGCTATTATAATAGTGTCTATTTATAAAGTAAACATACTTATTTCTTAGCATTAAGGGGTTACCCATATAGCCCTTAACACGTAATAGTCCCAGTAGTCCGTCCAATATCATAGCTCCTCCTGATCGGGAAGCAACTAGAGGATACCACACGGGCTACGGGAGAAAACCAAACTCGTACAAGGCTCGATATGGTAGGTGACACGGCACAACTAGGCAATGCCAGGGTAGATATACCAATTGCTATCCGGACCGGTGGTAACGCGAAGCCGCAGTAACCGCCCACCTCGAACAACACTCCCAAATCAAGGGTGCACCCAAACAATCACAAGAGTAATAGAATGGTATACGAAGAAGTGCGTTCGATCAGAGGAGCTACCTCATTAATCCGAGAATCGCTCCTGTTTTAGCCACCTTAAGCCAACTCACGGGAGTCGGGTCCACGTATATACCTTTCAAGAAACCGTCACCACCAACCTACTTCATTCTGGAATCTCCACCGCGTACACGGTTAGTCAAAGTGGTTTTCGGTATCGACAGAGAGTATGTCCATATCCGATCCCGGTCTCTTTGCCAACCCATCGTTATTATAACCCGTGGCCATTTAAAAACAGTTTATACTTTAAACCAGAATAATCGTTTCTATTTCAAAACTATAGATACGATATCATTTTTAAAAAACCCAAAAAATATGATATCGTTATATTCATATATAATTCTTTTCCAAAACCATACGGCTTAAATTTTATAATATCTGGAAACCAAATATTTGAATTATATCTTTAACGGCATATAGAATAGATGGTTTAGCTTTATGGTTATTTTGTAAAGAAGATAATTTACATAGCTTTACAAATATATTTCTTTATTTAAAGTTTTAAACCATAATTTAAATATCACTTTATGTTCCCAAAACCATTTCAACTTCTATATATATATTCAATTGGAGTATTTACTATTCAAAACTAAGTTTGGGTTTTATTCTTTCAACAAATCAATGTTTTATTATTTAGTCTTGAATATTCCCATAAATTCTATAAATAAAACTCCAAATTTTAGCCATTAAATATTTTCAAAATTTACTTAATACCAGAATATTCATCTTAAATTTATTAAGGAAAATCCAGTTATAAATCTTAAGATTTTCCAAAACTTAACATAAAATAAAATTTATCAAATTCCATAAATTTTAAAGCAATCAAATTCTAGATTCTGTAGCACTTAGGAAATGCTACCTAAAGTTATGGGTAAAACTAGTCCAGTTTCAAAAGACAGCATTTAAATGCTGTAGTAGATTGTTTGACTTAATAAATATTTCTAAATATAACCTATTTATCTATTTATTTATTAATTGAAATATTAATCTTTCAAAATCCAGAATTCCCAAAATAAGTTATATTTTAAAATTTTATTCAAATATTTATTTATTTATTTCATTTAAAATCAATGTAAAATCCTTTGAAGATATTAAATCAAATATTTAACTTCCAGAATAATTTTAAATATTTCAGAAAATATTATAAGGACCACGGGCTTGTATATAGTTTTCTAGCCTAGGTCGAGTGATACGGATTTATATCATTTAAATCCGAAATTTACAAATATCCCGGGTTCTATCATTTCAAACCCGCAATCCCAAGTTTAACAGTTTATCAGATAACAGCATAATTTAACAATAAAAATCATTTAGGCCTATCATTTCAGCCCATAACAATCTATATTTAACAGGGAACTTGCAGTGTGATTTAAGCAGTAAATAAACAATAACATAATATAACTGCAGATATAATACAACAGATAAATAACTGATAAGGTGTCAATTTAAATGGGGTTTATCATTCTATATTACACTGTAGACAGATAATAGTGAAATTCATTTTTTTCACTTTACAAAATATAAATACGTATGTCTGGTGAGAAATACTCACCTGAAAGTTGCAGAAAAATTGAATTTCAAAACGACGTTTCACTGGTAAAGAGTAACAGAGGGAAACGATCAAATTTCTCGGATGTCGCCTAGATTCAAATCTAGAACAAAATTCAAATATTTTGAAATGCGACTTTAGAATTTATGGTCAAAGAAAATTAAAATAGAACGAGGATGATTTGACTTGCTCGACCACTCCACCGTGTAATATGACCAAAATGTACCCAAAATGTGAACCGGCTAACCCTAAAATTTTACGACAAAATTTCTAAAGGCCGACTGACAAAAGGTGAAGTCTCTCTACTATATGCCGTGATATGCATGTGCACACGTGCACACTACGTTCACGCCAACACATACGTGCACACTAATACTACCACCTGAACTCACTCCCAACATTTTTAACTTAGCCTGAAAACACATACTTAGATCCCACTGCAATTCATCACCCTTTCGAATACGTTTCCCAGTTTCAAACTACCCAGGCAATATCAACTTTTCTATAACTTCAGCCCAGATTTTTCATATACTTCCCGAGTTGCCAACATGCTTTCTCCGAGTCCATACTCAACTGCTTCGAGTATATTCGAAAATACTTCGGGTCGTTTGCCACAAAAATTTTTTAAGACATTATCTACACTGGCTACCCCATGCTTTCTTAATCCCTCTTCAAACCAACTCCCATCTCTGCTTCACCATTATGCTTCCAGTAACACAAGTATCAACTGAACATCACTTCTACTTAAACACTTAGTTTCCACCTAAAACACTTCAGATTCTACGTGCACACCAGTATCCTTCCAACTTCACTTAACTGAACTGAACATCACTTCTAAAATGTTTTCTTCCCTTCCAACTTCACACACCAGTATCCAATCTCACCGGATCTGTATGCATACATGCAATCTATATCATACTATATGCTTCTGACATATACACCATGCCAGTTGAGGTTGTGATATATGCCCATGCTGACACAGTTGGAAAAATGCAGACAAGCCAAATGCAAACAGCCTCCTATTACCTCAACATTGGAACTACTCCTCACACTCTCTGATCAACACTACTGCCTATTTCCATTCACTAGTATACATCAGACTCGACTCTTAACTGCTTCCTATCACTTCCATAGGTACTAAGCTTCTATGTGCTTACCCAAGTTTCCAGTTTATTAGTTCAAAAACAGACACAACCATCACTCTTTTCATTGCTCCATCCTATATCAAGTCTACTGGTTCAAATATGTCTTCTGGTCCTTTACAAATCTTCATCTACAATCAACTTTCAGCCTATATGAACTAACTTTGAAACCATATTTCCAGACAACACTTCCTTTCCCAAACTCAATCACTGATACATGCACATGCACGCAGTGACACCAACATGCACACCCTATTTCAAACTTCAAGTATACAGATTATTCTTCCTATAGTACTCACCTAAGTAAGTATCTACTGGAACTCCAATTTTCAACAACTTAACCTAGACATGTATGCACATTTACTACTGTTGTCCTAAGTGCCACTATCCTTTCTTAGGTATTCAAAAATCTGGACTTCCAGGCTACATGATACAGCCACTCACTCAAACCCATACCCATCTTCCAGTCCTAAACAACTCTACTACTTGTGTCCATCTCCTACTGTTCGTTTTAAAAATTTAATTCATTTAATCAACACCACCTTCCAGACTTATAAATATGCATGTCACTGTCTGAATCTATTTCATATCCAAGTCCCTTACCTATTTTATTATATAAGATATCCTATGCAAAAGGGATTTATGCAATACTCAGTCCATTCTTATCAAAACTTCTACATATGCTTACACTTAGTTTTACATCATTTCCTAACCTTACCACTCATCTTATGTTTTAAATTCTTTCAGACTGAACTGATCATGCCTAAACCCCAAGCCTATCTTTATCTAAGTGGACTATCATATCCCTTATTAAGCTTTCAGATTTATGGTATGTTACTAGATCTAAGATTTCTAGTGTTATATTTGCCAGATCTCTGAGGATGTATTAGGAACTACAGAATTTGATCTGTACAATCTCTAAACATTGGCCAAAAGCAGACACTATAAGGTATGGCATGGTCGTGAAACAATGGAGGACTGGCCGAGCAAGATGCCAAAGAAAGGAGAAATATCTGAACAAAGAGAAGCAAATAACATAAACTACTTACCTGATAGGATCTGAGCAGAAGAATATGATGAAGACCGAGCAAATAGGTGCAAGGGATAATGGATTTTTTTTATAGGCAAGGCTTTCGAAATTTACAGAGGAAGTGAATGAGAGAAAAACGTATCAGTTACACAAAGTATAAATGCGATATACCAAATCAGATTGCAAAGAAATAAATAGGATCGAACGTTTTGGGCTAAGTCAAAGGAAAGGCAAGCAAGATTTATGATGCACGTTACTTCCTAAATTTAAAGCTTGCGTGATTTGTGTATTCACATTCTTATGTATCTGATTGAAACAGAGAGTAAGGGACAGAATGCATATGCACGTTCCAGGCTTGAAGGGTATGGGTACAAGTGCACTGGAAAGGTATCGGAGAGGAATTCGAACGTTACATACCTTTAAAGTTTTGTAAAGTATATAAGCTGAAGAAGGCCGAGAGTTTTCCCAGTGAAAGTTGATGATAATTCAGTGTTAGATTGAACAGTGGGGTGATCTTTTATTTATATTCAATAAATCTTGATTTGTATTAAAATAAGCTTACACATGTATTTGGACCGTGCAGACATAATGCTTGATCAAAGGAAGAAACAGCTGCCTAGTTTAGCATGTCAGTTTTAACAAGATTTTGCTCTCTGGTATTATGAAGAAAGTGATATTATACGTTACTTTCTACCATTTAAAGTTTGCGTGATATATGTCTAGTTGCTATATGCTAACTTCATTTCGTTTTACGCTTTGATTTTTGGTTTGAAAATAATAAATGGAATGGCAAGAATTTATGCAAAGCTTAGGAAAGAAAACGTATGCAAATCTATTAAAAATCAGCTGTCAGTTAAACAATGTAGTGGTTGCTATAAAATCTCTGACTGATATTTTTCTTCAAAAAGGTTTGAAAATATTATTTTTACACTACGCTAAACAGACGCAGTCCAAAACGTCAAAAATTTCTGGAAAAATAACATTTTAAAAACACACGTTTTATTACGTTGCTTATACCCTAAATTTGACGTGTCTTTTAAACGCGAAATTTACCAGTTCAGACATAGCTTAGATATTCACAGTTATAATTAAATTTTATTGACATATAAAATTTTATAAAAATCTATCTTCAAATAAAATAATTAAACTATATTGTTAAACACAATTTATATAAAAAAAATATTTCAAAATTAAATAATTTAAAATAGCTAAAACTAGGGCTGTTACACTCTCCCCCACTTAAGAACTTTTCGTCCTCGAAAAGGAACGAAAGGAGAGAAACAAAGGAAGATAAGCCAGATAAACAAGAATCTTAAATGGCCAGTTCCAGATTTTGAAGCACGAAGGAGATCCTCTAGAATCGGTTTTACTCTTTTCAGTTTGACCGTTAGTCCATGGTGATAAACGGTGCTCCGGTCCCGATGAGTAACAAAGATCTTGAAGATTATAGAAAGATTTCTGAATAGACTGGTATAATCGATAGCCTCCCCAAACCGTAGCAGATAAGGAAATTAAGGGCAACTAAAAGATAGCTTGGAAAACAAGATAATAAATTTGAAATCATGGTGCTTTGAAATCATAATTCTTTGAAAGTCATTGAATTTTATAGATATTATATTTGGAAATCATACTACTAAAATCATAACATTTTTTTTCTATAATCTTCATTTATTAGTTCATTTATCTACTATAGCATATTATAAGTATTCCTAATCAGTTTATTCCTGTACTTAACTCTAAATTTTAACAAATAACCTAACACTTATTTTAAAATACCTATTTTATAAATAAGATACTTTTTAATAAGTTTGAAATTTCCATTTGAAAACCAAATTTTTATTTTTCAAATTTTAGTGATATTAAAATATGTCTTAACTATTTAAATCACAATTATTCATTTCAGGGAATAATTTTAATTAAAATTTCTTAGTTAGATTTTAGGTTCCATATTAAACCAACTTTGATTATTAAATAAATTTCTTAAATTCCCTTTTTTTTTATTTACGTCTATTAATCTTTTATAACTAAAATTTAAGTATATAACATTTATTATAACCACTCAAATTTTATTTATAAAATCCCTTTTATATTGTATATTATCCTATTACATTGTTAACTTTTGAAAATCAAGGTAAGTTATATTGAATGAAATTGAGTATTATACAACTAAAACTTTCAAATTCAATTATTTCCAGATTTTTATTCAAGAATTTTATTTTATTTTTCAAGGTAAACTTCCAGAATTAATTTCTGATTCTCTTCAAACCATTTAGAGATACATAATATATATACATAATATGTCAAATCAAATTTAAATTATATATCTATGTATAATTAAGTCATATTTTTAGAATTTCAAATCAATTAAATCTCAAGGTAACACTGTAGCCAGACTACAGAATGGTCTTTTCACTTCGAAACTCGAAAATGAATGTCGATGATGCTGCAGTCATCACCGAAATTATTTTCCAACGACAAAGGGAAGAGCACTAAATTTTAAAATTCTTTGGAAACAAATTTCTATACAAAATACTTATTACATCCCTTTAAAATTTAAACACAAGGTTTGAAATCATCAGAAATTGAATTCTCAAGTTCTTGTTTAAATTCATTTCTGTTTCCCAAATTAATTCATAACCATTGTTTATATTCAATTATTTATATTAGATAAACACATGGTTTACAAAATCATAAATAAAATCAAAACTATTATCTCTTGACAAATAGTTACTTTAATTATAAAATTCTGAAAATTATACTCATATATATAATATTAGATTTTATTTTCAAATATAGAAATAAATTTTCCAAAACAAAGATAAAGATTCAAATTTTGATGAACTCGAATCAAATTAAATTCAAGATAAGTGGAAATCAGAAGATCTGATGATTAAATAACACAATAAGGAAACTGGGTAAGTCTATATAAATCGCGGACAACCTTGATCTGGTCATCCGTGACTTTAAAGAGTCAGATCGGTGTGGTTGAGTAAATCTACACTTGATCCGAAGAGATAGAGTTCGGAATAACTAAAGATACTAGCATATAAACCGAGGATAAATATAAACCTCTGGTGAATCAATGCTAATGGTAAAGGAGTTTCACCCCTTTATTAGAATAATGGCGGGATCGCCAATTCACTATAAAGATCCTCCGAAGTGGAGTTATGGGATACTCCAGAATTTAAAGAAGATGAAAAATGAGGGACACAAGTGAACTTTGGAACCACAGGGAATGTTCCAAAATTCGAAAGGACGAGATTCAGTCTCGAATGAAGGTGATTCTGTAAATCAAATTTACCATATATTCTAAGTTTTGCCTAGAGCCAAAGCTTTGATACCAAATGTAACGACCAATATTTTCAACCCTTCGCATCCGCACATGTCGGACTTGAATTGTTCAAAATACTGCGTTGTAGAATAAATTTGGCAAAACTCAGAATATACAATAAATAAATCACAGAATCACATACACAGATATCAGAATCTCGCAGCGGAAATAAAAATTTAGTGGTTCATGAAGCCACTGATACAACTTTACAAAATAGAACTTACATTGTCTATAATCCTCAATACAATGTTAGGACATAAATAGAGATAGAGTCTTCAAAGTCTTGAATTCCAGAAAAGATAAAGGCTGAAACAACTTCCAACAGCACGAATGATCTACTGAGTGTCCTAGCTACGGAGAAGAAACTGAAGCTGCAACTCAGGCTGACCCGAGCGTACAATAAAACAAAACACTCGAGTCAGGACATACATACTTATATAATGTAAGCTAAATCAAGTGTACTGTAATATATAGCAAGTAACTTAAAGGATGCTTGGGACCGCCCATCCTCTAAGGATCCGTTAAACTATTTACTATATAGTATATTGCGCTATTATAATAGTGTCTATTTATAAAGTAAACATACTTATTTCTTAGCATTAAGGGGTTACCCATATAGCCCTTAACACGTAATAGTCCCAGTAGTCCGTCCAATATCATAGCTCCTCCTGATCGGGAAGCAACTAGAGGATACCACACGGGCTACGGGAGAAAACCAAACTCGTACAAGGCTCGATATGGTAGGTGACACGGCACAACTAGGCAATGCCAGGGTAGATATACCAATTGCTATCCGGACCGGTGGTAACGCGAAGCCGCAGTAACCGCCCACCTCGAACAACACTCCCAAATCAAGGGTGCACCCAAACAATCACAAGAGTAATAGAATGGTATACGAAGAAGTGCGTTCGATCAGAGGAGCTACCTCATTAATCCGAGAATCGCTCCTGTTTTAGCCACCTTAAGCCAACTCACGGGAGTCGGGTCCACGTATATACCTTTCAAGAAACCGTCACCACCAACCTACTTCATTCTGGAATCTCCACCGCGTACACGGTTAGTCAAAGTGGTTTTCGGTATCGACAGAGAGTATGTCCATATCCGATCCCGGTCTCTTTGCCAACCCATCGTTATTATAACCCGTGGCCATTTAAAAACAGTTTATACTTTAAACCAGAATAATCGTTTCTATTTCAAAACTATAGATACGATATCATTTTTAAAAAACCCAAAAAATATGATATCGTTATATTCATATATAATTCTTTTCCAAAACCATACGGCTTAAATTTTATAATATCTGGAAACCAAATATTTGAATTATATCTTTAACGGCATATAGAATAGATGGTTTAGCTTTATGGTTATTTTGTAAAGAAGATAATTTACATAGCTTTACAAATATATTTCTTTATTTAAAGTTTTAAACCATAATTTAAATATCACTTTATGTTCCCAAAACCATTTCAACTTCTATATATATATTCAATTGGAGTATTTACTATTCAAAACTAAGTTTGGGTTTTATTCTTTCAACAAATCAATGTTTTATTATTTAGTCTTGAATATTCCCATAAATTCTATAAATAAAACTCCAAATTTTAGCCATTAAATATTTTCAAAATTTACTTAATACCAGAATATTCATCTTAAATTTATTAAGGAAAATCCAGTTATAAATCTTAAGATTTTCCAAAACTTAACATAAAATAAAATTTATCAAATTCCATAAATTTTAAAGCAATCAAATTCTAGATTCTGTAGCACTTAGGAAATGCTACCTAAAGTTATGGGTAAAACTAGTCCAGTTTCAAAAGACAGCATTTAAATGCTGTAGTAGATTGTTTGACTTAATAAATATTTCTAAATATAACCTATTTATCTATTTATTTATTAATTGAAATATTAATCTTTCAAAATCCAGAATTCCCAAAATAAGTTATATTTTAAAATTTTATTCAAATATTTATTTATTTATTTCATTTAAAATCAATGTAAAATCCTTTGAAGATATTAAATCAAATATTTAACTTCCAGAATAATTTTAAATATTTCAGAAAATATTATAAGGACCACGGGCTTGTATATAGTTTTCTAGCCTAGGTCGAGTGATACGGATTTATATCATTTAAATCCGAAATTTACAAATATCCCGGGTTCTATCATTTCAAACCCGCAATCCCAAGTTTAACAGTTTATCAGATAACAGCATAATTTAACAATAAAAATCATTTAGGCCTATCATTTCAGCCCATAACAATCTATATTTAACAGGGAACTTGCAGTGTGATTTAAGCAGTAAATAAACAATAACATAATATAACTGCAGATATAATACAACAGATAAATAACTGATAAGGTGTCAATTTAAATGGGGTTTATCATTCTATATTACACTGTAGACAGATAATAGTGAAATTCATTTTTTTCACTTTACAAAATATAAATACGTATGTCTGGTGAGAAATACTCACCTGAAAGTTGCAGAAAAATTGAATTTCAAAACGACGTTTCACTGGTAAAGAGTAACAGAGGGAAACGATCAAATTTCTCGGATGTCGCCTAGATTCAAATCTAGAACAAAATTCAAATATTTTGAAATGCGACTTTAGAATTTATGGTCAAAGAAAATTAAAATAGAACGAGGATGATTTGACTTGCTCGACCACTCCACCGTGTAATATGACCAAAATGTACCCAAAATGTGAACCGGCTAACCCTAAAATTTTACGACAAAATTTCTAAAGGCCGACTGACAAAAGGTGAAGTCTCTCTACTATATGCCGTGATATGCACGTGCACACGTGCACACTACGTTCACGCCAACACATACGTGCACACTAATACTACCACCTGAACTCACTCCCAACATTTTTAACTTAGCCTGAAAACACATACTTAGATCCCACTGCAATTCATCACCCTTTCGAATACGTTTCCCAGTTTCAAACTACCCAGGCAATATCAACTTTTCTATAACTTCAGCCCAGATTTTTCATATACTTCCCGAGTTGCCAACATGCTTTCTCCGAGTCCATACTCAACTGCTTCGAGTATATTCGAAAATACTTCGGGTCGTTTGCCACAAAAAATTTTTAAGACATTATCTACACTGGCTACCCCATGCTTTCTTAATCCCTCTTCAAACCAACTCCCATCTCTGCTTCACCATTATGCTTCCAGTAACACAAGTATCAACTGAACATCACTTCTACTTAAACACTTAGTTTCCACCTAAAACACTTCAGATTCTACGTGCACACCAGTATCCTTCCAACTTCACTTAACTGAACTGAACATCACTTCTAAAATGTTTTCTTCCCTTCCAACTTCACACACCAGTATCCAATCTCACCGGATCTGTATGCATACATGCAATCTATATCATACTATATGCTTCTGACATATACACCATGCCAGTTGAGGTTGTGATATATGCCCATGCTGACACAGTTGGAAAAATGCAGACAAGCCAAATGCAAACAGCCTCCTATTACCTCAACACTGGAACTACTCCTCACACTCTCTGATCAACACTACTGCCTATTTCCATTCACTAGTATACATCAGACTCGACTCTTAACTGCTTCCTATCACTTCCATAGGTACTAAGCTTCTATGTGCTTACCCAAGTTTCCAGTTTATTAGTTCAAAAACAGACACAACCATCACTCTTTTCATTGCTCCATCCTATATCAAGTCTACTGGTTCAAATATGTCTTCTGGTCCTTTACAAATCTTCATCTACAATCAACTTTCAGCCTATATGAACTAACTTTGAAACCATATTTCCAGACAACACTTCCTTTCCCAAACTCAATCACTGATACATGCACATGCACGCAGTGACACCAACATGCACACCCTATTTCAAACTTCAAGTATACAGATTATTCTTCCTATAGTACTCACCTAAGTAAGTATCTACTGGAACTCCAATTTTCAACAACTTAACCTAGACATGTATGCACATTTACTACTGTTGTCCTAAGTGCCACTATCCTTTCTTAGGTATTCAAAAATCTGGACTTCCAGGCTACATGATACAGCCACTCACTCAAACCCATACCCATCTTCCAGTCCTAAACAACTCTACTACTTGTGTCCATCTCCTACTGTTCGTTTTAAAAATTTAATTCATTTAATCAACACCACCTTCCAGACTTATAAATATGCATGTCACTGTCTGAATCTATTTCATATCCAAGTCCCTTACCTATTTTATTATATAAGATATCCTATGCAAAAGGGATTTATGCAATACTCAGTCCATTCTTATCAAAACTTCTACATATGCTTACACTTAGTTTTACATCATTTCCTAACCTTACCACTCATCTTATGTTTTAAATTCTTTCAGACTGAACTGATCATGCCTAAACCCCAAGCCTATCTTTATCTAAGTGGACTATCATATCCCTTATTAAGCTTTCAGATTTATGGTATGTTACTAGATCTAAGATTTCTAGTGTTATATTTGCCAGATCTCTGAGGATGTATTAGGAACTACAGAATTTGATCTGTACAATCTCTAAACATTGGCCAAAAGCAGACACTATAAGGTATGGCATGGTCGTGAAACAATGGAGGACTGGCCGAGCAAGATGCCAAAGAAAGGAGAAATATCTGAACAAAGAGAAGCAAATAACATAAACTACTTACCTGATAGGATCTGAGCAGAAGAATATGATGAAGACCGAGCAAATAGGTGCAAGGGATAATGGATTTTTTTTATAGGCAAGGCTTTCGAAATTTACAGAGGAAGTGAATGAGAGAAAAACGTATCAGTTACACAAAGTATAAATGCGATATACCAAATCAGATTGCAAAGAAATAAATAGGATCGAACGTTTTGGGCTAAGTCAAAGGAAAGGCAAGCAAGATTTATGATGCACGTTACTTCCTAAATTTAAAGCTTGCGTGATTTGTGTATTCACATTCTTATGTATCTGATTGAAACAGAGAGTAAGGGACAGAATGCATATGCACGTTCCAGGCTTGAAGGGTATGGGTACAAGTGCACTGGAAAGGTATCGGAGAGGAATTCGAACGTTACATACCTTTAAAGTTTTGTAAAGTATATAAGCTGAAGAAGGCCGAGAGTTTTCCCAGTGAAAGTTGATGATAATTCAGTGTTAGATTGAACAGTGGGGTGATCTTTTATTTATATTCAATAAATCTTGATTTGTATTAAAATAAGCTTACACATGTATTTGGACCGTGCAGACATAATGCTTGATCAAAGGAAGAAACAGCTGCCTAGTTTAGCATGTCAGTTTTAACAAGATTTTGCTCTCTGGTATTATGAAGAAAGTGATATTATACGTTACTTTCTACCATTTAAAGTTTGCGTGATATATGTCTAGTTGCTATATGCTAACTTCATTTCGTTTTACGCTTTGATTTTTGGTTTGAAAATAATAAATGGAATGGCAAGAATTTATGCAAAGCTTAGGAAAGAAAACGTATGCAAATCTATTAAAAATCAGCTGTCAGTTAAACAATGTAGTGGTTGCTATAAAATCTCTGACTGATATTTTTCTTCAAAAAGGTTTGAAAATATTATTTTTACACTACGCTAAACAGACGCAGTCCAAAACGTCAAAAATTTCTGGAAAAATAACATTTTAAAAACACACGTTTTATTACGTTGCTTATACCCTAAATTTGACGTGTCTTTTAAACGCGAAATTTACCAGTTCAGACATAGCTTAGATATTCACAGTTATAATTAAATTTTATTGACATATAAAATTTTATAAAAATCTATCTTCAAATAAAATAATTAAACTATATTGTTAAACACAATTTATATAAAAAAAAATATTTCAAAATTAAATAATTTAAAATAGCTAAAACTAGGGCTGTTACAACGAATTTGTTTTGTGTTATACTTATAGAGTACTCCCTTGTAACGACCCGCCTTTTTGGACAATTTAAACCGACGATCAAATACACATGTCGATTCCAAACCATTAAAAGGCAGATAGTTATTGGGGTAATTAAGAAAAGAAAAGGAAGGGAAATAAAGGAAATGAAACAACACAGAATCTCACAGCGGAAGGCTAAAGTATAATAATAAAATAACAGTTCATGAAGCTGTTAATTAAATGAATACATTTGAAATGAATACATTTGATTATTATTATACAACATTTATCAGAGTTACATACACAACAAATATCATACAACAATGCAGCGGAATGGAATGAATATAATAGTAGTAGATAATATACCAAATCTTCGTCTCCGTCCTCCAAGGAAATGATCTTCAACCTAAACTGAAAACTCAGGACTGACCCGAGCGTAATGAAAAGACAAACACTCGAGTCAGGACTAAATATCCTCATGTAAGTTAAGTCAATCGTAAATAAATATGAGTGTAACGGCGTCAGAGATGTTTACGGGGTTTGACATCTCCTATCCAGTGTCAACGTGCGTGCAATAACTCAAGAGATGTTACGGGATTTTCCATCTCTCAAGGATCCGTGAAACTATCTACTATATAGTAATGTACGCTAAGTAGATAATGTCTATCAGTAATATAAAGTATCAAAATAGCGTTAAGGCGTTACCATAATCCCCCTTAACACATTTTATATTCCCAAAAGCATATACAAGACCGTAGTTTCCCCAAAACCGGAAGTCACCAGAGGGCAATCCATATACTCAAGGTACAAATCAAAACGTAGTGGTCGCGAATAGGATAATCAGTATGACAAGGTACATGAGGCGATACCAACTAGGATACTAGTAGTTGCGTGATCCGGACTGATGTTGGGCATAGCCAGCAGCTACCCCAACACCGTGAAACAACACTCCGAAATCAAGGGGTGCACCCAAATCGCATCACAAATGTAATAGATATGGTATCGAAGAAGTGTGTCCGCTAGAGGTGGCGAACCTCAATGGCCCGGCGCGGCTCCTGTTTTAGTCATGTCAGGGGTCATCCAAAAATCGTTCTCTTTCTTCAGTCAACGCGTTCACCAAACCATCCACTTCATTCTGGATCATCACTCCGCGTATAATAGTTATTAAAGTGGTTTTCGGTATCGACAGAGAGTATGTCCATATCCGATCCCGGTCTCTTTAATAACTACGTATTATTACACCTTTGGCTCTTTATATTTCAAATCGATTCATAATTGATATCAAAATATCATATTCGTTTCAAAAATCAAATCCATTCAAATATCATCGTATCTTTCAAAATATCAGATTTCATATTTAAATTAAAGATTTAAATATAAACATTTCACCTTATTGACCAGCTTAGGATTTTAGAAAAATATTTTTAAGTAGTTTAAAAGTAGTTTTAAATAATTAAAATAGTTAAAAACACTTAAAATCTTTAAAATGGATTTAAAATAGATAAATTAGTTTAAAATAATTTAAATTGGGTTAAGTAGATTTAAAATAGATTAAAATAATTTAAGTATTCAAAATGGTTTATATAACAGAGTAATTTTGAAAACAAATTAAAACAGCTTCAAAATCAATCCATTTCAATTATAAGTTTCCAATTCAAATCAATTTCAATTTCCATTCTACCGATTCAATTTCGATTTCAATTCAAAACAATGTCAACTTTTACTTCAAATCAATTCAATTCTACATTCACCTTTAATTAATTCAATTTCAATTTATATCGATTTGGAGCTTGATTTCTCAAAATATCAATTTATAACACTTAACAAAATTTCCAACAATATTCAAGTTTAAATCCAAATTCCAAATATGATTCAATTCCAAACTCGATTTCAAAATATCATTTTCATATCACTTTTACTTAGTAATATTCAAAGCTCGAAATAATGTTCAATCTTTAAAATAAATAGATTTCCGAAATTCAATCATATCCAAATTTTAAATTTTAAAGTCACAACTTAAATTATTTACCAATTTCTTTTAACCAAAATTTATTTCAACATTCCAACTCAATTTTTCGACAAATTCGATTTCTATAAATTGATTTCTATTTATAACTTTTAAATCAAAACATTTAAATAAATTTTAAATCGACGATTTCAAAAATTATTTATTTAGCCAATTCGGTGTCCGTATATAATTTTCTATCCTATGGCCAAGTAGTTATTTATTTCAATTAAATGCCAAGGATGAGTATATATTACTTAAATTAAATCACGGTATCATATGTATGCATAACAGGATATATATAAGCAATAAACATCCAAACATTTAAATATCAAACAATAACATCCATCGAAATAAATCATCCAATAGACAATACAATCCATGGCAATTTCATAGTTATCAAGGTCAGGTAATTTAATCGCCATTCAAATTTCAATTTCAATTTAACTGTCAATTTAATTTTTCAACGGTTAATTCAAATAACAAGCTATACGACAATTAAATTCATATCAAACAACGACAAATAAAATTCATATCACTTCATAATATCAATTTAACTAGCATAAAGATATTTAGTACGTTGTGAGCGTTATAAAACACTCACCTTGATTTTTACGATTTCAGATCAAATCGAACGACGTTCGATTTAACCCAAAATTTTCTCTATCTCCAAACGATTCCAATCCAGCTCCTTTGCGAAGAGCTCGTCGAAACGATTCCAACGCAAAAAGTTTCGTCCGAATCCGACCTCGTATGAAAAAGATATGATTTTTACAAGTTTACACGATTTTATATTAACTAAATTTACAACCTTCTTTATAATTTTACCTAACTCAAATCTCAGCCACTAGATCCCTCCTCTGCAAATCTCCACTGCTCCTTCTTTCTTCCATCTCACGTTCATTCTACAGGAAGAAACCGAACAACATGAACCCATAAGCCATCACCTAGGGTTAAATATTGTGACCACCACGATCAACTTCAGGCCGATCAACGACCATGGTTTTGAAGCTCACGACGAAGGCTACCTTCGGCTGTAAGATGGTGGAACTCGGCCTCCTATTTTACCTCGAAAAACGTGAAAAACGCAGCAGGTTTGAACGTGATTTCCCGTCGATCCGTGGCTCCGTTTTTGATCATCTCCGTATGGATTTGAAGCTTTCATCGTGCTCTACAACTTTGTAGTTGAGAGTTTTTGCTAATTGTTGATGGATTAAGAGGAAAATGAGGAAGAAGTTTCGAATTTCGTGGCCATTGATTCAGGAAATGGCGGCTAGGGCTGAAGTCAATTAGGGTTTCTGGATTAAAATAATAATAAAACTGCCTCGGTTTGCGTGCGTATTTATATAGGTAGGTCCAAAATCATCCGAACTCCAATCGAGACGTGCCGCCAGGCGTTTATAAGGTTTTACCCCCATTCCGGACGCAATGGAACTAGTTTCAAGGCCTAATTCGATCATATGTGAGAGTTACGGAAATAAACGATCAATTTTACATTAAACCGATTAACCGAATTTCTACGCGTTTTGGCTTGCCCCGGACAAACGGTAAATCCGTTTGACTTGAAATTTGAAACCTTACAATAATATCACATTACGGATCCAATGAAACTAATTTCATCGAAATCCGAGACCGTTTGAAAAATGACTATTTTTAACTCGCCAAATTAATATTAAACAATTTCAACGCGTTTCGAGCTGCCACGGTCAAACGACAACTCCGATTGCTACGAAAATTGAAATCCGATAATAACTAACTATTACGGATCCAATAGAACTAGTTTCGTCCAATTCTGAGACTGTTCAAAAATTGGCTATTTTCCAGTCGAAAATTAAATATTAAAATATTCAATTTTCACAAATAAATTTTAAATTCAGTTTTAAAAGTTCTATAACATCACTATAACTCCAATATGATAAAATAAAATTTTACAAATCATTTTTAATCATATTAAACCCGTTATTCAATTTATCCAATAAATTCCAGTTTTAAAATCTTATTAACTCTATTAAAATCCAAATATAACTTACATTCATTTTGGAAACCAATTTGAATCATATTAAATCAAATTTCAAATATTCACTCTATTTTCAAATATTAAATTTCAATATCCAATTAATCATATCAAATTCGAAATTTAATTTATTCAAACATTCGTAATATTAAATTTAACAAATTTGATTATTCTTAAATCACTATCCTTTGAAATATTCAAAACGAACTTATAAAATTTAACTTTTGAAACGAGTTAAAATTTTAGAACAACTATTTCCATTATACGGTTATTCAAATCCCCATTATTAAATTGTTCAATAATTTGCAAATATTTAATTTAAACAATTTACCTGTTCAATATTCAATATTTGATTCCAAATAGATTTTACTTATCAATCAATTACTCTATTATACCCAATGAATTCAACATTTATTATCCTATTCAACTATTGATTGCAAAGGCATTCACTAAGTAGCTTTATTTTTCATTACTTGGATAATTATCGTTGCAATTCATTCCAGTTATTATTATTCCAAATGAATTACAATTTTTTTCTAACATTAAATCACGAAATCTTATTAAATTAGCTATTTTAATTATCGAAAATTTACGGGTCGTTACACTCTCCCCCACTCAAAACTTTTCGTCCCCGAAAAGGAAAAAGAAGGGAAAAAGAACTAAGTATAGAATTCAACATTTGATATATTTTTATTCAAAATTATCCACTTATAAAACAATGAAATTCCATTCATAAAGTCATAACTACGCTTCCACTAAGTTACTCCAAACGGCTTCCTAACATTAAAAGTTAGTAATCAAAACAAGTTATAAAAAAATTTTAAAACTTGAAAAATTTTCTAACACCCGGATTTTTCGGAAAATTTCGGCAGAGTCTCCTTTGCGCGGCTCGATCGGAAAAAATATAATAGCATAAATATCACAAATATACATCTCATCTCAATGATGAGGCATCCCATATGTGGGGAAACAACATATAAATATCACCAATATCATATAAAACCGTAAGCGTACCTTTTATTTAGCATTTATTAGCATTTTACTTGCATTATGCGATTAGCGTAGAAGCGAGCTCCAAAACAAAGCGCAACCCCTTTGCTACCTACTAAAATGCTCAATAACTAAGTTAGAACCATGCATATAAAGATAGATCGCTATACTTAGCCTATACAACATATATATAACATATTTAGCTTCAAAACTGAGATTTCAATTTCTGGACAGCAAACAAATCTTAGCTTTGGGTCACCTAAACGGTAAAATTTGACAACAGAATCTAAACAAAAGTTGTTGCATTCATTTCAGGCTTTCCGGAATGTCCAAAATCATCGAATTTGGATCATCCATTCAAAAGTTATGGCCGTTTTACTTAGGGGATACGCCTCAGCCTGGGCAATGAATTGTGCAGGTCCGTGACGTTCACCCACGTTTTAGACCTCCTAAACGACATTAAAACACAAAATACTTAAAATAAAAGTTTTAGCTTAAGTTCTTAGCTTTCCAGAAAGGGCAAGATCATCAAAATCCGATAAACCAGTCAAAAGATATGGCGAAAATACTAAGGTTGTATGGTTCAGATTTTACTTATTTTTTTACACAGGACAGCGAGTAACATTCAAGTTTTTAACCTAGTAGACGAAGGAATTTCTCAAGACACTCTAAATAAAAGTTGTGCTATAGTTTCTAAGCTTTTCGGAAAGTCCAAAATCGTTGAATTCCGTTCAGCCATTTAAAAGTTATGGTTGTTTTCATTTCAGCATGTATTGGACCATTTTGGATTTTTTTTTTTTTTCTTCCAAAATTTTGCTTTTATTATTTCAAAGTACAAACCATCAAAACATCAAATTTTCTAAAGAACAATCATAAACACAAAGCTATTTATTTTCTTATTCATCCACACAATAGGTTTACATTCAATTTGTTTCCGATTTATTCAAGTTTGTTTCATTCACATTTTAAATTCAAGTCAATTTGCTTCAATTTAAATTGAATTCAATTATATTTAATTTCACTTTGCTTCAAATTTGAATTTAATTATTTTACAATTTTATTCCGTTTATTCAATTCCATTAACACTAATGAATTCTACTTAATCAATTATCATCCATCTAACAACCAATGCATATCAAACATTAACATCCATCCAAAATCTACACTAAATCAATTATACATTTCCAAGTCAACTTTAATTTCATACACTTCCAAGCTTATAAACATTTAGTTATATTCAAATTTAATCAGTTTCCATTTACCAAATCTATATTTCATAAATTTTAAATTTTATTCATTCACTTATATATATCATTCATTTTACCGCTTAAATTTCTTTTATATTTACAACTATCAATTAGATCTTCACATTTTATTATTCACTCTCACACTGGTATATTATTTCTCTACTTATCCTTATTAGCATTTTAAACCTTTTAAGTATTTGGTAAGTTATAGTTATGCAAATAGAATGTAGTTAAACAACATACAACTTCTTTCCATTTAAAGTTGAATTTTCAATTTATTAATTCTTAAGTCATTACTTAAATTGCACTATAATTTTTTTTCACATTTACATTCACATATAGTATTTTCATTTTATATTAACATAATTGTGAATCACCTTTAAATGTTAATTTAAATTCCAATTATTTACTAACAATTTTATTTATATTTGCAAACCATTTATTAAATGCATATTCCATTATTCAAACCTATACTTGTATATTATCCAATTAACAATTCATATAACATTTTTGAACTTCTTAAATATTTTGGTAAGTTATATCTATGCTATAGAATGAATTTTAATACTACGCGAGTTTTACAGTTTCATTTTTATTTTAAGTTCATAATTTTCTAATTCTAAGGATTTCTACCTCACTTGATATTTTCACTTAGCTCTTAGGTTCATTTCTCATTTCACAATTCAGAAGTTCCTTAATGGTTCAAGTCTAAATTCATTTCAATCCTTTAAAAAAAAATCATTAATTATTAAAGGACTTAAGAATTCCAATCCCGGTTTCATTTCAAATCAAGTTTTGAAATAATATATACTTATATAATCTATATAACAAATCATACTATAGAGAGTACAAAATAAAATAAAATTTGAATCAAAACAAAGTTTAGACAAGTTATTAAGTGGTCTCCCCCACTCGGACTCTCGAAAATAAACGCCGATGATGCGTGCACTCATCACCGAAATCATTTTCCAGCGTGAAGAGAAAGGAATATAACACTTATCATAAAAAAAAATCCTTCGAAAACAATTTCAACTCAATTATACTATCATATAATACTCATATTATGTTTTTCAAATTCTTGTAAGTCAATTTCAAACACCGAAATTTAAATTCCCAAATCCAAGTTAAAATTCATTTATATTCATTATCAATTGTGTCTACAAGATTTCATTTTCCTAAATCCATTGTTATTTAATCAATTGTTGTAAATATTGACTGATCAAACAATAACGATAATAATCTAATATTATCATCTCCTAACAATCAATTCAATCAAAATGAATAAATATTCAAATAATTCTTTATATAAAATATATTCCAAAACGATATTGTGTTGGTTTGTCCTATTCGAGTGTTTAGAAATTCCTATCGACGCCTTGGCGTCCCAAGTATCAACCAGAATTCATAAACACTCAACGGAACAAATTAACACAATATAAAACCATTTTATATCAAATAACAAGTACGCTCTCTCATATACACTCAACTCATTCATATAGTTTACCTCTATTTCAATGAGTTATTCCCCACTAGAGCCAAGGTTTATCGCTAAACCAAAGCTCTGATACCAACTGTAACGACCCGCCTTTTTGGACAATTTAAACCGACGATCAAATACACATGTCGATTCCAAACCATTAAAAGGCAGATAGTTATTGGGGTAATTAAGAAAAGAAAAGGAAGGGAAATAAAGGAAATGAAACAACACAGAATCTCACAGCGGAAGGCTAAAGTATAATAATAAAATAACAGTTCATGAAGCTGTTAATTAAATGAATACATTTGAAATGAATACATTTGATTATTATTATACAACATTTATCAGAGTTACATACACAACAAATATCATACAACAATGCAGCGGAATGGAATGAATATAATAGTAGTAGATAATATACCAAATCTTCGTCTCCGTCCTCCAAGGAAATGATCTTCAACCTAAACTGAAAACTCAGGACTGACCCGAGCGTAATGAAAAGACAAACACTCGAGTCAGGACTAAATATCCTCATGTAAGTTAAGTCAATCGTAAATAAATATGAGTGTAACGGCGTCAGAGATGTTTACGGGGTTTGACATCTCCTATCCAGTGTCAACGTGCGTGCAATAACTCAAGAGATGTTACGGGATTTTCCATCTCTCAAGGATCCGTGAAACTATCTACTATATAGTAATGTACGCTAAGTAGATAATGTCTATCAGTAATATAAAGTATCAAAATAGCGTTAAGGCGTTACCATAATCCCCCTTAACACATTTTATATTCCCAAAAGCATATACAAGACCGTAGTTTCCCCAAAACCGGAAGTCACCAGAGGGCAATCCATATACTCAAGGTACAAATCAAAACGTAGTGGTCGCGAATAGGATAATCAGTATGACAAGGTACATGAGGCGATACCAACTAGGATACTAGTAGTTGCGTGATCCGGACTGATGTTGGGCATAGCCAGCAGCTACCCCAACACCGTGAAACAACACTCCGAAATCAAGGGGTGCACCCAAATCGCATCACAAATGTAATAGATATGGTATCGAAGAAGTGTGTCCGCTAGAGGTGGCGAACCTCAATGGCCCGGCGCGGCTCCTGTTTTAGTCATGTCAGGGGTCATCCAAAAATCGTTCTCTTTCTTCAGTCAACGCGTTCACCAAACCATCCACTTCATTCTGGATCATCACTCCGCGTATAATAGTTATTAAAGTGGTTTTCGGTATCGACAGAGAGTATGTCCATATCCGATCCCGGTCTCTTTAATAACTACGTATTATTACACCTTTGGCTCTTTATATTTCAAATCGATTCATAATTGATATCAAAATATCATATTCGTTTCAAAAATCAAATCCATTCAAATATCATCGTATCTTTCAAAATATCAGATTTCATATTTAAATTAAAGATTTAAATATAAACATTTCACCTTATTGACCAGCTTAGGATTTTAGAAAAATATTTTTAAGTAGTTTAAAAGTAGTTTTAAATAATTAAAATAGTTAAAAACACTTAAAATCTTTAAAATGGATTTAAAATAGATAAATTAGTTTAAAATAATTTAAATTGGGTTAAGTAGATTTAAAATAGATTAAAATAATTTAAGTATTCAAAATGGTTTATATAACAGAGTAATTTTGAAAACAAATTAAAACAGCTTCAAAATCAATCCATTTCAATTATAACTTCCCAATTCAAATCAATTTCAATTTCCATTCTACCGATTCAATTTCGATTTCAATTCAAAACAATGTCAACTTTTACTTCAAATCAATTCAATTCTACATTCACCTTTAATTAATTCAATTTCAATTTATATCGATTTGGAGCTTGATTTCCCAAAATATCAATTTATAACACTTAACAAAATTTCCAACAATATTCAAGTTTAAATCCAAATTCCAAATATGATTCAATTCCAAACTCGATTTCAAAATATCATTTTCATATCACTTTTACTTAGTAATATTCAAAGCTCGAAATAATGTTCAATCTTTAAAATAAATAGATTTCCGAAATTCAATCATATCCAAATTTTAAATTTTAAAGTCACAACTTAAATTATTTACCAATTTCTTTTAACCAAAATTTATTTCAACATTCCAACTCAATTTTTCGACAAATTCGATTTCTATAAATTGATTTCTATTTATAACTTTTAAATCAAAACATTTAAATAAATTTTAAATCGACGATTTCAAAAATTATTTATTTAGCCAATTCGGTGTCCGTATATAATTTTCTATCCTATGGCCAAGTAGTTATTTATTTACATTAAATGCCAAGGATGAGTATATATTACTTAAATTAAATCACGGTATCATATGTATGCATAACAGGATATATATAAGCAATAAACATCCAAACATTTAAATATCAAACAATAACATCCATCGAAATAAATCATCCAATAGACAATACAATCCATGGCAATTTCATAGTTATCAAGGTCAGGTAATTTAATCGCCATTCAAATTTCAATTTCAATTTAACTGTCAATTTAATTTTTCAACGGTTAATTCAAATAACAAGCTATACGACAATTAAATTCATATCAAACAACGACAAATAAAATTCATATCACTTCATAATATCAATTTAACTAGCATAAAGATATTTAGTACGTTGTGAGCGTTATAAAACACTCACCTTGATTTTTACGATTTCAGATCAAATCGAACGACGTTCGATTTAACCCAAAATTTTCTCTATCTCCAAACGATTCCAATCCAGCTCCTTTGCGAAGAGCTCGTCGAAACGATTCCAACGCAAAAAGTTTCGTCCGAATCCGACCTCGTATGAAAAAGATATGATTTTTACAAGTTTACACGATTTTATATTAACTAAATTTACAACCTTCTTTATAATTTTACCTAACTCAAATCTCAGCCACTAGATCCCTCCTCTGCAAATCTCCACCGCTCCTTCTTTCTTCCATCTCACGTTCATTCTACAGGAAGAAACCGAACAACATGAACCCATAAGCCATCACCTAGGGTTAAATATTGTGACCACCACGATCAACTTCAGGCCGATCAACGACCATGGTTTTGAAGCTCACGACGAAGGCTACCTTCGGCTGTAAGATGGTGGAACTCGGCCTCCTATTTTACCTCGAAAAACGTGAAAAACGCAGCAGGTTTGAACGTGATTTCCCGTTGATCCGTGGCTCCGTTTTTGATCATCTCCGTATGGATTTGAAGCTTTCATCGTGCTCTACAACTTTGTAGTTGAGAGTTTTTGCTAATTGTTGATGGATTGAGAGGAAAATGAGGAAGAAGTTTCGAATTTCGTGGCCATTGATTCAGGAAATGGCCGCTAGGGCTGAAGTCAATTAGGGTTTCTGGATTAAAATAATAATAAAACTGCCTCGGTTTGCGTGCGTATTTATATAGGTAGGTCCAAAATCATCCGAACTCCAATCGAGACGTGCCGCCAGGCGTTTATAAGGTTTTACCCCCATTCCGGACGCAATGGAACTAGTTTCAAGGCCTAATTCGATCATATGTGAGAGTTACGGAAATAAACGATCAATTTTACATTAAACCGATTAACCGAATTTCTACGCGTTTTGGCTTGCCCCGGACAAACGGTAAATCCGTTTGACTTGAAATTTGAAACCTTACAATAATATCACATTACAGATCCAATGAAACTAATTTCATCGAAATCCGAGACCGTTTGAAAAATGACTATTTTTAACTCGCCAAATTAATATTAAACAATTTCAACGCGTTTCGAGCTGCCACGGTCAAACGACAACTCCGATTGCTACGAAAATTGAAATCCGATAATAACTAACTATTACGGATCCAATAGAACTAGTTTCGTCCAATTCTGAGACTGTTCAAAAATTGGCTATTTTCCAGTCGAAAATTAAATATTAAAATATTCAATTTTCACAAATAAATTTTAAATTCAGTTTTAAAAGTTCTATAACATCACTATAACTCCAATATGATAAAATAAAATTTTACAAATCATTTTTAATCATATTAAACCCGTTATTCAATTTATCCAATAAATTCCAGTTTTAAAATCTTATTAACTCTATTAAAATCCAAATATAACTTACATTCATTTTGGAAACCAATTTGAATCATATTAAATCAAATTTCAAATATTCACTCTATTTTCAAATATTAAATTTCAATATCCAATTAATCATATCAAATTCGAAATTTAATTTATTCAAACATTCGCAATATTAAATTTAACAAATTTGATTATTCTTAAATCACTATCCTTTGAAATATTCAAAACGAACTTATAAAATTTAACTTTTGAAACGAGTTAAAATTTTAGAACAACTATTTCCATTATACGGTTATTCAAATCCCCATTATTAAATTGTTCAATAATTTCCAAATATTTAATTTAAACAATTTACCTGTTCAATATTCAATATTTGATTCCAAATAGATTTTACTTATCAATCAATTACTCTATTATACCCAATGAATTCAACATTTATTATCCTATTCAACTATTGATTGCAAAGGCACTCACTAAGTAGCTTTATTTTTCATTACTTGGATAATTATCGTTGCAATTCATTCCAGTTATTATTATTCCAAATGAATTACAATTTTTTTCTAACATTAAATCACGAAATCTTATTAAATTAGCTATTTTAATTATCGAAAATTTACGGGTCGTTACATCCCTGATAGCCCACTAGTTTACGGTGGAGTTTACAGTGCTGTATAGTCTATAACACTTATATAAAATGTGTTAATGGGGATAATGGTAACGCCTTAACACTATTTTGATACTTTATATTACTGATAGACATTATCGATTTAGCATATATTACTACATAGTAGATTGTTTAACGGATGCTTAAAGGATGGTTATTCTAACGTCCTTTGAGTTATTGTGTTTGAATTGTTATTTATCTTGAGCTGGATTTATTGATATAAGAATGTTAATCCTGACTCGAGTATTTTGTGTTTTGCTTTACGCTTGGGTCAAACTGAATGTACCAGTTTTCGATACTCACCTTTGAAGTTGGAGCTTCGCTTAGAGATCTAGCTATTTATCCAACTTTCAGATATCCAGTTGATTCCAGTGATGTATTCTGATATTTTATTTGACTATTGTATTCGAGACTTCTGTTGTAACTTATTAACTCTGTTATATATATAGTAGCTTCATTAACCACTATCTTTTGCTTCTACTGCATATTATTACTCAGTGTTTGTGATTCTGTGATTACTTATTTACTATATATTTTCAGTTTTTCCAAATTTAAATTAACATTTCGGTATTTTGAATTATTCAAGTCCGACATGTGCGGATGCGAATGGTCCAAAATAGCGGGTCGTTACAGTTGGTATCAGGGCTTTGGTAGCTCTAGGCAAAACTTAGTATATATGGTAAATGTATTTACAAAATCACTCTCATTCGAGTTTCAATCTCTTCCTTTGACTCGATTGCTTTGAATTTTGGAACGTTCCCTGCGCTTCCAAAATTCATTCGTGTCCCTCATTATTCGCCTTCTTTCAATTCTGGAGCATCCCATACTCCACTTCGAATGACCCTTATAATGAATCGACGGTCTCGCTAAACTTCGATTGATTTATAAAGGAGTGAAACTCGTTTACAATAGCATCGATTAACTGGAGTTTCTGAATCCTCGGTTTATGATGTTAGTTATCTCCTGCTATACCTGAATTCGATTTCTTGAGATCAAATGTTGATTTGCCTTGAAATTTTGCATGGATCCTATTCTTGAAGTCACGGTTGACCCAGTTAAGGTTGCCCGTGAATTAAATAAACGTATCCATCTCTCGATTCTGTAAATTGAATTATCCTATCTTTTGTTTCGAACTTATCTACGAATCAAAATCTTCTTGATTTGATTTCCATCAAATTTAAATCTCTATACTTATTTTGAAATCCATCCTTGTATCATCGAGCGAGGTAGTGTATTTGTAAATTATTATTAAAAATGATTTATATACATTTTGTCGTTTGAGTTGTTGAGGTTGATTTGGGTTTTCGATTGATTCGTCTAATCAACGCTATCGATAGGATTTCCAAAACACTTAAGCAGAGCAAACTGATACAATATTGTTTTAAAATTTGGTAAAAATAAAGTTTGTATGATTATATTATACTTATACAAGTATGAATTTTCTTTAACTAAACTGTTAAAAATTGATTGTTGTAATGATAATATTTGATTTTCATTTATTGTTTTGTAAACCATTGACTCTGGCAAGATAAATAAATAAATTTATAAACTTGGGTATAATGTGATTGGAATTTGAAGTGAATTTAAACTAGAATTTGAGAATTTAATTTTCGATAATTTCAAACTATGGTTTCAAAGTTTTAAAATGTATATTATTTAAAATATTTTCGAATAGAAATGGTTTTTAAAGAAATTTTAATGCTTAAATCAGTGCTCTTCTCTTTTGTCGCTGGAAAATAATTTCGGTGATGACGGCCGCATCATCGACATTCATTTTCGAGTTTCGAAGTGGAGAGACCATTCTGTAGTCTGGCTACATTCGTGTTTTGGAAATTTAAATTGATTTGGATTTCTAGAGTATGGCCTGATTTATAATATCCATGATTTTTGATTTGATTTGATGCATATTGTGTATGTATATTTTTTCATCTCTAAATTGTTTGAGATGAATCAGAAATTTAAATTCTTAGATTTTATTGAGGATAATTTCAATTATAAAGGAAATTAAAATTGTGAACAAATATTAAACTTAAAAAATTTGAACTGGGAAATTTTACTTATATAATTGAATAATTTATCATATAAAATTTTGTTAAAGGAAAATTTATGAATAAAATTTGAGTGGGTATAATAGATTTTGTACATTTAAATTTTAGTTATAAAAAGATTAATAGAGACAATTAGAACAATAAGTTGATGGAATAATATATTATATGAAATATTGTTAATGGAATTGATATAAATTTGAGTAGTTATAATAGGTATAAATATACTCAATAATGCGATTGGATATATTAAGTAAAATAAATTTAATAGTAATTTAGAATAAAGAAGAATTAAATTTGTCGAATAAAATATGATTATTAATTATTAATAGGGTATAATTGGATAATAAGATAATGACTAAATGAGATAAATTAAATAAATTTTTGCTTTGAGAGAATTAATAAATTAACAATTTAATCAATTAATGAAATACTTTGAATTTAAATTCAATTATTGGATATTAATTTGATTCAAATTGAAATTTATAGTTTGAACTAACAAATTTCAATTGAATGAATATTATTGATTTAACAAGAACGGATCTAAACCAATTAGTGAATATTAATCTGTTTAAATCGAAATTTATATGGTTTAGCTTAATTGTTTATTTTCTTTTCCAATCTATTTTCTTTTCTGGTATGTTCTATTCTCCTACCTCTTTCCTTTTCGAGGACGAAAAGTTTTGAGTGGGGGAGAGTGTAACGACCCGCAAATTTAACTGGTTTTAATAACGATTTTAATTGAAATTTTGTGGAATTTTAAACGATAAAATTTTGAAATATAAATTTGATATTTGGAATGCGTCTAGTTAACATAGCAACTGGTAATTTTTTCACCAAAAATATGAAGTTTATTTTCGTGCGTAAATTTATTTCAAATTAATCAGTTAAAAATCGATGAAAATAAAATGTTTTCGGAACCTAAATATTTTTATATGAAAAAATTCTAAATCATCTTTTGAGAAAGACTTCATTTTTCGTTTTTCCAAATTCGGACATCTTTAGCTCCGTCGTTCTTATTTTTCTGCGTTTTTGCTGCATTTTCCGTCAGTAGAAAATCTGAATTTTATAATTCAATCGTACCACTGATATTTGTATATCGTTTTAATCGTCTTATTGTGCTGGTCTCGGCAGTATATTCGTTTGTGTGTTTTGAAGTCTGGGACATGGCAAAATCTTCGAAACGATTTCTGTATTGGCTCTGCAATTTGTTTTTTTTTCTATTGACCATTCTCTACTCAACCGTATTGTTTCAAGAGACATTTCCTTTATTATTCTCGAAATCAACAAATGACCTTTCCAATTTACAATAGTTAACGTATATTTGACTTTTTCCATTACCCATGATATCAAAATATTCTAGGTCATATTTCTTCATCCTTTCCATTTTTCTTCTATTCGTATTCATGCTGAAAAGAGAGAAATTTTTACACAAAGCTTTCTATTTTTTTGGTGTGTAACGTGCTTTGTAACGATCCTGAATTTTTGAACAATTTAAATTGAAAATATTTAATTAATTTTAAATATTTGAATGATGATTTAGATTGAATTCCCAATGCTATATAAAACATTTCTATGATTTGGCGAATAAATGTTAGAATTTAATCTATACAAAGTTGAATAAAAATTTAAATTTGACTTTGGAGTTGAAATTGAATATTGAATTTGTATTGAATTGGTATTTATAAAATAAATAAATAAATAAGAGATAATGATGTTTAAAATGGAATAAATTTTATCAATACAAAAATAAATAAAATAAATGCACATAGTGAAAATTTAAAACAACATATTTATAAACTTCGTAAAATATGAATTGACTACATTGGAAAAGTTATAACAACATAGTTCAAAAAAACAAAGCAAAGAAATAACAAAATTAATTGAAATTCAAAATGAAAAAAAAAGATAAAAAAAAATTTGGTTAAGTGTTGTTGAGCTTTGAAATTGTGAATCTCGGCCCATTTACCTTTGAATGCCGTTTCCTTTTTACCTCAATTCGACCCGATCCCTTTTCCTTCTTCATTTCGAAAACCCTAAACTAAAAAAAAGAAAATAATGGTGGTGGCTTGTTCCTCTCTTCCTTCGGTCTGAAAAATTAGGGCTTCGGCTTCAATTTTGCTCGACACCTCCTTCGCCTCGTCGCGGCTGCTCCAATTCGCTTCGACAAAGGTGAGTTTTTTCTCACGATTAATCGTTATTCAAGTTTTTAGATTTGTTTGAATTGGGTGCTTGGTTGCATGCTATGATTTGGGGTGTCATTTGTTATCATTTGCTCTGATAATTTGATTTAAATTGATAAGAACAGATGCTTTTTGAAATTTGTTTTTAAACTGATAAGTACAGATAAGTCTCTGCATGTATGTTTGTTGGGTGTATTTGCTATAACTTGCTCGATTGCTTGAATTTAAACTGTTGAGAGCAGATGCTATCATTAAAATCTGATAAGAACAGATGCTATATCAAAACTTTGCTTGTTTGTTGTTGCTGCATGTGATGGATCTTTAAATTTGGTTAAGGAAAATGTAGTAAGGAAATAAAAATACTTTAGTTCTGAAAATACTTGTGAGCAACTTTCCCTTTAAAGCCTAATGTGTTGATACATTGTGATGTTGTGATGATTGTTTGATTTTGTGATGGTGATGAATGAATGCAAATGTGTCTGTATATGCTCATATATGTGCAAATGTTGTTGCATGTCCCTAATTCTAGCCTACAGGTTAAATGAAATCAACTTCAAAACTTATCCAATTTTATTTTTTTTGGGATCTGATATCTAAATGGAAACTGGTTACTAAACTATAATCCCCATTTTAAAAATGATCTCAAACAAGTTATGTTAAGTAATTAGAAGTAAAATATAGAGGAAAAAAAAAAGATTCCTGGGCCAACTTAAATTTGTTCTCTGTCTCTGTTTCTACAATGTAAGCAAATTTTCAAACTTTAATACTTTGTTGCCTGTGGGCAATAACTTTGTTAAAACTTAAGTAGGATTTCGTTACAGGATTTATATCTGAAAATATATACATGTTGTGTGAATATATAAGTGCATTGTCTGTGAATATGTGAATGTATAGGTGAATGCATGTATCAGTGTTATCTTATTATGGTTGCCAGGCTCAAAATTTTTGATTTAAAATCATTGCCTCTGGATCTGGTCACTATTATGATTTAAGTGTCAAACAAAACTTGTTTGTTTGATCATGAAGTAGGTTTTAAAAAAAAAATATGTAAGTCAAACAATTTAGTAATGGCCCTGGGAATAAAACAACAGAGGAAAAAAATGTTTAAGTTAAATTTAAGTTTGGAATCTCACTGGAAGTTTTAAAAACAAATTTGCATTCAAGCAAGCAAGTTCACGCTTTCATCTTTGAAAAACAGTCAGGAAGTTTTCTGTTTTCTGGGAAGAAAAATTTGTGAGTAAACTTCTTTTTCCTTAAACTTGAACTTCTTCATTTCCTGGAATCTATTTATTTTTCTTTTTTGTTTGTGAGCAATCTCACTTGCCTCTATTCTTGTTTTGTTTGGATACTTCTGATTGGTGTTTAAATATGAAATGAAATCTTGCCTAGATGTTGGGTATGAAATCAAAATATTGTATACAGTCATATATGACTGTCCTTATAGTTACAGGCACCAGTATAAAAAAAAGGAAAGAAAAAAAATGTCTTCGAGCAGCTGTGTTGATCACTGATGCATGGTTCTCATTTTGCTTTACTTGTTGTTCACTTGCACGTACACTTGGTCATAATTGACTGTTGCACTTGTAGTTGCATTCCATTCAGTTGCATTTGACTTGGTGTTTCTGGTCTGCATACTATTCAGTGTTTCACTGTTGCACTATGTTGGTCTAACCCTGTTGCAATTAGTTTATTTTGTTAGCACTCATTTGTAGTCTGCACCACCATATGTTTTTGTAGCCTGATCTTTATTGAACATGTGTTTGCTATTTGTATAAATATATGTTTTTGTAGCCTGATCTTTATTGAACAAGACCACAAAGACACCATTTGTAGTCGCATTTCTGAGACTCTGCCCTTGATAGCCTGCTTTGACATTGCTGTTTGTATTGCTTTGTCTGATGCCTTCTTGACTCTTTTGTCTGTGCATTGGCCTTGAGTTGAACCTAGTTTTGAAACTTGGGTTTGATCTTGTTTTGATCTGATAGTTGTGTGTTTTTGTTTGGTGCACACGAGTCAGCGAGGCAGTGCACATGTGTATAAATATACGTGTGTACTGCAGCCACATAGGATTGACAGATTTTTTAAAAAAAAAATTGAAGTTGTTAATATGGAAATCCAAATCCTTATTTTTCTAATCCTCTTTTATTTGCTTGACTTTTTTCAAAGATACAAATTTGATCATTTCAAATTGTACACACACTTGTTCTCTAACTTGTTCATCACTGTCTTCGTCTCTGGCCATCTTCTCTGGTTTCCACTTGAACATTTCATACGTGAGTGTTGTGTTGTCTGGACATTTGGTCATGTTGCATTCGTGAATATTGTGTTGTTTCCCTATACTGTTCTGTTGTTTCAATTGTCTGCATCCATTACTGCGATGTTTGTTGCACTTTGTATATTTTGATTTCCATATCATGTTCATTGATATCTGTAGCTTCTCGAGTCTTGTTCAAGTCACTTGTATACTTAGCATTGCATTTGTGTTGACTCTGTTAGCTTTGGTTTTCACTGATCAGTACATGTACATGTTGAGTCTCATGACATTGTCTCATTTGCTCTGCTTCATCGTGTCACTTGATCTGTTGCACTATTTCTTCATTTAGTCTGATTTCAATACTTGCATCACTGTTTGTAGCTCAATCAAGTGTTGCATTGTTGATACTCTTTGAGTTGCAGTGTTTCACCATACTTTAGTTCGATTTTGATCTGGTATGTTTGTATACTTACCACTGACTTGTGTCTGCACTGTGTATATTCATGATGTTGTGCATTGATTCTTCACTGAACTATTCACTGACATGTTTGGTTGAGACTTGTTTGTTTATGTCTGCGTCTTCACCTGGTTGTTGCATTCCTCTCTTGTATCATTGGTGTCTTTGTGGTCTTGTGGCTGCATATGTACATGCTTCGAGTTGTGTTTATTTGCTTGACCCTTGCTTAGTTGTAGCTGAACAGTTCATATTGCTGTTGACATGCCTTGTACTTGTAGTTGTATTCACTGTTGTAGTTGGTGGTCTTTCACGATTGTCTTTACTGCTGTTACTATTTTATTCAGTTCATTGCAAATTTATTTACTTGAATAAAGATTAATCCTGACTCGTGTGTTTTTGTGTTTTGCATAAAATGCTCGGGTCGGACCGAGTATTTTTACAGCTTGGAGTTTTTCATGCAGCAAAGATACAGAGAGGGGAAAGCACTTCACTAAAGCTTTTCAGAAAAAAAATTCTTGTACTTAATAAAAATTGTTCCGCTGTATAAAATGTAATTCATTGTATAACTCTGATATTTGTATATAAAAGAAAAGTTCATTTATAAAATATATTATTGTTTCTATGATTCTGTGACTGATTCTGTTTAAATGTTATAAACTAAATAACAATCCGTCATTTGAACGTTTCTAGTTGGTTAAATTACCGACTAGAGGCGGTCAGAGCGGCGGGTCGTTACAATAGTGGTATCAGAGCTTTGGTTTACACAAAGCTTAGTTTATGGCGTTTAATATGAATAGTTACTAGAATCACTTTAAAGAAAGTGTTTTCAAATCTAAAGAAGTTTAAAATTGTTTTCTTTAAAATAAAAAGTATTTTGAAAATTAGAATTATTTTGAAAATTCCCCTCTCTAAATTTAGGTTTGCGATAGTTTCTCTTCGGTGAGGTCTCCTTAGATTTGAGTCTCGATCATTTGAAAACTCATTATCGAATTGGTGAGATTTATGAAAAGTGAAATATAAGTTAAGTGAATTAATGAATTGGTTTAAATTGGTTTAAACCAAATATTTTGAATATCTCCGAAATAATTGGAAAATAAAAGGACATGTTAATTTGGTTATAATCAAACGGATTATTGAACTATAACTTGGGAATTTGATTCTGAATTCTTTTGAAAAATTGATTTCAAATGTTGTGAAGAACGATTTAGTAAATAAATGGATTATAAGTATTTAACTTATAATATGGATTTAGGTATATAACTGAGTTATATAAATTGAATTGAAGTGATAAAAGGAGATTGTAAATCGAAGTTTTTTAAATAGAAATGGAATTTGTAAAGATCGTTTATAAATTCGAAACCAATTGAATTTGATAAATGAAACATAAAAGTTGTTAAAGGAGATATATTCGTAATTTTGGACAGCGAATTATCCTTTAAGTTAAATATTGTGATAATAAAAGTTGGTTGGGAATTTTATTCACAATTCTGGACAGTGACTATATTATTAAATAAATCGGTTATGTCTTGGGAAAACGATTGAATGATCCGACCTTTGCTAATGAGGATTGCAAATTTTGATAGGAAATTTAATTGTTGACTTAACTGTATGAATAAAACAAGTTTTGATGTAAAAGCTTATATTCCAAGTTTAGACTAATGCCTAAAATAGTTAATGTGGAAATATGAATCTAATGGAACCAAGTCGATGAATGGCTTACTAAAGAACTAGTTGATTATTTTGGAAATGAAAAGCAAATGCAAAAAATTTAAATGGGATTTAGATTTCAAATTTGATATTTGTTAATATGAAAATCCATAATAGATTTAATAGATTCAGTGATGAATTTGAATTTGAACGGGCATGGAATTAAGTTAAGTGGAAAACTTAATATTGGAAAATTTAAAGTTGTTTTAAAATGTGTTAAGAATCGAAAGCATAGATTTCAACATTTATTGTTGAAATAGACGTTTTCGAGAGAAAGAAAGGAAATGGTGGACTATAACACTGTTGTTATAGTAAATGGTTTTCAAAAGGAAATGTTTTGTTTAGTATTGGGATTTATATATCTATCTTAAATTCGAATCCCTATACTAGTGGTTTTGGGTCGTCGTAACGATGTTTTACGCAACATTCGTTTTGACCCAAATAAATGTGTTTAAAAGAATGATTTCCTTAAAGAGTGAAATATATACTTGATTACGATTTAAGTATATTGAATATTTTCAAGTGTTGGAAATAAATGGATTTGTGAATTACTTATTATTAAATAAGTATGGGAATATTTTCCAATATGAAATGAAAGGTTTGAAATTTTATCTTTTAAAGATAAAGTGAAAAGTGAATGTTTTGAGGTTTTATCTTTTAAAGATAAATTGAAAATGAATATGTGAAATCGATTTGAAAATCGTATATTCATAGATATTTTGGAAATGTAAATTCACTATGGAATTTATAAAAAGAAAGGGAAATTTGTTAAAAATAAATATTGATTTATTTTTGAAGTGTGGAAATAAAGTTACGGATTTGGAACGTAAGTTTAAAATAAATCGGTAAAGATTTATTTGATTGATTTAAGTGAACCATTTTAAGTTTAAAATGGATAACTATTTGAAAATGTTTCCGTTTAAGGAAATTGCTTTGAAATTTGTTTTCAAAGATTGAAAGGTGAAAAATGATTTGAAATTTGTTTTCAAATGGTTCAGTGTGGAAAATTATATATCTTGTAAAGATATTATTTTTGGAAAATATGAACAATTAGTTCAACTTGAAATTTTCAAAGGATTGAATTTTGAGTTAAATTGAGTTTAACTTTGACACCCAAAAACAATATAAGTTGAACTTTGAATTTTGAATGGTTGATTTGGATTGTATGTCTGACATTGTGAATTGACGACATAGCAATTGATCTCTATTGAATATATATCTGTTGGTGGCGGAGAATTTATTCTCTTAGCTTAACACCCTTCTCTGAGACGTACGAGCTCAGAGGTTATATATCGATAGACATCAATTATGTGTTGAGAATTGATGATGTAACATGAAATCCAAATCGAGTGTAAGTCGATAATAAATTGGATTATGAATGTGAATTAGGTTTGAGATAACCTTAAATTTCCAAATCGACTTAGAGGAAAATTTTAAATGGATAATGAAATGGAAAATTTGTGAATCCTCTAATGGTTATGGGTATGAAATATTGAGGTTTTCAGAACGTATATTTGATAATACGATAAATTCGAAAACCATTAGTTTGGAAAGAAATTGTTGTGGAAAACTTATGTAAGTACATGAGTATGATATGTACGAATTATGAAATGAAATATTATATATGTATGTATGATATTATGTTTTCCAAATTGAGGATATGGAAAAGTACCTTCCATTAAAAATTTGTGAAGGTTGTTGGAACTCGAGACGAGTGTCCATTTGAAGATCGTAGCTACGTAGTATTCCATTAGTTGGATTGACCATTTGTGTCCCATTAGTTGGATTGACCATTTGTTTTCCATTAGTTGGATTGGCCCTTTTTTTTTCCATTAGTTGGATTGGCCATTTGTTTTCCATTAGTTGGAGTGACTAGCGTAATTTGAGGGGCGTGATGCCTACAGTTACAAGCGATTCCACTGGGATAGTGGCGTAACCGCCGTGTAAACTGCAATCTAGAAGCCAAAGCGAAATTCGAGGGGCGAGATGCCTACGGTCACAAGCGATTCTACTGGGATAGTAGCGTAACCGCCGTGTGGACCGCGATCTTTGGCAACAACCATGGCGAAATTCAAGAGATGAGAAATCTATAGTTTATAAGCGATTCTACTAGGATAGTAGCGAAACCGCCGGGTAAACTGTGATCCATGGGGGAATGTGCTTTCCATATCCATTTTTAAAAAGATTTTTAAAGTATTTTCATTGGGTATTGAAGCAAGTATATTTAGTACTTGGAGATTTTTAGACTTGCGGCTGGCCAGCGTATGCCTAATGTCTTTAAGAACGACAATAGACTTGTTAAATTTCGAGTTAGCAAGTATTTTCAAACTTTAAATAGAAAATCAATAATTTGAAATTAAAGCAACATAATTCCAACCTAATGAACTAAGGAAGAGGATTTTTGAAATGTTTTGAAAGTCCACAGTTTTGGAAAAGTTATACTATGTAAATTTCTTAAATGAAGAATTGCAAATTTAAAATTTGGGTTTTGTAAGTTGAAAACTTTAGTAAAAGACTTTTGCGTCTTGATTGTAGAAAATGATGAGCAAATGAGTTAATTAACAAAGTTAGTGAGATAAAACAAATAGAATGAATCCTATACTTATGTATTTATTTTTGATAAGTTTCAAACTTGATAAAATTGAGTAGGGTATAAATATTAGTGAAATTTTAACAATCATTTTTCCTTACTTGTAATTTCGGGACGAAATTCTTTTAAGGAGGGGAGATTGTAACGATCCTAAATTTTTGAACAATTTAAATTGAAAATATTTAATTAATTTTAAATAGTTGAATGATGATTTAGATTGAATTCCCAATGCTATATAAAACATTTCTATGATTTGGCGATTAAATTTTAGAATTTAATCTATACAAAGTTGAATAAAAATTTAATTTGACTTTGGAGTTGAAATTGAATATTGAACTTGTATTGAATTGGAATTTATAAAATAAATAAATAAATAAGAGATAATGATGTTTAAAATGGAATAAATTTTATCAATACAAAAATAAATAAAATAAATGCACATAGTTAAAATTTAAAACAACATATTTATAAACTTCGTAAAATATGAAGTGACTACATTGGAAAAGTTATAACAACATAGTTCAACAAAACAAAGCAAAGAAATAACAAAATTAATTGAAATTCAAAATGAAAAAAAAAGATAAAAAAATTTTGGTTAAGTGTTGTTGAGCTTTGAAATTGTGAATCTCGGCCCATTTACCTGTGAATGCCGTTTCCTTTTTACCTCAATTCGACCCGATCCCTTTTCCTTCTTCATTTCGAAAACCCTAAACTAAAAAAAGAAAATAATGGTGGTGGCCTGTTCCTCTCTTCCTTCGGTCTGAAAAATTAGGGCTTCAGCTTCAATTTTGCTCGACACCTCCTTCGCCTCGTCGCGGCTGCTCCAATTCGCTTCGACAAAGGTGAGTTTTTTCTCACGATTAATCGTTATTCAAGTTTTTAGATTTGTTTGAATTGGGTGCTTGGTTGCATGCTATGATTTGGGGTGTCATTTGTTATCATTTGCTCTGATAATTTGATTTAAATTGATAAGAACGGATGCTTTTTGAAATTTGTTTTTAAACTAATAAGTACAGATAAGTCTCTACATGTATGTTTGTTGGGTGTATTTGCTATCACTTGCTCGATTGCTTGAATTTAAACTGTTGAGAGCACATGCTATCATTAAAATCTGATAAGAACAGATGCTATATCAAAACTTTGCTTGTTTGTTGTTGCTGCATGTGATGGATCTTTAAATTTGGTTAAGGAAAATGTAGTAAGGAAATAAAAATACTTTAGTTCTGAAAATACTTGTGAGCAACTTTCCCTTTAAAGCCTAATGTGTTGATACATTGTGATGTTGTGATGATTGTTTGATTTTGTGATGGTGATGAATGAATGCAAATGTGTCTGTATATGCTCATATATGTGCAAGTGTTGTTGCATGTCCCTGTTTCTAGCCTACAGGTTAAAAGAAATCAACTTCAAAACTTATCCAATTTTTTTTATTTTTTTGGGATCTGTTATCTAAATGGAAACTGGTTATTAAACTATAATCCCCATTTTAAAAATGATCTCAAACAAGTTATGTTAAGTAATTAGAAGTAAAATATAGAGGAAAAAAAAGAAAAAAAAGATTCCTGGGCAAACTCAAATTTGTTCTCTGTCTCTGTTTCTACAATGTAAGCAAATTTTCAAACTTTAATACTTTGTTGCCTGTGGGCAACAACTTTGTTAAAACTTAAGTAGGATTTCGTTACAGGATTTATATCTGAAAATATATACATGTTGTGTGAATATATAAGTGCATTGTCTGTGAATATGTGAATGTATAGGTGAATGCATGTATCAGTGTTATCTTATTATGGTTGCCAGGCTCAAAATTTTTGATTTAAAATCATTGCCTCTGGATCTGGTCACTATTATGATTTAAGTGTCAAACAAAACTTGTTTGTTTGATCATGAAGTAGGTTTTAAAAAAAATTTATGTAATCAAACAATTTAGTAATGGCCCTGGGAATAAAACAACAGAGGAAAAAAATGTTTAAGTTAAATTTAAGTTTGGAATTTCACTGGAAGTTTTAAAAACAAATTTGCATTCAAGCAAGCAAGTTCACGCTTTCATCTTTGAAAAACAGTCAGGAAGTTTTCTATTTTCTGGGAAGAAAAATTTGTGAGTAAACTTCTTTTTCCTTAAACTTGAACTTCTTCATTTCCTGGAATTTGTTTATTTTTCTTTTTTGTTTGTGAGCAATCTCACTTGCCTCTATTCTTGTTTTGTTTGGATACTTGTGATTGGTGTTTAAATATGAAATGAAATCTTGCCTAGATGTTGGGTATGAAATCAAAATATTGTATACAGTCATATATGCCTGTCCTTATAGTTACAGGCACCAGTAAAAAAAAAAAAGGAAAGAAAAAAAATGTCTTCGAGCAGCTGTGTTGATCACTGATGCATGGTTCTCATTTTGCTTTACTTGTTGTACACTTGCACCTGCACTTGGTCATAATTGACTGTTGCACTTGTAGTTGCATTCCATTCCGTTGCATTTGACTTGGTGTTTCTCGTCTGCATACTATTCAGTGTTTCACTGTTGCACTATGTTGGTCTAACCCTGTTGCAATTAGTTTATTTTGTTAGCACTCATTTGTAGTCTGCACCACCATATGTTTTTGTAGCCTGATGTTTATTGAACATGTGTTTTGCTATAGTGTTCACTTGAGTTTGAAATTGTTGTCTCATTTGAAACAGTGCAGTCCCTTTGTTTTTGAGGTATATGTATGTTGACTAGTTCACTTGCTCATATGTGTTGATTCTCTGATGCATTTCTTATGGTCTGTTTCTTGTTGTTATGAGCTTAATGAGTTGTGCTCATTTTGGTCTGCATTCTGCAAATTTTGAGTTGTATTTGTGAATCTTTCGTTGCTTCATGTCTTTCGCATTTCTGAGACTCTGCCCTTGATAGCCTGCTTTGACATTGCTGTTTGTATTGCTTTGTCTGATGCCTTCTTGACTCTTTTGTCTATGCATTGGCCTTGAGTTGAACCTAGTTTTGAAACTTGGGTTTGATCTTGTTTTGATCTGATAGCTGTGTGTTTTTGTTTGGTGCACACGATTCGGCGAGGCAGTGCACATGTGTATAAATATACGTGTGTACTGCAGCCACACAGGATTGACAGATTTTTTTTAAAAAAAAATTTGAAGTTGTTAATATGGAAATCCAAATCCTTATTTTTCTAATCCTCTTTTATTTGCTTGACTTTTTTCAAAGATGCAAATTTGACCATTTCAAATTGTACACACACTTGTTCTCTAACTTGTTCATCACTGTCTTCGTCTCTGGCCATCTTCTCTGGTTTCCACTTGAACATTTCATACGTGAGTGTTGTGTTGTCTGGACATTTGGTCATGTTGCATTCGTGAATATTGTGTTGTTTCCCTGTACTGTTCTGTTGTTTCAATTGTCTGCATCCATTACTGCGATGTTTGTTGCACTTTGTATATTTTGATTTCCATATCATGTTCACCGATATCTGTAGCTTCTCGAGTCTTGTTCAAGTCACTTGTATACTTAGCATTGCATTTGTGTTGACTATGTTAGCTTTGGGTTTCACTGATCAGTACATGTACATGTTGAGTCTCATGACATTGTCTCATTTGCTCTGCTTCATCATATCACTTGATCTGTTGCACTGTTTCTTCATTTAGTCTGATTTCAATACTTGCATCACTGTTTGTAGCTCAATCAAGTGTTGCATTGTTGATACTCTTTGAGTTGCAGTGTTTCACCATACTTTAGTTCGATTTTGATCTAGTATGTTTGTATACTTACCACTGAATTGTGTTTGCACTGTGTATATTCATGATGTTGTGCACTGATTCTTCACTGAACTATTCACTGACATGTTTGGTTGAGACTTGTTTGTTTATGTCTGCATCTTCACCTAGTTGTTGCATTCCTCTCTTGTATCATTGGTGTCTTTGTGGTCTTGTGGCTACATATATACATGCTTCGAGTTGTGTTTATTCACTTGACCCTTGCTTAGTTGTAGCTGAACAGTTCATATTGCTGTTGACATGCCTTGTACTTGTAGTTGTATTCACTGTTGTAGTTGGTTGTCTTTCACGATTGTCTTTACTGCTGTTACTATTTTATTCAGTTCATTGCAAATTTATTTACTTGAATAAAGATTAATCCTGACTCGAGTGTTTTTGTGTTTTGCATAAAACGCTCGGGTCAGACCGAGTATTTTTACAGCTTGGAGTTTTTCACGCAGCAAAGATAGAGAGAGGGGAAAGCACTTCACTAAAGCTTTTCAGAAAAAAAAATCTTGTACTTAATAAAAATTGTTCCGCTGTATAAAATGTAATTCATTGTATAACTCTGATATTTGTATATAAAAGAAAAGTTCATTTATAAAATATATTATTGTTTCTGTGATTTTGTGACTTATTCTGTTTAAATGTTATAAACTAAATAACAATCCGTCATTTGAACGTTTCTAGTTGGTTAAATTACCGACTAGAGGCGGTCAGAGCGGCGGGTCGTTACATGCTTTCTTCTTCCTCCTATTTTTTTTCGGCTATACTAAAATTTTTGCTTCTCTCTGCAAGCCTCTTTTCTCTCCATACCTTTCCATTGTCGTGAAACCTTCCTTTTCCCCATGGCTTTCGCCCATCACCATTCTCAACCACTCCATTTCCACCATGGCCGACCATCTCCGACACACAGCAGTGCACGCAAGCACGACTTCGACAAGTTGAAGCCACTTCCCTCCTCCGCATCCTCGGCCGAAGTTCTGCCCACATCTCACCATGACAGCCACCATCTGACGTAGCCTTGCTCGTATTCTCTTTCACCACCATTTTCCACTAGCGCATGCCATCGTTCTCCTCAACAGCCTCACCGACCGTACACCATTTCCTCACTCCACTTCCTCTCTCATCTCACTCACGCGTAGTCTACCAAGCGCACCCCATAGCCCGTGCTCCTCCCGCCCTGCCACTTGCACGTCTGCCTGCACAGCCTTGTCGCCCAAGCCGTGTCTTCCTCTTCCTTGTTCCGCCCTCCAACCAACTGATGTTCGTGCCGCACCCATCAGCTCTACTATCTTCCACGTTCCTTCATACAAGGTATATTTTGTGTTATGGTATGTATTATATTATAGTGAAGTAAGGAATGTTTAGCTTATAAGTTGCGTGTTACCTGTTTTTTTTTCCATCTTAAAATTTTCTTTTGCCTTTCAGAAATGTCTAAGACTTACGTATGTAAGCCTTTGTGTTGATTAGTACATTGATATTTTGTTGGTTCCTTTTTTTATTTATATATGTAAATTTTAAAAACATGTCAACATATTTTAGTGTGTATGTTACTTATATAAATTATATCTATAATTTGTTAGTTCATATCTATGTTACGGTTAATATTTTATGTTGCTACACCACTATATATATCTGTTAGTTTATATTTGGTATATATTATATAAATCTATTGTTATAAACAAAATATATATATGGTGATATAGGTACCAGTACTGTTTGTTGTATATTTGTTATATATGATACTTAAAGTTGTCAGCCTACAGGCTTTTATCCAAAGGTAATCTATAGATGTATATTATAATATGTGAATTTTATAAGTATTATACCTATATGTATATACCACATTTTCATAGGCTGCCTCCTGTCGTTATATATGAGTTTGGACAAGTTATATAAAAATGTGGTTTTGAATATATTTTTTTGTACATATGTATGTATATGTACTTGATTTTATGATATATTTAGATCTGAAATCTTTAGCCTTCTCTCTGTTTAAAGTTATATATGTTATGTAATATATGTTTTAAAAGAAAGAATCCGTGTTATATATATATATATATATATATGAGATATTTGGAAAGTAATGTATTTATAAAAGTTTATAAATTTATAAACATTTTTATGTTGCGTTATATAAGTATCAGTTTGAACCGTAATATTATATATATAGTACAAGATCCGTTTATAAATAAAGATGTTGAGACTTTTATTTTAATATTGTAATTTATTTGATACAGTAGTATATAAATATATATATATGTGGTAGTACTTGAGTTTTGTTTTGTTATGAAAAGTTATATATATTAAAATATGCATAGTTTTATGATAGGTGCCTGTTGTGTACGTGCATGTGTTTCATGTGCAGTATATTTATACGTGTGTAGTGTATTGTATAAGCATATGTTTGTATATATATATATAATAATTTAGGTTAGCTATGTGTGGGTTTCATATATATAAAGTGATGGTTACATGTTTGACTTAAATTATTTATATTGATAGAGTAATAATATGTATTTTATTTTAACTATATAAATATTTTATTTTTAATTTTGCCTTAGACTAAAATATTGATTTTATAAAATAACAATTATTTTTCCGTACATAACAATCTGATTCTGATTCGTTTTATCAATTCCTCATCTATCAGCTTTGTCCGTCGTGTCTATTTTCTCCATCGAATCGCGTCCATATAACTTTGCTTCGGAATTCGTAGCTTGTTCTGTTGTCGGACTTTTCTAGCCTCGGAAGGTGAGCAATCACTCACGATTAATATTCTTTTACTTATTTAATTTGATTTCAACTGAAACGACAATTGAAATATGCTGCTATTAGTTATTTACACTTTTATATATGTTATTACCTGTATCAGTTCACCTGTGACATCTGACACCATTGTTTATTATTTATACGATAATAAACCAGTTTGATTGATAATTGATTGATTGTTTGATGTTTACATTGGACGTTCAATTGTTAATGTTTAAAGTGATGAATAATTTGCAATTGAATATGCTATAGGATAGTTAACAAATTTAAAATTGATATAGTGTTGAATTTGATTAGTTAAACTTGTATAATGCAACGACCCGGGATTTTGACAATATATTTTCATAAATATTTAATATAATTTAAATTAAATACAAGCTTTTCATTTTATATACTGATAAGATCTTTGAACATTTATCAGTTATATGTGCTTTGTAAAGGAAATTTTGATTTGAAAACTTAAAATAAAATCTTTTACAAATGTTTATAAATAAATCTGTCTTATTCAGTAAAAAAATTAAGATTCTATATTACTAATATTTGATATAATATGAATATAATTGTAGTCTTTAAATAATAATGTTTAACTAATAAACAACATCATCAATATTAAACATAAAAATAAAAATATAAGTATAAAACATAATTATGAACATAAGATATAAATATTAAATATACAAATACAAGTATATGTTATAAATCAATGTTTGAAGATTTAACTATAAATAGGAAAATAAAAAATACAAATACAAACTTATGTTATAAATCAAATGTTTGAAAATTAATTACAAATTAAAATAAAACTAGGAAAATTATGTTAACAAAAACTTAGATAAGTGCAAGGACAAAAAAAATGAATTCATAAGCTAAATAATTATTTGGAACAACTTCACATAAACTTATAAGAAAGGATAACCAGTAACTTACATATGAACAATACAAAGAAGACAAGAATTCATAACATACAAAAAAATATCTTTGTACCAAAATGTAAATAGCATCTAACATTAATTAGATGTAAACTTGTTTGAAGACATATGCATTAAATTAGCATAACTATTTGTCAAGAAATCTTACAGCCGAAATAGCAGGTACCATTTCAATTTACAGTAAAATTAATAAAAAAACCCTGAACAATGCATGTTGAAGCTTATACCAGAAGACACCATTTTGTCTAAAGATGTTATATATATACACCTCATAATATGCTTGTTCGTTTACAAAACTTAAGAGGCAAAACTGAAAGAAAAAAAAAAGAAAACCAAACATCTGTATTTAGATCCATTCTTCATCAAGGTAGAGAAGTTTTACAGTGTTTCAAATCTGCAATTTCTTCAACAAATTCCTTTCTGTTTCAACAAATATTTTGGTGAGTAAACATACTACTTTTAAATTTTAAAAACTGGGTAATCGATTTAAGAAATTCTGAGCTTGTTGTATAGTTTAACAAGAATTTGTATGTTTTCAGTGCACTGCAAATGTTTTAGGATCTGTTTTCCTATATCTGTTGGTTATAGAGGAATAAAAGTATGGAATTTTAATGTTTCTTTTTGCAAATACTTTAAACTTAGGAAATTAAGTTAAATACACTTGTTTAAAACTAAGAATCATGACTTGCAAGTAAGTTTGTAGGTGACAATGTAACATAAACACTGTATATTCAAGTTTATAGTGGAAAAAAATCAACATGTGTAAACTCAAAGATTTTAATTTGTTAATTCAAATTCATATCTTAATTAAATATGCAAAGTTCGGATTTTTAAAATGAAAACGATGATTTTTAGATCAATATTTAAGGTGCAGTTCGAAAATAAATAAAAGAAGCATTTTTATCAATATCTGTTGATTCAACAAATTTTAATTGTTGAAACTTATTGTTAAGCAAGCTTGCAGATGTTTTAACGCAGGAAAAATGATAAACAATTTTTCCAATGCAAGAATTTTTGGAATGAAGCAAAAGTAGGGTTTGGTTCGAATATTTTTCAATATTCTATAAAATTTTGATTCCGTCGCCATAGCTTGATCGAGCCATGCGTGCTTTGAGGAGATAGTCGAGGGGAGTATGGGCGTGACATGGACGAAGTGGCGTCGCCTCCATGGGTCGGTTGGTCGAACGTGGCGTTTTTCTATCGAATGTTCGAGCTTTGGGTTCGAGCTTCAGGCATATTTTCGAATTTGAGTTTTTCTTGTTGAATTGAGTTTTGATTTCTAATGAGAGGATGATTTGTGGTTTGTGGGAGGCGATGGGGGTTGTCGGAGGGGCGGCAAACCACCGTGCACGTGCACGGTGGCGATCGGTGATAGTGATTCACGTTTGGGGTCGTCGCGTGATTTGCTCGAGTATAATTAGGGTTTACTTCTAGCTCGACCCTAGTATGCGCGTGCGTTCGTATAATACTGCAGCTTTATTTCAATTTATCTTAAGCTAAAAAAGAAGAGGAAAAGAACATAAGAAGAAGAAGATGGTAGGAAGGGAGAGTGACGCGGGGAACAGTAGGGAAGAACTCGAGATTTTTCTCGAGTAAACGTGGTGCGTGCCCGGGTCCCGTCCCTAATGATTTGCTTAAGTATTTTGTCATACAAAGTTAATATTAATTAAGTAAATAATGTTGGTAAGTTATAAGTTTAAATTTGATTTAACATTTATTAAAGGAAAGGTTTGTAAAGTAAGATGATTAATTAATTTAAAGTATAAGGTAATTTAAATTGTAATTAATTTATACTTGAAATTAAATTAATAACTTTAAATAAATATGTAATTAGAAATTAATCTTGTGTTTAAATCAATTTAAACTTAAGAAGTTTAATTAACTACTTTAATTTAATTAATTAATAATAGTTAACTAATTAAAAGAAAAATCAATTGGAAATTAATAATTAATTAAGTAATTAATTGGTAATTAATGGGTAATTAAGTTTTTAAAAATTAATGATTAAGATTATTAATTAATAATTAAGAATCAATTAATTAAGTGAGTAATTAAGTAATAATTAATAAATTTAATAAGTTAACTAATTATTAATTAATTAAACAGAATAATAATAATTTATTCTTAAGTAATTAATTAAGTTAAGTTAATCAAACTATATTGATATGAACCTATGATTCTAGTTTGATTGATTCTGATATCTATTTGATGATATTATGTGATATGTTGAGATATTTTGGATATATCTATGATGACTATGTATGATTTATCTGTGATAACTGTTATGTGAATTTCTAAGTGTTGAATTAAACTGTTAAACTAAGTAGACAACTTGGCCCTCAAAATGGCGTTTGGATTTCGATGAGACCGGGATCAGGTATCAATTTGATATTTCGAAAACCACATCGATCCAAATTAAACGATAGGTCGTGATATATCAATTGAAGATCGAGATGGTGTTTCAGAATACAAGGGTTGTCTTCGTTAACTTTTAGGGTGATTCAAAAACGAGTGTAACGAGATAATGCCTTTGGTTTCGTTCGAACCCGGAACGAACTTGTATGGATTGAATGCTTTCAGAACATCGTCAGGTGGGCGACGAGCATTCTAAAAGATGTGTTCTATAAAGGTAATCGCAGCCTCAAGCCTCATCAACCGGGAATGGCTAAAATAGGGGAGATGCAGCTAGGTTAGGTGGGTCATGCGCAAGCAGGACGAGGTATACCCCTGTCTAGATGTCCCTTTATTTCGGCTGTGTGGGCAGTTGTTGGCCACAACTGCGGGGTCATCTTGTTCGGGACCATTCAGTAAGGAATGGTACCGGTCTTGTGTTATAGGGGGTCGGGAGTGATCCTTGGTATGGTGGTCTAGGACCCGTACTGTGACGGGCGGTACTCCAGTAGCCCTGCCATTGTTGGAAACCTATTTTCCCTATGAGACCCTACGGTTTTGATTTGTATTACCCACTTTTGTGGCTAGTAGCTGGAACCTAATAGATGTAACAATTTCGGTTATTTTCTATTTACTTGAAAACCCTAGACACTATAATAATATCACCGGATTTCCTATAAAATATTTTGTTTAGCGTAAGGTAAAAACTTACCCGTATTTATGTGTGGGGAGTCTTACGTGATACCTTTATTTCAAATGATTTTCAAAGTTAAACTACTTTAACCCGTTTACTCACACCAGACTCATGTCTGACCCGGACTTTATATTTTGTTTTTCATAAACTCTTGGGTACTCAAATTTTTATGAGTAGCCAAGTGATAGGTATTTGGAGTATAGAGTTTCTGGAGGAGCTTTGGAGAAGAAGACCAGACGTACGTATCCATCTATATAGTTCCACTGTGTAGTAGTGTGTGTTGTATTTTGGATGTATGTATTGACATATATGTATACAACGGTTCTGTTGTATGATATTGTATAACTCTGATGTATGTATAACTTTGTAATAGTTATGTGATGTATTATATTTTGTTCCATTCCGCTGTGAGATTCTGATGTTGTTATTCTTTCTTTCTAATCTTTTCTATTTCTATCCCTTTCTTTCTTAATGATGATACGTCTTTTGGGGGTTTGAAAGGCGGGTCTTCACAGTTGGTATCAGAGCGCTAGGTTGAGCGAATACCTAGGCTCTTGAGTAGTATCTATCTTGAGAGAGCGTATTTTTAATTTTAGTATATATATATATATATATATATATATATTTCTACCTATTTGTTGGATTACCTGTTCGGGTTTTCCAATATAAGTTATAAAGGTAGATAGGGTAGTGGTGTGTGTAACAGGACTACCAATGGTTGGAGTTTGAATCTGACGAGACTTTAGACCAATTACCGTCTCGAGTGAGTTTTGGGTGATGTAAGGATTTCATTGATCTCTAAAGGAAATTTGTTAAGGTTCGGAGTTCATCTTTGAAGTGTATGTTTGGATGAGCTATAGTTTGGATCTGTCAGTTGGTCGGAAGCAAGTCATGACATTTTGATACCTCAGGATGTAGTAGCTGTGTGATGAGACACAATGACTTTGGATGTCTCTGAAGATATTTCTTTGGAACAAGTTAAGGAAGTATGTTTGCTGCGGCGTTGTGGCTAAATTCAGTAGGGTGTTTCTGTTTGGTTTGATGTTTGAATTTCTCGAAGAGCTTTGGCTAGGAAGTCTTTGGGCATCTGAGTCAGCAGTGTAGCTCGGAGTGTTCTGTGTGCCGTTGAGAAGATTTTTTGGTTAACAGTTTTTCTTTAGGTAATTTCAGAAGCAGCAGAGTGGATCCATTTCTTCGATGGATTGGATGGATAAGTATAGAGCTGTTCTGAATTGTGATGAGAGAATAGTTTCGCTGGAAACTGATTTGGGTAGAATTGCCAGAGTGTCGTGTGATAATTCTAGAATTCACTTGAGTAGTCTTTTGCATGGAATTGATACTTCTCAAGAAAAGATTGAAGATATCGATGTGGTATAAGATTTTCCTGATGTATTTAAGGAATTTAAGTGTCTACCACCACATCGAGAAATAGTGTTCTGTATTGATTTGATTCCATGAGCAGTGCTGGTAATTCAGCTTAGTATAAGAATGTCTCGCAGGGAGAGAGAGGAGTTAATTAAGTGGACTCGGGATCTTTTGAAGAAGGGATTTATTAGGCCCAGTTTTTCTTGTTTGGGCTCTGCTGCGGTGTTTGTCACTAAATCGGATGGATCTCTAAGGTTCTGTGTGGATTATAGAGAATTGAACAAAGTGACTATCCGTAATAAATATCCTCTTCCTCGCATCGATGATCTCTTTGACCTGTTGCATGGGGCTTCTATCTATTCTCAACTAGATCTAGCTTCAGGTTTCCATCAGTTGAGGGTAGCTGAAGATAGTATTCCCTTGACTGCATTTAGAGGCCCAAATTGTTTCTATGAGTGGTTGGCTATGCCTTTTGGGTTAACCACGCTCCTGCCTACTTCGTTGACTTGATGAACCGAGTCTTTCGGGATGTGTTGAATAAGTTCGTGCTGGTATTCATTGATGATATCTTGGTCTACTCCAAATCTGAAGAGGAGCATCGACAGCATTTGAGAATTGTATTGGAGACTCTGAGGAAGCATGTGTTGAAGGTAAAGTTTTCGAAGAGCCATTTCTGGAAATCGGAAGTCAAATTTTTAAGGCACATTATTTCTGGTGAAGGCATCTCCATAGACCCAATGAAGGTTGAAACTATTCTGGAATGAAAGCAGCCAGAGACACCGACTGAAGTTCGCAGTTTTCTGGGATTGGCTGGCTACTATAGAAAATTTATCAAGGACTGTTCCAAGATTTCTTTACATCTGACTAAGCTGACAAGGAAGGGAGCAAAATTCAAATGGACACCTCAGTGTGAAGAAGCTTTTCAGGAGTTGAAGACAAGGCTAACCAGTGCACCAGTGCTTGCTATTCCGGATGGGAAGAGAAAATTCGAATTTTATATTGACGCTTGTATAGTTGGTTTGGGAGCAGTTCTGATGCAGAATGGAAGGGTGATTGCGTATGCGAGTCGGCAATTGAAGCCACATGAAAGAACTACGCTACGCACGATCTTGAACTGTTAGCCATTGTTTTTGCTTTGAAGATTTGGAGACATTATCTTTTGGGAGAGAAATTCAAGTTATTCACGGATCAAAAACCGTTGAAATATCTCTTCTCTCAAAAAGATCTTAATCTGAGACAGCAGCGGTGGGTCGAATTTCTGGCACCCTATGATTTGGATATTCTGTACACCCCGGAAAAGGCGAATGTTGTAGCTGATGCTCTTAGCAGGAACGCAGTCCTATCTCTTCTGGAAGTTGTTCCATCTCTTCTTGAAAGGATCTCAAGCAAGCAAGCATCTGATAAAATGTTGAGAAGAATCATCAATAGAGTTAGGAAGGGTCAGTGTCCCAGTTTTGAAATTGATGGCCAAAGAACAATAAGGATTAACAGGAGGATCTGTGTTCTGAATTTCAAGGAATTGAAGCAGGAGGTGTTGTCTGAGAGTCATCGCTCCAAATTAAATATTCACCCGGGAATTTCAAAGATGTATAAGGATATGAGGAGAGTTTTCTGGTGGCCGGGCATGAAGAAAGATATTGCTAGGCTCGTGAATAGTTGTGCCATCTGTCAACAATTTAAAGGTGATCAACAGAAGTCAGCCGGAATATTGCAGCCTATGGAAATTCTAGATTGGAAATGGGAGATGATTTCGATGGATTTCATTAATGGTTTTCCTAGAACCAGGAAAGGAAGCAATGGAATTTGGGTCATTGTGGATCGTTTAACTAAGAGCGCCCATTTTATACCCGTTAAGGCAACTCGTACTGCAGCTTCTCTGGTAGAGATTTTCTTGAAGGAGATAGTCAGATTGCATGGTGTTCTAGTCAGTATAGTAAGTGACCGTGATCCTATTTTCACTAGCAAATTCTGGGAGGCTCTACAATCAACAATAGGAACGAATTTGAGATTGAGTACAGCCTATCATCCTTAGACAGATGGGCAGACGGAGAGGCTAAATCGTATTCTAGAGGATATGTTGCGAGCTTGCGTTTTGAATTTTGGTGGATCATAGGAAGACCATCTTCATCTAGTGGAATTATCTTATAATAATAGTTATCAAGTGACTATTAAGATGGATCCTTATGAAGCTTTATATGGAAGATCGTGTAGATCCCCATCTTGTTGGATAGAATCAAAAGATCGTCTTGTGATCGGACCCGATCTAATTCGAAAATCTTCTGCGAAAGTTGAGCTTATCAGGAAATGGACGAAAGCCGCTCAGGATCGTCAGAAGAAATATGCGGATAGAAGGCGAAGACCATTGGAATTCGAGATTGGAGATCTAGTTTTTGTCAAAGTTTCCCCAATCAAAGGTGCTATAAGATTCGAAAAGACGGAAAAACTTGCTCCGAGATTCATTGGACCATTCCGAGTGATGGAAAGAATTGGAGCAGTAGCTTACAGGATTGAATTGCCAGAACAGATGTCTGGAATTCACAATGTATTTCATTTATCCCATGTAAGGAAATTTGTTCATGACCTATCACTGGTTGTAGAACCAGTAGTTCAGGAAGATTTAGAAGTAGAACCCAACTTGACTGTTGTCAGAAATCCAGTTCGGATTGTGGATCAAGACGAGAAGCAACTCAGGAGCAAGGTAGTGAAGCTCGTCAAGATGCAATGGAGCGAGGATCCCAGAGATTGTACCTTGGTAACTCTCGGTAGTTTTAGGAAAGCTTATCCGGATTTGTGTTTGGATAACTAGTGATGTTTGTTAGGGTAGACTGTTTGATTGTTGCTATTGTATGGATGATATGTATGTTTGGATTGTCAATATAAAAGCTTTTGAATTAACTGTTGTTTTAAATTTCGGGGACGAAATCCTTTTAAGGGGGGAGGAATGTAACGACCCGGGATTTTGACAGTATATTTTAATAAATATTTAATCTAATTTAAATTAAATACAAGCTTTTCATTTTATATACTGATAAGATCTTTGAACATTTATCAGTTATATGTGCTTTGTAAAGGAAATTTTGATTTGCAAACTTAAAATAAAATCTTTTACAAATGTTTATAACAAAATCTATCTTATTCAATAAAAAAAATTAAGATTCTATATTTAATATTTGATATAATATGAATACAATTGTAGTCTTTAAATAATAATGTTTAACTAATAAACAACCTTATCAATATTAAACATAAAAATAAAAACATAAGTATAAAAATTAATTATGAACATAAGATATAAATATTAAATATACAAATACAAGTATATGTTATAAATCAATGTTTGAAGATTTAACTATAAATAGGAAAATAAAATATGCAAATACAAACTTATGTTATAAATCAAATGTTTGAAAATTGATTACAAATAAAAGTAAAACTAGGAAAATTATGTTTACAAAAACTTATATAAGTGCAAGGACAAAAAAAAAATCAATGCATAAGCAAACTAATTATTTGGAACAACTTTATATAAACTTATAAGAATGGATAACCTGTAACTTACATATGAACAATACGAAGAAGACAAGATTTCATAACATAAAAAATATCTTTGTACCAAAATGTAAATAGCAGCTAACATTAATTAGATGTAAACTTGTTTGAAGACATATGCATTAAATTAGCACAACTATTTATCAAGAAATCTTACAGCAGAAATAGCAAGTACCATTTCAATTTACAGTAAAATTAATAAAAAGAAAACTTGAACAATGCAAGTTGAAGCTTATACCAGAAGACACTATTTTGTCTAAAGATGTTCTATATATACACCTCATAATATTCTTGTTCGTTTACAAAACTTAAGAGGCAAAACTGGAGAAAAAAAACGAAACATCTGTATTTACGTTCATTCATCATCAAGGCAGAGAAGATTTACAGTGATTCAAATCTGCAGTTTCTTCAACAAATTGCTTTCTGTTTCAACAAATATTTTGGTGAGTAAATATACTACTTTTAAATTTTAAAAACTGGGTAATTGATTTATGAAATTCTTAGCTTGTTGTATAGTTTAAACAAGAATTTGTATGTTTTCAGTGCACTGCAAATGATTTAGGATCTGTTTTCCTATATCTGTTGGTTACAGAGCAATAACAGTAGGGAGTTTTAATGTTTCTTTTTGCAAATGCTTTATACTTAGGAAATTGAGTTAAATACACTTGTTTAAAACTGAAAATCATGACATGGAAGTAAGTTTGAAGGTGACAGTGTAACTTAAACGCTATATATTCAAGTTTATAGTGGAAAAAAATCAATATGAGTAAACTCAAAGAATTTAATTTGTTAATTCGAATTCATATCTTAATTAAACATGAAAAGTTAGGATTTTTAAAATGAAAACGATGATTTTTAGATCAATATTTAAGGTGCACTTCGAAAATGAATAAAAGAAGCATTTTTATCAATATCTGTTGATTCACTCAATTTTAATTGTTGAAACTTATTGTGAAGCAAGCTTGCAGATGTATTAACACAGGAAAAATGCTAAACAATTTTTCCAATGCAAGAATTTTTGGAATGAAGCTAAAGTAGGGTTTGGTTTGAATATTTTTCAGTGTTCTGTAAAATTTTGATTCTGTCACCATAGCTTGATCGAGCCGGCGTGCTTCGAGGAGATAGTCGAGGGGAGTATGGGCATGATGTGGACGAAGTGGCGTCGCCTCCATGGGTCGGTGTTGGTCGAATGTGGCATTTTTCTATCGAGTGTTCGAGCTTTGGGTTCGAGCTTCAGGCATATTTTCGAATTCGAGTTTTTCTTATTGAATTAAGTTTTGATTTCTAATGAGAGGATGATTTGTGGTTTGTGGGAGGCGATGGGGGTTGTCGGAGGGGCGGCAAACCATCGTGCACGTGCACAGTGGCGATCAGTGACAGTCACGTTTGGGGTCGTCGCGTGATTTGCTCGAGTATAATTGGGGTTTACTTCGAGCTCGACCCTGGTACGCGCGTGTGTTCGTATAATAATGCAGCTTTATTTCAATTTATCTTAAGCTAAAAAAAAGAAGAAGGAAAGAACAGACAAAGAAGAAGAAGGTAGGAGGGGAGAATGATGCGGGGAAGAGTAGGGAAGAACTCGAGATTTTTCTCGTGTAAATGTGGTGTGTGCTCGGGTCCAGTCCCTGATGATTTTCCTAAATGCTTTAAGTATTTTGTCATACAAAGTTAATATAAATTAAGTAAATAATGTTGGTTAGTTATATGTTAAAATTTGATTTAACATTTATTAATGGAAAATGTTGTAAAGTAACGTGATTAATTAATTTAAAGTATAAGGTAATTTAAATTGTAATTAATTTATGCTTGAAATTAAATTAATAACTTTAAATAAATATGTAATTAGAAATTGATCTTGTGTTTAAATCAATTTAAACATAAGAACTTTAATTAACTACTTTAAGTTAATTAATTAACAATAGTTAACTAATTATATGATTAATCAATTGGAAATTAATAATTAATTAAGTAATTAATTGGTAATTAATGGATAATTAAGTTTTAAAAAATTAATGATTAAGATTATTAATTAATAATTAAGAATCAATTAATTAAGTGAGTAATTAAGTAATAATTAATAAATTTAATAAGTTAATTAATTAGTAATTAATTAAACAGAATAATAATAATTTATTCTTAAGTAATTAATTAAGTTAAGTTAATCAAACTATATTGATATGAACAGATGATTCTAGTTTGATTCGCTCTGATATCTATTTGATGATATTCTGTGATATGTTGTGATATTTTGGATATATCTGTGATGACTGTGTATGATTTATCTGTGTTAACTGTTATGTGAATTTCTAAGTGTTGAATTAAACTGTTAAACTAAGTAGACAACTTGGCCCTCAAAATGGCGTTTGGATTTCGATGAGACCGGGATCGGGTATCAATTTGATATTCCGAAAACCACATCGATCCAAATTAAACGATAGGTCGTGATATATCAATTGAAGATCGAGATGGTGTTTCAGAATGCAAAGGTTATCGTCGCTAACTCTAAGGGTGATTCAAAAACGAGTGTAACGAGATAATGCCTTTGGTTTCGTTCGAACCCGAAACGAACTTGTATGGATTAAATGCTTTCAACACATCGTCAGGTGGGCGCCGAGCATTCTAAGAGATGTGTTCTATAAAGGTAATCGCAGCCTCAAGCCTCATCAACCGGGAATGGCTAAAATAGGGGAGATGCAGCAAGGTTAGGTGGGTCATGCCCAAGCAGGACGAGGTATACCCCTGTCTAGATGTCCCTTTATTTTGGCTGAGTGGGCAGTTGTTGGCCATAACTGCGGGGTCATCTTGTTCGGGACCGTTCGGTAAGGAATGGTTCCGGCCTTGTGTTATAGGGGGTCGGGAGTGATCCTTGGTACGGTGATCTAGGACCCGTATTGTGACGGACGGTACCCCAGTAGCCCTGCCATTGTTGGAAACCTATTTTCCCTATGAGACCCTACGGTTTTGATTTGTATTACCCACTTTTGTGGCTAGTAGCTGGAATTTAATAGATGTAACAATTTCGGCTATTTTCTATTCACTTGAAAACCCTAGACACTATAATAATATCACTGGATTTCCTATAAAATATTTTGTTTAGCGTAAGGTAAAAACTTACCCGTATTTATGTGTGGGGAGTCTTACGTGATACCTTTATTTTCAAATGGTTTTCAAAGTTAAACAACTTTAACCCGTTTACTCACACCAGACCCATGTCTGACCCGGACTTTATATTTTGTTTTTCATAAACTCTTGGGTACTCAAATTTTTATGAGTAGCCAAGTGATATGTATTTGGAGTATAGAGTTTCTGGAGGAGCTTTGGAGAAGAAGACCAGACGTACGTATCCATCTATATAGTTCCACTGTGTAGTAGTGTGTGTTGTATTTTGGATGTATGTATTGACATATATGTATACAACGGTTCTGTTGTATGATATTGTATAACTCTGATGTATGTATAACTTTGTAATAGTTATGTGATGTATTATTTTTTATTCCATTCCGCTGTGAGATTCTGATGTTGTTATTCTTTCTTTCTAATCTTTTCTATTTCTATCCCTTTCTTTCTTAATGATGATACGTCTTTTGGGGGTTTGAAAGGCGGGTCGTCACAGTTGGTATCAGAGCGCTAGGTTGAGCGAATACCTAGGCTCTTGAGTAGTATCAATCTTCAGAGAGCGTATTTTTAATTTTAATATATATATATATACATACATATATTTCTACCTATTTGTTGGATTAACTGTTCGGGTTTTCCAATATAAGTTATAAAGGTAGATATGGTAGTGGTGTGTGTAACAGGACTACCAATGGTTGGAGTTTGAATCTGACGAGACTGTAGACCAATTATCGTCTCGATTGAGTTTTGGGTGATGTAAGGATTTCATTGATCTCTAAAGGAAATTTGTTAAGGTTCGGAGTTCATCTTTGAAGTGTATGTTTGGATGAGCTATAGTTTGGATCTGTCGGTTGGTCGGAAGCAAGTCATGACATTTTGATACCTCAGGATGTAGTAGCTGTGTGATGAGACACAGTGACTTTGGATGTCTCTGAAGATATTTCTTTGGAACAAGTGAAGGAAGTATGTTTGCTGTGGCATTGTGGCTAAATTCAGTAGGGTGTTTCTGTTTGGTTTGATGTTTGAGTTTCTCGAAGAGCTTTGGCTAGGAAGTCTTTGGGCATCTGAGTCAGCAGTGTAGCTCGGAGTGTTCTGTGTGCCGTTGAGAAGATTTTTTGGTTAATAGTTTTTCTTTAGGTAATTTCAGAAGCAGCAGAGTGGATCCATTTCTTCGATGGTTTGGATGGATAAGTATAGAGCTGTTCTGAATTGTGATGAGAGAATAGTTTCGCTGGAAATTGATTTGGGTAGAATTGCCAGAGTGTCGTGTGATAATTCTAGAATTCACTTGAGTAGTCTTTTGCATGGAATTGATACTTCTCAAGAAAAGATTGAAGATATCGATGTGGTACAAGATTTTCCTGATGTATTTAAGGAAGTTAAGTGTCTACCACCACATCGAGAAATAGAGTTCTGTATTGATTTGATTCCATGAGCAGTGCCGGTAATTCAGCTTAGTATAAGAATGTCTCGCAGGGAGAGAGAGGAGTTAATTAAGTGGACTCGGGATCTTTTGAAGAAGGGGTTTATTAGGCCCAGTTTTTCTTGTTGGGGCTCTGCTGCGGTGTTTGTCACTAAATCGGATGGATCTCTAAGGTTCTGTGTGGATTATAGAGAATTGAACAAAGTGACTATCCGTAATAAATATCCTCTTCCTCGCATCGATGATCTCTTTGACCTGTTGCATGGGGCTTCTATCTTTTCTCAACTAGATCTAGCTTCAGGTTTCCATCAGTTGAGGGTAGCTGAAGATAGTATTCCCTTGACTGCATTTAGAGGACCAAATTATTTCTATGAGTGGTTGGCTATGCCTTTTGAGTTAACCACGCTCCTGCCTACTTCGTTGACTTGATGAACCGAGTCTTTCGGGATGTGTTGAATAAGTTCGTGCTGGTATTCATTGATGATATCTTGGTCTACTCCAAATCTGAAGAGGAGCACCGGCAGCATTTGAGAATTGTATTGGAGACTCTGAGGAAGCATGTGCTGAAGGCAAAGTTTTCGAAGAGCCATTTCTGGAAATCGGAAGTCAAATTTTTAGGGAACATTGTTTCTGGTGAAGGCATCTCCATAGACCCAGTGAAGGTTGAAACTATTCTAGAATGGAAGCTGCCAGAGACACCGACTGAAGTTCGTAGTTTTTTGGGATTGGCTGGCTACTACAGAAAAGTTATCAAGGACTATTCCAAGATTTCTTCACATCTGACTAAGCTGACAAGGAAGGGAGCAAAATTCAAATGGACATCTCAGTGTGAAGAAGCTTTTCGGGAGTTGAAGACAAGGCTAACCAGTGCACCAGTGCTTGCTATTCCGGATGGGAAGAGAAAATTCGAAGTTTATATTGACGCTTGTATAGTTGGTTTTGGAGCAGTTCTGATGCACGTCTGCCTGCACAGCCTTGTCACCCAAGCCGTGTCTTCCTCTTCCTTGTTCCGCCCTCCAACCAACTGATGTTCGTGCCGCACCCATCATCTCTACCATCTTCCACGTTTCCTTCATACAAGGTATATTTTGTGTTATGGTATGTATTATATTATAGCGAAGTAAGGAATGTTTAGCTTATAAGTTGCGTGTTACCTTTTTTTTCCATCTTTAAATTTTTTTTTGCCTTTCGGAAATGTCTAAGACTTACGTATGTAAGCCTTTGTGTTGATTAGTACATTGATATTTTGTTGGTTCCTTTTTTATTTATATATGTAAATTTTAAAAACATGTCTACATATTTTAGTGTGTATGTTACTTATATAAATTATATCTATAATTTGTTAGTTCATTCGTATGTTACGGTTAATATTTTATGTTGCTACACCACTATATATATCTGTTAGTTTATATTTGGTATATATTATATAAATCTATTGTTATAAACAAAATATATATATGGTGATATAGGTACCAGTACTGTTTGTTGTATATTTGTTATATATGATACTTAAAGTTGTCAGCCTACAGGCTTTTATCCAAAGGTAATCTATAGATGTATATTATAATATGTGAATTTTATAAGTATTATACCTATATGTATATACCACATTTTCATAGGCTGCCTCCTGTCGTTATATATGAGTTTGGACAAGTTATATAAAAATGTTGTTTTGAATACTTTTTTTTGTACATATGTATGTATATGTATTTGATTTTATGATATATTTAGATCTGAAATCTTTAGCCTTCTCTCTGTTTAAAGTTATATATGTTATGTAATATATGTTTTAAAAGAAAGAATCCGGTTATATATATATATATATATATATATATATATATATGAGATATTTGGAAAGTAATGTATTTATAAAAGTTTATAAATTTATAAAGACTTATGTTGCGTTATATAAGTATCAGTTTGAACCGTAATATTATATATGTAGTACAAGATCCGTTTATAAATAAAGATGCTGAGACTTTTATTTTAATATTGTAATTTATTTGATACAGTAGTATATAAATATATATATGTGGTAGTACTTGAGTTTTGTTTTGTTATGAAAAGTTGTATATATTAAAATATGCATAGTTTTATGATAGGTGCCTGTTGTGTACGTGCATGTGTTTCGTGTGCAGTATATTTATACGTATGTAGTGTATTGTATAAGCATATGTTTGTATATATATAATAATTTAGGTTAGCTATGTGTGGGTTTCATATATATAAAGTGATGGTCACATGTTTGACTTAAATTATTTATATTGATAGAGTAATAGTATGTATTTTATTTTAACTATATAAATATTTTATTTTAAATTTTGCCTTAGACTAAAATATTGATTTTATAAAATAACAATTATTTTTCCGTACATATCAATCTGATTCTGATTCGTTTTATCAATTCCTTATCTATCAGCTTTGTCCGTCGTGTCTATTTTCTCCATCGAATCGCGTCCATATAACTTTGCTTCGGAATTCGTAGCTTGTTCTGTTGTCGGACTTTTCTAGCCTCGGAAGGTGAGCAATCACTCACGATTAATATTCTTTTATTTATTTAATTTGATTTCAACTGAAACAACAATTGAAATATGCTGCTATTAGTTATTTACACTGTTATATATGTTATTACCTATATCAGTTCACCTGTGACATCTGACACCATTGTTTATTATTTATACGATAATAATCCAGTTTGATTGATAATTGATTGATTGTTTGATGTTTACATTGGACGTTCAATTGTTAATGTTTAAAGTGATGAATAATATGCAATTGAATTTGCTATAGGATAGTTAACAAATTTAAAATTGATATATGTATTGAATTTGATTAGTTAAACTTGTATAATGCAACGACCCGGGATTTTGACAGTATATTTTCGTAAATATTTAATATAATTTAAATTATAAACAAGCTTTTCATTTTATATACTGATAAGATCTTTGAACATTTATCAGTTATATGTGCTTTGTAAAGGAAATTTTGATTTGAAAACTTAAAACAAAATCTTTTACAAATGTTTATAACAAAATCTGTCTTATTCACTAAAAAAATTAAGATTCTATATTACTAATATTTGATATAATATGAATATAATTGTAGTCTTTAAATAATAATGTTTAACTAATAAACAACCTCATCAATATTAAACATAAAAATAAAAATATAAGTATAAAACATAATTATGAACATATGATATAAATATTAAATATACAAATACAAGTATATGTTATAAATCAATGTTTGAAGATTTAACTTTAAATAGGAAAATAAAAAATACAAATACAAACTTATGTTATAAATCAAACGTTTGAAAATTAATTACAAATAAAAATAAAACTAGGAAAATTATGTTAACAAAAACTTATATAAGTGCAAGGACAAAAAAAAAATGAATTCATAAGCTAAATAATTATTTGGAACAACTTCACATAAACTTATAAGAAAGGATAACCAGTAACTTACATATGAACAATACAAAGAAGACAAGAATTCATAACATACAAAAAAATATCTTTGTACCAAAATGTAAATAGCAGCTAACATTAATTAGATGTAAACTTGTTTGAAGACATATGCATTAAATTAGCACAACTATTTGTCAAGAAATCTTACAGCCGAAATAGCAAGTACCATTTCAATTTACAGTTAAATTAATAAAAAAAACCTGAACAATGCATGTTGAAGCTTATACCAGAACACACCATTTTGTCTAAAGATGTCATATATATACACCTTATAATATGCTTGTTCGTTTACAAAACTTAAGAGGCAAAACTGAAAGAAAAAAAAAAGAAAACCAAACATCTATATTTAGATTCATTCTTCATCAAGGCAGAGAAGTTTTACAGTGTTTCAAATCTGCAATTTCTTCAACAAATTCCTTTCTGTTTCAACAAATATTTTGGTGAGTAAACATACTACTTTTAAATTTCAAAAACTAGGTAATCGATTTAAGAAATTCTGAGCTTGTTGTATAGTTTAACAAGAATTTGTATGTTTTCAGTGCACTGCAAATGTTTTAGGATCTGTTTTCGTATATGTGTTGGTTATAGAGGAATAACAGTAGGGAATTTTAATGTTTCTTTTTGCAAATACTTTATACTTAGGAAATTAAGTTAGATACACTTGTTTAAAACTAAGAATCATGACTTGGAAGTATGTTTGAAGGTGACAATGTAACATAAACACTGTATATTCAAGTTTACAGTGGAAAAAAAATCAACATGTGTAAACTCAAAGATTTTAATTTGTTAATTCGAATTCATATCTTAATTAAACATGCAAAGTTCGGATTTTTAAAATGAAAACGATGATTTTTAGATCAATATTTAAGGTGCAGTTCGAAAATAAATAAAAGAAGCATTTTTATCAATATCTGTTGATTCAACAAATTTTAATTGTTGAAACTTATTGTGAAGCAAGCTTGCAGATGTTTTAACGCAGGAAAAATGCTAAACAATTTTTCCAATGCAAGAATTTTTGGAATGAAGCAAAAGTAGGGTTTGGTTCGAATATTTTTCAATATTCTATAAAATTTTGATTCCGTCGCCATAGCTTGATCGAGCCATGCGTGCTTTGAGGAGATAGTCGAGGGGAGTATGGGCCTGACATGGACGAAGTGGCGTCGCTTCCATGGGTCGGTTGGTCGAATGTGGCGTTTTTCTATCGAATGTTCGAGCTTTGGGTTCGAGCTTCAGGCATATTTTCGAATTTGAGTTTTTCTTGTTGAATTGAGTTTTGATTTCTAATGAGAGGATGATTTGTGGTTTGTGGGAGGCGATGGGGGTTGTCGGAGGGGCGGCAAACCACCGTGCACGTGCACGGTGGCGATCGGTGATAGTGATTCACGTTTGGGGTCGTCGCGTGATTTGCTCGAGTATAATTAGGGTTTACTTCTAGCTCGACCCTGGTATGCGCGTGCGTTCGTATAATACTACAGCTTTATTTCAATTTATCTTAAGCTAAAAAAGAAGAGGAAAAGAACATAAGAAGAAGAAGATGGTAGGAAGGGAGAGTGACGCGGGGAACAGTAGGGAAGAACTCGAGATTTTTCTCGAGTAAACGTGGTGCGTGCCCGGGTCCAGTCCCCAATGATTTGCTTAAGTACTTTAAGTATTTTGTCATACAAAGTTAATATTAATTAAGTAAATAATGTTGGTAAGTTATAAGTTAAAATTCGATTTAACATTTATTAAAGGAAAGGGTTGTAAAGTAAGATGATTAATTAATTTAAAGTATAAGGTAATTTAAATTGTAATTAATTTATACTTGAAATTAAATTAATAACTTTAAATAAATATGTAATTAGAAATTGATCTTGTGTTTAAATCAATTTAAACTTAAGAAGTTTAATTAACTACTTTAATTTAATTAATTAATAATAGTTAACTAATTAAAAGAAAAATCAATTGGAAATTAATAATTAATTAAGTAATTAATTGGTAATTAGTGGGTAATTAAGTTTTTAAAAATTAATGATTAAGATTATTAATTAATAATTAAGAATCAATTAATTAAGTGAGTAATTAAGTAATAATTAATAAATTTAATAAGTTAACTAATTAGTAATTAGCCAACAGGGTTGGCGCAGTTGGTTGATGGTCCGGACTGCGTGATCGAAGGTCACGAGTTCGAGCCCCGAAACTGACAACCCTGTAACAAGTACCCGAAGTATGTGTTTGGCAGGCACATACTTCCCTAGAGTTTACAAGCAAAGCTTGGTTCTCTAGGTAATTCAAAAAAAAAACTAATTAGTAATAAATTAAACAGAATAATAATAATTTATTCTTAAGTAATTAATTAAGTTAAGTTAATCAAACTATATTGATATGAACCTATGATTCTAGTTTGATTGATTCTGATATCTATTTGATGATATTCTGTGATATGTTGAGTTATTTTTATATATCTATGATGACTGTGTATGATTTATCTGTGATAACTGTTATGTGAATTTCTAAGTGTTGAATTCAACTGTTAAACTAAGTAGACAACTTGGCCCTCAAAATGGCGTTTGGATTTCGATGAGACCGGGATCGGTATCAATTTGATATTCCGAAAACCACATCGATCCAAATTAAACGATAGGTCGTGATATATCAATTGAAGATCGAGATGGTGTTTCAGAATACAAGGGTTATCGTCGTTAACTCTGATGGTGATTCAAAAACGAGTGTAACGAGATAATGCCTTTGGTTTCGTTCGAACCCGGAACGAACTTGTATGGATTGAATGCTTTCAGCACATCGCCAGGTGGGCGACGAGCATTCTAAGAGATGTGTTCTATAAAGGTAATCGTAGCCTCAAGGCTCATCAACCGGGAATGGCTAAAATAGGGGAGATGCAGCATGGTTAGGTGGGTCATGCCCAAGTAGGACGAGGTATACCCCTGCCTAGATGTACCTTTATTTCGGCTGTGTGGGCAGTTGTTGGCCACAACTGCGGGGTCATCTTGTTCGGGACCGTTCAGTAAGGAATGGTATCGGCCTTGTGTTATAGGGGGTCGGGAGTGATCCTTGGTACGGTGATCTAGGACCCGTACTGTGACGGAAAGTACTCCAGTAGCCCTGCCATTGTTGGAAACCTATTTTCCCTATTAGACCCTACGGTTTTGATTTGTATTACCCACTTTTGTGGCTAGTAGTTGGAATTTAATAGATGTAACAATTTCGGCTATTTTCTATTTACTTGAAAACCCTAGACACTGTAATAATATCACTGTATTTCCTATAAAATATTTTGTTTAGCGTAAGGTAAAAACTTACCCGTATTTATGTGTGGGGAGTCTTACGTGATACCTTTATTTTCAAATGATTTTCAAAGTTAAACAATTTTAACCTGTTTACTCACACCAGACCCATGTCTGACCCGGACTTTATATTTTGTTTTTCATAAACTCTTGGGTACTCAAATTTTTGTGAGTAGCCAAGTAATAGGTATTTGGAGTATAGAGTTTCTGGAGGTTCTTTGGAGAAGAAGACCAGACGTATGTATCCATCTATATAGTTCCACTGTGTAGTAGTTTGTGTTATATTTTGGATGTATGTATTGACATATATGTATACAACGGTTCTGTTGTATGATATTGTATAACTCTGATGTATGTATAACTTTGTAATAGTTATGTGATGTATTATATTTTGTTCCATTCCGCTGTGAGATTCTAATGTTGTTATTCTTTCTTTCTAATCTTTTCTGTTTCTATCCCTTTCTTTCTTAATGATGATACGTCTTTTGGGGGTTTGAAAGGCGGGTCGTCACAGTTGGTATCAGAGCGCTAGGTTGAGCGAATACCTAGGCTCTTGAGTAGTATCTATCTTGAGACAGCGTATTTTTAATTTTAATATATATATATATATATATATATATTTCTACCTATTTGTTGGATTGCCTGTTCAGGTTTTCCAATATAAGTTATAAAGGTAGATATGGTAGTGGTGTGTGTAACAGGACTACCAATGGTTGGAGTTTGAATCTGACGAGACTGTAGACCAATTATCGTCTCGATTGAGTTTTGGGTGATGTAAGGATTTCATTGATCTCTAAAGGAAATTTGTTAAGGTTCGGAGTTCATCTTTGAAGTGTATATTTGGATGAGCTATAGTTTGGATCTGTCAGTTGGTCGGAAGCAAGTCATGACATTTTTATACATCAGGATGTAGTAGCTGTGTGATGAGACACAGTGACTTTGTATGTCTCTGAAGATATTTCTTTGGAACAAGTTAAGGAAGTATGTTTGCTGTGGAATTGTGGCTAAATTCAGTAAGGTGTTTCTGTTTGGTTTGATGTTTGAGTTTCTCGAAGAGCTTTGGCTAGGAAGTCTTTGGGCATCTGAGTAAGCAGTGTAGCTCGGAGTGTTCTGTGTGCCGTTGAGAAGATTTTTTGGTTAACAGTTTTTCTTTAGGTAATTTCAGAAGCAGCAGAGTGGATCCATTTCTTCGATGGATTGGATGGATAAGTATAGAGCTATTCTGAATTGTGATGAGAGAATAGTTTCGCTGGAAATTGATTTGGGTAGAATTGCCAGAGTGTCGTGTGATAATTCTAGAATTCACTTGAGTAGTCTTTTGCATGGAATTGATACTTCTCAAGAAAAGATTGAAGATATCGATGTGGTACAAGATTTTCCTGATGTATTTAAGGAAGTTAAGTGTCTACCACCACATCGAGAAATAGAGTTCTGTATTGATTTGATTCCATGAGCAGTGCCGGTAATTCAGCTTAGTATAAGAATGTCTCGCAGGGAGAGAGAGGAGTTAATTAAGTGGACTCGGGATCTTTTGAAGAAGGGATTTATTAGGCCCAGTTTTTCTTGTTTGGGCTCTGCTGCGGTGTTTGTCACTAAATCGGATGGATCTCTAAGGTTCTGTGTGGATTATAGAGAATTGAACAAAGTGACTATCCGTAATAAATATCCTCTTCCTCGCATCGATGATCTCTTTGACCTGTTGCATGGGGCTTCTATCTATTCTCAACTAGATCTAGCTTCAGGTTTCCATCAGTTGAGGGTAGCTGAAGATAGTATTCCCTTGACTGCATTTAGAGGACCAAATTATTTCTATGAGTGGTTGGCTATGCCTTTTGAGTTAACCACGCTCCTGCCTACTTCGTTGACTTGATGAACCGAGTCTTTCGGGATGTGTTGAATAAGTTCGTGCTGGTATTCATTGATGATATCTTGGTCTACTCCAAATCTGAAGAGGAGCACCGGCAGCATTTGAGAATTGTATTGGAGACTCTGAGGAAGCATGTGTTGAAGGCAAAGTTTTCGAAGAGCCATTTCTGGAAATCGGAAGTCAAATTTTTAGGGCACATTGTTTCTGGTGAAGGCATCTCCATAGACCCAGTGAAGGTTGAAACTATTCTGGAATGGAAGCAGCCAGAGACACCGACTGAAGTTCGTAGTTTTCTGGGATTGGCTGGCTACTACAGAAAATTTATCAAGGACTGTTCCAAGATTTCTTCACATCTGACTAAGCTTGTAACGCCCCGAAATTTTACGACTTTCGAAAATTCAACATCGATACTCACTTTATCGACTGCCGAGAAATCGAAGGCCAAAAACCCGAAATGTTATGGTTTTTAAGAAAAAGAATTTAAGAAAAGAAAAAGAGAGAAGAAGAGAGAAAATAGATAATAGAGGGAAGAGAAAACAGAAGATAGAAAATTTTAAAATAGAAGAAAAAGAGAATAGAGAACATAGAACAGGACAAAAAACAACAGAACAACATCAAAATCTCACAATTCGCAGCGGAACAACATATAATAATAAATGAATAATCTTTAAACAAAGAACTATATCAATTATTACATTACATCACATTTCATTACATCATCATCATTACATCAGAGTGTACAACAACAAACAACAAACAGTGCAGCGGAAAAAGAAATACTATATAGTAGTAATACGCCATGCCATCCATCTTGCCTCCAGCAACTCCTGAATATCCAGAATATCCTGATAAACCTAACTCTTAACTGCCCGTGTGGAAATTGGTGGGCACCCAGAGTTTAGGAAGGAAAACAATAAACTCCAAGTCAGTCATGTGACTGGTGTGAGAACTCAAAACAGTTTATTTATCTTTAAAATCAAAATAGAGGAATATTTTTGAAGTCAATTCGCAATGCATTTAAAAATGAGACTACCATAAGGCCTCCCGCACACACACACAATGCAAACGCAGAATCGGAGGAGATTTCTCCTTATGATAGTCAAAGATGCTTGATACGCATTTAAAATGAACATTTGATATTATTATTAGCGTATAGTGTAGGAAAAATTTATTTCGAAAGTAGAATATAAATCTTAGCCAACATACGACCATTATCGTATGCCTACTATAGCTAACTATGTTCAATAGCAGGTTACCGCCACATTCCATAGCAGGTTATACAACTAAAACCGTACAAGTCTCGTATTGTTTCTTTGGATTTCCAACGAATGATCAGGCCAAGGAACTTCCCATTGCCACATGAGAATGCCTCTGGATGGACATCCCCGAGAACCAAACCGGATCTCTACCAACACAAGGCCGGGTTACCCCTAACTGAGTAACAACTGACCGAATATGCCATCCCCCGGTCCTTTGGGACCTTTCACCGAGCGCTCGTAATCAATTCACACAATCATAACAAAGTGTTTTCAACATGAGTAAGTATCTGGGCTCCATACCATGATACCACCCTTTTCCAGAAGGAAATGCACATATCCTAAAGGGCGCTACCCCTCATAACCTTGCTGCTTCTTTCCTGTTTTGACCATTCACGGGGTGTGAGGCTCGACGAAGTCACGTCCATAAAAACATACTTTATACAAAAGCCATGCTTTGGGTCAACAAATGATCAACACAATGATCACCCAGATAGACGATCAAATAAACGATCCTATCACAAATAATCAACACAATGATCATTTACAGCAACACTCAGCATGTCACATTACCAAATTGGGAATATATCGCTGATAACTTCAACTACATAACCTCTGAGCTCGTACGTCTCAGAGAAGGGTTTTAAGCTAAAAGAATAAATTCTTTGCCACCAACAGAAATATATTTGAAAGAAATCTGCTTTATATCTCAATTTGTAATGTCAGACATACAATCCATACAAGTCTGTTCCGGGCTCGAACAAAACTGAAGGCACTTACAAAGAAGTCCTTGCAATCCGGATATTCACAATCCTGATCGGATTTCCCATCACTTAGGGAGTCTCTATACCGTTGCAACTCAGTGCAGAGACAATCGATAGGTCATCCTATCGCTTTCGCAAATACCGGGTCTTCAACACCGATCTTCAAATGCAATTCATAACGACGTATCACATATTCGGAATGGGTTATACGACCCCATGGTCCTTTCCCGGTTAACCCGAATAGTGAGCGCTTATTCAAAAATAAGTGTGGCATTCACATTCAAACAAATCACATCAATTACCCATTCAAAGGGAGATATTGATAGTCGGTTATTGAACTATCACTGGATATGCACAACGTCACCAGATTCCAAATAATTTTCCAAATTATTTATTTTCCAAAATATCTTTACTAGATATATTATTTCACACTTCAAAAATAAATCAATATTTATTTTTAAACAAATTCCACTTTCTTTTATAAATTCCATAGTGAATTTACATTCCAAAATATTAATGAATATATGACTTCAATTCGATTTCTAATATTCATTTCAATTTATCTTTAAAAAGATAAATTCTCAAAATATTTACCTTATATTGGAAAACATTTCCATACTTATACATTCATAAGTAATTCACAAATTTTATTTATTTTCAACACTTGGAAAATATTCAATATACTTAAATCGAGATTAAGTATATATTTCATTCTTTAAGGAAATCATTCTCTTAAACATATTTATTTGGGCCAAAATGAATGTTGCGTAAAACATCGTTACGACAACCCAAAATCACTAGTATAGGGATTCGAAATTAAAATAGATATATAAATCCCAATACTATACAAAACATTTCCTTTCGGAAATCATTTACTATAACAACAGTGCTATAGTCCACCATTTCCTTTTATTTCTCGAAAACGTCTATTTCAACAATCACTGTTGAAATCTATGGTTTCGAATCATAACACATTTTAAAACATCGTTAGATCGTTTTAATTTCTATTTGAAATATCACATTCAAAACAATTTCTTTAACATATTATCCACTATTCAAAAACATGAATATACTACGTTAACAATTTTCATCCTTTTATACATTTTATTTCAAAGGATTATTCACAGTCAAAAATGTGTATATAACTTCATAAATAGGTTTTCAACAATTTTGCTTATCAAAATAAGTCGTTTGTGAATTTATAAACAACGTTTATAAATTCCATTTCTATTTATTTATTTATAAAAACTTCCTTTTATAAATTCTTTTATTAACCTATTCGATTTATAACTCAATTATAAACTAAAGGTTCATATTATAAGTTAAATACTTAAAATTTATTCGTTCACAAAAATCGTTCCTTTGAACTTCATAATTATAAATCTTATAACTTATAAGATTCAATTATTTATCCAAAACCATTCTTTTAATGACTTTATAAATTTTATAAACCCACTGTTTATAAAATTCTATTTATAACTTCACCGTTTATAATTCTATAAATTTCATTCATTTATGGAATTTATTTTCACTTCATTCAAACACTTATAAAAACTCGTTTTATAATGTCTATATTTCAATTTATAAATATCCATTTATAAATCTCTTAATATAAATTAATTTATATTATTCTTTAAAACGTCTTTAAATTCCTTTAAAAACTTCATCATTTTGATTTATAAAATAATCAAATTTTATAAATCCTATATTTAACTTTTTATAATAATTTCAAAAGTCCCGATTTTAAACCATTTTATAAAATCAATAGCATCATATTCTCAAAAATCAGTTTTTAACTATATTTCTCAAAAATCATAATTTTTATAACTTTAAAAATTATAACGTTTATTTATTTAAAATGAATCAATTCCAAAAAATATTTTATAAACGTATACTTTCAAAATCACTTTGAAATCATTTTAAAATTCCAAATTTGGTCCAATGATGCTACACACCAAATAGTCAATCACGACTACAACGATATCATATATCGATATGATAATCCATCAAATATCAAAATATCTGAAATCAAATAAATACTGTTGAGGAATCCAGTTGGATCCCTCCAACCTGTTTTCCTGCATCCACAAACATTAGCACAATACCAATTTCGCTCCAGTACGAAATTATCGCGGTATATGGGATTTATAATATTATCCGCTTAATAACGGCGCAATAGGGTCTCATCCGCTAAACAAAAAAATGCGGGAAATCAATAACTCCAATATATACATATGCCAATATATATATATTGCTATTATATATAATACCAATTTCACTGTTTATGAAATATTCGCGGTATATGTTTTTAATAAATAACATCCGCTTACTAACGGCGTATAATGTCTATTTTAACAATCAATAGATAACAATCATCATTCAAACATGCATTCAAATATTTTAAATCTAACTCTTTAAAATAAAATCGAAACTGATTCGATTGAGTGAGAAGTTCTCACCTTGGTTTTATTTCCGTTTTAGCGATTTATTTCGAATAAAATTAAACGGACGTTTAATTTTACCCAAAATTCTCACTAACTCCAAACGACTCCAATCCAATTTCATTGCGTAGTGCGATTCCAACGCGACTGGTTTCGCGCGTTTTCGACCTCGTATGAAAAAGTTATGATTTTTATAAGTTTTACACGATTTTTTATATAAATTTGAAATAATTAATTTTAAACCCTCACAAATCAAGACCGTTAGATCCAGCTCTCCCCCACATCAGCCGTGCGTTCATCATCTTCCCCACCCCCATACGCACGCGACAATCTTCGACCGAACCCATCACGTTAATTAGGGTTAAATTTATCGATCACCTCGCTCAACTTCGACACGATCCAGGAGCTCCATGTCGTATGCCATCACCTGCTCTAGGTTCGGCCCCAGGCACATGAAGCTCGGCCACCTGATGGCTTGGAATTTCGTGCGCAGCTCCCCCCTGTCGGCCCACTTTTGCTCCTCCTCTGGTCAACTAAACATCATCTCAACCGTATAGATGTGAAACACTCTATGTTAGCTACAACTTTGTAGTTGATCAATTCCGATGAAGGTGAGTGGATTGGATAGGATTAGTGGAAGAAGAATGGTGAAATTCTGGCCATCCAATTTCTAGGGCCGGCTAGGGTTTAGTTTAGTTAATTTTTTTTTTCTAAATTATGAAGGCAAGGGTCTCTATTTATAGAAGAAAATCGAACACTATTCATCCGGAAATTCCGAACTCCGATTTACGCGCCGTAACCAGCGTTTCTAGGGTTTACCCCGCGTTCCGGACACAATGGAACAGGTTTTGGAAGCTAATTCGGACATCTGTGCGAGTTATGGCAATAAACGCTCAATTTGAATTAAACCGATTTAAACGATTTTCTAGGCGTTTTAATTTGTACCGGACAAACGGTAAATCCAATTGACCTGAAATTTGAAACCTTACAATAAATATCACATTACGGATCCGATGAAACTGGTTTCGTCGAAATCCGAGACTTTTTGAAAAATGGCTATTTTCACTCGCCAAATTTAAATTAAAAACAATTCGATGCGTTTCGAGCTGCCACGATCAAACGATAGCTCCGATTGACACGAAAATTGAAATTCGATAATAACTAACTATTACGGATCCAATGGAACTAGTTTCGTTCAATTCTGAGACTGTTCAAAAATTGACTATTTTCACTAGTCGATTTTAAATATTAAAATATTCAATTTTCACAAATTAACTTTTAATTCGATTTTAAAAGTTCTAAAATATCATTCTAACTCCAATATGATAAAATAAAATTTTACAAATCATTTTCAATCATATTTAACTCAATTTTTAATTATTTCCATAATTTAACATATTAAATTATCGATTTAATTATCCAATTAAATCCAATAATTCAAATAAAAATTTATTTGACTTATAAATTCACTTATTAATATTTAAAATTAATTAAATATTTAAATTTTAATTATTAAAAATCCTGGGTCGTTACAATCTTCCCCACTTAAAAGAATTTCGTCCTCGAAATTAACAAGTAAAAAAGGTTATAGAATTTATTAACTTTCCAAAATCCATAATTAAATTTCTTATAATACTTTACTAAGTTTTCAAATCATACTTAGTTATCTTTTCAAAAACAACTACTATTGTTTAACTTTCAATTCCAAATCAAAGTTAAAGTTTTCAAAAAAATTTCAATTTTCTCAAATTTTTTCTAACGCCTTAAATTTTCGGAAAAATTCGCCATAGCCTCCTTTGCGCGGCTCGATCCGAAAAAAAAAATGATAGTATATATATCATAAATATACATCTCATCAAGTAATGAGGCATCCCGCAGGGAAAAAAGTATAAAAGTACGATATGTAATCCGAGATATGTACCTTATATTTTATTAGCGAGCATATACGGCTAATATAACGCGAAAGCGAGCTCCAAATGCGAAGCAAACACGATCCGCACCTACTAAACACTCAAAAAACAACATGAGAATCATGCATATATGAAAATAATCTCAATATACAACATATAGCAACATAATAACTATATAATATAGCAAATGCAATATATATTCAACCATCAACCAACTAACATCCATAACCAATAAATATTCATTCATATTTTCATTAATATTCAATGAAATGGTTTTAAATTTAATCACATTTGATTCATTAACAGTGGATGTTTCTAACATTTATTTTCAATTAGTTTATATTCACTAATTCATATTCAAGTTGGCTCACTTCCAAATCAAATTCAATCCTATTCAAGATTCACTTAACTTCCAATTGAATTTCAATTACTTTAGCTTCCAATTTTGCTAATTCACTTTCATTAACACTTAATGAATTATATACAATCAACTAACAATCATATAACAACCAATGTATATTAAATACAACCAAATTCCTTTGCTTATCAATTGGTTTAAATTAAATTGATTTTCATTCAATTATTCAACTTCCAATAACATAAGATTTTAATGAATTAACACTTATATTCATTTTTCCATATCAACTTAAATTTACATTTAATTGATTTACATTCAATCCAATTCAATTTCTAAAGTTGAATTTCATTTCTTTATTACAACTCATATTCATAAATATATTCATATAGTTTTACTTCTTATATATATATAAGTTTATTTCGCAATTGTAAATCACTTTAATTATAATTCAATTCTTCTAATCCTTTTGCTTATACAATTATTCTTTTATTTAGATTATTCAAACAATTAAACAATCAGCTTATATACACTTTAATAATTCTGAAAAATTATTCCTTTATATATAAAATATAATCAAGGTAAAATTATTTCATTTACCCAATTCAAAACAATACTATGTCGAATTGTTCTATTTAAGTGTTTAGAAACCCCTTCGGCATAGTTGTCGAGACCACGCTGACGAAAGTTCATATGCCACTCAATAAACCAATCATCACAATATAAAACAATTATATATTCACTAATAAATACGCTCTCATAGCTATTATTACACTCAACTCATTCTAGAATACTACTGACTCTATCTCTAATGAGTAATACCCAACAGAACCATGGTTGTCGCTTAACCATAAGCTCCGATACCAAATGTAACGCCCCGAAATTTTTTGACTTTCGAAAATTCAACATCGATACTCACTTTATCGACTGCCGAGAAATCGAAGGCCAAAAACCCGAAATGTTATGGTTTTTAAGAAAAAGAATTTAAGAAAAGAAAAAGAGAGAAGAAGAGAGAAAATAGATAATAGAGGGAAGAGAAAACAGAAAATAGAAAATTTTAAAATAGAAGAAAAAGAGAATAGAGAACATAGAACAGGACAGAAAACAACAGAACAACATCAAAATCTCACAATTCGCAGCGGAACAACATATAATAATAAATGAATAATCTTTAAACAAAGAACTATATCAGTTATTACATTACATCACATTTCATTACATCATCATCATTACATCAGAGTGTACAACAACAAACAACAAACAGTGCAGCGGAAAAAGAAATACTATATAGTAGTAATACGCCATGCCATCCATCTTGCCTCCAGCAACTCCTGAATATCCAGAATATCCTGATAAACCTAACTCTTAACTGCCCGTGTGGAAATTGGTGGGCACCCAGAGTTTAGGAAGGAAAACAATAAACTCCAAGTCAGTCATGTGACTGGTGTGAGAACTCAAAACAGTTTATTTATCTTTAAAATCAAAATAGAGGAATATTTTTGAAGTCAATTCGCAATACTTTTAAAAATGAGACTACCATAAGGCCTCCCGCACACACACACAATGCAAACGCAGAATCGGAGGAGATTTCTCCTTATGATAGTCAAAGCTGCTTGATACGCATTTAAAAAGAACATTTGATATTATTATTAGTGTATAGTGTAGGAAAAATTTATTTCGAAAGTAGAATATAAATCTTAGCCAACATACGACCATTATCGTATGCCTACTATAGCTAACTATGTTCAATAGCAGGTTACCGCCACATTCCATAGCAGGTTATACAACTAAAACCGTACAAGTCTCGTATTGTTTCTTTGGATTTCCAACGAATGATCAGGCCAAGGAACTTCCCATTGCCACATGAGAATGCCTCTGGATGGACATCCCCGAGAACCAAACCGGATCTCTACCAACACAAGGCCGGGTTACCCCTAACTGAGTAACAACTGACCGAATATGCCATCCCCCGGTCCTTTGGGACCTTTCACCGAGCGCTCGTAATCAATTCACACAATCATAACAAAGTGTTTTCAACATGAGTAAGTATCTGGGCTCCATACCATGATACCACCCTTTTCCAGAAGGAAATGCACATATCCTAAAGGGCGCTACCCCTCATAACCTTGCTGCTTCTTTCCTGTTTTGACCATTCACGGGGTGTGAGGCTCGACGAAGTCACGTCCACAAAAACATACTTTATACAAAAGCCATGCTTTGGGTCAACAAATGATCAACACATTGATCACCCAGATAGACGATCAAATAAACGATCTTATCACAAATAATCAACACAATGATCATTTACAGCAACACTCAGCATGTCACATTACCAAATTGGGAATATATCGCTGATAACTTCAACTACATAACCTCTGAGCTCGTACGTCTCAGAGAAGGGTGTTAAGCTAAAAGAATAAATTCTTCGCCACCAACAGAAATATATTTGAAAGAAATCTGCTTTATATCTCAATTTGTAATGTCAGACATACAATCCATACAAGTCTGTTCCGGGCTCGAACAAAACCGAAGGCACTTACAAAGAAGTCCTTGCAATCCGGATATTCACAATCCTGATCGGATTTCCCATCACTTAGGGAGTCTCTATACCGTTGCAACTCAGTGCAGAGACAATCGATAGGTCATCCTATCGCTTTCGCAAATACCGGGTCTTCAACACCGATCTTCAAATGCAATTCATAACGACATATCACATATTCGGAATGGGTTATACGACCCCATGGTCCTTTCCCGGTTAACCCGAATAGTGAGCGCTTATTCAAAAATAAGTGTGGCATTCACATATAAACAAATCACATCAATTACCCATTCAAAGGGAGATATTGATAGTCAGTTATTGAACTATCACTGGATATGCACAACGTCACCAGATTCCAAATAATTTTCCAAATTATTTATATTCCAAAATATCTTTACTAGATATATTATTTCACACTTCAAAAATAAATCAATATTTATTTTTAAACAAATTCCACTTTCTTTTATAAATTCCATAGTGAATTTACATTCCAAAATATTAATGAATATACGACTTCAATTCGATTTCTAATATTCATTTTCAATTTATCTTTAAAAAGATAAATTCTCAAAATATTCACCTTATATTGGAAAACATTTCCATACTTATACATTCATAAGTAATTCACAAATTTTATTTATTTTCAACACTTGGAAAATATTCAATATACTTAAATCGAGATTAAGTATATATTTCATTCTTTAAGGAAATCATTCTCTTAAACATATTTATTTGGGCCAAAACGAATGTTGCGTAAAACATCGTTACGACAACCCAAAATCACTAGTATAGGGATTCGAAATTAAAATAGATATATAAATCCCAATACTATACAAAACATTTCCTTTCGGAAATCATTTACTATAACAACAGTGCTATAGTCCACCATTTCCTTTTATTTCTCGAAAACGTCTATTTCAACAATCACTGTTGAAATCTATGGTTTCGAATCATAACACATTTTAAAACATCGTTAGATCGTTTTAATTTCTATTTGAAATATCACATTCAAAACAATTTCTTTAACATATTATCCACTATTCAAAAACGTGAATATACTACGTTAACAATTTTCATCCTTTTATACATTTTATTTCAAAGGATTATTCACAGTCAAAAATGTGAATATAACTTCATAAATAGGTTTTCAACAATTTTGCTTATCAAAATAAGTCGTTTGTGAATTTATAAACAACGTTTATAAATTCCATTTCTGTTTATTTATTTATAAAAACTTCCTTTTATATATTCTTTTATTAACCTATTCGATTAATAACTCAATTATAAACTAAAGGTTCATATTATAAGTTAAATACTTAAAATTTATTCGTTCACAAAAATCGTTCCTTTGAACTTCATAATTATAAATCTTATAACTTATAAGATTCAATTATTTATCCAAAACCATTCTTTTAATGAATTTATAAATTTTATAAACCTACTGTTTATAAAATTCTATTTATAACTTCACCGTTTATAATTCTATAAATTTCATTCATTTATGGAATTTATTTTCACTTCATTCAAACACTTATAAAAACTCGTTTTATAATGTCTATATTTCAATTTATAAATATCCATTTATAAATCTCTTAATATAAATTAATTTATATTATTCTTTAAAACGTCTTTAAATTCCTTTAAAAACTTCATCATTTTGATTTATAAAATAATCAAATTTTATAAATCCTATATTTAACTTTTTATAATAATTTCAAAAGTCCCGATTTTGAACCATTTTATAAAATCAATAGCATCATATTCTCAAAAATCAGTTTTTAACTATATTTCTCAAAAATCATAATTTTTATAACTTTAAAAATTATAACGTTTATTTATTTAAAATGAATCAATTCCAAAAATATTTTATAAACGTATACTTTCAAAATCACTTTGAAATCATTTTAAAATTCCAAATTTGGTCCAATGATGCTACACACCAAATAGTCAATCACGACTACAACGATATCATATATCGATATGATAATCCATCAAATATCAAAATATCTGAAATCAAATAAATACTGTTGAGGAATCCAGTTGGATCCCTCCAACCTGTTTTCCTGCATCCACAAATATTAGCACAATACCAATTTCGCACCAGTACGAAATTATCGCGGTATATGGGATTTATAATATTATCCGCTTAATAACGGCGCAATAGGGTCTCATCCGCTAAACAAAAAAAATGCGGGAAATCAATAACTCCAATATATACATATGCCAATATATATATATTGCTATTATATATAATACCAATTTCACTGTTTATGAAATATTCGCGGTATATGTTTTTAATAAATAACATCCGCTTACTAACGGCGTATAATGTCTATTTTAACAATCAATAGATAAAAATCATCATTCAAACATGCATTCAAATATTTTAAATCTAACTATTTAAAATAAAATCGAAACTGATTCGATTGAGTGAGAAGTTCTCACCTTGGTTTTATTTCCGTTTTAGCGATTTATTTCGAATAAAATTAAACGGACGTTTAATTTTACCCAAAATTCTCACTAACTCCAAACGACTCCAATCCAATTTCATCGCGTAGTGCTCGTCCATACGATTCCAATGCGACTGGTTTCGCGCGTTTTCGACCTCGTATGAAAAAGTTATGATTTTTATAAGTTTTACACGATTTATTATATAAATTACAACATTTCATAATTAATTTTAAACCCTCACAAATCAAGACCGTTAGATCCAGCTCTCCCCCACATCAGCCGTGCGTTCATCATCTTCCCCACCCCCATACGCACGCGACAATCTTCGGCCGAACCCATCACGTTAATTAGGGTTAAATTTATCGATCACCTCGCTCAACTTCGACATGATCCAGGAGCTCCATGTCGTACGCCATCACCTGCTCTAGGTTCGGCCCCAGGCACATGAAGCTCGGCCACCTGATGAGCTTGGAATTTCGTGCGCAGCTCCCCCTTGTCGGCCCACTTTTGCTCCTTCTCTGGTCAACTAAACATCATCTCAACCGTATAGATGTGAAGCACTCGATGTTAGCTACAACTTTGTAGTTGATCAATTCCGATGAAGGTGAGTGGATTGGATAGGATTAGTGGAAGAAGAATGGTGAAATTCTGGCCATCCAATTTCTAGGGCCGGCTAGGGTTTAGTTTAGTTATTTTTTTTTCTAAATTATGAAGGCAAGGGTCTCTATTTATAGAAGAAAATCGAACACTATTCATCCGGAAATTCCGAACTCCGATTTACGCGCCGTAACCAGCGTTTCTAGGGTTTACCCCGCATTCCGGACACAATGGAATAGGTTTCGGAAGCTAATTCGGACATCTGTGCGAGTTATGACAATAAACGCTCAATTTGAATTAAACCGATTTAAACGATTTTCTAGGCGTTTTAATTTGTACCGGACAAACGGTAAATCCAATTGACCTGAAATTTGAAACCTTACAATAATATCACATTACGGATCCGATGAAACTGGTTTCGTCGAAATCCGAGACTTTTTGAAAAATGGCTATTTTCACTCGCCAAATTTAAATTAAAAACAATTCGATGCGTTTCGAGCTGCCACGATCAAACGATAGCTCCGATTGACACGAAAATTGAAATCCGGTAATAACTAACTATTACGGATCCAATGGAACTGGTTTCGTTCAATTCTGAGACTGTTCAAAAATTGACTATTTTCACTAGTCGATTTTAAATATTAAAATATTCAATTTTCACAAATTAACTTTTAATTCGATTTTAAAAGTTCTAAAATATCATTCTAACTCCAATATGATAAAATAAAATTTTACAAATCATTTTCAATCATATTTAACTTAATTTTTAATTATTTCCATAATTTAACATATTAAATTATCGATTTAATTATCCAATTAAATCCAATAATTCAAATAAAAATTTATTTGACTTATAAATTCACTTATTAATATTTAAAATTAATTAAATAATTAAATTTTAATTATTAAAAATCCTGGGTCGTTACAAAGCTGACAAGGAAGGGAGCAAAATTCAAATGGACACCTCAGTGTGAAGAAGCTTTTCAGGAGTTGAAGACAAGGCTAACCAGTGCACCAGTGCTTGCTATTCCGGATGGGAAGAGCAAATTCGAAGTTTATATTGACGCTTGTATAGTTGGTTTGGGAGCAGTTCTGATGCAGAATGGAATGATGAATAATTAAAAATAAAATAAAGATTTTAAAAGAAGTTGGAAATTGAAAATTTTATTTGAATAGATTGGTCAATAATTTGATTGGTCAATGATAGATTGGTCAATAACCCGATCGGTCAATAATTTGATTTAAAAATAAAATAAAGATTTTATTTGAATAGATAATTAAGTTTTGAAAAGAAGTTGGAAATTGAAATTTTACGTAAAGTAATGTTAATATTTAAAAATATGAAACGAAATATTAACAAAGTAATTATTGAAAGAACGTTGTTTTAAAATAAAGTATTTGACAATAAATTTGAAATTATTCATTGAATTAAGTTTGAAATGATTTAATAATTAAGTATGAATTTGTAATTAGGTTTGAAATTATTAAGTTTGAAATTATTTAATAATTAAGTTTGAAATTATTTAATAATTGAATAAGATTGAATTATTTGATAATTAAATAAAAATTTGAATTCTTTGATAAGAGAAATTGAACTTTTGAATAAGTGAATTTGAACTACGTTAATAAGTGAAATTGAACTTCTTGAATATGTGAAATTTAGTTTCTTTATTAATTGAGTTTTGAAATTTGTAACTAAGTAAAGAAATAAGTGAAACTGAATTTCTTTAACAAGAAACAAAACGTGATTTATTGGAATAAATATAAGACTTGAAGTTAAAGAACTTGATTTACGAATCTAATTTAATTCAATTTGTATGTTTTGATATAATAAAGTTGAACTTAAGTAATTTATTTAATGAATTGGAAATTAAATAGAAATTGTTTTGAATGATAAATTAACTTAACGAATATTGAATGAAATCGATAAATGAATTTAAATAGATTTGAATGTTAAATTAAATTAATTTAAATGATTATGAAATAAAACTTATATACGAACTTGAATCAATATTTGAATTGTTTAAACAAAAATGAAATCGAATTATAAGATTTTGAAATTGTAATTTGGAAGTTTGAAACGTAAATTATGGAAATTGATATTGAAAGACAAATGGAATGTTGATCTACAAATTCTAATTGAAATTGAAATTGAAATTGATTCGGTTTTTGAAATTTATTAAACGACCAATCGGTGTAATATTTACGGAAGTTATTAAGGAAACCAGAATTGGTTATGGACATACTCTCTGTCTAAACCGAAAACCACTTTAATAACTATACGCGAAGTGTGATCCAGAATGAATTGGTTGGAATGATGTACGTGATGACTGAAGATAGAGAACGATAATGGATAGCCTTGACACTTGTGTCAAATTGGAAATGACTAAAACAGGAGTCATGCCGGGCCAAATGAGGTTAGCTACCTCGAGTGAACACACTTCTTCGTAAACTACTCATTACTTTTTATTGATTGGTGCACCCTCGGAATTTTGGGAGTGTTGTTTTGCGGTGTTGCGATCGTTGCGGTGATGCGTTTTCACCTGTCCGGATCAGGAAAACGGTAGTTTCACTACCTTGGGTATTGGCTCATATGCCTTGTCATAATTGTATCCCTATATACACGACTACTATTAATTTGTTTTGTGTTATACCTATGGAGTATCCCTGATAGCCCACTAGTTTACGGTGGAGTTTACAGTGCTGTACAGTCTATAACACTTATATAAAATGTGTTAAGAGGGATAATGGTAATGCCTTAACACTATTTTGATACTTTATATTACTGATAGACATTATCTACTTAGCATACACTACTACATAGTAGATAGTATAACAGATCCTTAGGGGATGGTTATTCCCACATCCTTTGAGTTCCTTGTATTTCAGTTGTTATTTCACTTGAGTTGGATTTATTGATATAAGAATGTTAATCCAGACTCGAGTGTTTTGTGCTTTGCTTTACGCTCGGGTCAGACTGAGTGTACCGGTATTCGAGAATCACCTTTGAAGTTGGAGTTTCGCTTAGAGATCCAGTTATCTATCCAGCTTTCAGATATCCAGTTGGATGTATTCTGATATTGTATTTGACTATTGTATTCGAGACTTCTGTTCTAACTTATTAACTCTGTTATATATATATATATATATATATATATAGTAGCTTAATGAACAACTATCTTTTGCTTCCGCTGCATATTATTACTCTGTGTCTGTGATTCTGTGATTATTTATTTACTGTATATGTTCAGTTTTGCCAAATTTAAATTAACAATTCGGTATTTTGAATTATTCAAGTTCGACATGTGTGGATACGAATGGTCCAAAATAGTGGGTCGTTACAGTATAATATCGAAGGAGTGTGTCCGATAAGAGGGGCTACCTCCTTGGCCCGAGAATCGCTCCTGTTTTAGCCACCTTATGCCAACTCATGAGAGTTGGGTCCACGTATATACCTCAAAGTAACGCCCCGCCAACCTACTTTATTCTGGAAACTCCACCGCGTACACGGTCGTTAAAGTGGTTTTCGAAGTTGGTAGAGAGTATGAAAACTTCTGATCCCGGTCTCTTTAACAACCAAACGTTATTATAACATCGCGGTCCTTTTAAAAATAGTTTGTACTCTAAAACCAAATATCATTGCCTTTCAAAACCAAATCAATGCGATATCATTTTCATTTCAAATATATCCTTTTCTAAAATCATAAAACTTTCAAAGTTATAACATTTCGAAATCAAAACATTTGAATATTACCTTGAAACTCATAACTTTGAACATAACTTCTAACACTTAAATGGTTTAAATATTTAAAATACTTTATATAATAAAATATCCTCTTCAATTCCCAAATCATAAACTTCAGTTTAATCTAGTTTCCAAATAAATTATTCCAGATTATATCGATTACAAAACAGATTTGATCCACAAAATAAACCATTCCAAATTCAATATATTTCCAACTCTAAATATTCAATGATTTCACAACTGAGTTTGGAAATTTCATATATACATATCAAATTCAATTTTCTATTATTTAGTTTTGAAATATTTTTACGGAATAAATCCATTATCATTTAAAAAATTCCCAAATTACAAATAACTAAATATTTCCTTAAATTTATTTATACTTGAAATACTCCTTTGACTCACCTTATACCAAAAATCAAGCTATAATAATCATACCTTTTTAAAATATCCAATTTAATAAATTTCACATCAACTTATTTGAGTTAATTCTTAAATAAATTCAGTTTCAAATAAATTTCCAATTTATCTTCCAACCTTAATTTATTTAATCATTATAAACTTTATATATCAACCTATAATTTAAATACTTAACCATATTATCTTCCATAAAATCAAACTTTATTATTAAACTTATTTTATATTAAACAAATTATACATAGTTCAAAATCAAGAATAAAATAACATTATATAATATCGGAAATCAATATTTATATAAAACCATATATTTCTTTACAAAACCATAGAAATCATTTCAAAATATCTTTATATATAGGCCACGGTGCCTGTATATAATTTTCTATTCTGTGGTCAAGTGATACTGATATTTATCATTTCAGTCCGTAACTTAAATTATAAATATGGTTATATATCATTTCAAACCGCAATCTTGACTGAGATAAAATCCGTAACAACTTGCAGTTTATAACAGTATAAAATACAACATCCATTCATCCAATATCAACCATCAAACATTTATCACAATCACCATCCAATCCAGTCAACAACATCAATATAGAACAGATAATAAATAAAGGTATTTACTGGCAGTGGAAAATTATATGCAATAATAAATTAAATAACAATTTAACTGGCAGTTAAATGCAAAAATAAATTAAATTACGATTTAAGTGGCAGTTATATGCAAAAATAAATTAAATAACGATTTAACTGGCAGTTTATATGCAATAATAAATTAAATAACAATTTAACTAGAAGTTTATATGCAATAATAAATTAATAACAATTTATCCAAATAAATTCAAATAAACTGAGATGATGATTCAAATATGCCAAACGGTCATAAATAAATTTTTAATCACATCATAAATCAATTTAACAACATAAGAAATTTTAGTAGCTGTGAGTGGGTTAAAACACTCACCTTTTCAATTTAAATTGAATTTAAATCCAATTTAAACCCAAAATTTAAAAAAGTTTTGAATTCGCCCAGAAAAAACTATTATTGTCAATCTCAAAAATATGATTTTCAATGTCAAAATATACAGAATAAATATCAGTCTTAGAATCTATCCAAACCAGCGCCAAAATGTCCGGAATTTCATTACGATCTTAGTGGAGAAAACCACGAGTAATTTCAACCTCGTATGTAAAAGTTATTATAATTAGACGATTTAGGAATCAAAAGTAAATGAAAATAGAATAAATAACAATACTCGTCATACTGCCACGTCACCTTGCAAAACACAGTCTTAACAAGTACAGAACGCAGCCTCCCTAAGTCCAGCCGCCATCAATTCGTCCATGAACGCCACGCACGTCGATCTCCAGTCAGATCTGAAGTCGTCGCCCACCTCCCTTCCTTTGGCCGCCTAAACGGTGGCTACGTGCGACCCTCTCGGAGCGATCGATCACGATGGCTACCGCCATCCACAAGCCTAGATCGAATAAATACACCACATCTAGCCATTGATCAACCAAGCAAACAGCACGGATGGACAACGCTCGGCGCTCTCGACACCATCTTATCCTTGATTCGTCGATCGAACGACGATCATCGGACATCAAATATGTAACGACCCGCCGCCCTGACCGCCCCCAGTCGGTAATTAAACCAACTCGAAACGTTCAAAATGACGGATTGTTGTTCAGTTTATAAAGTTTAAATAGAATCAGCCACAGAATCACAGAATAATCATAATATTATTCATAAATGAATTTTTCTTACATACATATATCAGAGTTTGTACAATGCATTAAATTTTATACAGCGGAACAATTTATTTACTATTGAGTACAAGAAAAATTTTCTAGAAAAACTTTAGTGGAGTGCTTTCCCCTCTCTCTCTAACTTCGCTGCTTGAAAATCTTCAAGCTGTTAAAAATACTCGGTCTGACCCGAGCGTTTATTGCAAACACAAAAACACTCGAGTCAGGATTAATCTTAATTCAAGTAATTAAATTTGCAATGAACTGAAATAAATGGTAACAGCCCAAAATACAGTGTGTCAAACATCAGCCTGAATATAACTAAGCATTAAGGCCAAGCACAGATGAACAAACAGGGTCCCAAAATGAATGGACAACAATTCATGGATTTATAAGTGCAACTGAACAAATGAAACAGGGACAGTGAATGATTCAACATAACAACATCGAAGTGCAACATGTTTGAAAACTCAATTAGAACTCTGTTCCTATTAGTTTAAAAAAACAAATATCAAATAGCATTTGTTCTTATTTATTTAAAAACAAATATTGGGTAGAATCTGTTCTTATCAATTTAAATTAAATTCAAATAACATCTGTTCTTAACAGTTTAAAAACAAAATTTTGGTAACATCTATTCTTAACAATTTAAATTAAAATTTAAATAGCATCTGTTCTTAACAGTTTAAATTAAAATTTATATAGCATCTGTTCTTAACAGTTTAAAACAAAATTTATATAGCATCTGTTCTCATCAGATTAAAAACAAATTCAAGTAGCATCTGTTCTTAACAATTTAAATTAAATTTCAAGTAGCACCTGTTCTTAACAGTTTAAAAAACAAAATTAAATAGCATCTGTTCTTAACAGTTTAAATCCAAAAAAAATCCAAGCAATTGATAACGAATAACCCCCCAAAAAATAGCATGCAACCAAGCATTCAATTCAAACAAATATGAAAACTTGAATCAAAATCAATCGTGAGCAAAGAACTCACCTTTCACCGAATCGAAATGGCCGAAGAGTGTACTGAGCACAATTAACAAAGATCGAAGCTGAAGCCCTAATTGTTGAAGCACAGAATCGAAGAGGAGGACGAGCGAAGATTCGTGGTCGCCAATTTTTTTTTTCTTCTGATGATTTGAGATGAGGAAAAGGGGGTATCGGATATAAAAGAATAGAGAGAACGTGTTTTTGCAGAAAGGAATGATTTAGGGCGTGGGTTTTGGCATGAATTATGGTGATAAGGTAAGGCAATGTATACTTATTATTTTATTTTATTTTTTTTATTTTACTTTTTATCCTTTTCTCTTTCTTTTTTTTTCAATTTAAATTCAATTAGTTTTGTTTATTTTCTTTGCTTTGCAAAACGATGTTGTTAAAATTTCCACTAGTTGTATTTATTAATTTCGTTATTGACAAAAATTTTATTCTATTTTATTTTAGTTAAAGAAAAATGTTATTTATAACTAAACATCGATTTATAAATTTACATAAATAATAATTCTTAAATCCAAATTATTATTCCTAGTCATTTGTTCAAATTTTAAATACCAATTCAATATTCAATTTCAAAGCTAAATTCAAATTCTATTCAACTTTTCACTAGATTAAATTCTAAAATTTAATCGCCAATTTATTCTGATAATTTGAAATTCAAGTCAAATCATAATTTAAATATTTAAAATAAATTAAATATTTACAAATTAAATTGTTCAAAATTCAGGACCGTTACAATCTCCCCTACTTAAAAGAATTTCGTCCCGAAATTATAAGTTAGGAAAATGATTGCTAAAATTTCACCGATATTTATATCCTACACAATTTTACCAAGTTTCAAACTCGCAAATAAATATAGGATTCATTCCATTTATTTTATTTCATTAGCTTTGTTCATCGATTTCAATAATCAAGACGCAAAAGTCTTTTTACCAAAAAAAAAAATTTTGACTTACAAAACTCAGATTTTTAAACTTGAAATCTTTCATGCTAAATATTTGCATATTACATCATTTCCAAAGCTGTGTGCTTTCAAGATATTTTTAAAGATCTTCTTCCTTAATTCATTAAGTTAGAATTATGTAATTCTAATTTCAGATTATTGATTTTCTATTCAAAGTTTGAAAATACTTGATAACTCGAAGTTTAACAAGTCCATCGTCGTTCTTACAGACATTAGGCATACGCTGGCCAGGCGCAAGTCTAAAAATCTCAAAGTACTAAATATACTTGCTTCAACTCCCAGCGAAAATACTTTTTAAAAAAATTCTTTTAAAAATGGATATGGAAAGCACGTTCCCCCATGGATCACAGTTTACCCGGCGATTACGCTACTATCCCAGTAGAATCGCTTGTAACCTTAGATTTCTCATCTCTCTTGAATTTCGCCATGGTTGTCGCCTTAGATCGCGGTCCACACGGCGGTTGCGCTACTATCCCAGTAGAATCGCTCGTGGCCGTAGGCATCACGCCCCTCGAATTTCGCTTCGGTTTCTAGATCGCAGTTTACACGGTGGTTGCACCACTATCCCAGTGGAATCGCTTGTAACTGTAGGCATCACACCCCACGAATTACGCCAGCATCAATTCACCTAATCCCAAACACGATGATCCATCGTGGGGGATCCCAGTCAGTCCCAGTGGACATTCCACTAATGGAAATTCTACATAGCTACGATTTCCAATGGACACTCCACCGAGTTCCAATCACCTTCACAAATAATAAATGGAAGGTACATTTCCATATCCTCAGTTTTTAGAAAACATATGTCATATACATATAGTACTTCATTTACATTTCCATATCCTCAGTTTTTAGAAAACATATGTCATATACATATAGTACTTCATTTCACATTTCGTACATATCATACCTATGTAAACCTACACAGGACTTTTCATAATAATGACTTTCCAAACTGATGGTTTTCGAATTATTATATTCACATATATAAGTTACGAAAACTCAATTCACATTCATAACAAATAGAGGATTCCAAATTTTCCATCACGTTTAAAATTTTCCTCTAAATCGATTTGAAAATTTAAGGTTATCTCAAACCTAATTCACATTCATAATCCAATTCATTATCGACCTCACATTCGATTTGGATTTCACGTTACATCGTCAATTCTCAACACATAATTGATGTCTATCGATATATAACCTCTAAGCTCGTATGTCTCAGAGAAGGATGTTAAGCTAAAAGAATAAATTCTCTGCCACCACAGATATATATTTAATAGAGATCAAATGCCATGTCATCAATTCACAATGTTAGACATACAATCCCAATCGACTATTCAAATTTCAAAGCTCAACTTATATTGTTTTTGATGTCAAAGTTAAACTCAATTTAACTCAAGATTCAATCTTTTTGGAAAATATTCAAATTGAACTGATCGTTCATATTTCTCAAAAATAATATCTTTAGAAGATATATATAATTTTCCAACTTAGCCATTTGAAACAAATTTCAAATATTCATTTTTCAATTTATCTTTAGTTTTAAAGGGTTATCCACTGTCCAAAATCGTGAATATAACTCCTTTAATAAGCTACAACAATTTACTTATCAAATTCAATTGATTTCGAATTTATAAACAATCTTCATAAATTCCTTTTCTAGTTATAAAACTTCGATTTACAATCTTTTTATTAATTCAATTCAATTCAATTTATATAACTCAGTTATATACCAAAAGTTCATATTATAAGTTAAATACTTATAATCCATTTATTTATTAACTCGTTCTTCACAATGTTTGAAATCAATTTCTCAAAAAAATTCAGAATCAAATTCTCAAGTTATAGTTTAATTATCCTCTTGGCTATAACTAAATTGAAATATCATTTTATTTCACAATTATTATTTTGTAGATATTCACAATATTTGATTCAAACCAATTAAAACCAATTCAAACCAATTCATTAATTCACTTCACTTATATTTTATTTTTCATAAATCTCAATAATTCGATAATGAGTTTCTGAATGATCGAAACTATCGAAATCCTAAATTTAGAGAGGGGAATTTTCAAAATAATTCTAACTTTCAAAATACCTTTCATTTTAAAGAAAACAATTTCATACTTCTTTAGATTTGAAAAACATTTTTCTTTAAAGTGGTTCTAGTAACCATTCATATTAAACATCATAAACTGAGCTTTGAGTAAACCAAAGCTCTGATACCACTTTTGTAACGACCCGCCTCCCTGACCGCCCCCAGTCGGTAATTAAACCAACTCGAAACGTTCAAAATGACGGATTGTTGTTCAGTTTATAAAGTTTAAACAGAATCAGCCACAGAATTACAGAATAATCATAATATTATTCATAAATGAATTTTTCTTACATACATATATCAGAGTTTGTACAATGCATTAAATTTTATACAGCGGAACAATTTATTTACTATTGAGTACAAGAAAATTTTTATAGGAAAACTTTAGTGGAGTGCTTTCCCCTCTCTCTCTAACTTCGCTGCCTGAAAATCTTCAAGCTGTTAAAAATACTCGGTCTGACCCGAGCGTTTATTGCAAACACAAAAACACTCGAGTAAGGATTAATCTTAATTCAAGTAATTAAATTTGCAATGAACTGAAATAAATGGTAACAGCCCAAAATACAGTGTGTCAAACATCAGCCTGAATATAACTAAGCATTAAGGCCAAGCACAAATGAACAAACAGGGTCCCAAAATGAATGGACAACAATTCATGGATTTATAAGTGCAACTGAACAAATGAAACGGGGACAGTGAATGATTCAACATAACAACATCGAAGTGCAACATGTTTGAAAACTCAATTAGAACTCTGTTCTTATTAGTTTAAAAAAACAAATATCAAATAGCATTTGTTCTTATTTATTTAAAAACAAATATTGGGTAGAATCTGTTCTTATCAATTTAAATTAAATTCAAATAACATCTGTTCTTAACAGTTTAAAAACAAAATTTTGGTAACATCTATTCTTAACAATTTAAATTAAAATTTAAATAGCATCTGTTCTTAACAGTTTAAATTAAAATTTATATAGCATCTGTTCTTAACAGTTTAAAACAAAATTTATATAGCATCTGTTCTCATCAGATTAAAAACAAATTCAAGTAGCATCTGTTCTTAACAATTTAAATTAAATTTCAAGTAGCATCTGTTCTTAACAGTTTAAAAAACAAAATTAAATAGCATCTGTTCTTAACAGTTTAAATCCAAAAAAAATCCGAGCAATTGATGACGAATAACCCCCCAAAACATAGCATGCAACCAAGCATTCAATTCAAACAAATATAAAAACTTGAATCAAAATCAATCGTGAGCAAAGAACTCACCTTTCACCAAATCGAAATGGCGAAGAGTGTACTGAGCACAATTAACGAAGATCGAAGCTGAAGCCCTAATTGTTGAAGCACAGAATCGAAGAGGAGGACGAGCGAAGATTCGTGGCCGCCATTATTATTATTATTATTATTATTTTCTTCTGATGATTTGAGATGAGGAAAAGGGGGTATCGGATATAAAAGAATAGAGAGAACGTGTTTTTGCAGAAAGGCACGATTTAGGGCGTGGGTTTGGCATGAATTATGGTGATAAGGTAAGGCAATGTATACTTTTTATTTTATTTTATTTTTTTTATTTTACTTTTTATCCTTTTCTCTTTCTTTTTTTTTAATTTAAATTCAATTAGTTTTGTTTATTTTCTTTGCTTTGCAAAACGATGTTGTTAAAATTTCCACTAGTTGTATTTATTAATTTCGTTATTGACAAAAATTTTATTCTATTTTATTTTAGTTAAAGAAAAATGTTATTTATAACTAAACATCGATTTATAAATTTACATAAATAATAATTCTCAAATCCAAATTATTATTCCTAGTCATTTGTTCAAATTTTAAATACCAATTCAATATTCAATTTCAAAGCTAAATTCAAATTCTATTCAACTTTTCACTAGATTAAATTCTAAAATTTAATCGCCAATTTATTCTGATAATTTGAAATTCAAGTCAAATCATCATTTAAATATTTAAAATAAATTAAATATTTACAAATTAAATTGTTCAAAATTCAGGACCGTTACAAAATAAATGGACGTAATTTGTTCTTCAGTTTATGGACAAACAAAGCTTAAAATCATAAAATGAATTACCAATCTGAGATGCGCTCGTCAAGAGCTTCAGATCGATATATAATTTGATATGTATTGAGGATTTTGAATTTTTGAACTAATTTTTTCTGAATTGAAATTGAATTGGATAGTTTAGGGTTTTTAGCCATGAAGGAAGAAGAGCACAGAAATTTCTATACGTATAGAAAAATGAACACAAGAAATAGGCTAGGGTTTATAACGAGGTGTGTGTATGTGTGTGTGTATATGCAAAGCTGAAACTAGAACAGATCAGGTTGATTTGGATCAAAAGTTGAACGATAAATGGCCCGGAAGGCCCGTTCTGACTCCGGAACGAAGATGAGTCAATCCATATATTAAAATAGATGTTTTTGAATATTTAAAAATAAATGGAATAGGTTTCAAGTCCAAATTCCATTGTATGAAGAAGTTATGCTAAAATCGAGTTATTACAAATTGATTTCAATTGATTTCAATTAAATTGATTTCTAGGCGTTTCGAGCCCGTACGATTAAACGACAAGTCCGATCGCTACGAAACTTGAAATCGTACAATAATTCACTGTTACAGATCGGATGAAACTGGTTTTCTAGAAATCCAAGTCAGTGGCCAAAATGGCTATTTTTCAGTTAATAAATTAAATAAATATTAAATCAATTAAATCAAAATTTCAAATTCCTATTCCATACTTAACGAATCTTATCATTTTTTATTTCTTGAACAATTTCAATAATTTAAACAAATTTAGATGTCAATTTAAAGTTGATTAATCCATCCTCGGTATTTAATTTCAATTTCATTAAATTCAGAAATTATAAATTAAAATTCCAAAATTCCGTTTGTCAAATTTTATATCTTGTTATTCAAGTCTTTTATTACAATAATGATATAATTAACATTGATTTATAACATGGTACTTTAATATTTCCCAATTTCATCTTAATCCCTATTTACGTAATATTTAAATATTAATTTTCATTTAATTCCAACAAATCCAATTATTAAATTTAAATTAATAAATCATGATTCCCTTTCCTTTTTATTCAGTCAATCATTATCCTATTCATACTTTATTATCAACCAACAATTCTTACAATTAATTATCTAATATTGATTTTTCCAAATTACAGCTTATTACCTATTATTTGGTCAGTTGATGCAACTTTGGATTTTACTTCCCAATTTACTATTTACAATCAATTATGGCCTTGCAATTGTTTCAATTAATTTGGTCTACACTAAATTAGTTATTTGTTAACTTGCATTAACATTAATACCTTTATTTCAGCGATTTCATTATTAAATTACAGATTTTTATTTACTTTTCGAATTAAATTACCAAAACTTATTAAATTAACAAAATTTAATTATCGAAAATTATGGGTCGTTACACTCTCTCCCACTCAAACTATTCGTCCCCGAAAAGGAAAAAGAAGGGAAAAGAAGAATTAAGAAATCAATATATCTTACTTAAAATATTAAATTTATAAAAAAATAAATTTAAAAAATTAATTAATTTAAATAAAATATACTAATTTATGACTATTAAATCTTTTTATACTTAAATTAATAAAATTTGGAAAACATTTTCAAAAAAATTCTAAGTCCAAAATTTACGGAAAAATTTGGCAGAGTCTCCATTGTACGGGGAGGCTAAGAAGAAAATATAATATCAAATATAATAATATATATCACAATATCTCAAAATAATATATCCCAACAACGGAAAAAACAATATAATAACACTATAAAACAGTAATCCGAAAATGTACCTATTTGTCGGGCAAACAACGTTTAACTATGAAAACAAAAGCAGTAGCAGTTGCTTCCATAACCTGTTTTTCCCTTATATAATCATAAAGAGTTAATAATTATATAAAATGAAATGTTTAAAGTTGTTTCAATCACTAACAACAAATCAATAATAATCACTTGCAATCACAACAACCATTATATGAAGCCAATAAAATCAACCATCCATATATCTATAGCAAACAAACAAATAGTTGTTCGGGTTTAACACTTCAAATTGTACAGAATGAAAATAACTACTAAGTGCACCATTTACTCAATAGTCTTTGATGAAACTAAATAGATTATTCATACATCCAAACAATTTTAAATTATTCTTTCCCAAACAACCATAACGCAAACAAATAATAATTTCAAACAATAGATCAAGTTCATTCTTATTAATTTCATTTCATAATATTTGTTGTTTGATTTCTTTTCTTTCATATAACGATTTATCTTTTTAATTTACATTTATTTCTTGCAAATTTTCCCTTTTTATTGCATTACATCCATTCATTTCTCAATTTCGTTTAATTTCATTCATTTACCCATAGTATTCATATTCAATTCAGTTACCTAGCATATCAATTTCATCTACTTATGTTTTTAATTACTTTCTTATAATGCTTACTTTCTATCACAATTTGCTATAGTAATATTTCAATTATAACATAAGGTTAAAACAACTACAACATCAAATTCTTATTTATTAAGGAATTTCATTGAATACTTTTCATTACTTCAAATTTTACTTGTAAATTTTCACATTACATTTTCTTTTAACATTTTAACTTTTATAGTCGGTAAGTTATATATATGTTAAAGAATGCAATTGAAAATAATACAAGTTTATCTCATTTCTTTTAAATTAATTAAATGTTCAATACTTTTAATTGCATTTAGAAGTTTCACTTATTAGTTAAATTCCATTTCACTACACTAAATAAAACTATTAATTAACGGAAACCTATGAATTAAATACCGGGTTAATTTTCAAATCATTTTAAAATAATAGATAGATGTATACACTTACAATTTATATATCCAATTTTATTTAAAACAATTTAACATTTATATTTGTTTATCAAAATAAATCTGTAGTAAAACTACTATAGTAGCCTTCCCACTTAGAAACTCGAAAATGAATGCCGATGATCCATGCACTCATCACTGAAATTATTTTCCAACGATAGAGATGGGAGTACAAAACTTATTTATCTTCAAAAATTCTTTAAAACAGTTCTTTTAAATCATATTGAAATATTTATATCAGAAAATACTTCTAAATAATATTACCATTGTATTCCAAAATCCTTTGAAAGAAATTTTAAAAATCCCGGAACTTAAGTTCTAAATTTCCAGTTTATTCTAATTTATTTTTCAAATCTTATTTCCAACTAATATCTAAAAATTTCACTACCTAACAGACAAAGATATTACAACCAAACATCCCATTTATAAAATTTATTACTTTATATACAGAAAATATAATAGGTAAAATTATTTCATTCACCTATATTCAAAACAAATATTGTGTCGGTCTGTCCTATTAGGTATTTAGAAATCCCTATTGATGTCATAGCGTCCTATGCATCAATCAGAATTTATAAATACAAAATGGTACAAATTAACAGAATATCAAAACCTTTTTATAACACTAACAGATGCACTCTCTCATATATATGCACTCAACGACTCGCCATACGGTATTACTACCCTATTAATAAAGAGTCAGACTCCACAAAGCTAAGGTTTATCGCTAAACCAAAGCTCTGATACTAGATGTAACCTCCCTCCTTTTTTGTACATTTAAGCAGACACACGTGCCAACTCAAACCATACAAAAGGGGGAATTATTATTGGGGTGAATAAGAAAAGTAGAGAAAGAAATAAAACAAAAGCAGAATCTCATAGCGGAATGACAAAATATAATAATCAAATAACAGTTCATGAAGCTGCTTTACAAAACGTTTGATCATACTTATACAACACATATCAGAGTTACACATACCAGAAAATAATAAATAATGCAGCGGAACAGTATGCGGTGGAATAATATAATGAATAATAGTAATACAATCTTCGTCTTCGTCCTCCAGAAATAAAGTCTTCGAATCCTGAAGTGCTCAAACGGACCCTAGCGAATTGAAAAAAACACTCGAGTCAAAACTAAAAGGTCTTATGTAAGTTAAATCAATGGTAAAATATGAGTTGAATGACGTCATAGAGGTTTACGGGATTTGACATCTCCTATCCAGTGCCAAACGTGAGTGCAGTAACTTAAGAGATGCTCGGGATTCATATCTCCTAAGGATCCGTTAAACTGCTTACTATGTATTAATATTTTGCTATTATAATGATGTCTATTAGTAAAATAAACTTACTTTAAAATAGCATTAAGGAGTGACCCATATTCCCCTTAACATGTAAATAATGCCAATATTCTATACAGTACCGTAATACCTCCTGATCGGAAGGCTACCAGAGGATACTCCATAGGTACGACACAAATCAAACTCGTACAAGGCACGCTAAGGTAGGTGACACCACACAAGGCAATGCCAAGGTAGATATACCAATTACGCATCCGGGCTGGTGGTACCGCATAGCAGTTACTGCCGCCCACCTCGATCCACAGCCCCAAAATCAAAAATCAAAAGTGTCCACCGAATCAATCCCAAAGTCAGAGTATAATATTGAAGGAGTTTGTCCGATAGAAGGGGCTACCTCCTTGGCCTGAGAATCGCTCCTGTTTTAGCAACCATATGCCAACTCACTGGAGTTGGGTCCACGTATATACCTCAAAGGAACGCCGCCACCAACGTACTTCATTCTGAAATCTTCACCGTGTATATGGTCATAAAGTGGTTTTCGAAGTTGGTAGAGAGTATGAAAACTTTCGATCCCGGTCTCTTTAACAACCAAACGTTATTATAACACCGTGGTCCTTTTCAAAATAGTTTATACTCTAAAACCAAATATCATTGCCTTTCAAACCAAATCAGTGCGATATCATTTTCATTTCACATATATCCTTTTCAAAAATCATAACACTTTCAAAGTTATAACATTTTGAAATCAAAACATTTGAATATTACCTTGAAACTCGTAACTTTGAATATAACTTCCACCACTTAAATGGTTTAAATATTTAAAATACTTTATATAATAAAATAGCCTCTTCAATTTCCAAATCAATTCTCAAATCATAAACTTCAATTCAATCCAATTTCCAAATAAATTATTCCAAATTATATCGATTTCAAAATAGATTTGATCCACGAAATAAACCATTCCAAATTCAATATATTTCCAACTTTAAATATTCAACAATTTCACAACTGTGTTTGGAAATTTCATATATACATATCAAATTCAATTTTCTATCATTTTGTTTTGAAATATTTTTACTTACTAAATTCATTATCATTTAAAAATATCCCAAATTACAAATAACTAAATATTTCCTTAAATTTATTTATACTTGAAATACTCCTTTAATTCACCATAACCCAAAACTCAAGTTATAATAATCATACCTTTTTAAAATTTCCAATTTAATAAATTTTACATCAACTTATTTGAGTTAATTCTTTAATAAATTCAATTTCAAATAAATTTCCAATTTATCTTCCAACCTTAATTTATTTAAATCATTATAAACTCTATATGTGAACGTATAATTTAAATGCTTAACCATATTATCTTCCGTAAAATCAAACTTTATTATTAAACTTATTTTATATTAAACAAATTATACGTAGTTCAAAATCAAGAATAAAATAACATTATATAATATCGAAAATCAATATTTATATAAAACCATATATTTCTTTACAAAAGCATAAAAATCATTTTAAAATATTTTTATATATAGGTCGCGGTGTATGTATATAATTTTTTGTTCTATGGTCAAGTGATACGGATATTTATCATTTCAATCCGTAGTTTAAATTATAAATATGGTTATATATCATTTCAAACCGCAATCCCGACAGAAATAAAATCCATAACAACTTGTAGTTTATAACCATATAAAATACAACATCCATTCATCCAATATCAACCATCAAACATTTATCACAATCATCGTCCAATCCAATCAACAACATTAATATAGAACAGAAAATAAATAACAGGTATTTACTGGCAGTTTACGTTCAATAATAAATTAAATAATAATTTAACTGGCAGTTTATATGCAATAATAAATTAAATAACAATTTAACAGGCAGTTTATGTGACGACCCGGAATTTTGAGCAATATCAATTTAATAATCTTTGATAATAATTAAATTAATTTGATCGTTTTACATTATAAATTGATAAGTTAAAATTCTTTTAAAGGTTAATAATAATAATTTGTTAATATCTATCAACATTTTTCTTAACAATATAAATAGGCAAGATTAATTCTTTTGAAATTTGTAATAATTTGATTTGGAAATATTTATTTTGGTAAATAAGAAGTTTTCAATGTAATAAAACTTTATATTCAAATTGTAATATATATGAATGTATATATTGTGATTTGAGATTTGTTTTAAAATATAATAAAGTAATTTTCAAATTTAATGTTAAAATACTTTTCTGCTTGAAATGTGTATATATATTTGTGTATATATATATATATATATATGTTTTAAGTAGGAATTTTATTAATTTGAGTTTAATAAGTATTTCCAAACTTTATTTAGATATATAAATAGTTTTGAAAATTTGAAAAGTTAATTTGATTTTACACTTTTGGAAATGATATATAAGATTTAAATTAAAAGTTCATTTGTTTTAATAAGTCTTTCATTTTTAATTTTTACATAAGATAAATTGTTTCAAAATTTTATGAAGTATTAAAAACAATTTCTCAAGTTTTAATATATAATACCAGTACAATTTAATTCAAATGTATAAATAAAGTTATAATTGTTCACATGAATTCACTTTTGTATATGTATTAAAATCCAAAACATATTCTTATAAAATAAATACATCTTATAATCATGTAAACATTTCATAAATATTTATATAAGCTTATATAAATTATTAAAGATAAAAGAACATTTGTAAAACATTAATAAAACATTTAAATAACACTTATATAACACATGTAAGAATATTAATGTACATTAAGAACACTTGTCATCATATATGTATAGGTGTAAGCTAATTAGGATATAAGATTGACAAATGTCTTTCTTTTGTCAAAATAAAATTTAAAATCTAATTGTAAATAAAAGTTATGTTTTATTCTTCAGCTAAAACATTTTCTTCAACTCAAACAAAACAGATCAAGAATGAGTGTAAATCCAAAATAAAGATCTGAAAAGAAAATGAAACTGTAAATCTGGAAATCCATGAAATCTGTAAAAAAAAAAAAAAAATCTGAATCAAGAAGGTAAAGAAAATTCAAACAGGGGCAAATGCAAGTTCATCTTCTGGTACCATCTGTGATCAATGCAAGAGTAGATTCGAATTAAAATTCAAAAGCATGCAAGATAATTAAAGCCCGGAAAAAAATGCAGATGAATTTAAAATCAAGTGCAGTTCTGTTTTCTGGAAAAAAATTCAGGTGAGTAAAACAAATTTTAAAAACAGATTTCATTTAGTTATGTATAGGGATCTATGATGTTTACTTGATTTCTGGAAATAAAAATGGATGCATGCCTATCTGTTTTATTGATTATTTATATGGTAAAGAATATATACTGTATTATCATAATAGTTTTGAAACTTTCATGATAAATTCAATATCTTATTACTGAATTAGATTTGGCTTTCGATTTGTAAACAAAAGTTGTTTGGGAACAAGAAATCTATCATCTAAAAATACTTGAGAGTTTTAAAAGTTAATAATTAGTTTATTTTTTTAAATTTACAGTAAAATCAAGTATGGATCAAAAAATTAATTAAATCAATTTTGAGTTTTGATTGCATGTATGAAATAGCCATTGAAAATTATGAATTTTAGTGTGATTATCATGATTTTTAATGAGATAATTTGTGAGTATTTTGTGATTTTCTATTTTGGGTATTTTTGCCAAATCACGGCAAACCACGGCGATGATGGACATTGCCGTTGAACTCGAAGGTCGAGGGAGGTTTAGTGATCATGCGAAAAATGGTTCATGAATTTTTAATTGGGTGGGATGGCCGATAATTGTGTAGTTAGGGTTATTTTCCTGTTTTTGGCCGATGAGTTCATCGGGTTTTCACGATGTCGTGGGGATACCGTAGGTTATCGCGAGCATTGCCAAGGATCCAGGAGATTGTGGGGAAGTTTCGGTGGTGGTGACGGGGTCTCTGGTGAAGGAATTGGTCGGCGGTGGTTGATTTTTGTTGTGGTTGGATTTCGAGCAGTTTGGGGTTGAGGGTCGAAATCGCGTGCTCGATCTTGTTTGGGTTTTCTGGGTTGGGAAACTAGATGTTGGGGTTGAGGGCGACTTGGGGATGACCGGCGTGGAGTTCGCCAGCGACCATCGGCGTCGTGCACGTTTACGTGCACGATCGTGTGTTTTGTTTTTGGGTTCTGGGTAGATGGAGGGGTAGGACTCGAAGATTGCATCGGTTATTGGGCGTTCTGACTGAAGCAGTGGGTAGGCAAGGGAAGCTCGGGTTGTTTGCTAGTTTTACTCGGGGTAGGCACGGGTTATTGGCAGGGTTTACTCGAGTTTTAGGTATTCAGGCTCTAGTACAGAAGTTAGATATGATTATTACAAAGGATATTTGTTTTTGAAATAAAGTTTTTAAAACAAAGATTGAACAAGTTTCAAATTGAATTTGTTTTCAAAGTTATGTTTTAAAACAAGTTTATATATTTTAAAATATGGAAGTTTTAAAAGAAAATAAGTGGATTTGAAATAAAGTTTATATTAAACTTTATTAAATGAATTTGGAAAGTTTTTTTTTAAAAAAAGATTTCAAAGTTCAATTTAAAATATGTTTAAATTTTAATTGATTTCTAAATATTATATTTTATTTAAATAAAGTTTAATGATTTAGAATTTGATATTCAATTGTAATAAAGATTATCTTTAGTTATTTTAAATTTGATTTAATTAAAGATAAAAACATTTGTAAAGTTGATTGAGATAATTAAATTATTTTTAATTATCAAGTTTTATTTGTTCATAAATGATTTAATTAAGATGATGTTTTCTTAATTAAGAATCGTTTTAACATAATAAATTAAAGAATCATTTAATTAATCGTAAATGATTAAGTTAAATAGTTAATTAAGTAAATAACTTGTGATTAATTAAGATAATCACTTTGATTAATCAAATCTAATTACTTAGGAAAGTAACTTAAGTAATTAAGTGATTAATTTAGAAGGTAATTAAATAAAGATAATTACTTTATAAAAGTAATTAAGTAAATGTGATTAAGGAATAATCACTTTAGTTATTAACTAAAGAATTAATTAATAATTAGTTAAAGATTTAAATTATTTGATTAATGATTAATTAATAAAAATATTAAGAGTAATTAATTAAGTGATTAATTACTTGTTAAGGTAATTAATTAAGAAAGGATCTTAATTAATGAAGTAATAATTAATTAATATAAATAATTTATTAATTGTTAATTAATAATTTAAGAGTAATTAATTTATAATTACTAAATGTAATTAAAAGTAATTAATCAATGTGATTAATTAAAAGTGATTAATCACGTATGATTAAAAGATAATTAAGGAATAATTATTAGGATAATTAAAGAAAATTAATCAAGGATTGATTAATTTAGGAAGTAATTAAGAGGTAATTACTTATTATAAATTTGTAAGTAATTAATCAGGATGATTAATTAATATGGTAATTGAGTAATAATTACTTAAGGTAATTAAGTGATAATTAATCAGGGAGGATTAATTGAAATGGATAATTAAGCAATGTTAGTTAATTAATTAATTTGTAGTTAATTAATGAATAAGGAGTTGGATTGAAGATAATACAAGAATTTGATTTAAGGATTAATTAAATTAATCAAGTTTGAATCAAATTTGTTTATGAATGATAATTGATTGGATGATATATATATATATATATCATTGAATGATTAATGATTGGATGTTATTGGATGACATTGATTGATGGATGATGATGTGAATATGCCATATCTGAATGTGATATATATGCTGCTTTGTGATATGTATAGATGCATGTGATAATAGATGCTTATCTATCTGTGTAACAAAATACATCCATTTATGATAAGTGATATCTTCTGAAATATCTATTGTTTAAATCCCTTAAGTATAACTTGGACATTAAAATGGCGTTTGGTTTCGGTGAGACCGGGATCGGGTTTCCATATTTGGATGTCCGAAAACCACACCGATTCCAATTAAACGTTAGGTCGTTAATCCAAGTGGAGCGAGTGAAGACTCGAGGTGCAAGGGATATACGTCAGTATAACTCTGTGGGTGATTCCGTAATGAGTTTGACGGAATAGTGCTTATAGATTCGAGATGGTGATTTAGAGTGCAAGGGCTATGGTCGTTGACTCTGAGGGTGATTCCAAAATGAGTGCAACGAGATAGTGCCTTCGGTTTCGTTCGAACCCGGAACGAACTTGTATGGATTGAATGCTTTCAGCACATCGTCAGGCGGATGATGAGCATTCTAAGATAATTGGTCCTATAAAGGTAATCGCAGCCTCAAGCCTCATCAACCGGGAATGGCTAAAACAGGGGAGGTGCAGCAAGGCTTCGTGGGTCGCTCCCACTGGAGAGCAAGATACATCCCTGTCTAGAGGTCCCTTTTAATTCGGCTATGTGGGCAGTTGGAACTGCAGCCAACTGCGGGGTGGTCTTGTTCGGGACTGTTCAGTAAGGAATAGTCCCGGCCTTGTGTTGCAGGGGATGAAGGGAGTAATCCTCGGTACGGTGATCTAGGCCACGTACTGTGACGGGTGGTAGCCCAGTAGCCCAGCCATAGATGGAAACCCATTCTTCCTACGAGACCCTACGGTTTTGTTTGTATTACCCACTTTTGTGGCTAGTAGCTGGAATTTAATAAATGTAACAATTTCGGCTATTTCATATTTATTTGAAAACCCTAGACACTATTATAATATCACTGGATTTCCTATCAAATGTTTTGGTTAGCGTAAGGTAAAAACTTTTCCATGTTTATGTGTGGGAAGTCTTACGTGATACCTTTTCTTTTCAAAAAGGATTTTCTAAAGTCAAGCAATCTTAAACCGTTTACTCACACCAGACCCCTGTCTGACCCGAGTGTTTATTTTCTGTTTTACTAAACTCTTGGGTACTCATATTATATATGAGTAGTCAAGTGATTCATGTTATCTCTTGACGAATCTGGAGAAGCTTTGGAGCAGGAGGCTTCAGCGTGTAGATATATGGTTAGAGTTTCCGCTGTGTGTGTTTCTGTGTTGCTGTTCTTGTATTGTATTAGACAGAAATGTTATAATTGTCTAAATTGAGATGTTTAGTTGTGTACTCTGATGTATATGATACTATGTATATGTTCTATATTATATTTAAATCGTTCCGCTGTGAGATTCAGATGTGTTGTTTTCTCTTTCTTCTCTTTCTTTTCTTCTTCTATCCCTTTCTTTCTTAATTAGTGATGCGATTTTCCAGGTGTGGAAAGTCGGGTCGCTACAGTTGGTGTCAGAGCAGTTAGGTTGAGTAAATACCTAGGCTCTGGAGTGGTGTCTATCTCGAGAGAGCGTACTTGTAATTTTTATATATAGATATATATTTATATAACTACCTAATCTGTTGGGATATCTGTTCGGACTTTCCAACATAGGTTATAAAGGTAGATATGGTAGGAGTGTGTGGAACACGACTACCACTAATGGAAGAGGTTTAGATGTTGTGGTTGGAGATGTGTCTGTCGAGATTGTAGATCTAATACAGTCTCGAATAAGTTTTGTGGATTGGTGAAAGGATTTCTTTGAGTCCAGTGAAAGTATTTTCAAGAATTAGAGTATATTCTTGAAGTTTGGGGTTGATTTTCTCTCTTATGAGCGGGATTTCTAAAAGTTGAGGTATCCGCTAAGGAAAAGCAAGTGGTGGTATCTTGATAGCTTCTAAACGGATAGCTATGTGATGAGATGCAGTATCCATAGAAGGTTCTGAAGATGTTTCTTTTGGAGCCAGATTAAGATGGTATTGGAAGAGCATTGATGCCTACTGCAAGGAAGATTCAAATGTTTAGAGATTCTCTGGATCTCAAGTAAGAATGTTTTGTCCATATTGAAGTATGAGACTAAGGTCAATGAATTACCTCATTTCAGACATGGTCTCATTTGTTTTCTTAAGAAGATAAGTGGTTGGTGTTTGGTTTGGAGCCGAGTTTCTTGAATAGATGTCTACTCGTCTCAAGGATTTTTAGAGAAATTGGATGTTAGTTTGGTGTTTCAAGAAGCTTTTGGTTAAGGAAGATCTTTTGGCTTAGCTATATCATTGAAGTGAAGTTAGGAAGCAGCAGCATGGACCTATTTCTTCGATGATTCAGTAATCTTTGGGATTCTACTATTGGCAGACCAGGCAGATGGAGAAGGCTTATTCTTTTCTTTTGGGACGCTCAGCAAAGCAGGATATTTGTTGGAAGTGATTTATCAGTTTTTCTAACAGATGAGCCATTCTGGAAAGATTTATCTTGTTTAGGAAAAGCTGTTCTAGTTGGTGAAGCAGATAGTTTCTTTGGAATCTGAATTGAGAGGGATCGTAAAAGTAACTTGCAATTAGTTTGGGGAATCTTTGAGTATTCTTTGGTTTGAGATTGAGGCATCTCATATGGAGGTGAAAGCTATGAAAGTAGTCGGAGATTTTCCAGATGTTTTTGAGAAATCAGAGGTCTTCCAGCATCAGAGTTTGAGTTTCTTATCGACTTGGATTTCTAGGAGCAGTATTGATAATTCAACCATATAGTGGGATGACTCTTAGAGCGAGAAGAGTTTGGTGAGGCAGCTCAAGATTCTTTGGAGAAGGATTGATCATCTTATTCTAAGTTAAGGTTCTGTTGAGATGTTTTGACCAAGTGGAATGGTCACTAAGATTTTTATGAGTCGGATAAACTTTCTTCGATAGCATTCTTATCTGCTCTAGATCAGAGTTGTGCAGCGGAAGCAAGTTGGGAATTATTTTAGTATGGGAGCAACCAGGAGTTGCAGTAAAGAAATTTCTACAGGAAATTCATGTATGAAGGAATTTTCTGGATTCGGAAGGCAAGGTTGTCAAGTACAACTGATTGGTTATTCCAGATAGTAGATATAGGTTTGAAGTCCATTGATGCTTGTAATGTAGAGTCGTATTTTGGATTTCAGCAAATTATTTTTGGGAAAGCCACTTTGTTGAGTAGTACCTGGAGATTTGGTTTGAGTTGGTGTTGTTGTTTCTTGAAGCAATCGGCAAGGGTTAGGCTGATCAAGAATATTGGAGGTGACTCAGAGCATCTGAAGAGTTGTGCAGTTAAGAATTGAGGAGAATTGGAATGTGCAGTTAGAAATTGGATATTGATTTGGTTTTATCCAATCAAAGGAGATATAAGAATGGGTAAAACTGGAAAGTTAGCTTCGAAGGCATTTTGAGTTTTCCTGTGTTCTCTAGAGATTAAATTTTGATCTACAGGATTGAATTACCAGTTCGGATAGCTGGAAATTCATTGTATTTCACATATCTCTGAGGAATACGTGTATGATTCTTTGAGTGATAGGATCAGCAGTTAAGGAGGATTTGGTAGTTGGGCTGGTTTTGAGTTTAGTCTGATATTTTGTTCAGATTTGTAGGATCAGATGAGGGAGATCTTTGTTTTGATAGTGTAGTTAGTTAAGATGTGTAGAGCGAGTATTCCAGTATAGGTACTTGGAAACTCTTGATAATATTAGGAAATTCTATTCAGAATTTTCTGGAATAGATAAATTGTTTGAATTGGATGCTATGATTGATAATGTATGATTGATTGTTTGATTTCTGATTTAAATTTAAATTCTTTAGCTAGATTATTAAATTATCTTTGCTTTTAAATTTCGGGGACGAAATTCTTTCAAGGGGGAAGGAATGTGACGACCCGGAATTTTGAGCAATATCAATTTAATAATCTTTGATAATAATTAAATTGATTTGATCGTTTTACATTATAAATTGATAAGTTAAAATTCTTTTAAAGGTTAATAATAATAATTTGTTAATATCTATCAACATTTTTCTTAACAATATAAATAGGCAAGATTAATTCTTTTGAAATTTATAATAATTTGATTTGGAAATATTTATTTTGGTAAATAAGAAGTTTTTAATGTAATAAAACTTTATATTCAAATTGTAATATATATGAATGTATATATTGTGATTTGAGATTTGTTTTAAAATATAATAAAGTAATTTTCAAATTTGATGTTAAAATACATTTCTATTTGAAATGTGTATATATATTTGTGTGTGTATATATATATGTTTTAAGTAGGAATTTTATTAATTTGAGTTTAATAAGTATTTCCAAACTTTATTTAGATATATAAATAGTTTTGAAAATTTGAAAAGTTAATTTGATTTTATACTTTTGGAAATGATATTTAAGATTTAAATTAAAAGTTCATTTGTTTTAATAAGTCTTTAATTTTTAATTTTTACATAAGATAAATTGTTTCAAAATTTTATGAAGTATTAAAAACAATTTCTCAAGTTTTAATATATAATACCAGTACAATTTAATTCAAATGTATAAATAAAGTTATAATTGTTCACATGAATTCACTTTTATATATGTATTAAAATCCAAAACTTATTCTTATAAAATAAATACATCTTATAATCATGTAAACATTTCATAAATATTTATATAGGCTTATATAAATTATTAAAGATAAAAGAACATTTGTAAAACATTAATAAAACATTTAAATAACACTTATATAACACATGTAAGAATATTAATGTACATTAAGAACACTTGTCATCATATATGTATAGGTGTAAGCTAATTAGGATATAAGATTGACAAATGTCTTTCTTTTGTAAAAATAAAATTTAAAATCTAATTGTAAATAAAAGTTATGTTTTATTCTTCAGCTAAAACATTTTCTTCAACTCAAACAAAACAGATCAAGAATGAGTGTAAATCCAAAATAAAGATCTGAAAAGAAAATGAAACTGTAAATCCATGAAATCTGTAAAAAAAAAAATCTGAATCAAGAAGGTAAAGAAAAATCAAACAGGGGCAAATGCAAGTTCATCTTCTAGTACCATCTGTGATCAATGCAAGAGTAGATTTGAATTAAAATTCAAAAGCATGCAAGATAATTAAAGCCTGGAAAAAAATGCAGATGAATTTAAAAGCAAGTGCAGTTCTGTTTTCTGGAAAAAATTTCAGGTGAGTAAAACAAATTTTAAAAATAGATTTCATTTAGTTATGTATAGGGATCTATGATGTTTTACTTGATTTCTGGAAGTAAAAATGGATGCATGCCTATCTGTTTCATTGATTATTTATATGGTAAAGAATATATACTGTATTATCATAATAGTTTTGAAACTTTCATGATAAACTCAATATCTTATTACTGAATTAGATTTGGCTTTCGATTTGTAAACAAAAGTTGTTTGGGAACAAGAAATATATCATCTAAAAATACTTGAGAGTTTTAAAAGTTAATAATTAGTTTATTTTTTTTAAATTTACAGTAAAATCAAGTATGGATCAAAAAATTAATTAAATCAATTTTGAGTTTTGATTGCATGTATGAAATAGCCATTGAAAATTATGAATTTTAGTGTGATTATCATGATTTTTAATGAGATAATTTGTGAGTATTTTGGGATTTTCTGTTTTGGGTATTTTTGCCAAATCACGGCAAACCACGGCGATGATGGACATTGCCGTTGAACTCGAAGGTCGAGGGAGGTTTAGTGATCATGCGAAAAATGGTTCATGAATTTTTAATTGGGTGGGATGGCCAATAATTGTGTAGTTAGGGTTTATTTGCCTGTTTTTGGCCGATGAGTTCATCGGGTTTTCATGATGTTGTGGGGATACCGTAGGTTATCGTGAGCATTGCCAAGGATCTAGGAGATTGTGGGAAAGCTTCGGTGGTGGTGACGGGGTCTATGGTGAAGGAATTGGTCGGCGGTGGTTGATTTTTGTTGTGGTTGGGTTTCGAGCAGTTTGGGGTTGAGGCTCCGAATCGCGTGCTCGATCTTGTTTGGGTTTTCTGGGTTGGGAAACTAGATGTTGGGGTTGAGGCCGACTTGGGGATGACCGGCGTGGAGTTCGCCAGCGACCATAGGCGTCGTGCACGTTTACGTGCACGATCGTGTGTTTTGTTTTTGGGTTCTGGGTAGATGGAGGAGTAGGACTCGAAGATTGCATCGGGTATTGGGCGTTCTGACTCGAAGCAGTGGGTAGGCAAGGGAAGCTCGGGTTGTTTGCTAGTTTTACTCGGGGTAGGCACGGGTTATTGGCAGGGTTTACTCGAGTTTTAGGTATTCAGGCTCAAGTACAGAAGTTAGATATGATTATTACAAAGGATATTTGTTTTTGAAATAAAGTTTTTAAAACAAAGATTGAACAAGTTTCAAACTGAATTTGTTTTCAAAGTTATGTTTTAAAACAAGTTTATATATTTTAAAATATGGAAGTTTTAAAAGAAAATAAGTGGATTAGAAATAAAGTTTATATTAAACTTTATTAAATGAATTTGGAAAGTTTTTTTTTTAAAGATTTCAAAGTTCAATTTAAAATATGTTTAAATTTAATTGATTTCTAAATATTATATTTTATTTAAATAAAGTTTAATGATTTAGAATTTGATATTCAATTGTAATAAAGATTATCTTTAGTTATTTTAAATTTGATTTAATTAAAGATAAAAACATTTGTAAAGTTAATTGAGATAATTAAATTATTTTTAATTATCAAGTCCTATTTGTTCATAAATGATTTAATTAAGATGATGTTTTCTTAATTAAGAATCTTTTTAACATAATAAATAAAGAATCATTTAATTAATCTTAAATGATTAAGTTAAATAGTTAATCAAGTAAATAACTTGTGATTAATTAAGATAATCACTTTGGATTAATCAAATTTAATTACTTAGGGAAGTAACTTAAGTAATTAAGTGATTAATTTAGAAGGTAATTAAATAAAGATAATTACTTTATTAAAAGTAATTAAGTAAATGTGGTTAAGGAATAATCACTTTAGTTATTAATTAAAGAATTAATTAATAATTATTAAAGATTTAAATTATTTGATTAATGATTAATTAATAAAAATATTAAGAGTAATTAATTAAGTGATTAATTACTTGTTAAGGTAATTAATTAAGAAAGGATCTTAATTAATGAAGTAATCATTAATTGATATAAATAATTAATTAATTGTTAATTAATAATTTAAGAATAATTAATTTACAATTACTAAAGTAATTAAAAGTAATTAATCAATGTGATTAATTAAAAGTGATTAATCAGGTATGATTAAAAGATAATTAAGGAATAATTATTAGGATAATTAAAGAATAATTAATCAAGGATTGATTAATTTAGGAAGTAATTAAGAGGTAATTACTTATTATAAATTTGTAAGTAATTAATCAGGATGATTAATTAATATGGTAATTGAGTAATAATTACTTAAGGTAATTAAGTGATAATTAATCAGGGAGGATTAATTGAAATGGATAATTAAGTAATGTTAGTTAATTAATTAATTTGTAGTTAATTAATGAATAAGGAGTTGGATTGAAGATAATGCAAGAATTTGATTTAAGGATTAATTAAATTAATCAAGTTTGAATCAAATTTGTTTATGAATGATAATTGATTGGATGACATATATATCATTGAATGATTAATGATTGGATGTTATTGGATGACATTGATTGATGGATGATGATGTGAATATGCTATATCTGAATGTGATATATATGCTGCTTTGTGATATGTATAGATGCATGTGATAATAGATGCTTATCTATCTGTGTAATAGAATCTATCTGTGTAACAGAATACATCCATTTATGATAAGTGATATCTTCTGAAATATCTATTGTTTAAATCCCTTAAGTATAACTTGGACATTAAAATGGCGTTTGGTTTCGGTGAGACTGGGATCGGGTTTCCATATTTGGATGTCCGAAAACCACACTGATTCCAATTAAACGTTAGGTCGTTAATCCAAGTGGAGCGAGTGAAGACTCGAGGTGCAAGGGCTATACGTCAGTATAACTCTGTGGGTGATTCCGTAGTGAGTTTGACGGAATAGTGCTTATAGATTCGAGATGGCGATTTAGAGTGCAAGGGCTATGGTCGTTGACTCTGAGGGTGATTCCAAAATGAGTGCAACGAGATAGTGCCTTCGGTTTCGTTCGAACCCGGAACGAACTTGTATGGATTGAATGCTTTCAGCACATCGTCAGGCGGAAGATGAGCATTCTAAGATAATTGGTCCTATAAAGGTAATCGCAGCCTCAAGCCTCATCAACCGGGAATGGCTAAAACAGGGGAGGTGCAGCAAGGCTTCGTGGGTCGCTCCCACTGGAGAGCAAGATACATCCCTGTCTAGAGGTCCCTTTTATTTTGGTTGTGTGGGCAGTTGGAACTGCATCCAACTGCGGGGTGGTCTTGTTCGGGACTGTTCAGTAAGGAATAATCCCGGCCTTGTGTTGCAGTGGATGAAGGGAATAATCCTCGGTACGGTGATCTAGGCCACGTACTGTGACGGGCGGTACCCCAGTAGCCCAGCCATAGATGGAAACACATTCTTCCTACGAGACCCTACGGTTTTGTTTGTATTACCCACTTTTGTGGCTAGTAGCTGGAATTTAATAAATGTAACAATTTCGGCTATTTCATATTTATTTGAAAACCCTAGACACTATTATAATATCACTGGATTTTCTATCAAATGTTTTGGTTAGCGTAAGGTAAAAACTTTGCCATGTTTATGTGTGGGAAGTCTTACGTGATACTTTTTCTTTTCAAAAAGGATTTTCTAAAGTTAAGCAATCTTAAACCGTTTACTCACACCAGACCCCTGTCTGACCCGAGTGTTTATTTTCTGTTTTATTAAACTCTTGGGTACTCATATTATATATGAGTAGTCAAGTGATTCAGGTTATCTCTTGACGAATCTAGAGAAGCTTTGGAGCAGGAGGCTTCAGCGTGTAGATATATGGTTAGAGTTTCCGCTGTGTGTGTTTTTGTGTTGCTGTTCTTGTATTGTATTAGACAGAAATGTTATAACTGTCTAAATTGAGATGTTTAGTTGTGTACTCTGATGTATATGATACTATGTATATGTTCTATATTATATTTAAATCGTTCCGCTGTGAGATTCAGATGTGTTGTTTTCTCTATCTTCTCTTTCTTTTCTTCTTCTATCCCTTTCTTTCTTAATTAGTGATGCGATTTTCCAGGAGTGGAAAGTCGGGTCGCTACAGTTTATATGCAAAAATAAATTAAATAACAATTTAACTGGCAGTTTATATGTAATAATAAATTAAATAACAATTTAACTGGCAGTTTATATGCAATAATAAATTAAATAATAATTTATCCAAATAAATTCAAATAAACTGAGACGATGATTCAAAATATGGCAAACAGTCATAAATAAATTTCTAATCAATCATAAATCAATTTAACAACATAAGAAATTTTAGAAGTTGTGAGTGGGTTAAAATACTCACCTTTTGAATTTAAATTGAATTTAAATCCAATTTAAAACCAAAATTGAAACAGTCTTCGAATCCGTCCAAACTAGCGCTAAAATGTCCGAAATTTCAATACGATCTTAGTGGAGAAAACATTGCCTAACTTCAACCTCGTACCTAAAAGTTATTATAATTAGACGATTTGGAAATCAAAGTTAAATGAAAATAGAATAAATAATAATACTAATCATACTGCCACGTCACCTTGCAAAACACTGCCGAACCCTAACACGTACAGAACGCAGCCTTCCAAGTCCAGCCGCCATCAATTCGTCCACGAACGCCACCTACATCGATCTCCGGTCAGATCCGAAGTCACCGCCCACTTCCCTGCCTTCGGCCGCCTATACATAGCCTACGTGCGACCCTCTCGGAGCGATCGAGCACGATGGTCGTCGCCATCCATAAGCCCTAGATCGAATAAATACGCCACATCTAGCCACTGTTCAACCAAGCGAACATCATGGATGGGCAATGCTCGGCGCCCTCTACAACATCGTACCCTTGATTCGTCAATCGGACGACGATCATTGGACATCAAATGAATGGCCGGAATCCGTTCTTCATTTTGTTGACAAACAGAGCCACAAATCGAAAAACGAATTTCAAATCAGAGATGCGCTTGTCAAGAGCTTCATATTGATATATAATTTGATATGTATTGAGGAGTTTGAATTTTTGATGTGATTTTTTTTGAATTCAAATAGAATTGGATAGTTTTGGGTTTTCAGCCATGGAGGAAGAAGAGCACAGAAATTTCTGTACGTACAGAAAAATGAACACAAGAAATAGGATAGGGTTTATAATGAGGTATATATATGCAAAGCTGAAATTAGAAAGGACTGGATTGATTTGGATCGAAAGTTGAACGATAAATGGCTCGAAAAGCCCATTCTGACTCCGGAATGAAGATGAGTCAACCCATATATCAAAATAGATGTTTCTGAATATTTAAACAATCAATGGAACAGGTTTCAAGTCCAAATTCCATCATATGAAGAAATTATGCTAAAATCAAGTTATTAAAAATTGATTTCCATTGATTTCAATTAAATTGATTTCAATTAAATTGATTTCAATTAAATTGATTTCTAGGCGTTTCGAGCCCGTACGATAAACGAAAAGTAAGATCGCTACGAAACTTGAAATCCTACAATAATTCATTGTTACGGATCCGATGAAATTGGTTTCATCGAAATCCGAGTCAGTGGCCAAAATGGCTATTTTTCAGTTAATAAATTAAATAAATATTAAATCAATTTAGTCAAATTTTGAAATTCCAATTCCATAATTAATGAATCTTATCATTTTTGATTTCTTGAACAATTTCAATAATTTAACAAATTAAGACGCAAATTTAAAGTTGATAGTCCAGCAATTTAAGTATTTAATTTCAATTTCATTAAATTCAGAAATTATAAATTAAAATTACGAAATTCCATTTATTAAATTTTAAACCTTGTTATTCAAGTCTTTTATTACAATAACGATATAATTCACATTGGTTTATAACATGGTACTTTAATATTTCCCAATTTCATCTTAATCCCTATTTACGTAATATTTAAAAGTTAATTTTCATTTAATTCTAACTAATCCAATTATTAAATTTAAATTAATAAATCTTGATTCACATTCCTTTTTATTCAGTCAATCATTATCATATTCATACTTTATTATCAACCAACAATTATTACAATTAATCATCTAATATTGATTTTTCCAAATTACAGCTTATTACATATTATTTCGTCAATTAATATAACTTTGGATTTTATTTCCCAATTTACTATTTACAATCAATTATGGCCTTGCTATTGTTTCTATTAATTGGGTTTGCACTAAATTAGTTATTTATTAACTTGCATTAACATTATTACCTTAATTTTAGTGATTTCATTATTAAATTACGGATTTTTATTTTCTTTTCGAATTAAATTACCAAAACTTATTAAATTAACAAAATTTAATTATCGAAAATTACGGGTTGTTACATGGGTAGTCTTTAATCACATAGTCGGCTGATGACAATTGAAATAAAGAGACTTCAAGACCAAATGAGAGTTGGGTCCACTTTGTGGCTTAGGAGCGTCACGGTTCAGAAAGAACCTTGAAATATGACCTTTCTGCTTGCAAAGGTAACAACTAATATTCTTGAACTTTTTTCCCTTATTCTATCATAGATTGAGCTTCCTTTTATTCGAATTCCCTCTTGCATTCCCACAAGTTGATACTACTGGAGTAGGCTTATTCTTTGCCAATGCACTATAACTTAGAGCCATACTCTTAATGTGAGAAATCATTCTCTCATGGTACTCTTCTCTTATACCCAAAACAAACATCTTGTTTTTCTTTAATGGGGTGTTGATCAATTCCGGTCCAAAATAAGATTACTCTTTGAACCTTGTCTCATATTCTGCTACAAATAGATCCCTCTACTTCAAGTCCATGAAGTTCCTATATATCATGGTCCTTCCTGCTGTTGGCAAGAATTGGTCCTCAAAAACTTCTTTAAATTGGGCTCATGAGAACTCTTCTTCTGGAATATTTGTAGTATGGGAGTCCCACTAAGCTGCTACTTCCTCTTGAAGTTACCATGATGCTAAAAACCGATTATGTTCATCCGATAAGTTGAGACCCTTAAAAATCTTTTTGCAAGATCGCAATCAGCCTTGCACTTGCATGATATACTAAGTTCCTTTAAACGGCTTTCCTCCTAAATTGGTGAAATCCTTTGTTAGTCCGTCAGATGATGGTTTTGATGATAACAACCTTAGAATAGATTATAAATTATAAATACTAACACTATAAGTTTAGATATATATGTATATGCAGGATTTAACCATGTAGGTACTACGAATGAAGACTGTATAGTATAGAGATTCAAGATAGAAGACTCATGAGTATCGAGACTATCAAGAGTTCAAGATTTCAAGGATAAGTATTTTTTATTATTCTTAGGAATTTTTTCTAAAACTCGTAGAAAAACACTGGCATCTTAAGAACCAATTTATTCATGGAATGGAATCCACTTCGAGCCCGTCAAAGGGATGGAACCCTAAGTAGGATGGAACCTACGAAAAATCTAGTGTAACATTGTTTTGTATCCGCTAAATTTTATTCAAAATGATTTTTCAAAATTATATCCTGTTTTCAAAATGTTTTCAAAACTTTCCTTTTAAAAGATTCAAAACCGTCGATCCTGATTTTAAATAATTTTTGCCTCAAAAACATCTTTATTTCCAAAGTCAAATTACTCCTGATTTTAAACTATCTTTTCAAATAGTATATTTAACTTTTAAATATTTATACTTAAATTTAAATATAAAATTATAGTTAAAATCTATATATATTATTCCCTATATTTGCTTATGAATTTTAAGTATAGTCAAATATATTTATAAAGTTTAAAATAGTTTTTATATAAGATAAATGTTATTTTCAAAGAAAATCAAAACACTAAAAAATCCTTTGGGATGTCGACATGCCTAGCATGACCATGTCGACATGGTGACAGTTTGGTTCAAAAATTCAAATTTCAAAAGAAGTGTCTATTCGACATGACTCTTCATGAATGGTTATGGCTGTTGTTCTTCTATAAATAGGGGTCAGTTTCAACGAATTTTCAATCACTTTTTTCTGGTTTTCACTCATCTTCTTCTTCCTCATTTCTAAATACATATTCTTATCATTACTCTGCCGAAATCAACATTGAATCATACTCGATTACTTCTAGTTTGATTCTCTATCACTATCTCTATAAGGTTTTCAGTGCTATTCAGAGTTATAGACTTTTTTGTAATCTATTAAGCGAAAAAAGGTGTAATTATAGCCTTGGAAATCAATCAAAAGGGAAAAGGTGTGATTGTAGCCTTGGTAAACCAATTGGGTAAACTTGTGGCCCGGAAATCAACTATCTCTACCCAGAGGATCGAAATTCTGGAGGGTGTACCTCGTAGCCTTGAAACCGAGGGTGTAATTGTATGATTGTTGTTGAAAGGAAATCTGTACTTGTGTTGCGGGACTGGATGTAGGGTAACTCCGAACCAGTATAAAATCCGGTGTGTTCTTTCCTTTACTGCTTTTATTTTATTTCTGCATCTGTGATTGTTTCTGTGATCATATCTGTGTTTGTATATTGCATACTTTTATGTCTAAATTAACATAAAATAAAAAGATTTAGTAATTCTTTATTAACAATATTCACCCCCCTCTAGTGTTAATCTTAGCCTTAAGATCCGTAATCCGCATTTCTCACAATTGGTATCGGAGCAAGGTTTTCAAAGTTTCATAATCTGATTTTTGAATAGTTTTTTAAATGGCTATATTCGTTAATACTAATTTAGAAGTATTCAAATCATCATTGTTTCATAAGTTTGCATATAATCTATATTCAAATTCAAGTTATCTACCAAAATTGTTTGATCTGCAGGAATCATGCTTTATGGGTGTTGAGGAATCAATCCACAACGGAAAACTTGTGCAGATCAGAAAGAACAAATGGATACTTGATAGTGGATGTTCTAGACACATGACTGGCAATCTAGATATACTGAATGATATAATATACAAAGACGGAGGATTGGTTAACTTTGGAGATAATTCAAAAGGATATGTGATTGGCGTCGGCAAAGTGGGTAATTCTGAAACTCCAACTATTACTAATGTTTTGCTAGTTAAGAATCTGAAACATAATCTGCTAAGTATAAGTCAACTATGTGATAAAGGTTATAAATGTAAATTTTAAAAAGATAAATGTCACATTGAAGATAATAATTCAACCATTATATTTGAGGGAGTCATGAAAAAGAATATATATTCTTAGTATGAAAGTTTCAAATGATAACTTATGTCTGTTGGCAAATACAAGTGACCCTTGGATTTGGCACAAGAGATTTGGGCATTTGAATTTCAAACTCCCATCTAGCAAAACATGATCTAGTAAGAGGTCTCCCTAAAATGAATTTTAAAGTAGATAGTTTATGTGATGCTTGTCAATTAGGAAAACATAGAAAAATTCATTTAAGTTAAAAGATATGATTTCAACTTCAAAACCTCTTGAATTACTTCATCTTGATTTATTTGGTCCATCTCAAATTCTATCAACAAATCATAGTAGATATGTCTTTGTAATTGTAGATGATTATTCTAGATTTACATGGACACTATTTTTAAAACATAAAAGTGATACTTTTGAATGTTTTAAGACATTCTCAAAAAGAATTCAAAATCAATTTTCTCTACAAATTATAACTATTCGAAGTGATCATGGTGGTGAATTTGAAAATGAAAGGTTTGAGGAATTCTGCAATAAAAAGGGAATAAATCATAATTTTTCATTTCCGAGAACTCCACAACAAAATAGAGTAGTAGAACGTAAAATTAGGATGATTCAAGAGTGTGCGAGAACTATGCTTACAGATAGTAATTTACCAAAGAATTTTTGGGCAGAAGCAGTTGCTACCGCCTGTTATATTTTGAATAGAACTTTAATTAGACCTCAAACTGATAAGACATCTTATGAACTTCTTTATTAAAAGAAACCTAAGGTATCTTATTTCAGAATTTTTGGAAGTAAATGCTTTATTTTAAATACAAAAGATAATTTAGATAAATCCGATCCTAAATCCGACAAAGGTATCTTTATCGGATATTCTAATAGAAGTAAAGCGTACAGAGTGTTTAATTTAAAAACTAATACCATTGAAGAAACAATGCATGTTTCATTTGATGAAAATTTCAAAATTTTTGAAGATACAAATGATGAAGAGGATTTAATCACTCAAAATCAAGAACCTATTGAAACTAATAATGAAATTGATCATCCTAATAAAAGGACAAAACTTTTAAAAGATCACCATATAGAAAATATACTAGGAGATATGCAATCTGTTGTTAAAACTAGAAATCAACTAAGTCAAATGAGTAATGTAGCTTTTATATCAACTATTGAACCCAAAAATCCAATAGAAGCATCAACTGATGATTCATGGATGTTGGCTATGCAAGAAGAATTAAATCAATTTACTAGAAATGACGTTTAGGAACTTGTTCCTAGACCTGAAAATAAAACTATAATTGGAACTAAATGTGTTTATAAAAATAAAATGAATGAACAAGGAGAGGTAGTTAGAAATAAAACTCTTTTAGTTGCTCAAGGTTATTATCAAGAAGAAGGAATAGATTTTGATGAAACCTTTGCTCCCGTAGCAAGATTAGAAGCCATTAGGATTCTACTTGCTTTCGCAAATCATAATAATTTCAAATTATTTCAAATGGATGTTAAAAGCGCCTTTTTAAATGGATTTGTAAAAGAAGAAGTATAGGTCGAACAACCACCACTTTTTGAAAATGATAAATTATCAAATCATGTTTACAAACTTAAAAAAGCACATATGGTCTAAAACAAGCTCCTAGAGCCTGGTATGATAGACTAAGATCTTATTTATTGCAATCTAATTTTGAAATTGGTAAAGTAGATAATACTCTTTTTATTAAAAGAAATAAAAATGATATTCAACTAGTACAAGTTTACGTAGATGATATCATTTTTGGTTCAACTAATTTTGAAATGAATAAAGCATTTTCTGAAATAATGATAAAAGAATTTGAGATGAGTCATAAGGGTGAATTAAATTTCTTTTTAGGATTACAAATAAAACAATTAGATAATGGTATCTTAGTCAAGAAAAATATGCTAAAGACCTAATTAGTAAATTTGGTTTGACCACTACGAGTGGAAAACCTACTCCCATGGCAACCAATGAGTACCTTAGTAAAGAAGATCTCTCGAAAGATGTAGATCAAAAATTATATAGAGAAAAAACTGGATTTGATGCTATGTGCAAAGCCGCTTGATTGTCACAATATAACATGATAGGCTTCTCAATCTTTATATCCAGTTCTGTCATAAGATGATCGATCCATATGATTTCACACACTCCTTTAGCCATAGCTCTGTATTCAGATTCTGCACTAGATCTTGCAATTACATGTTGTTTTTTACTTTTTCATGACACAAGATTTCCTCCTACATATACACAAAAACCAGAAGTGGATTTCCTATCTAGTTTAGATCCTACCCAGTCAGCGTCAGTAAAACATTCAACTTTATTATGTTTGTGATCAGCATACAACATGCCTAATCCAGCTGTGCCTTTAATATAACCCAGAATATGTTCTAAGGCCTTCCATTGATGTACATTAAGTGATGACATGTATTGGCTAACTATGCTAACAGCATAGGATAGATCTGGTCTGGTAACAGTAAGGTAGTTTAACTTACCCACAAGCCTCCTGTATCTTTCAGGATCATTGAACAACTCTCCATCCTCTGTCCAACTATTATTTGGCATTATTGGTGTAGTATTAGGTTTAACTCCAAGCTTTCCTGTCTCTGCTAAAAAATCCAGTGCATACTTTCTCTGAGATAAAAATATACCTTTCTTGCTTCTTGCAACTTCAATCCCTAGAAAATACTTCAGATTTCCTAGATCTTTGGTATGAAATTTTGTATGGATAAATCGTTTCAAAGAACATATTCCCTGTTCATCACTCCCAGTGATGATTATATCATCAACATAAACAACCAATAGCATAACTCCAGCACTAGAAGTTTTATAAAAAACTGAATGGTCAACTTTACTTTTAGTTATACTATAAGATTCCAGAACTTGACTAAACTTTCCAAACCATGCTTGAGGAGATTGTTTCAGGCCATACAATGTTTTCTTTAGTTTACATACCATATTATTCTTTTCTTTAGCAAAAAATCCAGGGGGTTGTGTCATGTAAATTTCTTCTTTAAGATCACCATGTAGAAAAGCATTTTTAATATCAAGTTGATGCAATTTCCAATTATGTGTGGCAGCTAGAGAAATGAATAATCTGACAGATGTTAGTTTAGCTACAGGACTAAAAGTCTCTAAATAATCCACTCCATATACTTGTGCATATCCCTTTGCAACGAGTCCAGCCTTAAATCTCGCCACTGATCAATCAGGGTTCACCTTAATTGAGAACACCCATCTACACCCAATTGCCTTCTTATCTTTAGGTAAAGGAACTAACTCCCATGTCTTGTTCAGTTCTAAAGCTTCAAGTTCTTCAAGCATAGCTGAGTGCCATTTTGGATTTGAGCTGGGTTCATTAATTGATTTTGGAATAGAAACAGAATCAAAGATTTGCAGAAACAAACAGGTTGACACTGGTAAATGGTTATATGACACATAAGAAGATACAGGATATGTACACTGGCCGTACATCTCTAACAAAACAAGTACACCTAAATACTCTAGGTTTAACAGGATAGATATCTTTATTTGGAAAGTGAACATTGTAGGGAATGTCACCCTTCAACTCACTTGAAGGCATTCTATTTATCAAAAAACAGGCAGTGGAGATAGCATCTGACCAGAAACACTTTGGCATGTGCATTTGAAATGAAAGAGCTCTGGTGGTTTCTAAAAGATGCCTATTTTTTCTTTCTGCAAACCCATTTTGAGATGTAGTATCTACACAAGATGTCTCATGCATAATGCCATTATTATTCATAAAGCTATGAAATAGACTTGAAATATATTCTTTGGCATTATCACTTCTCAAGTTTTAATAGTTGTGTTGAACTGGGTTTTTATTTCAGCACAGAAGTTACAAAAAATAGAATAAAGTTCTGATCTATTTTTCATAAGAAACAGCCAAGTCAATCTTGAGTAATCATCCACAAAAGTTACAAAATACTTAAAATCAAGTTTAGAAGTAACCAAAGAGGGTCCCCAAATGTCTGAATGTACAAGATCAAATGTTGAATCAGCTCGTTTATTTATTCTTGGATTAGAACTCTAACGGTGATGCTTGGCAAATTGACATGAATCACACTCCAGTGATTTTATTGAAGTATACTGTGGACATAAAATTTTGAAATTAGAAAAAGAAGGATGACCTAATTGGAAGTGATTCTTGAGAGCCTTATTAATACTAGTGCCTGCAACCATAGTTGATGGCAAACTATCAAACACATATAGACCCCCAAGCTCCTTTCCTTTACCAATAGTATTCTTGGTCATTAGATCCTGAAATACACAATAGTTAGGACAAATGTAATACTGCAGTTAAGATTTTTGGTCACTTGACTAACAAAGAGAAGATTGAACTCAAGTTTTGGTGTATACAACACAGACTTTAAAGTCATAGAAGGATTAAGATCAGCAATTTCTTGATCCATGAACAACAGATAATGTGCCATCGGCAAGTGTTATACTCTAAAAACCACTTTTGTTCTGAAAATTTGATAAGAAAGAGGAGTTACCGGTCATATGATCAGTGGCACCTGAATCTATGACCCATCTATTTGTTGTAGCCACTGTAGAAACATTAGGACTTGGATTCTTCAAGTTATTTTTATATTCAATGAATTTGTCATAGTCTTCTCCAGTAATGAGTATAGATTTACCGTGGTTGGAGTTAGCAACATTAGCAACTTGATTTGATGAACTCCGCCCTTTACTTGCTGACTTATCAAAACTTCGAGTCTTACTTTGTCTCTGTCTCTCTTGTAATTTCCAGCATTGTTGATATCTATGACCAATTTTCTTACAAAATGTGCAGGAATTTGGGTTCATGGGTCGAAATTCGGGTTGTGTACCACCTCTTCCATATCCACTTTGATTTGGTCTCCACTGTGCATTGTTTGGTGCATATCTGTTTTGTGCACTTGCACTATTTTGACTAATTAAAGCACTAGAGTTAGATGTAGAATTATTTTGAGAGTTATTTGAACTATCATCTCTTAATAGTCAACTGAAAATTTCTTGTAGCGAGATCACATCAGATCCAGATAAGATTTGTGTTTTTGCTGATTCAAACTCACTTGGAAGACCACCCAAGAAAATCATAACAACCATTTGCTCCCTCTGTTGTTGCTGGACTTTGATGTCTGGACTCATAGGAAGAAGAACATTAAATTCTTCATACACTTTCTTAAATTAATAAAACAGCTCATTAAACTCAAATCAAGCTTCTCAGCACGGTAAAACGACTTGCAAACATCATACATATTACTCAAATTTCCTTTCCCCGAATATAAAAATTCCAAATAGTCCATTAACTCCTTCACAAAACTACAATGATTAACTAAACTAATCACATTACTATCGATCGTATTTCAAATCTGAAGAAGCAATCGAGCATCATCTCTCAGCCATACTTGATCATCTTTATCTTCCGAATTTTCTTTTGGTGGATCTCTCATGAGATGGTCTTCTTTATCAATACTCCGAAGATACAATCGAATTGTCTTACTCAAATCAAAATAATTCGAGTCCCCTCATTTGTGATCTGTAATCTTGGACACTATAGGCATAATATCCACTATAGTCTTATTATCCGCCATGATAGAAAATAGACGAAAGTAGTAACTTAAATTCTTTTCTTTTTATTATCTCATCATCTCAGCAAAAAATGAGTACAATACAAATATAAGGAGAAAGACATACATGGACTGCAAACATAGAAAGGCCCAAAACCCAAAATGAAAAGCAAGAACAGAAAATGAAAAACAAGAACAAATGCAACCAAAACAAAGCTAGCCCAATGCTCCACTTGCACATGAATAAAATAGATAAATTCCGTTGATAAATTCCAATTTATTTATAACACTCTATATTACTGCTAGTAGACCTGATGTCATGCATAGTGTCTGTCTATGTGCCAGATATCAATCCCAACCTAAAGAGACTCACTTAAAAGCCGTGAAACGAATCATAAGATATGTTAAACACACGTCTGATTATGGGTTATTCTACCCTAAAAATGATTCTTTTGACTTAATATCTTACCGTGATGCTGACTATGCTGGTTGTAAATCAGACCGAAAAAGTACAAGTGGGACTTGTCACTTTTTGGGGCATTCTCTGATTTCTTGGCTTAGTAAAAAGCAAAACACAGTTTTTTAATCAACAACTGAAGCAGAGTATATTTCTGCTGCTTTGGCTTGTTCTCAAGTAATATATATGCAACAAACCTTAAAAGATTTTGGTTTAAAATTTTCAAAATCACCAATTTATTGTGACAATACGAGTGCGATAAATTTATCCAAAAATACTACTCAACATGCTCGTACTAAACATATTGATATCAAACATCATTTTCTCAGAGATAATATAAGTAAGGAAGTAGTTACTCTCGAGTAAATCAATTTTGAGAATCAAATTGCTGATATCTTAACAAAATCCTTAAATGAATCAATATTTACTAAATTAAGAAGAGAATTAGGTATTTGTTCTATAACTTAAATATAAAATATAAATAACAAGTATAATTAATAATTAATATTAAAATAATTCAAAGAGTTAAATTTTAAAAAGACCATGTCGACATCCCCTGGGTATACATGTCGACATATAACGTTTTTGATTATTTAAAAATTTCCCCACCAAAATTCAAAAATTTAGCTATATATTCTTCTCAATTTCGACTTTTCATTCATTCTCTCTGTTTTTCTATTCATTCTCTCTTCTGAAATAAATAAAATCATGGCTTCATCCTCAAAATCAAACATAAAATCAACTTTCTCGTTTCCCTCTCCCACTTCTGGTCCATTCCAATGCACTACTCTTGCTCGTGTAACGAAAATAGAGGAGTCTATGATTGATGTACTTTAGATGTTGACTGAAATTCAAGTGACTCAACTTCGTATGGAAAAGGAACAGGAAAGGCAAGGCAAGATTCTTAGGAATTTGCAAAAATTCCTAATGGATAACCAGGCCAACCCTATCTTGATTGATGAAGACTCTTCACTTAATCAAGAAAAAGAGGCCAGCGAGGAAGAAGAAGAAGAACCCATGGAAGAAGCGCACGAGGAGGATGATGACCTAGTAGTGTGTGTTGGAGGAGTGCATTTCGACAAAAATGGGAATCTTGTCGAATAACGTGGAAATTTCTGTTTCCACTATCCAAACTGTTCGATTCATAGATCTCCTATGTTCAGAAACACACATTAGTTTCTTCTCTTTCCTTCCGTTGTTGTATGTATTTTTATGTTTTCAAACACCAATGTAAATACAACCATATAGGTAATAAATAACTCATGTTCTTATATGTGTTTTTATTATAAGTATTATTGTGAATTCTTCGTTAGGATAGTCGATAGTTTAGGACTATGTTTTAGTATTAGACTTAAGTGTTGATTATTTATGAAAACACTATCATTATAATCACATGTCATAGAGTAATAGTTTTAGGGGGAGTTATATAGTTTGGAGTTATCTACTTTAGATAAAGTTTTTGTTGATGACAAAGGGGGAGAAATATAAAATAGGATAGTTAGGTATGGATTAAGGGGGAGTTGTTAGTTTTAGGGGGTGTTATTAGAATAGAAATAATATTTAATGAACTAAGGTTGTCATCATCAAAAAGGAGGAGATTGTTAGTCCGTGAGATGATGGTTTTGATGACAACAACCTTAGAATAGATTATAAAATATATATACTAACATTATAAGTTTAGATATATATGTATATGCAGGATTTAACCATGAAGGACTAAGAATGAAGACTGTACAGTATAGAGATTCAAGGCACCAAGATAAAATATCAAGATAGAAGACTCATGAGTATCGAGACTATCAAGAGTTCAAGATTTCAAGGATAAGTATTTTTTATTATTATTAGGAATTTTTGTTAAAACTCGTAGAAAAGCACTGGCATCTTAAAATCCAATTTATTCGTGAAATGGAATCCACTTCGAGCCCGTTAAAGGGATGGAACCCTAAGTAGGATGGAACATACGAAAAATCTAGTGGAACATTGTTTTGTATCCGCTAACTTTTATTCAAAATGATTTTTCAAAATTATATCCTGTTTTCAAAATGTTTTCAAAGCTTTCCTTTTAAAAGATTCAAAACCCACGATCCTGATTTTAAATAATTTTAGCCTCAAAAACATCTTTATTTTCAAAGTCAAATTACTCATGATTTTAAACTATCTTTTTAAATAATATATTTAACTTTTAAATATTTATACTCAAATTTAAATATAAAATTATAGTTAAAATCTATATATATATATTATTCTCTATATTTGCTTATGAATTTTAACTATAGTCAAGTACATTTATAAAGTTTAAAATAGTTTTTATATAAGATAAAGGTTATTTTCAAAGAAAATCAAAAAACCAAAAAAATCCTTTGGGATGTCGACATGCCTAGCATTACCATGTCGACATGATGACGGTTTGGTTCAAAAATTCAAATTTCAAAAGAAGTGTCTATTCGACATAACTCTTCATGGATGGTCATGGCTGTTGTTCTTCTATAAATAGGGGTTAGTTTCAACGAATTTTCAATCACTTTTTTCTGGTTTTCACTCCTCTTCTTCTTCTTCATTTCTTAATACATATTCTAATGATTACTCTGCCGAAATCAACATTGAATCATACTCGATTACTTCTAGTTTGATTCTCTATCACTATCTCTATAAGGTTCTAAGTGCTATTCAGAGTTATAGACTTCTTTGTAATCTATTAAGGGAGAAAATGTGTGATTGTAGCCTTGGAAATCAATCAAAAGGGAAAATGTGTGATTGTAGCCTTGGTAAATCAATTGGGTAAACTTGTGGCCTGGAAATCAAGTATCTCTACCCAGAGGATCGAAATTCTGGAGGGTGTACCTCATAGCCTTGAAACCGAGGGTCTAATTGTACGATTGCTGTTGAAAGGAAATCCGTACTTGTGTTGCACGAATGGATGTAGGGTAACTCCGAACCAGTATAAAATCCGTTGTGTTCTTTCCTTTACTGCTTTTATTTTATTTTTGCATCTGTGATGGTTTTTGTGATCATATCTGTGTCTGTATATTGCATAGTTTGGTGTCTAAATTAACATAACTTAAAAAGATTTAGTAATTCTTTATTAACACTATTCACCCACCCTTTAGTGTTAATCTTAGCCCTAAGATCCGTAATCTGCATTTCTCACATCCTTGCATAAGGTTGCGAAATTCACTCTTGGCTGCTATAATCCTGCCTTTTCGGTAATCCAAACTCCCCCAGGATTTGGGGTTCGACCATTTGTAGCTGTATCACCACCTACTTCCCTACCTCATCTACCTCCGTTACTCATGTCTAATGTAACATCCTGATATTTTCAACCCTTCGCATCCGCACATGTCGGACTTGAATTGCTCAAAATACCGTGTTGTAAATAAAATTTGGCAAATCTTAGAATATACAGTAAATATACAATCACAGATCACAGACACAGAGTAAATAATAATGCAGTGGAATTAAAAGAGATAGTAGTTCATGAAGCTACTATATAAAATAAGATACATCAGAGTTAAACAAGATACAACAGAAGAGTAACAAGTTACATCAAGTACAAATAAAAATACATCACTGAAACACTGGATACAGAAAGAAAAATAGATGACTGGATCTTCAAGCAAAGCTCCAACTCCGAAGGTGAATCTTGAATGCTGAATCACTCAATTTAACTCGAGCGTAAAGCAAAACACAAAACACTCGAGTCAGGACATAAATACTAATGAATTGTAAATCAACTCAAATGAATAGTAACAAAAGTGCATCAGTAACTTAAAGGATGCTTGGGATCGCCCATCCTTTAAGGATCCATTAAACTATTTACTATGTAGTAATATTGCGCTATTATAATAATGTCTACAGTAAAATAAACTTACTTTAAGATAGCGTTCCGGGCTTACCCATATCACCCTTCACACATAATAGTCCCAGTAGTCCATCCAATATCATGATATCTCCAGATCGGGAGACTATCAGAGGATACCACACGGGCTGCAGGAGAAAAACAAATTCGTAGTAAAGGCTCGGTATGGTAGGTGACAAGGCACACAAGGCAATTCTAGAGTAGATATACCAATTACGCACACAGGCTGGTCGTAACACAACAGCCACATACTCCCACCTCGGAACACACTCCCATATCAAAATCGGAGGATGGCCATCAAATCAACCACAAGTAAGAGTATAGTATCGAAGGAATGTGTCCAACCAAGGAGCTACTCTTTCTAGCCCGAGATCACTCCTGTTTTAGCCACCTTATACCAACTCATGGGAGTTGGGTCCACGTAATATACCTCAAGAACGACGCCACCAACCTACTTCATTCTGAAATCTCCACCACGTACATAGTTGTTAAAGTGGTTTTCGAAGTTGGCAGAGAGTATGACAACTTTCGATCCCGGTATTTTTAACAACCAAACATTATTATAACGCCGTGGTAATTTCAAAATAGTTCATACTTCAAAAATCAAATCATTTCATTTCCAAACTATATTCCTTTCAAGATAGTTTATACTTCTAAACCATAACCATTTTTACTTCAAAACTATATTCAATCAAAATAGTTTGTACTTCGAAACCAAAACCATTTTTACTTCAAAACTACATTCAAATCAAAATAGTTTACACTTCGAAAGCAAAACCAGTTTCACTTCAAAACTATATTCAAATCAAAATAGTTTATACTTTGAAACCAAAACCATTTTTATTCCAAAGCTATGTCCAAGTCAATACGATATCATTTCCATTTCAAACATATATTCACCATTCAAAAATCATAATACTTCAAAGTTATAACTCTTTCGAAACTAAAATACTTGAAATCATTACACTTTGAAAATCATAACATTTCGAAATCATACATTTGAAATTTTCAAATTTATTCAATTAAATTCAAATTTCAAATTTCCAATTTAATTCAATTCCAACCATCAGTTTCAATTTCAGTTTTCCAAAAATACTTTTCAAATCTTATAAATTTCAAATATAGATTTGATCTATAAAATAAACCATCCAATTTTATTATATTTCCAAACTTTAATATCCCACAATTCAAAACTAAACTTTATAATTTCATAAATTCATATCTCAAATCTAATCATTATTATTTAGTTTTGAAATATTCATTTCATAAATCCAATATTGTTTAAATAAACATAAATTACAATTAAAGAAAATATCTTTTCATACAAAAATAAGCTTCAAATATTCATTTATCAAAATCAAATATCATTCCAAATTCACATTCTTTATCAAAATAAAGATTATATCATTAAAAACTATTTCGAAATCATTAAAATATCATATCCTTCAAAACCTCGTTATCAAATCATTATTTGAATTCAATTTCAAATATTCAAATTTAAATATCATTTTAAAATCAAATATGTCATTCATTTATTATTTCAAATATTATTACAAAAATACATTTCAAAATTCCATTCAAAAATTCATTTATCTCATTTGATTTCATTCAATTTAACACATAACCAAGTAAACCTTATTTAAATTCAAATTCAATGCAAATTCCTTAAAGTTTAAATTTAAATATTAAATTATATTCCAAATTCCTTATATTTCACAAATAATCAATTCCAATAGTTAAATCATTTAACACTTTAAAATATAACACAAATAGTGTTAAAATCTATAACATTTCAAAACATTGACAAAATATAGTAACGACAGCATTTGTAATGTGCTATCGTAGCTTATAGTTTCCAAAATAGTTAGTTCAATAATAACGGCATTTATAAAATGCCGTAATAGATATTTAGTTATTTCAAACATAGTTACATTCAAAACAACAGCATTTAAAATGCTGTCATAAGACTACAGCATTTTTACGAAATGCTGTTAGTAAAATTTAAAATTTTATTTTAACTTTTCAAAGACAATAAAACTTCAATTCTTATTATTTAAATTTATAAATCACATTTCTAGACTCCAAAATTTCATACTTAAATCATTTTAACATATGATTTATCGTAATAAATTTTTTAAAATCAAATGTTCAATTTTTAAAACTCAATTCATTTATTAAGTCAAAATTTCACTGTTTATTAACTTATAAATTAAATAAAACTTGGTATTTTACTTTAAATATCATTTCAAACTTCAAATTTTGATTTCCATCATTTACTTACATTTTTTTAAAATAAAATTTAATGTCAAAAATCACATTATTTCAAATTTACATACTTAAATTGACAAATTAAAAACTTAAGATTTAACCTTCACAGAACCATAAAATATATATTTTTAATCAAAATTTCATACTTTTAAGAATACATACCTTAATAAAATCATTTAAAAATATACCACGGGGTATATATATAATTTCCTTACCTAGGTCAAGTGATACGGATATATATTATTTCAATCCGTAGTTTAAAAAGAAAACCTGGGTACTATCATTTCAAACCCGTAATCCCAAGTAAATAAAAATAAATAAAAATCGCTCAAGCCTATCATTTCAACCCATAAAGATTTTTCCCTATTCTAAAGTCTGTTCTGGTATATATCATTTCAACACTAGTGTGTGACGACCCGGAAATTTTTAACATTTGAAAATGAAATATTTAATCGATTTTAAATATTTGGAGGTTATTTTAACTTGAATGTCAGTTATAACTATGAATTTGGCAACTAAATTATTTAATTTAATCATTAAAGCTGGGGTAAAAATTTGAATCTGAAATTTTAAGCTGATTAAAAATATTTTCAAGGCTTAGAAAATTTATATTGATGATACTGAAGATAATGGAAGCTTCATAATTGAATTTGGAAATGCTTTGTTCATTTTTGAGATTATATGATTTAAATCGATATTTAAAAATAGCCTTCCGAGGCATAGTCTCAGAATTCGACGAAACCAGTTCCATTGGATCCCTAATATTGTATTATTATCAGATTTCAATTTCTGTAGCATTCGGAGTTGTCTTGTGGTCGTACGATAGGTTAACGCGTTGGAAATTAAGTCGAAATTTAATATAATAACTGGGTCCAAAAAGCTATCTTCTCCATACGATCGAATTAGGACTCGAAAACTTTTCCATTACGTTCGGGATAGGGGTATAACATTATAAACGCCTAGCGGCACGCCTCAATAGGAGGTCAAGATTTTAAGCCGTTTAAATCGAGATATTTGAAAATTAATTTAAATTTTCATATAATGTCAAATTCAAGCACTTCATTGCGGCCGAAATTCCATCAAATCGGTCTCTTTTTCTGATATGTGCATGACCCTTGCCTTTCCTATCATGCTTCTCTCTTTTAAAAATATCTCGTTCCTTTCATTTCAAACAGCCGAGCATTTCTGTAATGACCCGTAAATTTCGACAATTTAATTTGTTTATTTAATAGGGTTTTTGTAATTTATTTTAGTAGAAACAATAAAGGGGATAAATAAAGGTTAAAATGAAGGCTAAAATAAATTATGTAAATGGTGACTTAAAACCTGTTTATAGAAATTTGAATAAAATCCAAACGAATTAAGAAGAAAAAGGGATTCTTACCTGGATATAAAATTTAACATGAGAAATTAATGAAAATATTAAATTGATTTTATGCAATAAAAGAGTGTAAAGGGTAATTGGAATAAATTAAGAAATCATGTTAATGCAAGTTAATAATTTATGACTTGAATGAAATTCCAATTCAATAAAATCATTTAAATGTTATGATTTGATTTTAAATGGAATATGAGAAAAGAAAAAAATGTAAGGATTTGATTAATATATATGTTATTTATTCAGGGTATTGAATACAATTGGGAATCCAATTGTAATTAATGGTAATAATGTTGGTATTTGCTAATAAATTAAATTTCAATGCAATACCCATAAATGGAATGAAATGAATGTATGTAAATGTATACTATGTTATTTATTAAATAGAAGGAAAGAAAAGTAAATATCGAATTGATTGATGAATAAATATGCATTAAATAGTAATTGAATGTAAAGTAAATGGTAATTGTATAAAATCAGTATAAGATAATGAATTGCAATAATGGTGGGTTGATAATAAGGTGTGAATGGAAAAGTGATTGTATGGTAAATGAATGGGATTCAAATTTATTGGAAAAAGTACATGGTTACTTAGTAATAAATTTAAACGGACTTAAAAATGGAATTTATTTAATTAATAGATATAACGGATAATAAAATACTTATAAATGTGGGATTAAGAGTTTTACTACAACTATTATGAGTTATATACTTAGTTCCTACAATTAAATCAGAAACCATTGCAATAAATATAAATTTAATGTTATGCAATCGAGATAAACAATTGGAAAATGTTAAAGTATTTGGATATATACATATACATACATACATATGTGTGTATATATATATATATTTATTTATATTAAGATGGATGGTACCCAAGATGGTAATATGATAAATAGTGAATTTAAGAATGAGAATCAGGATTTATTTATATGGAAACTTAAAGTCTAATAATTGGATTTAATTTCAATTAAATGAGATTGAATATAGTTAAATAATTCATTATTTGAGATAAAGATAATGTGAGAAATTTGTGTGATAATTTGGAATCCAATATTTAATCCATCTGTTTGACAGGAATGAATGGAATACTAATTTATTTATTTAACTAAACGAAATTTTAGGATATTATTTATAATTTGGGTATTTAATGAAATTAAGGATTTATATTGAAATTTATAAATTTACCTTCTTTAAATTTGACATCTAAATTTGTTGGAATTTTGTAAATGATTAAGAATTTTTAAAAGTGATAAAATGGGTCAATTTTAGAATCCAACTATAAAACTGGATTTTATTTATTTATTTTGAATTTATTTAATTAATATAAAAATAGCCAATTTAGTCACGGACTCGGATTTCGACAAAACCAGTTTCATCGGATCCGTATCAATGAATTATTGTAGGGTTTCAAGTTTCGTAGCGATCGGACTTGTCGTTTGATCGTACGAACGCGAAACGCCTTGAAATCGATTTAATTGAAATCAATTTGAAATCAATTTGGAAATATTGATTTCAGCATAACTTCTTCATACGATCGAATTTGGACGTGAAATTTTTTCCATCGCGTTCAGAATATTTTAAAACACCTATTTGGATATATAGGACAAATTTCATTCCGGTGTCAGAACGGGCTTTTTGGGCCACGTTAGCGTTAGCACGTTTGTTTATCCGATCCATCTATTTAAATTTCCAACCTATCTATGTAAACCCAGTTATAAAGCCTAGCCTCCATCTATTCTCATTTGTTTGGGCGTTCATTTCCTCCTATTCCCAATGGCTGAAAACCCTAGATTCAGATACAATTTCAAAATCAAATCCAAAGCCTAAAATTTAAAATCCTTAGAAAATTCCAAAAAATTATATGTTGATGCTCTCGACGAGCGTAATTCAATGTTGTAATTCGTTTTTCGATTCGGGTCTTAATTTTTCCAGAAATCGCATGTCAAACTCGGTCGTTCGTTTTGGCTTTTGTGATTCAACGGTGGATTCACGTCTTTAGACCGATCGGGTTGCGTAGTCAGGTAGAGGGCGTCGAGGCAGTTAGATCGGCACAGCCATGTGGGTTTATCGGCGCCTGAAGTTGTCGCGGTTTGCGGTTTGATGCAGCGGAGGTAGTCGACATAGGGATGGCCGGAGGGGGCGAGATGGTAGGAGTATGGGCGGCTCGTGGTGGCAGGGGCATTGGCGAAGCCTGATCGAGGTGAAGTTGAGCGTGGACGAGGCGATATTTGCCTAAAAAGTGGTGGCTAGGGTTGTTCTTTCTACTGGAGCTTGCATGAAGGTGGATGGAGCACGTGGCGTCTCATGCGCACGGTGATAGATGGTGCTGACGTGTAGGTGTGGGTAGCAATGTGTTCTCCTATTTTAAATTTTAGATTTTAAGTTCCAACTCAATTTTTGCTATAACTTTTTCATACTACCTCGTATTCACACGCCACTTTTTTTATTGGATCATAATTAAATTCCAGATCTTTTGGCGCTGGTTTGGACAGATTTGGAGACCATCGAATTTTTGGGTTTAAATCGGATTTAAATTCGATTTAAATTCAAAAGGTGAGTGTTTTAACCCACTCACAACTTCTAAAATTTCTTATGTTTATTAAAATGACTTAAGATATGAGTAGAAATTTATTTATGACCGTTTGGCATGTTTTATTCATCTTCTCAGTTAAATCGCATTTATTTAATTTAACTGTTAATTAATTTTATTATTGCATATAATTTGACAGTTAGAATTTATTTATTTGCATACAAACTAATAGTTAAACAGTTAATAAATTTATTTTGAATATAAACTATTAGTTAATAACTGTTATTTATTACCCGTTATATTTTATATGCTATATATCGATGATTGGTTAAAGTGATGATGATTGCAATAAATTGGTTGATGATTGATATTGGGTGAATGGATGATGTGTTCTACATTTTATAAACTGCAAGTTATTATGCATTTTCATTTCATTCGGGATTGCGGTTTGAAATGATATATAACCGTAATTTTTAGTTTTAAATTGCGGATTGAAATGATAAATATCTGTATCACTTGACCATAGGATAGAAAACTATATACATGCACCGCGGTATATATATATATATATATATGTATGTATGTATGTATGTATGTATTTATGTATGTGTGTGTGTGTGTGTATATATATGTATAATTATTTTTGAAATGACTTTTCTATGGTTTGGATAGGATACGGTTAATAAATATAAATTTGGATGTTTTATAAAATCTAGTTTTATATATACATATATAAATAAAGTATTGAATTTAAGCTATGTATGGATTTGTTAAATAAAATAAACAAGTTGAATAAATGGAGTTGATTATTTTATATGGTTAAGTACATGTTAAGATATTGAAAATATATAGAATTTTAAATTATTTAAATCAATTGAGATTGGGAGTTAAATTGGAAAATTTATTTGGAATTGAGCTTAATTAAGAATTTAACTTCATAAGTTGATGTAAAATTTATTAACTTGAAATATTATAAAGAGGTATGATATCTATAACTGGATTTAGTGAATAATTCTAGTATAAATAAATGGAAGGAAATATTTAGTGTTAATAAATTTAGTTTTATTTTAAATGGTTATGGATTTATCCTGTAAACCTTTCAAACTAAATAATAGGAAAATGAATTGTTGATGTGAAACCCCAACCTTAGTTTTGAAATTCATTAAATACTCAAAGTTGAAATATTGAAAATCGAAGTGTTTTATTTAAACTGAAAGACGATATAAAGGTTATGGGTTTAGACCGAATTTAAAGTGAATAAAAATTGTGAAGGCACGGAAATTATTTACTTTTAAAGATATTGTAATTCAACCGTTTTATTTTATATGCTGTTGAATATCCAAACCATTTTTGAAAGTTATGGATTTCGAAGTATTATGTTGAATGTTAAAATTCAAATATTTTGTTTCGAGGTATTATAAATTTTAAAGTGGCATGATTTTGGAAAAGAAATATATTTGAAAAAAAAATGATATCATATTTAGTTGGTTTTTAAAAGGAAATGATATCGGATTTATGGGTTTTGAAATGGATAATTATTTCTAGTTTTAAAGTATAAACTATTTTAAAACCGCGGTGTTATAATAACGTTTGGTTGTTGAAGATACCGGGATCGGAAGTTGTCATACTCTCTGCCAACCCGGAAAACCACTTTCACAACCGTGTATGCGGTGGAGATTCCAGAATGAAGTAGGTTGGTGGCGGCGTTTCCTGTAAGACAAATACATGGACCCAACTCCCGTGAGTTGGCATAAGGTGGCTAAAACAGGAGCGATCGACGGGTTAATAAGGTAGCACCTTTGATCAGACACATCCCTTCGATATTATACTTTGACTCTTGGATTGATTCGGTGGCCACTTTTGATTTTTATTTGGGGGTGTGGCTTGAGGTGGGCGGTAGCTGCGGCTATGCGTTACTACCGACCCGGAAGCGTAATTGGTATATCTACCCTGGCATTGCCTAGTTGTGTCGTGTCACCTACCCTAGCGCGCCTTATATGATTTTGGTTTTATACCATACCTATGGAGTGCCCTCTGACGACGCCCAGTACGGGGGAGATTACGGTACTGTATAGGCTATGGGAAATATATAACTGTGCTAAGGTGGAAAATGTAAAGCCTTAACGCTATTTAAAAGTACGCTTATTTTACAATAGACACTACTATAATAGCGCAATATACTACATAGTAAATAGTTTAACGGATCCTTAGGAGATGTAAATAACGAGCATCTCTTGAGTTACTGCACTCATATTTATTTCTGTTAATTCAACTCACATGAGATCTTTTAGTTCTGACTCGAGTGTTTTTGTCTTTTCAAATTCACTCGGGTCAGTCCGAGAGTTTCAGGATTTGAAGTTTAGCTCTGGAGGACGATGACGAAGATTTGTATTACCATCATCTACTATTATTTCACTACACTATTTAATTCCAGTGCATTGATATTTATTGGTATGTGAACTCTGATATTTATTGTATAAAAGAAAAGAATCAACTGTTTTGTAAACAGTTTATGAACTGTATATTTATTATTATATTTTATCCTTCCGTTGTGAGATTCTATTTTTTTTTCTCTTCTTTCTTATTTACCCCATAACAATCCGCAATTTCGTATGCTTTGAATTGGCATGTGTGTCGATTTGAAGCGTGCGAAAAGGCGGGACATTATATCTAGTATCAGAGCTTTGGTTTAGCGATAAACCTTAGCTTTGTGGGGTTTGACTCTTTATTAATAGGGTAGTAATACCCTATGGGAGTCGCTGAGTGTATATATACGAGAGAGCATATTTGTTAGTGTTATAAAAAGGTTTTTATATTGTGTTAATCTCTTCCGTTTTGTATTTATAAATTCGGGTTGGTGCATGGGACGCTGTGACATCAATAGGAATTTCTAAACACTTAATAAGACAGAACGACAAAATATTTGTTTTAATATAGGTGAATGAAATAATTTTTTCCTATTATATTTTCTATATATAAAATAATTTTTTTTCAAATGATATCTATATTTGGTTGCAATAGATTGGTTGTTAGGTAATAAAGTGTATAAATAATAATAGAAATAAGATTGAAAAATAAAATAAATGAAATCTGGAAATTTAGAACTTAAGACCCGAGGTTTTGATATTTCTTTCGAATAAATTTTGGAATATAGTAATATTGTTTATGAGGACTTTCTGATATAAAAATTTTAATGTGATTCGAAAGAATTGTTTTAAAAGGGATTTTTGAGTAAATAAATTTTGTACTTTCCTCTTTGTCGCTGGAAAATAATTTCGGTGATGGCAGCCGCATCATCGACTTTCATTTTCGAGTTTCGAAGGGGAAAGACAACTGTGGTAGTTCTACTGCAGATTCATTTTTTGAAATATATAAATATTGAATTGTTTTAAATATAATTAGAGATATATAAGTTGTAAGAATATATTTATCTATTATTTTAAAATAAATTAAAATTAAACCCGGTATTAAATTCCTAAATTTCCATTAATTAATTGTTTCAATTATTGTAGTGAAACAGAATTGAACTAATAATTGAAACCCTAAATAAAATAAGAGACTTAGATGCCAAGTTATAAAGGAAATAAAAGGAAGTTGGAATGGTAACTTATAAGACAAAAGGTAAAAATTTATTGAACAATGAATTTAGTAAACGAAATGGAACAAACTTGTATAACTTTCAATTACACCTTAAATAACATATAAAACTTACCGAATATTAAAAGTTGAAATGTTAAATAACAGATTGGAATAGAATATTATACAAGTAGAAATTTGAAATAATGAAATTATTCAATGAAATTGCCGTTAAATGATAATTTAATGATATAAACTTAAGTTATAATTGAAGTTTTACCAAGTAATATAATTAAAGGTAAGTATGACAAATGGATGATTATAAACTTTAGTAATTAAAGTGTGAATAAATAAGATCATGCAATAATAAATGGATGAATAATAGTAAGTAGTAAGTGAAAATAAATGAAGGTAATATAATAAAGAGAAATTGTTAGCTTAAGAAACAGGATTGAAGTTATTTGAAAATAAAATTAAAACGATGAATCACTATATAAATAAAAAGATAACAAACAACAAAGGTATGAAATGAAGTTAATAATAAGTTAAATTGATTTTTGTTTGGATTTGTTGTTGTTTAGCTGATGGTTGTTTGGGCAAAGATACTTTAAAATTGGATTTGGGTGAATGAATAATCTACTTAGCTTTATCTAAGACTGTTGGGTAAATGATTCGCTAGTAGTTTATTCTTCATTCCGTATGATTTGAAAGTTTGGAACCCGAATAATTATTTGTTTGGTTGATTATATGGTTGTTTTGTATTTGTTGTGTATGTTGTTTGTTGAAATTGATGGTTGTTGTATTGATTTGTTGTTAGTGATTAGAACTACTTAAATATTTCACTTTATACAAATTGTTAACCCTTTGGATATTATAAGTAAAATGCAGGCTATGGAAGCAATTGCTACTGCATTTGGTTTCATAAATTTAGCGTTATTTGCCCGACAAATAGGTACGTTTTGGATTACGGTTTATAGCATTATTTTGCTTCCCGAGTAGGGATATATATTATATTGTAAAATATTTGTGTATATTGTTATATTTATATTATATTTTTTTCCGAGCCTCTCCGTACAAAGGAGACTCTGCCAAAATTTTCCGTAAATTTTGGACTTAGAAAAATTTGAAAATGTTTACAAACTTCAACAATTTATGTATAAAAGATTTTAATGGGTATAAATTGGCATATTTTATGTTAAATTATTTTATTTTGTAAGCTTATTTGTTATAAATTTAATTAAGAAAGATATATTGTTTTCTTATTTCTTCTTTTCCCTTCTTTTCCTTTTCGGGGACGAAAAGTTTTGAGTGGGAGAGAGTGTAACGACCCGTAAATTTCGACAACTTAATTTGTTTATTTAATAGGATTTTTGTAATTTATTTTAGTAGAAACAATAAAGGGGATAAATAAAGGTTAAAATGAAGGCTAAAATAAATTATGTAAATGGTGACTTAAAACCTATTTATAGAAATTTGAATAAAATCCAAATGAATTAAGAAGAAAAAAGGATTCTTACCTGGATATAAAATTTAACATGAGGAATTAATGAAAATATTAAATTGATTTAATGCAATAAAAGAGTGTAAATGGTAATTGGAATAAATTAAGAAATCATGTTAATGCAAGTTAATAATTTATGACTTGAATGAAATTCCAATTCAATAAAATCATTTAAATGTTATGATTTGATTTTAAATGGAATATGAGAAAAGAAAAAAATGTAAGGATTTGATTAATATATATGTTATTTATTCAGGGTATTGAATAAAATTGGGAATCCAATTGTAATTAATGGTAATAATGTTGGTATTAGCTAATAAATTAAATTTCAATGCAATATCCATAAATGAATGGAATGAAATGAATGTATGTAAATGTATACTAGGTTATTTATTAAATAGAAGGAAAGAAAAGTAAATATTGAATTCATTGATGAATAAATATGCATTGAATAGTAATTGAATGTAAAGTAAATGGTAATTGTATAAAATCAATATAAGATAATGAATTGCAATAATGGTGGGTTGATAATAAGCTGTGAATGGGAAAGTGATTGTAAGGTAAATGAATGGGATTCAAATTTATTGGAAAAAGTAAATGGTTACTTAGTAATCAATTAAAACGGACTTAAAAATGGAATTTATTTAATTAATAGATATAAAAGATAATGAAATACTTATAAATATGGGATTAAGAGTTTTACCACAACTATTATGAGTTATATACTTAGTTCCTTCAATTAAATCAGAAACCATTGCAATAAATATAAATTTAATGTTATGCAATCGAGATAAACAATTGGAAAATGTTAAAGTATTTGGATACATACATACATACATACATACATACATATATATATATTAAGATAGATGGTTCCCAAGATGGTAATATGATAAATAGTGAATTTAAGAATGAGAAACATGATTTATTTATATGGAAACTTAAAGTCTAATAATTGGATTTAATTTCAATTAAATGAGATTGAATATAGTTAAATAATTCGTTATTTGAGATAAAGATAATGTGAGAAATTTGTGTGATAATTTGGAATCCAATATTTAATCCATCTGTTTGACAGGAATTAATGGAATACTAATTAATTTATTTAACTAAACGAAATTTTAGGATATTATTTATAATTTGGGTATTTAATTAAATTAAGGATTTATATTGAAATTTATAAATTTACCTTCTTTAAATCTGACATCTAAACTTGTTGGAATTTTGTAAATGATTAAGAATTTTTAAAAGTGATAAAATGGGTTAATTTTAGAAACTAACTATAAAATTGGATTTTATTTATTTATTTTGAATTTATTTAATTAAAATAAAAATAGCCATTTTGGTCACGGACTCGGATTTCGACAAAACCAGTTTCATCAGATCTGTATCAGTGAATTATTATAGGGTTTCAAGTTTCGTAGCGATCGGACTTGTCGTTTGATCGTACGATCGCGAAACGCCTTGAAATCGATTTAATTGAATCAATTTGAAAATATTGATTTCAGCATAACTTCTTCGTACGATCGAATTTGGACGTGAAACTTTTTCCATCGCGTTTAGAATATTTTAAAACATCTATTTGGATATATAGGTTTAACAAATTTCGAGTCAGAACGAGCTTTTCGGGCCACGTTAGCGTTAGCACGTTTGTTTATCTGATCCATCTATTCAAACTTCCAACCTATCTATATAAACCCAGTTATAAACCCTAGCTTCCATCTATTCTCATTTGTTTGTGCATTCATTTCCTCAGCTCCTCCTCTTTCCAATGGCTGAAAACCCTATATTCAGATACAATTTCAAAATCAAATCCAAAGCCTAAAATTTAAAATCCTCAGAAAATTCTAAAAAAATTATATGTTGATGCTCTCGACGAGCGTAATTCAATGGTGTAATTCGTTTTCGATTCGCGTCTCAGTTTTTCTACAAATCGTATGTCAAACTCGGCCATTCGTTTTGGCTTTTGTGATTCAACGGTGGATTCACGTCTTTAGACCGATCGGGTTGCGTAGTCAGGTAGAGGGCGTCGAGGCAGTTAGATCGGCACGGCCATATGGGTTTATCGGCGCTTGAAGTTGTCGTGATTTGGGGTTTGATGCAGCGGAGGCGGTCGACATAGGGATGGCCGGAGGGGGCGAGATGGTAGGAGTAGGGGCGGCTCGTGGCGGCAGGGGCATTGGCGAAGCCTGATCGAGGTGAAGTTGAGCATGGACGAGGCGATAATTGCCTAAAAAGCGGCGACTAGGGTTGTTCTTTCTACTGGAGCTTGCGTGCAGGTGGATGGAGCACGTGGTGTCTCGTATTTCACGGTGATAGATGGTGCTGACGTGTAGGTGAGGGTAGCAATGTGTTCTCCTATTTTAAATTTTAAAATTTAAGTTCCAACTCAATTTTCGCTATAACTTTTTCATACGACCTCGTATTCACACACCACTTTTTTTGTTAGGATCGTAATTGAATTCCAGATCTTTTGACGCTGATCTGGAAAGATTTGGAGGCCGTCGAATTTTTGGGTTTAAATCGGATTTAAATTCGATTTAAATTCAAAAGGTGAGTGTTTTTAACCCACTCACAACTTCTAAAATTTCTTATGTTTATTAAATTGACTTAAGATATGAGTAGAAATTTATTTATGACTGTTTGGCATGTTTTATTCATCTTCTTAGTTAAATCGCATTTATTTAATTTAACTGTTAATTAATTTTATTATTGCATATAATTTGACAGTTAGAATTTATTTATTTGCATATAAACTGATAGTTAAATAGTTAATAAATTTATTTTGAATATAATCTGTTAGTTAATAACTGTTATTTATTATCTGTTATATTTTATATGCTATATAGCGATGATTGGTTAAAGTGATGATGATTACAATAAATTGGTTGATGATTGATATTGGGTGAATGGATGATGTGTTCTACATTAATAAACTGCAAGTTATTATGCATTTTCATTTCATTCGGGATGCGGTTTGAAATGATATATAACCATAACTTTTAGTTTTAAATTGCGGATTGAAATGATAAATATCTGTATCACTTGACCATATGATAGAAAATTATATACAGGCACCGTGATATATATATATATAATTATTTTTGAAATGATTTTTTTATGGTTTGTATAGGATACGGTTAATAAATATAAATTTGGATGCTTTATAAAATCTTGTTTTATATGTACATCTATAATTAAAGTATTGAATTTAAGCTATGTATGGATTTGTTAAATAAAATAAACAAGTTGAATAAATGGAGTTGATTATTTTATATGGTTAAGTATATGTTAAGATATTGAAAATATATAGAATTTTAAATGATTTAAATCAATTGAGATTGGGAGTTAAATTGGAGAATTCATTTGGAATTGAGCTTAATTAAGAATTTAACTTCATAAGTTGATGTAAAATTTATTAACTTGAAATATTAAAAGAGGTATGATATCTATAACTGGATTTAGTGAATAATTCTAGTATAAATAAATGGAAGGAAATATTTAGTGTTAATAAATTTAGTTTTATTTTAAATGGTTATGGATTTATCCTGTAGACCTTTCAAACTAAATAATAGGAAAATGAATTGTTGATTTGAAACCCGAACCTTAGTTTTGAAATTCATTAAATACTCAAAGTTGAAATATTGAAAATCGAAGTGTTTTATTTAAACTGAAAGAGGATATAAAGGTTATGGGTTTAGAAAGAATTTAAAGTGAATAAAAATTGTGAAGGCATGGAAATTATTTACTTTTAAAGAAATTGTAATTCAACTGTTTTGTTTTATAAGCTGTTGAATATCCAAACCATTTAAGTTTTGAAATTTATGGTTTTAAACTATGGATTTCGAAGTATTATGTTGAAAGTTAAAATTCAAATATTTGGTTTCGAGGTATTATAAATTTTAAAGTGGCATGATTTTGGAAAAGAAATATATTTGAAAAAAAAAATATATCATATTTATTTGGGTTTCAAAAGGAAATGATATCGGATTTATGGGTTTTGAAATGGATAATTATTTCTAGTTTTAAAGTATAAACTATTTTAAAGACCGCGGTGTTATTTGGTTGTTGAAGAGACGGGATCGGAAGTTGTCATACTCTATGCCAACCCCGAAAACCACTTTAACAACCGTGTACACGGTGGAGATTCCAGAATGAAGTAGGTTGGTGACGGCGTTTCCTATAAGGTAAATACGTGGACCCAACTCCCGTGAGTTGGCATAAGGTGGCTAAAAAAGGAGCGATCGACGGGTTAATAAGGTAGCACCTTTGATCGGACACATCCCTTCGATATTATACTTTGACTCTTGGAATGATTCGGTGGCCACTTTTGATTTTTATTTTGGGGTGTGGCTCGAGGTGGGCGGTAGCTGCGGCTATGCGTTACCACCGACCCGGAAGCGTAATTGGTATATCTACCCTGGCATTGCCTAGTTGTGCCGTGTCACCTACCCTAGCGCGCCTTATACAATTTTGGTTTTGTATCATACCTATGGAGTACCCTCTGACGACGCCTAGTACGGGGGAGATTACGGTACTGTATAGACTATGGGAAATATATAACTGTATTAAGGTGGAAAATGTAAAGCCTTAACGCTATTTAAAAGTAAGTTTATTTTACAACTAGACACTACTATAATAGCGCAATATACTACATAGCAAATAGTTTAACGGATCCTTAGGAGATGTAAATCCCGAGCATCTCTTGAGTTACTGCACTCATATTTATTTCTGTTAATTTAACTCACATAAGATCTTTTAGTTCTGCCTCGAGTGTTTTTGTCTTTTCATATTCGCTCGGGTCAGTCCGAGCGTTTCTGGATTTGAAGTTTAGCTCTGGAGGACGAAGATGAAGATTTGTATTACTATCATCTACTATTATTCCACTACACTATTTAATTCCGGTGCATTGATATTTATTGGTATGTGAACTATGATATTTATTGTATAAAAAAAAGAATCAATTGTTTTGTAAATAGTTTTATGAACTGTATATTTATTATTATATTTTATCCTTCCGCTGTGAGATTCTGTTTTATTTTTTTCTTCTCTTTTTTCTTATTTACCCCATAACAATCTGCCCTTCCGTATACTTTGAATTGGCACGTGTGTCGATTTGAAGCGTGCGAAAAGGCGGGACGTTATAATTTCACTAAAAAAAGTGGAAACGCCTCTCTAACTCAATTCAAAGAAAAAAAATTAATGGCTTCTCCTCAAATTGATTTTCACCTCGTTCTAAAATTTTAGCTTGTGAGAATCGAATCAATTTCGATTCAATACCCTAGGGCCGAGCATCCTTATTCGTCGAATCGAAAATCATCAACAGCTTCAGCTCGGGGTCGTACCAGATTCACTCTCTTTCATTGAGCATAGGAATTGCGACTAGCTGTACGCTCGCTCGAGCGCTTGAAGGCACGATGCGGCGTGGACGACAAGGCGATAGGGTTTCAACTCGAGGCAGGATTGATCGAAGTCACGATTCAGTCGAATAGGATCTCGCGATGGCTAAGGGACAAATTCATGTGGTCCGGGTCCACGATTAGAAGTCTAGATTCGTTCGGTTGGTTATCGCTGTTGAGTGGAAGGGCATTCATGTGGTGATTAGCGAGGTTCAAGCGGAGCATTTCTATTCATTGGAGGAGCGGTGGCTTCTGGCATTTGGTTGGACTGGGTATTCCAGTTTGGGATTTCGAGGCCTGGTAGCAGGGTGCATGGGTTAGCATTCACGAAATGCGATGGTCGAAGGCTTCGTTTGAGCAATTTAAGCTGTGAGTATTCGATTTCATCTTCCTCGAGTTTAACTTGATTTAGTAAATTATATTTAGATTGAAATATATAAGGTTTAAGAAACAGAAACCTTTAGTCAGTGATAAATATACAGGTAGTAGAAGGAAATAGAATAATTTTGTAATAATATTTATGAAATATATATATATATATATATATATATTAATTTAGATACATAACTTAATTTGAAATAGAAATGTATATATAGATAATAGACATTTTAAATGTTTTAGGGCTTTATATATGAAGTTAAACTCTGAATCTACATAAAAATAATCCTAAACATTCATGTACACATTTTAGTTTAATAGTTTGTTTTAAATGATGTATTAAAAGTAATTAACTTGTTTAAAAGACTTATTTAATTGTTTTTAGTTACTAAAGGAATTACTTTAAATTTAATTAAATAAAATTATTAAATAGAAATTGGATTGTTTGATTTGTTTCGAATATTGATAAATTGTATAATTATTCATACAAGGTTTAAAACCGTGAAGAAATCAAGCTGGAAAGAAATTGGATTGCATGCATAATAAAAGGTGAGATCTTCTCACTCAAGTTCAAATTAGAATTTCTAGTTTGATTTTAAATAGTTAAATTTAAATTGGTTGACTGTGTGCTTGGATGATTGATTTATATTAATTATTCACTGGATGATATTATATATATAGTAGTATATAGTATATATTGGGTGATTGATTTCCCGCATTATATTGCGGATGAGACCCTATGCGCCGCATAATAGCAGATGATATTTTATAAATCTCATATACCGCAATATTCCACCTCAAAGTGGAATTGGTATTTAATTGTTGTGCCAACGTCTGTGGATGCAGGGAAACAGGTTGGAGGGATCCAACTGGATTCCTCAAATACTGAATTTGTTTCATATGTTGTGTGTTGATAATCTCTGTGTGATTATATCGTAATTGAAATCATTGTAGGCTAAAATTTAGCCGAATATATTTTTGGTATCGTAAGATACCAGAAATAAATAAAATTGGATTTTTAGATTAAGTAGAAAATCTATAGCGAAATCCTATTGAATAAATTCCAAGAAAATGGGAAAAGATTCGATAAAGGAATTTATTTTTGAAGGCAATAAATTTGTAAATAAAATTAAAAATTGATTTGGTGTTTTAAAATAAATCTTTGGGAAATCAATTTGGAATTTGATTTGGTGTTTAAAATAAAATTTGAAATCAAATTGGAAACTGATTTGGTGTTTGTATACGATTCTTAAAATCGATTTAAAAATCATATATCAGGGATATTTGGGAATTTAAATTCACAATGGGAATTTTATGAAAGAAAGGAAATTTTGTTTTAAAAATAAATACTATTTTATTTTTAAAAGTGTGGAAAGAATTTTACGGATTTGGAACATAAATTTAAAGTAAATCCAGAAGGATTTACAAATTGGTTTGAATGAACCATTTTAGAATTGAATGTGTACTTTCCCTTGAAAGCCGAGTATGCTTTCAATATAGTCTATAAATATAAAATTGAAGTTGTGAAGATGGTTTTAAGGAAAGATTATTTTGGAGAAATCATTTATTTGGGTTATTTTGAAATTCTTTAAAGTAAAGATTAATTCTAATTTATTATAGAAGTGATTATTTAAAATTTTAATTGATAATTGTTTTAGAAAATGGATATTTAAATAGTTATATCCTATCTGCTAATTTTATTTTAAAATTAGTTTGGACTTGAATTTTTATATGAGATATTAGTATGATAATTTTCATAACTAATACTTAAGCAAGTATTTTAAAATAGTTTTATTTTAAATATTTCCATGTGTATTTTGGATAAGTATTTTAAATTATTTGAACTCGGCAGATTTTCAGTGGAAACAAATAAATATTTGGAAATGTATTCCGCGTAAGGAAAGTGATTCGAATTTTTTTTCAAAGTAATGAACTATGGAAAGTAATTTGAATTTTTTTTCAAAAGGATTAAGATATGAAAATATACCTGGCGAAGATATTTTGAAAATAAATAATTGGGAAAAAAATTTATTTAAATCTGGTGATTGTTGTGAATATTTATTGATAGTTAAATAACCGACTATCAATATTGGCCTTTAAATGGCATTTGAATTTCGATGCGACTGGGGGTCGGATTCCAAGTGGATATCCGAAAACCACATCGAACCTTTGTGATTGTGATGGATCTTTTGTTTAAAAGATCAAAGTGGAAATTTGTTGTGATTTGTTGAAATCTGAATGTAACACTTATTTTTAAAAATAAGCGCTCATTATTCAGATTAGCCGGGAGAGGACCTTGTGTCATAAAACCCATTTCGAATAATGATACGACGAAATGGGATTACTTTTGAAGATGGTGTTGAAGACCGGGTATTTTCGAAAACGAAAGGATTACATGTGGAATGTCTCTACAACGAGTTGCTCCGGTATAGAGATTTGATCACCCTTTGTGATGGGGATTCCAGACGTGATTAGTGAATATCCGGATTTGCAAGGGCTTCTTTGAAGTGCCTTCGGTTCCGTTCGATCTTGGAACGGACTTGTATGGATGTGTGTCTGACGTTACACTTTGAGATGTAAAGCTGGTTTCTATCAAATACATTTCTATTGGTGGCGGAGAATTTATTCTCTTAGCTTAACACCCTTCTCTGAGACGTACGAGCTAAGATGTTATGTAGTTGATGGTTATTAGTGATACATTCCTAAATTGGTAACGTGGCATACGAAGTGTGGCCGATCATTTGTTGATCAAAGCATGGATTTGTGAAAAGCGTAGCTTTGTGGACGAGACCTTATCGAGCCTTACAAACCGGTAATGGTCGAAACAGGAAAGATTTGGCAAGGTTTCAGGGGAAGCTCCCCTAGGGTATGTCCATTCCTTCTGGAAAAGGGTGGTATCAGGTGTAAAGCCCTTATATTTAACCTATGTGGTTACTGCAAATACTTTTCTTTGTGGTTGTTGGTGTAGAGGATCCTCGGATAAAGGTCGCAAACGACCGAGGGTGGCATATCTTAGGCTTTACTTCCCGGAAAGGGGGTAACCGGCCTTGTGTTGGCAGAGAGCCGGGTAGGTTCTCGGGACGTCCCTCCAGAGGCAAACCCATGTGGCAGTAGGGAGTTCCTTAGTCTGCCCATTTGTTGGAAATCCAAAGAAACAATACGCACCTTGTATGGTTTTCGTTGTATGACCTACCATGGAATATGGCGGTAACCTGCTATTGAACATGGTAACTATAGTAGGCATAAGTGCGAAATGCCTATGCTGGCTAAGATTAATATTATACTTTCGAAATGTTTTCTGCACTTGCACTAATGATAATATTAAAAAGATTTTGCGTATTAAGCATGTTTGACTACCATAAGGAGAAATTTCATCCAATTCTACGTTTGCATTGTGTGTGTGGCGGGAGGCCTTATGGTAGTTTCACTTTCCAAAAGCATAGCGGATTTCTTTTTATTTTCTTTGTGAAAATAACTATTTTAAAATCTCACACCAGTCCCATGACTGACCTGTGTTTGTTGTTCCCTTCCTAAACTTTGGATGCCCACAATTTTCCACACGGGCAGCCTAGAGTCAGGTTATCAGTTATTCGGGAGCGAAGTCAAGAAGTTGCTATGGAGATCTGGAGGCAAGCTGGATGGCGAGACGTACCACCTAAACTATGTAGTGTCCGTTGCGTCTGGGTTAGTGCAAGTTAAATTTTATTATGCACAAGTTACCATAATTGCCAATATTTGTATTGTATCGTTGTAAACTCTGATAATGTGATGTATAAAACCGATATAATGCTTTTGTTTCAAATATATTCATTTATCTATTATATGTTGTCCCACTGCGAATTATGAGATTATTTTGTTGTTTCTGTTCTTCTTCAATCTTCTTCTTCTTTAAACCCTAACGGTTCGGTTTTCCGGCATTTGACTGTTCGGCATTCGATACAGTGGACGTATTGATATCGACTTTTGGGCATCGAAAAATTGGTTCGTTACATAGTGATTCTATTCTAACAGGGAACTTGCAGTGTGATCATAAATAAATAAACAGTATGAACGATGCCAATGTCATAATATAATGTCAAATATCAGATGTCAAGTGATAATTATCAGAGTTTACATGGTAATAACATGGAATAACATAACATATAATCATCATTAACTTGCATAACATTTTAATTACAAAACACCTGTCATCCATTTACTATTTCATAAGTAGAAATGTCGGAGTGAGAAAGACTCGCCTTTTACAAAGCTAGAGACCAAAACAACACACAAGCACGATTCCAAGGGCACGACAAGCACGATTTGATTTAAATGAATGGAGAGCCTTGATATTGATCTTGTATACAACAAATAAACAAGAAAATATATATATACACAATACAAATATGAATTGAAACGAAATGGAAATTTTGAATCAACAAAGAACATTACCCAGCATTAACACAAATTGCTTGACGATGACAACATGGCTTGTCACATGATCAATTGGGCTTGATCACACCACACTAGGCTCGGCCTAGGTGTCAACATGGCTCAGCCATGACCATGTTATAGACTCGGGTATGCATCATATATGCACAACAACATGGAGATGATGATGGTAGGAGATACAACATAAAGCATACAAAGGGTCTACTGCAAAAGTTGGAGTTTTTTTAGCACAACAAGGCTCGGCCATGTCGTATATGGGTCAGATCAGATCTGGAGCTGATGGCCAGAGGTGGCCAGAGGTGGCCAGAGGTGAAGTAGCAACTAGTGGTGGTGGCTAAAGGGTGGCCAAAGTGAATAGGAAGGGGAATGGCGAAGTATGTAGCTTGGTTAGGCAATTTGGAAGGGTTTCGTGCAAAGTTTGTAACGCTAACCTCCATGGATGGGCACGGCTTGGTTAAGGTTAAAGGAGAGGGAGGAGGAGCTGCTATAGATGGGGGATATGATGGTGGAGCTGATGGAGGTAGAGGCTAGCCGACCAAACTAGAAGAAGATGCAAGGCAAAACATTGAAAAATAGTGAAAAGAAGAAGAGAAAAGTGATAAGGGAAGAAGTCATTTCCCAATTTTTTTCCATAGCCGTGAGTTTTAGGCGGGAAGGATTTTTTCACGTGAATGAAGATGAGGAATACACGGCTATAGAAAAAAATGGATGGCTACAAGGAAAAATGAAAAGGCAATAAGAAAATGAAGAGACAAGGTCAATTGAAAAGTCGTTGGAAATGAAAGGACTTCGACCCTTTGATTTTCAATTTCTTTTAAATTAAAATAAAAAAAATACAATTTAGAAAATAAAATGAAATACTTAATAAAATAAAATTAGAAAGAACATAAATAAATGAAAATATAAAATAAATAAGAAAATAGCTAATATTTTGAAACTAGAATTTAAAAATATAAACAATGTACACTTAACATTGGAAAATTATAACCATGCTTATAAAAATGTTTTAAAATAAAATAATTACATAACATGTCATATAACATATATATACACAAGATATGATAAAAATATATTATTTATATAAATTAAAATAAATAATTTTGATAAATAAATCAATTTTACACACAATATTGTAAAAAGTATAACTTTCACGATATAAATCGGATTTCAACGAAACAAAAAGCAGTATTCTTGAAATTAAATTTATTTTCATCATGAAAGATAAAATTAAAAATTTCTAATATTTAAAATATAAATTTAAAAGTCAAAGTTTGACCAGATTGACCAAAATTAACATTTTCTGAAAATATTCAATATATTCAGGTTTGAAATTATAATTCACATACAAATCAAAATTAATATTTAAAATAACAAAATCATTCAATTTAATAAATAAAATAAAGTTTTATAATCAGGAATTAAACTTAAAATATTTAAAATATATATTTAAAATAATCAGAAAATACAGGGTTGTTACATTCTCCCCACTCAAAACTTTTCTTCCTCAAAAAGGAAAAAGGTACGGGAAAGCACAGGAAAAATAGAATGAAATAGGATTAAGACAAGATGACAAAAAAATTGAAATTATACCTAATAACTGTTGTTATAGGTAAGTTTAACAAAATGGAGATGATCTTCCCAAGATCCTCCAGAATCAAGAACACAAGCATGAAAAAGATCTTCTAGAATCTAATTCACCCTTTCCGCTTGACCGACGGTCTGTCGATGGAAAGCAGTGCTCAGATTCAAGATGAGTACAAAAGATTATAGAAATATTTCTAAAGAGACTAGTATAAGCAATAGTCTCCCCATTCTGTAGCAAGATAAGGAAAATAAGGACAACCGAAAGATAGTTTGAGAAACAAAATTAGATAATAAATTTCAAACTCTGAAAATTTCAACTTAAATAGAAAATAAATTTTACATAGGTTAAATAAATCTTAACTATCTCTAATTTCATTATCTTACCATCCAATTATCTTAAATTAACAATTTCAAAAATCATGGATTTGAAAAAAAATCATTTATTATACTCACAATCTACTCAATAAATTAATTCTTCTTTATTCCTAATTATAATTAAATTTATTCCTCTCCGTATATTTTATCACCTATGTTAAATATATTTATACTTATTATAACTACTTTAAATTTATTCTTAGTTCCTTTATCATCATTTTATATTGTAAATTATTCCATTGCCCCTTTTCTCTATTTACCACTATTAATCTTTTTATAACTAAAATTTAAGTGTATAATATTTATTATAACCACTCAAATTTTATTTATATAATCTTTTTATATTGTATATTATCCAATTACATATTCAACATCTGTACAATTTATGGTAAGTTATATTGGAATGAAATTAGTGTATTATACAAATAAAATTTTTCAATTCAATAATTTCAAGCATGAATATTTATCCTAATCTTGAAATTATACTTGAAATTATCCTTCGAGATAAAACTTAGGAATTAAATTTCTGATAAATTCCAAACTATTTAGAGATAAATAAATGCACATTTACAATATATGTATCCATTCAAATTTAAGTCATATATCAGCATATGTTATAAATCCAGTCTTATTTTAGAAATTCAAATCAATTAAATTTCCCAAAACAAAACTATAGCAAGACTATAGAACGGTCTCTTTACTTCGAAACTCGAAAATGAATGTCGATGATGCTGCAGTCGTCCCCGAAATTATTTTACAACGACAAAGAGAAGAGCACTAAATTTTAATTTAAAATTCTTTGGAAATAAATTCTGTTCGAAAATACTTTAAATAATATATCATTTAAAACTTTAAACACAAAGTTTGAAATCCATCGGAAATTAGATTCTCCAATTCTTGTTTTAAATTCATTTTAAATTTCCAAATAAATTTATAACCATTTTTATAGTTCAATTATTTATGTATGAAACTAGAGATAATGATATATAAGATCAAATATTATTTTTTAATAACCAATTCTATAAAATCCAGAAAAAGATTTATAATATAGTAACAAAATTTATTTCATTACCAAATTTGAAAACCCATATTTTGCCAGTTTGCTCTGTTCAAGTGTTTTGGAAATCCTATCGATAGCGTTGATCAGACGAATCGATTGGAAACCCAAATCAACATCGACAACTCAAACAACACAATATATAAAACAATTTAAATATTTTTACAAATATACTTCAAGAATGATTTGACGATAAACTGGAAACAAAGATGAGATGATTAAATAACAGAACAGAAAGATGGATAAGCTCATATAAATCACGGGCAACCGTAACTGGGTCAACCGTAACTTAAAGAGTAAGATCGATGTGGATTTTCTGGGGGAAATCAACATTCGATCTCAAGAGATAGAGTTTTAGGATAATAAGAGATACTAGCATCTAAACCGAAGATATAAAATCTTTGGTGAATCGATGCTGTTGTAAAGGAGTTTCACATCTTTACAAATCAATTCGAGATTGGCGAGACTGCCGACTCACTATCAAGATCATTCGAAGTGGAGTTATGGGATACTCAGAATCAAAGGAAGATGAATAGTGAGGGACACGAATGGATTTTGGAATCGCAGGGAACGTTCCAAAATTCAAAGGGATCGAGTCAAAGAGGAAGAGATTTAAGCTCGAATGAATGTGATTCTGTAAATACATTTACCCTATATACTGAGTTTTGCCTAGAGCTACCAAAGCTCTGATACCAAATGTAACATCCCGATATTTTCAACCCTTCGCATCCGCACATGTCCGACTTGAATTGCTCAAAATACCGCGTTGTAAATAAAATTTGGCAAATATCAGAATATACAGTAAATAAATAATCATAGATCATAGATAGTGTAACGTCCCGCATTTTCATATGCTTTAAATCGACGATAAACCACACACGTCAGACTTAAAACATACAGAAGGGTGGATTGTTATGGGGAAAATAAGAAAAAGAAGGAAGAAATAAAACAAAACAGAATCTTACAGCAGAATGATAAAATATAATAATCAAATATAAGTTCATGAAACTGTTTTACAAAATATTCAATTTGACCAATACAACACATATCAGAGTTACACATACCAGAGAAATATAATTTATGCAGCGGAAACAGTATGAATGTGGTGGAATACTATAATAAGTAATAATAATTCTTCATCTTCATCCTCCAGAATAAAAATCTTCAAATCCTGAAATGCTCGGACTGACCCGAGCGAATTGAAAAGACAAAATACTCAAATCAGAACTAAAAGATGTTATGTAAGTTAAATCAACGGAAATAAATATCAGTGTAACGGCGACGGAGATGTTTATGGGAATTGACATCTCCTATCCAATGTCTAACGTTAGTGAGTAACTTAAGAGATGCTCGGAATTCACATCCCCTAAGGACCCGTTAAAGTATTTACTATGTAGTAATATTTCGCTATTATAATAATGTCTATTTGTAAAATAAACTTACTTTTTAAAAACATTAAGGGGTTACCCATATAGCCCTTAACACGTAATAGTCCCAGTAGTCCATCCAATATCATAGTCCCTCCTGATCGGGAAGCCACCAGAGGATACCACAAGGGCTACGAGAGTAAACCAAAATCGTACAAGGCGCGATAGGGTAGGTGACACGGCACAACTAGGCAATGCCAGGGTAGATATACCAATTACGCTTCCGGGCCGGTGGTAACGCGTAGCGTAGCTACCGCCCACCTCGAGCCACACCCCCAAAAAGAAAATCAAAAGTGGCCACCGAATAAATCCAAAAGTCAAAGTACAATATCGAAGGGATGTGTCCGATCAAAGGTGTTACCTCATTAGCCCGTCGATCGCTCCTATTTTAGCCACCTTATGCCAACTCACGGGAGTCAAGTCAACGTATTTACCTCAAAGGAAACGCCACCACCATCCTACTTCATTCTGGAATCTACACCGCGTACACGGTTGTTAAAGTGGTTTTCGGCGTTGGCAGAGAGTATGGCAACTTCCGATCCCGGTCTCTTCAACAACCAAACGTTATTATAACACAGCGGTCATTTCAAAATAATTTATACTTCGAAACCAAGACATAATATTTATTTCAAAACCATATGAATACGATATCATTTCAATTTAAAAACCAAATCAAAGATCATATTCCTTTTATTTCAAATCAATATAATATCATTTTATTTCAAATATATCCCCTTTTAAAATCATAACACTTTCAAATTTTACACTTCAAAACCAAAGCTTTGAAATTATAACACCTTTAAAACATAATGCTACGAAATTCATAACTTCGAAACATTTCAATTTCTATAACATTTCCATTTCGATATATTTCAAGGCTTTAAATATTCTAAAATTTCAAAACTAAATTTGATAATTTCGATTCAACAATTAAATTACCTATTATTTAGTTTTAAAATATTTTATATACTAAACCCCTTATTATTTAAATAAACTCAAAATTCTAATAACTAGATATTGCCTTCATTTCGTTATTCTTGAAATAATCACTTAATTCACCTGGACCCAAAATCAAGTTATAGTAATTATACACTTTAAAATTCCCAATTTAATAAATCTCACATCAACCCTTTTTGAGTTTAATTCTCAAATAAATTCAATTTCATAAAATCTCATATTTGTCCCCATTTCAAATCAGATTTTATTTGAGTGAAATTCTTAAATAATTTGATTCAAATCAATTTCCTACATATCTTCCAATCTTAATTGTATTTAAGGCAATATAAACTCTATATAAAAAATAATTTAAATAAATACTTTAACCATATTATATCTTAACAAAATCAAACTTTATTATTAAACTTCTTTTATACTTAAAACAATTTTATACATAGCTTAAACAAAGAATTTAAATATATATATAAAAGAACATTTATAAAATATCCAGACCAGTATTTCATAAAATCATATATTTCTTTATAAAACCATAGAAGCCATTTCAAAATATTTTTATATATAGGCCGCGGTGTCTGTATATAATTTTCTATCATATGGTCAAGCGATACAGATATTTATCATTTCAATCCGTAATTTAAAAATAAAAATACGGTTATATATCATTTCAAACCGCAATCCCGAATCAGTAATGACAAATTAATAAGGAACTTGCAGATTATGATGATATAAATAAAACATCCATTCATCCATCATAAAATCAAACATCCATCACAATCATCATCCAAAACAATCAACCAATATCAATATATAATTGATAATGTATAACAAGTAATTAACTAGCAGTTATATTCAATATTAAATTAAATAATGATTTAATTTAAATAAATGCAATTAACTGAGATGATGATTAAAATATACAAACAGTCATAAATAAATTCATAATCACAACATAAATTAATTTAACCAACATAAGAAATTTTAGAAGTCGTGAGTGGGTTAAAACACTCATCTTTTGAATTTAAATTGAATTTAAACCCCAAAATTTACTTGTCTCGGAATCCATCCAAACTAACGCCAAAATGTCTGGAATTCAGATACAATCCTAACAAAAGAAACTACACGTAAAATGATGTCGTATGCGAAAGTTATTCAAGTTTGAATGCTTGAATTTTGAAATTAAATAAAAATAAAAGAAAAACTTCCTGACCAAACAAATGAAGCCACGTCAGCATTAATTTCCGTGCATTCCTCTCCAAATTGTTCACGACCGAGAACCTATCACATGCCCAAAATCACCAACTTTGACTGCCAAAATCTCCCATCTCCGGCCGCGTTAGCCTAGGCCACCACCACCGTTGCCTTTGTCTCCCTCCGCCGTACCCACGGCTAAGGGGCCACCGCCTCCGGTTCCCCCTATCGTCGCCACCGTTCCTTTAAAGTTTAGGTTTTTCGAACCATAAACAACCAAATTCGAGTGCCTCCGATCGAATTAGCCCACACGACCACCAGCGTTGGCCTCCCCTTGATGAACTCTTCAATACCCATAAACCGTTTCCCCGATCGATGCCCCAATCAAAAACGCCCAAACATGCTTTGACCATGGTTATAGGTTGATTCGAGCATCGATTGCAGAAACAGACAACAGATGTAGATTCATATCGAAGAGATCTTCGTTATATATTTTTTTCAAATTTTTTTGAGGTGTTTGAAATTTTTGCTTTGGATTTGAATTTGATTTGTGTTTAATGTAGAATTCGTTTGTCTTCCATTGAGGAGGAGAGATAGTTGAAATGTACATACAGACAAATGAGAAATGAGGGAAATTAGGGTTTATAACAGAGTATTTATAGACAAGGTTGAAAAAGAATAGATGGATCGGATTGAGTATACGCGCTAACGACAAAGTGGCCCAAAAAGCCCGTTTTGACTGCGGAATGAAATTGGGTCAACCCATATATAAAAATAGATGTTTTAAAATATTTTAAACGCAATGGAAAAGGTTTCAAGTTCAAATTCCATCGTATTAAGATTATGCTAAAATTAATATTTTCCAAATTGATTTCAATTTAATTTATTTCAAGGCGTTTCAAGCTCGTACGATCAAACAACAAGCCCGATCGCTACGAAACATGAAATCCTACAATAATTCACCATTACAGATCTGATGAAATTGGTTTCATAGAAATCCGAGTCAGTGGCCAAAATGGCTATTTTCCACTTATTTAAATAAATTAGTATTAAATAAATTAAATCGCTATTTAAATTCAAATTCTATAATTCATAAATTTTATCATCTTGTAGTACTTAAGTGATTTAAAATTCTTAAAAACCAATTCTCATATCAATTTAAAGTAAATAAATTCACCAATTATGGTATTTATTTCATTTACTTAAAATAACCCTTTTATTATAAATTGAATCCAATTATTTTAATATATTCCACTTAAACTTATTAGGTTAAATTCCAACCCTTTAATTGAGTCTATTATTACTTTGTAATGCAGTTAACACCTGCCTCACATTTGATTCCATTAATATATTCAAATATCCAACTTCCCTTTGTCTTAACTATTATTTCCAAATATATTGAAGTTGTCAAATATATTCATTTATTATAATTAGAACCTTAATTAATTCAGTCAAATAGGTTTCATTCCTTTATATTATCTTATGAATAAAATATGCATTTCCGTACATTTGCACTTTGCAATTACAGTTCTTATCCTCATAAATGAGACATTTATTTCATTTAAATGTATTTGTTTTACAATAAATTTGGTAGACTAGATATATTCTGGTAATTTATAATGATTGTTACCATAGCCCTAAAATTTCATTTAGGCTTATTATTTCAACTATTTATTAAAATTACTTACATCATACGGATTCATTCTATTACCATAAATCATACATTAATTCATATATTCATACAATACTTACCTTTATTTACTTATAGTAAAATGTCATTCCCAAATATAACAGTTCCAACAAATTAATACGACAATTAAATACTGACTTACAACCTTTACTATTTCTTTGATTCATTAATTACAATTAATATTATCAATAAATCTATTTACTTGGTCTCATGCTTTCTATTACACCAATTACTACCTTATGAATAAATTTTACGTTTCCTTTTTAATTTACATTCACACTTTCCGTTATTATATTAATTATTATTAAAGTACATTTAATTATCTTTATTTGTAATTGATGAATTAACTGGTAACAACCATTTGTCACCATTTTACCTTTTATAATACTTGTATGTTCCTTCTTCCCAACCAATTACCATCTATTACATTATAACTTTACAATTTTAATAAATTCATTATTTGTCATTTCATTCAACCTATTAATTTATTAACCTAAATTAAAACTGTTACGTTTTAATTTACTTATTAGCTTACAACAAGTGCTACCATTAGTTCATACACTAATTTATTCCATTTCCATTCTTTATACATTATTTTATTAGTATGCCAACATTTTAAATTATTAATTTACGTTTTATATTCTATTATAAACTAATGCACACATTAATTAAGATTTTAAATCAAATTAATCACTTCATCTTGGTAACATTCTTTTATTACAATAAGAATATAATTAACATTTACATTGTTTCACTTATTGGAATTACATCCAAGTTATTAACAATTAACTTACATTTATACTGTTACATTCAAGTTATTAAAAATTAACCTACCAATCTTATCCAAGTTGTTATTTCCATTAATAATTCGCTAAATTTTTATTTCCTTCAACATTATGTTACCAAAATCTTCTTAAATTAAGAAATATAATTACCGAATTTTACGGGTCGTTACACTCTCCCCCACTCAAAACTTTTCGTCCCCGAAAAGAAAAAAGAAGGGAAAAGAAGAATTAAGAAATCAATATATCTTATTTAAAATATTAGATTTATACACAAATAAATTTACAAAATTTAATAATTTAAATAAAATATCAACTTATAACTATTAAATCCCTTTATACTCAAATTAGTAAAGTTTGGAAAACATTTTCAAATTTTTTTTTCTAAGTCCAAAATTTACGAAAAATTTCGGTAGAGTCTCCTTTGTATGGGAGGCTTGGAAGGAAATATAATATCAAATATAACAATGATACAAAATATATTTTCCAAAATAATATATATCCCAACACGAAAATAATAATATAGTAACGATATAAACCGTAATCCGAGAACGTACCTATTTGTCGGACAAACAACGCTTAATTATGAAACCAAAAGCAGTAGCAGTTGCTTCCATAACCTGTATTCCACTTATATAATCCAAAAAGTTAACAATTATATAAAATGAAATATTTACGTTGTTTCAATCAATAACAAACAAATCAATACATACAACAATCACTTGCAACCAGGCATACAACCATCACATAGAATCATCACAAATCAATCATTCATTCATATCAAATAAAACGAATAGTTGTTCGGGTTCATACTTTAAATTGTACAGAATGAAAAATAAATTATTAAGCGTACCATTTACTCGACAGTCTTAGATGAATGAAATAGATTATTCATTCATCCAAACAATTTAAAGTATCCTTACCCAAACAACCATAAACCGAAACAAACAACAATTTCAATAGATCCAGTTAATTTTAACCAATTTCATTTCATAATATGTTGTTTGATTCATTTTCATTCATATAATGGTTTATCTTTTTTATTTTCATTTATTTGCAGTATTCATCTTTCTGCTTATAATAAACAACTTCAATCATTTACTTAAGTCTACAATTACTTACTCACAACATTTACCTTCTATCGTATTTCATTATAGTAAGATTTCCCTTATAACTTAAGTTTATAACAATTACAACATCAATTCTTATAAATAAAAGCAATTTATTGAACACTTCATTATATACTTTTACTCGTACAATTTCCATTACATTTTCTTATTAACATTTCAACTTTTAATATTTGGTAAGTTATATATTTGCTTTTTAAGAGTGCAATTGAGAATTACACAAGTTTATCTTATTTCTTTTAATAAATTAAATGTTCAATAATTATATCCTTCATTTTATAAGATTACAATTTCAACTTCCTTTTAATTTCCTTTATAACTTAGCATTACACTTCTTATTTCATTTAGAGGTTTCAATTATTAGTTAAATCCCATTTCACTACATTAATTGAGCTATTAATTAACGAAAACTTAAGAACTAAATACCGGGTTTAATTTCGAATCATTTTAAAATAATGGATAAATATTTATACTTAAAACCTATATATCCAATTATACTTAAAAGAATTAGAAATTTATATTTGGTTATCAAAATAAATCCGTAGTAAAACTACTACAGTGGCCTTCCTACTTCGAAACTCGAAAATGAATGTCGATGATACGTGCACTCATCACCGAAATTATTTTCCAGCGACAGAGAGGGAAGTAGAGAACTTATATCTTTTCCAAAAATTCTTTAAAACATTTCTTTCAAATTATATCGAAATATTTATATCAGAAAATACTTCTAATAATAATGTTATTATATTTCAAAATCATTCAAAAGAAATTTTCAGAAATCTCGGAACTAAAGTTCTAAATTTCCAATTTTCATTTATTTTATCTCAAATCTTATTTCAACTATTATTTATAAATTTCATTACCTAACAACCAATATATTGCAACCAAATATATATATCATTTATAAAAAGTTTATTTTATATATTTAGAAAATATAATAGGCAAAATTATTTCATTCACTTATATTAAAAACAAATATTATGTCGGTCTGTCCTATTAAGTGTTTAGAAATCCCTATTGACGTCATAGCGTCCCATACATCAACCAGAATTTATAAATACAAAACGAAACAAATTAACACAATATTAAAACCTTTTATAACACTAATAGATACCCTCTCTCATATACACACACACACACTCAGCGACTCATCATAGGGTATTACTACCCTATTAATAAAGAGTCAGACCCCACAAAGTTAAGGTTTATCGCTAAACCAAAGCTTCTATACCAGATGTTACGTCCTGCCTTTTCGTATGCTTTAAATCGACGATAAACCAGACACCTCAAACTTAAAACATACAGAAGGGCGGATTGTTATGGAGTAAATAAGAAAAATAAGGAACAAATAAAACAAAACAGAATCTTGCAGCGGAATGATAAAATATAATAATCGAATATACAGTTCATGAATCTGTTTTACAAAATATTCAATTTTACTAATACAACACATATTAGAGTTACACATACGAGGGAAATATAATTTATGCAGCGGAAAAAGTATGAATGTGGTGGAATAATATAATAAGTAATAATAATTCTTCATCTTTGTGACGCCCCACCTCAATACCCACGCTAGCCAAGAACACTACGGAGTAATGCTGTCAACTAGCGCGGGGTTAAGGAGCGACCATCCATGTAACTTGTTTGTGCGAGCACCGATATGTCAGATAGTATAGCATGCATTTCATTTAAGGAGGAAGTCTGACATACCGATACAAACTCAAAGCTATCACACGGTGGCTATAAATAAATCTTCGTAAAAAAATGTAGAAATAAACATAACACAATCAGTCACAGACATCCATATCACAAAGGCGGAAAAAGATATGAATATATAACTAACACATGAAAGTGAACATCAGAGTAGTGGTCATGAAAGGACCACATACACAAAAGAATAGCAACAAGTTCTATACAAAAGAATACATCTATGAGTCTATATCTCAAGTGTAAACGACAAAAACTGGTAATCTAAATGTCAGCCAAAAGTCAGAGTAGTAAATCCCTGGGGGAGAAGTCAAGCAGAAGCACCTGTAACATCTCGGTCTGACCCGAGTATTATTTATAAGAAAATAATAAACGGATCAGTCTAGCTATAAATATCAGATAACATGATATAAAACAATAGATATGGCAAGAACATATAGTAACAATAAAAACATACTATGATAAGCATGTAAATGAAGATCGTCAAGAGATCAAATAATATCAAAAGAATCTTCTAAAAGATCCAAATTCACCTTAAAAAAAAGTGATGACACACAAATTCACCAAGACATAAAAGCTGGAAAATCATAACAATGAAAGTCATGAGAATAGATGAAGCTCAAATTCCAGAAGACTGCACAAGAAATCAAGAAATCACAATATAGAAGCATGAAAACTCACAAAATGGGAGCATGAAAACTCACAAAACGGGATCATGTAAACTCACCTACACGTGTAACACAAAGGGAGACGCTATCTCATGGTTGCAAGCCATTAATTTTGACACACGAATGGCCCGAAGACCGTGGGGCGCTACCCTACATATGTGATGGCGAAACATCACACAAATGCGATGGCGAAACATCACAAGAGCGGGGTCTAGTCTCCCTCGCAGACAAAGAGACATCGCACAATTGCTAGTCTAAATCACAAAAATGATCGTCATGGTCATCAAGAAGTGTCAATCACATTAAGCTAGTAAATATATGAGTTTAGCTTCATGTCCCATAACCACTTGCTTAACTTAAATATTTACGAACAAACTGTAGATCTTCACTAGAAATTGTCACAAAAGGTTCAATCCAACAAGTTCAAGAATTAACCGACGAAGCAAACGCAAGCATTTCATTCCACTTGTTTTACTAAGTCGTTTAATTAGATTTCTCATCCGAGCGAGGTAAAGCTAATAGATCGGAAAACGGTTTGGGAAAAGAGCTTTGTATTAAAATAGTGTTGAAATCGTTTTGATGAAAGAGTTTTGATATTTACTACTAGTATTGAAACCTTCATATTTCTAAAGTTGTTGTCCCGCCTTTTTAGCAAGGCCGTGATACCATAAAATCGACCGAGAAGCCCAAGATAGTTTGTCTCGAAGAATGGTCAACTCAGCATCTCAACAAAGCAAGTTCTTTTGAATGTTTTTCAGATAAGATCCCCTATGGAGGGGGGTCCGGGGGGTGGCAACCCCCCAAGGTGGGGGTGCGGGGGCAACGCCCCCGCTACGGGGTTCGACCTGCCCGGTCAAGTCACGGGGGTCCAGGGAGCAGCGCCCCCGGCGAGGTGCGGGGCAGCGACCCGTCCAAAACGGTACGACCTAGTGAAAACCTAAGGGAGGATACGATCGAGCGACCTAATGGTTGCGACATAGGGGTCTAAGGGGTCAAGCGACCTAGTGGTTGCGACCTAGAGGTGTTCACGAGTTAACAGAGGTAAGCAAGCTAAAGTCTCAAACAAGGCCTAACGACCTAACTGCTCGCTACCTAGGTGAGGAAACAGGTCAAACGACCTAGTGGTTACAACTTAGGGGTTGTTCACGACCTAAGTACGCGACCTAATGTGGTCAACGTCCTAACTCGGTCGCGACCTAACGGAGCAAAGGGGTGTACGACCTAACTGGTGTCATGGTCCTGCGACCTGAAGGGGGTCAACGACCTAACCACATGGAGGTCGAGCGACCTAAAGGAGAACAAGGTCAAGCGACCTAAACGGGGTACGCGACCTAATAGAGTAAGGGGGAAACGACCTAGGGGCTTACGACCTAAAAAGGAACGAAGGCCAAGGACCTAAAGCCCAAACGAGTCAACATATGTCGCGACCTACATGGTAACGACCTAACGGAGAAAGGCAGAGCGACCTAGTGGCCAAAGCGACTTAATGTTTAACGAGCCATGCGACCTAAGGCGTCAACACGCGAGCGACCTAAGGCGTTAGCTCGCGAGCGACCTAACTCCGAACATGCACAAATGGCCAGAACGACCTACATGCAGAAAGTTCACCGAAACGCTAAAAATTGGAGTTTTTCGCCAATCCAATCCAAACCAAATGCAAACGTACATGCTAAAGTGATAGGAAATCATTCCCAAACATCCATGATAGTTATAGACAAGAATGTGAGATAAAAATATCACCTTTGCACCAAAAATCAATGAAAATGAAGACCAAAGCAAAGCAAGAATCAATCCACTTCAATCTCAACACAAGAAGCTTGAATCCAATGTCTTCATTTTGATTTTGGAGTTGGATGTTGAATTTGCTAATGAACTTGGGCTTGGAATTTTAATTTCCCTTTCCACTCACCATTAATGCTAAAACTAGAGTTAGGTAGGAATTTATGAAGAGATGAGGAGAAGGGGTCGGAACTTAGGTTTAATAGGCTAAACCAACCTAAAGTCCAAAGGCGGGAAAAGTTAGTGAAATTACACTAACCCCAAACATATCAAAGTTCATACTTAAAAAGATTGTAAACGACATTTCGAACTCAATGGAAGTGGTCTTGAGTCCTAATTTGACCGTTTGCAAAAAGTAGCTTTTCGGACCAATATCCGATTAACGACAAAATATTTAAATATAAAATCGATAAATATGCGGGTTGTTACAATCTTCGTCCTCCAGAATAAAAATCTTCAAATCTTGAAATGCTCGGACTGGCCCGAGCGAATTCAAAATGCAAAACACTCGAGTCAGAACTAAAAGATCTTATGTAAGTTAAATCAACGGAAATAAATATGAGTGTAACGGTGTCGGAGATGTTTACCGAATTTGACATCTCCTATCCAATATCTAACACGAGTGCGGTAATTTAAGAGATTCTCGGGATGCACATCTCCTAAGGATCCGTTAAACTATTTACTATGTAGTAATATTTCTCTATTATAATAATGTCTATTTATAAAATAAACTTACTTTTTAATAGCATTAAAGGGTTACCATTTAGCCCTTAACACGTAATAGTCCCAGTAGTCCATCCGATATCATAGTAATTCCTGATCGGGAAGCAACCAGAGGACACCGCACGGGCTACGGGAGAAAACCAAAATCGTACAAGGCGCGATAGGGTAGGTGACATGGCACAACCAGGCAATGCTAGGGTAGATATACCAATTACGCTTCCGGGCTGGTGGTAATGCGTAGCGCGCATCTACCGACCACCTCGAGCCACACCGCCAAAAACAAAATCAAAAGTGGCCACCGAATAAATCCAAAAGTCAAAGTATAATATGGAAGGGATGTGTCCGATCAAAGGTGCTACCTCATTAGCCCGTTTATCGCTTCTTTTTTATCCACCTTATGCCAACTCACGGGAGTCAGGTCCACGTATTTACCTCAAAGGAAACACCGTCGACATCCTACTTTATTCTGGAATCTCCACCGCGTACACGGTTGTTAAAGTGGTTATCAGAGTTGGCAGAGAGTATGACAACTTCCGATCCCGGTCTCTTCAACAACCAAACGTTATTATAACACCGCGGTCATTTCAAAATAATTTATACTTCAAAACCATGATATAATATTTATTTCAAAACCATATAAATACGATATCATTTCAATTTAAAAACCAAATCAAGGATGATATTCCTTCTATTTCAAATCAATATAATATCATTTTATTTCAAATATATCCCCTTTTTAAAACCATAGCACTTCCAAATTTTATACTTCAAAACCAAACCTTTGAAATTTTAACACCTTTAAAATGCTATGAAATTCACAACTTCGAAACATTTCAATTTTTGTAACATTTCCATTTCGATATATTTCAAGGTTTAAATATTCCAAAATTTCAAAACTAAATTTGATAATTTCGATTCAATAATTAAATTTCCTATTATTTAGTTTTGAAATATTTTATATAATAAACCCCTTATTATTTAAATAAAACTCAAATTTCTAATAACTAGATATTACCTTCAATTCATTATTCTTGAAATAATCATTTAATTCACCTAGACACAAAATAAAGTTATAATAATTATACCCTTTAAAATTCCAAATTTAATAAATCTCACATCAACCCTTTTAGGGTTTAATTCTCAAATAAATTCAATTTCATAAAATCTCATATTTATCCCCATTTCAATCAGATTTCATTTGATTAAAATTCTTAAATAATTTGATTCAAATCAATTTCCTATTTATCTTTCCATCTTAATTGTATTTAAGGCAATATTAACTTTATATACAAAAAAATTTAAATAAATACTTTAACCATATTATATCTTAACAAAATCAAACTTTATTATTAAACTTCATTTATACTTAAAACAATTTTATACATAGCTTAAACAAAGAATTTAACTATATATAAAAGAACATTAATAAAATATCCAAATCAAGATTTCATAAAATCATATATTTCTTTACAAAACCATAGAAACCATTTCAAAATATTTTTATATACAGGCCATAATATCTGTGAATAATTTTCTATCATATGGTCAAGTGATACAGATATTTACCATTTCAATCCGTAATTTAAAAATAAAAATACGGTTATATATTATTTCAAACCGCAATCCCAAATCAATAATGAAAAATCAATAAGGAACTTGCAGATTACGATGATATAAATCAATCATCTATTCATCCATCATAAAATCATACATCCATCACAATCATCATCCAAACAATCAATCAGTATCAATATATAACTGATAATATATAACAGGCAATTAACTAGCAGTTATATTCAATAATAAATTAAGTAATGATTTAATTTAAATAAATGCAATTAACTGAGATGATGATTAAAATATACAAACAGTAGTAAATAAATTCATAATCACAACATAAATTAAATTTAACGAACATAAGAAATTTTAGAAGTCGTGAGTGGGTTAAAACACTCACCTTTGAATTTAAATTCAATTTTAACCCAAAAATCGACCGTTCTCAGAATCCTTTCAAACCAGCGCCAAAATGTCTATCAGATACGATCCTAACGAAAGAAACCGCGCGTAAAACGGATATCGTATGCGAAAGTTATTCAAGTTTGAATGCTTGAATTTTTAAATTAAATAAAAAATAAAAGAAAAACCTCCTGACCAAACAAATGAAGCCACGTCAGCATTAATTTCCGTGCATTCCATTCCAGATTGTTCACGACGAAAACCCATCACACGCCTAAAATCACCAACTTTGACCGCCAAAATCTCCCCCTCCCCCCCCCCCCCCCCCCCCCGGCTGCGTTAGCCTATGCCACCGCCACTGTTGCCTTGGTCTCCCTCCGCCGCACCCACGGCCAACAGGCCGCCGCCATCGGTTCCCCTTATCGTCGCCACCGCGCCTTTAAAGTTTAGAGTTTTCAAACCCTAAACAACCAAATTCGAGCGCCTCCGATCGAATTAGCCCACACGACCACCAGCGTTAGCCTCCCCTTGACAAACTCTTCCATACCCAGAAACTGTTTCCCCGATCGATGCCCCAATCAAAAGCCCAATCAGGCTTTGACCATGATTATAGTTTGATTCGAGAATGGATTGTAGAAACAGATAATAGACGCAGATTCATGTCAAAGAGATCTTCGTTGTATATTTTTTTCAAATTTTTCTGAGGAGTTTGAAATTTTTGCTTTGGATTTGATTTTGATTTGTGTTTGGATCTAGAATTCGTTTGTCTGTCATTGAGGAGGAGAGATAGTTGAAATGTATGTATAGACAAATGAGAAATGAGGGAAATTAGGGTTTATAACTGAGTATTTATAGACAAGGTTGAAAAAGAATAGATGGATCGGATTGAATATACGCGCTAACGACAAAGTGGCCCAACAAGCCCGTTTCGACTCCAGAATGAAATTGGGTCAACCCATATATCAAAATAGATGTTTTAAAATATTTTAAACGCAACAGAAAAGGTATCAAGTCCAATTTCCATCGTATGAAGATGTATGCTAAAATCAATATTTTCCAAATTGATTTCAATTAATTTATTTCAAGGCGTTTCAAGCCCGTACGATCAAATGACAAGCCGGATCGCTATGAAACTTGAAATCCTACAATAATTCACCGTTACGGATCCGATGAAACTAGTTTCGTCGAAATCCGAGTCAATTTCCAAAATGGCTATTTTCCAGTTATTTAAATAAATTAATATAAAATAAATTAAATCATTATTTAAATTCAAATTCTATAATTCATAAATTTTATCATCTTGTATTACTTAAGTGATTTAAAATTCTTAAAATCCAATTCTCATATCAATTTAAAGTAAATAAATTCACCAATTATAGTATTTATTTCATTTACTTAAAATAACGCCTTTATTATAAATTGAATCCAATTAATTTTTATATATTCCAATTAAACTGATTAGGTTCAACTCCAACCCTTTAATTGAGTCTATTATTACTTTCTAATGCAGTTATCACTTGCCTCGCAGTTCATTCCATTAATATATTCAAATTTCCAACTTCCCTTTGTATTAATTATTATTTCCAAATATATTGAAGTTGTCAAACATATACATTTATTATAATTAGTACCTTAATTGATTCATTCAAATAGGTTTCATTCTTTTATATTATCTTATGAATAAGATATGCATTTCCGTACATTTGCACTTTACAATTACAGTTCTTACACTCATAAATGAGTCATTTATTTCACTTAAATATAATTGTTTTACAATAAATTTGGTAGACTAGATATATTCTGGTAATTTATGGTGATTGTTACCATAGCCTTAAAATTTCACTTAGGCTTATTATTTCAACTATTTATTAAAATTACTTACATCATAAGGATTCATTCTATTACCATAAATCATACATTAGTTCATATATTCATACAATACTTTCCTTTATTTACTTATAGTAAAATCTCATTCCCAAATATAACAGTTACAACAAATTAATAGGACAATTAAATAGTAACTTATGACCGTTACTATTTCTTTGATTCATTAATTACAATTAATATTCTTAATAAATTTATTTACTTGGTCTCATGCTTTCTATTACACCAATTACTACATTATAAATAAATTTTACGTTTCCTTTTTAATTTACATTCACACTTTCTGTTATTATATTAATTATCATTAACGCACATTTAATCATCTTTATTTGTAATTGGTGAATTAATTGGTAACAACCATTTGTCATCATTTTACCTTTTATAATACTTGTATGTTCCTTCTTCCCAACCAATTACCATCTATTATGTTATAACTTTACAATTTTAATAAATTCATTAATTGTCATTTTATTTAACCTATTAATTTATTAACCTAAATTAGCACTGTTACTTTATAATTTACTTATTAGCTTACAATAAGTGCTACCATTAGTTTATACACTAATTTATTCCATTTCCATTCCTTATACATTATTTTATTAGTAAGCCAACGTTTTAAATTATTAATTTACCTTTTATATCCTATTATAAACCAATGCACACATTAATTAAGATTTTAAATCAAATTAATCACTTAATCTTGGTAACGTTCTTTTATTACAATAAGAATATAATTAACATTTACATTGTTTCACTTATTGGAATTACATCCAAGTTATTAACAATTAACTTACATTTATACTGTTACATTCAAGTTATTAAAAATTAACTTGCCAATCTTATCCAAGTTGTTAATTCCATTAATAATTCACTAAATTTCTTATTTCCTTCAACATTAAGTTACCAAAATATTCTTAAATTAAGAAATATAATTACCGAATTTTACGGGTCATTACACACAGAATAAATAATAATGCAGCGGAATTAAAAGAGATAGTAGTTCATGAAGCTACTATATAAAATAAGATACATCAGAGTTAAACAAGATAAAACAGAAGAGTAACAAATTACATTAAGTACAAATCAGAATACATCACTGAAACACTAGATACAGAAAGCAAAATAGATGACTGGATCTTCAAGTAAAGCTCCAACTCCGAAGGTGAATATTGAACGCTGAATCACTCAATCTGACTCGAGCGTAAAGCAAAACACAACACACTCGAGTCAGGACATAAATACTTATGAACTGTAAATCAACTCAAATGAACAGTAACAAAAATACATCAGTAACTTAAAGGATGCTTGGGATCACCTATCCTTTGAGGATCCATTAAACATTTACTATGTAGTAATACGACGCTATTATAATAATGTCTACAGTAAAATAAACTTACTTTAAAATAGCATTCTGGGCTTACCCATATCACCCTTCACACATAATAGTCCCAGTAGTCCATCCAATATCATGATATCTCCAGATTGGGAGACTATTAAAGGATACCACACGGGCTACGGGAGAAAAGCAAACTCGTAGTAAAGACTCGGTATGGTAGGTGACACAGCACACAAGGCATAGCCACGGTAGATATAATAAGTACGCACGTGGGCTGGTGGTAACGCAGCTGCCACATACGCCCACCTCGGAACACACTCCCATATCAAAATCGGAGTATGACCATCAAATCAACCACAAGTAAGAGTATAGTATCGAAGGAATGTGTCCGACCAGAGGGGCTACCCCTTTTGGCCAGAGATCGCTCCTATTTTAGCCACCTTATGCCAACTCACGGGAGTTGGGTCCGTGTAATATACCTCAAGAAAGACGCCACCAACCTACTTCATTCTTGAATCTCCACCGCGTATACAGTTGTTAAAGTGGTTTTCGAAGTTGGCAGAGAGCATGACAACTTCCGATCCCGGTCTCTTTAACAACCAAACGTTAGTATAACGCCGTGGTAATTTCAAAATAGTTTACACTTCAAAAATAAAATCATTTCATTTCAAAACTATATTCATTTCAAGATAGTTTATACTTCAAAACCATAACCTGTGACGCCCCACCTCCATACCCAGGCTAGCCAAGGACACTACGGTGTAATGCCGTCAACTAGCAAGGCAGTTGAGGAGCGACCATCTGTATAATTGCTTTGTGCGAATACCGATATGCTAGATAAAATATAACTTGCATTCTTTTCCAGAGGAAATCCGACATACCGACATAAACTCAAAGCTACTACATAGTGGCTATAATGTCTTCGGAAATAAATATAGAAATCAACATAACACAAATCAGTCACAGATAATTCATATCACAATGGCGGAAATAGACATGAACAAATTTAACACATAAAAGTGTTCATCAGAGAAGTGGTCTAAAAGATCCACAATGACACAAAAGAATAGCAACATATGCTATACAAAAGAATTAGTACATAACTATGAGTCTATATCTCAAATGTTTACAACAAAAACTACTAAGCTAAGTAGTTAGCCAAAAGTCAGAGTAATGAATCCCTAGGGAGAAGTCAAGCAGAAGCACCTGTAACATCTCGGTCTTACCCGAGTATTATTTAATAAGAAAATAATAAACGGATCTGTTTAGCTATAAATATCAGATGACATGATATAGAATAAGAGATATGGCATAAACATATGATAACCATAATGGCATACTACTATAAGTATGTAATTGAAAATCAGCATGAGATTAATCAATATCACAAGAATCTTCTCAAAGATCCAAAAAGGGTTTCATACCCAAAACTTGTATTCACAACAAGTCAATGACACACGAATTCACCAATTCACAAAAATTGATAAATCATATCAATGAAAATCACTAAAATTGGTGAAACACAAATTTTAGAAATCATCTCAAGAAATTCAGAAATCACAAAAAGGGGGAAGGCCTATCACAAACGGGAGCATAAAGCTCACCAACACGTGTATCACAAACGGAACGCTAATTCCATGGTTGCTAACCATCACAAATTGAGCCGAAGCTCCACAAACGGCCTGAAGACCATGGGTTTCTACCCCACCAATTTGAGTCGAAACTCCACAAAAAGGGATTTAGTCTCCCTCGCAGACAAAGAGACATCGCACATTGCTAGTCTAAGTCACAAAAATGATCGTCATTTATCGTAAAGAAAGTGTCAATTACACTAAGCTAGTAAATATATGAGCTTAGCTTCATGTCCCATAACCACTAGCTTAACTTAGATATTTACGAAAAAATTGTAGATCTCCACTAGAAAATTATCACAAGAGATTCAGTCGAACAAGTCTAAGAATTAACCGACGAAGTAAACGCAAGCGTTTCATACCACTCGTTTTACTAAGTCATTTAATTAGATTTCTCATAGGAGTAAGGTAAAGGTTTTTATATGCTAGTAGATTGGAAAACGGTTTTATAAACAAGCTTGATATTGAAAATAGAGTTGAAATCGTTTTGATAAAAGGGTTTTGATATTTACTACTAGTATTGAAACCTTTATATTTTTAAAGTGAAAAATCACACAAATGATTGTAAAAAACAATCAATCACTAAAATTCACGTTCGAGGACGTGAACAAAATCCAAAGAAATCGATACCGAATCCATCGAAATGGATATTCCGAGAATTCCCGAAGAAAATAAGTCATTAAATTCAATAACGAATGATAACAGCAAATAAGGAAATAACACGAATCGATTAAATTTGGAAGCCACGCAAAATAGGCGAAATAGGCAAAACAGCAACATGTCGGTTGGCCGGCAACAGAGCTCGGTCGATCGGACCCTGTTCTAAAAAAATTCTCGGGAAGCAGGTCGGTCGGCTGAGCCTTGTAGCCAGTCGTTCATACTAGAGACAGAAAAGTGCTTATGCACTTTGGTAGCAGGTCGGTCGACCGGCCCAGGGGTTCGGTCGGCCGAACCTAATGTTCTGCAAATTGAAACCTATTTCAAATGAGGTGCAAACTTCTTCAATTTGCAATCGGACAAGCGCGGACGCTAGGGGATTACGCCCATCGGCTACCTGGTCCTATTGGCTCCTCGATGCATCACCAAAAACATGTTCCAACATCAAAGCTATGATTTTTAAAGATTTGAACTCAAAAAACTAAAAATTGGAATATTCACCAAATCAATCCAAAGCAAAAGCAATTGTACAAGAATAAGTGTTAGGAATTCATACCTAACAATCGAAGATAAATATATGCTTAGATGTGAGATAAAAATCTCACATTTTCACAAAATCAATAGAGAAGAAGCTATAGAGCAATGGCAAGAACAACCACTCTTCAATTCCAACCCAACAAGCTTGAATCTAAGCTTAAAAGAGAAACATTTCCTAAAGTTAGGTTTAAGAATTTCATAAATTGAATGGAGAAAGAGTTGGAGAAGATGAAAAGAAGGCTTACTAAAGTTTCTTCTATTAGTTTGGAGCAAGAGCTTAATTTGCAAAAGAAAACTAGGGTTTGGACTTTTAATTTCCCATTCTACTCACATTAATCTCTTTAGAGCTGAAAAGTAGAGGAAGAGGGAGTGAATGAAGAGGAGTGGTTCAGTTTGGGGTATTAAGTTGGCTAGTGGGTTGAACCCAACCCAAAACCCTAAGTGAAAAGGTAGCAAAATTCAACTTACTCCAAACATATCGAAGCTTATACTCAAAAAGGTTGCAAACGAAATTTTGAAATCAATGGAAGGGGTCTCGAGTCCCAATTCGACTGTTTACAAAAAGTAGGTTTTCGAACTAAAATCCGAGTATCGATAAAATATTTAAATAAAATATTTAAAAATATAAAATCGATAAATATGAAGGTTGTTACAGACTCTCCTCCTTAAAGAAATTGCGTCCTCACAATATTTAAGAAGAAAATATAAAGTAACAACCATAAAAGCATATTCAACATAAAAGAAATTTGAAATAAAAAGTTCACCACAAAGAGCACGAGAAAGTAAGTCCGGGTGTGTTCGCTCGATGAATTCTTTAGATTCCCAAGAGCAATCCTTAGGATTTGAGGACCATTGAACTTTCACAAATGGAACATCTTTATTTCGAAGTCGTTTGACTTCCGAAGCAATAATACGAGTAGGATGTTGCTCATAAGTTAGATTAGGCAAAACTTCAATTTCTTTCACAACACCGGGCTCAAGAATAGAATCAGAATCTCGAAGGCATTTCCGCAATTGAGAAACGTGAAACACGTCATGAATAGCAGAAAACTGAGCCGGTAATAAAAGGCGATAAGCCACGGAACCAATACGTTCGGTGATGGAAAATGGACCAATATATCGAGGTGCTAACTTTCCCAAGCGACTGAAACGCACAACACCTTTCATAGGTGAAACACGGATAAACACAAAATCTCCCACAGTGTTAACCCCGTTTGATCAATGAGTTAAGACCTGAGACGACTCACGACTTAAAGAAGCAGAGCGACTTAAGGAGTGGTCCGATTCAATAAGTAACCGACTTAACAAGTTAACGACTCAAGGGAGTTACACGACTTAAAGGTAGAAGCGACTCACGACTCATGACTCAGCATGACTCACCTACAACCTAAAACCACTGAGTCGTAGCCCGCAGTCACAATGCTTATATAAGAGAGTTGACTCGTGAGCGACTCATGACTTGTAATTCTGAAGAAGTGAACCATTGAGGAACCAAGGGCTTAGTCAGATAAGTCGGCCATGATCTCTTAACTCGTGAACGAGTTAGGACTTGCGCTATATCCGGAAGACCAAAGGCGCTTTGACACCAAGCATGAATTCTACCAGCTGAGTCGCCCACGACCCAACTTAACTCGACCACGGGTTACCATGAGTCGAACACGACTTACAATCCAAAGTGAAGATTTTTCTATAAATACCGACCTACCTCAAACATGGAAAGGACTTTTGGCCGATCATTTCAAGCGCCAATACTCTGCTGAATTCTCGACTCATTCAACACTTCAAGTACTCCAAACACCAAGGACTCTAATACGATCTTCAAGAGAAAATCTACATCATTCAACATGAATTCGGAAAATTATTCTCCATCAAAGTTTGAACTACTGGTTTAAAGTGTGTTGTAATTGAAGATTGTTGTAAAGTTGTAATCAAATTCAGTAATAAAGAGAGTTAAAGTGGACGTAGGCTTCTCCTAAGCCGAACCACTATAAAAACTGTTGTCTTTTCTGCTTTTTCTATGATTTCTCTACTTGTTCATTAGTTCCCGTGTTCATGGGTGGTGCTTTCGCTCAACTTCATTTTACACCGGGGTGTTAGCGTCTGATTTTTACCTTAACATTTTTGGTGCTTTCACTGAGAACCCAACTCAGGAAATTTCCACTATTGCTCCGCAAAGGATTGTTGAAAGAATTTCTTTTAAAACCAGAAGTTTGTTGGAAATAATGGCTCCTGGAAGAAAATGAAGTTCTGCAAGATCCGATAATGTTCAAGAGAACACCGCTACCTCTCCTCCTTCAAGTCAAGCGGCTGCAACTGTTGGAGTTACACGGGCAGAACTGGACGCCGTAGTTTTAGGATTGAATCGGCAATTGAATGCTCAGAATGCGCAGTTGGAAGCCCAGAATGCCCAGAATGCCCTGATCTTGAGTAAGATGAATGATCTACTTGGGGCAAATCGTCAACCAGCTAATAATGATGGGAACCCTGTTGTGGGAGTTCAGAATGTTGAAGGAAACATTTCTCAAAGAGCCGCAAACCCTGCAGAAAGAAATCCTCTTCAAGCTGGAGGATCAGGGCCACAGCCGACTCTCCGTGAACGGTTGTCAAGGCAGAGTTCAGAAAGAGTGGCTGATGTGTGCCCTCCAAAGCCTCTAAATGACGAAGATTATTTTTCGGGTATGGTTCGTCAAATCATGAAAGAAAGTATGTGAAGAGATGAAGACGAGAAAGAGTGGGGTTTTGCTCCAAGCAAAACTCCATTTACTGAAAAGATCTTGAAGGCGGAGTTCCCAAGGAAATTCGTTCCTCCTACTATTCCGGCTTACAAGGGGACGAGTGATCCTAACGAGTTTTTGTATAAGTACGACTGGCATATGACTGGTGCCAGGGCGTCTAATGAAATTAAATGCCGATACTTCCCGGTTTATCTAGAAGACGTAGCTCTATTATGGTTTACGAAGCTGCCAGTAAGGTCCATCGATCAATTCTCCGATTTGACCAGGAAGTTCAAGGAGCAATTTCGGTTGTATGCTTCTAAAGCAAAGGATATAATGTTGCTATCAAGTTTAGAGCAAAATCCGGGAGAATCCATCAGATCATTTCTGAATCGCTTTAACATAGCATTGGCTGAGGTGGATAATGCTGAGCCACGCATGGTTTTGACATACTTGATGAGGGCAATTGACAAGTCAAGCGAATTTGGAAAATGGTTAAAAATGAAGGAACCAAACTCACTTGACAAATTCTACAAGAAAGCGGATGAGTTCATGCGCTTGGAAAGCCTTCAAACACCGGCTAAAGTGGTAGCAGCAGAAGCCGAGAACAATGGTGTTCCTTCGAACAAGAAAGAACCTAACGCTTAGAAAAGGGGAAACGATGGTGGGAAGAAACAAGGAGACTCTAAGAGAGGCCGTTCTTTCAATTTCACACCCTTGACCGATACCCTTGAAAACATCTTCTTCGCGACCAAAGATGATATCAAATATCCGGCACCACCTAAAATGAGAGTTGCGGTTAAGATGGAAAAAAGTGGAAGGTTCTGTCGGTTCCACAACCAGCCCGGCCATGACACCAACTAATGTCGTCAGTTGAAAGAGGTAATTGAACAGCTCTCGAAGGAAAACAAACTCCAGCAGTATGTGAAAAGGAACAGAAATGCCTCAGCTTCGTCAACTCAAGGACAACAAGTTCTCGCTCACCGTCCTACCTCAAGTGAGAAGGCCATGGAACATGAATCAGAAAGGCCTGTCATCAATATAATAACTGGAGGACCTCACCCAGCAGGCAAAAGCTGGGGCGAGATGGAAAGGTATGCCCGGGCCTTGAGGCATGTACCAGCTGAAGAGAATGTTTTTGTCTTAGAGAATGATGCGCCTTTAAAGCAACAAAAGACTTCCACAGATGATATCGTGTTCAGTGCTAGAGATTCTTTGGGTGTTGAGGCCCCAACCATAGATCCTTTGGTCATATCCGCTGGTATTGGGCTGGCAACTGTGAGAAGAGTTCTAGTTGATTGTGGAGCTTCATGCAACATCCTCTTCAAGAGGACCTTCGATCAAATGAAAATACCGATGGCTGACATTCAAGCTTCATCACTTAAGATCGCTGGGTTTGCTGGAGAACCCAAACAGCCAATTGGGACCATAGATTTGTTTGTAGAACTCGGAAAGGGACCGAGGAAGGTGGCTCGAAAGCAAACCTTTATAATTGTTGAAGAATTCACTGCCTACAACGCCTTTTTGTGCCGACCAACTCTTGCTGCATTCAAAGCTGTTCTTGCTCCATGGTGCTTGACTCTAAAATTCCCCACAGATAACGGAGTTGGTGTGGTTAAGGGAGACCAAGATGCGGGGCGAGAATGTTATTTTGCAGAATTGCGAGAATCCAGGAAGAGAGAGATGGGAAAAGGTGCGGCGGCTCCAGTCCGCATCAAAGAACCAACCTTGTAGCAATTACAGGGTGGTCCCTGCACTGGTGAATGTAGTGGGGCACGAAGAGAGATGGATCCAAGGAAAGCCGGTGCAGGGGAGAATAGAGTGGTAGCAGTAGAGGTAACAGTACCGGTGCCTGTTGACCCAAAGGACCCAAACAAAGTGCTTAGTGTGGCTTCACAACTCAATCCGACGGTTCAAAATGTTTTGATTTCATTTTTGAAGGCTAATTTGGATGATTTCGCTTGGACTCATGCGGACATGTGCGGAATATCCCCAGAGATTGCAGTGCATAACCTGAACATTGATCCAAAATTTACACCTGTGAAATAGAAGAGAAGGACTCAGGGTCCTGAGAGAACGGCATCGTTAAAAGAAGAAGTGGATCGGCTCATGGAGAACGGGTTCATTAGAGAATCTACTTATCCAAATTGGGTCTCAAATCCAGTGATGGTTAAGAAAGCCAACGGAAAGTGGAGAGTGTGCATTGATTTTTCGGATTTGAACAAAGCCTGCCCCAAAGACTGTTTCCCGCTGCCCAGGATCGATCAGTTGGTGGATGGGACAGTGGGACATGAATTGTTATCTTTCATGGATGCATACTCCGGATATAACCAGATTATGATGCATGAGCCAGATCAAGAGGATACAAGCTTCATCACAGATGTTGGACTCTACTGCTACAAGGTCATGCCTTTCGGACTCAAGAATGCAGGGGCAACTTACCAGAGGCTTGTTAATGCCATGTTTAAACCACAGATTGGCAAGACAATGGAAGTCTATGTTGATGACATGCTAGTAAAGTCTGAGAAAGCAGTGGACCACATGGATCATTTGGCAGAGATGTTTGCAGTACTCCGAAAGTATAGAATGAAGCTTAATCCCCTGAAATGTTCATTTGGAGTGGAGTCCAGAAAGTTTTTGGGTTTCATTGTGAGCGCTAGGGGCATTGAAGCCAATCCAGCTCAAATCACTGCCCTGAGAGAGGTCAAGGCTCCTAGAACGAAGAAGGAATTGCAAAGTCTCAATGGAAAGGTTGCTTCTTTGAGTAGGTTCATTTCCAAAGCTACTGACAAATGCATTCCATTCTTTGATGCTCTGAAGAAAGGAAAGAAAAACTTTGAGTGGACTCCTGAATGACAGAAAGCATTTGATGAGTTGATTCGTCATATGGAAGTGCCTCCGATACTTTCAAAGCCTGATAGTGGTGAAGATCTCCTCATATATTTGGCAATTTCGTCTCATGCTCTCAGTGCAGTGTTGGTACGGGAAGACGCAAGGATTCAGCGCCCAGTCCATTATATCAGCAAAAGATTCACTGGGGCAGAGATGAACTACTCAAGGTTGGAGAAGCTCGCCTATTGTTTGTTAATTGCATCAAGAAAACTGAGGCCGTATTTCCAAGCTCATCCCATCAGAGTCCTCACTGATCAGCCTCTAAAGCAAGTCCTATTCCGTCCTGAGACTTCGAGCCGTCTTTTGAAATGGAATATGGAACTCAGCCAGTATGACATCACTTATCATCCCCGGAAAGAAATCAATAGACAAGCTTTAGCAGATTTCATTGCAGAATGTACGGATAAAGGTGATAGTGAGGAAGAAGTCATTGATAGCATCCCAATCCAATGGAAATTGTATGTCGATGGCGCAAGGAATGATTACTGTTCCGGAGCATCGGTTGTCCTTGAAACCCCAGAAGGGCGATCGCTATGTTATGCACTGAGACTAGAATTCCCTTCGACAAATAATGAAGCTGAATACGAAGCTCTCATCGCTGGTTTAAGGATTGCTAAAGAACTAAACATCAAGGCATTACATATCTTCAGTGATTCTCAACTTATTGTTTGTCAAGTCAAGAAGGAATTTCAGCCAAAGGAGGGAATTTGCCAGCCTATTTATCAAAAGCCTGGGAGCTCCTTCAAGATTTTGACCATTATTCAATAAACCATATCCCTCGAGAAGAAAATATGAAGGCGGATTCTCTTGGGAAGTATTCAAGTACTGGTGAAGCTCAACTATTGGGTTTGGTTCCCGTCGAAGTCTTGTCAGCTCCAAGCACAGATGAAATGGATGTTGATTGGATTATGAATGTATCCCAAGAGCAAAAATCATGGATGACTCCGATACTTGAATATCTACTCAATGGTTCTCTGCTAGAAAATTCAAAAGAGAGACAAAAGCTGATGAGGAAAGCCTCCAGATATGTAGTTCAAGATGGTCGTTTGTACAGACGAGGATTTTCAATGCCATTACTCCGATGTGTGACAAAGGAAGAAGCTAAGACAATTCTAACTGAGGTACACGGAGGGGAATGTGGGGATCATACAGGTGGTTAAACTTTAGCAAAGAAAATCCTCCGTTATGGTTATTTTGGCCAGAAATTAATCAGGATGCTGCTGACTATTTCCGAAAGTGTGATAAATGCCAGAGATTCGCTAAAATCCCTAGGGCACCTTCCACTGAGCTAACACAAATGGTCAGTCCATGGCCATTTTCCATCTGGGGAATAGATCTCATTGGGCCTTTGCCGACTGCCAAATCAGGGATTAAATATGCTATCGTTGCTGTTGATTATTTTACTAAATGGGCTGAGGCCGAACAATTGGCCACTATTACCTCTAAGAAAATGATAAGTTTTGTGACTAAAAATATCATTTGCAGGTATGGTGTGCCTCAGAAGATAATGTAGGATCTAGATTAACCCTAGAGGGGGGGTGAATAGGGTTAATAACAAATTTTCTCGATTTAAAACAAAGAAACAAACTGCAGAAATAAATATGCTGAAAAGTAAATCACACACAAAATTTACCCAGCTTCGGCAACCCCTGCCTACTGCTGCATTCCCAGATTTCTATTAGAATTAAACAGTATCTCGCTTACAAACACTCTACCAGACTCGCAAACCCTTGCTCCCGCTCACAAACACTCTCACAGACTCGCACACCCTGCTCCGCCTATAGAGCTTTGTTTACTCGCAAACTCTGCTCCGCCTCTAGAGCTTCGCAAACTCGCACACCCTGCTCACTGAACTAATTCTAACTAGACAATCTGACACTACCTAAACCCTAGGTGGTGATTTACAAATTTGTTGACTCGAAAATAAAAACAAGAACAACTTCAAAAATAAAACCCGATGCAAAAATTAAAATATGAATTTGAACCCCTAATTTTTGCTTGAAATAAAATAAAGCAAACCCCTTTTAAAACTTAAACCCCTTTTATCATTAACAAAGCCGGCCCCTTGTTTTCCTTTAACCCGACCCACTTCGTTCTTTTGCTTTGTGAAAAATAATGGCGACTGATCTCCTTCTTTCTGAAACTAGGGTTCGTCTCTTGCGATCCAAATTGGGTTTTCGGCTGGTTTGTGATGCTCTTGTGTTCGTTCTCTGATGATCAATTGCTTGATTCACGTTGCTCTTGCTCACTGCTTCGTTCGTTCTCTGATGATTGATTGTACTTGCAGCTGACCGAGTTCGTTGAATTGTGGTATGTGATTTTCGTATGTTGGTTTGATTATTTGCCTTTTTCTCTTCATAACTCGATGCCGATGATGATCTTTGGGCTGTTTATTTATAAGGTTGAAATCCTCCTAATCACTGTCAGATTTGATTTTTCCATGTCGTTGATTTTTTTCTTGAAATCAATTTCGAATTATTGCTGTCCATATTTGTTTTCGAATTATTTAATTCGAAGATCTCTTTCCATACTTGTTGGTTCGGCCCCTTTATGAATTAACACAGACCATATATGAATTCGAGATATTTGATTCAGAGATATCTTTCCAAAATTAAATTCCTTAATTAAAGCAAAAAAGAAACTGACTTCGGCCATCTTTTCTTGTCTCCATTTGAACGTATGTTCATCTGGTCATTGTTGAATATGTTGCATTTTCAAATTGCTGACCATCCAGACTTTTGTTAACTTCACTGTGTATATGCGTATTTCAATGTTGCAGTGATCATTGAATTTTGATCGAGGCCATTTGCACTTGTGGTTGGTCACTTGAACTTGATTGTTTGGTTTCATGTGCATGTGCTTATATTTCCAGTGTGCACTTGGCTGTTCTTTCATTTTGCTGTAATCTCACTTCGAATTGCATACACTTCATGTTGACATTTGCAATGCTTCGACACAGATGCTACACTAGTTCATTGTGTTGTTGTCTGGACACATATTTTATCACTTGATCTTGCAGTCTTCATTTTTGCTGTGACACTTGTAATATTCATGTTGATTGCTTCATGACTTGTGCACATTTGTGTTGCTTACTGATGCATGCACTCGAGTCATTCTGGTCGTTGTCTCCAGTTGCTTGTGTATCACTATGATGCCTGGTTTACACTGTCATGTTGCTTTCATATATGCACAGTTGGTTCATGTATCACTTGAATTTGTTTCACTGCCATACTTGTAGCTTGCCTCTGGTGTAGTCTTGTCTGGTACATTGACATTGACATTGTATTACTGTCCCTTTACCATGTTGCATTATTCACTGAGCATTTCTATGTTGAGTTTGCATTGGTGTAGTTGTTCATTTCAGTGAGTTGTCTGCACTTGTGAACTTTGTTGTTGGCATTGGCTTTGTCTTCTATTGACATTTGCAGTTGTACTTCTGTTGGCAGTGTAGTTGTTCTTGCTTTGATGCATCTATGTCCTGCCATGTTGCTGTTGACATGTTCATATGAACTTGCATTCATTTGAGTTCATTCCACTGTTTCATGTAGCTGTTGACATGTTTATATGAACTTGCATTCATTTGAGTTCATTCCACTGCCATGTAGTTGTTTGCCAAGACTGTTGTACACTTGCTTGAAGTTGTTCTGCACTTTGGTGGCTCTGGCTTGATTTGTTCTGATTTGTAAGTTGTGCTTTTTCTTGGTCTCTGTTGCATGCTTGTTTGTATGTTGCACTTGATATTGCAGTCTCTGGCATTCTTGTACAACTTCATTGTTGCTGCTTGTATCACTGGTATATCTTGTCTGCACTTGCATACTCACTTTGGTCTGTTGGTGGCATTCCTTTTGTCCATGGTACTGTTTGAGTTGTTGCAGTTTATCACTTGACTTGTTAGTGCATTGCCACACTGTACATTCTTGAACTTGGTCTCTGATGGTGTTGAACTTCACTGTTGCATTCCATTTGTGTTTGCTGTCAGTTGATGTTCTATTGCAGTTGTACTGCTTGATATTCATTCCTGTAGTTTGCATTCATGTACTTGCTGTCGTAGATGTTTTGAACTGCATACTTCTTGTTGCAGTTTTGAACAATGCTCGGCCATGTTAGTTTCATATGCATATTTGTGCATATTGACCATTGGTTGTTCATTTGGGCTGCTGGACTTGTTATACATTTCATAGTACATCTGTTTTGGACTTGTTTTTGGATTGCATTGCGTTGAGTCGAATTTGCAGTGATGGCTTGACCTTTGCACTTTCACACTTGCTCTTGTTGGCTGCACACACGAGTTGGCGAGGCAGTGCACACGTGTATGAATGTACACGTGTGTATTGCAGCCACTTGTGATTACCTGTCCCTGTAATATCTATGTGCACGACTTTGTGATAAATTCAAGTGTGAATGATGACGAACAACCCATATATCTGAGGCAAACATTATTTTCAAAAATATCGTTTATTTTAAACTTCAAAAATATTTCTCGATCAATTTTACTGCGTTAGTGAATATTTTTGCAGATTTGCTCAGATGCTAGATACAAACTGAAATGCAGTTGAAGACCAAATACGAGAGTGAGTGATATGTAGTGAGGATAATGATGTAAATATGAAATGTGATGTAGTTCAAAATTGTATATAGTGAGAGCATGAATTTGTACTTTTCAAGATTTGTAATAAATATTTGTTTGAATAAAATTTCTGTTTGAATTCAAAATCTGTGTAACTTGTTCTGTTTGAATTCAAATTAAAATTCTGTGTAATTTATTTTATTCAACAAATATTTATTTAATATATGAAAATTAAAATAGTACATTAACAAATACATTTAAACGAACTATATATATGTGTTTATTATCATCAAACAAAAATCATATAAGCGCAAAGCGCATATTTCACAATCTCCCCCTTTTGATGATAACAAACATATATTTAAGATTTTGACCGTGTTAAATGTATTTGATCCATGGTATACTCTAATTTGCTCCCCCTATTTAAATGCTTTCTCTCTACATGATGCTCCCCCTACATATATGCATACAAATAAAATTATATACAAATGAGCTTAGTTGCATATGGAAAATTATTTGACCTTTGCTTGATTCTATTTGACAAAATCTTAACTTTTCTCTCCCCCTTTTGTTATCAGCAAAAGAATAACAGTGTGAGAGAAAATAGAGATGAAGTGATCAATATTAATCCAACATTAACTCAAATTGAATATAAATATTAAACTCAAATAAGAATCAAACAAAAATCATAACGACCCTTGTTAGGCGCATATTCCACTTTTAGAAATGACGGAAATAAAATTCTCATACAATATCATACAGTTAAATCTTCTTGTGGTACATTTATATCAGGAATTTGAATATCTACTAATCATGCATAACCGTTAGGACTTTTAAATGAGATTAGTAGTATTCCAATTTAATTTTTTTTTTTTTTTTAAAAATGAAATCAAGTATCTTCTAACCACGCATGACCGTGAGGACTTTTAAATGGGATTAAAATCAACTTGTCTATTAAATCAATTAATTTTGATATGCGTTTCATACATGCATAACCATAAGGACTTTTAAATGAGCATGGAAGCACATAATCAAAAATCCAAGTAATTCACCCATGCATAACCGTGAGGACTTTTAAATGAGAGTGGATACTTTGGATATTTATTTATTTTTACAAAAAAAATGTGAAATGAAAAGCAAATGATCCCTGATTATAGTACCACCTATTGACAAACTATCTTGAATATTTGATAAATCATGGTCCATAGAAATAATGGTAGATATAGAAATGGTCATGGAATTTTTACCCAACAAAAAGTTTTATAACTCTTGATTAAATTCCTAAAGAAATTTTCCAAATATACTCTTTTGAGTAATGTATGTTAATTATCAACACTAATCACTTTTTGAATCACAATTTATCTCTTCGATAATCAGCAGGGAGTCGGATTAGTCAAAATTTGTCATTTAAAATCAAATAAACATGACTAATCTGAAAGTATGGTCAAACAATTATTTTTACGAAGGGGTTATATGAGAGAAAAAAAAATCTGCTAAATGAAAATTATTTCAAGTGAAAAATATGCAGATATTTTCTTTGAAAAAACGATGCAGCAAATGTATGTTTCACCATAAATCACGTTCAACTCGTAAATTTTCTATCAACTAGATTACCAGAATGAACTGCATCTGAATTTCTTTTTCACTTCAAAATATCACTAACTTGATAAACAAGACCATGAAAATATGCATAAGAAACTTACACTCAATTTTGAATAGTGAACAAGTCAGAATAAATCATCATCTCAATCTTGGCTGATTTCATTCAGAAAATGGTACAGATTATCACATAAGAATATCTTCACCTGTTTTACCTTTACGATGATTTTACGTGATTACCCATTGTGATTCTGTCACCTTTATACTAGGCTAAGGAACTTTTCTTTGACACTCATTGTGTTTCTGGAACAGCCAAAATCCAGAAAACACCGTTGATGTTCCTTAGCCTGCCACCATACCTACACGAGAAGAGATTTATGTGACCTATTTATAGGTCCATGGTTGTTAGTGGCAGAAGCATTATGAATAAACAAACCCTTTGGAACCCAAACTTGTTTTGTCCTTTCATTCTTGTTCCAATAGACATGAAATCTGTTTGTAGAATTTTTAGGAACCCAAACTTGTATAAATTTTGTGTTCTTGTTCCTATGTCTACAATTTTCAACATGATGTCCAATTATTTCACATCTACCAAAGACACTCCTACCTTTTGCACTATCCTCAACTTGTGTTTTTCCAAAACCTAGTCCTTTTCTGTTGTTAGCAAACATTTGATTTCCCAATAACATGTTGAATGATTTTTCTCCTATTGAAAAGTTATTCAATGATTTCTCAAGATTTTGGACTTTGGTTTTTAGCATCGTGTTTTCATTTACAAGTGAGGCGCATCTATTTATGAAATCTTTTTTCCTAGTGTCAATGGTTTTCATAAGACTCAAGTTTTCTTTTTCAAGATTCTCACAGCTATTCTTGAGTCTTGACAATTCTGAATCTAAAATTCTACACTTTTCACATTCTAGGTTATGAATATTATCAAGTTCGGTTTCTAACCTAAAATTTTCAAGAGCAAGTTTTCTCTTATCAGATTTCAGTTTTTCAATTTTAGATTCAAGAGTATCAACTACTCCAGTGAGATCAGAACACATAAAAACAAGATCTCTATAGGAATACTCACCTTCCTCACTTGATTCCTCCGAGCTTGCTTCTGAATCTGATTTTGCCACAAGACACAAGTTAGCCTCCTCTGAGCTGCTATCTGAAACTTCCTCTCCTTCTTCATCATCCCAAGTTGCTGCGAACACCTTCTTTTCCTTTTTCTTTCCTTTGTTATATTTGAGAAGTGGGCATTCTGGTTTGATGTGGCCAGGCTTGTTGCAATTATAACACGTCAGCTCATTATCGAAATTTTCAGAATCTTTTGACGAATTGCCCTTTGTTTTCTTCTTGCGTGGCTTGAATCTTGACCATCTTCTAAGATTATTTACAGCCATTGCAAGTTCTTCAATTGGATCTTCTCCTTCATTGCTCTCTTGTTTGATTTTTAAGGCAATTGTCTTCTTCTTTGGTTCGGAGTTGTTGCGTTCTTCCTTTGCTTTTAGCTCAAGCTCATATGTCATCAAGTTGCCAATCAACTCCTCCATGCTTAGCTTACTCAGATCTTTCGATTCTTGTATTGCTGTGACTTTTGCCTCAAAGTTCATCGGTAAGACTCGTAGAATCTTCCGCACAAGCTCTACCTCAGTGAAGACCTTCCCAAGTGCTCTAGCGTTGTATACCAAGGTTGAAAAGCGTCCAAACATATCCTTTATGCTCTCGCCTTTGTCCATCACAAAGTTCTCGTATTCGTTGCTGAATAGGGCTAGACGAGACTCCTTGACTTGAGAAGTTCCTTCGTGTGTCACCTCCAAAGTGTGCCAAATTTCCTGTGCTGTTGTACAATGAGAAATTCTATTAAATTCATTTTTATCAAGAGCACAGATTAGCGCATTCATGGCTTTAGCATTTGTCGTTTTTAATCTCTTATCGTTAGCATCCCACCTATCCTTAGGTTTAGGAATTTCAGTATCACCAATAGTTATAGTGGGGAATTTACAACCAGTTTCAATAATATCCCAAACGTCATAATCAACAGAACTAAGGTAAATACTCATCCTAACCTTCCAATAAGCATAATCATTCCCGTTAAACATGGGTGGCCTAACGATAGATTGCCCCTCAGAAAAAACATTATTTGGTAGACTCATGACTCTAGAGTTAAATAAAAAATACCAGGCTCTGATACCACTTGTAGGATCTAGATTAACCCTAGAGGGGTGGTGAATAGGGTTAATAACAAATTTTCTCGATTTAAAACAAAGAAACAAACTGCAGAAATAAATATGCTGAAAAGTAAATCACACACAAAATTTACCCAGCTTCGGCAACCCCTGCCTACTGCTGCATTCCCAGATTTCTATTAGAATTAAACAGTATCTCGCTTACAAACACTCTACCAGACTCGCAAACCCTTGCTCCCGCTCACAAACACTCTCACAGACTCGCACACCCTGCTCCGCCTATAGAGCTTTGTTTACTCGCAAACTCTGCTCCGCCTCTAGAGCTTCGCAAACTCGCACACCCTGCTCACTGAACTAATTCTAACTAGACAATCTGACACTACCTAAACCCTAGGTGGTGATTTACAAATTTGTTGACTCGAAAATAAAAACAAGAACAACTTCAAAAATAAAACCCGATGCAAAAATTAAAATATGAATTTGAACCCCTAATTTTTGCTTGAAATAAAATAAAGCAAACCCCTTTTAAAACTTAAACCCCTTTTATCATTAACAAAGCCGGCCCCTTGTTTTCCTTTAACCCGACCCACTTCGTTCTTTTGCTTTGTGAAAAATAATGGCGACTGATCTCCTTCTTTCTGAAACTAGGGTTCGTCTCTTGCGATCCAAATTGGGTTTTCGGCTGGTTTGTGATGCTCTTGTGTTCGTTCTCTGATGATCAATTGCTTGATTCACGTTGCTCTTGCTCACTGCTTCGTTCGTTCTCTGATGATTGATTGTACTTGCAGCTGACCGAGTTCGTTGAATTGTGGTATGTGATTTTCGTATGTTGGTTTGATTATTTGCCTTTTTCTCTTCATAACTCGATGCCGATGATGATCTTTGGGCTGTTTATTTATAAGGTTGAAATCCTCCTAATCACTGTCAGATTTGATTTTTCCATGTCGTTGATTTTTTTCTTGAAATCAATTTCGAATTATTGCTGTCCATATTTGTTTTCGAATTATTTAATTCGAAGATCTCTTTCCATACTTGTTGGTTCGGCCCCTTTATGAATTAACACAGACCATATATGAATTCGAGATATTTGATTCAGAGATATCTTTCCAAAATTAAATTCCTTAATTAAAGCAAAAAAGAAACTGACTTCGGCCATCTTTTCTTGTCTCCATTTGAACGTATGTTCATCTGGTCATTGTTGAATATGTTGCATTTTCAAATTGCTGACCATCCAGACTTTTGTTAACTTCACTGTGTATATGCGTATTTCAATGTTGCAGTGATCATTGAATTTTGATCGAGGCCATTTGCACTTGTGGTTGGTCACTTGAACTTGATTGTTTGGTTTCATGTGCATGTGCTTATATTTCCAGTGTGCACTTGGCTGTTCTTTCATTTTGCTGTAATCTCACTTCGAATTGCATACACTTCATGTTGACATTTGCAATGCTTCGACACAGATGCTACACTAGTTCATTGTGTTGTTGTCTGGACACATATTTTATCACTTGATCTTGCAGTCTTCATTTTTGCTGTGACACTTGTGATATTCATGTTGATTGCTTCATGACTTGTGCACATTTGTGTTGCTTACTGATGCATGCACTCGAGTCATTCTGGTCGTTGTCTCCAGTTGCTTGTGTATCACTATGATGCCTGGTTTACACTGTCATGTTGCTTTCATATATGCACAGTTGGTTCATGTATCACTTGAATTTGTTTCACTGCCATACTTGTAGCTTGCCTCTGGTGTAGTCTTGTCTGGTACATTGACATTGACATTGTATTACTGTCCCTTTACCATGTTGCATTATTCACTGAGCATTTCTATGTTGAGTTTGCATTGGTGTAGTTGTTCATTTCAGTGAGTTGTCTGCACTTGTGAACTTTGTTGTTGGCATTGGCTTTGTCTTCTATTGACATTTGCAGTTGTACTTCTGTTGGCAGTGTAGTTGTTCTTGCTTTGATGCATCTATGTCCTGCCATGTTGCTGTTGACATGTTCATATGAACTTGCATTCATTTGAGTTCATTCCACTGTTTCATGTAGCTGTTGACATGTTTATATGAACTTGCATTCATTTGAGTTCATTCCACTGCCATGTAGTTGTTTGCCAAGACTGTTGTACACTTGCTTGAAGTTGTTCTGCACTTTGGTGGCTCTGGCTTGATTTGTTCTGATTTGTAAGTTGTGCTTTTTCTTGGTCTCTGTTGCATGCTTGTTTGTATGTTGCACTTGATATTGCAGTCTCTGGCATTCTTGTACAACTTCATTGTTGCTGCTTGTATCACTGGTATATCTTGTCTGCACTTGCATACTCACTTTGGTCTGTTGGTGGCATTCCTTTTGTCCATGGTACTGTTTGAGTTGTTGCAGTTTATCACTTGACTTGTTAGTGCATTGCCACACTGTACATTCTTGAACTTGGTCTCTGATGGTGTTGAACTTCACTGTTGCATTCCATTTGTGTTTGCTGTCAGTTGATGTTCTATTGCAGTTGTACTGCTTGATATTCATTCCTGTAGTTTGCATTCATGTACTTGCTGTCGTAGATGTTTTGAACTGCATACTTCTTGTTGCAGTTTTGAACAATGCTCGGCCATGTTAGTTTCATATGCATATTTGTGCATATTGACCATTGGTTGTTCATTTGGGCTGCTGGACTTGTTATACATTTCATAGTACATCTGTTTTGGACTTGTTTTTGGATTGCATTGCGTTGAGTCGAATTTGCAGTGATGGCTTGACCTTTGCACTTTCACACTTGCTCTTGTTGGCTGCACACACGAGTTGGCGAGGCAGTGCACACGTGTATGAATGTACACGTGTGTATTGCAGCCACTTGTGATTACCTGTCCCTGTAATATCTATGTGCACGACTTTGTGATAAATTCAAGTGTGAATGATGACGAACAACCCATATATCTGAGGCAAACATTATTTTCAAAAATATCGTTTATTTTAAACTTCAAAAATATTTCTCGATCAATTTTACTGCGTTAGTGAATATTTTTGCAGATTTGCTCAGATGCTAGATACAAACTGAAATGCAGTTGAAGACCAAATACGAGAGTGAGTGATATGTAGTGAGGATAATGATGTAAATATGAAATGTGATGTAGTTCAAAATTGTATATAGTGAGAGCATGAATTTGTACTTTTCAAGATTTGTAATAAATATTTGTTTGAATAAAATTTCTGTTTGAATTCAAAATCTGTGTAACTTGTTCTGTTTGAATTCAAATTAAAATTCTGTGTAATTTATTTTATTCAACAAATATTTATTTAATATATGAAAATTAAAATAGTACATTAACAAATACATTTAAACGAACTATATATATGTGTTTATTATCATCAAACAAAAATCATATAAGCGCAAAGCGCATATTTCACAGATAATCACAGACAATGGTACTCAGTTCGAAAGTGAGGAGTTCCAAGATTTTTGCAAACGATTCAGGATCCGAAAAAGCTTCTCAGCAGTGGCTCATCTGCAGGAAAACGGGCAAGTGGAAGTAGTAAACAAAATCATCAAATCAACCATCAAAAAGCAGCTGGAAAAAGCAAAAGGTGGTTGGGTCGATAAGTTACCGCTTGCACTTTGGGCATAAAGGACCACTCACAAAACTGCGACTGGGCATACTCCATTTTCATTGGCATACGGATCAGAAGCAATGATTCCGGTGGAAACTGAAGTCCCCTCACACAGAAGGATCCATTTTGATCAAAGTGAGAATGAAAAATTGCAACTGGAAGCACTTGACCTTCTTGATGAAAGAAGAGAAGAGGCAAGGCTTAGAATTGCAGCTCACCAGCAAAGAATAGCCAGGCACTTCAATTACAAAGTTCGTCAGCGCAGCTTTGAAGTTGGAGACTTAGTCCTGAAGAGAATCATGACAGCCATAGTTGTGTTTGGGACAAACTGGGAAGGACCATATGTTATTGGCGCAAAGCTTCTTGATGGCACATTCAAACTCACGACTGTCGAAGGAGAACCAATCCCAAGAGCTTGGAACAACAATCATTTGCGTCCCTATTTTACTTGAAAGCTTTGCTGAAATACTGTAAAAGAATTGCAAATATATGATTCTTGTATTGAAAGCAATTGTAAAGCAAGTGAATAATGAAAAGCTATAAAGTGGATGTAGGCCCAGTTTTTGGCCGAACCACTATAAATCTTGTGTTCTCTACTATTATAAACTGCTTTGTTTTATTTCGACATATAAAATACATTAGTTGTGTCATTAAAATGTCGATCTAATAATGCAGGTCATAAAAGCAAAGCTTACCCATCGCAAGACCAAGCAATCCCCGACATCATTCAGCAAACAGACGCTAAACCATTCAAAATTTCCATACTCAAATCCTACAAAAGAAGTGCTTCAAACAAAAGTTAGCAATGTGGATGGAAGTGGACCATTTCTAACTAACTGCAAATGTTTAAACAAACAAATAGCCAGTTAAATAGACTGTGTCTACCACCGCCAACTCACTTAACTATGAAGTATATTTCTTCAGATAAGGGAAATTATTGGCAACAAAAAAGTGAAAACACTTGCAAAAAGGCAATGGGGATCGTCAACATGAATCAATAGCAAAGAGACATGGGCGAGCAAGCGTCAATCAGCAAAAGACCTCTTCGGAGGCACAAGCCCTCTACGGAGGCACAACTCTTCGAAGGATAAAGACCTCGGGCGGGCCTAGCCAGAAAAAGAGAGATCTTTCACGTTACAAAGTTGCGGAATGATCAGTCGATACACTCCCGTGAATCCGTCCAACCGAGAGAAAGAAACTCCAAACTTCCAGGCAAATGCCCTACTCAGAGGCACACGTTTCACCGAGATTGAAATAAAACTTCTAGGTGTTGAAACGTGAAAAGCCCTCTCCAGAGGCACATTTCACCACAGTTGAAATGCTAAAAGACCTCGAGCGGGCCAACCAGAAAAAGAGAGATCTTTCTCGATACAAAGTTGCGGAATGATCGGTCGATACACTCCCGTGAATCCGTCCAACCGAGAGAAAGAAACTCCAAACTTCCAGGCAGTAACCCAGCTCAGAGGCACACATTTCATCATCGGTCGATACACTCCCGTAAAATGAAATGTGAAAAGCCCTCTTCGGAGGCCCGCTTTCCAGCAAACAGTGAAAAATAAAAGCCTCTCCCAAGGGGCAGAAACAAAAAAGACCTCTTTCCAGAGGCACAACAAAACAAAAAGACCTCTTCCCAGAGGCATAAATGAAAAGACCTCCTCCCGGAGGCACAATCAAACAGAAAGACCTCTTCGGAGGCACACGTTTCACCAAGATTGAAATAAAACTTCCAGGTGTTGAAACGTGAAAAAGCCCTCCTCGGAGGCACAACTCTTAGGAGGCACACGTTTCACCGAGATTGAAATAAAACTTCCAAGTGTTGAAACGTGAAAAAGCCCTCCTCAGAGGTGCAACTTTTCAAAGAAGCAAAAATCAAAAAGCCCTTTACTGTGGATAAAAAAAAAGAGAGAGAGAGAGAGAGAGAGAAGCCCTCTTCAAAAGCACACTTTAATTCTCAAAGGAAGAATGATTCACCTATTCTGGAAAATACTCTTCCTTCAAAAGAAGTTAAAGTACCCTTCAGAGGCCCGCTTTACCACGTAGAAGAATTCACTTGGTAAAATGTGTATATGCACAAAAGAAAATGTGATATCTTCGAAGGATGAAGCGTAAAAACTTATGAGGGAGTTGTACTCTATTTTTAACGAAATAATATTTCTCCAAGTATGGAATGATTATTCTCCACAAAATAAAAGTACAAGTCCCCTCAAAATATAAAATATTGCAACAAGCTTATGGTATAGGGGCAACATGGTATAACTATATTGGTAAAATTACGCTCGAACAACATACCACAAGCTCGCTGCAATATCATGTAAAGAAACTTGTATGGCAATGAATAATAAATGCATTCTCAGATACAGACAGAAGTTTGTACAAAGAAAAAGAATCATTTTATTCAACACTGTTAAAATTTTATACAGGTACATGTTTCAAAGTAAAAAGAAAAAGAAAAAGCGGGGGCCGGTACCTGCACAATCTTCGGCCAGTGCATGCAAAAAGCAAAAAGCGATATAAAAAGCGCAGGACCAGAGCCATTATTTCTTCTTCCTTCCGCCTTTTGAACCTGCGCCTGGCCGAATGATTAACTTCTTAGGCCGGCTTGTAAGAGTAGGAGAGGAAGGAGAAAGAGATACAATAGGTTCTTCTCCCACTTGCGTCTCACTAGCAGAAGCCTCCTTCTTTTTCTTAGAGACTCCACGCTTCCCTTCAGTTTCTTCTCCCTTGTGTTCTTGTGAAGCAATGGGATCGTCCGAGTCTTGGAGAGCTTCTATTTGCTCCTCTGGTGATCCTGGTTGCGACGCAGAAGGAGGAGTGACCTTGTAACGACCCGCACTTCCGTACCCCTTGAGTCAACACTATTCTACAACAATTAACCCAAGTTGCACAGAAATACGAACCATTTGGGTTTAAGAAGAAGAGGTAGAAGAAGAGAAAACAAAATCAACATCAGAATCTAACCATCGCAGCAGAATAAAATATAATAGATAGTAAATAATCTTTACTCAAAATCAAATATATCTGTTTACATACATTACATCATCCGAATACATCAGTCACAACTCAACATCAATATCATACAATGGGTACACAACAACTCAACACAGCGGAATACGTATATAAATATACAAGTACGAGAGAACGTTTCGTCATCCAGCTCGTCTCCTGAGCCCCATAGCATCATATCCTGTATCCTATAATACTCGGTCTGACCCGAGCATTACAGTTAAATAACACCCGAGTCAGTCTGGATTACCAGCGTGAGAAAATCACACCCAATTGATTATTAAAGTTTCCAAAATCCTTTGAAAATAAAAGCATCTCGTAAGACCACGCCACAAATAAACATGTCGGGTTTTTACCTTACGATAGCTAAAACAATTTTATAGAAATCCTCTGATATTATAATAGGGTCTATACACAAGTACTTATAAAATAGCCGAAATTGTTACATTATTAAATTCCAGCTACTAGCCACAAAAGTGGGTAATACAAACAAAACTCGTACAAGGCTCGTAGGGAGAATGGATTTCCAACTAATGACTAGGCACTGGGGTACCACCTGTCACAGTACAGGGCCTAGATCACCGTACCGAGGATTACTCCCTTCATCCCCTGCAACACAAGGCCGGAACCATCCCTTACTGGACAGTCCCGAGTGAGATCACCCCGCGGTTGGGATCAACAACCGCACCACTAAGCCGAAAAATAAAAAGGGACATCTAGACTGGAATGACCTCACCCTGCTTGGGTGCTACCCACCTAACCTTGCTGCATATCCCCTGATTTTCAGTCATTCCCATTTGATGAGGCTTGAGGCTAAGCGTTACCTTTTAGAACGTTTCACTTAGAATGCCCATCGCCCACCTGACGATGTTTCGCAAGCATTCGTCCATACAAGTCCGTCCCGTGTTCGAACGGAACCGAAGGCACTATTCCTACTACATCCATTTTGGAAATATCCTCAGGATTAGTAGCGACTAGCCCTTGCACTTCACTGCTCCATCTTCGCATCCAAACTCGTTTTTCCACGAAAACGTATAAACCGGATCGAAGTGGTTTTCGAGAAATAAATCTCGATCCCGGTCTCTTCGAAACGATCAACGCAATTGGCCAATATTGATAGTCGGTTATTTAACTATCAATTAATATTCACAACATCCATCACACAATAACTAATTTCCCAAATTATTTATTAACCTCAAAATATCTTCCCAAGATATATATTTCCAATTTCAACCCCTTTTGAAAATAGTTTCAAAACCCGTTTTCCTTTCCCAGGGTACATTCCCAATTATTATTTCCATTGGAACGCCAAGTACAAACACTTAAGTTTAAAATAATTAAAAAAAAAACATTTTTTTATAAAATATACTTATAACTTTTAAAATTATAACTTAAATATTTTCTTAAAATAAATATACTAACACAATATTTTGTATAAGACAATTTATAAAATATAAACTAAATTTCCTCTTTTAAACTCAATACCAAGTTACTTTATATAGTTATTTCAACAATAGATTTAGAAAAATATACTTGCTTTAAAAATTTAGATTTAGAAATAATAAACTTTCCAAAACCTGCTTTTTAAAACGATTTTAAAAACTTTAAATATTTTTGAAAACCATATTTGGCTATCCAGGGAAATCCTCTTCTGTTTCCCATTTCTTAAAAATAAATCACTATTTATTGTTAAACAAATACCCATTCCTTTAATAAATTCTTACCTTGAATTTATAAAATATCCACCGACATTTTATTTCACTTTATAACCCAGTCATAAAGTCCCAAAATCTCTCTTCACTTTAAATTTAAATTTCAACACCTAAATCAATTTTACAATTGATTTCCATTTACTTTACCATGAAATAAATTCTCTTACTTCATCTATTTCAAAATTTATTAACTTTAGATTTAATTTCCAATTTATGTTTTAAAATCTTTAAACTGAAAAATACCAAATTCAGATTCCTCAATTTCCTTTCTTTACCTTTAAATTTAATCCTTACATTTAAAATAATGACTTTTATTCACTTAAGTTCCAGAATTTATTATTCCTTTGTTAATTCAATTTCCTCATATTCCATATTTTGTTAGATTTTAAAAATCACTCTATTTTATTTTATTTTCACTTCATTATTCAATTTATTCCAATTTACTAGAATTATTTACTTAAAATTTTACTCTTTTATTTCCTTTCAAAAATCCAATTCCATAGATTTTGGTAACTCTTTAAATTGAGTTATTCCATCCAACCATACTATCCAATATTCCAGTTATCCATAAAACAATCACAGGATATCAAATATTCATCACACAGAATATTAAATAATCTAATAAATTTGAGGAATCCAGTTGGATCCCTCCAACCTGTTTCCCTGCATCCACAAATGTTAGCACAACATTATTTACTAATTTCAGAATATATCATTCTATAGCACATCAATCAATCAATTTCAACCATTCAAACAATTATTTAAATTTAATCATTTAAATTTAAATTTAAACTGAGTGAGATTAACTCACCTTTGATTTTATTGTAGCAACCCTTCCCAATCTCGACTCGTTTCAGTACTTTTTGACCTTGAATAACAATTGCACGGATTTTATTAATATTTGGATAGATCGAACAATTAATTTCCGTTTAAATAAATTTATTCTTTAACTCAAATAATTTAATCTTCGACTAATGATTTATTTCAACAAGTAAGTAATATCAAAGCTACTGATCAGATTTAACTAGCCCAAAAGGTCGATTTTAAAATTCTAGATTTACTTTTTTTTTTCTCTGAACATCTATAAACAGAAATAAAATAAAAAAAAATGGGTTTACCTTACTGTGAAAACCACTGGCAACCTTGCCTCTACCCTCGCGTCGTTCACGCTCACGAGGATCACCCAAACCCTAGTCTCGGTCCCTACCCTAGCGAGCAACCATCACATGAGCCTCCACCCATCGCCCTTGCTGTCATGTCCTCGGCCAAGCTCGCATGCTTCAATTCGCACTCCCTCACCGAACTGCGACCCATCAACTCGAACGACGCCCCATAGAAAATAAACGAATTCGAGTCGAATTCGATGCCGACTTCACTTAGAGCTCGAGATTCGACAATCGTTTCCCCCCTCTCTCTTTTCCTTTTTCTTTGATTTGAATCGGCAACTAAAAGGAGCGAGCCGCCATTAAACTTGAAGCACGAATCGGTGGGAAGATAAAGAAAGCTCCGCCATTTCTACGTGAATCTATTCGATTTAAAGGGGACGCGATTTTATTCGAATGGATTAGGTTTTTTTTTTTTTTTTCCTTTAAGCAATCGGCTGACCTTAGATCGAATAGGAATAATGAAGAGGAAGAAAGGAATTCGCCTATTAAAGAGGAAGAAAATAAATTCTTGCTCGGCCATTAATTAATACTGAACGAAATGATTTCAATCTTTTCCCTTGTTTCCACGGCAAATTCTAAGTACTGGAGAAGAAAAAGAAAACGAGGGTACGAAGGAGACACAACGGAGGCAGGACGTACGTATTGTCGGCTAAGAGAAGATAATTGTATTTAATTTAAATCCGAATTCAAAATGTCTCGATAAAATTTCCAACGCGTTTTTATAACGTACGCTCACACAATCACTCCAATTACTACGAAATTTGAAACCCAATAATAATTCGATATTACGGATCCAATGGAGCTGGTTTCGTCAAATTCCGAGACTGTGCCTCGGAAGGCTATTTTTAAATTCAATTTAAACGATAAAATTTTAAAACTAGACAAATCAGTGTTAAATTCAATTTTATAACTTCTATTATCTTTATTATTACCGATATAAATTTTATAAGCCCTTAAATTATTTTTAACAGGCTTAAAATTCCAGATTTAACATTTTACCCAATTTCTGATAATTAAATTCAACAATTAATTATCCAATAAATAGCGATATTTGAATTCAAGTTAAAAATTAACATTTAAATATTCAAAATCAATTTAATATTCCAATTTTAAATGCTTGAAAATTCCGGGTCGTCACATTCCTCCCCCCTTAAAAGAATTTCGTCCCCGAAATTACTAGTTAGGAAGAATGATCCATAACCCATTAACTATTTCCTCAAACCAAACAATTTTTAACAACTTAGCAAACAAATCTTTTTATCGAAGACACTCTAACTCTATCCTAGCCTTTTAAACTTATCCATAACCCTTAAACCATATTACATACTTACTTATCAATTCAAATCTTAAATTTGAATTCAAATTTTAAATTATCAAAATTTTCTCAAATTTTTTCTAACTCTCTAAATTTTCGAAAAATTTCGCCAGCGTCTCCTTTGCGCGGCTAGCTCGGTACTACTACAAAAATGGCTCTACGGCCTCCCAAATCTCAAAAGAAAACAAAAGCCAAGTGGCTAGATCAAAAACCCAATCAAATTTCATATAGAAATTTTAAACACATACCTTTTTGTCGGGCCATTTAAATTTTATCTTCTGAAATCAAACATCAATTTCCTTCTGCTTTTAAATCACCTGTATATCCTGTTATAACAATAATGTCCATCGACAACATTCAAAATCATTTTGCATTTCTTTTACAAAAGTTTCAACATTTGCTTTATTTAAGCCCGTACGATGCCCACATATTATTCGTACGCAATTACCAAATCCGATCGTTCACTCGATCACACAATTTCATTTCCGAACTAGTATCGTCCACCCGACTTCCTAGTGCGGACTCAGATCTGGTTTCTTGATCAGAAACCGTCATTCTCCTTGCATAGTCATAACTATGATAGAGAATTTCCAGAATCAATCAACAATCCATATCCAGGTTCGCCGTCGAAAATCGAGTGAAAAATCCTAACTCGGATCGATATAACTATCTCGAAAATCTGTGCTCGAATTCTGGATCAATATAGCTATGCGAATAAATAATATACGTACACCTTACGTAATTAGCCCAATTTATTTTTAGCTACACCAATTCTCTTTTTATTCACATTCCCAGCTATCACTTTAACCTTCAGTTAAGTTCCATTCAATTATTCTCTTGGAATAATTTTTCGCAATACCAAATTTACTTAAGAATTTCATTTTCCATTCCTTAAGTTTAATTTGAATATTGTATATAATTCTTATATAAATCTTCATTTTACTATTGAAGTTTATTTCCATTACCATTCTTTTTGTCTTTACAATTTCATTTATGTTTAAATTTTGGTTTCCACTTTGAATATTGTATTAGTTGCACTTACTAATTAATTTAAATCTCAAATTAAAGTTTATTTGCAAACTTTACTTCTTTAGTTTCTTCAATTTCATTCTCTTTACATTTACATTTCAATTAGATTTCAATATCCAATTTCAATTTTATTTGCTTAGCAAATTTAGATCATTTGCCGTTAATGAAAATTTTCGAGAATTTCAAAAATTTTCCAACTCCCAAAATTTACGGAAAATTTTGGCAGAGTCTCCTTTGTACGGAGGGACTTCTGCGATATCGCAGGATGCACAAAAACATATATACATCGGCCTCAGGCCGGAAATCAATATACATCGACCCACACGGTCGGAAAACAGAAAAACAGTTCATATTTCCTATTTGTATTGCGTAGGCGTACCTTATATTAGCATTTTTAAGCAAGCGGCGATTTACTTAGCAAATTGCGCAATCAAATCCAGCCAAACGGCTTCCCTGAACCTGTACTTACTCAATATAAATATGTAAGTGACAATTACACAAATTTATAGCATTTCACTTAAATATAAATAATTAAAACATGGGTTTCATAAACGATGCAGATCATATACTTCCACAAGCACACTTGAAACATTTCGACATTTATTATGAATGCTTCCAATCCATTCCAATACCATTTCATTTAATTCATTTTACATTCCAATTAAATGATTTACACTTCATTGCCTACTTCCAATTCATTTGAATCCAAATGAGTTTATTTTTATTCCAAATGATTCAAAATAAATTTTATTTCACTTCTATCAACTCATAAAATTTTATTCGAAGCCAAGCTCTTGTTAATATAACTTGAGTTACTCAACTTAATTACTAATTTCATTCCACTTACCAAACAGGTTTTATTATAAACCATTTATAATTCAACCGATTTCAAAAATCAATTTTTAGTCAATTTCTATTCATTCATAGAATTTTGATTTTATTAATAACAAGGTTTTTTCCATTCTATTTCAACCTACTTGGAATTGATTCACAAATTCCAACCATCACTGTTATAACCCAATTTCATTTTGTTGGGCGACACTCCCAATTATTTTTAATTCATCGTTGGTCTAAGTTGAATTTATATGTTACTCGAGCTCATTTCCAATTTATCCCTACTTGGATTTTTATTGGCAATACAAATCATTTTTATATTAATTCAATTCCATTCAACTTCAATTCAAATTTAATTCACTTACAATTTCAAGTTGAATTTCTATTAATAACTCAACATCTCTTTCAAATTTTATCATTTATCCGCAACTCAAATTTTTATTTAAACAATTCGAGTTCCATTTTCATATTCCATTAATTAATCTTGGAACATTCCATATTATTTACATCGAATATTCATTCCATAGTTCATTTACAAACTCAACATTTGTCACCACAAAATTTGATATTCAACATACATTAAATCAATATTTGATTTTTATTTCAAAATTTCTTTATCTATTTTACTGGAGTTCAACCTATTTATTTTATAAGTTAAGTTTTGGATTTTCATTCACTTTCCAAATTCAAAACTATTTTATTTTGGCTTATTAATCTCATTTCTAAATTTTATAGGTCACATTTCATTTATATTCACACTTCCATCTATCCACAATCAATCTCATTCACATTCTTACTTTTATCTTGGGAATATACATTTTTATTTATTCAATATATTTTATTATTCCACAAACATTTTTACATAAGATTCCAGAGTTTTTAAACAATTCCTAAAATTCCAAAAATCCACTTTGAAATCAACTATATCCAAAATCCTTTGGTAAATTCAATTGTCCTCTGAATTTCAAGACCAAATCCAGTTCACAACCAATTCCATTTTAAAACAATTTGGCAGCAATTTCTCTTTTAGAAACTCGAAAATAAACATCGATGATGCTGCAGTCATCACCGACGTTATTTTCCAGTGACCGAAAGAGTTCGATGCTTTTATCCCTTTAAAACATTCCAAATATTCTTAATTTCCAATCTCACCAGATTCAATTTCAATTCAAAAATATTCCCGAAATAATACCACTATTATTTTTTCAAAACTTTTGAAAACCATTTCCAAATCCAAAGGAATTTAAACTTTTCCCCCAAAATTCCAAACTTACTCTGGAATCTTCATCTTAATTTATTTTCATTCTCTGGAATTCTAATTCAAAATTATAATCTTATTTATATATGAAGTTATTTCAAATTTAAAAATTACATTTATAATCTATATTTCAAATTCCATTTTGTTATATAAATTTATTTTTCAACTTTGGTTATAAGTTTCAATTTCTTATTCAATTTTTTTACACAATAGCGTTAATAATTTAACATTATCATTCCTTAACAATCAAGCATCCAAATACTATAATAATTTATGAAAATTATTTCTTTCATATACAAAATAATTTGGGTAAAGTTATTTCATTTACCCTATTTTAAAACAATACTCTGTCGAATTGTTCTATTCAAGTGTTTAGAGATCCCTATCAATAACGTTAATTACTCGTATTGACCAGAATCCATAAACTACTCAATAAACCAATCGACATAATATAAAACCATTTTATATTCACTAACAAATACGCGCTCATATCTATTAATACACTCAAACTCATTATAGAGTACTACGGACTCTACTTGCGTAATTCCCACCAAAGCCTAGGTTGTCGTCAACCTAAGCTCTGATACCAAGTGTAACGACCCGCACTTCCGTACCCCTTGAGTCAACACTATTCTACAACAATTAACCCAAGTTGCACAGAAATACGAACCATTTGGGTTTAAGAAAAGAGGTAGAAGAAGAGAAAACAAAATCAACATCAGAATCTAACCATCGCAGCAGAATAAAATATAATAGATAGTAAATAATCTTTACTCAAAATCAAATATATCTGTTTACATACATTACATCATCCGAATACATCAGTCACAACTCAACATCAATATCATACAATGGGTACACAACAACTCAACACAGCGGAATACGTATATAAATATACAAGTACGAGAGAACGTTTCGTCATCCAGCTCGTCTCCTGAGCCCCATAGCATCATATCCTGTATCCTATAATACTCGGTCTGACCCGAGCATTACAGTTAAATAACACCCGAGTCAGTCTGGATTACCAGCGTGAGAAAATCACACCCAATTGATTATTAAAGTTTCCAAAATCCTTTGAAAATAAAAGCATCTCGTAAGACCACGCCACAAATAAACATGTCGGGTTTTTACCTTACGATAGCTAAAACAATTTTATAGAAATCCTCTGATATTATAATAGGGTCTATACACAAGTACTTATAAAATAGCCGAAATTGTTACATTATTAAATTCCAGCTACTAGCCACAAAAGTGGGTAATACAAACAAAACTCGTACAAGGCTCGTAGGGAGAATGGATTTCCAACTAATGACTAGGCACTGGGGTACCACCTGTCACAGTACAGGGCCTAGATCACCGTACCGAGGATTACTCCCTTCATCCCCTGCAACACAAGGCCGGAACCATCCCTTACTGGACAGTCCCGAGTGAGATCACCCCGCGGTTGGGATCAACAACCGCACCACTAAGCCGAAAAATAAAAAGGGACATCTAGACTGGAATGACCTCACCCTGCTTGGGTGCTACCCACCTAACCTTGCTGCATATCCCCTGATTTTCAGTCATTCCCATTTGATGAGGCTTGAGGCTAAGCGTTACCTTTTAGAACGTTTCACTTAGAATGCCCATCGCCCACCTGACGATGTTTCGCAAGCATTCGTCCATACAAGTCCGTCCCGGGTTCGAACGGAACCGAAGGCACTATTCCTACTACATCCATTTTGGAAATATCCTCAGGATTAGTAGCGACTAGCCCTTGCACTTCACTGCTCCATCTTCGCATCCAAACTCGTTTTTCCACGAAAACGTATAAACCGGATCGAAGTGGTTTTCGAGAAATAAATCTCGATCCCGGTCTCTTCGAAACGATCAACGCAATTGGCCAATATTGATAGTCGGTTATTTAACTATCAATTAATATTCACAACATCCATCACACAATAACTAATTTCCCAAATTATTTATTAACCTCAAAATATCTTCCCAAGATATATATTTCCAATTTCAACCCCTTTTGAAAATAGTTTCAAAACCCGTTTTCCTTTCCCAGGGTACATTCCCAATTATTATTTTCCATTGGAACGCAAAGTACAAACACTTAAGTTTAAAATAATTAAAAAAACATTTTTTTATAAAATATACTTATAACTTTTAAAATTATAGCTTAAATATTTTATTAAAATAAATATACTAACAAAATATTTTGTATAAGACAATTTATAAAATATAAACTAAATTTCCTCTTTTAAACTCAATACCAAGTTACTTTATATAGTTATTTCAACAATAGATTTAGAAAAATATACTTGCTTTAAAAATTTAGATTTAGAAATAATAAACTTTCCAAAACCTGCTTTTTAAAACGATTTTAAAAACTTTAAATATTTTTGAAAACCATACTTGGCTATCCCGGGAAATCCTCTTCTGTTTCCCATTTCTTAAAAATAAATCACTATTTATTGTTAAACAAATACCCATTCCTTTAATAAATTCTTACCTTGAATTTATAAAATATCCACCGACATTTTATTTCACTTTATAACCCAATCATAAAGTCCCAAAATCTCTCTTCACTTTAAATTTAAATTTCAACACCTAAATCAATTTTACAATTGATTTCCATTTACTTTACCATGAAATAAATTCTCTTACTTCATCTATTTCAAAATTTATTAACTTTAGATTTAATTTCCAATTTATGTTTTAAAATCTTTAAACTGAAAAATACCAAATTCAGATTCCTCAATTTCCTTTCTTTACCTTTAAATTTAATCCTTACATTTAAAATAATGACTTTTATTCACTTAAGTTCCAGAATTTATTATTCCTTTGTTAATTCAATTTCCTCATATTCCATATTTTGTTAGATTTTAAAAATCACTCTATTTTATTTTATTTTCACTTCATTATTCAATTTATTCCAATTTACTAGAATTATTTACTTAAAATTTTACTCTTTTATTACCTTTCAAAAATCCAATTCCATAGATTTTGGTAACTCTTTAAATTGAGTTATTCCATCCAACCATACTATCCAACATTCCAGTTATCCATAAAACAATCACAGGATATCAAATATTCATCACACAGAATATTAAATAATCTAATAAATTTGAGGAATCCAGTTGGATCCCTCCAACCTGTTTCCCTGCATCCACAAATGTTAGCACAACATTATTTACTAATTTCAGAATATATCATTCTATAGCACATCAATCAATCAATTTCAACCATTCAAACAATTATTTAAATTTAATCATTTAAATTTAAATTTAAACTGAGTGAGATTAACTCACCTTTGATTTTATTGTAGCAACCCTTCCCAATCTCGACTCGTTTCAGTACTTTTTGACCTTGAATAACAATTGCACGGATTTTATTAATATTTGGATAGATCGAACAATTAATTTCCGTTTAAATAAATTTATTCTTTAACTCAAATAATTTAATCTTCGACTAATGATTTATTTCAACAAGTAAGTAATATCAAAGCTACTGATCAGATTTAACTAGCCCAAAAGGTCGATTTTAAAATTCTAGATTTACTTTTTTTTTTCTCTGAACATCTATATACAGAAATAAAATAAAAAATAAAAATAAAAAAAATGGGTTTACCTTACTGTGAAACCACTGGCAACCTTGCCTCTACCCTCGCGTCGTTCACGCTCACGAGGATCACCCAAACCCTAGTCTCGGTCCCTACCCTAGCGAGCAACCATCACATGAGCCTCCACCCATCGCCCTTGCTGTCATGTCCTCGGCCAAGCTCGCATGCTTCAATTCGCACTCCCTCACCGAACTGCGACCCATCAACTCGAACGATGCCCCATAGAAAATAAACGAATTCGAGTCGAATTCGATGCCGACTTCACTTAGAGCTCGAGATTCGACAATCGTTTCCCCCCCTCTCTCTTTTCCTTTTTCTTTGATTTGAATCGGCAACTAAAAGGAGCGAGCCGCCATTAAACTTGAAGCACGAATCGGTGGGAAGATAAAGAAAGCACCGCCATTTCTACGTGAATCTATTCGATTTAAAGGGGACGCGATTTTATTCGAATGGATTAGGTTTTTTTTTTCTTCCTTTAAGCAATCGGCTGACCTTAGATCGAATAGGAATAATGAAGAGGAAGAAAGGAATTCGCCTATTAAAGAGGAAGAAAATAAATTCTTGCTCGGCCATTAATTAATACTGAACGAAATGATTTCAATCTTTTCCCTTGTTTCCACGGCAAATTCTAAGTACTGGAGAAGAAAAAGAAAACGAGGGTACGAAGGAGACACAACGGAGGCAGGACGTACGTATTGTCGGCTAAGAGAAGATAATTGTATTTAATTTAAATCCGAATTCAAAATGTCTCGATAAAATTTCCAACGCGTTTTTATAACGTACGCTCACACAATCACTCCAATTACTACGAAATTTGAAACCCAATAATAATTCGATATTACGGATCCAATGGAGCTGGTTTCGTCAAATTCCGAGACTGTGCCTCGGAAGGCTATTTTTAAATTCAATTTAAACGATAAAATTTTAAAACTAGACAAATCAGTGTTAAATTCAATTTTATAACTTCTATTATCTTTATTATTACCGATATAAATTTTATAAGCCCTTAAATTATTTTTAACAGGCTTAAAATTCCAGATTTAACATTTTACCCAATTTCTGATAATTAAATTCAACAACTAATTATCCAATAAATAGCGATATTTGAATTCAAGTTAAAAATTAACATTTAAATATTCAAAATCAATTTAATATTCCAATTTTAAATGCTTGAAAATTCCGGGTCGTCACATTCCTCCCCCCTTAAAAGAATTTCGTCCCCGAAATTACTAGTTAGGAAGAATGATCCATAACCCATTAACTATTTCCTCAAACCAATTTAATATTCCAATTTTAAATGTATGGACGAGTGCTTGCGAAACATCGTCAGGTGGGCGATGGGCATTCTTAGTGAAACATTCTAAAGGTAACGCTTAGCCTCAAGCCTCATCAAATGGGAATGACTGAAAATCAGGGGATATGCAGCAAGGTTAGGTGGGTAGCACCCAAGAAGGGTGAGGTCATTCCAGTCTAGATGTCCCTTTTTATTTTTCGGCTTAGTGGGCGGTTGCTGATCCCAACCGCGGGGTGATCTCACTCGGGACTGTCCAGTAAGGGATGGTTCCGGCCTTGTGTTGCAGGGGATGAAGGGAGTAATCCTCGGTACAGTGATCTAGGCCCCGTACTGTGATAGGTGGTACCCCAGTGCCTAGTCATTAGTTGGAAATCCATTCTTCCTACGAGCCTTGTACGAGTTTTGTTTGTATTACCCACTTTTGTGGCTAGTAGCTGGAATTTAATAATGTAACAATTTCGGCTATTTTATAAGTACTTGTGTATAGACCCTATTATAATATCAGAGGATTTCTATAAAATTGTTTTAGCTATCGTAAGGTAAAAACCCAACATGTTTATTTGTGGCGTGGTCTTACGAGATGCTTTTGTTTTCAAAGGAATTTTGAACTTTAATAATAAATTGGGTGTGATTTTCTCACGCTGGTAATCCAGACTGACTCGGGTGTTTATTTAACTGTAATGCTCGGGTCAGACCGAGTATTATAGGATACAGGATATGATGCTGTGGAGCCCAGGAGACGAGCTGGATGACGAAACGTACTCTCGTACTTGTATATTGATATACGTATTCCGCTGTGTTGAGTTGTTGTGTACCCATTGTATGATATTGATGTTGAGTTGTGACTGATGTATTCTGATGATGTAATGTATGTAAACAGATATATTTGATTTTGAGTAAAGATTATTTACTATCTATTATATTTTATTCCGCTGCGATGGTTAGATTCTGATGTTGATTTTGTTTTCTCTTCTTCTACCTCTTCTTCTTAAACCCAAATGGTTCGTATTTCTGTGCAACTTGAGTTAATTGTTGTAGAATAGTGTTGACTCAAGGGGTACGGATTTGCGGGTCGTTACAGTTGGTGAAGAGATGGAGGAGGAATAATTGGAGGAGGGGAAGTTTGAACAATGCTCGACGTTTTCTCTACAGAAGGAAAAAAGTTCAAGTCAGTAAAAAGAGGAGATAAAGGTTCGCTGAGGTTCAAGAAATAGTCAATGAGCTCATCAAGCTCGTAAGAAACAGATGAGCAGTCTACTTGGGCAAGATTAACAGTAGAGTTACATGCAAAAGTCGGTTTCCTGACATCAATCTCGTAAGCCTGTGTCTCGGCACTCTCGTCGCCTTTATCTCCACCTTGTATGCTTGCGATCTCGGTGGTAACTTTAGTAGGAGATGGAGAATGAGAACTGGAACCGATAATGTCAATTTCGGCCGAAGGAGAAGGCCGAATTGGAGCAGTTGAGATAGTTTTTCCCGAATGTTCTCCTACCGCCATTTCGGCCCTTAATTTTGCAAGCTGTTCTCTTCCCCTGGCGAGAGCGGCGCGAGCATCGTCATCAAGGTAATGCTCCTCAAGAGCTGATTCGGCATAGCCGGCGCCTTTACCTCCAAGCATATCAAGTGCGGCCTCCCATACCTCAGCCAGAGTAATTTCGTACTTGGGGCCCAGAAAGGCGAGGCTACCGCGCCCCAAGACGCTATGCAGGTAGAAGTAAAATAATATTGAGCTGCTGTTGGTCTCCGTTGCCTCATGAGATTCTTCAGCTGCAATTTTGCCGGCAACGGCCTCATCACGTTCTCTTTCAGTCTTGGAAAGTTGAAGCTTTAGCATTTGAATCTCCGCCTCTTGGGAGCTGGTTTTCTTCCGAAGCTCTGCAATATCAGCAATATAGCCCTCACTGATTCTTTTTTGCACTTCGAGTCTGTCTTCGGCGTCTCTTTGGCCGCATGAGCGTCTCTCACTTGTTTTAGGAGCACTTCTTCTTTTTGAGTGTAGGAAGTAGAGGAAGTAGCGAGCTCTTGTTTAATTTCCTCAACTTTTGCTTCAAGCTCTTCATTGTAAGTAGCGATGCTCCTCATTTCAGTATCATGCTGCTCAAGAACCTTCTGCCATTCGGCTTTATCGTTCTCCATAGCAAGCATGGCCTCTATATTTGCACGGTTGACCCTTTGAAGCTCGTCTACAAGCTTTTGCCAGTTCGACATCCTTTCAATATCAAGCTTGACGGCATCGAGATTTCGTAGCATGGCAGGTTTGTCGATAGGGACCAAGTCAAGATCGAACCGCACTCCCTTCAGGCACCACTGTGGAAATCGGCTTTGCAAAGTGGTTGGGCCCGGTCCAACTTGGAATTTAGGCCTGCTAATTATTGTTTGGATGTCTGTCTTCCCGAGAACGGGAGAGACGGAAGGAATGTCAAGCGAGACGGGGGCAGTGATCTTTTCGGGAGTTGTAGAGGTATGCTTCTCACCATGTCGGGCACGTTTTCTTAGTTCCTCAACCATATGACTTTTTCCCCGGTCATCGTGGGATTTTCTCTTATGGGAATCATCGCCTTTATGGGAAGAATCGTGGCGCTCTTCCCTCTCTTTTCTCTCAGAACGTTCTTCTTGCGCCCTCCTCTCCTGAGCCTTTCGGGAGGCTTTCTCTTCATCGGATTCTCTGTAAGAGGGGAGGTAGCGCCTATAATCATATTGGCTACGCCTCCCGTAGCGCTGGAAGTCATCATAGTAGGAGCCGCTGCGTCCCATCGGAGAATCTGAAATAAAAAGAGATAAGTTTTAGAAGTCTTCGAAGTACAAAGAGTCAGAAGCATAAAAGTGCCGAAAGATTCTAAGCGTGTGTGATGTGCAAACTACGCGCATCAAACTACGAACCACTCTTTAATTGTGGAGTAGTTGTGGGTGTAGTAGTTAGCGTCAACTTTTGAGTCGACGGAGTCTGTTGCAGAGTAGAGGTCGCCTCAGCTACTAAAGAAGCAACCCTGGTGGTAACGGGGTCGTCTTTAAAGAGCTCCTATGAAGTGACAAACAGGTCGCTCAACCCTTCGAAAGTGTCATCTCCACTCTGTTTGGCAGGGCTTGTTTTCCCAGCTTCTTCGTCACCAGACTTCTTTGAATGCGGAGAAGATTCCCGAGGCTCTTCTTCTTCGGTGACCGGGGCAAGTTTGCCAGATGACCCCGCGACATCAATAGAAGTGGAGCACTTCACTAGAGAAGCCTCAGAAGAAGGTTCTTTTGGTATGAATGTGTCAGTAGAAACTGGGGCATCTGACGCTCTAACCGGAGAATCGGGGACCTCATGGGGGTGTGTAGAGCGGGAAGCGTACAAAAGCCCATACTGATGTAAAAGTCCATCCCTCAACAAAACATTTATGCTCTTCTCTTCTGCGGCAACAGCAGTCAATCTCTCAAAAACTTGCTTATGGCCTGGATCTCTAGAGGGGGGAGGAAGTGCTGAAAAAGGAAAGAGTGAAATTAACGATTAACAACTCAAAACTCGAAAAGCTCGGGAATGGAAAATAGAAGCAGGTAATCTTACTTCCTACTCTCCAGATGGCATAAGACCCTGGGGGGCAGCGGACAAAGAAAAACTAATTCAAAAATCCATGAACACTTTCGGAAAGGTCAGTCACGAGTTTGCGATTCCTAGCACTCCTTATGATGACAATGGAGGGATGATCTTTAGTCTTGTTGAAGGAACATAAGTAACAAATTTCTCCGAAGCTCGGTAGCCGATCCAGGGTTCTCATGAATAAAACACACAACCCCATTAGAACGGCATAACCATTGGGGTGCAGTTGAAACGGGGAGATGGTCAATCAAAGTAGAAATTGCTGAAGAAACTCGTTAAAGGGGGGAATAGCACTGCACAAGCACATTTGGCGGTTGACAGCGACGAAACCACGTGGAGGTCTATCAGCAAAATCATTTGGCCCGGGCAATATAGCATCTGCCTCAACGATGCCAAATTGAGCGCGCAATAAGCTAAACGTCCGGTAGTTCAAGGAAGTTGAGACTCTTTCCGGTGGAGTAGTCAGTGGAGCAGCTATTGGAAGAGCCTCTCCAATCTGTTCCATTACTTCTTCTTGATGTGAGGCCATTCTACAAAAGCAACTGGATATTCAAATTTGAAGGTGCACGTTTCCTAAAAGCGTGAAGTGTTGTGCAAAACTAATAAAAATAAACAAGTAAATATAACTGGAGTTAAGTTCGTCGACAATTGATCGATTATCAAATTTCAGGACTTGTTAATTTGAAGTTCAAGTACAGTGTTAATGCAAACAGGAAAGTTTAGTTGACTATTCCAATGTTTCCTCGATACTTTACCTGAATTTGTTGTTTTAAAGCACTTCGTTCACACAATCTGTTCAAGCTGATTATTTGTTATTAACTAATCTGTCATTTGATGTGGGAAGTCAGTGGCAATGTATTCGTCCCAATTTTCTGTAAATGTTGTATTAGACAGGTAATTAGCTTGCAAGAGTGACCTATGGAAAAATGCAACAAAGTTTAACAATCTAAAGTCCAAACAATTCAATATTCAGACAGCTTATTTCAGCAATTCAAATTAAAGTTCAAGGTACAAGCAAAATTGTAAACTGCAACTTAAGTGTTGACTCGGCGACGACTTAAGTGTTGACTCGGCGACGACTTAAGTGTTGACTCGGCGACGACTTAAGTGTTGGCAACGACTTAAGAAATTCTTCCTACGGATTAAATCAAATCATTGGTTATCTGGCTAGCTCGTCCACGACCTAAGGATTACGAGGCGATTTAAGTTAGGTCGTTTCAATCTTGAATTGTTAGTGTCTTAAGTCGGCAGTGCTCTAAGTCGTTAACCATGAAAAATAGAAAAGGCTTCCGTCCGAAGCAATGTGAAATTCCTCAAGTCCTATCCCGGCTACGACTTAAGACTTATGTCGCGAAGGATGGTAAGTCGGTCAAGAATTAAGTCGCGAAGGTTATTGAATCGATCAAAATTATAGCGCTCAAAATTACTGAATCACGTCCAAGTTAACGTCATGCTTCCTCCAACCGACCAACCCCTTCTCAGAACTCCTAACCCATTATCCTCCTAAACCTTAACTCGTTATCTTCCTATCTCCTAACCTGATAAGCCATACAAGACAATCTCATCTCCTCTAAATTCGTAGATCAACTGACTCGAAATATAAAAACCCATCGTCTCCTCCTTGCAAATCGTCTACAAACTCAAATCAAATCGCTCCAAGCTTGTCAAAAATCAATCATAGCTTGACTCGAAATGAAGCATGGTGCGAGGATTTGGATTTGGGTTAGAAAACGAGAAGTCCAACTCCATGATTGAGGGATAGCGACAGTTGTGAAATTGAGCGGGCAATAAGTTTACTTACGTAGTGTGACGACGAAGATCAAAGAAATTTGATTGATGATGAGGTGAACTGGTTGAGTTCGTCTTTGAAAGCTTCGAAGATTATAAATGGCGGAAATAAACGCTGAAGTAAGAAGGTGAAGAAAAAGGGGCGACTTAAGCCATTTATACACTGGAGCAATGGAATACGAATCGGCATCAGCCGACCTAGTCTCTTCCTTAAGTCCTTCGCAACCTAACAACCCATCAGGACACGAGCTAAGAAAGTCGAAGCACGTGACCTACAACTTAGGCAGGCACTTCAAGGGGCAAATGTTAACCCCGTTTGATCAATGAGTTAAGACCTAAGACGACTCACGACTTAAAGAAGCAGAGCGACTTAAGGAGTGGTCCGATTCAATAAGTAACCGACTTAACAAGTTAACAACTCAAGGGAGTTACACGACTTAAAGGTAGAAGCGACTCACGACTCACGACTCAGCATGACTCACCTACAACCTAAAACCACTAAGTCGTAGCCCGCAGTCACAATGCTTATGTAAGAGAGTTGACTCGTGAGCGACTCATGACTTGTAATTCAGAAGAAGTGAACCATTGAGGAACCAAAGGCTTAGTCAGATAAGTCGGCCATGATCTCTTAACTCGTGAACGAGTTAGGACTTGCGCTATATCCGGAAGACCGAAGGCGCTTTGACACCAAGCATGAATTCTACCAGCTGAGTCGCCCACGACCCAACTTAACTCGGTCATGTGTTACCATGAGTCGAACACGACTTACGATCCAAAGGGAAGATTTTTCTATAAATACCGACCTACCTCAAACATGGAAAGGACTTTTGGCCGATCATTTCAAGTGCCAATACTCTGTTGAATTCTCGACTCATTCAACACTTCAAGTACTCCAAACACCAAGGAGTCTACTATGATCTTCAAGAGAAAATCTACATCATTCAACATGAATTCGAAAGATTATTCTCCATCAAAGTTTTATCTACTGGTACAAAGTGTGTTGTAATTGAAGATTGTTGTAAAGTTGTAATCAAATTCAGTAATAAAGAGAGTTAAAGTGGACGTAGGCTTCTCCTAAGCCGAACCACTATAAAAACTGTTGTCTTTTCCGCTTTTTCTGTGATTTCTCTACTTGTTCATTAGTTTCCGTGTTCACGGGTGGTGCTTTCGCTCAACTTCATTTTACACCGGGGTGTTAGCGTCTGATTTTTACGTTAACACACAGAAAATTCTAATTTCCTTCTCCGCTATCGGCATAGGATTTTTGTCTACTCTGGGCTTCTTTCATCCAATGACGAATAAGATCAATCTTTTCTATGGAATCACGAGTAAAATCTGGACCTAAAACCAGCTTCTCACCGGCCTCAAGCCAACAAGAAGGAGAACGACATGGCCTTCCATAGAGTGCCTCAAAAGGAGCCATACCAATACTAGATTGGAAGCTATTATTATAGGAAAACTCAACAAGAGAAATGTTATCTATAACGACCCACCTTTTTGGACAGTTTAAACCGACGATCAAATACACATGTCGATTCCAAACCATTCAAAAGGGCAGATGGTTATTAGGGTAAATAAGAAAAGAAAAGAAAGAGAAATAAAGGAAATGAAACAACACAGAATCTCGCAGTGGAACGATAAAATATAATAGTCAAATAAACAGTTCATGAAGCTGTTTACTATACTTTGACAATTATTTATTCAACATTTATCAGAGTTATACATATACAACAGAACAATTAAAATAATGCAGCACATAACATGATGCAAGGGTAATAATAGTAATAGTATATCGAATATTCGTCTTCATCCTCCAGAATAGATCTTCAAAAATCTGAAAAACTCAAGACTGACCCGAGCGTAATGAAAAAACAAAACACTCGGGTCAGGACTAAAATATCCTTATGAAAATTAAATCAATCGTAAATAAATATGAGTGTAATGGCATCAGAGATGTTTATGGGGTTTGACATCTCATATCCAGTGTCAACGTGCGTGCAATAACTCAAGAGATGTTACAGGATTTTCCATCTCTTAAGGATCCATTAAACTATCTACTATGTATTAATGTACGCTAAGTAGATAATGCCTATCAGTAATATAAAGTATCAAAATAGCGTTAAGGCGTTACCATAATCCCCCTTAACACATTTTTATAATGTCATAGTCCATACAGCGCCGTAAGCCCCACCGTAAACTGGCGGTTATCAGAGGGTACCCCATAGGTATATAACAAAACATAACGTAGTGGTCGCGAATAGGATAATCAGTATGACAAGGTACATGAGGCGATACTAACTAGGATACTAGTAGTTGCGTGATCCGGACTGATGTTGACCATAGCCAGAAGCTACCCCAACACCGCGAAACAACACTCCCAAAGCAAGGGGTGCACCCAAATCGAATCACAAATGTAATAGATATGGTATCAAAGAAGTGTGTCCGCTAGAGGTGGCGAACCTCAATGGCCCGGCACGACTCCTGTTTTAGTCATGTCAAGGGTCATCCAATATCGTTCTCTTTCTTCAGTTAATGCGTTCACCAAACCATCCACTTCATTCTGGATCAACACTCCACGTATAATAGTTATTAAAGTGGTTTTCGGTATCGACAGAGAGTATGTCCATATCCGATCCCGGTCTCTTTAATAACTACGTATTATTACACCGTTGGCAGTTTTACATTTCAAATCGATTCATAATTGATATCAAAATATCATGTTCGCTTCAAAAATCAAATTCAAATATCATCGTATCTATTCAAATGTAAGATTTCGTTTCAAAAATTATTTTCCGCATCAATATCTCATTTCGATTTCAAAATCATTTTGAATTTCAATTTAGGTTTCAACTTCATTTCATCCAATTCGTATTCAAATTCAAGATTTAAACATAAACATTTCACCTTATTAACCAGCTTGAAATTTTAGAAAATAGTTTTAAGTAGTTTAAAAGGAGTTTTAAATAATTAAAATAGTTAAAAATACTTGAAATCTTTAAATGGATTTAAAATAGATAAATTAGTTTAAAATAATTTAAATTGGGTTGAGTAGATTAAAATAGATTAAAACAGTTTAAGTTTTCAAAAATGGTTTATATAATCGAGTAATTTGGAAAACAAAATAAAACAGCTTCAAAACCAAACCATTTCAATTATAACTTCCCAATTCAAAACAATTTCAATTTCCCTTCTACCGATTCAATTTCGATTTCGATTCAATCAACGTCAACTTTGACTTCAAATTTATTCAATTTATATTCACTTTCAATTAATTCAATTTCAATTTATATCGATTTGGAGCTTGATTTTTCAATAGTATCCATTTATAACACTTAACAAAATTATCCATCAATATTCAAGTTTAAATCCAAATTTCAAATATGATTCAATTCCAAGCTCGATTTCAATGTATCATTTTTATATCACTTTTACTTAGTAATATTCAAAGCTCGAATTAAGGTTCAATCATTAAACAAATCCATTTTCGAAATTCAATCATATCCCGATTTTAAATTTCAAAGTCTCCACTTTAATTATTTAACAATTTCTTTTAACCAAAATTTATTTCAACATTCCAAACTCAATTTTTCGATAAATTCGATTTCTATAAATTGATTTCTACTATAACTTCTAAATCAAAACATTTAAATAAATCTCAAATCGACGATTTTAAAAATTATTAATTTAGCCAATTCGGTGTCCGTATATAATTTTCTATCCTATGGCCAAGTAATTATTTATTTCAATTAAATGTTAGGGATGAATATATATCACTTAAATCAAATCACAGTTTCATATGTATGCATAACATGATATATATATAAGCAAATAAACATTCAAACATTTAAATATCAACCAATAGCATCCATCGAAATACATCATCCAATAGACAATACAATTCATGGCAATTTCATAGTTATCCATGTCAGGTAATTTAATCGCAATTCAATTTCAATTTCAATTTTAACTGTCAATTTGATTTTCAATGGTTAATTCAAATGACAATCTATATGACAATTAAATTCTATCAAACACGACAAATAAAATTCATCACTTCATAATATCAAATTTAACTAGCATAATGATATTCAGTACGTTGTGAGCGTTATAAAACACTCACCTTGATTTTCCGTTGTTCCAGCGTTTTATTTCGAATAAAATTAAACGAGCGTTTAATTTTACCCGAAATTTTCACAAGCTCCAAACGATTCCAATCCAATTCCATAACGTAGAGCTCGTCCATACGAACCCAACGCAATTGATTTCGTCGAATTCCGACCTCGTATGAAAGAGATATGCATTTTTAAACATTTGAATGAATTATAAATATAATAAACTATAATTTCTTTCATTTATTTTAGCCCTACGAAATCACAGCCGTTGCTTTTCCTGCCCTAGATCCAGGCCGCCCCTTCCTTTCTTCCTTCCCCGTTCGTTCTCTCCAGTAACCACGAAACCCACTCGCCGCCATCAAACCCTAATGTCGCGCCTACCATACGTCACTTTTAGGTCGATCAGAGACCATCTTTCCAAAGCCCTACGCCGTCCTCACCCACGCCCCAAGCCGTGCAGAGCTCGGTTCACCCTCCTCCTTGGAAAATGCGAGCAACGGCCGGCATTTCGAGCCCAAATCGCCATTGATCCAAAGCTCCAAATACGATCATAACCATTGGATATCAAGAACTAAAAGTGCTCTACAACTTTCATTTAGAAAGTTTCGCGAATAAATGCTTGGATTAAAAGAATTTGAGGGAGGAAGGAGAATCATTTTCGGCCATTAACTCTAGAACTGGCGGCTAGGGTTTGTAGTAAGGGTTTTGTGAATTTTATGAAGATAGGGGTCCTTTTATATAAATTCTACCGAACACTATTCATTCCGGATTTCCGAACTCCAATTTACGCGCGGTGACCGGCGTTACTAGGGTTTATCCCGCGTTCCGAACACAATGGAATAGGTTTCGGAAGCTAATTCGATCGTATGTGAGAGTTATGGAAATAAACGATCGATTTTAAATTAAATCGATTAAACGAATTTCTATGCATTTTGGCTTGCCCCGGACAAACGGTAAATCCGATTGACATGAAATTTGAAATCTTACAATAATATCATATTACGGATCCGATGAAACTTGTTTCGTCAAAATCCGAGACTGTTTGAAAAATGCCTATTTTAACTCGTCAAATTAATATTAAAACAATTTCGCTGCGTTTCGAGCTGCCACAGTCAAACGATAACTCCGATTGCTACGAAAATTGAAATTCGATAATAATAAACTATTACGGATCCAATGGAACAAGATTCGTCCAATTCTGAGACTGTTCGAAAATTGGCTATTTTTCAGTCGATAATTAAATATTAAAATATTCAATTTTCACAAATTTACTTTTAATTCGATTTTAAAATTCTACAACATCATTCTAAATTTAATATGATAAAATAAAATTTTACAAATCATTTTTAATCATATTAAACCCGTTATTTAATTATCCCATAATTTCCAATTTTTAAAACTTATTAACTCTATTATAATCCCGATATAACTTACATTCACTCTGGAAACCAATTTGAATCATATTAAATCAAATTTCAATTATTCACTCTATTTTCATGTATTAAATTTCGACATCAAATTAATCATATCAAATTCGGAATTTAATTATTCAAACATTTGTAATATTAAGTTTAAACGAATTTGATTATTCTTAAATCATTATCTTTTGAAATATTCAAAACGAACTTATAAGATTTAACCTTTAAAACTAATTCAAATTATAGAACAACCATTTCCATTAATTAATTATCCAATTTCCGTTATTCAATTATTCAATAAGTTTTAAATATTTAATTTAAACAATTTACCTGTTCAATATTCAATTATTTGATTTGAACTAGATTTTACTTATCAATCAATTACTCTATTATACCCAATGAATTCAACATTTATTATCCTATCCAACTATTTATTGCAAAGGCATTCACTAAGTAGCATTTATTTTTCAATACTTATTGCTATTCAAATCTTCGAAACCAATCTATTAAAATTTGTATTACTACCTAAATAATTCACAATTGTTATTCACTTATTTGCATTGGTTTTTCCATATATTCCCTTAACCAAGTTATAACATTTGAGTCAATTCAATTAGATTAGAGCTCCATTCAATCTATAAATAATTACTTGGATAATTACTGTTGCAATTCATTCCAGTTATTATTATTACAAACGACTTACAATTTTTTTTCTAATACTAAATCACGAAATCTTTTAAATTGGCTATTTTAATTATCGAAAATTTACGGGTCGTTATACTAAGAAGGTCTTCAAGAGTTTGATTCACACGCTCGGTTTGTCCATCAGACTGAGGATGATAAGCGGTGCTAAAATTAAGCTTCGTTCCTAAAGCTTTTTGAAGACTCTTCTAAAATCCACTAGTAAACAATGGATCACGATCGCTAACAATAGAAGTAGGAACTCCATGCAATTTAACAATTTCTTTAATAAAGAGTTTGGCCAAAAGAGGTACGATTCGATTGGACCGAACGGGAATAAAATGGGCGGATTTAGTGAGTCTATCAACTATCACCCATAAGCTATCATGACCCGAACAAGAACGGGGAATGCCGTCTATAAAATCCATGGAAATTTGATCCACCTTCCAAATTGGAATTTCTAAAGGTTGCAATAACCCACCGGGCCTTTGATGTTCGGCTTTGACAAGTTGGCAAGTCATGCAACACTTAACAAAGTTAGCAATATCAGATTTCATTCCCTCCCAATAATAAAGTCGCTTCATATCCGCGTACATTTTACTATTACCGGGATGAATGGTAAATTTAGAACGATGTGAATCTTCTAAAATGTCTTTACGAAGATCACTAATATTTGGCATAATAAGTCTACCACACTTTCGAATGCCACCATGAGAATCAATATCAAAGTCTTTCAAAACTTCAATATCAAGTTTATCCCTAAAATTTTGGCCAAGAAGAGCCAATTCGGGATCTAGCTTTTGAGCTTCAAGAATGCGGTCAAAAAGAGAAGGATGAGCCTCAAGGCTACATAAAATAAGAGATGAACATAAATCGGAAATACAATCTCGAATCTCACAAGTGGATAAAACCCCGAGATCGTTCCATTCGGATATCATCATAGAAACAATCGCTTGTTGCTTGCGACTAAGTGCATCGGCAACACTATTTCCCTTTCCGGGAGTATAAAGAATATCAAGATCATAAGATGCAAGAAATTCTAGCCAACGTTGTTGACGTAAATTTAAATCCTTTTGAGAGAATAAATATTTCAAAGATTTATGATCGGTGTAAAGAATAAATTTTTCTCCCAAAAGATAATGACGCCAAATACGAAGGGAGAAAACAATAGCCGCGAGCTCTATATCATGAGTGGCATATCTAGTCTCATCAGGCTTCAATTGCCTAGAAGCATAAGCAATAACATGTTCTCTTTGCATAAGAACGGCACCCAAACCAACGCGACTAGCATCGGTATAAACAACGAAATCTTGATTCCCCTGGGGAATAACAAGAATAGGAGCATCTGAAAGAAGTTCTTTTAGTTTTTAAAAAGAAGTTTCACATTTGTCCGACCAAATGTATTTAACACCTTTCTTTGTCAAACTAGTAAGAGGCAAGGAAATTTTAGAAAAGTCCTTTATGAAACGGCGGTAATAACCTGCCAGTCCAAGGAAGCTACGAATCTCCGTCATACTCTCCGGTCTCTTCCAATCTTGAATCGCTTCAATCTTTGAAGGATCCACGGAAATTACGGATTCGGAAATAATATGACCGAGAAACTTCACACGAGATTGCCAAAAGTGGCATTTAGAAAAATTTTCTTTCAATTGATTGCTTCTAAGAGTTTCTAACACAATCCAAAGATGCTTTTCATGCTCCTCCTCGGTTTTAGAATACACAAGAATATCATCAATAAAGAAGAGAACAAATCGATCGAGGAAGTCTTTGAAAACTCTATTCATAAGGTCAACGAAATAAGCTGGAGCATTCGTTAAACCAAATGGCGTAACAAGCCACTCATAAGATCCATAACGAGTACGGAACGATGTCAAAGGAATGCTATCCTCTGCGATACGAAGCTGATGGAAACCAGTAGCTAAGTCTAATTGTGAAAAGACTCTAGCACCACTAAGTTGATAGAATAGATCATCAATCCGAGGTAAAGGATATTTATTCTTGATAGTAAGATCATTAAGCTTGCGGTAGTCAACGCAAAGCCTAAGTTTACCATCGGATTTCTTCACAAAAATAGCCGAAGCTCCCCAAGGCGAGGAACTAGAGCGAATAAATTGCTTCGTTTCCAAATCGGATAATTGATTGCGCATCTTCTCATTTTCTTTATTGGACACTCGATAAGGAGGACGAGTAATAGGTTGAGCTCCAGGGATAAGATTAATTCTGAACTCAATTGCTCGCTTAGGTGGTAATCCTAAAACGGGCTCAAATATGTCGGAAAATGCATGAACAACGTGAATAAGAGAAATAATATCTTCCTCATCATCATTATCGTCATCATGAGGGTTTAAGGAGTATAAATATGCAACCAAATAGGAATCCGAATCTTTAAGGTTAATAGAAATCTGCTTAACAGATTGAGGATGTCGAAGATGAATAGTCCGCTCAGGACATAGGATATGAGCTTCATAACGGTTAACCCAATCCATTCCCAAAATCATTCCAAAGCCTAAGTAACGCATCACATGCAAATGGGCTTGGAAAGAAAAATCACACAAAATAATCTCGACATCTTTACAAAGCAAACAAATCGTTGCGGATCCACCAACCGGATTCGCAATTCTCAAAGAAGTCATTAAAGCAACAACACTTAAAGAAAAAGTATCAACAAGTTTCTTTGATATAAAAGAATGGGATGCACCCGTGTCAAAAAGAACTCGAATAGGGTGATCATGAAATATAATAATGCCATCAAGGATAGAATGAGACATACCTTGATTACGAGATGTGTTGCCAAGGGCTTGGGCAACATTTAACTTTCCCTCCTTCTTGCCCTCAAGCTTGGGGCATGAAGATATAACATGGACGGGACTTTTGCAGTAGCGGCAAGAGAGGGGCTTCGAACACTTATTTGAATAATGGTCCTTTGAACCACAATTATAGCATTCTCCACTACCAAAGGAAGAAGTCTTTGCACAGGGGTTGCTTGCTTCCCCTTTTTGTTGGGATAAGGACCTTTGAATTTGTTAGGCCTTTTCTTGTTGTTGTTGAAGTTTGGTTTGGAACCCACCACTTCAACATCACTTTCCATATCCGCCTCTTCAAGACGAAGAGCGATATCAATGAGTTGGTCGAAAGAAACTTCTAATTTTAGAAGTAGTGGCTTCTTGAGATTTTTGCTTAAGTCATAGACAAATTTTTGGTTCTTCTTCAATGGGGTGTTGATGTATTCAACCCCATATTTGGAAAGTGACTGAAGGATGCAACATAACCAGTCACGGAGGATTCACCTTGAACAAGGTCTATAAAACGGCGAGCCAAAGTCACCTTCTCAGCTTCTGGCACAAATTTTAATTCGAAGCGCTCCCGGAATTGCTCCCGGGTGAGACCCGCTTCATTGATTTTAGAAATAAGAAGTTCATACCAGTCCAATGCTCTTTCTTGGAGCATACTAGAGGCCACCTGAACTCGGTGAAGATCAATAAGGTTCATGCGAGAAAAGATTCGATCGCATGATCTTAGCCAAGCCTGGACTTCAATAATAGTTTCAGAGCCCTTGAACGGTTTCCCGCCCAAATTGGTATAATCGTTGCACAAGCTTGCAAATCCAGACTTAGGATGAGTTGGTTCCGAATTAGAACCAGCTGCTTGAGCATTCTTTACTAGATCAAGAAGCTGCTGGGCAGACATAAAAACTCCATCTTGGGGGTAGCACTAGATTGACAGGCGCTGGGACGGCCAGGTCTAACCATTTCTCTTCCTTTAGAAAGAAAGAAAGAAGAAGAAAAAGGTTATTCACCAAATGAATATCAAGCAATCTCGATAGATAAAACAAGGAATCATAAAGAAAATAGGATGAATCGGTACGAAGACTCGAATTAAATCCTAAGGCACGACTCCTAAGAAGGACTTAGGACGATGACCCTTGTTAAATTATTCTACATTGTTCCGAAGTTTGGCTTTGATACCAAGCTGTGACGCCCCACCTCTATACCCACGCTAGCCAAGGACACTGTAGTGTAATGCCGTCAACTAGCACGGAGAATAAGGCTGTTGAGGAGTGACCATCTGTATAATTGCTTCGTGCGAGTACCGATATGCCAGATAAAATATAACTTGCATTCTTTTCGAGAGGAAATCCGACACACCGACACAAACTCAAAGCTACTACACAGTGGCTATAATGTCTTCGGAAACAAATATAGAAATAAGCATAACACAAATCAGTTACAGATAGTTCATATCACAAAGGCGGAAATAGACATGAATAAATATAACACATAAAAGTGTTCATCAGAGTAGTGGTCTAAAAGATCCACAAAGACACAAAAGAATAGCAACATGTGCTATACAAAAGAATCAGTACATAACTATGAGTCTATATCTCAAATGTTTACAACAAAAACTACTAAGCTAAGTAGTTAGCCAAAAGTCAAAGTAATGAATCCCTGGGGAGAAGTCAAGCAGAAGCACCTGTAAAATCTCGGTCTGACCTGAGTATTATTTAATAAGAAAATAATAATAGGATCAGTCTAGCTATAAATATCAGATGACATGATATAGAATAAGAGATATGGCATAAACATATGATAACCATAATGGCATACTACTATAAGTATGTAATTGAAAATCAACATGAGATTAATCAATATCACAATAATCTCCTCAAAGATCCAAAAAGGGTTTCATAACCAAAACTTGTATTCACAACAAGTCAATGACACACGAATTCACCAATTCATAAAAATGGATAAATCATATCAATGAAAATCACTAAAATTGGTGGAACACAAATTCTAGAAATCATCTCAAGAAATCCAAAAATCACAAAAAGGGGGAAGGCCTATCATAAACGGGAGCATAAAGCTCACCAACACGTGTATCACAAACGGAACACCAATTCCATGGTTGCTAACCATCACAAATTGAGCCGAAGCTCCACAAACGGCCCAAAGACCATGGGTTGCTACCCCACCAATTTGAGTTGAAACTCCACAAAACGGGGTCTAGTCTCCCTCGCAGACAAAGAGACATCGCACATTGCTAGTCTAAATCACAAAAATGATAGTCATTTATCGTAAAGAAAGTGTCAATTACACTAAGTTAGTAAATATATGAGCTTAGCTTCATGTCCCATAACCACTAGCTTAACTTAAATATTTACGAACAAATTGTAGATCTCCACTAGAAAATTGTCACAAGAGATTCAATCGAACAAGTCCAAGAATTAACCGACGAAGTAAACGCAAGCGTTTCATACCACTCGTTTTACTAAGTCGTTTAATTAGATTTCTCATAGGAGTGAGGTAAAGGTTTGTATATGCTAGTAGATTGGAAACCGGTTTTATAAACAAGCTTGATATTGAAAATAGGGTTGAAATCGTTTTGATAAAAGGGTTTTGATATTTACTACTAGTATTGAAACCTTTATATTTTTAAAGTGACAAATCACAAAAATGATTGTAGAAACAATCAATCACTAAAATTCACGTTCGAAGACGTGAACAAAATCCAAAGAAATCGATACCGAATCCATCGAAATGGATATTCCAAGAATTCCCGAAGAAAATAAGTCATTAAATTCAATAACGAATGATAACAACAAATAGGGAAATAACACGAATCGATTAAATTTGGAAGCCACGCAAAATAGGCGAAATAGGCAAAATAGCAACAGGTCGGTTGGCCGGCAACAGAGCTCGGTCGACCGGACCCTGTTCTAAAAAAATTCTCCGGAAGCAGGTCGGTCGGCTGAGCCTTGTAGCCAGTCGTTCGTACCAGAGACAGAAAAGTGCTTATGCACTTTGGTAGCAGGTCGGTCGACCGACCCAGGGGTTCGGTCGGCCGAATCTGATGTTCTGCAAATTGAAACCTATTTCAAATGAGGTGCAAACTTCTTCAATTTGCAATCGGACAAGCATGGACGCTAGGGGATTACGCCCATCGGCTACCCTGTCCTATTGGTTGCTCGATGCATCACCAAAAGCATGTTCCAACATCAAAGTTATGATTTTTAAAGATTTGAACTCAAAACACTAAAAATTGGAATATTCACCAAATCAATCCAAACCAAAAGAAATTGTACAAGAATAAGTGTTGGGAATTCATACCTAACAATCAAAGATAAATATAGGCTTAGATGTGAGATAAAAATCTCACCTTTTCACAAAATCAGTAGAGTAGAAGCTATAGAGCAATGGCAAGAACAACCACTCTTCAATTCCAACCCAACAAGCTTGAATCTAAGCTTAAAAGAGACACATTTCCTAAAGTTTGGTTTAAGAATTTCAGAAATTGAATGGAGAAAGAGTTGGAGAAGATGAAGAGAAGGCTTACCAAAGTTTCTTCTATTAGTTTGGAGCAAGAGCTTGATTTGCAAAATAAAACTAGGGTTTGGAATTTTAATTTCCCATTCCACTCACCATTAATCTCTTTAGAGCTGAAGAGTAGAGGTAGAGGGAGTGAATGAAGAGGAGTGGTTCAGTTTGGGGTATTAAGTTGGCTAGTGGGATGAACCCAACCCAAAACCCTAAGTGAAAAGGTAGCAAAATTCAACTTACTCCAAACATATTGAAGCTTATACTAAAAAAGGTTGCAAACGGCATTTTGAACTCAATGGAAGGGGTCTCGAGTCCCAATTCGACTGTTTGCAAAAAGTAGGTTTTCGGACTAAAATCCGAGTATCGATAAAATATTTAAAAATATAAAATCAATAAATATGCGGGTTGTTACAATAACCATTTTTACTTCAAAACTATATTCAAATCAAAATAGTTTGTACTTCGAAACCAATACATTTTTACTTCAAAACTATAATCAAATCAAAATAGTTTATACGTCGAAACCAAAACCATTTTTACTTCAAAACTATATTCAAATCAAAATAGTTTATACTTCGAAACCAAAACCATTTTTATTCCAAAACTATGTCCAAGTCAATACGATATCATTTCCATTTCAAACATATATTCACGTTTCAAAAATCATAGTACTTCAAAGTTATAACTCTTTCGAAACCAAAATACTTGAAATCATTACACTTTGAAAATCATAACATTTCGAAATCATACATTTGAAATTTTCAAATTTATTGAGTTAAACTCAATTTTCAAATTTCCAATTTAGTTCAATTCAAACCATCAGTTTTAATTCAATTCAGTTTTCCAACAAAACTTTCAAATCTTATAAATTTCAAATATTGATTTGATCTAAAAAATAAACCATCCAATTTTAATATATTTCCAAACTTTAATATCCCAGATTTCAAAACTAAACTTTATAATTTCATAAATTCATATCTCAAATCTAATTTCATTATTATTTAGTTTTCAAATATTCATTTCATAAATCCATTATTGTTTAAATAAACTTAAATTACAATTAAACCAAATATCTTTTCATACAAATATAAACTTCAAATATTCATTTATCAAAATCAAATATCATTCCAAGTTCACATTCTTTATCAAAATAAAGAATATATCATTAAAAACCATTTCGAAATCATTAAAATATCATATCCTTCAAAACCTCATGAACAAATCATTATTTGAATTGAATTTCAAATATTCAAATTTAAATATCATTTAAAAATCAAATATGTCATTCATTTATTATTTCAAATATCATTACAAA